>JARLTB010000249.1:1322500-2705000 GCA_030141615.1 Unio pictorum
TTAGGCTGAATTAGGGTATAATTTATAGTCTTGCATTGTGCATCTCGGTAGATTTATCTAAGTGCTAATGGCTAATCGACATTGGTTTTCCTTTTCTGCGTATCGGATTGTCGTCAACAATGTCATGTATGTTAAGATTCTGTAATATCGTGTATGAAAGTCACATATTTCCATCAGTCGCTGTGTTCGATTAAAACTTAGGGAACTTTGGATACACTGTGCTTCACTATCAACTGGTGTATTACAAATTGCATTTTAATCTTTCGATATGTTTTAACATTCTCACTTCAGCAGAGTCTAGTTATTGCAAATTCATATTATTCGTGTCATTATGGTCTGTACCCAGTAGCTGGTGATACGGCACATATGAGCGCAAGGTTTAGGATACCCCAGTCTGCGACCTCGCTTTTCAATGCAGATCCTTCGCTTATCTTATATGAGGCATCTGTCCACTGTAGATATGAGCGCACACATTTATCTGACCTTGGGTCCAATGTTCCCTCTAAGCTGCGCGGCCGCGCAGCTCTTACTCAGTTGCCGCGCAGCAGTTTTGAGTTGCCGCGCAGCAAATATGTGAGAGGGAAAATTACCTGCTGCAGCCTGCGGAAGTTATGTGGGCGAGCGATAAAGCAAGAAGTTGTAGTATGCTTTCATATTAAATAATAAATTACCCACGCACATAATGTCCAAAAGAAAAGCAGAAGGATGTCAATATTCGTTGAAAAAGAAAACTTGTTCAAGATTCAAGGAAGAGTGGCTATCAGAACTGATAGAAGCGGATGTGTTGTCATCTTCTAACAAGCAAAAGGTAAAACTTGGAGATATTTTCACATGCAATGATGGCGCTGTTGTTTGCACTATTTGCTCAACTGCAAATGCTGCAGGAGAGTTCAGCTCGGGAAAAAAAATGGGATGAATGGAAACTTGATTACTTAAAGCGGCATCTCAGTCAAAAAGTGCACACTGAATCAGTTAAAAAGCTACGGAATCAGAAGAGTTTTGGAATTTTGCGTAAGCTACAGGAGAGTACGGCAGATCGTAGCATCAGAGTAGAGATGGAAGAGAGAAAGCGGTCAACTTCAGATTTGGTAAAAGTGCTGATTGATAACGTTATTATTGCTATTAAACTGAATTCATCCATGTTTTCTGTACAAGCTATCCATGAGCATGTTGCAAAATACGTTAAAATTCCACAAAGTTTGCGCAGAAAAAATTATGCGTTCGAATTTGTTGAGTGCATAAACCTCGTCTTAAAAACTCAGCTTATGACTGAATTGCGAAAGTCGGCATTCCACACGTTGATAATAGATGAAAGTACCGATATTTCAGTTCAGAAAATGCTGATTGTATATTTCAAGTATCGGCCTGAAACATAAATTGTTTGCAAAACAATATTCGGTGGCATCGTGAAGTTGTCCTCATGCGACAGCGTCTCTATTGTGACAGCAATAAAACAATTCTATTGTGAAAATCAACTGGATCAGCAGAAGATGGTGATGTTTACATCAGACGGCGCATCTGTCATGCTAAGGAAAAATAATGGTGTGGCTGCAATTCTGAGACGCGAGATACATCATTTGTGTGAACAACATTGTGTTGCTCATCGCGAAGACTTAGCTGTTGAAGATGCTTGGAAGCAAGTTTCATTAATGCACGATATTGAAACATTACTTCGGACAATTTATACAATGTTCAGCAAGTCATCAGTTAAAAATGAGAAATTCCAGGAATTGGCCAATGCCGCAGAAAGTAATTCCGTGGCATTTCGGCCTTTGCATGAGGTAAGGTGGTTGTCTAGGCATTTAGCAGTTGCCGCTTTTGTGCGAAACTACAACGTTTTGATTGACTATTGCACTGAACAAGTAAACATGAGCAATGATCCAATCAATAAGTTCTGTCTGAAGAGACTTCTAAATCCGCAGTTTCGACTGGCTTTGACAGTACTTAACGATGTTTTGGGAGAACTGGCATCAATAAGCAAATATTTTCAAAGAAGTATTCTGACAACTATTGAACCTTTCAGTTTGTAAAGGCCAAAATATATAAAATAAGATCGCAGTATCTTGGAGAAACAGTTCATTGGAGTGATGCAGTGAAGGAAGTTCTTAATTCAATTGACCGTGACGTCGACAAGGCTGTAATTCTTAGATTTGTTGAACTATTATGTAATCACCTTGAGAAGAGATTTCAGGATGATGAATTAATGGATTGGCAAGCATTTAACCACTGCATCATTGCAAAGAATTCAAGTTTTGAATTTGGCAAAGACAGTTTGAACAAACTGATAACAAGGTTTTCAAGAATTATACCAAACTGTCAAGAGAGTGTAATCTCAAAGATCGGTGAACAGTATGATGACTTCAAATTTTTGATTGCGGAGAAAGTGAAGACTGGATCAATTCAGACTTTCACTGACGTCGTAAGCTGTGTCATGAAGAATGAAGACATGAAAGAGCTGTCGATTCTGCTGGACATTTGTGGGACATTTCAAGCATCAAGTGCAGACTGCGAACGCGGTTTTAGCCTAATGAACTCAATTAAAACAAAATCTAGAAACAGGTTACAAGTAAATCATTTGGATAATTTGATGCGCATAAAATTCTATCTTTCATCAGGAAGCACTATTGATCTAGATGCGGTTTACAAGCATTGGACTACACACAAAGACAGACGTGAAAATTCGGCAATAAATGAATAAAACAATATTTTTATTAACATAATTGAACAATGCATATGCCTGTGCGAAATGTCTAATTTATCATATAGAAGACTGCGGTGTAATACAGTTTTAAACATTTGTAAATGTACGACTTTCACAAATGCCGCTCACTAATATTTTGCATCATGTTTTTCCGCGCACGCCTTTATTTTTCCGCACAGCTTCGTCACAAATTAGAGGGAACATTGCTTGGGTCATGGTCTGATAATTTTGCTAACGAAAAAGCTCTGTTGGCCAATGTGGAATCATTTCCATTTTGCCCATTAAATTCCTTTTCAGCAATTTCCATTTAAAGGGCAGCCATTATTGGTGGCTCAGAGCCGGCTACAGTCCTTGGAATCAGCTGGAGACGGTTAAAAAAAAAAGGTAATTGGCACCTTTATTTACATTCAAGCTATGGACCATTTCAGATTTTGTCCCAAAGACTGCGTGATCGACTGCCATGAAATTCGTCTTTTGGAATGCAAATGTTCCTTTGTTGAAAATATTTCTGGCGCCATCGACGCTTTTGCAAGCAAATATCCAGTCCCCTCCCGTACAAAAGAAATTATCATGATAATTCAGAAAGCCGTGTAAAAAATATAAGGCAAATCGTATCATCATTTAAACAAACAATATTGTAAAAGCAGATACAACTTTGAGTCAAAAAGAATTATTGTTGTATGCAAAAACGCAGATGCCGTAAAATGATACAATTTTCACAGTGCTGGTATCAAGAACACGCCATCGATGTGATATGATATCCTCTATTAGTGCTCTTAAATGATTCGTACAGATTTGGCAAGAGTGCTCTCAAGTTGATTTACCAGGTCTCAAAAGAAAATCCAGAGTCCTTTGATTTGAATTACGACGCAGCATCCCCATGCTTGGAGAAGAATACACCAAATTTAGCCATATAAATGTCTCTCTACGATTTGGTCAAAATTAGATTCGATGGCAGTTTAGTCAGATGCTGTCAAAACTAGGTTTGACAGCAGTTTAGTATGATTCTGTAGAATATAGCTTTGACAGCAGTTTAGTATGATTCTGTAGAATATAGCTTTGACAGCAGTTTAGTTTGATTCTGTCAAAACTTGATTTGACGGCAGTTTATTATAATCAAGTCAAAGCTGTTTCTGATGGCAGTTTAGCCTGATGTCAGAGCCAGATTTGAAGGCAGTTTCGTCTGACGAGCTCAAAGCTAGATTTGATGGCGGTTTAGTCTGATGCTGTGAGAGCTAGATTTGATGCCTGTTTAGTGATCGTGTCAAAGCTATATTTGATGACAGTGTAGTTTGATGATGTCGAAGCTATATTTGATGGCAGCAAACTTTATGCAAACAATAATGTATGCAGAAACAATCAATGCCACCTATGACAATGCTCATTGCGTCCACCTTCCACCTGAACTCAATTTTATGACTTGAGAAAAACGATGACAGTACATTTCGAATAAGGGCTTGTGAGAAATATTTGGCTGTATACCTCTGCTAATATGATTCAAATATATGTTATCTTTAATTTTATGCAGTAAGATTAGTCAATCACCCACCCACCTCCTCCTCAGACAAACGATGTGGTTGATTGATCAGATAACAGCTGCTGCTCAACAGTGTTCTGCACAGCTGTTTTGTACACATGTGCAATGTTTGCATAAAGATGTATGATTAGAAAAGGCACTGCAGATATTCTTCATCTAAGTTTTGCTTGATGATATTATGTTGATTGTTGATTTTACGGTGCACGAGCACTGTAAGGCTGTATAGCATCACACATTTTTAAATGATAAAAAAGCATGATCAGAAAGGTTTATTTTCATAAAGACCTGAAAGCACAAAAATAACAGCTACGATTCGGTGAAAACAAATGTGGACTCCAAAGCAAATGGGAATGTAAATGTCCTTTGTATAGAGTAATAGGATAATACAATACATAAATTAGAGCGATAAACAGTACAAAAGTTCGTAAAAAAATACCCAAAAGAAATAGGATTGCACACATGACAAGTTTTTGAAGAAAGGTAAAGGTATAAGACACATCTACGTACCAAAACACACGACAAGTTTTTCAAGAAAGGTAACTAAACTAAAATAGATCTACCTACCAATAAGGTTCCTTAATGTGCGAAACATTGTAGTAACGATAGTGTATAGGTTGGAGATCAAAACAATATATCAACAATTACTTGACAGTAAAGGATTCATTGTCATAAAAACGCAATTCAGGTATGTCTTTACCCTTTAGATTGTATTAGTGCGTTATATTAGTATGACCAATTTTGATTAATGCAATGACTACCACATCCCTACGAACGTGTGTAGGAAGGAGGCCAATCACCTCTGGTTGGTTTGATGACAAGGAGATTGTTATTAATGGCATAATTCCACGGTGCCTGCTTTGTACTAATTAATGAATTTTGGATACTAGATTATAATCAGTGTAATGTATTTTGGTTGATGGTTGTAGAGATACGGCTATTTTAGTGACTTGGTCTGCTTTTTTCATTACTTGTAATATCGACATTGCTGGGTAACCAACATTATACTATATTGTGAGGTACACAGCTTTGAATCTTTGATGAGCGCCACTATTAGTCAGTAATGGGTTTTCCAACTTCCTATTGTGTAGTGACTGAGTACTCATAGTGAATCAGTTAAGATGATATACTAGTAGTTTAAAATGTTTCTTTTTGATAAATTTCAGGGTAAAGTATATTGCCATGATTTCCGCTGAATAAAGCGAACATTCGTAGTTTGTTTCCTTCCAGTGAATGATGTAATAGCCTCTTACTTGTCCTATGAGCTGTGAAGCTAAATGTTTGTGTAATTCTTAGATTAGGAGAAGAATTATCTATAAGTGGTATGAAAAATGGAGGGATTTCTCTGAGATTTCTTTTTCATAGTAGCTTTAAAGGTATTTAGGGTTCTGTAAGAAGCCAGCGAGGTGTTTTAGAAACATAAGACTTTGAACATTTTAAAAGGTCATTTGTATAGATGTTAGGATTTTTCATATCAATACTTGGTTTGGGAACAGTTATTAACATGGTCTCTATCCATATGTTTGGGATATTACTGGTGGACCATACATCATTGAAAAAACGGTTGCTTTCTTTTCTCAGTGTTTCTTGGCCTTGTCAAATGGCTTCTTTACATTCTTTTATGAATCCTGGTTTTGGGGTTCTAATAGAAGTAGCTGAGGATGGATGGATTCTTCTGCAATCTTTAGTAAAATAGACATAACATTGTGAACAGCGTCGCTTAACATCAAAACTATCTCTGGTGAGTCGATATTTAATAAGAATTCAGACTTGGCTAAGTCAGCCATGTTCAATGTCATTTGTTGTATTGGCTCATCGATGATAAGAGTTGATGTCTTTATAGAGAGATTTGGAAGTGGTCATCAAAACACAGCGTCATAACAATGGTGCTATCTGATTGTATTCAGAAGCTGGCGCTTGTTTTCTTAACTGTTTACTCCTGACATGTTTATCCTTTAATTCGTAGTCATTTATCCAATGCTGACAGTTTTCTATGTTTGATTTTTCTTGTCTTAAAAATTGCATCGATAGTAGACGAATGCAATTCATATTCGTCGATGATAGTGTTTATCGATATCTCAAACTTTTTCAATTGCAATTGAACATTTAATCGTTGCAAAGCTTTCTGACTTATTCATGCTTGTATTTTTCTGATTTTAACTATTTTGTTTGCTTTACGAAAACTGAGTAATAATAATAATTTATCTGGGTTTCATGTAATGAAATGTTAGCTATGTCAGCTTTAAAATTCAACAAGAACATTTTTATCTGAAAATATTATTATAATATGCCTTTTCCGTTCTGGTTCCTGGCGGGTCGTCATACTTTCAATCAAATAACATCTTGTAAAGTTCTTTGCTTTTAAGACACTCTCAGACATGTGTAAATTTCATTGTCTGAGAATTTGAAAAGCGTTAATCCAGGATTTGAAGGATCTGCCTCTACAAAATAAAATTGAAATTCCTGAGTTTGGATGTTGTGATAGGACTTGTTTCATATTTTGAACCTATCATTTTTGAAGGAGACATTGATTCATCATCGAAATTTAATGCCTCTGATCGCTAGCTTTGAAGTATCATTAAGTCATCCACGCATGTGTTGTGCACTATGGATCGAGGTACGTGACATTTTGTCTATATCCAAACTATCTTTGCAATCAAGGGTCCACAAATAGCACTGAAAGAATTAATCAACCAGATTACACCATATTTTGATTGATTTAAAGAAAGACAGGACGGCAACATACAAAAATGATGAATTATTAGATAATTATGAGCAACTTACAACGATTAATATACGAGAAAGAGCTTTAAAGGTTTGGAAGATGCAGGAAATAAATTAACCCTGTTTAACATACAATCAGGAAAACGGAATACTGTCTCACACCTTCTATGATAATTTAGGATTTAATTCGCAGTACCGTAAGTTATTTTTACATTTTTCACTTTCTTTTCAGAGAAATAAATTATTTGTTGAATTTTACAGTTTGTTGCTTTTTACTCTTTTCTATTACTTATTTTACGACCAAGGATCAGTAATAACATGTAAAAGAAATAAAGGAAGCAAAAAATTTAAATAAAATAGTTTAAGTTATTTGTTTCTTGATAGTACAAAGTAAAATTTCAAAAATCAAAGATTTTGCGAGCTAAATTCCATGTAATCCTAAATGTCCGATTTCAAGCCCAAATATATAGAATGTTCTTAATAAATTTCAGTTTGCCTTGAATTTTTTGATACCACAATGAATCAGTACAGAAAGTTTTTTCAATCATTTCACAAAATCAAATCCAAGCATTAATTAATGCAAAATCAATGAGTACTGTAAAATTTAAAAAGAATGTTTTAAGTAATTACTCTTAGATTAATAAAGTTAAGTACAGAATATATACTTAACATTCAGCTTAATATATATATGTATATATATATATATATATATATATATATATATATATATATATATATATATATATTCTCGTGGGTTACTGGGTAAATGTCTGTGCGTTCAATATACAAGAAGCTAACCGTGCTTGTAGTGCTCTACATTCTTCATTAACAAAACATCTTTCATATTTAAAACGTAATTGTTGCTTTAATCAATATGAATAAAAATAGAGACTCAAAAAGAAAACGATAAACTTTTCAATTTCAAATATGATCGTGAACAACAAGCAATGGCGTAGAACTATATTATGTAGTGGACTCGCAGGGATGTGAAGAGTTAATTTACTCGCTCAATGTACAGTTGGCTGGAGTTTGTTTTAACACTGTTCAAAGGTTAAATATGTCTTTGTATGTGATATAAATAAAATATATGTATAGTATGTACGCCATCAATGATATGCCACTTGATGTAATAAAGTGATCATTAAAAGGAAACTCAGCAAGCCTCGTATCTTTTAAATACAACAAATTATACATCTCGTGGTATTTCATTGATACATCCTACATGCTATATATATATATATATATATATATATATATATATATATATATATATATATATATATATATATATATATATATAATCACATTTACTTTATTACAGTACCAATTCGAAACGGATGTCCCTACGTTTGGAGCTAAGCAAGGCCTTCGTCAGAGGGAGAAAAAAAAAACTTATACAAAACAAACACTTTACACAAAATCTGCGAACTAATCTGGACTCCTGAGCGTTAGAATCACTAGGGGTAATTTACAACAACATGTATAACAATACAAAGTTGTGCAGAAATAATAGACGACCAGGTCTTTGTGTCTATCACAAAGTGACCCAGTATGTTTTGACTATTTCTATGTTGAGAAAGAAAGACGAACCCAAATGGTGAGAAAAATCGAAACTCAATACAAATTAAAAGAAATCTGATGGCATATTTCGTACTACATCGTGCTAGGCAATGCTGCGGTTTGCATCCAAAAATTGCGACCAATCAAACGGTGAGAACATGGTCAAAAAAGCAAACAGTTAGTGTGATGATGATGTGATAATGATGCTGATTTCATTGCCTTATGTTCGCAACACTTATTATGTACACTGGTTTATGCTACACAAAGGACATCATCTCGGAAAGATGTTTTCAGCGGGATATTTGTTACTATTGAATGACCCCTGAATGATATGAGCTAACATTAAGTTCAGCTGGATTCACTTTATTACTTTAAAGATAAAACGTTGCAGATTTCATGACCACGACGTGAATTTTGCTTTTGGGAAGCATCGTGGATATTTACTTTAATCACATTTAAATTTATTTCCTCAGAAAAGGTGTTCTTCAAAGTTCAATTCACAAATTCAAACTACAAGTAAAATCTTTCATCCTATTTTTTAAACTCAGATTTAGAATGGTAACTCTTGGAATTAATTTTACGTTGGTCTTATATTCTGGATTTGTTATTTTAATTTCATTATATGGGTCAATAATATTAGAATCTATTTGATTTATGTCCCTCCGTCCGTTAGCACACATTTGTCATCGCTTCTCCTATGACATCAACCACAAACATGGTGTGTCCCTGCCTAGTTAGCTTACAATACTATTATTAAGAATATATCCAAATACACATACATTTTGAATCTCTTTATCTAGTCAGAATAACTAATATGTTCATTTTATGTTCTTCGCAATGTTATATGTCTTAGATCAAGCCACAGCATGTATAGACTATATTCTCGGATCTCAACAGTCTTTGGTATGGGCAGTAGTATAAATATCCTAGAGAAGTTTTTACGTTTATGAAAGGACAGGTATAGTACTTTGTACTCTCTCTCTCTCTCTCTCTCTCTCTCTCTCTCTCTCTCTCTCTCTCTCTCTCTCTCTCTCTCTCTCACACACACACACACACACACACGATTCTCGTTTTAACGAAGAAGGAATGAGTGCAGTCTGATTGGATATTCGTTCCTAATAAGCTGACATTGCATCGTTTCACCCTTCACAGTATATCGTGAGGTAAAACTGATTTAATTCAATATAATTGCAAAGATTTATACTAACACATCGAGGGAACTTATTATGTGCATTTTGTTTATATTGAAATGAATCTCGCCTTTACAAGACCTACAACAAACAAAAACACGATTCTCATTTCGTTAGAACCATAGGGATCTTATTTGAAATTGAAACAAGCCATAAAACCGTTGCACCTTTCACAATATATATATATATATATATATATATATATATATATATATATATATATATATATATATATATATATATATATGTCAAGTGCCAAATTTTTCGTCAGTGAAATCCAGTAATTAATTCGTAGGCTAGCCGACAATCAACTGTCTTGGAGTAGAGTTTGGAACGGAAAGAATGTTAGTTTACCTCGGTCAGACTGTTACAATATTTAGAGTGAAAACGGACTGAGTGTTTGACACGCGTTAACCTAGGTGATTCCTCACGCAGAGCTGTCAAAAATGATTGAGACAAATGATAAGGTGATATTTCGATCCTAAGTGGCATTTTTGGCATCTTGATAGACGGTTTTCAAAGGGTCCGCAAGGATAGCATTTATGCCGATTGGTCAAATGTATAGGAAAGAGAGTTGGGTCGAAACCTAGAATTGGGGAATATATTCTCTGAGTCAATGAGTTTTGAATTAGTCTAGGAAGACCTCTGCAAGAGACGGTCAGCATTTATTAGTTCCAACATAGGAGAAGACTCCGGGGGTAATTTTACAGCAGTGCCTTCGTAATAATAAGCTCAGGAAAGTCCGCCGGAAATCAAACGGCAAAAGCACGTCAAAAACACAAGGTATTTAACTCAAATTCACCTTTATCACGATGTAATGTATATGATGTTTTTCTTTGTCATAGATGCATAATGTATCGATACTATGATACAAATAGTTCAGTATTACATTGATTTAATAACGTACTTTGATATGTTTCTTTGTTACAGATGCATGATGTGTTCATATTTTTGTATGGATAGTCGATTTTACAGTGATTTAATAATGTATTTTTGAATTCTGAATTAGCATTTTTTACCTTATATACTTAGGTAGGTAAATGGGTGGTGTAGAAAACCCGCCGTGTACATTTATGATTGGAAAGTGTTAACATTAATTTGAATTTATCATATTAGTAAATATGGATTGTGTGTTATGATATATTGCCTCACTTTACGTAATGATTTACGGGAATATATGACTTTCCCGAATTCTGATGTCGATAATTAGCAGTATAGCTCTATTGATCTGAAGACTTGTATAGTATTTGTTAGCCGTATAAATGATAACCCTGATAGTAAGATCTGATTTTTCGAACCTGAAAACGGACTTGCTATCTCAACTCTTAAAGTAACGAGGTACTTAGGGCGTTTTACCCTTTTCTTTCCAAGGAAAAATAGTTTGTTTGAAGTAATAGCGAGGAAGTCGGAATTCAGAGACGGAAAACAAGTTGGAAGACAGAGTTGTGTAATCCCGCTTACAACCAAAAGGGCAAGCAATTCAAGACGAACGCAGAAGAGAAAAACAAGAACCAGTCAACGAACAAGGTCATTTTGAATTACCCAACAGTCCAATGTTAAATGAACATTCGATTCCATGATGAAATTTACTCTCAGTATTAACGGCTAACTTTATTTATTTTTATTAGTGTTTGGGATTTTTATGAATGTATCCATTATTTTAAAGCTTCAGTTTTTATGTATTTCTGAACTAAGTGTATTCAGAAAGAAAGAAATTGTAATTCACCGTGTCATTCTTTTCTTAATTGTATTTTAATTAAATTCATATTTTATCTTTACGGGGGCTCGTGTGTTGTCTTGTTCAAAGTACCATCTAAAATTACTATATCCATTGACCGGGCAAAATTACACCGTAGAGATCATCTTCTAGATAACGATAATTAGTGGGAGGCGGTCTTCAAGTGTTGTTTTTTTTCCAAGTTGCGCAATACCTCTGACCAGGCCTTGTGCAATATTGTACTAATAGCACTTAGATATCCGCCAGCAGCGCCACATTACAAAGTGGGTTGCTCGTCCTGGGATTTGAAGTTTTCATTGTGATTGAAGTAATCTGAGCGTATTTTGAACAAAGGCATAAATTTGTTATTATTATTAAGTAGGAATCGAGTGAATCAAACATTGTCTGCTATTTTTGTATACTTGCATGCAAATTGTTTACGGTAAAAGTGTATTGTAGAATTTGAGATTTATACCTTCTGTGTGAAATTATTATAAAGCGTTAAGAACGGTACTACCTAAATAGTCTCTTGAGACAAGAACCAATTGGGCCAGTACTGTATTTTGGACAGCAGTTAATCACGTTTTGCTAACAGGGTCCTGCTGCGCGGAGCGTGTGGTACTGGAAGTTCGTCTGGTCAATTAATTGTGACTGATTTGACCTGTCCATCTCGCTGCAGATAAGGTTATTTTAGGTCAAACTATTTTCGTAGGGAGAATTCAGTTATTGTAGGTCAGTTAAGGACATAGTTCTAGAGAAAAAGGAAAGACAAAACATACGTAATGACGACAGACAGACAGTTACTAAAGGAATTTAAATCCATTGGCAAAGACGAACTTGGGTACGACGGAGACAAGCTAACTGAATTTATGGAAAGAAGTTTGAAAGAACATAAGGAAGAGAAAGCTAGAGAACGAGAACAATTAGCCATGGAACGAGAGAAGGAGAAAGAAATTGAACTGGCCAGACTACAGGCGGAAGAGAAGGCGAGAGAACGCGATCATATGCTAGCCATGGAGAGACTAAGGCTCGAAGCCGAGTTCAGGAGGGGTGAAGAATTGAACGTACGTCCGGACACCCCGAGTAGTCGCGTGGAAGACAGACGACCCATACAGTTAATCATGCCGATGTTTAATGACAAGGATGAAATAATTGACAACTTTTTGACGCAGTTTGAAAAGTTGGCCCTGGTTCACCAAATACCTAAGGACCAGTGGGCCATCAACACTTCGGCCTTTTTGCAGGGGGCGGCGAAAGATGTGTACCACAACATGACCCCAACCGAGATAGACGATTATGACACTCTGAAGAAAGCTTTACTTCGCCACTATGAGTTGTCAGCGGAAACGTTCCGGAAACTTTTTAGGGAATCGTCAAAAAGGGCTACCGAAACACATGCGCAATTTCACAGTCGAGTGCGCGTGATTTTTGATAAATGGATAAAAATGTCTGGCACCACGTTAACGTACGAAGGTATTCGCGAAGAGATTTTAAAGGAACACGTGTTGAGTACCTACAGAAAAGATTTAATTGTGTTTTTGGCGGAGCGCTAATTCTCAACTTTGGATGAGATAAGCATAATGGCCGAGCGCTATGAGAGCGCGCATGCGCGTCCAACTACTTGGAACGGTAGGGACCGACTTGGAATCGGTGAGCTTAGAAAGACCACTGAGTAGGCACCCCATAGGCGAAATGGTCAAAATGGTGGGAGGCCAGGGGCCGGAAATCCCAGCCAAGTACATTTCCGTGGGTCGGGAAAGACTTAAGGGGTAGATAGGGATACCTCGGGTAGAAGAGGTGAGCCAGTATGTTATGGCTGTAATAAACCAGGCCATGTTGTCAAGGACTGTAGAAAGTATCGTCCGACAACGGTTAATTCGGTAACTCCGAATACTGTTAAAAAAGGGAAAACAGTGGAGTCTACGAACGTAGCGAGAGCTACGGTAAATGGTGAGGAAGCCACGGTGCTGTATGACAACTGCTGTAGCTACCCGGCCATGGTAGGCCGTAGATACGTTAAACCTGGAGATTATACAGGTGAGACGGTGGAAGTACAGTTTGCTAACAGGACGAAGGATTCGCTTCCGGTCGTTAGCATAGACCTTGATTCGCCATATGTAAAAGGGCGAATTCAAGCAGCGTGTTTGTCGGGACTGTCTCATGACGTAATATTAGGGTGTAGGTATGTGTTGCCCCAACCTAACCCTATGACGTGTAACCCTATACATGTCGGGTCAGTGGAGACGAGGGCTATGAAGCGAAGGTCAGGGTCGAAGCCGCTAAGATCCGTGACTTCGCCCATAGACATTTTGGTACCTGGTGAGTTAGAGAAGCTTCAAAAGGAAGATGTGTCTCTTGACAAGGTACGTAGGTACGCGAAAGATGGGTCCGTACGGAAATTGTCAGACGGCGAGGTGAAGTTCGCGACAAAACGCGGTATTTTGTATCGGTACGCCAAGAAAGGGGTCGATACGTTTAAACAAGTTGTGGTACCCGTAGGGAAGCGCGACAAAGTGCTTAGGTTAGCACATAAGGGTCGTCTCGGAAGCCACATGGGCGTGGCGAAGACCAGAGATAGGTTGGTGAGGAAGTTTTATTGGCCAGGTGTGCATGGGGATGTGAGGAGGTTTTGTTTGTCATGTGACAAGTGTCAGCGAGTGGCACCGAAAACCTCCCATCGCCCAGTGCCACTAGGAACCACCCCACTAATAGATGAACCTTTCTCGAGAGTGGCGATGGATTTAGTAGGTCCGATTAAGCCGGCGGCGGAAAGTGGAAATCGGTATATATTAACGGTCGTAGATTACGCTACCCGGTACCCGGAGGCAGTGGCCTTGAAGAACATTGACTCAGTCACGGTGGCTGAGGCCTTGTTATGGGTGTGGTCGAGAGTCGGGGTTCCAGACGAGATACTGACCGACCAAGGGACGCAGTTCGTGAGCCAGGTGATGGAAGAGGTAAATAGATTACTCTCCATTAGACACCTGACGACTACCCCGTAACACCCGCAATGTAATGTGTTGGTAGAACGTTTCAATGTAACATTGAAACAGGCTTTAAAGAAGCTATGTGAAGGTCGACCTAGGGATTGGGATCGATACCTTCCGGCGATACTGTTCGCGTACCGTGAAGTACCGCAGGCAAGTTTGGGTTTTTCGCCTTTTGAATTAGTTTATGGGCGGATTGTAAGGGGGCCCATGGCTGTATTGAAACAGTTATGGACGGATGAGCAAGCATCCGAAGAAGTGAGTACAACATACCAATATGTTGTCGACTTGCGTAACAAACTGGAAGAAGTTTGTAAATTGACTCAAGAAAATCTCTGCGATGCAAGGGGACTTCAAGCCAAGCATTACAACAAAAGGGCGAAGGAACGTCACTTTGAGGTGGGTGACAAAGTGTTGTTGTTGTTGCCATTGGAGCACAACAAGCTGCAAGTCTCATGGAGGGGGCCATTTGTTGTAACAGAGAAGAAAGGTGGACAAAACTACCGTATCCGAGTAGGGGATAAGGTTAAGTTGTTCCTCGTAAATCTTTTGAAGCGGTACCGTGTGCGAGAACCACCCATGGAGTTCGTGGTGGCTACCGTCGTGACGGAAGAATCCGACGACAACGCAGGGCAGGCGGAAGTACTCCCTAGTTGTCCGTTGACGAGGGAGGAAACCTACGTCGACATCACACTTGACGTTACGTTAACGTCAGACCAACGTAAAGAGGTGGAGTCGGTACTTCAAGAATATTCGAGCGTCTTAACAGAGAGACCGGGGAGGACAGAGCTGGAGGAGTTCTCTTTGAAGCTGCTGGACGAGAACCCAGTAAAGTTAAGACCATATCCGTTGCCGTACGCGAAGTTAGAAGCGGTCCGTAAGGAAGTTGAAACTATGTTAGACTTGGGTATTATCGAACCAAGCGAGTCGGCGTATAGCTCCCCTGTTGTACTGGTCCAGAAGAAGGATGGGGCACACAGATTTTGTGTCGACTACCGAAAGTTAAACCGAATCACAGAATTCCAGGTAGAACTTTTACCTGACCCTGAGTCTATTTTCGCAGGAGTAACCCATGCTAAATATTTTTCTAAGATTGATCTGTCCAAAGGATACTGGCAAATTCCAGTCCGTAGTGAAGACAGAGCAAAACTCGCCTTTGCAACTCCAGATGGGACTTACCAGTGGGTGGTCATGCCATTCGGTGTGCAGAATGCGCCCAGTGTCTTCACCCGTATCATGCGAAAATTCCTTGAACCATTGCGGGGGATGGGAGTTTCCAACTTCATGGACGATCTTCTGTTAGCTACAGCTACATGGGAAGAACACATACTTTTGCTGAAAAACGTCTTAGAACGACTACGACACACCGGACTGACCGCACGACCATCGAAGTGCCATATAGGGTTCAGACAATTAGACTACCTAGGACATACCCTCAGCGACGACACGTTAAAACCAGAGAGTTCAAAGGTCGAACAACTTAGGGACGCATTACGACCGACTACTAAGACTGAAGTTAGATCTTTTCTAGGTTTGGCAGGATGCTATAGGAGATATGGGGCAAATTTTAGTGCTATTGCAAGTCCATTGACTGACTTGACTCGGAAAAAGCGCCGACCAAAGTAGTATGGACAGACGCATGTGAACGCGCATTTCAGACGCTAAAAGACAGACTGACGTCAGACGCCATAGTTAAGTTGCCGTACGTGACACGGGATTTTGTTTTGAGGACAGATGCTTGTGATAGAGGTTATGGGGCAGTGTTACTGCAAGAACACGAGGGAAGCTTATCCCCAGTTGCGTATGGAAGTAGGAAACTGTCAAAGGCGGAAATTAACTATTCAGTGTCGGAGAAAGAATGTTTGGCGATTATATTTGGAATAACTAAGTTCCAACGGTATCTGTATGGTAGGAAGTTTACTTTAGAAACAGATCATCAACCACTGGCTTATTTAGCCCAGGCGAAATTAACTAACGGTCGATTGATGAGATGGTCGCTGTTTCTACAACAGTATCAGATTCTAGTGCGGTACATCAAAGGTAGGGATAATGTGGGAGCGGATTGTTTAAGTCGGTTAGGAATAGCTGAAGTGAATAGGTCACCTAAGGACATATAACGGGAGCAGTATAGTTCACCGAAAAATTTGGGAGAGTAAAAATACCGATTTTTCTCTTAGAAAGGGGGTAATGTCCAGTGCCAAATTTTTCGTCAGTGAAATCCAGTAATTAATTCGTAGGCTAGCCGACAATCAACTGTCTTGGAGTAGAGTTTGGAACGGAAAGAATGTTAGTTTACCTCGGTCAGACTGTTACAATATTTAGAGTGAAAACGGACTGAGTGTTTGACACACGTTAACCTAGGTGATTCCTCACGCAGAGCTGTCAAAAATGATTGAGACAAATGATAAGGTGATATTTCGATCCTAAGTGGCATTTTTGGCATCTTGATAGACGGTTTTCAAAGGGTCCGCAAGGATAGCATTTATGCCGATTGGTCAAATGTATAGGAAAGAGGGTTGGGTCGAAACCTAGAATTGGGGAATATATTCTCTGAGTCAATGAGTTTTGAATTAGTCTAGGAAGACCTCTGCAAGAGACGGTCAGCATTTATTAGTTCCAACATAGGAGAAGACTCCGGGGATAATTTTACAGCAGTGCCTTCGTAATAATAAGCTCAGGAATGTCCGCCGGAAATCAAACGGCAAAAGCACGTCAAAAACACAAGGTATTTAACTCAAATTCACCTTTATCACGATGTAATGTATATGATGTTTTTCTTTGTCATAGATGCATAATGTATCGATACTATGATACAAATAGTTCAGTATTACATTGATTTAATAACGTACTTTGATATGTTTCTTTGTTACAGATGCATGATGTGTTCATATTTTTATATGGATAGTCGATTTTACAGTGATTTAATAATGTATTTTTGAATTCTGAATTAGCATTTTTTACCTTACATACTTAGGTAGGTAAATGGGTGGTATAGAAAACCCGCCGTGTACATTTATGATTGGAAAGTGTTACATTAATTTGAATTTATTATATTAGTAAATATGGATTGTGTGTTATGATATATTGCCTCACTTTACGTAATGATTTACGGGAATATATGACTTTCCCGAATTCTGATGTCGATAATTAGCAGTATAGCTCTATTGATCTGAAGACTTGTATTGTATTTGTTAGCCGTATAAATGATAACCCTGATAGTAAGATCTGATTTTTCGAACCTGAAAACGGACTTACTATCTCAACTCTTAAAGTAACGAGATACTTAGGGCGTTTTACCCTTTTCTTTCCAAGGAAATATAGTTTGTTTGAAGTAATAGCGAGGAAGTCGGAATTCAGAGACGGAAAACAAGTTGGAAGACAGAGTTGTGTAATCCCGCTTACAACCAAAAGGGCAAGCAAGTCAAGACGAACGCAGAATAGAAAAACAAGAACCAGTCAACGAACAAGGTCATTTTGAATCACCCAACAGTCCAATGTTAAATGAACATTCGATTCCATGATGAAATTTACTCTCAGTATTAACGGCTAACTTCATTTATTTTTATTAGTGTTTGGGATTTTTATGAATGTATCCATTATTTTAAAGCTTCATTTTATGTATTTCTGAACTAAGTGTATTCAGAAAGAAAGAAATTGTAATTCACCGTGTCATTCTTTTCTTAATTGTATTTTAATTAAATTCATATTTTATCTTTACGGGGGCTCGTGTGTTGTCTTGTTCAAAGTACCATCTAAAATTACTATATCCATAGACCGGGCAAAATTACACCGTAGAGATCATCTTCTAGATAACGATAATTAGTGGGAGGCGGTCTTCAAGTGTTGTTTTTCCAAGTTGCGCAATACCTCTGACCAGGCCTTGTGCAATATTGTACTAATAGCACTTAGATATCCGCCAGCAGCGCCACATTACAATATATATATATATATATATATATATATATATATATATATATATATATATATATATATATATATATATATATATATATATATATATTGTTACGTGCTTAGGCTCGAATAAGCAGCAACACAGAAAGAGTGAAAACTAACAAGCTTGTATAACTTTAACAATGAATTTATTAAGTACAATTATTTTCATAAAATAAATAAACTTACGGTTTTAGAGAATCAAATCCAACAAATATAAAATTCACAAATTAATCCACTAACGGAATTGCAAGTCCTGATAAATAAATGTTCTAATAGTTCCAGGTTCGAATCTTGACGATGTAATAATCCAAAATGGCTGACAATGTCACGTGGTACAGTTCTTGTTTTTAATCATCCAAATGAATATCATAAACATATGTCCTTTTTCCAGATAATTCTTCTTTTCCAACGAATTGACACAAAGTCCAAAATAATTAAACTCAAACAGATAATACACAAATTAATATTACAATAAGCCCAAAATCTACTAATGTTAGCTTCCAAAATTCAGCTATATATAACTGTTCTTCTTTAGTAAACAAGTAATCACGCGCTTTTCTATAAATTGATAGAAGGTCAGAGGAAGAGTCTACCTTCACCTAGTCACGTAATAATGGAATGTTCTAGAAGGAAATCATTCACTTATAAAATGTTGTCCCTGAAATTAACCAATGAAATTGAAGACCTGTTGACAATGTCTAAAGCAAGGTCAGGAACTAGACCACTGTAAGCCAAGGTCAAAACTTGTTTACAGTAAAGTCCAGGTCAAATGAATTTTCTAGAAAAATTTCCCATTCAATGAATAATAAATCCTAAATGACAATTTTGGATTTAATAATTAAAAATAAATAAAATTAAATCCAATAGCCGTAACAATATATATATATATATATATATATATATATATATATATATATATATATATATATATATATATATATATATATATATATATATATATATATATATATAAAGTGAAACTAGTCTAATTAAGTACACTATATTTTAACTGACGATTATGGTGTCAGATTTTCAGTAGCATGCATGTAAAGGTTAATTCCTGTGAATTTACTTTAAATTTAGATTTGTAAAGAGATGTTTTACATATTGAATATTTAAGAGCTAATGTTTTTTTAAAAAACTAAATTATTCAATTTTTTTTATTACTTTGATATAAACCTTATGAAGATTACGAATCATTTATGACACAAATTAAATTATACTCGCATGTTACCAGGAAACACGTATATTAGTCAAAGGAGCAAAACCATTGAAAGAAGGAAGCATTATCTCACAAGTCTCAGATACAGGACAGCTGTCTTCATTTTACCCTCCCCACCATTATGCAATCGAATGCTCTAAGATAGCGTGGTCCACTTCACAATTCATGCTTGATATTAAAATATTCTCATGTCGATGATTATTATAAAGGTATGAATTATTTGTGAGCTAGACCTGCTTACTACTCGTATAGTAAGAGCGCTTTTATTCGAATATGTTATATTGTATGAGTTTTTAATTTTCCCATGTCGTATATATTGATTGGGATACAGGTTTGAGAGACGCATGGCAGCTTTTGAAGCGTTCTAAAATTATCTAACCATCATATTTCTATAAATGAGCACATACATCAGTAAGAACCATTACACATATTACCTACTTATTTTGTACGCTGAAAAACGTCTTAGTTCTTTCATCCCTACCAGCTAGTCGAGTCAGTGTCATTGAATTTTCTACGTGCTTTATTGGCTTCGTTTTAGTTAGTGGGTACTACATATTTGGAGTTGACATTTCTAATTAACATTACAATGAAACCCAAGCTTAACATTGATAATTACATTTCTGGGAATATACCTGTGAAATATATGTATGTTACGTATTTTTGTTTGTGTGTTTTTTTAAATGTTTGTTTTATCGAACTAGATCAGGTCAAAACAAATTTTAGTTCTATTTACGACAAAGAGTTTTACATTTATTATTCTAATGAGTCAAATTATCATTCAAAAATCGATTTCTCCCATGTATAATAAAAATAACTTTAAATCAGTGAGATTTGCGGATAAATGTCGAAGAAAGTAATATGACATTTGTTTACCTGGGTAAATAAATATAGGTGTTTTATTTGTTTATCTGGGTAAATAAATATAGGTGTTTTATTTGTTTATCTGGGTAAATAAATTTAGGTATGTTTTATTTGTTTACCTAAATATAGGTATTCTTTATTTAATAATAACTTGTTCCGTGTTAATAATGATGATGAACAGTCTTTTGCTCTTTCTCATTTTTTTTTAAAAGTTATTTCCTGTTGGTGTTTTCAAAAGGAAAATTACAAGATATGTCTTAATAAAATGACCGACAGGTTGAGATTATAATAAGCCATCAATTTCGTTTCAGTAGGAATATATCAAACAAAAAAAGATAGTTTATAAGACATGGGTCTTCAAAAGTAAAAGTTATTTTGCAATGAATGAAATAGAGCGAAAAAGGAAACAGTAGAAATGGAAATATTTGCCTGAAAAGTCATAAGGATGAGATTAAATTAGTGGTGTGTGTGATGCGTATCAAATTTGTTTGGTTATTTTTAAGGTATGCCCGCTTTTATGTCTCGGGTCTTTTAATCAGGGGCTTGGGCTAGTTTTATTGAACAATTAAGGTAGATTGTCTTTCCCAAGGACAAGAAACACAGCAGCCGGCCCGCCTGGCTTCGGAAATGATCTGACTGCGGAGTCGACAAAGCCAAACGTTTGGTTGTTAAATGATTTAAATCTCATGCAACCTACACATCCGCTCTTTATTGTTGCCGATAATTGAAATTGTAGCATTGTCTAAAATGTCTTACATTAGCAGTAGGTATCTTGCAACCTCTTAGGGTCAATGGTATTACATGTAAATTATCTGATAAGAATTATTATAGCGCTCAATATGGGTAGATACTGCATCTATTTATGGTTTCATTTTGAGTGAAGTATATTACGACATTAACCGTCGTAAGAGTTATGTTAAATATTTCTATAACAGACGCTCTCTTTGGTTGCATAAAAGTAACAAGTATTTTATATTGTCCTGGCTTTAATATGTAATGTTGTGAAATACGTCACTAAATTGATTTTATTTATGGTCTGTTATTATTAACTCAAAATAAATTGTTAGATATTATACTTTTGCATCCATTTTTTACTATTTAATTAATTGTTGCAAAGTCCATCAACCAAGCTGTAATCTCTCAGTTTCTTAGGTAATATGCATATAATATTATGCAACCCATACTACCCGGAGAGAATTCGCGGATCTTCTCCTACTATCGATTGCGCGGTTTATCCCGTCAAGTTGATCCTGCCATAAATCAGTAGGAACCTCATCTCCACTGATTGCAATTAGACATAGTTGAATTTAACGCCCACTCATTACCTGACGAAACGAAAGGATAGGATACTAGGAAGGTAATACCACCTACACTTAAGGATACGTAATTCAGATGCACAGAATAAATGCTCGGGTGTGTGTAATCAGCTTTGACTAGTTACATTGGAATAGGTTTACGGTTGAGACCAGCACATCAATCGGACTGTCTATGAATGAATTTATAAAAGTTTATATTACAGGAAACCCGTAGTTATATTTGCCTCAGTATGCCGTCTCCATCTAACTCATAGATCACAACGCCTTAGTTTCTGCTTTGGATGTAAATTACAACACATAACAGATAGTGATAACAACATCATCTAAGTAGAATCTAGCTATATTTTATGCTCTTAGAAAAGAAACAAACAAGTGATGGAAAAAAGTTATAATTGTTACATTTTGCAAGTATTGCATCATGAGCGTGTTAAGCCGCGAGCATTTGCTTTTGCAAACGCGTATTAATACGAATATTTTAATGGGGCAATGCCCATTCAACTTTTAAGTACACAAGTCCTGCGCAATCGAATTTAGAAACATAAAATCATATAATAATATTACTGTATTATCAAATTTAATCGATGAATATTATATGAAATTAACAATAAGCAACTAATATATTTTATACGGATACTATTTAACTTGCATAAGTTCTAATTTGGAAAACGACATTCTATGGTAGGCTGCGGTTAGATAAAGTACAAAGCTCTAACGAAGTGTGTAACGACTATGACGAGATGTCTAATTCATGATATTAAAATTTATATTTTCCGTCAAGGAAATAGGGAAATTGTAGCTATTTCAGGCGCAATGATACGTTACATGGAAATCTTCTTGTGGAATAGCATGTGTATCGACGAGGGTACAACACTGATTGGTAAGTGCGTGACTTTTCATTTGTTTACAATGCTTGACTTAACTGGAGCTGGTCGGGTGTTTGACAAAGTTTGAAGAACACAGGTCTGTTCTAAGACATTTCTGGTTGTTGTCGGCTTTTCGAATGCTGTTAAGAGAGTTTGGAGTTTTGTAGCCACTGATGTTTATTTCATGTGTGTCTGGGACAATGTATTCCATTATACTTCGTTCCATACGGCATCACGAAGTTTATCCTATCTTTAGCTCGGTTAATTTTCAGGTCAGCATCATTACATCTAGTTAAAAGTATCTAATTCATTTCGCACAAAGTAAAACTGATCAGATACTATGGCTACATTTAATGACGCTGACATAAAAATTTAATAAGTTACATATAGGATAAAATTATTTTTGGTTATTTTTTTAGCTTTTCGCAAAATACCAAATAACTCAACTTCGCGCGCGCGCACGTGTGTGGGTGGGTGTCAAAATATTTTGTATGGTGTGTTATACAAATTGGAAAGACCTTAAGTTGCTTCTTGAATACATTTCTTATTGTTTGATGTCTTGTTATTGTATTTGTTCTTACAACACTATACCAAGCACAGCAGAATACAAAAGGGGTTTCTCATTTTTAGAAGTAGTACCAATCGACTGAGACGACCGGACTGAGAAAGAAAAGCGTAGCAAAACGGTTAGATTTCTCAGTCGCGTGGGTACGAAATATGTGTCAGATAGGCTCCATGCATTGGTAAACTTAGTTTGTTCCAACGTTTATGCTGAATTACCATCATTTTAAGCCATAACAAACCAGACAGCTCATTATTGTATTGTGACCTACATCACCATTACATACAGATCTGATATATTCATTTACATATGGGTTCGAGTCTCAGGCTCGGCTAATGCTGGTATGTGAGAAAGCTTGCCGGTAGCGTCTCGTGGGTCGGTGGCTCTTTCCAGGGTTTTCCTGGGTTCTTCCTCCACCATTAATACTGGCCGCCACGTATAGCCTATATTGTGCTGAAAAATGGCGTTAAACCCAACAACAACAACAACATATACATATGTATGTGATTCTTTCAACAAATCATAAAAAACATTTTAACATTTTACCACAGTTTACATGTTTTAAGTCATTATTATGTTTTGATTATTCTTCAGACAACTTCGGTTTTAGACTGTTCGCTATTGACAACACTGGTATCTTAGTGCATATATTTTGACAATGGGATATTAATAGGATCTCAAATGGGTAATAATTGTATATTAAATTTATGAAACGAGTTGAATAATGTCCAGCCTTTGTGAGTTATGACCCGGTGTGAGGTGATAGATAAAACATCAATAAAGAACTGGGCAAGATTCTTTCGAAGAAATAATGCAATACGAGCCCCCTTAGACAAGGAAATAACAAATTTAATCAAGACAATTTAATAGTGGTAATTTCAATTCAACTTAAGCTATGTCAACAGGATTTAATAATAGTGTCTAATTTGGATTTTTGTCATCATAATAAAGAGTGGTGAACAGAGCGCAATGTCCACGATTTATTGCACCACCACTCTCGATGGTGTTCCAATGTCCCTATTTCCTCCAGTCTTTTTATTCTAATATCCTCATTCCTTTCTAGTCTTCCTAGTCCTTTGTTCTGAATCAGTCATTTCTTCTTTTTCCGGAATCCCGTCTTCGGACTGACTCGTAATTCTCCAGAAACTTGCTCCTTAAAGGACACAATTACTCATAAATCTCTGTATGTACCACTTACTTTGCTCAGAAGCATACTAGTTATCCACATTCATTTACCTATGCTACTACATCTTCAATTACTATTCGTAATAGAATTCACAAATTCTAACTCACAGCAAGCTCTAACCTACAAAGTATTTACACATTACAAAATCAAATATGAATAAGTAATTATCGTTAACTCACGATTATAAGTATCCCCCTAGCAGACAGAGGACATTATTTCATATAACCTTATGAAATCCTATTTATATAAATATTTGGATTGCATGAAATTATATCAGTGAACTAGTAAGTGTAAAATTAAAGATAATAAATTGCATAGTAACTCTACTATCAACACGTTTTCCATGAAATTGAATAAGATAAATTGCATAACAACTCTAGCATCAACAAATGTCCATGAAATTGAATAAACGATACATAATATGGAACCTGGTCATATCAAACATTTGCATAAAACAAACCGACAACAGTAGAATATTACGTGAAATTAAAATTGCGTACCTTAATGATTTTCTCTTTAGAAATTGTGCGTCCTAGCACAAAACCCTGTCTTTTCTCACAAGACAGCTACCTGGTCCCTTTTTCTTGTTTAAAGAGCAAAGAACTATTCTCTTTTAGCCTTCCTCGGAGCCAAACTTCCCTCTTTCATGAAATTTCGGACTAAACAACTTCGACCAAGGTTGTCGTTTTAAATTCGCATTACTTCCAAAGTGTACGTCTTAGTTTCAATATGACCAATCGTAAGCAGTTTTCCTAAAATTCCTAAGATAATCATTATTTCGTCAGTCTCGAATCTCTGAACAACGTCATGTAACACTTCCCTTTAAAGAATGACTATTTGACATGAGTTCTTATCAGGTGGTTATGGATCGATAGTTCAACTATTTACTTTCTCAAAACCGTATTGATATTCCCCAGTCGATTTCAATGAGTCGGAATGCTAGCCTTTAAAGTTTAACACTGACGTGGGAAAGATGAATGAAGCAGAATGGTCAAAGTGACCCTTCGCAAAGACTTATCTGGTGTATATGTTATAAAATCTTAATGTTCAGTGCATTCAACTTTAAGGTTCAATGCTTATTCAAAATTAGACACTTCACAAAAGTTGAAATAGTAAAAAATTATTCATATTTGCTAACTATAAATCAAAGAATAAGCTTCCATCCAAATTAAACAGAACATTTTTCAAATACAAAGTCATTTTTCAACACAAAATGTCCAATACGTGTGATGTCACATTGTTTGATATGATGAACAGTATCGTTTGAGTTGGTATACACAACACTGTTGTTGCAATTGTTTTATTTAGTTGTTCAAACTTTACAGTGTTGCAGTATTTTTGTGAAAAGAAGATTACTGGATGCAGAAATAAACATATCTACTGTAATGTATTTGCGACCGCATATTTGCAGTATTTGATCTGGAACAAAGGACTACACAAAGACCTAAACAAATCTCTTTTCGAGTCGGACTTGTATTAAATATATACAGGGTAAATAGTTGGAGAGACTAGTTTATGCCTACATTTTTATGTGAACACAGGTGAGGTTATTTACACATTTAAAAAACACGCTTGTGTATAGGTTAGATTCCATGCTACATATATAATGCCCCTCCACCCTATCCCATCTATCAACTGAGCAATACCCGTAGCTCATGTTTTGATATGTGAATCATGATATAACATACCCGTGTAGTGGTACATTGGCCATAATGAAACAGATGTGATCATTTTACCCAATTCCCTTTCGCGAGTTGAATAAAACAATGGCGGCTAAAAATGTTCTTTCAAAATATATTTTAAAAAATCAAGAAGGCAACGTTTTCGCACGATCGCAGCCAATCAATAAGGAGGAAAATGTATACAATAATTTCATGACCTTTTTGTACCAATCAGAATCACATAAAGTGATATTTTAATGTGTGGTAATATAAAAAATAAGACACTACATATACCTGTACCGACTATGTGATAATAATGACAACACGTGAAGATCTGTTGACATTAAAAATCAATACTCTGTAACAATTTGCATTGTTTTTATTCGTTGCACCATTTATCTAAAAGCAAATAGTACAGTATTTCATCATGTTAATAAATCAACACTAATCCATTTTTAATATACAACATTTATTTTAAGCTCCATGTTGTATGACAGCTTAAACAGTGGGCATATAAAGAAATATTTATACAAGCAAACTTACACAGTGCCTGTAAAAAGAAGTGTGTCTGCAAGCATAGCTTCTACTTATTTGTTTCTAGAAATATGAATTTAAGGTGTAAAATTTGATTTTTTTAACAGTCACAGTTTGACTCGTGTTAGCGTACCTAATGTGGACGATCAATGTTTACACTTAAAAATGTATCCGCTTTATCACTAAACATTTCCAATTGTTGGGACAAGCATGTAAATGAATGATTACAAGACGCAGAGATTCCAGATTTACGTTAATGTATTTGTTACTTGATATTAGCATTATTTGATTTGCAACATTTTTCCTGGACTCTTCATATCTGACTCACGTATATGTATGTATACAGGTTTTATTTATTTGGAATTGCATCACACATTTTACCGCCTACAAAAGCTGGGATACCTGTTTATAACCACGTTCTTCTTTGAGCAGTGGTATTTTATTTACTCCTATAAGTTACTATTCAAACCACTAATCATTTGCGTTATTTATATGTTGCATGTGCATTTCCCGTCCCTCTCCCTACGCCCGCTATCAATGGACAAATTTCCCAAGTTTTATTTGCTGTCGTTGTTCTTCTTTTTTGGGGTGGGGGTGGTAGCACCCTTTTTAACGTATGATAAGATTTACATGGTGAGACAAAGTGGGACATATTTAAAGCTTTTATTTGTCGAACTGTTTGTATTTGAAAGAAAACAAATTAAATAATATTCAATAATATATATTAAAGAAACGTAGTTTGTCGAGTGCTTGATGTTTCATTAATTCTAGTTGTATTTTTATTTTCAAATCCAGATTTACTTACAGTTACAAAACATAAAGTCGGTGCGTACCGAGAGCATACTTGTATGTTCCTTAACTATTTCAGTACATCCACGCTATTAAAGTTATAACCTGCGTTATTCTTTAAATGTCCGCATAATAACATATTTTGACTGTTTATCACAATCCTAGAATTACTTCATCTTCAACGAATGAGCAAGACGCGGCACAGCTTTTGTGCAGCAGTTTGCATACATCAAAAACTTCCTCTGATCTCGACTGTCTTGCGCAGGCAACAAAATTTCCGACACATTTTTCCACATAGCAATCTGAAAATGAGAGGTTTATAATATAAACGTATGGCTAGTTACTATGATAGCTGAATACTTGCTTTTTAATCTTGAATACCTGCCTCAGTTAGCTCCCCACTATTCATCCCGACCGAATAATACATAATTTCATGGTAAACGTAATTACTACATTCCTCATAATCAAATATATAAATCTCCTCATTAAAAATAAAGACAAATATTACCACTACTGTTAGTTTTAGAAAAAGTCGACACACACAAAACTGAATGGTTAATTAATGCAATGTTTTTGTTGCAGATGACAAGAAATATACGCACTGTAGGATGATATGGTCTGTTTGCAACTCGGACCTTCAGCAGAATCTGAAAATCACAGACAAGTAAATGTAAAAACCGGTTTGTTTACAGTAATATGATCAAACGTATTTGAAACCTGACCTTAATCTTAAAGTATTGGCATTAAAGCGAAATCAGACTATGTTGACGAAGACGATTCAAATATCTTGGCATCATACTAGTGCCTTTCTGATTCTTACCCTTTTATGCTGATATAAATTTTATAGAATCTGAAAGACATTGATGTGAAGTTTTTTTTATTGTCTGGTATATTCTGAAACTTCATAAGTTTTGCAAGAAGATCAATTATGTTTACTGATCTCTCTGGTTCTGTTGCGATAGCTTCAGTTCTCATTTGCTGACGAACTTTTACAGGAAAATATTGTTAGTCTTTTAGGACCAAAGAATCCCCAAATAATGTTAAGGTCAACAGTTGTATTGTTTAACAATAAAATCGAATATATCCCAAATATTATTTCTGATTCTGAGAGAGAGAGAGAGAGAGAGAGAGAGAGAGAGAGAGAGAGAGAGAGAGTCTTATTGAAATAACCCATAACTGTTATAGAGGATATAAGAGAATTTGTCCCTCAATATGGCTGCATTACCTACTTAATTATCCATATTTGGTTACACATGTTGTCATTGCATGTTTTTTAATTTAAATGTATTATTCAAGATATTTATTCCGGCACTTTTCGCACCTATACGTGTGTCTGATGCTAATGTAGTATTTTTTATACATTACTCAGCATTCAGTTTGTTCAGACTAATTGGGGGCAGTTATTTTACATTCAATCGCTACAATTAAGCAAATACACATCACAGAGTTACTGTCTATTGACTGCTGATTAGTTTTATTAGTTTTATTACATATTTACACACACGTTAATAACTGCAGATTTTTTTTCTCCAAACTTGATCGAGCTAATGCAGCTCATTGTTATGAGAAGAAATGACATACACAAAGAAAACAAATTCCTATCACAAATGTCGAGGGAAGACTTGACATATTTATCTGTTTGTATGGCATGATAGAACAAAGAGTTAAATAATATGAAAAATAATCAGATAAAACAGCAGAAGAAATTAAAACAGTATTGACACATAAAAAGACCAAACACTAAAAAAACACGTTTCTAATTATATCTCGTGGAAAAGGTAGTATTTAATAATAATAATAATAATAATAATAATAATAATAATAATAATAATAATAGTTTCATGAAAAGAATCAAATAATATTGACATGGTTAAAATTTTCACAACGATACGCGTACGGGTCAAGATTGATGCCTGAAATATGGTCAAGACTGCTTTGGGAATGTTTAAATTCTCGTTTAGACAAAATTCACCTCTAAGTCTCAACTTGCAACATTCATTATCGTTCTTTACGCGTACTTTCTTTATCAGTCAAGTACTAGTTGGATTCAAACGAGACCATAAGTAAGGACTTTACACAATGTCCAGTTGAGTTGAAGTGGTTGGCGAGTTTCACATTGATTTTATGTGACTGTTGTCGTTAATTACTTCATTTTCTGAAGTTATAAGTTTTACAATCAAATTGTATGGCACATATTTTACATGTCGGCAGATGAACTCACGTATTGTTTCAGCAGACTAGCTTCTGACTGATAGTTAAGCTAACCAAATTTTCAAAAGATATGACCTTGGATAGTTGCTTGCAGATAAGATAGCGCTTGTCATATCAGTTATGTCTGCCTGTTTCCGTGGACCTATTTGAAGATACTTTGTAACGCAGCAAGTGGTCCTTAAGAATTTATCTATAGGGGTACACAACCATAGGAATCTCCATAAATATACCTCGGATGTTCGGAAAGATTCGATCTGGTCGAATGTGTCCGATTGATTTAAGTATTGGCATGGAAGGGGATTCATTTATCAAATAGTTGTGTATTTTTTTTTTTTTAAAAAAAAGCATTTCAATCGAGGGTTCAATATGTGTATATTTTCGTCAGTACATTTGTATATGTATCTTCTTATAACGTACCCCTTGAGCTCCCCGAGTCTCGTTTGAGAGGTAGCCAGATTGGAACAGGTGCGTTTGGTCCGAAAATGGAGACCGTAAGGAAATTGTTGTGTTATGTGCTGGAGGTGCTGATTGGGAGCAGAAAACGGTGAGAGCCGACACGACTCAATTTTAGTTTGACCTCCCATTAGATAGATTGGATATCCAAGAAGACATGGATCTGTTTGGATTCATTTTGATTCTATGTCGACAATTAATCTTCACCAACTTCGAGGTATATGGGGGTTATCCGTTTAAGAGCTTTTGTTTGATCTTTTCCATGAAAATCTTCTGATACAAATGTGACATTTTAGTAGTCTATGCAATCCTGTTGACTTGCAGCATGTGCTGATTTTTTATTTCTTTAAACATAGGTCAAACGGTCCACCTTCTAGTCATGCTTGCTTTCTCTCTATTTGTGGGGATGAGAGGGAATTTTACAAATCACTTACACGTTTCATCGTCTTCGCGTGTGTTTGAGCCTCGGTTCGACTAACGTAAGTATGTAATATTGCTTGCCAATTGGGTTCTTGTAGGTCTGTTGTTTTCCCGGATTATTTTACCAAATATACTGGCCGCAGTATATAGCATATTGTGTACAAAATAATTTAAGAGTTTAAGGTAGACTTTGCGTGCTAACATTCCGGTTTGTCGAGAGCAGTTTCTTGTGAAACTATATGTTCTTTTTCTTCCTCGTCTGCTCTGTGAAAATATCTACAATTTTAAATTCTTGAACGTTTTAATTTGTGTGTTATATTGTTGCCGATCTAACTGAATGTTTATTGCAGAATTCTAACCCAAGTCTTCTTATCAAAACAAGGTATTTTTACATTAATTTATTGCCAAATTAACGCAATATACCCTCTCCCCCACCCCAAAAAAAATAATAAATAAAAAATTTAATAAATCCCACAACAAAAAGCAAAACAAAAAATCAACTGAAAACCCATTTGTTTTCTTGATGCATACCAATTACTTTCTCTACTAACTTTTATGATGTTGTGGTTAAGGATTGCAAACAAGCCTGCATTGTTTCGGGGAGAACAAAATTAATTTATTTCGCGATGAACAGGCACAAAGCTTTCCGATCGTGAGGCCGTCCCCATGACGTTATGGTGACAGTTTCGACAGACAAGTTAACCCTATGGGATAAACATTAGACATAGTGTCTGAACAGTTTAGATTATATATTATGTCCATGAATCGTGCTTGGCATGCGTGTCATTGGTCATAGTAAAATTGCATAGTTACACAAATTTATATATTTATTAATTAGCTTCCATGAGGTGTAATTTGTGAAAAATCAAAGTCCGCAGCATCTTTTAACGCCATTTTCCAGCGCATGATAAATGGCGGCTAGTATGTTTGATGAAGGTAGAATCCGAAAAAACCGAAAGAAAGGGCAGATCTCTTTTCGTTCAAGTACTGAGGTTGTCATTTATTTTTTTCTAATCAAAATTATTTTGAATGGGAATATTTTCTCTTTGCGAAAATATTTTTATTTCAAAATTATTTTATTAATGTCTTCGGATTTATATCTAGTAATTTTACAGAAACTGAAAGACATTTTAGAATACCTTTGAAAGTATCCATGAAATTAATTATTTAACTTTGTAAAGGTGTTTCATTTACTATCCAATTGTTTTAGCACATATTTTATCAGTATCATTGACTATTTTTTCTTATAATCTCATGCTATTCAGACCCTAACAAAAATTCGAATTGAAGTTTACGTGGTTTGATGATGCTTGTTTTTTTTCTTTCATTTTTAGCCATTATATTTTTTTTTTCTTCTAGATTTCGCCTGTGCATCAAACATGTTAGTAGTTCAGGGTTTCTCTCGTCTACATGTTTTGATTTGTTTTTGCAAGTATTTTACTTCTGTCGACTTAAATAGCTCGAAATATTAGAAACTATTTCTTTCACTTATGGTATGCGGTTATTATTGTATGTTGCATAATGGGATATTGAAATATATCAGGGAGAAAGAAAAATTATCTTGTCACATTGATAATATCACGTTATGAATCAACTTTCTTTTCCCATGTTTGAAATATGTCTGCCCTTACTCATCATATTTAGGAAAAGTGTTTGGTTCAGTATAGTAGTAAAATTGTTTAAGTAACACAACCAAAAACACATTTAAAAGAAAATATGAAGACATCGAGCATTGACGAGTGCTGATTGCAAAGCATAACTAAGTGACAATCGTAATCTGGGAGCAACGTCTGTTACCGAATTAGATTGCAGCCTAGTCAAAATTAAAGTCTGAATGCAGAATTGAACAAACTAATGTCGCAAACTTCATACAAGATTTTTTGATTGAAAATGTATATTTTCCAACACTTTCAGTTTTAAAATCCACGCAAGAAATGTGTTAGCAAAATATAAACTTATTATTTTCGTTTGTAAACACATTGACAAAATATGTATCTGAAACATTTGTACAAACTAAATTTATGAAAGGTCGCTGTCCTAAAGTTATTGTAATTTTTTTTATTGATAGGAAGGTACCTATTCCAAGCATTGGCAAAAAATGGAGAACAAAATCAATGTTAATCAACGGCTTTTTAAAAAAAAATGTAATTAAAAAAATTCTACATTTTGTGTGTAAATATCAAGAATTTATGTTGCAATATATAAATGGGAGAAGCATTAGATGGCCACTTTTGAAACTATTGATTTTTTTAAAATTTAAATTATCTCTGCGATCATGTATGTACTTCAGACCTGTATTAACCAATTTAGTCTATTTGATTTTGCCTCTCTCTCTCTCTCTCTCTCTCTCTCTCTCTCTCTCTCTCTCTCTCTCAAGTCCTGTCGGGACTCTGTGACACATGCAGTATCGTATTTACGGATTTTTAGCTTTTACAAAATATAATAAAAACTATAATCTACATTTTTGAGTAGATATAATTAATTATTATATATTTCATAATGAGATGTTGAAATATATCAATGGGAGAAAACTTAGAGCCCCACTTTTTTAAACTTTGATTTTTTCCATAGAGAAATTATATTTGCTATCATGTACGTACTTGAGGCCTGTATTTTCATATTTAGTCTATTTCATAGTGTCTTTTTCCCCACCCTCTCTCTCTCTCTCTCTCTCTCTCTCTCTCTCTCTCTCTCTCTCTCTCTCTCTCTCTCTCTCTCTCTCTCTCAGAATGAATAGCTTCAAAATGTATCAGAACTCTGAAGCCTGTTGGAGTTTCCTACACAGCAATGCAATGTTGATAGCAATGTTCAGTGCACCAATCCGCGCAAGAAACGTGTTAACAAAAATAAACTCTCTTCATTTCTTGTATGCAGAGTTAAAAAAATATGAAAAAATATACAATTACAAGCATTATATTATAATCAATATTTGTATTTTAAAAAAGATCGTGTTAAAAGTCACTGTTTTAAAAGTATTGAAAATTGACACAGAATGGAGAAAGAAACCTTTGTGGAACAATACAAAATTAAGTCTTTTGTGTAGATATAAAAAAATATCTCACTGTATATAATGCTAAGGAAATAGTTGGCTCGTGCAATGCTTTTCATTCACTCGTGATGTATTTCCTTACATGTACTAAAAAGATGTACATCTCTATATTTTGTACCTATCTATTTATATCCCGCCTCACCTCCACCCACCACTCAAGAAAAGAAAAGGTTCAGAGTACCGCACGTCTTTGAACATGCAGAAAAATATATACTTTCTTATGCATACCGAAAGACACAATATGTTCCGAATGACTAAAACTATGGAAATTTAATTTCATCAAAGCAGTACTCTGCATAAAAAATTTTGCTATTCAAAATTTCTTAGAATTTTCAAAATTTGTAGATAAATGTTCACTTACCTTGATTTATTGGGATTGCACTGTCGAAGGATTTTTTGCTCCACCATGCTGTAAAGATTGAAGCAAAATAAATTAATTCAGATAAAATACAAATGAAACAAAAACTGGGGCAAACAATATCAACACCACAGAAAGTTATTTTTCCTCTGGTTGCGATAATTGTGTTGACGTTTAATGAAATACGACTACATTATTATTGTTAAAATAAATTAATTCAGAAAAAATACAAATGAAACAAAATCTGGGGCAACTAATATCAACACCACAGAACTTTATTCTTCCTCTAGTTGCGATAATTCTGGTGACGTTTAATGAAATACGACTACATTATTATTAGTAGTAGTAGTAGTAGTAGTAGTAGTAGTAGTAGTAGTTTTCTTGCTGTTGTTCTTATTATTTCCACAACAAGGAAGCATATTTAGTACATAAGCAGGATATACCAATTAAAAATACAAACGAATTTTAGCCAGTGAAACTTAAATGTTCTAGTTATATACTAGATCCTTTACCTCAAACAATAATTATCAGCAATACCAACATTAAATTCACAGTCAGTACAAAACCTAGGTGTTACATTGGACAGTACACTCACATTGCACCAACATGACATGAACATATGTAAGGCTGTATATCTTGAGCTGAGACGCATAAGCTCCATTCGCAAATATTTTTCAGTTGATGCCACTAAAACAGTTGTGTGTTCATTAGTACTTTCACGACTGGACTATTGTACCTCTGTTATGTCTGGTTCGTCTCATAATCTACTTCAGAAACTCGAAAAAGTCCAAAAAGACAGCTGTTCGAGTCATCCTTAGAGTACCACGATCAAAGCACACCTGCCCTCTGCTCCGTACCCTACACTAGCTATCCATTCGATCCAGAATCAAACACAAAATTTGTTCTCTGTGCTATGTTTCAATGACGGACTCCAGTCCTACATGCCTATACGACCTCATCCATGTGTACACACCTGCAGGATACTTACGCTCCTGTTCTTACAATAGTACAAATATTACTTCCACTATGAAAACGAACTCATATGGACAACGTTCTTTTGCATACCAGGACCCAGCAACGTGGAACAAATTGCTCACTGAACTTAGACACAAAGACAAAGTAATCCCATTCAAGAGTGCTCTTAAATATTTACCTATTTCCACTGCACGAACAAACTTAAAGACCTAATACAGTTTCCTACCTCAAATATTTTCAGCATGTTTTATGTTTTCTAATTTCATGGTGGTTTTGTTTTGTTTTTATAATAATATCATTAAATATGTTATTTTACGTTACAGGTGTTTTATAATGTTATAGAGCTTCTATGGATTATGCGCTTACAAAGTCCTCATTCTTCTTCTTCTTCTTCTTCTTCTTCTTCTTCTTCTTCTTCTTCTTCTTCTTCTTCTTATTATTATTATTATTATTATTATTATTATTATTATTATTATTATTAAATACGAATTTTGATATTACCCAATCGGCCTGAGCTGCATACAACTAAGACGAAATGACATATTAGCGATGACATACGTTTATCTTGATATTTGAGAGTCAAATACAGTTTTCATAGTCGAATATTGCTATGATTGACCAGTGAAGCAACGAATCAATTTGTATTAGGTACAAAAGAACCTAGCCGGCAGTCAATTGGACATTAAGTACTAGATAGACATAACGGTTGTTAGTCAAGTTAGATTAGAAAGACGTTCATTTGCTTCGCTTCACAGACACATTCCAGCCGTGCAGCGAAATTTATCGCAATAAAATTGTGTCAATACGAGTCTCTTCAGATTGAAATGTCAGGTTCCATAAGTTATACATTAGATCAATAAAGCATGTTATAAAAACATTGTGAATAACAATTAGGACCATAGCATTTTATTCGTTACTTTGTTTCCATTAAAGCTGTCCAGACGGTTATATTTTTTGAAGAATTTTTTTTATCCAAGCCGTGCCAATTTAATTTTAATTTTATATTTAGGTCTTGTGAGTTATTGTAACTATGTTTCCTTAAGAATCATTAATTCAAAGAAATTGCAAGAGACAATTAAATGCTGCTTTGTTATAATAAAAGTTACAAAAAACACTGATTTTTTTTTTACTGATGCAAATACTGATATAGTTTGATTGCCTTTCTACTCCCAGTAAATTAATGTAATTATTGTATCCATTAGGTATTTTCCAGTAGTTTGTTTCCGTCAATGATTACAGTTTATTATATATATATATATATATATATATATATATATATATATATATATATATATATACACACACACACACACACACACACACACACACACACACACACGTTTACTGTACTGCAAACGTTCTTAAGAAGCGGCACTATTCACATTATATGAATATTCCTGAATTATATTATTTGGAAAATTTCATAGAAATAATATAATTCTTGTAGTCTAAATCGCAAAGGATATATGCATCTATTATAGTACGTCTATCTCCTCGATATGAATGAAGTGCACCTTTTCTCTTGGATTTTAGAACGGCTAGAATATTTTACGGTAAAAGTCATGCATACACTTTTTTTTAAAATTTTTATATCAATTGTTATTTTAAAATTTAATAAAACTTTTGTTTAACCAAAGTCGATTCAATCTTGATCATTAATTGTTCTGCACCTGCACTGTCATCAAGGAACTTCAGACGTAAATTATCCATCACTGTGGACCTGTACAGTAATGATTTAATATTAAATTTATGAAAATGTAGTTTTTGCTCTTGGCTTGCTAAAGCTTGTCATTTTTCAACAAGCTTCATAAATGTAACATTAAATCATGACCCATTTGAGATTCTTTCTACTAGTCGAAATTATTTCGATAGAAAGTAGAAAGATTAACTTCATTCATTCTGAGAGATACTGAACCTTTCATTTATTGTGTGTAACAAATAGTCCCAAACAAAGTTGAACTAGTAAAAGTAGATTATACTTTTATTTACAAACTAAACCTTAAAGAACAAGTGTTCTTCCAAATAAACAGAACATTTTACAAAGAATCAAACTATTTTTTAAAAACCGAATATCCAGTGCGTGTGATGTAACATTGATTCTGTACACTGTACCGGTTAGAGCATGCCTACAATATACGATCCATGTTTACCTTACAATTTGACTTTCACATCTAAACATTACATTGTTGCCATACTCTTGAGAAAGGAGGTTTACTGGATGCAGAAATATACATATATACTGTAATCTATTTGTGACCGGATATTTGCAGTATTTGATTTGGAAAACTATAGTGAAAATTAAGCAAATTTCTTTTTAAGTCGGATTTGCATAGCGTATTGACCGCGTAAAATATGCTATGGTTGCATAAAGTTGTGCCAGTTTGGAGACCGGTTTATGTCCACATTTTTCTGCGAACAGGCGTGAGTTTATTTACTTCTTTTAGTTAAAATTTAAGCCATACTTGTATATAGCGTGGATTATAATGTTACAAGTATTCGCCCTCCACATCTAACTACACACACCATCAGTACCTTTAGTTTGTCTTCTTGTTGTTATTCGTGTCTTGGGAGTTTACGCCATTTTTCATATAATGATATTGTCATACTTGATACAACAAACCCAAGTGGTGGTGGTTAATTGGTCATATTCAGACAGACAAGACCATTTTTACCAATTGCCCTTGTGTGTCTCGAGTCTTAAAATGGACATCAAAATGTTCATTAAAAACAACACATTCCAGAAGACGGGATTTGAAAGATTTTTCCACTATCGCAGCCAATCAGTAAAAAGAATACTGCGCAATACATTCATGGACTTATTTGGTCAAATCAGAATTACATAAAGTGATATGTAGCATGTTGTGATATCAAAGATATGAAACTGCGCATACGGAAAACAGTAGCGGCTATGTGACAAAGGGCAGTACAAAACTATTAATCAACATACGTAGCTTTGATTGTGATCATTACACGCGACATTCGATCCAAATTGTCCAGGATCGTATCTGTAACTCGATATTGTCCAAATACGTATATGTACTATTAACATTGATTTTGTCATAGGTACTTCAAGGGGCGTGTAAATAATGACTTTCTCAAGGTATACGGATGTATGAGGGTCAACATAAATTGAATAATTACCATTTAAATATATGTAGAATCAAATTCTAAATAATGACGATCGTTGCTTTAACAGTGAAAGTTGAACGCATATATGACATGTATGACGCTTATTTAAGTTCCTTTTCTGGATGTTCGTGGAGAAAGGTAAAGTCTGCTTTGTATCAAGAATTTTTTTTTCTGTCGTAAATTAGTGCGACTAAAATACATAATAACGTTTTTTTTTTTAAATGACCTCTTCAATGCAAGTTGTTCCATACATGGCAGCACCATTATTTGGATTGGCGTTGACAACTGAAATGTATATGTATTTTCAAATGCGATAGACGGGATGTGCGTGTACTTATTGGTCAAAACTATGACAACATTGATAAACACTGTATAAAAAAGGAACACAAATACCGATATTCCTATATAATCTTTATAAAGACCTTGCTTTTTCTGGTTAGAAAGTTTTTTAAAAAATGTCCTTACTGTTTCTCTTGATCATCTGTTGCGGAAAATAGCCATCGTCCTCTGATAATGATCTTGCTGATGTTGTGCCTAAAAGAATCAACGAGAATCATTTTCTAAGTAACTTAATATATAAATTGTAAATATGACAGTATTGTTTTAAATACTTCGTCACTACAGTTGCCGGAAGAAATCATCACGTCTCTCATGGAAAATATCGGAATAGTTCAGTTGTCGCTTTAACCAACGTCAGTAATCAAGCAGTCTCGCTATTTAAATCTACTAATGTTTGACCAAATAATTGTCTTAATTCAGAAACTGTACGAGTTTTTGGTATATTAGCTATCATGTGTCTATGATGTCTCTTCTTATGACGTGTGTTGAAATTGCAGTAAACCAGTAAATTAATCCCATTTTTAAGAAGTAGTTTTAAAATTGTAAACGTTCTGTAAAAGTGTGGAAAAAATTCTCAGATATGTTATATATCCTACTTAACGAGTTATTCATACTTGTCCGATTTGTTTAGGCCTTGTTAAAAAGGAAGCATTTACGAAATTATATTTTATGGCATTAGATACTTAAACGTTTAACTGTGTACATGAATTAGACTCATTTTTGTTTTAAACAGATTTTTGTTTGCATGACACACAACTGGTATAAGAAATAACAGTAAATACACTGACAAATTACTGCCTCACTCAATCTTTATTTAAAATATCGACATATTAGAAAACTTGTTTTTCATCACAATATTCCTTTTGAATATAAGTAAAACTTCATAAACAGTAGATGTAATAATTATCTTTCGGAATTCCATATGGATAATCATCGTCGTGAGAAAAACAATATTACAATAGCTAGACATGCATTTCAGTTTCATGAAATGGAACGTGACATTTATTTTATGCAAACTCCGAGCATTAAAAATCGTATATAGTCAAAAGCCACGCGGTTGTGGCGGGTAGGGATACAATATATGATTCATTAAATTGATTGTTATGAAATTGATATTCGCATTGTGATATTGTCGAGATTATCAAAATATTGCAGGGTTCAGTCACCAGTAATTTGATATTGTGTTACCAGTATGTGGATAGTGAGTCACCAGTAATCGGATATTATGTTACCAGTATGTGGATAGTGAGTTCCAGTAATTAGATATTGTGTTACCAGTATGTGGATAGTGAGTTACCAGTAATTGGATATTGTGTTACCAGTATGTGGATAGTGAGTTACCAGTAACTGGATATTGTGTTACCAGTATGTGGATAGTGAGTTACCAGTAATTGGATATAGCGTTACCAGTATGTGGATAGTGAGCAACAGTATTTGGATATTGTGTTACCAGTATGTGGAGAGTGAGTCACCAGTATGTGGATATTATGATACCTGTATGTGGATATTGAGTCAACAGAATGTGGATATTGCTATTAAGAAAGTAAATTAACATAAACATATTTATGTAGGTCATACCAGTGGTAAATAAGAACTGAGTGAGAAAGCAAGTTAATAAATAAAAACCTACGACCCATTAAACAACCTGCCCACGCTCCCTTAGCTGTATCATAAATTGGAGAACTATGGTAACGAGAAATAAAAGAAATACTACGTTTTGATGACACATAATTTGTTTTTTCTTACATATATTATGCGAGGCGTTAGGCTTTTATACATTGAGCAATAATCTCATTTTTCTATAAATTTAAAGGTGTATCATAGAACACACTGATATACTGACAAATTATACATTACAATGATTTTCCAAAACGAAATTCTTGAATATAAACACACGTTTTAATAAATTACTAACTTTGACAACAGGATCTCAGGGTTTTTAAAATGACGGAAAGTTGGTTATGTGTTGATAAACGTACAGATTATTTGGCTTTGAATTACACAGATAAAAAAATCTCATGACTGATTAATTTTTGAGAATTTGATCTAAAACATCTTTTTATTAGAAATATGAAAACAACTCAACCGAAATATTAAAATATATTAAGTCTACTATGATGACCTTTTATGTCATTTTTAGGATGTTTGTATTTAAAAGTATTTTCCAATAATTTTGTTTTTAAATTATATATGCACTCAACTAACAATCAGAATGCAATGCTGTGCTCGAAGTAGATCTTTTAAGGCGGGCGAAAAATGGAAACAATTAAAATAAATTTAGTTTCTTTCCAGAAATAGGGTTGCTTGTTATTAAATAAAATGCACATTATAAAACTGATCTCTATTGATCACCATGTTCCAACTTTAAATATAAAACAGTCTCAAACTGGACAACAGCGAACACATTTTGACTAATCTTTTAAAACATTGATCTTCTTCCTAATAATTGTTTTATTTTTATTTTGATATCATACATCAGTTGATTGTAAAATGATATTGTATATGAAGTAGTTTCGTTTTATTATATTTAAGCTCACAAAAGATTCCAGAGAACCTTTATTTTTCGTTTCTATATATTTTGCAAATATATCACTAATTAATGTATAGCTCTGTTAAGAGTTCAGTTTTTTGTTTTTGCAATATTTCTTTATAATGAGTTTGCATCTCCTTATTTTGCTATACAACTAATATTTATGCTTTGCAGTTTAATGTGGATTTTCGTTCTCTCAGATACGTGTTACTATAGTAAACATTTCTCTTATGTAAATTGTTGCGAAATTTCCTTGCGATTAAATTACAGCTGGAGACTGTCTAATTTTGCAATTAGAGAAAGAAAGTAAAAGACAAGTATGAAATGGTAAGAACACATACCAAAATCTGAAGTGACTAGAAGGACGGCTACAAATACTCCAGTGAGGGAGAAAGAAATTTTGTCCATAAGAGCCACTCCCTCTAATGCTGCCATAGTTCTTAATCTTCAAAAAAGCAGACGGCAAATTGAGCACCACTAGTAAGAATCCTGTAACGTCAATGCTGATACTGCTAGGGCACCAGGAGCGCGGGCGCTATTTATCCGTAAAGCTTATCACACCTCTAACGAGAATCTGCGTCACCATGGGAGGAGAGCGCGGCAAAACGATTCATAAGGGTTCATACAGCCATCTGTTTAATGAGCGCATGATTCAGGAGTACTTTGACGCTATTCACTGGTGATCATTAACTATCACCGAGGGAAATGGTGTAGGACGAATGTTTTAATAATACAGATAAAAGATGTTAATCATTGGAACCTATACTCGAATTCAACAAGCGTGAGATTCCTCACCAATGCTTGAACATAACACAGACCATTTATGAAAGGAAAATTTTTTTAATTGAAAACAAAGGCAAATAAATCTACCACAGATCATTGAGACGTTTGCGCGAAATTTAGTTTTGAATATCAATGTAAGTTCAACTGCTATAGTTGTGTATGTATGTATGTATGTATGTATGTATGTATGTATGTATGTATGTATGTATGTATGTATGTATGTATGTATGTATGTGTGTGTGTGTGTGTGTGTGTGTGTGTGTGTGTGTGAGAGAGAGAGAGAGAGAGAGAGAGAGAGAGAGAGAGAGAGAGAGAGAGAGAGAGCATGACTGATTTATTCGGGCTAGTCAGCTTTGAGTAGTATGTCTTCCACATTGTCCAAGACATGATTTTCGGAGGACTTGGTTTAGTTTGTGTTGGCGGAAATATGTAAAATATGAAACGTAATTGAAAAGATAGGATTAGATTGGAGTTACATCAACTTCGATCTGATTCACATCTTGGAGTAATAACATAATTACTGGGAAATGGTGTAGGAAGAATGTTTTAATAATACAGATAAAAGAGGTTAATCATTTTGAACCTATACTCGAATTCAACAAGCGTGAGATTCCTCACAAATGCTTGAACATAGCACATATCAGTTATGATGGCGGAAAAACTTTAATTGAAAAAGGCAAATAAATCTACCACAGATCATTGAGACGTTTGCGCGAAATTTAGCTTTGAATATCAATGTATATTCAACTGCATTAGTTGTGTATGTATGTATGTATGTATGTATGTATGTATGTATGTATGTATGTATGTATGTATGTATGTATGTATTGTGTGTGTGTGTGTGTGTGTGAGAGAGAGAGAGAGAGAGAGAGAGAGAGAGAGAGAGAGAGAGAGAGAGAGAGAGAGAGCATGACTGATTTATTCGGGCTAGTCAGCTTTGAGTAGTATGTCTTCCACATTGTCCAAGACATGATTTTCGGAGGACTTGGTTTAGTTTGTGTTGGCGGAAATATGTAAAATATGAAACGTAATTGAAAAGATAGAATTAGATCAGAGTTATATCAGCTTCGATCAGATTCACATTTTGGAGAAAAACGTCTTTAATAGTTTTGCAGAAGTTTGTAAGAAGTACGGGCTATTGTCTTTCTTGAAAACTTGGAAGTTTGCTAATTAAACTTTTACTGATTAATCAGTATTGTAAATCAATTAAATATTGGGAAATTTTTAAAAAAATATGTAGTGCATGAACAAAATAAGCACAACTGTTCATCTTTAACTATTATATATATATATATATATATATATATATATATATATATATATATATATATATATATAATTTTATATATATATATATATATATATATATAATTTTAAAATATGTGTACTGTAATGAACCAATCGCTGAGTGTACGCTAACAATTGTTTAACTTTGCGAAATTTGAATGCCGTCAACACATTTTTAACGGTGCTTTTTAGAAGCCGTTTAACCAATCACTTCAAACGTGTTTGCGAGTCACCTTTTTCCATTACAAATATATCTGACGATCTTATACTGATTTGAAATTTGAGATGTCTCCTCAAAAAGGGGGTCGCCAAATCTGTTGGATTGAGGGGTTATTCTTGTCGAATTCAACATTTTAAACAATCACCGGCCGGTGCCCAGCAGAATTAAAACGTTCACTCAATCAGAACACCTAGAATTCGTTAATTATACTCGTCGACAGCACGAAATAACTGTACGTTCCATTAAATGAAATGGCTGAGATAAAAATAAAAAAAATAAAACATATTTATGTTATTACTTTTCATCTTATGTCTTTGGACTTCTAAATGTCGTGTCATAAACAGATATTTGCTATTTTTCGCTTGGTGAAATAAATAATTGATTATTTAATTAATTATTATACTGATAGATTGATTAACAAATATGTCATGATTAAAATGATGTAATTAGAAGATATGCACCTCATTTGGTGCATTGTATTACTTTCATGCGCACACCGGCTGTGGTTCCTAGAAATAAAGCTTTAGTTCTCATGGGTTATATCAGCTGTTTTATTTTGATACAGTGATTTAAAAAGTTTTATTTTGATACAGTGATTTAAAAAGTTTTATTTTGATACAGTGATTGAAAAAGTTTTATTTTGATACAGTGATTTAAAAAGTTTTATTTTGATACAGTGATTTAAAAAGTTTTATTTGGATACAGTGATTTAAAAAGTTTTATTTGGAGCCTAGTTGTACCAGGCATTATTTGTTTCGGTTTCCAGTTGATAGTACTTTCACATTCCTGCCCTGCAGGCTACGTTACACTACACGCGTCCACCATTAAGTTAATGATACGGATTCTTCATATGCCTGACATATGCACTGAATTAAATAGGATGTGCCGCAAATACTTCCATATTTCTTTTTTGCTATAAATTATATTTATTTCTGCATAAATCTGATAATGTGAAATCTAAAATAAGCAATGACAAGTAACTGAAAAACAGCTACATCAGAATGTAGTAAGATAAATAATATTTTAAAAAACCACACAAACTTAAGGTCCTGATTTCTGTAAAGTTGTCGTGCAAGCGAATTGAAGACATCATGACATCCTGTCTATTTAACTTAAATGAAGTACTTTCATTAAATGAAGTTGTATAAGTTTAACTTCCTAAGGACATTTGACCAGTTATATGTACAAGAGAAAGAGATCGAATTAACCAAGTAATTTGAAAATCAACAATTTGAGGGTTTCGTTGTTTACCTTATTGATAAATATGTAATCACCATTTAGATGAGTATATACAACGTTTCCTCTGTTACAACGTTTTTCTATTAACATGCCATGGCCAAATTTATAATATATATTCCAAAAACTTTGTTCCTTTGTTAAAATTTTTAATTGGGTACGACGTTTGAATTGTCTAGTCCGCCAGAGAGCTTGTTTGTTTGTTTGTTTGATTAGGATTTTTAACGTAGCTTTAACAATTTTTCAGTCATATCGCTACGATGTCTGCATTGAGGCAGTTTATAGTGATGTCTAGCACTGAGACATCATGCCGCAGACATGTAGCATGATGTCTCACCCAGTCACATTATCCTGACACCAGGCCGACCAGTCCTAACACTAACCTCTTAATGCTGAGCGTCACGCGAGGCAGCTGTTAGTACCATTTTTGTAAGTCTTTGGTATGACTCGGCCGGGGATCGAACCGACGACCTCCCGCTTCCGGGCGGACCCGCCAGAGAGCAGTAGCCCATTTATAACAAAGACGATATGTAGCAAAAGAGTGATATATGTCATTCATAATTCGTAATTATCACATCGTTGGTTTAGGTTTCATATAGTATGTGCAGTTTCATATTTTTTTATGACAATGAGTTGCATATCACTTTGTGTCATTCTGATTGGTCCAAATAAGCCCATGAAATTAGTATGCAGTATTTGCACTGATTGGCTGCGATCGTGGGAAAGTCTGTTTAACTCAGCTGTCTGCAGGACGTTTGTGTTTTCAGTGAACATTTTGGCGGTCAATTTCATACCATGTCGCGAAAGGTAATTGGGTAAAATATGGTCACGTCTGTCTGAATTTAGACAATTTAACCCCATGGATTTTTATGTCATGTATGACACTATCATCATAAAGAAATGGCGTAAAACCGCAGGATAAGAAGACAACGACAAGGGAAGCTGAGCGTGTTGGTCAGTTGAAAGTTGATGTGTTGATTGGAGGTGGAAGAGGGTACAATTTACAAACGTGGTTTAAATGTTAACTTACAGAAGTAAATAAACTCACTTCTTTTCACAGACGAATGTGAATATAAACTGTCTATATTTGCGCGTTAAATATGTGTGCAAATCAGGCTCAAAAAGACATTTGTTTACGTCTTCTGTACACTCTACAATTCCAAACTAAATACTGTCAATATTCGATCGTAAATGCCTTGCAGCAAATATGGAATTTCTACAGCGATTATTCTTCTTTTCACATGAATAACATGAATATCGCAACAATGTAATGTTTTTTGAAGTGTCATTTCTGGGTAAGGTAAGCCTACTCTAACCTGTACTGTGTACTTCAAACAATGTGACATCACATGCTTGAAACTTACTGTGCTGAAAAGTGATTGTCTTTTGTAAAATTGTATGTTTATTCGGATGGACGCGTATTATTTTATTCATAGTTTGTATATAACAAAGGTATGATCTACTTTTACTATTTTGCTATTTCATCCTTGTTTTGGACTATGTTAAGCACAAACAATGAAATCTGAATAATGAGTATACGATTTTCAGAAGTCTCTTGCTGGTGTGTACACATGGGCGAGGTCAGATAGGTATAATGGACTGGAGCCCATCATTGAAACGTAGCACAGAGAGCACATATTGTGTTTGATTCTGTATCGAATGGATAGCCATTGTAGGGTACAGAGCAGCGGTGAGTTGTGCTCTGATCGTGGTACTCTAAAAAGATCCGAGCAGCTGTGTTTTGAACTTTTGGAAGTTTCTGGACTAGCTATTGAGACGAACCAGACACAATATCATCTTTCGCTGACCCGAGGGCTTCTTTAACAAAGCACGAAACAAAAAATACTTTTGTCCAATAATTGGCGGGAAAGAATATTTTGGATAAAAGTGATATGTGCTTGATTACTAAGTCTCGATTCTCCTTTGATATTCAAATTAAGGAATTGAAATTAAAACACAAGACAGAAGTAGAGTTCAGAAATCTTCAGCTTCAGAAAAGAGAAACAATGCATGTACAGAAAGACAGACGCATTGCAAGGGGAGGGGGGCTAATGCAAACTCAAAGAGAAAACGAAGAGAGGGAAATATGTATACAGACAACACAGGAAGAGGATAATTTCAATTTAAATTAGAAAGAATTAAAGGTGGCAAGTGGAAAGCACTCCATTATCCTGACCCCGTTTATACACACGCTCAGTTTTTGATGTCACTAGACATATTATCATAGTAACCCTATTTAAACAAAAGGTAGATAAATATTTTCATATTAGAAATATTGCTGAAACTTTGAATTGACAAAGAGACCAATAGATTATCATTATAAAGTGTCTATATTGGCAAAGGTTGAGAAATCTATACTTCACTATCAGAGCAACAAAATGCTGATTATGATATTGTTATGAGTCTATGCTCTTAAAAAAGTAACAGAAAAGAGTTAAATATAACAAGCTTCATACAATTTGAAAGATAAGTTTTTTCATTTCATACAATGTGAAATTTAGAAAAAAAGAACTTACATTATGATGAAATAAATCCCAATATAATTCAATAATTACAGACACAAGTCCTAGTAGTTTAAAGTCATGAACACAGTTCAGTAAAGGTCCAGATACAAAATACCAAAGCTGACGTCGATGACGTGTCTGAGGTAGCTATTAATGTCTTTACATGTTAACAGTATTTTATTGAATAACAGGGGAAAAAATCCAGGTTTGAATATCTTATAAATTCCAGTGAATATCTCCATCCAAAAATGTTATCAGAACACTTTTTGTATTTCCAGAGAAAATAATCACTTGAATTCAATAATTTGAAGAAAAGAAAATTCTGCCCAACTAGTCACAACATAATAAAATTTGAAAGTGCTAGATATCAAAGCACGAATGACCATGTCTTCACAATTACAAGATTATATAGCTCTCTACTTGACCTCAGATCACAATTAGTATTTGCTACAAAAACATTGCCTAATGGAAAATAACATTCTAGAATGATCATAATGTTTACAAAATCAAAACCATAACCTGTAAATCTCACTTTGGAAAGTCCAAAAGCCTGACCCAAATAAACATATGTACTTCTTCTATTAACAAAGATATTGATATCAAGCCTACATAAATATAAAATAATTTAGCGATGTATTAGTTGTTTACATAAAATGAAATATAAATAAATGTCAATCAAGTCAGGTAGAAATGAACTTAGTTCTGTACAGGATCTAGTTCAGCATGCAATGGTACCTTACAATAGCATGTATTGATATATATATATATATATATATATATATATATATATATATATATATATATATATATATATATATATATATATATATATATATATATATATATATAAACTAAAAATTAAATACACATACAAATATGATTAAGGAATCTAGTTTTATGAAAAAGTACCTGAGGCATATCGACAAATGCTTATGGAAAAAAAAAATTATTGATAGGTGGCACTCAACAAAGGTTGGTTTTACCTACGATAACTTCAGTATTAATTGTAGATTTCAAGAATTGCATCAACAGTGACATTAATGCCCATCTTAATGAGCATCGGTGGACTATTTGTAAAATGTTGCTTGTACAAGTGACTACGATTGCTGGACTGACAAAGTTTCTTTTCTCAGAAAGTCTTCTATATAGTAGTTGTTTTGGCGAAAAGCTATTTGAATCTCATACGAGCACTTCCAAATCTCAGTCTGGCACAGAATTTGCAAGCAGGTTTCTGAAAAGACTGATAAGAAATCCGTATCTCTGATTACGTGAACCTATTGCAAAAAGATGACGTTATTTTTTATTGTTATAGATTGGAGTATAAGCAACAGCAGACAGAACTATTCCAAATTATCTTGCTTCTTAAAGGTTACGGCACGGATATGTATTGAAAGCAATACATTTGTAGAGTGAAACAAGCCCCATTATAAATTTATTTTGGAGAATTATAAACCATTCGTGTCGGAAGGTTATATGCTGCTTAGTGATTCTGTCAATCGTATTACCTTTAGATTTTTAAGAGATACAGGGGCTTCTCGGAGTCTTTTATTGTCAGACACTTGCTTATTCTAAGAATTCTTCTAATGAAAATGTTTACATTCAGTAGTATTGAGTGCGATTTTGTTAATGTTCCTCTCCTTTGTGCAAATTTCTCATCAGATGTAGGCTCAGGCCTTGTAACACTTGGAACAGTGTTTTTTGCACCCGTCGAGGGTATTCATTTGTTACTAGACAATGACCTAGTTGGAAATAAGGTTGCGGTTTATTGACATGTAATTGACAAGCCTTGATTAGATCATAACGTTTATCATGTTGAAAAAAGAAATCCCTGATTTATATACAGCTTATGCATTTACTAGAGATATGGCAAATGAAAGTACTTAAAAATGATGTTGATGAGGAAATTACTTCTTTGGCTGACACATTTATTGTTCAATCAATCAAAAGGTATTCTCTTTCTACTACTCATTCTCTTATTCTAATAATGGTGACAAACGACACCTGTTGTCGACAAGAGCAAGATCCTGATATTTCCTGTTCGTTTCAGATATATATTAGCTAAACGGAGGCAATGCAAGTAACCATAGAAAAAACATGGAATTTATGGGTTCGAAAATTTCCGTTCCTTCAGAGGAACATTACAAAAAAAAGAAGTGTTTCTTTGAAACAAAATACTAAAGTAAATATGCTTTGTTCTATAATAGTAAAATGAATAATGTAGAAACAGCACAAATAACAAATATTTCTATACTACTGCAAAAGACGATCTTTTTAAACTTCAGTCTGTAAAATAATTTCAAATTCCACAGGCACTAATATTTTTTACTATGCCACTGTTTATTTTATTTAAACATGGATGCCCTGAATCCTTCGATTTGTGTTGTCTTTTGATTGGTCCCTGATCTCAGCAGCCTTCCGGAGTAATTCAATATCATATTGGATCTTCAGCTGAGGTCACTATTTCTCGAAGAACGTAGCAGTTATGGAACCACATAAAACGCATGCTCTCCGTATCGACATGTTTTGACTTGGCATGGCGGGGTGTTTCTATGCGGTTGCCCATATGGGTTTAGCTCTTTCTGCAAGGTTAGCCTAGCCATCCCCATAAAATCAACTTGGAATCCGTCGTCAATGATGACGACTCTACTGGGGGCCATTTCACCACCCATCCCAGCACTACGGACCTACTCTTCGAATACAGTCCAAATTATTCGTTGCTGATGTGAGTAAAGAGGCATGCCCAAAAAGTGCGGAAAATCAAAGCTTCATAATTTGTCACCCTGGGAACATATACTTTTGATTTCATTCTGCACAAAAACAGGTTTCTCCTCTGGTTGGCTGGGAATTGCTGGGCAGGAAGTTAAAGGGATATTGTTGATATCTAATTTAAGTTTTTAAAACCGTCTGAAAAAGATGTTTGAATTGGAACTTTTGTGTCAGTATCACCTTCATCCACAATAGACTGCGGCTGTTTTGCATATTGCGATGGTTCATGGGACCTCTTTGCGAAGATGGAAACAAGTGTTCCCCAAACCCAGTGGAGTTGGGAGATGATAGATCATGCATCTCATCGTACAGGTCGATTCGATCGGCCAAAACAGATAACCGTTTTAACTTTTTGTCTGAATCATCCATCTGCTCATCCTTGTTCTATATTCTCATGGTCATCTGCTTTTTATCAGCTGGTGCCCTGCTCTTGTCGTTCTTCTGCCCTCATCCTCCTGACGATTTCCGTGATCCCTGGTCTCTCCAACCTCTCAGTACTAACCAGGAAGCAGGCTGTATCACCCCTACCAAACATGGGGTGCAGATTGTTTATGTACAAGGTCAGATGTTGGGGTCTCCTCCTCCTACATGTTTATTGCATCTGTCATAGAGGCAACTGATCCGATCTAAATGCTTGTCCTTGCTGCCGTAGACTTTGCGTCCAGATGTATGTAGTAAAGTAATCACTTGTAAACAGCGTCATTTTACTTGTAATAATAGCCACAATACAATTATGTGTTATGCTAAGCTTTTAAGAAAACTAATTTTTTGTTACCCCTTTACCCTATCAGTAAACCGTTGCTTGTATTAACATCAAAAGTGATTATTTAAAACTAAAAAGAAGAACATTAAACAAAACAGCACATATTTTGTATCATCTTTCATGCATTTGCTTTGTATATCTAACATGCAGAATAACATGTTATAATACATGACGTGTACTTATGCCCCAGTTACATATACGACTACATGCTCTGCAACATTTAAAATATCAAGAGTATGGTCACAGTCAGTATGGGAATACCTAGGTATTTCACATTATGTAACTAACTGCATATGCCAAACTTCTCAAAGATGTGATGATGACTCATTCATCTAAACAGTATACTCTCATATCCATATAGGTAATCTTCTGCAGAAGTCACCTATGTAATCCAGGTTACCTTTAACTTGTTCCATTTCATTTTCCATGTTAGACTTTCTTCGATCTTTGTATACTTCAATATGATTCTTGTCTTTTTTATCCCCACCCTTAGGCGCGTCAGTCTGTTGCATGATCTAGTTGTGATATTCCCTATAAAAAGACTTTAAAGTGTAACAATCTACAACATTCTCTTTGACATTTGGGCATTTCTTGACTTGATAAATCGCATCTGAGATCTGACCAATGACACTTTTATGGTCATTCCATTTTCCCTTTGTTTTGGTTGTATCATTTATCTGATGCAGACTGATTCTCCTGCTTTTGTACTTTGTTTGCACTTTGTTGTTCATTCTTTACTATCTATTGCTTGCTTCAATCATGTTGCCTTTGCTCTTTCATGTATATCTCACATCACATCTTTGAGCAACATAGTGGTTTTTATTGTCGTCCGGGTTTGGTGGTTTTCCATAGAGTAAATCAACACGCAATGTTATTTGTCTGACAATCATCATCTTGCTTGGAGAGTTTCCAGTGCTGGAATGCATTGATGTCAGTATGCCGATGTAGCTACGGGTAGATGGGCATCCCAATCATGTCGATTCACTGGAACGTATTTGAATAAATACCGTTATATTAAATATTTCAACCATGCCATCACTTTGGGGATGGAAAGGTGTAGTTTTTTGTTGTTGTCAAAACGTATAATTTCACACAAACTATGTAAAAGCTTTGACTACAAATGCTGGCCTGGGTCTGTATGCAACTGATAATGCACACCAAATTGACAAATGCTGGCCTGGGTCTGTATGCAACTGATAATGCACACCAAATTGACAAATGCTGGCCTGGGTCTGTATGCAACTGATAATGCACACCAAATTGACAAATGCTGGCCTGGGTCTGTATGCAACTGATAATGCACACCAAATTGACAAATGCTGGCCTGGGTCTGTATGCAACTGATAATGCACACCAAATTGACAAATGCTGGCCTGGGTCTGTATGCAACTGATAATGCACACCAAATTGACAAATGCTGGCCTGGGTCTGTATGCAACTGATAATGCACACCAAATTGACAAATGCTGGCCTGGGTCTGTATGCAACTGATAATGCACACCAAATTGACAAATGCTGGCCTGGGTCTGTATGCAACTGATAATGCACACCAAATTGACAAATGCTGGCCTGGGTCTGTATGCAACTGATAATGCACACCAAATTGACAAATGCTGGCCAGGGTCTGTATGCAACTGATAATGCACACCAAATTGACAAATGCTGGCCTGGGTCTGTATGCAACTGATAATGCACACCAAATTGACAAATGCTGGCCTGGGTCTGTATGCAACTGATAATGCACACCAAATTGACAAATGCTGGCCTGGGTCTGTATACAACTGATAATGCACACCAAATTGACAAATGCTGGCCTGGGTCTGTATGCAACTGATAATGCACACCAAATTGACAAATGCTGGCCTGGGTCTGTATGCAACTGATAATGCACACCAAATTGACAAATGCTGGCCTGGGTCTGTATGCAACTGATAATGCACACCAAATTGACAAATGCTGGCCTGGGTCTGTATACAACTGATAATGCACACCAAATTGACAAATGCTGGCCTGGGTCTGTATGCAACTGATAATGCACACCAAACTGACAAATGCTGGCCTGGGTCTGTATGCAACTGATAATGCACACCAAATTGACAAATGCTGGCCTGGGTCTGTATGCAACTGATAATGCACACCAAATTGACAAATGCTGGCCTGGGTCTGTATACAACTGATAATGCACACCAAATTGACAAATGCTGGCCTGGGTCTGTATGCAACTGATAATGCACACCAAACTGACAAATGCTGCCTGGGTCTGTATGCAACTGATAATGCACACCAAATTGACAAATGCTGGCCTGGGTCTGTATGCAACTGATAATGCACACCAAATTGACAAATGCTGGCCTGGGTCTGTATGCAACTGATAATGCACACCAAATTGACAAATGCTGGCCTGGGTCTGTATGCAACTGATAATGCACACCAAATTGACAAATGCTGGCCTGGGTCTGTATGCAACTGATAATGCACACCAAATTGACAAATGCTGGCCTGGGTCTGTATGCAACTGATAATGCACACCAAATTGACAAATGCTGGCCTGGGTCTGTATGCAACTGATAATGCACACCAAATTGACAAATGCTGGCCTGGGTCTGTATGCAACTGATAATGCACACCAAATTGACAAATGCTGGCCTGGGTCTGTATGCAACTGATAATGCACACCAAATTGACAAATGCTGGCCTGGGTCTGTATGCAACTGATAATGCACACCAAATTGACAAATGCTGGCCTGGGTCTGTATGCAACTGATAATGCACACCAAATTGACAAATGCTGGCCTGGGTCTGTATGCAACTGATAATGCACACCAAATTGACAAATGCTGGCCTGGGTCTGTATGCAACTGATAATGCACACCAAATTGACAAATGCTGGCCTGGGTCTGTATGCAACTGATAATGCACACCAAATTGACAAATGCTGGCCTGGGTCTGTATTCAACTGATAATGCACACCAAATTGACAAATGCTGGCCTGGGTCTGTATTCAACTGATAATGCACACCAAATTGACAAATGCTGGCCTGGGTCTGTATTCAACTGATAATGCACACCAAATTGACAAATGCTGGCCTGGGTCTGTATGCAACTGATAATGCACACCAAATTGACAAATGCTGGCCTGGGTCTGTATGCAACTGATAATGCACACCAAACTGACAAATGCTGGCCTGGGTCTGTATGCAACTGATAATGCACACCAAATTGACAAATGCTGGCCTGGGTCTGTATGCAACTGATAATGCACACCAAATTGACAAATGCTGGCCTGGGTCTGTATGCAACTGATAATGCACACCAAATTGACAAATGCTGGCCTGGGTCTGTATACAACTGATAATGCACACCAAATTGACAAATGCTGGCCTGGGTCTGTATGCAACTGATAATGCACACCAAATTGACAAATGCTGGCCTGGGTCTGTATACAACTGATAATGCACACCAAATTGACAAATGCTGGCCTGGGTCTGTATACAACTGATAATGCACACCAAATTGACAAATGCTGGCCTGGGTCTGTATGCAACTGATAATGCACACCAAATTGACAAATGCTGGCCTGGGTCTGTATGCAACTGATAATGCACACCAAATTGACAAATGCTGGCCTGGGTCTGTATGCAACTGATAATGCACACCAAATTGACAAATGCTGGCCTGGGTCTGTATGCAACTGATAATGCACACCAAATTGACAAATGCTGGCCTGGGTCTGTATGCAACTGATAATGCACACCAAATTGACAAATGCTGGCCTGGGTCTGTATGCAACTGATAATGCACACCAAATTGACAAATGCTGGCCTGGGTCTGTATGCAACTGATAATGCACACCAAATTGACAAATGCTGGCCTGGGTCTGTATGCAACTGATAATGCACACCAAATTGACAAATGCTGGCCTGGGTCTGTATGCAACTGATAATGCACACCAAATTGACAAATGCTGGCCTGGGTCTGTATGCAACTGATAATGCACACCAAATTGACAAATGCTGGCCTGGGTCTGTATGCAACTGATAATGCACACCAAATTGACAAATGCTGGCCTGGGTCTGTATGCAACTGATAATGCACACCAAATTGACAAATGCTGGCCTGGGTCTGTATGCAACTGATAATGCACACCAAATTGACAAATGCTGGCCTGGGTCTGTATGCAACTGATAATGCACACCAAATTGACAAATGCTGGCCTGGGTCTGTATGCAACTGATAATGCACACCAAATTGACAAATGCTGGCCTGGGTCTGTATGCAACTGATAATGCACACCAAATTGACAAATGCTGGCCTGGGTCTGTATGCAACTGATAATGCACACCAAATTGACAAATGCTGGCCTGGGTCTGTATGCAACTGATAATGCACACCAAATTGACAAATGCTGGCCTGGGTCTGTATGCAACTGATAATGCACACCAAATTGACAAATGCTGGCCTGGGTCTGTATGCAACTGATAATGCACACCAAATTGACAAATGCTGGCCTGGGTCTGTATGCAACTGATAATGCACACCAAATTGACAAATGCTGGCCTGGGTCTGTATGCAACTGATAATGCACACCAAACTGACAAATGCTGGCCTGGGTCTGTATGCAACTGATAATGTACACCAAATTGACAAATGCTGGCCTGGGTCTGTATATAACTGATAATGCACACCAAATTGACAAATGCTGGCCTGGGTCTGTATGCAACTGATAATGCACACCAAACTGACAAATGCTGGCCTGGGTCTGTATGCAACTGATAATGCACACCAAACTGACAAATGCTGGCCTGGGTCTGTATGCAACTGATAATGCACACCAAATTGACAAATGCTGGCCTGGGTCTGTATGCAACTGATAATGCACACCAAATTGACAAATGCTGGCCTGGGTCTGTATGCAACTGATAATGCACACCAAATTGACAAATGCTGGCCTGGGTCTGTATGCAACTGATAATGCACACCAAATTGACAAATGCTGGCCTGGGTCTGTATGCAACTGATAATGCACACCAAATTGACAAATGCTGGCCTGGGTCTGTATGCAACTGATAATGCACACCAAATTGACAAATGCTGGCCTGGGTCTGTATGCAACTGATAATGCACACCAAATTGACAAATGCTGGCCTGGGTCTGTATGCAACTGATAATGCACACCAAATTGACAAATGCTGGCCTGGGTCTGTATGCAACTGATAATGCACACCAAATTGACAAATGCTGGCCTGGGTCTGTATGCAACTGATAATGCACACCAAATTGACAAATGCTGGCCTGGGTCTGTATGCAACTGATAATGCACACCAAATTGACAAATGCTGGCCTGGGTCTGTATGCAACTGATAATGCACACCAAATTGACAAATGCTGGCCTGGGTCTGTATGCAACTGATAATGCACACCAAATTGACAAATGCTGGCCTGGGTCTGTATACAACTGATAATGCACACCAAATTGACTAATGCTGGCCTGGGTCTGTATGCAACTGATAATGCACACCAAATTGACAAATGCTGGCCTGGGTCTGTATACAACTGATAATGCACACCAAATTGACAAATGCTGGCCTGAGTCTGTATGCAACTGATAATGCACACCAAATTGACAAATGCTGGCCTGGGTCTGTATTCAACTGATAATGCACACCAAATTGACAAATGCTGGCCTGGGTCTGTATGCAACTGATAATGCACACCAAATTGACAAATGCTGGCCTGGGTCTGTATGCAACTGATAATGCACACCAAATTGACAAATGCTGGCCTGGGTCTGTATGCAACTGATAATGCACACCAAATTGACAAATGCTGGCCTGGGTCTGTATGCAACTGATAATGCACACCAAATTGACAAATGCTGGCCTGGGTCTGTATGCAACTGATAATGCACACCAAACTGACAAATGCTGGCCTGGGTCTGTATGCAACTGATAATGCACACCAAACTGACAAATGCTGGCCTGGGTCTGTATGCAACTGATAATGCACACCAAACTGACAAATGCTGGCCTGGGTCTGTATGCAACTGATAATGCACACCAAACTGACAAATGCTGGCCTGGGTCTGTATGCAACTGATAATGCACACCAAACTGACAAATGCTGGCCTGGGTCTGTATGCAACTGATAATGCACACCAAACTGACAAATGCTGGCCTGGGTCTGTATGCAACTGATAATGCACACCAAACTGACAAATGCTGGCCTGGGTCTGTATGCAACTGATAATGCACACCAAACTGACAAATGCTGGCCTGGGTCTGTATGCAACTGATAATGCACACCAAATTGACATATGCTGGCCTGGGTCTGTATGCAACTGATAATGCACACCAAATTGACAAATGCTGGCCTGGGTCTGTATGCAACTGATAATGCACACCAAATTGACAAATGCTGGCCTGGGTCTGTATGCAACTGATAATGCACACCAAATTGACAAATGCTGGCCTGGGTCTGTATGCAACTGATAATGCACACCAAATTGAAAAATGCTGGCCTGGGTCTGTATGCAACTGATAATGCACACCAAATTGACAAATGCTGGCCTGGGTCTGTATGCAACTGATAATGCACACCAAATTGACAAATGCTGGCCTGGGTCTGTATGCAACTGATAATGCACACCAAATTGACAAATGCTGGCCTGGGTCTGTATGCAACTGATAATGCACACCAAATTGACAAATGCTGGCCTGGGTCTGTATGCAACTGATAATGCACACCAAATTGACAAATGCTGGCCTGGGTCTGTATGCAACTGATAATGCACACCAAATTGACAAATGCTGGCCTGGGTCTGTATGCAACTGATAATGCACACCAAATTGACAAATGCTGGCCTGGGTCTGTATGCAACTGATAATGCACACCAAATTGACAAATGCTGGCCTGGGTCTGTATGCAACTGATAATGCACACCAAATTGACAAATGCTGGCCTGGGTCTGTATGCAACTGATAATGCACACCAAATTGACAAATGCTGGCCTGGGTCTGTATGCAACTGATAATGCACACCAAATTGACAAATGCTGGCCTGGGTCTGTATGCAACTGATAATGCACACCAAATTGACAAATGCTGGCCTGGGTCTGTATGCAACTGATAATGCACACCAAATTGACAAATGCTGGCCTGGGTCTGTATGCAACTGATAATGCACACCAAATTGACAAATGCTGGCCTGGGTCTGTATGCAACTGATAATGCACACCAAATTGACAAATGCTGGCCTGGGTCTGTATGCAACTGATAATGCACACCAAATTGACAAATGCTGGCCTGGGTCTGTATGCAACTGATAATGCACACCAAATTGACAAATGCTGGCCTGGGTCTGTATGCAACTGATAATGCACACCAAATTGACAAATGCTGGCCTGGGTCTGTATGCAACTGATAATGCACACCAAATTGACAAATGCTGGCCTGGGTCTGTATGCAACTGATAATGCACACCAAATTGACAAATGCTGGCCTGGGTCTGTATGCAACTGATAATGCACACCAAATTGACAAATGCTGGCCTGGGTCTGTATGCAACTGATAATGCACACCAAATTGACAAATGCTGGCCTGGGTCTGTATGCAACTGATAATGCACACCAAATTGACAAATGCTGGCCTGGGTCTGTATGCAACTGATAATGCACACCAAATTGACAAATGCTGGCCTGGGTCTGTATGCAACTGATAATGCACACCAAATTGACAAATGCTGGCCTGGGTCTGTATGCAACTGATAATGCACACCAAATTGACAAATGCTGGCCTGGGTCTGTATGCAACTGATAATGCACACCAAATTGACAAATGCTGGCCTGGGTCTGTATGCAACTGATAATGCACACCAAATTGACAAATGCTGGCCTGGGTCTGTATGCAACTGATAATGCACACCAAATTGACAAATGCTGGCCTGGGTCTGTATGCAACTGATAATGCACACCAAATTGACAAATGCTGGCCTGGGTCTGTATGCAACTGATAATGCACACCAAATTGACAAATGCTGGCCTGGGTCTGTATGCAACTGATAATGCACACCAAATTGACAAATGCTGGCCTGGGTCTGTATGCAACTGATAATGCACACCAAATTGACAAATGCTGGCCTGGGTCTGTATGCAACTGATAATGCACACCAAACTGACAAATGCTGGCCTGGGTCTGTATGCAACTGATAATGCACACCAAACTGACAAATGCTGGCCTGGGTCTGTATGCAACTGATAATGCACACCAAACTGACAAATGCTGGCCTGGGTCTGTATGCAACTGATAATGCACACCAAACTGACAAATGCTGGCCTGGGTCTGTATGCAACTGATAATGCACACCAAACTGACAAATGCTGGCCTGGGTCTGTATGCAACTGATAATGCACACCAAACTGACAAATGCTGGCCTGGGTCTGTATGCAACTGATAATGCACACCAAACTGACAAATGCTGGCCTGGGTCTGTATGCAACTGATAATGCACACCAAACTGACAAATGCTGGCCTGGGTCTGTATGCAACTGATAATGCACACCAAACTGACAAATGCTGGCCTGGGTCTGTATGCAACTGATAATGCACACCAAATTGATAAATGCTGGCCTGGGTCTGTATGCAACTGATAATGCACACCAAATTGACAAATGCTGGCCTGGGTCTGTATGCAACTGATAATGCACACCAAACTGACAAATGCTGGCCTGGGTCTGTATGCAACTGATAATGCACACCAAACTGACAAATGCTGGCCTGGGTCTGTATGCAACTGATAATGCACACCAAACTGACAAATGCTGGCCTGGGTCTGTATGCAACTGATAATGCACACCAAACTGACAAATGCTGGCCTGGGTCTGTATGCAACTGATAATGCACACCAAACTGACAAATGCTGGCCTGGGTCTGTATGCAACTGATAATGCACACCAAACTGACAAATGCTGGCCTGGGTCTGTATGCAACTGATAATGCACACCAAATTGACAAATGCTGGCCTGGGTCTGTATGCAACTGATAATGCACACCAAATTGACAAATGCTGGCCTGGGTCTGTATGCAACTGATAATGCACACCAAACTGACAAATGCTGGCCTGGGTCTGTATGCAACTGATAATGCACACCAAACTGACAAATGCTGGCCTGGGTCTGTATGCAACTGATAATGCACACCAAACTGACAAATGCTGGCCTGGGTCTGTATGCAACTGATAATGCACACCAAACTGACAAATGCTGGCCTGGGTCTGTATGCAACTGATAATGCACACCAAACTGACAAATGCTGGCCTGGGTCTGTATGCAACTGATAATGCACACCAAATTGACAAATGCTGGCCTGGGTCTGTATGCAACTGATAATGCACACCAAACTGACAAATGCTGGCCTGGGTCTGTATGCAACTGATAATGCACACCAAATTGACAAATGCTGGCCTGGGTCTGTATGCAACTGATAATGCACACCAAATTGACAAATGCTGGCCTGGGTCTGTATGCAACTGATAATGCACACCAAATTGACAAATGCTGGCCTGGGTCTGTATGCAACTGATAATGCACACCAAATTGACAAATGCTGGCCTGGGTCTGTATGCAACTGATAATGCACACCAAATTGACAAATGCTGGCCTGGGTCTGTATGCAACTGATAATGCACACCAAATTGACAAATGCTGGCCTGGGTCTGTATGCAACTGATAATGCACACCAAATTGACAAATGCTGGCCTGGGTCTGTATGCAACTGATAATGCACACCAAATTGACAAATGCTGGCCTGGGTCTGTATGCAACTGATAATGCACACCAAATTGACAAATGCTGGCCTGGGTCTGTATGCAACTGATAATGCACACCAAATTGACAAATGCTGGCCTGGGTCTGTATGCAACTGATAATGCACACCAAATTGACAAATGCTGGCCTGCGTCTGTATACAACTGATAATGCACACCAAATTGACAAATGAAGTCATTGACAAATAGCCTGATAACCGTTACAGCCTCTTGCTCTAGAATAAGATTTAGTCCATCTAGTGAATAAATCCGTTACAACTAGTAAGTATCTATTTTCGAACACAGTTTCTGGAAGAGAACCAAAGACGTCGATAGCCACTCATTCCATTGGAACCCCATGAATGTACATGGTTCATGATTCCACGGTTTTAATGTTGTATCTGTTTTCTCTTATGGCACTGTTTACACCTTACATGATATTCGAAGACACTGTCTTTGTATCTTAGCCAATACAATCGATCCTTTACTCTTTTAAGTGTTCTGGATATGTCATAATGTCCAGAACCTGATTTGTCTTGAAGCATCTGCAAAACTGCAGACAATGTGATGAATTGGAAAGCATTTTGACCCTATCAAGTGCACCATCTATGCGAGGACGTGGATATGAATCTTTCAGTGTGACATGTTTGAGAAGCCATTATTGAATACATAACCTAAATGAAACCATTCTCTCTGGTAACGAGAACTACTGGAGCAACCCAGGGACTTTTTAATAGCCTGTCGTCAGTGTTATTTTAATCATATGGTCAATATCATTTGTCCTCATAAGGTACTCTTTATTCCTAGCACAAATGTCTTGATATGATAGAAAGAGTGTTTTAAAGGAGACCAGAAATAAAAACTTTTTCTTTTATGTATGTATTTCTTTACAAAGTTTAATTAGACTGTAATGTTTTTAAATTAAATATCGTAAGCGGGTAGTTATTGTATTGCGTGGAAGTTACCACGATTCCTAAATTACTGAGATTTTCCTAGTTTTGATGAGACGACAGATCACGTGATCCCGAGACGCAATACTACCCAGTTCTCGTTAAAAGCAGAACCATGGCGAGCGAGACAGACAGATTGAGACCAGATTTGGGTTGAACAATCAAAAGTTGAATCTGCTTCTGAGATATGCTTATAATTATATATGTTGAATTGTGTGTTTAAGACCTGACAGCATAAACGTACAACAGTAAGAAGGTGCTCATCGTTCATATTTTTGAAGTTAAGGAAAGCAACGTAATTTTTCAAATAAATACTTTTACATTGTGTGCTGTGCAACAATGTGATAAGGATTAAGTGATGGTGTCCGATGTAAAAATTAAAAATTTACCACAATGCAATACATTTATTTAAGAAGGACGAGGTTCAATCGAATTATATGTAAATTACATATTCATTACTTACACACACACACACACACACACACACACACAAAGGGGCCCCGAGTGGCCTAAAGTGCATTCGATTACGGATCACTGCCATCACACCTCTGTCTGAGTGGGGTCGAGTCCAAGATTCGGCTAATGTAGTGATATGAGAAACCTTGCCAGTAGCTTCTAGTCGGTCGGTGGTTCTTTCCAGGGGTTTTCCCAGGTTCTTCCTCCACTAATAATACTGGCCGCCATGTATAACCTATAGTGTGCTGAAGACTGGCGTTAAACCCTACAACAACAACAACACACACACACACACACACACACACACACACACACACACACACACACCACCTAAGGACTGATATATTGAAAATATATATCCAAAAATGAAACATTGAGAGATAATACTAAATTATGGACGATTAGACTAGAATGGAGACCGATTTTTGTGTGAAACAATATTCATAACCGGGGAGGGGAAAATGCATTGAGAACGGTTTTTGATCGATCGTAATTTAAGCATTAGTTTTCACACAACAACCCACAGCAGAAATCATAAATAATTTATTTAAACATTAAGAAGCTTGATTCTCATAATTTAATAACAGTGTTATTTAAATGCAGGACACAGTTAGCGTATTGACTAATCTGATATTATGTCTGGTATAAATAGTTTATGCAATGTACTGGCTTGAAATTACACAAGCCCGGACAGTTCATGCCTGTCAACTCTGAAGCCGGAAGACGAAACCTCCCAATTGTGGGGTATTTCCACACCTACCTCCCGATCTCGTAATATCTCTCAATTTTTCGCCGAGTGCTCCCGATTATTACATTAAGTCTGTCAATTTTCATTTCTCAGATGACAAAAAAAACCAAACCATACATATATATATATATATATATATATATATATATATATATATATATATATATATATATATATATATATATATATATATATATATATAAAGTATGCAATCCACAGAGGTCACATTCTATTTTATCAGTTTTTAATATTGTAGTGACGAAATAATTAATATCACAAGACTGCTTTTTCTTCTGTAAATAGAATGTTAAGATTAAACAAGATTCACGTAAATTTCAGATTTTTTAAAATCACTACAAACACTCACTATACCCCCAAAGACCTAATTCAGAATACATATTTTATTCAGCAAGTGTTACATGCCTTAAGATTTAAACCTAAGAAAATAAGGTGGGATATAAAATGTGGGTAAAACAGTTGTCACATATACAGTAACATGCGACTGCAAATTTGAACTGTTAAAATGAAGTCCTAGCTATCGTAAGTTACAACAAAATAGCGCATCGTTTATTTGCCAATCATTTTCTTATGCTTACATATACATTCTGCAGCACATGGTTTCTCGGATTTATGTCAGAGGACCAGTCCTTTTCACAAGATGAATGCAATGATAAGGTGTAACTCTTAATTCGTCATATTGGCCTTATGTTTGTGTAACTAAGTCTAACCGTTAGCTATCATGCAGTTTAGCCACAGCTGACCAAAATATGAGAAACGGGTCTTGTACTGTGTGATAATAAGGCATATCACAGGGAGAAATGGCGCGTCCCAAGGGAGCTCTCACACTAGGGCAATTGTGTGGGCTCAATAATCGACTCCCCCTCTCGTAACATTCCGTTGAGAAATGTAATGAGCACAGAGTGCTGTATGGTGTTGAAATGAACTCGCTTGTAATAATGTATCTTTACTTTCTTTATGTCATTATTGTTTGGAAAAGAAGAGAAAAATATGTTGTCTACAGTTTTGTTTTAATGTGCAATTTACACCCGTAAGCAACGCAAAAAGGCATTGTCTTTTACTCTGGAAATGCTGGAGCCGCTACAATGACATCACATTACGAAAGTAACCGAATAGGCGCGGAAATTTTGCATACGAGGTAACGGAAATTCAGCTCCCAGAAGATATGCCAATACATGTATTTAAATACTGGCATTACGGTTGCAGATGATACTTCCGAATAAGGTTTCATTCATTAGTGGCTTTATTATTATTTTTTATTTCGTTTGGTTTCTGGTCTCCTTTAACATCTTGCAACTGTTGTTATTTGTTCCTGAAATTCTATTGTGAACCTTAACGGAACCAATACTTGTCTTTATATAAATCATTGTCATCATCTGGTACTTGAACCTTTTCACAGACCGCTGCACAAATAACTGCACAGTTTCTTTGTTTCGTTGGTAATCTTTGCTTCTCATAATGGGATCTTTACCTCTCGAGAATAAAGCAATGTTCGTGCTATCAGAATCCCATCCATGCTTATCTTGAGCCATCTTTTTCAATAAGATCACTCTCAATGTTTTATGCATTCCATTTTACTTCGGCTAAGATTTCATATTTGCTAGCTGAAGGTAATATCACTGTATCTCAAAATAAAATCTGAAAATATGGTCCAGACTATTTTTTGTTTGGAAAAACATTTTTTCTCCTTACAAAGTGAGTGTTCCCTGTCCCATATTTACGTGACAACAATGTGCGTGTAAAAAGTCACACTCGAAAACAACAAAGTGTGTCACCTTCAGCAAAACTCATCTATGTTCTACACTTGTGTCGTTAACATTTGAAGTGGCTTGTATGTCTCGATAAGGAGAATGGGGATTCGCCATGTAATTTTGCATTAAGGTGTATAAGTTTATGTTTTTCTTGTACTCTGGAGTGGCGTTATGTTCGATCTGGATGGACAACTCTGACGGGTTAATCCATGGTCTAATAAACGGTTTACTTCACTTCCACATATTTCTGTCTTAACATATAATCCATACGGCAATTTCTCTAATTTAACATCCTCTAAATTCGTGGACCTTTTGTTGAGGAGGTGGATGTGAGGACAACTATACCGTCCAATTCAAGTTTTCCTATCTCTTCTTTCTTATTGAAAGTTCCCTTGTTGCCGTTTGAAAGTTTATCATGCTGAAATTTGTGAATAGGCGAAGAATGTTGTTTTGAAGAGAAATACTGAATGGCCTGACCTTGAAAGTTAAAATATACAGGTTTATTACAATAATGGCATTCTCCAGGCATTCTATTGCTGAAACCTTTTCTAGGCTGTCCATCGAGTTTTGATAAATCTTGTCTATTTCTATGAGCCTTTACTATGAGCCTTTATGAGTCTACCGCTGCAACCATAACTTCTTTATCATTGTAATATTTTCTTCTTGCCGGATATTGCTTTGGAGTCCAACCTTCTTCTGCCAGTTTGAAACGCTTTCCTTTCCTTCGGACTAACAACTTTATTTCCCGGGGCAGCTCAGGAAGTGTCTCGTCTGTTTTTTTTTTTTTTTCGTAATCGTGTTTTAATTTGTGCCGTATTTAATTCAGCCGGTTTGAAACGTGCCGTTAATTCACCAACTAGACTCTCAAAATCTCTATTTTTGATACTGAGAGGTCGCTTAATTCTTTTCAATGCAGTAGTTAACTTAAGCGCGTTGCTTCATTTATCCCAGTTATTAATGTCAGTCACTATTGCGAAAAAATATTGTTCAGCCCATTTATTGTACCATCATAAAAAGCTGGTTTCCAATTATTCAACTGAAGCTTTGAACCGGACACGAGAATGACTTTCACCTAAATCACATGGATCCTCACTGTTATCCTGTAACCCCCATGACCCATTTGCCAGGTCCGTCTCCACCACCATAGAAAACAGAGGAACCAAAGATCCGCTGCATATTTCACATGAGCTCAGGACAGTAACCATGTTAATGCTTGAGCACCTCAGTCCAACTTCAGAATTTGAATCATAACTTCTATGACACTACTCGTTGACTACCGCCAGAGGATTCCATGATGAATGATCTACAGACAACGGCTCCTCGTGGAAGTCAAGTCATTATCACGACGTTGTGGTTCTCAGGTCATCACATGGATTTTTTTTAGCATATCCGATTTTAACTTTTCTCTTTTCTTACTCATCTTTTCGAAGTTTGAGAGTTTTCCCTCTGGCATGTAAGTTGAGTTTCATGGTCACAGTCAGTAGCTGGATTTCTGAATCGATCTTCCCCACTTGGTATTCATACTGCCAAAGACATGCGTAAGTTTAATTTTCCATTCACCAGATTCCTGTACCCATCTGCCATTTTTCTTTCCATTCTGCTGAGAGTACCAAACGATGTACCTTCCTTGAAGTATCCTCACCTCTGACACCACTTTTACGTACTCACCCAACGTTCATTTCCAGTGCAAACGCACTTACATTTAGAGAGTTACTTCTTAAATTGAAACATTGAATTGGTTGAAATAATATGATTTTTTAGAAGTATATTAAAAGTCATCTGATGACAGACACAATCCTCGTACATATTATGGCTTGTTGAATTAGCTACTTCTTTGTGAAGAAACTATCTATCCAAGTATATTGACAACTTAAACTCTGAATGATAAAATAAGAGGATTTTTCTGTCTTGAACTGTCAATAAATATATTAATATAATAAAATGTATATATTCTCTTGAATTGTTCCCTCTATTTGATTGCATTCAATTATCATTATTATTGCTATTATTATTATTATTATTATTATTATTATTATTATTATTATTATTATTATTATTATATAATCGTTAGGAAAAGCCAACTCAGCCATTTAACTGTCATCATAAGCAATGTGCAGAGCCTATAGTTCAACAGGAAGAATCAGTGGCCTGGCTCCATCAATCACGGCTTAATGCGCAACGATTAATGTTCTTTCCGAAAGTGGTTGATTGTGGTCAATATATGACGTGGAAGGTTGAAGCCAGGACAGATATCTCAGCTACGATAGAATGGTTTACAATATCTGTTTGACACCACTATTCACTCCATGCCAATATAACTGTCATATCCTCCGTCAACGGACCTAACCAGATTGTGTGTCTCGAAGCTAAGCGTACTGTTGGATGTGAGGTTATGTCCATTTATAGTATGTTTCCCGTTAGCCTAGAACTTAGCCAATATTTTTGTGATTGCTTCCAGTGGATGGAGGAATGTTGCTGAATACTGGCAGCCATGGTAAAGAATTACGACGTAGTTTTCCAGTGAGTATGCGAAGTGTTTCTTGAGCTGGATATTAATTAATTTGGTGTGGGATGATCGAGCCCAGACAGGAGCACAATACTCGGCTGTCAAATAAAAGAGGGTTAGTGCTTATGTCATGAGTGTCTGAGTTCTACCCCCCCACCCCAGTTTGAACTAGGATGTTGACACAGTATTTTGTTTCGAGTGTTACGTCTTGCTACAGTTTTCTTCAGGTGGTTGTAGAATGTCAGTGATCTGTCCAAGAGTTTCACTAATGTATGTTGGTGTCGGGTCGTGTTTTAGTTCTTACCAATTGAGGAGGATGCAACGCTCACGGTTATTATCTGCAATGTTAAGGTGGAAAACTGTCAAGCAAAATTGTTGCAATTAAGATGAAACGGTTCAAGTGAAACCTAGACGAAAGTAAGCGACAGCATTGCACCATATCGCCTCTTTCCCCCCTTCTCTCTCTCTCTCTCTCTCTCTCTCTCTCTCTCTCTCTCTCTCTCTCTCTCTCTCTCTCTGATGCGACTATCACAAAGGAACAGTAGTTTGGTGTCTCAGCTCTTCAGCACGGCAATACTCTATACATTTTCATCAACAGCCCTGCATGTCAGACGGTATTTTATGCCACTCATAGATCAAGGATAACAACTCCAGTTTTAAAGCTCCTCTGAAAATCGTTTTCAGTGAACGTAGTCAAGGCAATGTCTTGATCTCAAGTGCTACGGCCATGCATGAAGTCTGTCGGTTCAACGGTTATGCTATTCTCCAAGTATGGACTAATTCTTTGGAGAATAAGGCTTTCCAGTACCTTAAAACAGACTGAGAGCAAGGAAAGCGGCCGTGAATCTCCGCGTTGTGGGATCTTTGCCAGGCTTTGGGATTGCAATTTTCTTTGCCTGGCGCCACAAAGTATGCATGCACGTTTCCATAATAACCCGGCTGTAAAATTTGTTGAGTCATTCCTTTGCCTGCGGGCCAATATTCGTGAAGAACTCAGGCACGATGTTGTCAAATTCAGGTACTTTACTTGATTTGGATGCTGTATAGCAATGTTTCAAGTTCTGTCTTGTAAATGCCTCTGGAGTATTTTGATCTATTTCATCTGACGTCCGACGGCAGTATTGTCGCCATTCATCTTGTACTTGACGTCGGTGCAGCTTTGCCAGGATTGCTTTTGCCACTTGTATCAAGTGGCTAGCAAATGAATCTGGTTTGACAACAGAGTGAGCTTAAAAGGGTCGTTGTTGAGCGGTGCCAATTCTTCGAATCAAGTACAGTAGAGAGACCCTGTAGTCTTATCGCAGCGAGGTCACCTGGCAGTGTCCAGGGATTTGATCAGGTTATCTGCTGTGTATGGATCTTCAGATGTTTTATCCTCTTTGAGAAGAGCCTGGCATTCTTCATCAAAACAGGGTGTCTAGACTGGATGACGAGCACGCGGAACAGACTGAATAGCGGTATTGAATATAAATCTGGAAGAGGTGGTTTGATTCCTTGATTAGGATGCAGCGAGATGGTATTTTGACTTGTTAACCTCCACTTTGTCCGTGTACTTTGTCCAATCTGTTTTACGGAAGTTATGCCACCTCTGTGAAGAGATGTGTATAGCCGGCAGATGAAGTCCAATATTGATAAATATTGGTATGTGCTTACTGAGTTCAAAGTCGTCTAGAACAGTTCGGCTTACTGGCTGAAGATGGTTACCAATGGAGCTGACCCAGCGGAGGTCCAGTGAGTAGTCCTTTTGCTATCTTGCGGAGTGAAGGGTCCCACGTTGTTTGGAGTTTTGGTTCAAAAGGAGGTCATGCAATTATAACCAGTCTCAACAAATTGTTGTGACATTTAATTAGAACCAGTCGAAACAATTTGCATAAAACAGTAATGTTGGTCACATATAATTTATTTATATAATTTAAGAATTTTTATAGGAATAACATTAAGAGCCAAATAATTATCACATTAAAATAAATATAATTATCATGTGATATCTATAGCAATTTATGTTACAATAATCATGAAGTCATACAAATGTACTGAAATATCATATGTACTCTACGCTAGATTTTCTTTAGTACCCAAATGTAACAAACACTTACAAATATTTATATTTCGGAAATAAATGTATACTTTGTAAACTTTGATACTTTCAATTACTTTCTGTCTGGAGAATGGTAACATTTCCTACACTTTCGGAATCCGATTTGCAAATAAAGAATACAGTATATCATATTATATTTGGGTGTAATTTTTTATTCGAAAATAATCACTGGAAAAACAATGTGTTTTTCAATAATATTATTGGTCAGAAATATTAGATTAGAATTATAATAATTGAAGTTAGAACAGTATTGAACTATCTTGTTATGATACATTTAAAGACTCTGTTAGTATATGATCAAACTTCAGGCCATTGACACATTACCACATTCGAGACTAAAGGTCCATCAATAACATTCAATGTTGAAGCTTATTTTTTAGAGGCGTCCATTTCGTAACCCAACCAAAAAAATAATGTCAACGAACAGAAATAAGGCCTCTGACCAACCGAGACGCATATTCGATGTCACATCCTCTTTGCTGCTTCGAATTAAATCATATAATATAACAAAATTGGTCGTAGAATCATTAACAACTATACTAACACGAGAAAGACTAGCGGCGATTAAGATATGTATACCCGTCCGTGATTCTGTCAGACAAAAATTACAACAGCGACAAGAATCTCAAGTTAATTTTGTAGAAGGCACAGAACAATTATTCAAACCTGTTACTACAACCACTAAAGAAGTTAAATATGGAAAGAGAGAAGGAGAAAAAGTATTAAATGGTGTTCTTGATGAATTTGAAAAAAAAAATCACAATGAGAACCAGAAAAACATCAAGACTTTTACAAAATCTTCCTGGTCAAGTATCTCAACCGGCAAGACCTCAATCTGGTCCGAGAAAAAAAACGATGAAAAAAATAGTCGAAGAATTTTGTAATAAATTTACTGAGGATACTTTAACAACAATCGATAAAAGTAATTCAGATGATTTTTATCGATATTGTTGCTACGCGTTACGAAGATAGCAAAATAATGTCGAAACCGGGACATAAAACATATATTTGAGATATACAGCACTTTATAAAATTCAAACTAAAACAATCGAGTTGATACAAAACGTGCATCGTATATAGGATATATCGATGCGGTAAATAAAGTATATGATCGATATGAAACACTGAAAGAGCAAGAAATAGAAAAACAAAACAGCGAAAAGAAGAACAAAAACGGCAAAACTTGGAAGAACAAAAACAGCGAAAAGAAGAATTAAAACAGCAATAAGAAGACCTAAAACAGCGAAGACAACAAAGAAAGAGACAAAAAAAATTAAAGCAAGAGCCTTCTTATCAACTTCCTCCACCTCACCAAGAAGGAATAACAGATGGTGATGGTGATGTTTTAGAAAGTTTCGAATTACTGGAATCTCCTCAAAAGGAATCTCGCGGTACCCAAGGTACTGCTACAGGAATAGGTATTTCTCCGAGTGAAACTCACTGGAGTGGCCTTGTTGCCTGTCTTAATAATATTCTCCCCAACATAGCACGATTAGAAATTCTCATAGGTGGTAAACGGGCTGGAAATATCGTACCGGAAATAATTAATTAAGCCGCTGTTCTTTGTCGCCGATTATTTCAAGGCGGTATCATTGATATCGGAGTATATAGAGAATTTATCATGAACTTTTTGATGGTTATCACAGTGACTAATTGTCACTACGATTAGATATAACGATAATTGATAAGATGATCATACAGTATCACCATTATAAACTTGTCATGGTTAGAGCAATAAACTCGCAATTACGTGTTTATAGAAAGATTTATGGAGATGATATTGGTGATGCTATTGAAAGGTTATTTGCAGGGATGGCTCCAAAAATAGCACCAATCGCAAAACAATTATTGATGAAAGCTACTAATGTTATCGGTCAAAAAGCTCCTGGTGCTATTGGCAATTTTGCCATTAAGGCGTTTTCTGCAGCCAAAGAAAGACTAACACGATTAATACGACGAAACCCACAGCCAGTAAAATTACCATCGATGGAAATCATGTCCGCAAATGTCAGTAAAATAATAAACCAATCCGCGGAGCAAAAACTAGCAGCGTTGATGAATCAAGAATCTGAACAATTACAAAGAAATATTACCGCAAATTTAATCGCAGGTAGCGGTTTGAGATCGTGATTTCGATCGAGAAATATATCATAAACTGTTCAAATCTTCACCGGACCCAGCATTTGATATAGACGCACCGGGCTCAAGAATTAGTCAGTACGCGATTATCAGTTTTATTCCTATAACGCAATACAACCAATTGAACGATGGAGAATTGAACTTCAAGATACAAGTAAATACTTTCTACCGGCTGAAGCATTTATTGAAGTAGAAGGGGAACTTGTAACAAATGTTGCAGTTAATACTCCATGTGAATTAAATACACTGGTTAGTTTTGTTAACAATGGGATTATGCCGCTATTTAGTAGCGCTACATATATGATTGATGGAAGAGAGATTGAATCTATTCAGAAGGACAATAGTGGATTTAGGGAGATATTCTGATGATTACACAAGATCAGATGGTTCATCTATGATGTTTTCTAAGGATATTACTGATCTCGCTGAACATGTTCAGTATGTCAAATTACGACAGCACGAGCTACTGCATCTGATCCACTACCAGTTGATTTTAAACATGAGGATAGACCAGGTGATGCTTTTGATATTATTAAAAGTGTTAATTCTAATTGCAACCTAGGGTTTGCAACATGCGTATTAATGTTGGAAGGACGCCGTAGATTATTTTCATGTGCAATTATACTGTCCCGTATATTTTCGTTTTTGTTGAAATGTAAGAAAGGTTATCTTTGGAGCTAAACACAGTAGTTCTCGTAAGAAAATGTTATGATAACGACGCAATCTGGAGAGATGCTGCTGATGCTGCTGGTAAAGTAAATATAACAAAACTTTCATTGTAGATGCCATCAATGACTCCATCGGTCGTCTCAGATCAAACATTACTATCATTTATGAGTACAGGTGGTAAATCATTGTTATCATGGTTAAGAACAACGACAGCTAGAATACAGAGTACCATTGGTGGCATATTTTCATGGCATATGGCAACACAACAGGTTATTTCTGCGCCTCGACATATATTTGTTGCGCTACAGGATTACGGTACACGCGATTAAATTCACAAACGCGCAGCCATCTGATATTTGACCAACTGGATGCTAATGAGGTCTCGTTAAGAATAAACAGTCAACTGGAACCATGTGTAGATATTTTACTTAATTTACAAAGTCAAATAGCACGCGCATATCATCATTTGTTGTCATGTATGGGACATGATATAAATGTAGATACAGGACTGAAAATATCGCAATTAGATTTTAGAAGCGTATATCCGATTTATTACTTTTCGCTCGAACATCTTGATTTAATCAGACAGAGTGTCGTTGATATACACTTCGAAGCTCGTGTAACACAACCCCCTGTTGTCGCGGCAGGTTCACCAATTATGTACGGTTCTTACAGAGCAATAGCTGTTATACTTAGCGACAAATCAATGTTACTCGAAGGTATAGGTGGACGAATGAGTTTAGTTGATGCCCCGGTAGAAAATATGTAACACAATTAGCTCATTATTACTATAAATGTCGTATTGTCATGTTAGTGTATGTCTGATTCCTATGCTGCTAACAAATTAAGAATAAAAAATTTCAGAGGTGTTTTTTTGCGTGATCAGTTATCTTCCAAAACCAAACAACATTGAAACCGGTATCATTAATCTCGATAACAGCACCGGACCTGGAACTCACTGGATTGCGTACGCGAATGACCCGCGTGGAATCATTTATTTTGATTCATATGGGTTAGCACTACCAAAGGAATTTATGTACTATATACACCGATTAAAATTTCCAATCTGGTACTCGACGCTACCAACACAAACAATAACCGACCCACCAATATGCGTCCTGAAGTAATTAATGTACTTGATTCTATATCAGCATCGACTAAAAAACAACATAAAACCGTACACAAATTATATACGAGTAATCACTTTTTAGAGAGATTTTAAAATATAATGCTTGATATTTACGGGAGATCTCCCTCGAGCCTAAGAAACCGCTGGAGAAATTTCGTCAACCAAATATATAATTTTTTTTTTTGTCAAGGATGATATATCCGAATGTTAAATCTTGTAAATGTGGAGCCAAATGAGGTGGTTATATTTCAAAGTAGACAAGGAAAATTAAAAACGGGTAATGTTTCCTTGAGTGATATTATAGTTAAAATTAATGGAGCAACCGAAAACTCCATAGCGGTGTTAAATTGCACTGTTAATATCAAACCAGGTGTTCTTTCTCCAACTGTGCTAGATAATATCATCGCGCGAGTACAACAATCTGGTGATACAATGACAGACGAGTTCATTATGAACTCGAATAAAATAACGGCACTTGGTAATCCGACATTGGACGGTGACGATGTGACAAAAAGTATGTAGATGTCGTAGACAAAAACCTATCAACGCTACGGGGTGAATATAATACCACCGACGATAAGGTATCAACTTTGCGTGCCGAATATGATGTTCATGTAAGCTCGTTTGGAAATCTCCGTAAAACGTTTAGAAAAATTGATGACACCGTGGATAGATTCTTTGGAAAACTGCCAAAAATCCCCATGAAACTCTCTGATATTAAAGCAACCATCGACGCAATTAAACAAACGCAGGATAATATCGTTGGTGATTTTCCTGCTATCGCTGCACGTCTTGAAATGATTAAAATACCGCATCAACCAATTAGCATTACCGTGTACTCGATACAACATGGATATTTCACTTGGATGCCTCGAAATAACACTTTTAAAATTACTGCAGATGTTAGTGGTATCTATAAATTAACCCTGTTTTCATCTTTTCAGTTTCACGTATCATCAAATATTTCCACTGAAATTAATACTACATGTACACTAATAGATAAAGGATCCACTGAAACATTTACAATAACCCCCAGCAGTGGCAATTTAGCATCAGAGTCAATCACATGGTATGTAGAATTTGTAATTGATTTAAGTATAATGAAATGAACGTCCAACAATATCGATACGATCAAGTGCGCGAATTACAGCATAAACTAAAAAAACTTCATTGACGTGTATCAGGTAAATATAATAAATACCGCAGGTGTTTTACCCGCGTTGACATAATCGTATATTCGGCTTCAACTGTTATTAATGGAACGGGTATATTGCTATCAGCAATAATAATTATGGCACTTGTAGTTGTCACAATTTGTGTTTCAGTGGCAACAACAATTACAGGGGTACTTAATATCATTGCAAAGAAAATATTCACATGCAGTCAGAATAAGCTAAACGAGTATATAATTAAGTTACATATCGCGTCGACCGAGTACTCTCAAATATCCTCGTTTATATCATGTATCCTTGATTATACAATGATATCTGATAATGAGTTCTCGGCGATAATTAACATCTATGATACAGCGACATTACAATTAGAATTTAAAAAATAATAATGACGACATAATTGCTGCAACAGATAGCCGCGAATTCAACCCCGCCAAAAACATATATGATCTCAATAATTGTCACAGAATTAGAAGGGAAAAAAAATAACTTTTGTTATGCCTGAGAAATATTTGACTATTTTTGTTGTGCATGCGTACAACGCAATCAAGGGTGAACAGGTGTTCTTCTAGACAAGCGACGGAACCAACATATGTCTCGCCGTAAACTACTTGAGGCTATGGACATTATAATCACGATATGCACGGGCGTTTTATCCTGAATATTACTCACGTCCTATGAATTTAAGCAAGATCATCGTATAACCGACACTGGTCACTTTGGATCTGTTGAGGAGAGCACCCGTGGTATGTCTGTAAGCCATAGGGGTGACGGTAAAATTTATATTTTATTTGATATGCGAAGTTTATTGAGTTTGTATTGTCATATCGTGTAATGATACATTTATTACAACTCATATTTGAAACGTTGTGAACTATGAATTTCAAGTTGCTATTAATAGTTTAATGAATTATTATTTTTCAAAACTCATTATTATTACCTGTTTAGTTTTATTGTAGCTAACGAGGCTAACAAGCTAACGAGTCTAACGGATGTAATGAGACTTATGAGTTTAACTAACGAGTAGAGCTATCTAGATGTCTACATGTATGTACGTACGTATACATGTGATGGAGCCACGACTGTAGACGTAGCTAATGCAAGGGTGCTGTATGCTGTCTGTACGTGTGTATACGTATGACTGACTGTACATGTGATGGATTTATGAAGATTGTAAGCGGCCGATTCAAGAGAGTGGGCCAAACTGAGGGACGTGGTGAAACTGTGCGGTTTATCGGTGTATGAATCGTGCGACTGTACAAGGGTCAAGAAGCATATGTTCGTTCCAATTGTTGTTTCAACTGGTATATTTGTATTTACATGAGATTATTTTGAATCTTAGTTGAATTCCAGGAGATTTGGGAATCTTACTGACAGTGCAGAACATTTGAAACGTATTTGAAAACTTGAGATTGTTTCAATCTCAATCCAAGTCTATACGTGAAATTATGAGAATATCTTAGTGTCTACTATTATTTGAAACTGAGGTTTCTTGAAGCTGTATATCTGATAGATATAATATTATTGGTTTATTTTCAATGTGTGGATGTTAGTATAGAGTGGTTGGATCAATTGTATGTTGATATCGTATGCATTGCATTTTTACATCATACATTTTTCTTTACTAATTAAGTTAATACAGTTTTCATTATTCACACATTGTGTTTGAGCTATTCTTTTAACCAAAACCCACTCGGTTTCAATTCTGCGACAATAGTCTCAACTAACCCTGAATTCAAAGTGAACTTTCCATCGCATTTGCAACATTACGAGTATATTACAGCTGGCCAACTATTAGATCAAAATCATATGGTGGACTGCAGCCGAATAATTATCTGGTGTTTGCAAATACCAATGATAAGGATGGAAACCCTGAATGGAACGTTGTTTCCGTATCATCCGTTAGTGATCTGATCGAACAGATCAATAATGAAATCCAACCTAGAATAAAATCCATTACTAAAGAAGAAGAATCAAAAATAGCTATAATAGTCCACGAAGTAATATTATCAGCTTCGATCGAGATAAACTCAACCGGTTATGTCATAGATATGTATCAGTCATTGTTCAGAACTGTGCTAGGATGGCCTGAAATTCCTCCTCCCCAGACACCTTTACAAATACCTGAGCCAACCTTGAATGATTTTAACACGGATGTGAAAACATTTATAACACAACCAGAGTACAAAAAAACACTTTCTCATGAGTATTTTTTTTATTGATTATGGTAATTCTTTAAGATTTTTAAAATAAATTATTCGATTACGACACACTAAATAGCCTGGTTCTCCGAGTGGAGTATTTTAAATTTCTCTCAGACACAATTACTCCTGAACTCACACGCACATTTGATAAATTAAGGAATTTGTTTGCGAGTATTACACAGCATTATTCTGATGACCTAAGACAGCAGATTATCGAAACAATTCAACATGTAAATCAAATTGTGGTCGATATCGAGTATATTAATCGAGAAATTCGTAACTTCGTAATTCATGAAGAGTACCATAAATGCTACGGAACCAGAGAACCATCGTGTTATGTATTTCTCAGTTATTTTAAAATAACCGAACAACAATTACCGACATTTGTAATACCTGAACTTGCAACCGAACAACTAAAGAAATTACTAAGCGATCTTATCGTGGAAAACTTTCCTAAAATACTCGCTGCATGGAGAAAATTATCCCCAGGGGGTATCCTCAAGCATAACAATGACCCAGACGGGGGTGAGAGACACATGTCACCTTCAAATGTAAATATATCCTCGGTGATCACACAAAATCTATTATTTGGTGTTATTGATGGAAGCTACCAAATAAATCTTGACAAAATCAAATCAGGCCCAGCAAGGATTCATTTTATATTCATTTACACCACTTTCTCGACCTGGATTTTTGATAGTATAAGAACCAGTGACTCACACCTATATGCAGTGTTGTAATAATTTCATAACGAGAATAAATTTTAAACTCACTGACCAATCCGGTAACTTAATTACCCTCCATGGGGAGACCTTAGAAATAAGTCTTTATGTGAGATCTTAAATGTCGAAATCAAGATGCAAAATAAAAATTTAGTCGCATAATTTTTTTGTGCAAAATATTTAGCGTATTCTTGTCTACATAGAATTCACATCATTAGTTTCTATAATCTTTCTGAGCTGCCTCACGCGTGAATTAATATTTTTCTTTGTTTCATATTGTTTTGGTAATTTCGATCTAATTTTTGTCTACTGAGGTAAACACGGGTACAAATTTAATTAATTCGCTACTATCCGCTCATGATGGATGTATTTCTCAGTGATTTTAAAATAACTTTTGAAATAACTTTTTTAGGCTATTTTAAGGTTATTTTAAGGTTAAAAGTTATTTTAACATTAACGTTTTCAACAATAAGGAGATCCAACAAGCTCCATCCGATTGTTGGATCTCCTTAATGAATCTATACTGGGACTGTAGCGTGTACTTATTTTCAAATTTAAGCTCTTGCAAGTACAAGAAAGTCTGAAAAGATTATATCACTTTTAAATATAAAAAATATTTTAAAAAAATATATAGACAACACAATTTATATTTGTATTCAGGTGCCATACACACACGACCACATGTGAATTCCTTAGTCATCCTATGACATCCTAAAACGATCCTGGAGTTAACCCGTTCGATTCAGATATATTCAAACCGAATTATCTGGCTATATTTTCTAGAAAGGGCAAATTTATATACAGTTTTCTGCTACACATCGAACCGAAGGTATGCAAATATCAAAATACTTGCCGGCTTTATTCATCGATTGAAATATGTTTTCCTCACCGGTCTCAACATTCACTGATTTTACAGGGTTTTTTCCAACGGACTTACAATTACCATTTAAAGTTTAATATTCCGATATTGCGAGATAGCTTGAAGGATACATAAAGAATACCTTTTAGGATCTGCGTCAATGTGATCAATCACAAGGCCATTGGGAATTTCTCCCTTAAACACGTCATATACGAATCTATGACAATAATAATGTTTCATTCCAACAGTAAACATTAAATAACCATGATTATCGACATACCCTATTGGCTTTTTCAACCGATGGTGTCAGACTACGACATCACTAGATGCTTCATAGTTCTTGATAACGGGATGCGGTTAAAATTATTGGTTCATTTGTTTTTATTTGTTATCATTTATTGAGAATCTAGTAATTTAATCCTCGTGGGTTCTTATAACCTTATCGCTGACACTGTCAGGGTCTTTATTTCTTTTATCATAATACCGTTTAATCTCACTGTATTGCTTACCACCACAACGGATGCACAGCTGTGTTTTTTCCTCGCACTCCATCTGTTATCGGATACAAGGTTTCGGACCTAGGCTCCCTGGCCGAACACTCCGTGAATGATATCTGCAGAATTCGTTTCTGCACGATTTATTACAAGGCGTTACATATCCTATCATCAACCATTTGCAGTTCTTCATTATATAAAATATTTTTTTAATAAATAATTGTCTTAAAAATAGTATGGAGAAGTTCGAGAGCTTATCCAACATCAAACCCTGGAAAAACTCTAGATTTAATCTCGATAGAATCTTCGTCGACGCACAAATAAAGGGTTTCGCAGAAGAAAAAATTCATCGATGGAATTCGTGATGCCAAGAACGAATTTAAAAAGGATAACGTATATCACTCCTGGTCAACATTTCGAATCAGCGGTGGTGTTGATGCTACCATGAACGACAAACGAGCAGCGAATATAACATTTATTATACTAGCGGAAACAGGAAATTGGATTATACATGGTAATACGACCCTGTCTTCGTTAATAATAAAACCGTCATTGTGAATCAAAGATTTAAACCAGGAATATTGACCGGAATTGACAAACCGTATTATAAGCGAGCGTATCCTGTGACCGTGGTTATTTATGGAATTTATCCGAAAAATGACAAAGCCATGTGTTGAGAATCTAAAACCTATGAAATTTTCACCCTTGAACTGTGTCGCTGAGCGAGTAACAGAGCATTTTACAAATGCGATGCGTGTAAATGGTCTAACAGATATAAGGCGTATTAAGATAAACAAATGGGCTGAATCAGTCAAGGATACTAGTTCTACGATAAAAAATGTATCCGAGCTAGAAACAGCATTCAGATTCCAAATAACCGTAACAACGATAACAGGGGAAGTATTATACGAATCAAAATATAAATCAAAACGAGCTCCAATAAATATCATTGATCATAATATGCACGCGTGGACAAACGCAGTAACAATATTTCCAAGAGATCGAATTGTAAGATATTACCCGTAGAACTCTGGCGGCAGGAACATGTTTGATTTTATTGACGATTTAAGTAAAAACGATCCTGTATAAGTGTGGTTATTTCAGAGTTTGAAGACGAAGAATGTAAATTTTATCAATTTGTAAGACCTAACGGCGAAATATACCGTCAAGATTCTCTTAACGGCGCGACGAGAAAACTCGCTGAGAAATTTTCCAAAGATAATACCGAGCAATTACTAACAAATGGTTTTACAGTCCCGTCAGTTGCAACGCATTTTGCCATAGATAGAAATCTGTGGAAGCCAATACGATTTGAATTTCTCTCAGATGTTCAAAGTTGTTGTGTAGAATACGGACACGGAGGATTGTGGAATACCAAAGACAGCTCTAAAATTGTTATTTCGGTTGATATGGTTGCGTGTTATCCTGGACGTTTTCTGGTATAGAGAGTGTGCGAGGTATTTTAAACGATTGGGACATCCCACACAAGAGATTACACGAGTTGCGATTAATGGACCACTACCCGACTTCGATCTAACCTGGTTCGCTCGTGTGGTATCATTCGAAATCGGTAAAGGACTCCATCCGTGCTGTTATGTTTGGTTTGGTAGACATTTATCTGAAAAATGCTGGTTTCCAAAAGTGTTATTACGGTATATGATTGATTGCAAAATACTGATATCGTTGATTGTCGGTGAGGCAATAATATCATATATAAACAAACTGAGTTTTGGTTATCACAACCTGATGATGATAGTCTTGATAAATCTATTACAAGGAAAATTGTCCTGATCTTACCGAGGACTATATTATTAAACGATCCAAGGAGATTTTTTAATACAGATGTGAGATCAATGATACAATCGCTAAAGATCTCGGTAGAACAATAATCGGTAAATTCACCCAAGTCGATATGACTACAAACGACATTATGCGCGATTAATTCTAGATGGCGCTGAATAAGATTTTATAATCGCGGATGCGACAACTAGAGACATATTTGTCAGAAGCGTAAATGCTTACTTGTCCGATGGAATAAAGTTAGAACTATTGTTAGCTACATCGATGGCGAATCTCCTCAGTATAGACATCTAAGATCATCTATGCTTAATTATGTTTCAATAAACCTGCTATCGATGATAAATAAATTTCCTCGCACCAAAATCAGAGTCGCCACGGTTTCATTTTATATAGATAGCAAGTATAAGAAACAGTGGCTCGTTTTACAAATCCTGATGCGCGTTGGGGATCATGGAGCATAAAACAGGAAATGTTGCATGATTATTAGGAAATTAGCAGGTGTTACGGTTGAAGATAATTACCTGAAAAAAATAATCATATATCAGAATTATCAAGTGCGCCTTCCTTATTCGATCCAATATGTACATAAAAAACCATTTACTTAAACGGACCAGGCAGTAGTGGAAAAACAACACGAGTGATCGAATTCTTTCGAACTAAGTCAGACATGATTGTGCTAACACCTACAAACAGACTCGCCAGAAAGATAAAAGAGAGAGGTGTTAATTCACGCACTTATCACAGTTTCAAGAAATTAATCAGATTACAGTCAGATAATATCCAATGTGAAATAGCACGTACAATAATTTCAGAAACCTCATCAAATGATTTTTGGAAAGCTTGCAGATTAAACGATTTGACAGTGGCAAGTAGAAAGATAGTCAGAGAGAAACGTCAGCGTCAATTATTTGAAGCGCATAAAGAGAGGTGTTCAGCGCTGGATGTACCGTTAAGGTACCGTTATAGACGAAGACAGAATATTGAAGTTGATATTCCATGGAAAACAGAAAACAAGACTCTCATATTAAATGATATTGTTCTGGTTGATATCAATGTTGTCGAAGATGCATTACACGCTGACAAATCTCCTGGACGCTGCGATACGCAATGACGATACACTCATCTCAGGGGTTAATCATCTCTGATACAATTGTTTGGATCATAGATGATCGTATCGAAGGGTCAAATTTAGTCTATCTCGCAGTGTCACGAGTTAGAAGAATAAATAAACTTCGGAGAGCTAGTTAAATTTTAATGACAACACCAACAATGAAATTGTCAGCGATGATATAATTAGAAAAGAAGAAAAAACACGCTGGTTATAAACAGAGCGACAAAAAAAATAAAATAAACGCGACTTTGACATTGATGTTGAATTTATAATTATGCTGAAACAACAACGGAAAAATCACTGCGCGAGCTGTAATTATATAATGATATGGCAGTATTCGGATCAAAATCCACGACAATTTACCGCAGACAGAAAAGATAGCAGTCTTGGTCATACACGATCAAATGTTATGCTGATCTGTCTTGAGTGTAATAGACGCAGAGGTGCTAGTTAAGTTATCGCGGTGGTAATTGTGTATCCTCGGGCACCACCTGCATCTGTTCACGTGTAAACTCACGCTGAGGAGCAGTTGAATCTAATCTGTTGATTGCAGGTCTACCCGTGGATCTTGTTATGGTAGATATTTTGTGTGATATAACACTCTAGATAGGATCAGTCCCTCTTTTTCTACTTCCCTCGAGCTCACCTGGTTCATATAAATATCTTAGAGTCACATTACCGAGTATTAGTTGTTTTGAAAGATCATTTCGTGCGGGTATATATATTTTTGTTATCGCGTTATTAGGTTTCATATTGATTGTTCGAGTAATTTGAGTATTTAATGCAGCTATCACACCTGGTAATCTTGCAACCCATTCACGAGATCTCTTGTCTTGAATAAATTCCTTCGTGTATTGATATCCAAATAACCGCTCAGCAAATATTCAATGAAATCGTTCAACAATTGCCTGATCACGGTGTATTACAGTATACCCTGTCTAATGGTGACGTTATGTTGCTTCATTCGTAGATAATGGCTCGCTTCTTTGTATCTACTCGCAACTACAGTTAACGCGTATTTGTAAGTTCGTGTTTTGACAGATCATGTGGGAGAAATAATATATCTGCCTGATGAACTTCATTTGGAACGATGACATCAAAATGTGCAACGTGAATTTGTTTAGGAGGTTGTAGATAAATATGCCATTATGCCTGTCTTGATAACCAATCTGCTGCAGTAACTTCTTTGACTTTTGCTAATTTGGCGAGTTTATTATTGCTGATTTACCCCTCCAGCATCCTCTTGGAGAATAATAAATAGATTCCATAATAATATTAATCAGCTGATTAATTACCGGCACCTAGCACTAGTTTACCTTTCATCGCAGATCTTACTAACCAGTTAGCTTTTGATTCCTTGAAAGATTTATTCGTAATAGAATTTAACACGTGAATCAATTTCACATCTGCGATATTCCTATGCTGCAGATTGTTACTTTTATAAGATACATCATGAGCATGACATGCTCGATCAGTTTCATTTATAGGATATTCACCTGGTCTTGGTTGGTCCTGGCTGTCAAGTCTGATATCATATCTGGTTCCAGGGCCGCAGTAATTATATGCTGGAAGATGTTTTTCTCCTGGGTATTTATCCCACGTGATCCCCGTGAGTTTTGTCAATTTTGCTGCAATATCACTTACACGTTTTTGTTTTTTTTAATCATCACCTGATTTTGCAGAAATAAATCTAAATTTCTTTGTACTATATTGTGCACACTTGCCGGTGAACGCTGATTTGTTATTTTTTGTGGTAATTGTTGTTAAGTCGTTTGTGCTAGTACGCATCTTACATTTCACACAACATAGATCCATAATTTATTTATAGCAACATGAATGTAATTTTTTTCAGCAACAAAAACACGGGAGACTGTTAAACATCATGCAGCGCTAACAAATTCGATCAGAATGATAATTATTGGACCATCAGGGAGTGGCAAGACGCAGTTGTTACTTAATTTGATAATGAGATGGTTAAAATGGAACAGGTTGTATTTGATTGTTGTGTCCGTAGACGATCAGCGGTATTATGATGTACTTAGGGATTTTAATGAAAATGCTAAATCGTTGGATGAGTGTACTGATGATATTATCGAGTTTATCAATGATATCGACGAAGCACCGAATGTTGATTCCATTGATGGAAATATTAATAATTTAGTTGTATATGATGATATAATTTGTATAAACAATCAAATCCATATAGAATATTTGCTCGAGGTAGACATAAAAACACAGATGTGATTTATGTTACCCAGCGGTATACACAAATATCATAAGTGATCAGGGACAATTGTAACATTCTAACTGTGTTTAATGGAGTTGATACTCACACACTTAGAATATTCATCAGACTTGGTGTAGCGGTGATATGGATGATAATCCTTGTAGAAATTTCGTAATCATGCTAAGTCAGTCCCACATAGATTTATAACGATACATTTACATGACCCTAGATCAATATATCGTATCGGACTTGATAAAATATTCGGTTAAAACTCTAGCAGCAGAGAGGGTGTGACATCGAATATGTTTCTCGGTTGGTCAGAGGCCTTATTTCTGTTCGTTGACATTACTTTGTTCGGTTTTGGAGAAGACATGGGTTTACTAAATGGACGCCTCTAAAACGTTGTCCGATTCACCCTCTCTTCTGCTGTAATATAAATACAAGGGCTTTAAGCCCACCAGTTCAGTTTAGTTCCAGCTTCCAAAGTGGATACATATCTGCATTGTCGTTTCAGAGATGTCATCGATAGGATGCAAGTATCCGACAGTCGCATTTTGCTGTGTATGCGGCCAATTGATTAGGACAAGAACGACAATGTACTCAGTGGAAGCATTTGCTAAAATGTGAGGCAAATTTTTAAAAAATGCCTGGAAGGTAACATGGACAACTGTTGCTCGGAATTGTATGGTATAAAAAAAATTTAAACTTTTTAAAATCGTAAACGTTTTAAAATGTTTTCCAATTTCAATGTTATTGGCAAAATTTATCATATATGAAAAATGTTATGATTAATCTCTTGCACATTAGTCATGGGTGAAATAAGTGTATTTTTGTAGGATGGTACAGAGGGCAAAAGGGAGCCATAAAGTTTGCTATCCCAAAAATTTGGTACGAACCTACTGACCACTCAAACAACTATTACTTCTGCATTGTTCATCCTTCCAAACTTCAGACTGACAAGAATGCACCTGCTATCGTGCATCAAAATCTTACTTCATATATCGGCTCGGTGAATTACTAACATTAGCTCCCCTTACCAACTGAGAGATCAGCCGTCTTTAGAAGAAAGCAGCAAGTCAGATAGCGAGGAAGACGCTGTAAATTCAGATGACAATTTAAGAGTGTGAGCTGAGGAGAGACGCCCTAACCACCCCAACCATAAAAACCTCAACGACTTGATCGGAGATCTTGGTCTAACCAAGTTCAATGTGGGGTTTTTGACATCTATGCTCAAGCAGTGAAACTTGTTGGATGAAACTATGCAAGTCGCATATGAGAGGAAGCTTTTTGTCAGCTCCTTCACCCGCCAAGATGGGCTCTGCTTCTGCCCCAATGTGACCAGTCTGTTCTAGGTAATCGCGATCACCTGTAACCAGAGTGGCGCTTCTTCACTGACAGCTCATCCTGAAGCCTTAAAGCCCTGTTGCACCATAATGGGAACAGTACCCGTCTCTTCCCCTGGCTTACTATATGCACCTCAAGAAGGATTACAACAGCAACAAAAAACGTGCTAGACGTCTTGAAGTATATATAACATATTATAATACGCAGTTAGAAAAGAAATTCCCACATTGCGAAATAACAAAGGAAGTGGGGGGAGGAGTCACGTGATCATTTATACCACGCATTCTTAACATGACCCTGATGAGAACCAATGATTTTTACGTTAAGAATAAAAGATAGTTTACTTCTTCACTAGTCCTATCTTGACCTTGCCATCAACCAATCACTTTAAAATTAAAATAAAACTTGATTACGTAGTGCCATTAACCTTGAATTAAGGTCACGATCTAGCTTTACATAATTTGTTTGCCAAATTAGGTCAACTATTGTTCTGAAAAAGAGATCTCTAGTGGATAATTTGCATTATAATATCATGTAATGAAAATAAGTATTAAAACCTGACAAAATATATTAAATTAAAACATAAATCAATACCTTCAATGGGTAAAGACAACACTGTTGTGACTATTATGGGTCCTGAAACTAAGTCTGATTATAAATTTACACAATGGAGAGAAACATTAACAAAAGCACACCCTCCTCCCCGAAGAAGAATACTCTCACTAGAAGAAGACTTCTAAGAAAAGGTCAGAGCGTCTGATACTAAAAGGCTCTGATAAGCTCATGTGTCTCTTAAAATTTTGATAGAGATAGGATTAACCGAATCACCAATAAGTGATATAGAACCCTTAGACAATCATAATTCATAATTTCTCCATAATACATTCAGACGGGGTTTTTGTTTGATCCGGCCAATATATTGCTTTCAATACATGACCACGACCTTGACCTCATGGGCATAAGAGCATTAGGGATAGATCTGTCTTGATTATGCTGCGTTTTCAACTTGTAGCAATCAGAATGACGTGTCCTTTCTTGTTGTAATAGGTACACATAGGAAGAAAAAAAGGACTCCTGATAAGACGTATCCGAAACTTTATTTATAAACGTTGTGCCAGTTTGAATTTAGAAGTGCTCGTATTAGACTGAAATAATAATAAATACAATACCAGAAGACTCATGAGTTGAAGACCTACTTAAAGTAGAAAATTTATTAATCTACGGAATACCGTCACCTGAACGAGCAGCAGTTTTATACAGCTTCAACCTTATCTTCATAAAGATAAATCTTAACGTCACTATGGATGCAGTTCTTGAGTTATTCAACTAATCTGAGTGGTCAAGGACTATTGTAATCTTATCCAACTGTCTTGGTTTAGCACCACTTATTAAATAACTGATGTTGTTCTCTTGCTAATTCGATATGACTTTGTCAAAATTTCTTTTGTATAGTTCCTAAACTATTGTCCATTAGCATCAGTTACCAGCTCATAACCCTTCAAGATGGATTCCTTGACCTGACCATAATCAACGCTTGGTGTATTGACAAAGAGGCGTAGATGTCACGTCTGTTGTCACAAAGTACACATTGTAAAAACAATGCTTGACCAACTAAATTTTCCTTCAAAATGAAAATAGTTATTTACTTGATTTTTTTCAAAAAGGGTAGCATCACAAATTGAATTTGTTAGTAAGATTACGGATTGTTTTTCACGTTTCCAGCTCTAATTGCTACAATCTAAATATAAATTTTCCGTCTTTCGTTTTTTTCTTTCTCTCATTCTGTCTCTCTCCTCTTTCAGCAATTGCATTTGTTTGTCTCTCCATCCTCCTTCTCCAATTGAATTTACAATTGTTACGCTCTTTCCTCTTTTTGCAACTGCATTTTTCTCGCTGATTCCTCTTAATTTCTTTGGATTTGTCTTACTTGAACCTCAAGCTTTCTTAGCTCTATTTCATTCTTGTATCTTAATTTTTATTCCATGACGTTTAAGGTAAAGCCAGATGCATAATCAGTAATTAAATTGAAAACATTTTTTTTCCAAAACATTCTTTTCCACCCAAATTTGGAAAGATATATTATTTTGTATTTCTTCGTTAAAGAAGCTTTCGTCTCAGAAAGATAATTCTGGAAAGCTGGAACAATTCATCCTTTGTCAAGTAGTGCAACTGTTCCTTGGTAGTAGTTTGATGACATTGAAAAAGCTTGTTGGTTTATAAAATGTGAAATAATACATGGGACTTTAAAAAATTCCAGTGCAAGGTGAATTTAAATATTTATAAAACTTCTAAAATATTTTCAAGTAATTCGTATCCCGGACAAGCCTTCCTTTTCTGTTTTCAGTCTATTCTCTTAGAATAAGTAACAAAAGTAAGTGAGAAACAGCAAGCTTTGTAAAATTGAACAATAATTTATTTCCCTTGAACACAATGGCTCCATTCTTTTCTTGTACAGTTTCATTATGATGAAATAAATTAAACAGATTGCAAATGTTAGTTCGTTATAATAGTTATCCAACTGTATTAAATAACGCTTAACGAGTTTTCATTTGAATAAAATGTTTGATTAGGTAAAACATTATATTTTTAATATAGCTTTTAGATTTTAAAGTTTAAAACCTTTAAACTATCTCGATTGCTTTTTTTAATAAAATGGTATAATAATTGCTTACCTTTAATACTACATAGAAATATGTATATTTTGGAAGTACGCAATTGGTATACAACAAGCATTAAAACAATTGTGCATCACCCTGATGTTTTACAAGTACAATTAAATTTTGCTGCAGTGCATATGTTGTATGTAACTGGTATTCAGCTAATTCCATAAATTGTCAGCAATGCACTTAGTTTAAAAATATCCAACAATTCTTATGTTTCCTCATCAACAACATGGATATCAAAACATTCTTGCATACTTTTTACGTTTTTTCGCTTTTTGATATACATTTTGAAACAAATCCAATGTACCTTACTAGATACTAATTAAAAGTCTTAAAGCAACATTACTCCACGCATTATTTTTTCCATAAACCCCTTTTCTTAATTTACTGATTTCTTCTTTCTGTAGTTTTATTCTTACAAACATTGCAATTTTTTACACCAAATTATGCATTGCAATGTATGTTGAATATATCAATATTTTCTTTTGCTTCGGATTTACTTGAATAATATATACCAACCCAAATAGAAAGTTTATTTTATCTATCTCAATTATGTATGCATCTTTGTCAGTTATTATGTTTGTTTGAAATCATTGAACTCTTTTATCCCATGTTTCACGTCTTTTTGTCATTTGTAAATATCTTGTTGTTTCATATTGATACCATTACCGACTTCTTCATCAACAAAATTTTTGTTTCCATTTTAGATTGCTCCGTCTTAATATATAATTTGTTGTCAGATTAGCGTACGTAATATCCTTTATAGATTTGAATGTATCAATCATATTTGTAATTTATAAACTTTTAATTAAATTTACTAGATGTCTATCGAAATTGAATACTGAATTGCTTAAACCAAATATATATACTTCAAAGTATGTTAAGATATAAAAATGTGAAAGATACATCTGAATTGCACAAGCACCAGTACTACAACTATTGTCATGAGACATAACGCCAAAACTAGATATAATAAAAGACATAACGCCAAAACTAGATATAATAAAAGACATAGCGCCAAAACTAGATATAATAAAAGACATAACGCCAAAACTAGATATAATAAAAGACATAGCGCCACAAGGAGTACAACAAAGGATGGAGAGAAAAAATATTAAAATAACATAAAAGAATGTAGTTCAAGTATTGGAGAGATTTAACATTGACAAATACATCACAGCGTAGAAAACACAGAATATTACACCCAGCAAGGAGAATAAATATGTGTACGTGCACTGCTAGATACCATTAAATCATTTAAGAGTTTTAAATACACAGTCTTCCATCTGTTATGTTTTTATCGAAGGTTCTTATACCTGATATTGTGAGTGAAAATGATTTCTGCAATTCACAGTCTAGGTCATTTGTTTAAAGCACAGTCTATGTTGTTTGTCTAGAGCACATTCTATTTATTTAGTGTAGAGTATAGGTTAGGTCGATTGTGAGACCACAGTCTAAGCCTTTTGTGCAAAGTACAGTCTTTGTCAATTATATAGACCACCGAAACAATTGTTTGTGTAGACCTCAGTCTAAGTCGTTTTTGTAAAGCACAGTCATTGTCGTTTGGGTTCAACACAGTCCATGTCGTTTGGGTACAGTACAATCCATGTCACTTGTGAGATCACTGTATATGTTATTGTTTTTATAAAGCCCAATCTCTATCTTTTGTACTGAAACTGTCTATGTCATTTGTATCAAGCTCAGTATGTTTCGTTTACGTAAACCAACGTCTATGTCACTTGTGTAGAGCACTGTCTATATCGTTGGTATAGACCATAGTCTAAGTCCTTTCAGTTGAGCACAGTTTATTTCGTTTGTGTAGACCAAAGTATAGATCTTTAAATGAGAGCACATTCCATGTCTTTTGTGTATAGCATAGTCTAGGTAATTTGTTTTGAACACAGTCTAGGTCCTCTGTGTAGAACAGTCTAGGCCATTCGTGCAAAGTACATTTAGATAATTTGTTTTGAGCAGAGTCTATGTCGTTTGTGTATGGCACAGTCTGTGTCATTTGTATAGAGCGCAGTCTAGATCGTTTGTGAGAGCACAGACTAGTTGTTTTTTTGTAAACCAAAGTCATGGTGTTTTGTGTAAGCCACAGTGTAGGTATTATATGAGATTACATTCTATGTTATTTTTGTAAAACACATTCTGTGTCGTTTGTGTAGACCAGTCTAGCTCGTTTATATAAGGCACAATCTATGTGGATTGTGTGTGTTCAGCCTATGTCGTTTTTGTAGAGAACAGCCTAAGCCGATTGTTGGAGAACTGTCAATTACGTTTGTGTAGAGCACATTATATGTCGTTTGCGGATATCACAGTCTACGTTACTTTGTGTAGACCACCTGGTAGGTAGCTTACGTAGAGCATATTCTAGGTTGTCTGTGTTGAACACGTTCTTGGTCGTTTGTATATAGCATGAACTGTGTTTTGTTTTGAGCACAATGTTTTCATTTTTGTAAAGCACAGTCTGGATGGATTGTGTAAAGCTCATTCTTTCTAGTTTGTTTACAGCACAATCTAGGTCGTTTGTATAAATCACAGTATAGGTACTTTGTTATTAGCACAGTCTTGGTCGTTTGAGTAGAGTACAGACTAGGTCATTTGTGTAAATAACAGTCTAAGTTGTTTGTGTAGAACACAGTCTTGGTTTGTTTGTGCAGAGCACGTTCACCTTTTGTGTTTAGTTCAGTCTCGGTCGTTTGTGTTGAACAAAATATAGGTCCTATGTTCGGAGCACAGTCTTTCTCATTTATGTAGCGCAAAGTCTAGGTCATATGTGCAGAGTACAGTTTAGGTCGCTTTTGTAAAAGACGGGCTATATCGTTGGTGTAGTCCACAGTCGAGGGCATTTGCGAAGACCATGTTTAGGTCGTTTTGTGTAAATATAGTCTATGTTGTTTTTGTAGACCCCTGTCTACGTTTGTTGTGTAGTGCACATTCTAAGTCGTTTGTTTAGAACAAAGTCTATTTCGTTTATGTCCAGCATAGACTAGGTCGTTTGTGTAGAGCAAATCCTAGCTCGTTTATCAAGCACAAAGTCTAAGTCGCTTGTGCAGAACATAGTTTACGTGTTCAACACAGTCTGTGTCGTTTATGTAGAGCAGTTTCTAGGTCATTTGTGTAAAGGACAGTCTTGTTCGTTTAGACGATATTGCTCCAAATGAAACCCGGGTCTCGACGTCCACTTGGTGGGCATAAAGTAAGACATTGGAACGATTGAATTGCAATATCAATTGGAGCGAAAGAACTTTAGAATGAAAACAATATTCATGAATGACAACATTGAATCATATGCAGCACCAACCACTATCGCAGTTCAGGATAAAATGGAGTATTCTCCCAATTTAAACAAAATAATACGATAAATAGGTTCATCCTAGTGAGAATATATAACGTTAATATTTGTTTTGAACCGCCTGATTTATGTTTTAAGACAACCAAGACAAATACTCGAGAAAACGTAAATGAAAACAACAGACAGGCATAAAGTGTTTCAAATATCAGATTTAGGATTTTATTCACTAAAAAGGGAAAGATAAAAAAGGATGCATGTAAATTCTGCATCGGTGTCAATTCCAAAAGAGGTTTAGTTAACTGCATGGAAGACAGATCGATGACTTAACGAAACTAAAAACAATATGTTCAGCAAGCAAACAGATGCAACAAAAATTAAATAGCTGGGACGTTTGGAAAATATTGAAAGCATAAACATTTCATTTAATGGGCATCGACAGATTGATAGATTTTCAGAGAAATTATTCAAAATATTAATGAATATGTTAGGATATTAACTATTTAAAGAACTCGGTTAACAATTGGTGATGAAGCTACCGCAATAGCAATGATTATATCAACAGTTGCTCTGTTGATAGTCAATTTTGTCAATATAGTTAGTTTTTACTGTTGTTGCTCCCTCATAACGTCTGCTACACCTACCCCTCCTACTCCGCCTACTCATAGTCCATGTTAGACACCTATCTTTATACAAAGTCAAAGATGTCTTGAAATATTTGGAAATTTAATAGAGTTAACAATGTAGCGATAACAATAACATTTGGTTTTGGAAATCTGATGAATTACTTATTTAATGGCTGAGATCTGCCTAAAAATTGAGTTTCCAAGTGTGATCAGCAACATATCTTTTTCATGGTAGCTGACATAGTAGTTAGCTTATAGGAGGCATCTAAGCCAAACCCCCTAGTTTTTATGACGACAGCATGATTACCCTCTAAAGGCTCCCCGCCCCACAGTTGTCTATGGAAAATACGAAACCAACGTGGGTTGGGGCAACAGCGTCGATTTCATTACCTATCACGGAACTACCACTGAATCATTCACCGTCGCTATACAAAATAGGGTTGGCTTAGATACTGCCCATTTAAACTAACAACGGTGAGGTTTTATACTTGAAATCGCTAGCGATTTATATTTATATTTGGCACAAAATTGAACTGCTCGCAGTTTGTGCCTTGTTCTCTATTATTCCTAACACTCGCGCAAAATTCCAATCCGCTATCCGCTGAGATTTGCAGGTCACATATCTGACTGCTATAATGAACACGTTATCAATAACACGTTGAGATTTTACAAAACAATCACAACCACCTGTCGAGATATTTTTAGAGTCTGAGCTTTCGCTTTTGTATAATTCCTAGCGTCATGACAAAATAAGTATAGATTAACATAACCGCTGATACGAGAGCCAGTGTCTAACAGCTTGAAAACATTTCCATGTGAGAGAAAGGCTTTATGGACATAACACTTCTACAATTTGTCATCAAATGTGATCTTAGTGTATTTGTATTGTGATATTGGATTAGAAAGATTGTCAATGTCAGTAGAAAGTGAGTCTGTAACTCACTTAAGCTTACTAAAATAATGGGAATTATCTTTGCGAACCAGAGACAATTTTATTGTATTTGAGAATTTGATATACATGCTGTACTTTTCATTGTCAAGAATAATAGTCATATGGTTACATTTTCAGTTTAACGTGGAATCTTCCACTGTGCTATCTTCTATATTTCATATTTCACACAAAATTGTAATATCTTTATTTTTAAATGAACTCGCTGGCGACTTTACATAAAATTGACTAAGTATCATTTTTCATATTACGCAACTTTATTCAGTACCATATCTACGAGCAAATCGTCTTTGACTCGCAGTTCCTGTATCAGATCTAACATTATAAACTTTCACCTCTGAGACAAAGCTTGAAGTTGATTAAGAATTGTATTACCAGTCGCTGTTGCTTTTTGTGTATTTTGGCCCGATCATTTTATTCACAGCTGACATCACAATACCTATCCCGGGCACTATCAACAATAGCGGATTTAATGTCCCACATCCACTGAAATAATGTCACTCGTTAGAATCATCGGTATATAATTCAGTGCGCTTTTTATTTTACTACAAATGTTTCTAGCTTATTCGACACCGTAAAGATTAGTATGGTAATATTTACAGTATTTATAGAATTTGATCAACTCGGCTCTATCGTTGTCTGATAGATCTGATGAAATGTGATCGAAGTCTATTACTTATTTTTTTTTGTCATTATCATTATCATTATGAAAATATTTCGTCGGACGTCTTATCGATTAAAGCACTAAATTTAATATTGACAGGATCATCAAAAAACACCGTACTTATCAGATGAGATATCATCATATCTGATATCTGTTAGAACGGAAGATGAAAATGGAGAGTCAAAATGTATTGGTATTTCAGTAAAATCATTGACTCTATCACGATAAATATTTTCTGTTTCATCAATAATAATAATAATAATAATAATAATAATAATAATAATAATGAGGACTTTGTATAGCGCCTAATCTTTCGAAGCTCTAAGCGCTTTACAATATCTATAATGATTTGACTTCCAAAAACACAAAACAAACCAAACACCATGAAATTAGAAAACAAAAACTGCTGAAAATATTTAAGGTGGGAAACATTATTAGGTCCTTAAGTTTGTTATTGCAGTCGCAAAAGGTGAATTTGAAGAGCTCTCTTGAAAGGCATTATTGTGTCTCTGTGTATAACGATATAACTAACAACGAGGGATAATTATCGGAGCTTAAAATGTTTAAGTACTAGATGCTACCTGATAATTGCATCTGCTATTGCTTCATTCAAAAGACCGCGAATACCTAGCTGTTCTTTATCTTTAACAGGTAGGTTTAGGTATCTAGCAATCAGCTCTTTGATATTTCTTTATTTCGCTTGTGTAAGTAACTTTCCAGGATTTTTAATAGTTTTTCAACGTAATAATTTTAGAATTATTTATTATTTCATAAACTTTTTCAATGCTAGGTTTTACAGTATTTATTTCGTCAAGCTCTTTCTAAAATATGTTATCATATGACTATTCTGTGCTCAATATATGATACTGCGTTTAGTGCATTACTAATCTGGCATAGGTTGTAGTTTTCTTAATCGACGGTGAGAGTCTATTACAACAAGATATGCTGTTGTTGGCAGGTTAGTGTCAGTGCCGGTATCTACTATTTTAAACAATAGTCCATACCGAGTACGCGAAATACGAGACGTTTAGCAAATGTGTCGTTGAACTTACGAGTTTTAAGAAATTTATGTTTCCTTGTTTCGGCCAGTTTGTCAAGCTCGTCGTGAATATTCTTTAGTAGCTCTTTCTCTGGTTTCTTACCACCATGAAGTTTTGATTTTACAAGGTTAGATTTATCGATCGTCAAAATATTTTTTATTTAGCTCAAGCAGTGTATTTGTAAAATATTTTTAAACCTTTAATCGTCTTTCCTCACACTCACTTACATGACAGTATTTGCTAATTATATCAAGGTCACTGATCGCCTATTTCAGTTGATGACCTCTCGTTTCCGCAATTCTAGCAAAGTCATCACTGCTCTCAATTAAATTGGGGGAACGTAAAGTTATTTTTTTCTTTCGAGCAAATATATTCACCGCTCTTGATTCCTCAATAATTTATGGGTCTAGATGATCAACATCAGTAATTTCAGTCTACGTTTTCGTGTTTAGTATAAAGTTTAATCTCATCTGCGACTAATCGATGGAAGATTAACAGACATTATAGACTGCAATCAAATAAAATCGTCAAGTGTATATATCTGAAACATTGACAAACCTGGAAAAGGACTATTGAATCTCACGGTTAAAACATAACTCCAAAAATAATAGCAATTGTTTGTGGTTACTCTAGGATTAAAAGAAAATGGTTTAGAAGTAGCAACATCAGCCATAAATGAAGTATTTAGAGCAGTCCAGGTTGAATTATCATTCGATCTCTGTAATTTAAAGTCATGAGCTTCTATGTTATTACCCATTTAATCAACATCATCGTTGAAACTTCCATATTGCTACAGCCGCTGAACACTTTATTTTATCCAAAATCACTTGTTTTTCTATATGAGCAGCAGAGAGGGCGAACTGTACAAGAGCTATAGGGGCGTCGATTCGGTAAACTGAGGCTTCCTCGAAAATTACCATATTTTCGCGTATATAGGACAAAAATTTTATTAAAAAAGCGTCGATTCGGTAATTTGAGGCTTCCTCAAAGACGCCATTGTCGTTGTCGCCGCCCCCTCTGCTGCTAACGGGTTAACTGAATATTTTATCGAGTCCGACACGATATCGCGTTCGAGGATATGATAAATTTATCGTCACAAATCCGTGTGGGATTGACTGAGTGTGACTAAAGAAATTTCTAAATCGATTATGATCCATATCACCGCCGCACCAAGTTTGCCAAATATTTCGTAGCGTATGAGTATCAACTCCGTTGAATATACATAATAAATTGCAATTATCTCTGATCACTTTCGGAATTTGTGTGTAACATTGAGTAACATATATCACGTCGGTGTTTTTATGTCTGCCTCTGGAAAATATCCTAGCAGGATTCTTTTGATTGTCTAACATCACATCATCATATACGACCAAGTTGTTAATACTTCCATCGATATCATCAATGCTCGGTGCTTCTTCGATATCGGTTATAAATTCAATAATACCATCGCCGTTGATTTCTATTGCTCTCTCGTTAGCATCCTTTAAAACGTTGTAACATCTCTGATCGTCTACAATCGGGGCTACTAAATATAATTTGTCCCATTTCATCCCCCTCGTTATCAAATTAAGTAGCAGTTGTGTCTTGCCGCTTCCAGATGGTCCGATTATAATCATACGAATAGAATTCGACAACATCGCATGGTGTTTAATAGGTTCTCGTCGTCGGGTAGCTGAATAATCAATTACATTCATGTTATTATAAATATATTATGGATCTATATTGTGTGAAATGTAAGAAGCGTACTGGTACAGATGACTTGACGACGATTACAACTAACAATAACAGATCAGCACTTTCTGGTAAATGCGTGCAATGTAGTACAAAAAAATTTAGATTTGTTTCCAAAGATTTAAAAAAAAAACGAGGAGGTGATATTGCAGTCAAGCTAACTAAACTCCCGGAAACACCATGGACGAAGTATCCAGGAGAAAAACACCTTCCAGGGTATAATTATTGTGGACCCGGGGCGAGACTCGATATCAGACTCGATAATCAAAACCAACCCAAACCCGGTGAAAACCCAATAAACGCCATTGATAAGGCGTGTCATGCTCATGATGTTGCTTATAAAAGCAGTAATCTGCAACACAGACATCTCGCAGGTGTGAAATTAATTCATGCGTTGGATTCTATCACTGATAAATCCTTCAAAGAAAAGTTGGCTTCATGGTTAGTAAAATCGGCAATGAAAGGTATATTCATGTTAGGTGCCGGTAATTAATAATAACAATGGAATCTATTTATTATTCTCCAAAAGGATACTGGAGGGGTAAGGCAGCAATCAGTAAACTCGCTAGCGCCGCAAAGGTGAAATATACCACTGCAGCGGATTGGTTATCCAAACAGGCAATATGGCAAATTTATCTACCGTCGCCTAAACAAATTAACTACTCGCATTTTGATGTGACCGTTCCTAATAAAGTTCATCAGGCTGATATATTATTTCTGCCGCATGATGGTGTTTACAAATACGCGTTAACTGTAGTTGATGTTGCGAGTCGATACAAACAAGCAGAACCGCTAAAGACAAAATCATCGACTGAAGTTGCTTCTGCATTTCAAAGGATTTATCGACGAGGTCCTCTGCGCTGGCCGAATCTATTACAAGTTGATTTTAGGACTTGGTTTTATCAACAATGAAGCATCATAATATCACCATACGACGAGGACATACTGCACTACATCGCGATCAGGCGATTGTTGAACGATTTAATCGGACGCTTGCTGAGCGGTTATTTGGATATCAATACGCGAAGGAATTCATCCAGGATAAACGATCTCGTGAATGGGTCAAGAGATTACCGTGCTGAATAATGAGGTTACTCGAACGATTAATATGAAACCTAACAACGCGATTAAAAAGAAGTATATACCTGTAAAACCACAAAAAAGATTTTTCAAAACAACCAATGCTCGGTAATGTCACTGTAAGATATTTATATGCACCAGGAGAACTCGAAGGTGGCACAAAAAGAGCTACTGATCCTATTTGGAGTATTACCGCGCATAAAATATCTAGTATAACACGATCTACGGGTAGACCAGCAATCTATAGACTGGATTTGACCGCTCCTCAGCGAGGATTTACTCGTGAATAACTACAAGTGATACCCGAGGATACTCAATTACCGCCGCGTGGTCTTAACTAGCACCTCTTCGTCTGTTGCACTCAAGACACGTCAGCATCACATTATCTTTGGTATGACCAATACTGCTATCTTTTCTGTCTACGGTAAATTGTCGAGAATCCTTATCGGACCAACACCAACACCAACGCATTATACAATTGCAACTCGCGCAGTGATTTTTCTGTTGTTGCTTCAGCGTAATTATTAATTCATCATCAATATCAAATTCTCTATTATTTTTTTATCCTGCTGTTTATAACCAGAAAGTTTTTTTCTGATTATGTCCTTGACTCTGTCAAGGCTGACAATATCACTTATTGTAGTGTCATTATCATCTAAAACAACTCTTCGAAGCTGATTTATTCTTCGTACTCTGGATACTGCGAGGTAAACTAAATTTGACCACTCGATGTGATTATCCACCATCCAAACAATTGTATCTCATATAGTCAATCCCTGTGAAGAATGTATCGTCGCTGCGTAACCTAGCGTCCATGGGGATTTATCAGCGCGCAATGCATCTTCGACGACGCTGATATCAACCAGTACAATATCATTTAACACTAAATTCTGCTTTTCACGCTCTCCTGGAATATCAACTTCAATATTCTGTTTTCATGTATCCGAAGGTCTATAACACAACGGTATTCCAGTGTTGCAAATTTTTCTTTATGCAATTCAAATAACTTCATCTGAAGTGTGTCTCTGACTATCTTTCTACTTGCGATTATCAAATCGTTTGGTCTCCACGCTTCTCATAAATCTTTTAATGGTGTTTCTGAAATTATTTCACGCTCTGTCTCACATTGAATTCTATCAGGTTGTAATCTGATTAGTTTCTTGAACTCGCGCAATTGTTCATCAAGTGCTCTATGATCGGTGTTAATTTCTTCATAATAGTCTACAAAATTCTTTAGCCAATCATGTGGCGATAAACCGACAAATGGTGGTGGTTGGCCATGATCGCCGCACATTATTACTTTTGTATTCGCTAACAATAACCAATCGAGAAATTTTTGTAATACATCAAATGACACCGTGCATATTTCATCCCAAATAACGACTTCAGAAATATATTTTTCACCCATTCGATCAGGAGTCCATTCATCGCCTTTCCATCGAAAGAAACTGATAAGTACAAGAATTAATTCTTCGTTGTTTCATCCCTCTGGCAAGTCTGTGTGTTGGTGTTAGCACAATCATGTTTGATTTCCCACGAAATAATTCAATCGCACGAGTCGTCTTTCCTGACCCGCCACAACCGTTTAAATAAACTGTTTTATACCTACATATTGGATCAGATATCTGCGGTGCATTAGATAGTTCTGATATCTGATTATTTTTCAAGTAATTTTTTTCAATCGTAACATCTGCTGATTTGGAATAATCACACGGTATTTCCCGCTTAATTCTCCATGATCCCCAACTCTCGTCAGAATTAGTGAATTTGGCCACTTCTTCCCTGTGTTTCGCGTCTATATAAAATGAATCAGTAGCTACTCTAACTGCGGTGTCGGGAAATCTATTTATCATCGAAAATAAATTGATAGAAGCATAAGCCAGCATAGATGCTCTCAAATGTGTATACTTAAGATTTTCTCCGTCTGCGTAAGTAACAATTGTACCAATTTTTTTTCCATCGGACAAGAAACCGTCTTTACGATTCACGTATATACCCTCAGATGTTAAAATTATAAAATCGTATTCGACGTTATCTATAATCAATCGTGAAGAATACCTGTTATTGTCGTATTTTCCACCCTGAGTGAACTTACCAATTATTCTTCTACCTTGATCTTTTGCGTCTTTATTCCTAACTTTAAATAGCTGTTTGGACCATTTCACGATATATTCTTCATCGAGATCGGGAAACTGTTTTCGTTGTTCGCTGATTATACTATCTAGACTATCAGGTTGTGGTAACCAGACCTCAGTCTGCGCGCGATATGATATAATTGCTTCACTGATAATCAGCGATATTAGCATTTTAGAATCAATCATATACCGTAATAGCACTATTGGCATCCAGTGTTTTTCAGAGATGTGTCTACCAATCCAAGCTTAACAGCACGGATGAAGTCCTGTAGCTAGTTCAAATAATACCACACGAGCGAATCCGATTAAATCAAAATCGGGGAGTGGGCCATTAATAGCAACACGGGCCATCTCATGTGTGGGATGTCCAAATCGCTTGAAGTACTTAGCACATTCTCCGTACCCGAGAAAACTCCCTGGATAACACGCGACTATATCAACTGAAATAATACTTTCACGGTCGTATTTTGTATTCCATAGTCCGCCGTGGATGTATTCGATGCAGCTTGATTTGATGTTTGAGAGAAATTCAGCTCGCGTTGGTTTTCAATTATTTCTCTTTCTCGCAAAATGAGCTGCAACCGATGGAATTGTAAAACAATTTGTTAGTAATTGTTCGTCGTCGAAACTCTCCGAGAAACTACTAGCTAGTTTTTTCATCTTGTCATGGAGAGCCTCAGTGCGGTATAATTCTCCATTGGGTCGTACAAATTGATCGAATCCGCCCTCGGAGTTAAGTAACCACACTGATACAGGATCGTTTTTACTCAGCTGGTAAATAAAATCGAATAATTTCTCTTCTCCAGAGAATTCCGGGGGTAGATATTTTACTGTTCTCTCCCGTGGAAATATTGTTACTGCAGGTGTCCACGCGTGTTCGTTATGATCAATAATTTTGATTGGAGCTCCCCTCAACTTATATTTCGGTTCGTATAATACTTCTCCTGTTATCGTCGTTACTGATATTGGGAATCTTAATGATGTTTCTAATTTAGTTATATCCTGGATCGTTGCTCCGTTCTTCCTAACTGTTAATTCCCACTCGGTTATTTTTTTGCGTCTTAGATCCATCAATTTCTTTCCACGCAACGCATTTGTGAAGTGTTATATTATTCGTTCTGCTACACAATTCAGCGACGACAGTTTCATCGGTGCTAGTTTTTCAATACTCGGTTTACCATTTAACGGATATATCCCATAAACAGCTGCTGTTACGGGATAGGATCTCTCGTAGTACGGTTTGTCAATTCTAGTCAGAATTCCTGGTTTGGAATCTCGACTCACAGTGACAGTTCTTTTATCCTTTAAGATGGGTTCGTATGTATCCCGAATAATCCAATCTCCCGTGTCTGAGCGGATAATGAATTTCACTCTAAAAAAATACTTTTTCCGCCCAAGATGTGAGATGATCACTGCTGCTTTTCGTCATTCATGGTAGCATCAACGTCACCATCGATTCGAAATGTTGACCAACAGTGAGATGCTCCATCACGCTTGAATTCATTAAAACAATCACGAATTTTACCTATCATGGTTCTATCACGAATTTTACCCTTTGGTGTATCAGAGGCTCTATCGAGATTGAATTTAGCATTTTTCCAAGGCGTAATTTTCGATAATCTCTCGAACTCTTTCATGCAATGATTAAAACAAGTATTTAAATAGAGAATTTATATATAATGAATCATTGCAAATGGCTTATGATAGGATCAGTGACCCCGTGTAACAAATCATGCAGAAAGGAGTTCTGTGGGTATCATATGCAAAGTTTTCGACGTGGAAGTAATGGCCCCTTACCATGCTTACGATGCGGGGTAGGGGTTAGAGGAATATCACAGTTGTGTATCAGTTGTGGTGGTAATAGATACAGAGAGTTGAAGCGCTATTATGATAAACGAGCTAAGAACTCCATCAATGACACTGATAAAGTCATAAGAACTCCTCAAGACTACATCGGAAGATTTCCAAATGTAATCATTAGACCAAACAATGAATTAGACAAATAGTATTATGTATATAAATGAACCAAGAATTCCGACCGCATCCTGTGATCAGGAACTATGAGGCATCCAGTGATGGTATTGTCAGACATCGTAAACTGAAGAAACCAGTTGGTGCTGTGAATAATCAGGGATATTTGAGGTTTACTGCTGGAGTGAAAATACGTCTTACTCATAGAATAATATATGAATGTTTCCATGGATTGATCAAGGATGGCTGTGATATCGATCACATTGATTCCAATCCTAAGAACAATTCTTTGTCAAATCTGCAGGCTATCTCACAAAGTGAGAAACTAGAACGAGGAAAGACTGGACAATACTCGAAAAAAGCGAGACCCGTAAGATCATTTAATACAACAAACAACGAGGAAATAGTATTTCAATCAATAGCTATGGCTGGTAGGTATTTCGATATTTGTCCACCTTCTGTTCAATGCGTTGGAGAGGGAATTTATCGATCTGCTATTTCAAAAAAGACCGGACAAAAAATTCAATTCGTTTATGTATAGGCGCCCATCTCTAGGTTCATTTTTGAAAAATATATTTTTCTTATTAGAAATATATAATTATCATATAATATGAATTCTGAAAATATCAATGAGGTTATAACCGAAATTTTAATTTTAAAATTTCAGGGGATTTACATATCAGATAGTTTAAACTGCGATCAAATTATGTCCGACTTCCAGGACATTGAATACGACGCTATGAATAACAAATATGTACTACCCAAAAAAATATGCCCTTATTAAACGAATTCAGAATTCAATTCGCAAATCCCTTCTATTCTGTGACGACGTCAGTAAGTTTGTCCGGTTATTTACTATCGCGGAAAGAATAAGAAAGGAATCAGGGCAAGCATACGAAATAAAAGGACGACTAATTCAAAAATCAAAAATATAAGATTGTTAATTGAACAAAACGAAAACACCCCTTCGGATGGTCGGTTTTAGTCAATACTGGCGTGTAGTAATTTTTTTTTAGATTCAAATTGCAAAATTGTTTACAATTTAAATAATGGTTAATGTCAGAAATAAACTACAAGCTAGCCAGAGTTTACAAACGGATTTTGCTGCTGGATCTGAAGAGTTGTTTAAACCAATAACCACAGCAACGAAAGGGGCAATATCAGTTATTGTGCGTGCTATATGGGGGGATATCCCCGAGGATGAACCAAGAAAAGAAAAGCCTCTTATTGGTGAACTTGAAAAAATAGCAAGAAGATCCAAACAAACAAAATAATCTTTAAAAACACTTCCTGGTGATATATAAACTGCTGTGAGACAACAAGAACAACAAGAACGAGAACAACAAGAACAAGAACTTCTTGAAGAACTTGAAGAAGAACATGCTAGTAGACCACCACTTATCACACCACCTGAACCAGAAGAACAACAAGGCGCTGTTGCAAAAGAAGACTATCCACCTGAAAGGATATTTACGGTTGATGCGTTAAATATAATTAGAGAAATCAAAAAGGCTCTAAATTAGTTAAATTTACTAAAGAAAATTTTTTAAAAAATAAGAGATACGTAGAGATTTTATAAAAGACAGCGGCATCTGGGCAAAAAAATATTTTTAGCAAACCGTGGTAAAACTAAAATAACAAAAGAAACAAGTTTTGATTTTGCTAAATTTAGGGCTATGATAAGTGGTGTCACACAACCACCACCAGAATATACAGCAGACCCAATCCCAGGTGAAATACAAATAATGGCAGAAGCTGATTCTGAAAAAGGTGCAACTGATACAACTAAAAAAATTTACAGCAGGTGGATATTCTGGGACAGGTAGTGGTCTTATTCAATGCCCTGGAAATATTCTCAGCGATATAGCACGATTAGAGGTTCTCATTGGAGGGAAACGAGCTAGAATTAACTCACCTGAGATAATTAATGAAGCAGCTGATATCTGCAGGCGGTTATTTCAAGGTGGTGTCATGGAAATTGGTCTATATCGAGATTTCATTGATGAGTTAGCGGAAAATCCTACTGGTAACCACAGTGACTAATCTGATGACGAAGTCATCGCATTAGATAAATATCATTTAAATAAGATGATGTTATTCGTGATAAGGGTATTAGTGCTGATAGGGATGCTGCCGGAAAAGCGCTTTCCACCGCGAAGGATAAACTAATAGCGCTAGTTCGAGCACGAAGGAAACCAGTGATGAAATCACTATCGCCGTTACCATCTACAGCGGAGATGCCTGCAAGTGTTAGTAGAATAACAAATAACGCAGTGGATCAGATACTAGCGTCGCTGGTGACCAACGACCAAAGCAACATCGCAAATATGATAGCGGGAAGCGGCTTAAAAAAAACCACGACGTGGTCGTCAACGATGAAAATCCTACGGATTTTACGATTTAGATCAATGGATATATAATAAAATGTTCAAAGGTCACCTGATCCAGCGTTTGATATGGACGCCCCAGTGCGCAAGGATGATTCCGTACGTGATTATCAATACTATGCCTATCACGCAATACAACCAAATAGTCGAACAAGAATTGAACTTCAAGTTCATGATACCAGTAAATACTTTTTGCCTTGTGAAGCATTTATTGAAGTAGAAGGAGAAATTGGAATAGACGATGCAGCTAATACACTATATCCACTTGCTACCCAAGTCGGATTTGTAAATAATGGTATCATGGCGTTATTTGAGAGCGCAAAATATCTCATCGATGGAAAACAGATTGAGTAGATAGATCGTGATGTTGATGTGGCCACAACAATAATCGGGCTAGCAAGATATTCCGACGATTATACAAGATCGGCAGGACCTTCTATGATGTTTGCAAAGGATAATACAAATACCACTAGAATAAGATCATATATTATGAGACAACCAAGGCATAATGCTAATACTGCCGACCCTGATGTCGAGGCTGTAGTTATGGGTAATAATCCCGATTTCAACCTAGGAGCTGCAACACGTATGTCAATGTTGAGAGAGAGGCGTAGATCATTCTCATGCGCGATTCCACTGCATCATATATTTGGATTCTGCAGAAATGTTCGAAAAGTTATCTATGGAGCAAAGCACGCAGTAGCACTCGTGCGAAAGGGTACTGACAATGATGCAATTTGGAGAATTTCAGCAGATCCAGCAAATCCAAATGCTGACCCCGGTAAAGTCAATTTAACAAAACTATCACTGTGGATGCCAGTGTTGACTTCATCAATCACCAGCTAGATCCTTACGATCGCTCTTCATCTGATAATCGTATACTCATTGTTCCCAAGGTGAAAACAAAGTGATACGGACAACGTTCGTTTGCACACCAGGGCCCGGCGACGTGGAACGAATTGCCCATTGAAATTAGACACAAAGACACAGTGGTCCCTTTTAAGAGTGCTCTTAAGACTCACTTGTTTCGACTGCAGGGACAAACTTAGCGACCTAATCATGTTTTGTATCTTATATGTTTTCAGCATGTTTTTATGTTTTCCAATTTCATTGATTTTGTCATTTGTTGTTCTGTAGTGTAGTCATATCATTATTGATTGTGTAAAGCGCTTAGAGCTTCGAAAGATTAGGCGCTATACAAAGTCCTCATTATTATTTTGAATCTGTATTTGGTGGCTATTGATAATAAAATAATTAGCATGATTAGCATGACCGAATCGGAAACTTTTGGTGGAAATAGTAAGTCACCGACAGCTCCCAGCACAGATACGGAGCAGCTGAGCAGATTTATAGCCAAGAACAGACAAGTAAAAACAACAAAAAAATTGTCGTATGCGGTTTTGATCTGCGTTTCTGGATGACCTGTTTGAGCCACTTTATTTTTCTAGATTTTTAATGCTAATAACCTATGGGTTGCATAACGTAAGTGGCTTGGTTGCTAAATAGAGGAAGTCATGGGGTATAGAGGATGTACCTAGAAAAGAAATAATAAAACTCCCAAACATCCATAATGACACTACTCGTAAAATTATTGAATAGATAAGACTATATAATTCATAAAATTGTAATGTGAATGAATATTACAATTTTTCAATACATACTCTTGGGCTATTTATCGTTTTCAACACTTTATGTCATTGGCATTCATTTTTACTTCCCTTGAATTGAATGTCCGCCAAAGTTTGATTGCTCCACCCATACAATATGTAGAAGTTACTGTTTCAAAAAACCTTCCCACCTCTGCCATCAACCACCATGTTTAATTAATGGCAGTGTGATAGCAATAGCTCATTCCGGCACAATATTTTATTTTTAAGACCACATTCTTTAATATTATGTGAGACGTATCTGTTTCCACCAAATGTTAATAATATTGTGTTATGTTGAATCCCATGACGTTAAGTAGTATCTAGAAAAGTAACAATGGCATCATATAAAAGAATTTGGGGGAAACTAATATTTAAAAAAATAGTATAATATATAAATATGAATATCATATTTCCATACTGCCAACACACGAGAGGAAAGTAAGAAAGAAGCGAAGAAAGCTACACTTTTTGGAAATAATTGATATCTTCCATTTACAGATAATTGCTGAAGCACTTCGTGCTGAATGCAGATCTGACAGATTGTGGATAACAACTAGAAAAGGATGTACGACAATTTGATAACATGCCATATTTATCTCGGTAACTCTCTCATCATAATGCGCTGGTTGATCATGGTCTACTATGTACGATATAATCAGTAGAACTAATAGTTCATCATTTTATCTCATATCGTATCATGAACCGCTCCGTGGCCTAGTGGTTAGAGTGTCCATCGTTGAAGCAGGAGGTCGTGGGTTCGATCCCCGACCGAGTCATACCAAAGCCTTACAAAAATGTTGCTAACAGCTGCCTGGCTTGGCGCTCAGCATTAAGAGATTAGTGTTAGGACTGGTCGATCTGGTGTCAGAATAATGTGACTGGGTGGGACATCATGCTACATGTCTGCGGCATGATGCCCCAGTGTTATACATCACTATAAACTGCCTCACTGCAGACATCGTAACGATAAATGTCCTAATCAAACAAACAAACATATCGTATCATGCAGTGGCAGTAGCTGTGTCTAAACTGCATAAATTAGGTGTACGCTATACACAGGGATATACGGAAAAGATTACTCTGTCCATTTGTAACAGCAAAGTATCGACAAAATTTCAAAGAACGCCTGCGCGACTGTTGATGTATTTGGCTTTGATGATTGCAAGACCAATCAGATTCCTCTTTCTGATAAGCTCATTTAAGTAAGCATGACTTCAATCGATGTATATCAATCGATGTCAGTAAAGTTTTCTTTGATTTACAAATTGGGTTTATAAAGTGGGGGAAGTTTCCACAGACCATTCCGATACGATTACTGTGTACACTTATTCAATTTTACTGGTTCCAGAGCAAATGATGCAGACTTACTTGGGCTGTAGCAAATGTACATGCCACAAAATCTGCATTTTTCATTTTAGTGATATATATATATATATATATATATATATATATATATATATATATATATATATATATATATATATATATATATATATATATAATTTAATATTATCAACTTTAATTCTGCATCTTTAGATCCACTATACCTGGTGAAATGTCAAGCAGGTATTTGCCATGATGTGTGATCTTTGCTAGATATGCATACATTTTGTTATATTTGTGTAAGGTTGTATAGGTGTTTCGTTTCTCCGTCCAGAAGTCCCATAGTGTTTTTGCGATTGTGAATAGAAGCATGCCATTGTTCTATGAATCATTCAAAAATATAGAGCGAAGAAAATATCCTAACAAAGTCTATTTATAAGTCGTTAAACTCTCAAATTAAATAGTATTGTTAAATGTTAGTCATCTGCTTTCGGAAAACGTTCTAAACATTATGTGATGAATTGTAGTCGTTTGGGACCCCATTAAACGGTCGTTTGGGACCCCATTAATTGGTTTGGGTCCCCATTAATTGGTCGTGTTTGGTCATACAACTTTATCTGATATACGAACATAATTAGAACAATATACGAAACATTTAGCTGAAATTAATAGAGAAGCTAGTAAACTCCTACATTTCATTATCAGGTTAATTGTAATTTATTTAATCAAAGACAATTCTATAAACAAAATAATGACGAAAGATTCAATGCTGGAAAACATTTTAGGCATATGAACATGGTTGTGGTTCGGATTTCTAACTCAAATGACTCGTTTTGTCATGAATTGAATTAAATAAGTGTTAGGCTAATCGATTTCTCAATATACACGTGTATTCAAGAAAAATGTATGCACAGGACCAACTACACGTTTCGTTATGGATAGCTACATTATATTAAAATTTATTTTGAAATGATTAGCTTATTTTACTGGATTGCAATGTGACTATTTATTCTTGATGTTGTTATTTTCTAAGGTTCAAGAGCATGTATTTAGTAACATAATCTTGTCTCGTACATCCATTTTCGCTTATATCACCAAAATGGAGCAGTATACAAATGGAGAATTGTTTCTCATTTGTACCTAACTCTAGTCTTGGTAATGTATCATCATGCCTTTCATAAACATTTAATCTCGTTGAGTCTATAGTTCCAAATGGCTTGGTTTTGCGGTTGTGTACATGACAATTTTGTCATTTATGTTGTCGAAAGTGATGTTGCTACGTCATTAAGAAAGAAAGGAAACAGTAAGAATAGGTTCATGGTTACTTTAGTGTATCAAATATCGAGTTCAGTTAAATTAAATTATGTTGCAATATTCGCTATAGTTAATGTAAGAAAAGTAACTTGATATTTATGTTGCCTCTTGTCGATGATTTAGATTTTGACGATGCTATTTTAGTTATCTTACTTGAGATGTTTTTATATAAACTTTAATTCGGAATACATCAGCATAAGTTAGTTTCAAATATAAATGCTTTTGTTAGAGATGGCAATTTATGATTTCGAATAATATTTTAATGTGATTATAGGCTAATATAGCAAAGTTATGGTATGATGAGAAAGCTTCACTTGATATTGTAGCATCCCGAAATATTCAGCTGCAATTACAGTCCTGGCCAAGACTTGACGAGGACCGCTAAGCCGTGTCATTCAAGAAAGAATGAGTCATTAAAGAGGTGTGAGCTAGAATTATAGAGCATGCAGCTTTGCTCCAAATATCCTTTTTCTATTTAGGAGAGCAATACATGGACTACAACTTCTTTATCATCTATGAATCAAGCTGATTCGCAAACTTTGTTAAAGCAACTAAATGTGTCATTATTACAGATAGTTCGATTGTATAGGACTTAATAAAAATATTGGTGTATAAATGTATAAGTAGGTTGAATGTTAAAGATCATACCCTGGTGACTTATATTTTTTTATGTTATCTATGTCAGTTTTGTTTGCAAATCCAAAGACTGGCTAACTGTGGAAATATCTGCAGATACAGATAGTGTACATTAAGCATAATATTTACCACAGAAATATCAGGAGAAAAAGAAGTACCGCCTTTAGTGTGTTTATGTGTATGATAACAATATTTAAATCCCATAACTGAGCACCATGACGTGCCTCCGATAAGAGGCTTTATAGAAGTTCGCAAAATAAAATCTAATATAACATTTTGCAAGCAATTGTTTTAAAAAAAACGCACAGGGCTTGAAGATTTCTGGTCTAGATAGTTTTTATTGTTTCATCCCCGAATATATATGCAGAGCATTAAAGGTATTTAACGCCTGTTGCACTTGTAACAAGCTAGATATTACGAAAGAAATATGACTAATCCTAAATGAATGTTCCCTCCTTCATAATCACAGTTCTGGAGTATGTTCATGCAGATATTCGTCACATTGCCAATAAAACCTAGATCTTCGGTATTAGGTGTAAAACTGTTGTTTTTTTTTAACTATGATAATTAAATCTTCCAGATTTTCTTCCATAATAAGAATTCTAACACTTAAAGGCTCAAGAGTACACTTTATCTTCATTTGACACGTAGAGTCTAGCAGACTTCCTATCCCGGTACTGTCTTTACTATTTCCACTGACACGTAGAAAGTTGAACAGATTTACTATCCCGGTACTGTCTTTACTATTTCCACTCAACGTCGAGTCGAAAGAATTCCTATACAAGTATATATATATATATATATATATATATATATATATATATATATATATATATATATATATATATATATATATATATATATACTAATTTTATTCGCGCAAAAGTGTATGTGCGTGTGTTTGTATCGGTAATGTCAGAGTAATCAGGTTCTGCTTGTTATATGGTGTACATTCCATCAGACAAAGAACCGTATTTCTTTTTACGAAGAAAAGGGGAAATTTCTCACCATGAATTTCAATCTCAATTTGTATGATCATAACATTTTACTATTTGTCACTTTTCCAATAAAATAACTGGACACATAACATGTATATGGCTAGTAACAGTGATGTAAGGGTTTTGAAGCTTTTGATGGCAGTGTTTTTTAATGGCCACCCTACTATGCTACAGAGAACAGATTGTTATGTCATGATACACACACACACACACACACACACACACACACACACACAGAGGCACACGTAAAAGTCCATATTGAGTTACAAACATAATATACTAATAAACAATCAATTACGAAGTTAAACAGCAATTCTAGCTTATAAGTGACATTTTCTTTTCTCAGCATGTGAGTGTGTCTTTTTTAATATGTAGTAAAGATGTCTAATTGTGTATCTTCCTAATTATATAATTTCTTTATATGGAATCTGTCTTTTGTGTTTCCAGTTTCAACCGTGTGATACACGTTTCTTGATCAGCTTTGTATTTTTAGCACGTGTGTTTGGTATGATGTGTTCTTTTTTTTTCGTGTTTTGTTTCTTCGTTTAAAGTGACTTTGCATTGTTTTTTTACTATAGCAAGTAGTAACAACAGTTATTTTAGTATTTATTCTTTTCTCTTTAAAACAATCCCCAAAATAAGAGAAGAACTGATGACATGCGAATATCCTTACTTACAGCTGTTATTTTTCGTATCATTGTAATTAGCGTCATCCCTACACTATAGTAATCTTAATGCATTATCTATCGTGGTCTCGATTCATAAATGTGCTGAAGATATAACACAAATAAAAGCAAAATTCAGCGTAAAACTACATTACCTTTTCATTAAAAGTATGTGATATTTATGTACGTGTTGCTCAGCGCTGTTTAATTTTGAAGTTTTAATTTACGTTCGAAATAAATTCTCACATTTTCATTACATTCTGTAAATTAATCAAGAGACTAATTGACAATCATACTCAAATACGCCACGAATCAACCTTTGATGTTTTCATTTGCTTTTCCTGTCTCATCCCAGAGGTTAATAAACTGTACCTTGTAATGTAATATGACATACTGTGGACTAAAGTAATTGAAATACACCATTATGTTTAACCCATTTTCCTAAGGGAGAGAATTTGAAGAGGCGGCAAGATCAGAGGGAAAACTTCATCAAACACCTGCTAAATCCCGACGTTTGAGGATTGAATGCACAAGTCGAGCTCCCAGTGGGATTCGAACCTGCATTGGTGAAAGGAATCTATGTAACATATATGGTAGGTACATGCATTCATACAAATCATGCCTCTCACAGCTAGTATATACATTTACTAATACATCAAACAAAGTCGTTATGCTACAGAACCTCCGTTAAATTTAACTGGATCGCGTACGAATTGCGTTAATATCTTTATATAATTTTGTTCTTAACAAACCATATTTCAAAACAGTTTTTCTGTTTCTTTATTAGTTGGAACAACATAAAGAGTAGATATTGATGGAAAGGTTTGTGGACGTGAGCAACGTTGCCAAGAACTATGGTAAGCGCCAGATAAAATGCAACTTGAAAAAGGCACCAAAACCTTTGCTTCCTATACCTGCACCATCGACGGCATTTCATCAGATTGGAACGGATTTGATTGGCCCATTAAAGAAGACCAAGAACATGTATAAAATACTTATTTTTGTGGCAAATGTTGATTAAATCTTGAGCTGTAATAGATACCAATCGAAATTTATTAACCAATACTTTTCTCCATTGATGATTATGAATGCAAAAATGATAAAGTATCGATATTTGTTAGTGCAAAATGTACCATGAAACACATAGATTTCAGACACGTGTCGCGTAAAAGGAAACATAAATTTGAACCACGTCTCATCAAAAAGGTGCATTATAAATTGCATTTTCCACTTGTTTACAAAGTGTATAGTCGCAGTGCATAGAGAACTTGCAAAACCACGGTCGTGTCCACACAAATTATTTTATCCCATTGATGATAATTTGGTCAAAGAGTTAAAAAGATGATGACACTAATACCTGATAGTATACTTAAAATTAAATGAAAAATTGTATAATTTGTCTTGTCTACACTCTAGCGTCATCATCAAGTATGGCCAGGTCTTAATATTGATGAAATCGTGGACGAAAACCACTAATATTAGATAATAAATATCAGGGCCGTATTTTATCAAAGTACCAGGGGTAGGTTCAGCAGACCTTTGATTTTGTATGTGTGGCGGGTGGTGGGGTGGTGGGTGTAATGGGGTGTTATCCAACCTGCTACAACCAGATCTTGGAAAATGTTAATTTCTTTGTTGTCAAAAGCCAGTTCAAACCTTTTATGCATGCCTGATTGGCAAAATGAAATAATTCAATGAAGCACGCCAATAAAAACGCCCAGATGCAGTTTCGGGTTGCAAAACATTGGCCGGGCATGTCGTTGCGTTTACTGAGCATGTGTATTTTATTATATCGGCTGACAACTGATGTGTAATTAGATCGCTGTTTAATAATAATAATAATAATAATAATAATAATAATAATAATAATAATAATAATAATAATAATTATTATTATTATTATTATTATTATTATTATTACATACATGGCGGCCAGTATTAATGGTGGAGGAAGAATCCGGGAAAACTCCAGAAAGCACCACCGACCCACGAGATGCTACTGACAAGCTTTTTCACATACCCAAAATGGCTGAATCTGAGACTCGAACCCAAGTAGACAGAGGTAACATGGCAGTGATCCGTAACGGAAAGCGCTTTAGACCACACGGCCACTCGGGGCCCCAATAATAATAATAATAATAATAATAATAATAATAATAATAATAATAATGATAATGATAATAATAATAAAGATAGATGTGCTAAATATGTAACCTCGTACAGCAACCCAGTTGTCTTATATTAGTGGGTTTCTGAGCCAGACCCCTGTTTGGTATAAGGACAATAAGACAGTCTTATCCATAGACACAGAATTAGCAAACCAAATACGAAAACGACTTTGTTGAGGCAACACAATCAATTATCTAACTCGATCACCTATCATAAAAAATTAGCATCATCGTCGAACGAAATACGTTTGGCTCAGAAATTATCCCCTTCTATAAGATTACTGCGATTTTTATTACAATTGTTCACACAAAATGTTTCAAAAGATCACTATATATTTTGACATTCACATACAATTTACTGAAATAGCCAATCTAAAAATCAACACCAGACTCTTTATATTCTAACGCGAATGTTTCAATGCCATCAGAATAATACCGCTTGTCATCAAAATGAGTCATACCATATTGTATAACAGCAGTCTCAAATTTATGACGATTTGATCGTATGGTCATCATCTTAACATAAGCAGAAAATTCATCTACCGCAGACTTATAACTATCAAATCCTATTAAATTTTGCTACTACATTAATTTTGGTGCCTTTTCTCCGGTTTTTAACTTTGTTATTTGACAGTTTTAAGCAATATATCTTACTTTGCAATCCGATAAAATCAATGATAAGAACAAAATTTTGTTCATCCTTAAACTTTCCAATAAAATATATTTGTCATTGTCACAGTGATATCCGTTTTATTGTGTGGATAATCTTAAAGATCAAATAATTCGTGGCTATCGTAAAGCTCTTGACAAATATCATCAGATTGAATCTTGTACGTTAGCGAGTCTGTAAATAACAGCTCTGCATCAGGCCGCTTAACCAAAATCGTAATGACAATGGTACACTAACTTCTTTGATATCTCAAGTACTGCCGTGCCTACATAAACAGGCATCTTCAAGTTTGTCTTTCGTTTATGAACGGGTACTAGATTTTCATTACGTATTTTCATACTAGCAAAATTATCATATGCAACAATTTTATTACGAAGTGTTCAACGTTATTATTGATCTCAATATTGACTCGCTTTCTGATATTCTCCAATAATCTTGCCAAAGACGCTGTTATTCATAAGCTTAACTACTTTTTTTCGAATTCAGGTTTTGTAACTGGTCATCGACTAGTATTAACGCCGATATAATCTTTCATCCAATGTGATTGATTACATTTTAGCACACGATGAACTTTTCATAGTGCCAGACCATGATTATGTGCGTGTTTCAGATTTGTACAGCGCAAAACATATATCCTTGTTAAGCAGATTAGGAACTAGTATATGAATAACAGATTTACCTTGTGAATAATCACGTTGTTTTTCTGATAATAAGCTGTAGTCGATCAGCATTGATTCTGAACAAAACGGATACACATTATGCTTATCATGAAGCTCAGCAAGATAGTCAAGATCAATATCAACAAAATAAATAAGATCGTCTGTTACGATTTTATCAGTTTCATCAAAAAACTCTTTTTCACTAATACATCTGAAACCACCATACGGCATAGACTCAGACATCGCATATCTTTAAGATAGGTTATAAAACTTGATGGCGCTTTATTACCATAGTATATATATATATATATATATATATATATATATATATATATATATATATATATATATATATATATATATATATATTGTTGCGCTAGCATATTTTTTTACGACGCTTATTCCACCTCAGAGATCCCCCTCGATGAAACAGAATATTAACTGTAAACTATCAGTAAATCATACATGCTGAGTAATACTTTCATATATTTTTCAGTGTTATTTGGGATACACTTAATGTATGTTATCGTTGTTGTTAATTTTCAGTCGGTTTGTTATATCCTTGTTGTCAAACGCATGAACGATAATATGAGAATCATAACCACTAAAATATATGAAGGAAGACAGGAAAACAATCTGGTGCAGTATTATATTAAATTACATGCATCATGTACTGGACCGGGATACTTGCCAGTATTATATGAAATTGCATGTGTCATGTACTGGACCGCGATACTAGCCAGCATTATATGAAATTACATGTGTCATGTACTGGACCGGGATACTTGCCAGTATTATATTAAATTACATGGTTAATGTACTGGACCGCGATACTTGACAGTATTATATTAAATTTATATGTCATGTACTGGACTGCGATACTTGACAGTATTATATTAAATTACATGTGTCATGTACTGGACCGCGGTACTTGACAGTATTATGACAATGTTCTTCACACGATCTAGAAGTTCTTAGCTTGATATCCGCATCATTTTTTTATATACGATATCACTCAATTTCAACATCGCTGTCCTTACTGTTGTTATTTTTCTAATTGATTTTGATCTGAAAATTTGTCACAAAACGATTAGAAAAAACAAAATAAAATAATGACACAAAATGTGGATCATATGCCACTCATTTTAAAATATTTTGCTATATGTCAGAAATATTCTTGGTTAATCCTAGATATAACTTGTTTAACGTGCTTGGCGTTGTGATCAACATTCGAACAAACAAATCAATCAGAATTTTAACTCCCGCTGGTTATAAAATTTGTGTGAAATGTAAAGATGATGCAGGAAATGTTTTTGCATGAGTTATCTGGATGCTGTTTAACGATGATATTCCAATGGAGATGCAAGTTTATCATATGAATGGCAGTGTAGTAGACAATATCGCCATCTTTAGTTTACAGGAAGATTTTCAACAACATGGTAATTTATATGAAACTAGCATAAAAGAAATTATTAGAAATATTTAAACATAAAAGTGGCTGGAAATATTATTAATCGAGGTTTTTTGAGGGTGATGATTCGAGGAACTAATACAAAGCAAGTTTGTAATATATTTCATAAATTTGTTTATGAAGTGTTACATGGTTTTATTCCTAATAGCTTAGTTGTAGATGATGGAAACGAAATTTAAACTGGTAACCGACTCGAGCACATTGATCTTGTAACATAGAAACAAACTACTAGGCAATATAGTGCTGGAAATGTGGACAGCTTTAAAACTCTTAGACCTATATTAGCAAAGATCTTCACCACAGATGAAGAAATAACACTTCTATCAATAAGATCAGCGGCAAAACACCAGAACATTTGCAAAACTCTTTGAAAATCGTGCTACCAATTCTGCTCTATCAAAACCAAGCGGAGAATCCTCCTCCGATACGAATCACTTGCTATTTAAAATAGTTGCCACGTCGTTGTTTGTCAAAATCCAATTGACATATTTATTTATTGTTTCTTTATCATATTCGATAGCGATCTTGCCGTATATCAACATATGATCATGTTCTATGTTGCTTAACAAAATCAGACTATTTTGTTTTCGTTCCCCTTCGAAGTTAGCCACAGCGTTAACAACACCACGAAACGTGTTCCTTATTGATTCTTCTTGCTGGTAAGGATTTACCACATTAGCTCAAGTAACAAATCTATCCATATTTTATAATTAACACAAAATTAGAGTGTCACTGTTATACGGAGCCCCTTAAGTGACATGATGAATATATTTTTATTTCGTTATTTCGAAATAGTATTTCGTTATTTCGAAATAGTATTTCGCTATTTCGAAATAGCATTTCGTTTAAACGAAATAGTATTTCGTTATTTCGAAATAGCATTTCGTTTAAACGAAATAGTATTTCGTTATTTAGAAATAGTGTTTCGTTTAAACGAAATAGTATTTCGTTATTTCGAAATAGTATTTCGTTATTTAGAAATAGTATTTCGTTTAAACGAAATAGTATTTCGTTATTTCGAAATAGTATTTCGTTATTTAGAAATAGTATTTCGTTTAAACGAAATAGTATTTCGTTATTTCGAAATAGTATTTCGTTTAAACGAAATAGTATTTCGTTATTTCGAAATAGTATTTCGTTATTTCGAAATAGTATTTCGTTATTTCGAAATAGCATTTCGTTTAAACGAAATAGTATTTCGTTATTTCGAAATAGTATTTCGTTTAAACGAAATAGTATTTCGTTATTTCCAAATATTTCGGATTGGTTTTGAAATAACACGTTTCACTGATACTTAGGCTTTTTAGTACTGCTGTAATTGTAAGAATGGATAAGGACCGTTTGGCTCTGATTAAAGTTTATTTTGACTTGGGTTCAAAGTATAAAGAGATTGTGCGCATTCTGGAGGAAAGACATGGATATAATCTCAGCATTAGACAGCTGATTCGTAATTTGCATGTTCATGGTTTCTACCGGTATAAAAATCCCACTGATGTGATGACTGTTGCAGAATTCATAATGCACGAACAGCGGTTCTCCGGTACCATGCACGGTTATATGTGGATGTATTATAAGCTGAAATGCAGAGGTATACGCGCAAGAAAAGAAGTTCGCCTTTTGATGAGAGTATTAGACCCTAAAAATGTTGACCTCCGCCAATCACATCGACTTCACAGGCGTATGTACCTATCAAAAGGTCCTAATTATATCTGGCATATGGACTCCTATGACAAGTTGCGCCCCTATGGTATTTGCATCAATGGTTGTATTGATGGGTTTTCACGGAAAATGATATGGTTAAATGCATATTGCACAAGTAGTAACCCTCGCGTTATCGGGGGATACTATCTCGAAGCTGTTAAAGGCTTCGGTGGTTGCCCCCTTATAGTTCGAGCTGACAGGGGTACAGAAAATGGTCATGTTTGTGAATTCCAACGTCTCTTTCGCCGGCATGGAACTGATTCATTCTGTGGTGATCGCAGTTTCATGTACGGGCGCAGCACAAATAATCAAAGAATTGAAAGCTGGTGGGGCTTCTTGCGCAAGGAATGTGTAGAGTTCTGGTTGTCACTCTTCGACCAAATAAAAGCTGCGGGTAACTTTGACGGCGGGTATTTGGACAAGAATCTGGTTCGATTTTGTTTTCTTGGTATGATACAGGTACGGACAGCATAATGATATCTCTGTATGTCTGTCTCTCTCAAACACACACACACACACACACACACACACACACACACGCGCGCGCGCGAATATATATTAAATATGCTTAATTCATCGTAAGAAAATACAAGTGCCGATTACAGATTACAATGTTCAAAGAGCACACACTATGCAATACAATTAACACATAACTCTTCTTTGAGTATTTTAATGCTGATTGGGAATATTTGTTTCAAAGTCTTACCTGTAGTATAGATTCCAAATCATTATTACTGTTATACGAGCTAATGTCACTGATTAAAATCACTCTTATATGTTAGTGTTGAGACTTGATACATTAGTTGTATATTAAACAAAGTTGTCTTACCAAATAATATCTAATTTATAGTGTATTTTATGCCACATCTAGGTCATATGTTCACATGGGGAACTTCTTTCTCAGCCTTTCAATTATTTTCATCCCTATTGTCAAGTATTTAAAATGTGAATGTTTCTTGTCTTTTATTTCAAGGATGAATTAGACTCAGTAACCGAAGTGTGGGATTCCCATGTGATTCGACCATCCAAAAACTTAATGGTTCCAAGTGGCATTCCAAACATCATGTTTTCAGTTCCAGAGTTGTATGATTCGGAGAACTACATGTGTCTGATAGATGAGGAAGAATTCCAGTTATGTCAGAAAAATGCAAGGTACCGCGATGGAATGGCTTCTGACGAGGATGTGTACAATCTGTGTATATATGTAATGGCTGAGCAAGGTTTACAAATGGCAAAAGATGCATATGAAGCTCTAGATCTGTATTTGGAGTTACGGCAACATATTAATGACGTACTGTAAGGGGCATCCTCCTAACAATGTATCTACCGTCATTTTATTCATCCAGTGAGACCAATATTTAGAAATAATGGGATCTGAAATTGAATGGAATTTTGTCATTTGTGTTTATAATCAGAAAAATATAAATCTTGTACGTAAATCGCTTGATGAATACATACAAAACTAAATTTCTTGGTCATTCAAGTTCATTTACATAGTGTGCATCTATTTTAATTGGCATCAAGTGTGTTTATATGTTTGATTTTTCAAATTTAATACATTTGATCTCTGTTTTTGAACCAACGATATCTGACTGTAGTTAAAGAAGTGTAAACAGTTTCTTAGCTATAATCATTCTGCATCCGTTCCTTCTCTCCAGTCACACAGATAAATGTTTTAATTATTATTGGGATCAATTTAAATTTATTCATTAAGTTTCATAAAAAAACATGGAACAAATGCTCTGATTGTAGTTATGCCCAAATCATTTTAATCTATATAGCCTTCACCCACCCACCTTAAACTTTAAAACCTTATTTTAAGCAATTTTGATTCGCATTATTTTGTAGAAAATTAGGGTCAGTATCAGTCTGAGCTTTCCGTAATCTTGGTTCACCGTTTTTGTTAGAACTGAGAAAGATGGACTCATAATAGTTTTATGTCAGTTGCCAACCTCACTACCCTTCCTTTCTTGTGAAGGATTCACAAATGTGAAGTGAGATACTAAGAGAATCTGAGCAGAAATAAAAGATACCGACTGCAACCCTCCTCTCACGCTATCGTTAATAGTAGAAATTTTTTCGATTGACCAGATAACCACAACATTGCATTAAACACCTCACATAAACATTTAATTTCTAATGTTATTAAACGTGTGCATATAATATGTGTGAAATTACTTAAACGTCATATAAGGCTCAATATAAAATATAAGGTTAATATGTTACTGTTTTCAAGCCATTTATCTAACTTTCAGCGCCTATTAAATCTACATGTGTTACTGTTTTTAAGCCATTTATCTAACTTTCAGCGCCTATTAAATCTACATAATACTAAAAACATCTGACGTCAACCTTAAGCCGACAGTACAGTATAAAAGGAAATTAGATGACGTTTAGTATGGCAAATACATCAATTTGAATACGAATGAACTAATAGAGTGAAGCAAATATGCGTCCATCAATATGTGCAAACATATATGCATTCTGATAAATGTATGCACTAGGATTTGCTATTCTTTGGCAAGCGTTCGTAGATAGTGAGACAAACGTACATGTTTATGCGCGGTAACCGGAATTGAGATAGTTGAAAAACAATCACGTTTTTAGTTAGTACCGTCTCGTGTGCTTAAAATTAATACCGCAAACATTGAATTAGTATTAGCAGACGAGACAAAGCGATCCCTAAAAAAACTCAACAAAAGCTTTTGTGTCTTTTCTTTCCTTTGGTCGTTTTTTCACTCCTTCAACTGATTTTATTTCATTAAGATACCACCAAAATCTATTTTACTTTGTTCATCTTTTAAATTGTGGCCTAGTAGTGAATGCGTCTGCCTCGGATGCGAGAGGTCGCGGGTTGGAACTCAAGTTGAGTCATACCTAAGACTGATAAAATGGCATTAACAGCTGTCTCGCTGGGCGCTCAGCATTAAGATGTTAGTGTTAGGACTGGTCATCCTGGTGTCAGGATAATGTGACTGGGTGGGAATGATACCGCAATGCTAGACATCACCATAAAATTGCACACTGCAGATATCGTAGTGATATGACTGAAAATTTGTTAAAGCTACCTTAATAATCCAAATCTCTCTCTCTCTCTCTCTCTCTCTCTCTCTCTCTCTCTCTCACACACACACACACACACACACACACACACACACATCTCTCTTTTCTGACACGTTTAAAATAAATATCAAAAAGATCTAAAGTTAAAACAAACTAAATAGATAACGTATCCTGGGTTTAATGTTTTAGAAATGATTGTGGGTGTAGAGATCAAATTATAAAGGTTGAATGGCATTTAAGACATTTGGTTTTACAGGCGTGCACTAATTTACGGTACGTAAACTGACAATGCAACATTTGGACCGATAAGAAAATTTAGTATACATTGGCATTTCCCAAAAGAAATCCAGTGGGTGCAAGCATATAGGTAAGTATTACATTATGTTTGCCAAAGCGAATGGATTGTCAGGTCCTAATATTCGACCTTCTTTCATCTATTTTTTTTTTGGGGGGGGGGGAGGGGGAGAAACGTGAGCACGTGGCCATGTGGGTTTGGACACTGATGATAGATGCAGTTACTCGCGGTATGGGTACGATTCATACCGATAGCGTAATTGACAAATGGTGATACCCATTAATCCTAATGAAATAAAAACAAATTTCCGCTTTCGACATTTTGTCACAAAATCAATAGAAATAAGCACACTAACATGTAGCTGAACTAATAAAATTTGTTTTAATTCCTAATTCTAATATGAAAACCGTAATACAGTAATTATTATTCCACGCTTTTTGGAGGCCATCGAGAAAAAGATTTCTCCTTTGACAATGGACTTGTTCCATGTCATATGGTAGATGTACAAAGTTCACTAAGAACGCCTTGATAGGGAGCTACAAATTATGGCTTTTCGAATTTTTATTAAAAGGAAGGAGGGACCGAGGAAAGGACAAATAGGTCTCATAAAAAAGACACAGTGTTCCAAGGAAAGAAACTTTTCAAAGTAGTTATACATCAGAGAAGAACTATGAAATTCTGACTAGAAGCTTCTTTCCTAGCCATATGGTAAGCAAAAGCAATTTATGTGAGTTGAGGCTTTTGAATGAAAGGTAAAAAATAACACTAATCCATTCTTTTGCACAGTACGCATTTGCCAAGAATTTAAACATTTGATTCAGTTTATAACAGTATCTATGCAGGTTGCAAAAAGCCTATGTGGTAATGAGTTACATCTAAAAATGGACTAATTCACTTTTGAATCAAACTCCCAACTAGTTCCATGTATGCCTAATCAAAGGCTATATACATATTAGATGCTTGGCCAGGCTACAAAACAAAGTTAATGGAGACCAGACAGAAAGGACAACCTTAATTAAAACAAAATATACATCAGAAACAGTATTTAGATAGAACAGCCATACTAAACCTCTAGTCCATACAACAATATTAACATATAAAGCAAATATCAAGAGGCAATTAAAACTCAATGTTAAAAGTACTCCTCAAAACAAAAGCTGTTTGCTTATTGATTACATCAAATGTTTGAGTCTACTTGAGATGATAGACAGGAACTTAAGGAAAACAATACTTGTAAAAGTCATATCAGTAATGTCTGATATCTGTTCTAATATGAAAAGTAATATTGTACAAATTAAAATCAAAGGTTCAAGAGTAGAGATATTCTGTATCATCAAAAGCTTAATAAAAAACTCAAGGACAGTTCTCTTATCTTAAGAAAACATCATAGTGTGCACACACACACACACACACAAACACACACACACATTAATATGCCTATGGCATGGTGAACTCTTGTGTGCCTGAAGACAGCTTGGTTGAACCTGTTAAGTTCAAAATTGTTTTCAGGTCCAACAGAATTGCTTGTTTTTACATACAATATAATTTTGCCAAAATATTTAAACAGAAGTTTACAAAAATGTTTAACACGTATGTGGCTCAAAGCTATTACATACACATACACAGAATATTGCAGTATAGTGTATCAAAAACCAACTCTTGCTACCATGGAGTGATTTGATTACATGCAAGTTGTAAAAATGGTTGATACTTTTTACCACAAAATTACAATACAATAAAATGGACACTAAATTCTACAATTAAAAGAACAACTACGCAATGTTCATTTCCAGACATTCCCTAGAATCAAGCATGCTTTCCCACTCAGATCGAAAGTCAGGATAATTTGCATATGTTGATGGTAGTTCTAACATGGGTCCACAAGTGTGGATACTGGGAAGTCTTCCTTTTCCATGACGTACAATAAACTGAATATCAATCTTATCAACACAAATTACATCTGATCCAGTCAAAAACCTGAGTAGCTTTCTCAACTGCCATTTATTTCTTCCTCGAATAAATCTATGAAGAAATCCAACAGAAGCATTTTCCTCCTTTTTTCTTGGTGAAGCACAGAGCAGCTCTATTACTTTTGGGACGGTTGGGTCTAGTCTTCCATACAGGGTTATGATTGATTCAGTATCTGGAAAATCAATTTGCCAAACACCTTCACCAACACCACTAATAGCATCTAGGGCATATTTAGATTCTTGGATTAATACTTTGTGTGCAATTTGTACAATTGTTGATGCCATCTCACTCAGCTCTGGGATTTTGTGACACTGAAAGCGGTCAAGCAGGAAAAGTAGCTCATCTCGGTCATAATGTGTTCCTCTTTCAACAGCCTCAATAACATCCTTTTCTGACTGTGAAATATATAAAAGGAATGAGTCTTTCAATAACTGTGGAGTGACAGAATTTTCCCCATGTACTACTGCAATAAAGAAAGCTGGAGCTAAACTTATTGGATAGTATTTGTGTTCTTTGTATCCCTTGATCAAAATTCTACCTACAGCCTCCCACTCTTCTTGGCCATAGTCTTGAGATAAAACAGGTATGCGATAAACCTCACCATCTGCATTTCTCAAAAAAAAATGATTCCCAAAATGCTGCATAGGCATCCCTTGATACTCCATCTGCATCATGCCCACACTCATTTACAAACTTGAACTTTAATGTTGTATTCAAAATATCAGATGCTTTAAAATATTGCAGCATTTCCTCCTGTAAATTGGAACGGTGCAGCAAATGGTCTTAACACTTTTGTCATCTAATGCTTGTGACAGGTCAATGACTGGCTGAAACTGCTCCTGGGAATGAACTGCTGTCATCAGAAAGTCATGTGAATCAAGTGTTAAGTCACACACCTCATGATTAGGACTGATCAAAGGCAAATTATCATTGGAGCCAAAAGAATGAATACTGCTTATTTTGAAGCAATCCCCATGACATGTGTTATTAGAAGAGGTATTTGACTCTTCTAAACCCATCATATTTTCAGCTTGGTTATTATCAGTAATCTGTAGTTCAATGGTGGACACAGATGCTATTGCCATTATATTGTCTTCTGCTTGAACCTGAGGAGACATCTGACCCAAATCAGACTGGTTTGGATGTATTACTTGGGATGAAATGTCTGGTTCTGTATTATTTCTTTCTTTGTTGTTGTTACCATTCAAGTGTCTTGTGTGTGCTGTTGTTACAACATAAAGCCTAAGAGTCTTCAGTTTTGTGGATTCATATATATATCCTTCAAAGTCAGTTCATCAGACAATTTTTCACGAGTTTGATCAGCAAGATAGAAATCAAAGTCATCAACGTTTCCTTTCTTTGATATTCCACTGGGAAAGAAAAGTTCTTTTCCTGTGGATAATATGTCAGAGACAGTTGCATCAAGGTGGACTTGAACAGCTCGTTCCGCCACCATATGTTGACCTAACTTGCTTCTGACCACTAATACCATAAGTATTTAACCAGCCAATTTCCACTTTTCTTAGGATTTTTTTTGCATTTCTGTTACCAGCCTGAGGTGCTGCTCTCCTGAAATGCTCCTTTCTGTTCCCTGTTGCTTGTAATTTGTCCAGTAATCTATCTCTCAGAGATCTTTTTCTATCACTGCAAAAGCTTGCAGTGTCTTCAAGAGTTCTTTGTTGTTTGGCATAAGCTACTGTTGCTAAGCAATCTCCATATCTGGGTAAATATGTCTGTAGCTGTTCTACATCCATCATGGAAATCACATTTACATCTATCTGAAATAAAAGAACAGGACAAATGAGAATATGAATTACAACATGCTGGTCTTAATGGTCTGTAGCCATATAAGTAAATTTAAACTTCAACCTTCTGCATTTTATTATATCCGTATGTTTTTTAAAGATAAGTGCCACTGGGGATTATGTAATCCTGCCCATCTGTACAACCATCCATTTTTCTGTCACTTTGTAATGTAGTATAGCTCCATCTTCACCAATGAAGACATGGATTTGAAACGTTATGTTCATATCGAGTGCTCTATACATGTTCAAAAAGCTTAGAATATTGATGACTCCAATCTGAGCTGAAGGCATGAGTTTTAGTTCCTGTTCACAAAATCTCGAACAAATTGGTTATTAATACAGTCAATATAGCCTTTGTTCTTAGTTATTTATTTACTCCCTTGCATGTTTCGCACTCAGTAGTGTCTTATGTGTATAATTACATAACTGTTCACACTGTTGAAATGAGAAAATTATCCCAAAACATAGTGCCTAGTTTGATAGTGTGTTTCACAGGTTAATTGTTGTGACATGGTACAAGCTCTAATTATATCCAAATTGTAGACTTTAAAATTAAAAACTCGAAAGATTGTTAAAGTGTCACTTCATTGCATGTCCTCATCCATTATGCAGTAATTTCCTTCGAGTAAGTCTTATTACCATATAAACATACAAAAATGGGCTTGTCATTCTTGATGACACTTTCCAAATTTTAGGCACTACTGTGAACTAGTAAGTATATGATGATTTACATCCATAGTTTATTTGACATTTTTTAAGAAGATGGTAACCCATGATTGAACTGACTCAGATAATGTATCACTGATGCAAAACAGTCATTATGAAATACAGCAATCTATAAGCCAAACAGATCAACAAATTATTTTACTCTTTGACCCTTTCAGGTTTGTGTTCCACTTTTAATTATTGCACTCTCTAAAACATAAACATCTGAAAAACACAAACCTAAGAAGCTTTTCGATCTTGTGTTATGGTATAATAAACATATTTTGTAGACTGGTACCATTGTCTACAAGTGCAAAAATATTAATATTATGACTTGTATTTATTAGAAATTGGTTGATTAAATATACCCCATCTTCTTTCATCCTTGTGATGTTGTCCTCACTGATCTTTCTGTGTCTCAGGAATTCCTCCATTCTGTAATAGACAAATTAACATATTTCTTAAATAATGAAAGATTAATATAAAAGTTAATGCAAAACATAAAGATAATATGTGTCGTATTTACATAATACAAAGAATCAATGGACCATATCTCATACATTTGTTGAGGGAAGCACCTGCCCCTAAAGTGTTTCTTATCCAATAGTGCTGTCTGAAATATCTGAAGCAAGGCTTCCATTTCCACATTATTTATGCAAAAAATGTCATTTTTTAGGCAACCTCCAGTCTATAAACAAGTTAAAGGCAAATGATGGTAGGACTTGAGTTGCAAAGGTTTTGTTTTTTCTAAGTCATGCAGTGCTTCTTAAGGTGCATATATCAATTACTTCACTATATATAAAGTTATACTCTTTATATATATATATATATATATATATATATATCATGTTATATCCTAAATACATATATCATATTATATCCTATTTGCTTATATTGGGAACCCCGAGTGCTGTAAAGTGCTCACTGTTATGGATCACTGCCATCTCACCTCTACGTGGGTTTGATTCTCGAGCTCATCCAATGTGGTTACATGAGAAAGCTTGCCAGTAGCAGCTAGCTTCTTGTGGGTCGGTGATTCTTTCTAGGGTTTTCCTGGGTTCTTTCTCCACCATTAATACTGGCTGCCAAAAATGGCATTAAACCATATAACAACAAGTACTAAAATATACTATCATGTATCATGTTATATCCTATATACATATATCAAGTTGTATCCTACATACATATATCATGTTACATAAATATGCAGTAATAGTGTCTAAGAAACTGTTCCCAGTGTAATACAGTAATATAGATGCAGATTTCTGATCTGTTAAATATAGTTCACACTGATATAATTTTGATCGATGGGTGAAGTACTTACTTCTTAAGTACTTACATACAAAGCTCCATGAATCTGCTGGGAACAGTGTATGAGAAACAGTTCAACACATAAGCAGTCAACAATTAAACAAAAGGTCCTAGTGGACTGATATCACATACATGGATAACACATCTTAACAATGGACCATTTTACTAAACATGTTTTTATTCTCTTTGTTTTAATGTTACTTTTAATAAACACATTATTGCATATATCATGCCAAGAAAATTGGAGCAAAGTGCCTTTCCCATGGACAGACCAAGGCAGTTAAACATAGATTGGTGGATAGGCCCATGTAGTATTGGAAGAACACATCATATGTACACTATTGGTATCTTCAAAACTTGACATCATGTTGAGTTTACCAATTTTATTTTATCCTGATAACATTTCCTTTTAAATATAAAGCATAATTAATACACATAGTTTCTTGCTCATACAAAAATATATAAACTTAAGATGGAGAAAATCCTAACTGGAGTGTTACCAAACTTGTCCAATAGCTAAAAGATCACTTTATGTTTATGTGTTGATCAGGCTAATAATCAAACTCATGCAAAATCTGTATGATATAAGACTATTTATCAAGTTTGTTTGATTAAAATCTGATCAAAAATATAGTTGTTACACTGCTGACACCTTCAGCTAATTAACTGCATTATCACACCATTAATGTACATGCTTGTCTCTCATAATCATACTCAACCAAGATCTTGATGACAGACGTCCTGATTGCCAACGGTGGTCAAAATCGGATCATAAATAGTCTATAGATTGATACAAATCTCCAGATCAATTGCAACATCACATCATGCATATGCATATGTGTTTCTTAATAAAAATTCATCCAACATCTTGACAACATTAGCCCAATCCCAAAATAATTCATAAGATATCTGTGCATTTCTCACATGAAAACTGGTATTGATTTTTCAAGGTAAAAAGAGCTCAACAAATTTTAAAATTTTAATTTATCATTGGTATTTAGCATATATGACCATATTACTGAATTGTTTTACATGTTTTTGAAATTGCTCTTAATTTGTTTGATACTATTAAGTTTAAAAACAAAATATATTCATAAAAAATGTGGCTTTTAAAAAGCGGATGTATAATATTCAAAGAGTTATTTCAACTCTCAGTGTTTTGACAAAAATAACAGTGCTTGGTTAAAGTGAATTCATTAAATGCTCAGTGTTTTTTCCTTTCAACATAACACAGGAACTGTAATGACATTATTAAATATTCATGAAAAAATGTAGCTTTTAAAAACCCAGGTTATAATACATTAGGAGTTTGTTACCCCTTATATAATTATTATGATTCCCTTTGACTTTTATGTCCATTTATTCACTTTAAAATACTTATCTGTTATTCACCGGTGAAAAATTATCAGATAATGAACTTTCAATTGTGAAGCGTTGATAGATAATATTGACTAATACATTTGGAACAGTGAATTTCCCATAGACCTTGATCAATACAAAATGTAAATACAATTTTCATCAAGAGGTAATGTGTTGTTTCTCTATGAATGTTATAATTTTAATTTGACCTTTCATAGAAATTTATGATTAGAAATTAATTGCCACATTTTAATACACAGAATAATACAAATAATCAAGCTGTTTAATTTCTATAATATCTGTACAAATAAATATTACCAGATAAATTTATTGGACTAAATTGATCTACTGAAGCTCATTATTATCAAACCATGATGCATATCCTTAAATTTCCATTCAAACACCACAAGGCAAAGGTAGAACATAAACTATTAAAAACAAGATAACCAAGCCAGGAATCATGTGGAGATGAAAATCACTCACCCAATACCTCCTTGTTTATTTGAAAAATTCATACAGCCCCCTAAAACATTTCCTATTCCATTGGTTTTAAAATTAGGGTGCCTACTAGGTAGGTATTTTTTTTATAATTCTTTTCTTTAAATGTTATATTTTATATTGTAATGATTAGAATATATAATGTATTATGTACTTCAAGTACTGGACTAGGCACAAAACATTTTCAGAAATTATTGTTTTTAAAAAGATATTTTTCTCTTTTAGATAGGGTGGGTGGGGGTGGGTGCTATGGTTGACAAACAAAAACAGGGATGCTCGGCTGGCCAGAAATACACACCATTTTTTGGCAAATTAATTACAATGCTAAAATACAAATACACCAACAAGAATACAACCACTACTATTATAGCTTCACAAACATGCAGTATCATTGTTGGGATTTTTAATATTCATAGCGATATTACAAATAACTAAATCTGGACCCAAATGAAATATCTCAGAGAAACATTTCCAGAAAAAGTGCTCAGATTTACTTGCATTTTCTTACAACAGTGATAGTGAATGAAAGACCTGTGTGTGCTGTACATTACTGAGAAAAGTATGTACTGTGCAACTGTTTAATGATTTAGATTCGTGTGTGGTATACATAACTAAGAAAAGCATGCAACATGCAACTGTTCAGTACTTCAAGGTCATGTTCGTGTTATACATTACTATGAGTATACATCCATACTTTATTATACGGAGTTTGCAGGCTACTACACCACAACGATAACATATATGTATTTATTGCTAAATCTACGTCTTACACAGGACTAAGCATACACTTGACTCACCTTCGTATCTTTCAAATCAAAGACGAGACGCGGGCACAACACTGTTTACTGCAAAATCTACCTCCACGTGAAGAGACCGAAATGCAAAGGGCGATAATCTTTACGTTCATTAGTTTTCAAATCTAAGTTACATATATGATTCCAAAGAACGAAATACTATTTCGAAATAACGAAATACTATTTCGAAATAACGAAATACTATTTCGTTTAAACGAAATACTATTTCGAAATAACGAAATACTATTTCGAAATAATGAAATACTATTTCGAAATAACGAAATACTATTTCATTTAAACGAAATACTATTTCGAAATAACGAAATACTATTTCGTTTAAACGAAATACTATTTCGAAATAACGAAATAAAAATATTTTCATCCATGTCACTTAAGGGGCTCCGTACTGTTAGCAGTTTATTGACAGATTTATTCCAAGAAAGTTTATACATGCTTATAAAGAGTTATAAAACATATTTAAATAAATTTGAATACCTAAATGTTTACGACATACACACTTGATACCTTAGGCAACATACCACAAAACACACAATCTTTTTTTTAAATTTAGGCCTATTGAGAGCCCTCTTCACAAGCTACTAGTTAGCATAGCTAGAAGCTTGAGGGGGTGGAGTTAGCATATACAACATTTGTCAAATAATCAGAGAACAGCATATTTCACTACATTCTAAATTGGTTTTAGTCTATGGGACTAAGGACAATATTATTTTTAATTTATGTTTATCTGAAAAGGTGGGGTGGGGGATGTTACACTCAGAATATGCAAGGACTGTAATTGCTTTTCAACTGATTTTACTTACAGTTTAGTTGAACTGCATACCATGAGCCAGGCTTTGATAGCTAAAGTGTATATTCCTCCAAACATGATTTGACAAATATTATTAAAACTTAAAAGGAACTTGTTTAATATGGTAAAATATATTCTAAAACAAAGGAGTGCTGCAGCTATAACTGTAAGGTACAAATTGACAACAAAAACAACAACAAATTCATTTATTTCTAAGCATGTAAATTAAATTATGTTACGAATATCACGTTCTCGTACATTCGGGTGTCTTTTCAAAATGTAGGTTTGACATGATATTTTTCAAAGCACTAAAAAGAGCTCAACAAATGCCCAAAAGTAGTTTTCGAACGTTAAAAGCAGGTAGCTACACTCATAGCAAGATAAACAGAATGTATGTATGGAATTTATCACTTAGATAAACTGTTCGCCAGTTGTACGATGCCTATTAATATAATATAGTATTTGGAATTAATCACTTTGATAAATTGTTCGTCAGTTGTACGATACATATTAACAGAATATAGTATTTGGAATGTATCACTTAGATAAACTGTACTTCAACTGTACGGTGCCCATTAATTTAATCTAGTATTTGGAATTATCACTTTGATAAACTCTTCGTCAGTTGTACCCTATTAATATAATATAGTATTTATAGTATTTGGAATTTATCACTGAGATGAACTACTCGCTAGTTGTACCATGCTTATTAATATAGAATAATATTTGGAGTTTATCATAGAGATAAACTGTACGATGCCTATTAATAGAATATGGTATTTGAAATTTAACACTTAGATAAACTGATCGTCAGTTGTACGATGTCTATTAATAGAATATGGTATTTGAAATGTATCACTTAGATATAAACTGTTCTTCAGTTGTACGATGTCTATTAATATAGTATAATATTTGAAATGTATCACTTAGATAAACTGTTCGTCAGTTGTACGATGCCTATTAATAGAATATAGTAACAAATCGCTTTGATAAATTGTTCGTCAGTTGTACTATGCCTATTAACAGAGTATGGTATTTGGAGTTTATCACAGATTCAAACTGTACTTAAATTGTATGATAACCATCTGGATACATCTAGCAATAACACGATAATCTTTTGTATCTTAAAGGTCATTAGACGATTTGTTAAATAATGATTGTTTTATCGTGTTGTACATTTTGCATTCGTCTCAGAAAAAAACAATAGACCTTATTAATATGAGACAACCTAGTTTATTAAGTCAGATTAGTAATTCATCCGCAATCCAAGATGTGAATAAATAAACGCTCAGGCGACAACCGAACCCGGATATTTATTATGCACCATGTGATGTGGTTTTATTCATAGGTAAACCATAATTTAGGTATAAACTAGATATAAAACTTGATCTGTATACAAAGGTAGTCATGGTATACAGTGATCGCTACAGTAGATTTAACTTAAATCACTTGAATGCTAAGACAAAGATACGATATTGCATGTTTCTTTTTCAACACAAATTGGAAGCATTGCCAATATGTACATTATATTCAGTTAAAAAGAACTACTATAAACTGACGTTTCTTTGTTGTTTTTTTCTTTCTTTCTTTCTTTCTTTCTTTCTTTCTTTCTTTCTTTCTTTCTTTCTTTCTTTCTGTTACTTGTTTAGTTTTGGTTGCGGTTGTTTCTATTTTATTTACGTGGCTTGTTGTCCACAAAAAAGCTACACCAGTTATTTATTTTACGGCAAATTAAAACCCCATGAAAATGCTAATTATCTGACAGACTTTTGACAAACCTTTTTTACTGTTTCGTCTTTGTCTAGAATGTTGTCCATCTGTGTCAATAAATGTAGTCTATTTCTATATATGCGATGCAAAAAAGTCCCCTGTGGCGAGAATTGTTGGTGCAAATCCAAAATGTTTACTAAGTCACGTGAGTCATTATTGCTTATGTGTTAAATTGCAAACACTGCCCCGTCGATACTGACAGCCATTAGCACCAATCTAAGACAGACTTCTTTCAGACAATGAAATTACACTGGACTGTGCAAATATACTGGTAGTGGGAGCTGCATATTTCAAACTCGAAAGTGCAACAAAAGGTATATTTTTATGTAGACAAATTATGATTATATTTATTGAGTAATATAACAGTTTATATTAATCTATAATAGACGAGAAACATAAAAGTGGTTAAAATTCTAAACAAACAATAAGACATTGCCGTGTACATGAGAAGTAATTGGAAAGATATATTTCATAAGTCTTGATGTTATATTTTTTGCGATACCTGAACATACGACCGCATCCGTTAGAATTCAATGCTGCGAAAATTAGAGTATCTCGTAAAGCATTTGAGAAATTTATTTGCGACACCCAATCAACCCAGTTCAGAGCAAGCCGGTGAACAATAACGACAACAGTTCTAACGTCATACATCGTTTTTTTTTTACGATACAGAATGCCAATATTTTGTTTTAGATTTCAGAACATCGAGTGAAATGATTACACGTACGAATTTCAAAGATTCTGACCACAGAAAGTAAATGCTTCAATCTTAAAGAAAATACTGTAATTGACCAAAACATGAATATACATTTATAAATACAACACGGACAGCACCAGATTGTATTTAATATATAATATATATATAATTGACGAGTTATAAAGACATCTGTTAATTTATGTACATTTTTGTAAACTCATCATTTTGTGTAACTTTTCAGTTTCTACGATATGCTGAAGGCTACAGATCTAATATATGATGAGGTCAATTCATTCTCTGTTTTCAGAAACCAGGGGAGAAAATGAGATCTACTGGATACGCTAACTTATAACATTTAATCTGGGCGGTTTAAACCAAGAAGATTAGAAAAAGACAGCCATGCACAAATAAAATTATCTTCTTGGTAGCCGACACATTTTCTTTTAAATAATCCCCTAAATTTGTTTATTAGTCACCCATTAGCCTATAATTGCTACTACAACAATGCAATTTCTGGGATATAATTTGCGCTTACATACATTTACATAAAATAACAGATGTCTTTGTGGCTCATCGATTTCTAGGTCCATACAGAATATTTTCCAGCATCCGTAACAAGATGAAATAAACTAGTTGAAAATTAATATATGTAAAGGTTTAATTCCTCCAGAAATAGTGATGTATAGATTTGCTATTAAACACAACGGTTCTTGTGTTTTCTTAGTCTTGTCTATGTTTTGTATTCGCCTTTGACAAATGACTCATTAAGAGTCGAAATTGCTCAGGCTAGTTAGATACTAGTTTTGCACTGTTCGTTGTCATTTTATTGCATCAATTCCTGACACACATGATCCATAGCTGGATTCAGTTTACTTCAAGGGACTGTTATTTGCTGATTGATGGTCCTTTATCTACATTTTTTCCACACAAACAGAAACACTAACGTAATATTCTCTCTCTCTCTCTCTCTCTCTCTCTCTCTCTCTCTCTCTCTCTCTCTCTCTCTCTCTCTCTCTCTCTCACACACACACACACACACACACACACACATACACATACACAAACACATACACATACACATGCAAATAATCTGCTCCGATGCTCGTATAGTGGGTTCGAATCCCCGGCTGATTCATATCAAAGACTTCTACAAATGGTAGTAACAGCTGCCGCGCTAGGCACTCAGCATTAATAGGTTAGTGTTAGGACTAGTCAGCCCCATGTCAGGATAATGAAACTGTGGGGGACATCATGCTGGATGTCTGCGGCATAGTGCCGCAGTGCTATGCATCACTTTAAACTGCACACTGCATACATTGTAGCGATATGACTGGAAAATTGTTAAAGCTACGTTAAAAATCTAAATCGCACACACGCGCACGACCGTAAATAATCTGCATATACATAACTATTTTTTCTTAAAACAAAAATACAACCGGTAATATTCATGATGAGTATAGATTATTTAATGTCATTGAGATATACTTGAAAAAGATCAGTATTTTGCAGCATGACCATTTAAACTCATATTTTAATGTCAAATATGGAGATTTCTGCTCAAACATATTGGTAATCTACCATATATGAAAATTATATTTTCGTTTCGTTTATGATTAATTTTTGTTGACTTGTTTGACAAATAAATGCGTTTAAATGTTTCGCAATCACAAAATTTACCTGCCTCTGATATGCAATGGCAGCTATGTCAAAGCTAAGACCCATCATAAGAGACAAGAATATCTGTTTGAAAACTAAATTCAGACTATTAAGAGCACCAGTCATCTCAACCTTTATGTATTCATGTAAGGCATGGACCCTGACAGCAGAAGTACAACGATGAATCCAGGCACTTGAAATGATATGTTACAGTACCATCATTGTCATCATTTACATGGACCACATCACAAATGAAGAAGTGTGTAATACCATCAAGCACAAAGTAGGCCATTATGAAGACCTCCTCACCACTGAGGATTAGGACTAGACTAGAATTGAGATTGAAACAATCGCAAGTTTTCAAATACGTTTCAAATGTTCTGCACTGTAAGATTTACAAAGCTCCTGGAATTCAACTAAGATTCAAAATAATCTCGTGTAAATACAAATGTACCAATTGAAACAACAATTGGACGAAACATATGCTTATTGACCCTTGTACAGTCGCACGAATCATACACCGATAAACTGCACCGTTTCACCACGTCCCTTGGGTTGGCCCAAAATTGTATCGGCCGCTCGCACCCTACATGGATCCACCACATGTACATACGTATACACACGTACAGAGACAGCATACAGCACCCTTGTACTAGCTATGTCTACAATCGTGGCTCCACCACATGTACACCACATGTACAGACATACGTACATACATATAGACAGCTCTACGTTTCCGCTAAACTCGTCAGCTTAAACTCGTCGTCTGAACTCTTTAGCTAGTTAACTCGTTAGCCTGGTTACACCCGTTAAACTTGTTAGACTCCTTAGGCTTGTTAGCCTCGTTAAACCCGTTAGCTACAATAAAACCAAACTGGTAATAATAATGAGTTCTGGAAAATGCTAATACATTCAACTCTTAATAACAACTTGAAATTCACAGTACACAACGTTTCAAATCGGCGTTGTAATAAAAGAATCATTACACAATATGACAATAAAAACTCAATAAACTTTGCATATCAAATGAAGTATAAATGTAACACTCACCCCTATGGCTTGAGAATACAATGGGGAACGTGCGCTCCTCAACAGATCCAGAACGACCAGTGTCGATAATAAATTGATCCTGCTTAAATTCATAGGATAGTGAGTATTATTCAGGGTAAAATACCCGTGTATATCGTGATTATAATGTCCCTCGCCGCAAGTAATTTCCGGCGAGACATATGTTGGTTCCGTCGCTTGTCTGGAAAAACACATGTTCACCCTAGATAGCGTTTTACGCATGCACAACAAAAATAGTCAAAAAATTCTCAGGCATAACAAAAGTTATTTTTGTTTTCCCTAATTATATGACAAAGCTTCCGATTGAATTAAGGATGTATATCGCATCGTTGCTGATATTTCGCAGATGTAAGGCAGATGTTAATCAATTCAACCTTTTAAACCAGGCAGTAGGTGATATATTGAACAAAGAAAAAAAGAAATGAAACCGCAACTTTAAAAAGCATTCTGAGAAAGGAAATCAACTTTAAGAGCAGGGAAGAAAAATGGAGACAAAGCCTCCAGAGAGAAAGAAGAATGAACAAGTGGAATTGATACTTCTTCTCGAGGAAGTGGCCTTAATATTTCATATCCCATTAACGTCTGATAGAGTAGAAAATCTCATTGGTGGAAGAAGAGCTGGCAATAATTCCTCAGAAATCATCAACGAAGCAGCTGCTATTTGTCAAACATTATTTACAGGTGGCATCATGGTCCAGGTAATAAATTCGCGATTAACAACATATAAAGTGATCTTCGGAGATGAACTTGGTGATGCTCAGGGTCTATTCAGAAGGAAAGCCAAAAAAAGCAATACCGATTGCAAAGCAACTAGGAATGAAAGTTAATGATTTTCTTTGTTCTAAAGGTGTTGGGGATGTTGCCCAGTAAAGCATTCTCAGCAATCAAGGATTGACTAACACGATTAATACGCAGACAAAAGCCGGTAAAATTACCCAGCACTAAAGTTAACCTACAAATGTCAGCAAAATAATAAATCAATCTGCAATTAACATCTAGCAGAATCGGCTGTTGTACACCCATGGCAGAAAAATCAAATATATAGCTGCTAGTCTAATAGCAGAATATGGGCATTGTGTTAGACGATAACGAATATAAATAATGTTTAACCGTGTATATATTATCGCATTTGACATATATGCTTCAGTTCTCAAGGATGAACCGTTGTGCGATTATCAATATTATTCTTATGATGCAATAGATATAAATCAGCGTGGACGAATAGACTGGCAAGTTCAGCATACAAGTAGATATTAGTTACCCGCTAAAGCAGTTATTGAAGCAGAAGGTGAAATTATAAAAACAGATGTTGCTGAATATAGAGCTGATGTTAAAGTTGGTTTTGCTAATGATGACATTATGGCGCTTTTCAGCAAGACTATCGACGGTGATACAGTCTGTCGCCCTGTTGGTACTACAGGTAAAGTAATACTGACAAAACTGTTATTGTGGATGCCAACAATGCATCATTGACCACAGAACAACGGTTAATTTCGTTTATGGATCATGGTGATAAATCAATATTATCATGGCTGACGATGACCACGGATAGTGTTCAAAGTAAATGAATGGTTAATTGACATGCCAGATGGCACCACATTAAGGTGTCTCTGCATCTCGACATATATTCGTGACATATATTCGTGACATATATTCGTTGCTATCCAAATGCTGAACGAGTAAACTCACAAATACGCAATGTAATGATTTTTGACAAACTTGGTTTATTTGAAGTTTCACTGAGAATAAATGGACACCAAGAACCATTCGAAGAGATATTATTGAATTTTGAGAATAATCATATTGCACATGCATATCATTGTTCAAAGATATTCATAGAACGTGATCAAAATGTGATTCTGGTTTACAAATATCAGAAATATATTTTATAACACTGTATACAATCTGTGTTTTCGCACGGGAACATTTGGATTTTTTTAGTCAATATGTAGGTGATATCCACTTTAGAGCTTGTGTGGCAAAAATAGCTATCGCTAATTACATAACAAGCACTATTATACACTCATACAAAATAATCCTGCTTGATGTTGTTGGTGGACGAATGATTCATTGATGCCCCAGTGGAAAACATGTAACCAGATTATTTGTTAGAACGTGTCGTTGTCTTCAGGCACTCAATGTAAACTCATGTAAAAATCCCCTTTTCATATAATATCGAAAAAACTGGAACCAAAAAATGGTGTCCTATGTTCAGTCTTTTTCATTCTTTCTTTCTCTGTCTGTACGCAGTGTAAATTCTGTTTCTATGGTGTAATTCCCTCAATAATTATGTTGCACACACACACACACACACACACACACACACACACAGTTTCTTATACGATAATTTTGATTGAAATTATAATGGTATTTTTTAACGTTTTTTCAGAAAATTCTTTAACTATGTGGTCATTTGCTCCGCCGCGGAAGCGGGAGGTCGTCGGTTCGATCCCCGGCCGAGTCATGCCAATGACTTACAAAAATGGTACTAACAGCTGCCTCGCTTGACGCTCAGCAGTAAGAGGTTAGTGTTAGGACTGGTCGGCCTGGTGTCAGGATAATGTGACTGGGTGAGACATCATGCTACATGTCTGCGGCATGATGCCCCGGTGTTAAACATCACTATAAACTCCCTCACTGCAGACATCGTAGCGATATAACTAAATGATTGTTAAAGCTACGTAAAAATACAAATCACACACATACACATACCTATGTGGTCAGTAGTCACAATAAGTACGTGAAATGTTCTTTTTATTCTGTGATTTTTCAAAACCTTACACCTTAAAATTGTAGAGCGAATTTTTTCTTCCATAGGTAAATCGTTGTGCACTTCCATGAGTCACGGAAAAATATCTAAACTTAGATCTACCCATTTTTCATAAAGGAAAACAAAAACACTGCTTTTTCAACAATAACGCAAGTATAACTGCGCTGTATGACCATACCAACTGTAAACTCTGATTCTAAAACCAACACATGCGTGAGAAAATAGTGTAAAAATGTTCAGCTTATTTTCTCTCCGTTGCTTCAAACATGCAGGAAAACAAGACGTGTTTTGTTGATGTCCTTAGTTTTATGGAAAACTTTTCAACATTGTCAGTAGCGTTTGCTGCAGAAAACATGACATCTCTTAACTTTAGGATATACAGCAAATGTTACTGGAAGTCAGCCAGCAATAAATATAACACTACCATTTTATACAATTGATGGCTGAATAAAAACAATGAAACTTTTTCCAGTAGAATGTATGATTGTCTTAAGTATCTTTGTCCAATTATACAGGAAAATATGACAGAACTAAAAATGGTGCCTTAAGTTTCTATATTTTACCGTTCTTTCTTTCTCTCTGTGCAATGTAATTGTATTTCTCTGTCTGCCCATGTCTCAAAACGCTCCAGACGAAAGTTCCACCCGTTCTATTGCTACCCAATGCAGTAACACGTGTGTGTGTGTGTGTGTGTGTGTGTGTGAGAGAGAGAGAGAGAGAGAGAGAGAGAGAGAGAGAGAGAGACAGACAGACAGACAGAGATAGAGACAGAGACAGAAAGAGAGAGAAAGGGGGAGGGGAAGAGGCGATATGGTGTGATGTTGTCACTTACTTTCGTCTAGGTCTCACTGGAGCCGTTTCATCTTAATTGCAACAATTTTGCTTGACTATGTTTCTCACGCAGTAGGCCCTTGTGTGTGTGTGTGTGTCTATATATATATATATATATATATATATATATATATATATATATATATATATATATATATATATATATATATATATATATATATATATATACACATATATATACATATATATACATATATATACATATATATATATATATATATATATATATATATATATATATACATATATACATATATATATATGGTTTATGGTTAGTGTCTTAGAGTAATCATTCATATTCAGTTTTAGAGGTTCTGAAAGTTAGATTAATTCAAAAGTTCAATTCACAGAAGACAATGGAATACTTCGCTCGAGATGTAAGTAAAGATACATGCAGTATCTGTCAGGTGAAAGGACATTGGTCGATATTTGACGTTAAGGTAATACAGGAGTAAATACAGATAAAGTTCCAGATACCTGTTCTCAATGTCAGAAGTAAGGACATTGTTATTATGTGTGCCTTAGAAAAAAAAGAAACTGTTAAAGAAACAACGGTAGGAGAGGTCTTCCGAAAATTAAGAAGGTCATTCCGAAAAGGAAGAAGAACCTATACTAATCCAGAAATATAATAAAGAAAACGAGAAGACAAAAAATTAAAACTAGACAAAAAAAAACACTTTGGTAGTATAGAAATTAAAAAACGGGAAAAGAGAAAGTGAAAGAAGAAGCGAACGGACTTTAGGCGATGAAGTGTGATATTTAACTGTAACTTCTAAAATAAGAGAATATACCATAAAGAAAATGTAAGTGTCTCTTGGTCTTAATTTTTATAAGGATAGTGACACTATCACTAATGACACTGTATGCATTTATGCTCTCTCTCTCTCTCTCTCTCTCTCTCTCTCTCTCTCTCTCTCTCTCTCTCTCTCTCTCTCTCGTTTTAGTTAGAATTGAATAGGATGGATACTTTCTTTCACTTACGCTCTTTAGGTATGTAAGTGGGAACGTGTGTGTCAGTCTATTCATTCATTATTGTTGTGTCTCTTCTTTATTGTTGTTGTTGAAACTGTGGATAAATACTCATACGCATACACTGGCACAGTCGAATGATTGATTCAGGCGTGATGTTGGATGGTATAGTGGTGTGATGGATATTATATTTTGTTGTGTAATTGACAGTATGTTTTTAACATTTCATCTCCTCTTCCATACTATGCTAACACAGGGCGTTTGGGATGGTATATGTGTGGTTGCTGGATGGTATAGTTGCTGTGTGAGAGTATTATTGTGGTGTGATGTATATTATATATTGTGAGATTTCATCTCCTTCTCTAGGTGTGTTTATATATGTGTATGATTTTATTGTCCCCATTAAACCACTTTTGCTCTAGTAATTCATTTCACCGACCTACCCATCTACCTATTGAGGTCACCTAGAACTCTGTCACGTTCCCACCCGATCGAGGTCAGTCACTTGTAATACTGTTGTCATTTTTCGGTACCGTGACGTCACCCACGTTGTTAAATTCCCACTGAGTTTATATTTGGGGATTTTTCTTAAGAAAAAATAGTCACACGTCAGGAACAAAAGTCCTGAGGATTGTAGCTCATTTGCTACTCATTTTCGTAATGACTCAAACTAATACAATTACAGCACTGGGTCGTGGATTGCCTTGTATCTAGCTCCTTGTATTGCTGATGGTGCCAACGATCTATTTAGTTTCTTTGCTATTCGGTTATTCTCTTGTTTTGTTCCATGAATCACTCTACTTTGGCTTTAAGCTGATTGAATGCCGTGTTATCGTCTATATTTTTCACACACCTGTCATCAGACTCTTCATGATCCCTAGAAGCAGAACTTACAGGCTCCTGCCGTACACCGACACGCAAGAAAGCCTCCCATGCGACCTCATCTTTGATTGTTTCAGTGCTACAGCGATGGCGCTAAATCTCACGTTTCAGGTTTTCATCCCACGCTGGGCCCGAGAATAGGTCATTTGCTAACATATATCAGGTGGGCAACCGTAATATGCCAGCGAAACAAGTCTTCATATTGTTTGGCCTTATTCAGGAAGCGATTCACCTCGTCTCCTGAAAGAGCTTCGGAGGTGTAACTTGTAGTATTTGCCTTAGATACGAGGCGCAAAGTAAGCTTCCCTTAGAAGCTTTTAACTTCTCAAACTCGACTTACTCGGATGCACTAGCCAAATGACTTTAATGTAATGCCGTTATGCAAATAACGCCCTGGTTTGCTTGTCTCCCATGCTATGGACGCAACGTTTGTTCTATAGCCGTCAATAATGTGATCATGTCATCTTTATCTGTGTATGTATGTAATATGTCATTACGTGTTGCAATCAGTTTTAATATGACTTGAAGTAAATTTGTATACGGGGGGGGGGGGGGGAACCTTGTAATGACCGAAGTATGCCTTTCTAATTAACGTACGATCGTTGATATTCATCGATGTAGATACAATGACTTCTAATACGGGCTGTTGCAATTTTTGATTGGGGTGTGTTACTTTTGTGGGTTTTGCGGAGGTAGTTGTAGTTGTAGTGTTTAACGCCATTTTTCAGCACACAATAGGCTATACATGGCGGCCAGTATTATTGGTGAAGGAAGAACCCGGGAAAACCCCCGGAAAGAACCACCGACCCACGAGAAGCTACTGGCAAGCTTTCTCACATAACTACATCAGCCGAATCTTAGACTCGAACACACACAGACAGAGGTGAGATGGCAGTGATCCGTAACGGAGAGCGCTTTAGACCACTCGGCCACTCGGAGCCCTTTATAGGGGTTGTAATTTCCATTATCTTCATATAACAGATTTATTAAAACCGAATATGTAGTTCTGTTTTTTGTGGGGTTGTTTCTGGTTGTTTTGTTTTTTGTTGTTGTTCTTTCTGTTTTATTTTTTGCTTGTTCGTTTGTGTTGTGTATTTCAAAAAGGCATACCTTCTTAAGAAATGTTTACTACATGTTAGGGACGTCGAGGGGATGAGCAGGGAAGGCGGAGCGTTTGCCCCCTCCATGAATTTTCATGTGCTGTAAAATTCCTGCAACCTATATACGACAATTAACAAGCCCGTAATGCTTTGCCCTGCTGCATGTGCATATTATTATTGTGCAATCCTCCCCTCCCCACCGTAAATTGTTTCATTGACAAATAAATCATATTTAATATGAAACTGTATTATTACTATTCCACTTTTAGGAAAGAAAATATGAATGAAAGCCTTGAAAGGGGTAATCCTGCTGACATTCATTTTATCTTATTTTGCAGCAGATGAGGTAAAATCGGATGAACCAGTTCTCTCTGAGATTAAGAGCGCTCCTCTGACTGGACTTGGGTGACGTTATATTTGTCGGGGAGGACACGTCGCCTGTATCCAAACTTAAGAAAGTGAAGCGTGAGATTGGCTTGTTCAGGAAAAATCCCTCTTTTGAAAAGGTAGAAAGCTCAACAGTACAAGTTCCCGCTTATTGCATAAGCAACTAGGAAATGCTTGCATTCCTGACACTGTTCTCTGAGAGTCTTCAATACAGCAAGTGTGACCCGCACAGATGGCTGTTTTAGTTCTGACATTGTCGATGTGTCAACTTTGCTCAAGAAATATATACAGTGATTTGTTTAGGGTTTTACAACAATGCGTTTGTGAAGTAGGTTAACTTGGACGTATCGCGGAAAGATATCGGCCCCACTTCTTGGGTCGACCTTCCCACAATTTCTTCAGAGCTTCTTTCAAAGCCCCATTTAAACGCTTTACTAGAACATTGCACTGCGGGTGATACGTTGTAGTAGTCAGGTGCCTAATGAAATAACCTGTTCACTTCTTCCATCACCTGGCTAACAAACTGCTTCCCTTGGTCAGTTAGTATCTCTTCAAGAAGACCAACTCTGGACCAAACTCACAACAAAGCCTCAGCCATCGTAACTGAATCAATGTTTGTCATCGCAACGGCCTCCGGGTATCAAGTAGCGTAATCAACAATCGTTAACACATAACGATTACTACCTTCTGATGAAGGGTTTACTAGAACTATCAAGTCCATCGCCACCATCGAGAAAGGCTCGTCAATCAGAGGGGTAGTTCCTAGTGACACTGGACGACGTGAGGTCTTAGGTGCTACACACTTACACGTACACTTGTCACACTACAGCCGAAACCTACTTACATCCCCATACATACCTAGTCAGTAGAATGTCCTCACTAACACATATCTCACGCCCATGTGACTACCATCTAGACTCTCGTGTGCTAGCCTAAGCAGTTCTCTCTTAGACAGTGGTACAATCACTTGATTATACCTCTCGGATCCTTTCCGGACGTATCGATACAAGATATCCTGTTTCAGCGTTAATTCCACCTCACTGTCTGGCAAGTTCCACACGGACTCCTCCTTTGAAAACTCGTATCCTGTTACGGGTAGAGTCTTCTTCTTGAGGTCTCCATAACGCACCAGGTAGCAAACTGACCATGGGTTAAGTCGAGGGGTTCAGCGGCTTCGATCCTGACGTTCGCTTCATAGATCTCGTCTCTACGGAACCCATGTGCACGTGATATGATTATGACGTGGCAACACATACCTACACGTTAACTTCTGCTGTGCGACAATGCTGACATCCACGATGCTTAAATTCGTCTTATCACTTAGGGCGAATCAAGGTCAATGTAGACAACCAGGATAGACTATTTAGTCATATTAGCAAATTGGACTTCCACTGTCTCCCTTTATAATCAGCAGATTTGACAAATTTGCTATCCATCAAGGCTCGGGTAACGTACAGAACGTTACCCTTCTCTCCATTTGCTGTTTTACACCTTCTGCCAGTGCCTGGGGCCACTGCATTTAACCTGCCACAGCAAGTGGTTAGACGAGAGTGTGCACTCTCATATCACTCAGCCATCAATCTGATATATTCTAAGGTCGCGAAATCACGCTTCCCTAAAAAAACGAACAGGTCTTTCCTATACGTATTGAGGACATGTTCTTTCAAGATGTATACCCGTATGACATCATAAGTGAGAATGGTGCCTGTTATTTTAATCCATTTATCAAAAAGTACGCGTACGCGAGTATGAAATTGCTAATGAGTCTACGTTATTCGCTTAGATGACTCTCTGAAAAAGTTGCAAAAACTTTCAGTCAACAACTCGTAGTGCCTTAGCAGTGCTTGGTGGATAGCGTCGTAATCGTCTACCTCTGTCGGTGCCATATTAAAATAGACATCATTGACAGCTCCTTGTAAATATGCAGAGATATTAATGATCCACTGGTCTTTGGGTATATGATGGATAAAAACTAACTTTTCAAAAATCGGCATTGTTATCTGGACGGGTTGCCTTATCATCTGATCTTTTGCTTGTGGGTCCCGAATGTTCATTCACTTCTTCGCCCATTCTTTAAATCCCTCTTAAGCAGCCTAAAAGCGTTTGACAGTACAACATTTTTAATTTCTCTCCAAATTCAGCTTGCTCGCACCAATAATATGCAATTACTCCTCGGGACTTCCTTAATTATCTCTTCTCTCAACAGTAACTAAAAGCAATATTTCTTTCTGAATTGAATTCAGGCAACGACCACCCTATCAAAGCAGTTCAAGTGTGGAATCTTAATTTCTAACAGTGTCATAACACACATTAAAGAAATATCAAACAATGGCATGCACTAACTACATAATGCATATGACTGGATTCACTTTCGTAATTCCTTGCTTAAGCAATAACCAAATGTAGCACTGCTATGGCACTCTACTTTCTTTTCAATATCCTACTCAACCTCTATCACTCACACTGCTCAAAATATACCGGACGATAGCTTCAACTTTGCAAAGTCTACCGTCATAGTAGGAGGTGTAGTTAATTGAATTTGGCTGACCTCCCTCGATTGTATGGATCGGTGTGAGTGGAAAGATAGAACATCAACAGAGAACTGAGCAAGACTATTGAGAAGACATAATGCAATACGAGCCCCTTTAGACAAGAAAAATAACAATTTTTTTTTAATCAATAACAAATTAATAGTGGCAACTCAAATTCAACCTAAGTTATGTCAAGCGAATTTAATTGCAATGTTTAATTAGGATTTATTTTGTCATAGTAACGAGTATGAAAATAGCGCAATGTCCACAACTGATTGCATCACCTTCCTCTCTTGAACAGTGTATCACACGTCTTCCTATTCTCTCTTGTATCACTATTTGAAACGCTTCATTTGTTTCGGGACTTCCTAGTCTTTTATTTTGAACACGTCATCTCTTTGCGGACCTCCGTTTTCAGACTATCCCAACTCTCCCAGAAAACTGTTCCGTAATTATGTTCTCTTTCAGAAATTGCTCGTCCTAAAACGTGTCTATTCTTACAAGACAGCCACCTGGTCCACTTTTCTTGTATAACGAGGAAAGCACTATTCTGTTTAGGCTTTCTGGAAGCTAAACTTCTCCTCTCTCAGGAATTTTCGGACTAAAGAATATCGACCAAGGTAATCACTTTAAATTTGCATTACTTCCAATGCTACCACCGTAATTTACTCTGACCATTCGTAAGCAGCGGTTCCTAAATGTTTCCCAAGATAATCATTTATTTCGTCAGATTTTGGACAGCTCAGAATCTCAAACACGTTGCATATAAACTTCCTTTTGAAAATAACTATTTGAATACAGTAGATGCAATACTAACAACCTGATCATTTTGTCAATACAGTATACTCAGTAATACAGAGCTAATTGTTATGTCAGTATAGTATATTCAATCATCACCACCATCATCAGTCTCTTGACCTAGTGTGGTCGTCAAGGCACTGTGCTGCTTAACATCTTACCAGTTCCCTCCACTTGTCTCAATCATGTGCCAATATATGTGTCTCCTCAAAACTTTTCCTGGTCCATTTTGGATATTGTGAGTCCACGTTTGTCTCTGTCTCCGTCTACCACCCTGGACGCTGCCCTGTAGGACTGTTACTGTGGATAGACGACTGTTGCCTTCATTTATATGCCCATACCATTTCAGCTTTTTCTTTTTGACGGTTGTGATTAGGTCTTCATATTGGCTTACTTTGCGCCTGATGGTCCTACGCACTTCTTCATATGTGATGTGGTCCATGACAGATATGCCAAGGATGATTCTGTAGCATCTCATTTCAAGTGCCTGGATTATTCGTTGTAATTCTGCTGTCCATGCCTCACATGAATACAAAACATTGAGAGAACTAGTTCTCTCAATAGAATGAGTTTAGTTTCAAGACAGATATACCTGTATGTCCAGGTGGATCTTAATTTTTACAAAGAACCTTGAGCAATTACTGCACTGGTAGCCTTGGCGTATAGCTGTTTGATTGTATTGGTCAACTGTTGAACCATATGTGCTTCTTCATTGTAGCCCATAATACCACATGCCATACTCTGTCAAAATCCTTTCTTAAATATATGAACACATCTAGATGTATTGTTGCTGTTGCGAGTACTTTTCACACTGAATCCTGAGATTGAATATTTGTTTTGTTGTGCGTCTTCCACTCCAGAGCCGTGCCTGTTCTTCAGCGATTATTTATTCTGCTTGTGGTTTCAGTCTGTTCAAGATGATCTTCAGCATCACTTTACTAGCATGGCTGATCAAACTGATAGTTCTGTGATTTTGGCACAGCTGGAGATTGCCTTTTTGGGGAGTGTTATAATTAGTGACTGGGTCCGCTGTGTTGGCCATTCACCTGCCATCCCGATCTTCTTACAGATGTTTGTTAGTAGTTCTATCACTAATTCCCTCCCCGCCCCCATTCTTGCTAAGTTCATCTGAGATGTTGTCCACTCCAACTGCCTTTCCATTCTTCAGTGCTTTTATTGCTGACTCCACGTCTTCTTTGAGAATGGGGAAATCATCTTCACTTGAGGAATTTGTAACTTCAAGCACCTCTGGGTCTCCTTTGGACTGATGGTTGTAGAGTTCTTTTCAATATTCGGTCCATCTTTCTACAAATTTCACTCGCTTCTGTGACGTATTGTCCATTTTCGTTTTGAATGGTACTGAATCTTGGTTGTTTCTGTCTGGTGAGATCTTTCCCCATTTGGAATGCCTTTCTGGTGTTATTTTTTATCAGACTGTTTTCTGTTTCTGAACACTTTTGTCCAATCACCAATATTCAATAACACAGACCTAAGCATTATATGAATACAGTATATTCAATAATACAAACCGAATCATATGCCAACTAAGCCGATTTGCGAAGGAGAATCCATAGCATATTCGGCTAATTACAGCTGACTACTGGGACCGGGTATTTAGTTATTGTGTTTAGTATAATAATCAGTATCATTATCTGCTGGAAAACGTTGTTTCCTCCAAATTATACAAATTTCAAAATTATTCTATTGTAATAGGGTGAGTTGTGCTGATGTCTTTGTAACACATAGCGTTTTAAAATTGATGTATGTTATTTTACACTAAGTTTAATCCATGGCATGTTTAAGGATGCTAGTACCTGAGTGCATCTGACTGGGACTTGATTGATTATTAATGTGGTAACTATGTCAGGGGAAATTGGGCAAGGGTGAATATTGGACTATGTTTGTCGAATTGGTCGAAGGTTCAAATATTGCAAAAGCATCGTTTGTAATGGTTTAAATATGTATTACAATTTGAATCTTTGCAGAGATCTGTATTTATAGGGGACAGGAATGTAGAATGTTCCAAGCTTTTAAGATGTGTGTATTTATAATGGTGGTAAAATGTAATATCTAAGTTGGTAGTTACTGGTTTAGGATGGTTTTCAGGCGAAGTCTTTTGTTTTTTATATATATTTAAAAAAATGGATAAAACAGCAGAAACAGGCAGTCCAATTTGTGCGCGAGACGAACGTTCTTGACTCTGAGGTGGGCAAGATTGTTCAAAAATGTTGATCAAAGGAAGTGTAGTTGAGAGTCTATGAGTGACACATAACCAGTGGTGTAAGGAGACAGTTATGCTAAAAGGAAACGAGCTGTCGAACCGAAACAATAGTGTGTCTTTATTTAATAAATATTTTTTCTTTGATGCGAGTCTTAAGGTAAGCATTTGAACTGATTTTATCTTAAATGATGTATAAATCATTTATGCAAAGAATTAATCATTAGTTAATCTTGTAAGATAGTTATAACCTGAAGCCAATTTGCAGTGGAATGTCTGTTGCGAAATATGATACAGGCTATTCTGCGTGTACCGTGGAGTGGGGATGTATGTTCAATTCAAGAAGTAATGAATGCACAAGAATTTATTTATTTTATAAGGAAAAAGCTTCCACGACTAACTATAAGATACAGCTGAACGACTAATATAAGAACACTGGACGACTGAGAACAGCAAGGAAACGTGAATCACGCATAAGTAGACCAGAGAGTGTTTCAGTTCAAGTCGACTCTAAATGGTAAGATATATTGGTTCTGGGGAGTGAACAGACACCAATGATTAGGGTATGGAAAGCATGCAGGGACATTTCAAGTTTGAAACACTCGATTTCGTGATGAAATTTGCTGTATCAAAATAAAACTGCAAGTGGTCTTGTTCATATTTATTTTGTTGTTTTTATTTATCTTATGAATTAAATTATATATTTTGTCTTTAAGAACCGAAATAAATATATTAATTTAACACCCCACCCCCACCGCACAGCAACCCGTTTTGTCAACATGTTCGTATGTGGAAAGCTACATTGTCGTAATTAATTGGCACATACTCTGCCTTTGTCGCGAAATCAAGAATTAAACCTCTGATGTAATTTATCGCCATTGAGATCTATATTCTGAACTTCTTTCGTTCACATTGTTACGTGTATACGCTCTAATAAACGGTAACAAAGAAAGAGTGAAAACAAACATTAAAAGTTGTAAAATGTAACAAATAATTTATTTCCCTGTGAAAACAATGGAAAAATGGAAAAAGAACTTAGTTTTAAGAATCAAATCCAAAACATAATATAAGAATAATCCAATAATTAATATTTTAAAAGTTCTAGTAATGAATGTTCTGATGAATTTAAGTTTGAGTCCCGATGAAAAGCCAAGATGGAAGGCGATGACATATGCTGTATCCTATACAGTGTTGGTGTCTACTTTAAAAAGACCAGAAATAACAATCCGGTGTTAGAAATCAGAATAAAATTTTCAAGAGCTCTCTTTGTCCAATAATTCTGTATGAGCACTCACATATTTCCAGAGAAAGGAATTAATCTTTTAAAATCTAAATCATCTGAAGAAAATTTAACATATACATGTAACTCAAAAACTGGCTACAACAGAAGAAAACAACTCGACATCAAGAGTTTTAGGCCCGAATGAGATTAATGCACTAAGACATAAATTATGCAGTAATTTGAAACGCAAAATAGGTACCCGTATGAGGGTCTCGTGATCATTTTTACATCACGTACTCCTAGCATGACCCTGACAGAAGCCATTAATTTTACTCTAAGAATAAAATTTTTAAAAGTTGTTTACTTCACCGGTTATTTTGAATCAAGGTAAAAACTATTTACAAGTCTACGGTTACTTATTACTGCAGCCTCGATTTCACTCTTATCAATCCCACATTGCGAATGAATAAATTATATTAGAAAAAGTTGTTTACTTGATTCTTAGTCAAGGTCAGTAAACTAGGTTAGCATAGAGTTATTATGTTCTATTTTAGATGTTTATGACAAAAGAGTCATGTCCAATTGATTTTCTAAAACAAATGCCAAATCACGTAAACAAGACTACACTATAATGGCATGTAATAGATTTTATTTTTAAAAATTAAAGATAACAAACAAACAATTAAATTAAAATAAATATAATTCAAATAAAAGATACGTAGCAGCACGGTGTAATACGGCATCACAGAAAGACAGAGGGAGAAAATCACAATTGGATCAATCCTGGTCTTTTCTCTTGTAACATATGCGGTGCACTCCGCATATCACCAAATAAATAAAATTGATGTGTATTGTTACAACTATTTTCGAAGTTATTTCCATCTTCTTAAACCAAGGTTCCACCGAAACCAATGAAAATCAAGTTCAAATTTGAACACTTTCCTACAAGATCGAGACAAGTGGAGCACACAGCTGGACGGTACCTATTAAAAAGCAATTTTCCACTGCCGGTCACCGTTTGTGCAAATACATCCTTTCCCTCAAATACACATGTAATGGCTTCGCTCTGGTATATAGTCATACTATCGATGTTAAATTTCCAAAGTATCCTTTTGAAGTGATTGTCTCCAACATGTTCATCCGACGGACAACGCACCGCTGTTACACGCTGTTGGTTAAATGGCATTACATAATAAGGGAGACAACTCATGAATTCCTAAAGATGGCACTAGAACAAAGTTCTGAAATATATGTACGATCATTCAATGTGTAGACAGTGTTAACACATCGGAACCGCGGCTAGCGAATATGGTTTTTTTCACGAACGGTCGGAAATGGCTGAGCGATGTTCCGATTGTGGTGTACATCAATAAAAAGGGCAATGTGATTATATCATGTTTACGGTGTATAACAAGCATGTTGTGAATGAAAGAAAACAACAATAAAAGACAGAAAATATAACGCCACATGCTGGATGGTTAAAAATGTAGATAAACCTCAGTGTGTGTGTGTGTGTGTGTGTGTGAGAGAGAGAGAGAGAGAGAGAGAGAGAGAGAGAGAGAGAGAGAGAGAGAGAGACCATACGGTTCCATATGTTGTTCCAATTTAAATTCAGACCTGTACGTCTTAAAAATGTATTGCATCTTGTAAGACCAAGTTTAATTAATGATTCATGCGAGATTGAAAAGTGGATTAGAAATAATTTGGGACATAGACCTATAGTCGTATTTCCACGTTTTGGAAAATCTAGTGCCAGAACGAACATCTGAAAGAAGTTGACATTATCTTCACCGGCAATTCCAATTTAAATAAATGACTTGTGGTACATGTTTTTAATTTAGACATTCATACTCACGATAACACTGGTTGCTGACCTTAAGTGTCATAGATACAAATCATATGGAAACTAAAGTTAGTGATGGGATTTAAAGGGACGGCAAGCGTGTTTTTCCAATACATTTAATATGGATAGACCCTGATAAAACACACAAGTAAAACATTAGCAATATGAGTTGAACTGAGGAGTTCTATACACGATGTTTCAACAAGTCACTATTTTACTCTCTCTCTCTCTCTCTCTCTCTCTCTCTCTCTCTCTCTCTCTCTCTCTCTCTCTCTCTCTCTCTCTCTCTCTCTCTCTCTCTCATTATGTTAAATGGGCGTTTTGTCATTTGAAGTGAACTATATATCCAGTCAGATTAAAATCGAGGTCTACTTATTATTCATATTTTAAAGAGTGGTGTAAATTTATAAAGCAAAAGCTAAGAAATAAAATCAATTTTATATTGCCAATGTTGTAGATCGGGAAGGCGCAACTCCCAAATTTTGACATATAGAAAAAAGGGTAAAAGGGTAAAAGTAATTATACAAATTGAAATTGATGTTGCAGAACATTCATATGATTATTTATTTATTATTTGATCCTTTTTTAATATTTTTTTTTTGGGGGGGGCAATTTTATTATAGGTACTAAGACTATAAAAACTAATGGAACAATTTATTTTATAAGCAGTGACAAATTTATCGTTTTTGAAGCATGAGACGAAAAGACGATATTCAGACTTTAATATGGTTTGCAAAATGTTTATCCGGCTCATTCGCCAGTGAACATGCAGAGATAAAAGATTTCTTCAATAGTAAATACCTGATTTATTAATATTTGCTGTAAAAACAAGGGTTTGGAAATTCCCAAAATTTCAAATGTTTCCTTGTGTTGCTTTTAGTAATGACAGGTCATTGAGTTACTGTGATGTAATTGGCGTTAGTATAACAAGATAGCAACAGTGAAATTTAGAACAGTTAAAAATGGTCACCATTTACTAGAAGTGTGCGCCATTACCACGTAATCTGGTTGCCTGCTTTGTATATCTCCCTGCGTTACATCTCCACTATATTACCACGATACTTCTTAGCTGGTTCCCTGTTCCTACTTTGCCACCCATATGTATACCTGCCATGAGGAAATATTTCAGAATGTTGTCAGACTGGTTTACGTTTCTATATGAAGTGCTACTCAATTGCAAATGCTAATGGTAACAATATCTTAACCATTGTGACAGAACTTGAGTCCGCACCTGATTCGGAAGGTCGCAGGTTCGCATCCTGGCGAAGTCATACCATATCCGTATGGTCTACATTTTATGCCCCATGTGCTTGTCTATATGTTGATGTTATTTGCACCCTTTTAAGGAAACCCTAGGTCTGCTTATAACAGAGATATCGATAAAGACAAGCTTAATCACTTGGACGTACTTTTTCAAATACGTGCCTCTTTAAAGCTTCAATGTTTTTCATTTTAATTTTTACAGATGATTTCTCTGTTTTTAGAATGAAATAAAATGTTTCAGCATTCATTTTCAACATCATCATACTTGTTGCAAAGTACTTTAAAGGCATACAACCTAAGATGTTTTACTTTTTTGTTCTTGCAAATGCGTGATATTATGAAAAGTATAGTAGAAATAAATAGTAATTACAGGTCATTCAGTTTCAAAAAATGTACAACTGTAAGTTTAATCAATGAAAATATAACGATTTTCTGTACGGATTGCTAATTAATTATGCAGAAACGGAATTTACCGATATACTCCGAAGTCGCAGTGTCACGTGACGCGCGTCAACAAATATGATGGAAACTCCTGACAATAAGAGTTGCCTTTAAGAGGCCATTCTTGAAAGTGTTTACTTGTCGTGTTTGTGAGATTGTGTTACATTGTAAGATAAACCAAGTAAAAATATGATAATTTGTATCACTGTAATCAGATCCACTATTAAAAGGTCTCGCTAAAGTCGCTTCTTAGGCTCAAAATAAAGTTGATTTTCTTGTGTATTTGCATTACCACCTCACGCACACGAGTCATGTATGTCGATGTGATTTGCGCATTTGTTTGTATATTTACACGTTTGCTTCATTGCATAACACAAAAATTAATATTTTCCAACATAACATTTAATGCATTTATTTTATTTGGAATATTTTTTACTGACAATTTTATAAAATGTCTGCAGGACTTTGACCTGGTTGTTTTAGATGAAGTCGTACTCCTTGCTCCACAGAGGTATATGCAAGATGCCCTGGCAGCAGAAGAAGATAATGATTACAACCGGGGGAAAAGATATACTGCTAATAGGTAGTTTATTTTATGGACTTAACAGATACCTAAGTGCTGGCTACAGACATGTCATTCCAAGCTGATGTGTATGGCATATAATGGATAAATAATTTTGGCCAGTACCATGGCTTTACTCAAGGAAGACTTGGGTGATCTATCCAATGATATCATGTGTGAATAATATAATTTATGTTGAGTTTAAGTTGTATAAAGCATTTCTTTTGTAGTATGCATTTTTTGTAGCTACCTACCCACTAGAGAATGATTATATGTATGGCTATGTTTTGAAAGCAACTGTGAGGAGATTATTATAAACATAGGATGAATTGAAGTTGACTAGTATTGTCTTGGGATGCAAAGGATGTAAAGAACAAAAGTACACTGGTGAATATGATTTTAATCGTGCATATACAGTAACACATTAAGTTAAATGATAAATAACACATATTCATATTGAGTTGAGAAAGCAAAACTTGTTGCAGTGTTTCACGAAAACAGATTGGCTTGTAAATATCAACAGAACTACAAACACTAGGATACTATTCTATCCAGATACTGCTCATTAATTTCAATTGCATGTAAAACAAAATGGCTCTGGAAACAGAACAAGGTTTTTAAGACTAAAATACTAGTTCATCAAAAGCAACATTGAATGCTTCTATCACATAGGTACATCATCAGCCGTCTTATTACAACTAAATCAAATATACTTGACACCAATTAAAAGCATCAAATTTTCAGTTTTTTTTAAAATGTGTTTATTTACTATAGAAATTATTATAACCTTTATATGAATACCCAGATGAATGTACACAACTGCATACAATGTAAAACTAACTGTTATATGTTATGAAATGTACTAAACTTATATAAGTACAAATATGCATGTACAGACATAACTTGAATTCAAGAGTACAGTCAGGCATACAAAACTGAAGGATATCATCTAAGAATAATTATGGCATATATAGAGGTTTTCCATGTTATTTAGGTTGGTTGGGGTGCTCCAAATATTATTTAAATTATTACAAAAGACCTCCCCCTCCCCCGGCTTGTTTTTGTGAGGAATTGAAGTAGTGATAGAAACAATGCTCAGAGCCCCCAGTCAGTGGTGCCGACAGTTAAATTAATGAATACACAAAATGAGAAAGTCAAATAAACAACAATTTATAATCATTAAATAATAGTCATCTCTCAAATAAAATTCAAATTAAAACCCTATTACTCGTCTTTAACTCGACCAATTTATGGCCTGTTTTATCATCTGACTTGGTGTAATCAATTTTCCTGCTGTCCTGTGTTCCTACTCATCTGTATGATCTTTCTCTGGACTGGTAGTCCAATTCCCTCCAGTCCGTCTACCTTCTGCCTCCGTTTTTCCTTTTTCTTTGTCTCCCAAAGACTTTATATATGAGAAACTAGTGTATCATTACTTTAAAAGATTGATTACAGTCATCCCATTCCAAAATACTAGACAGTTCTATAGAAATTACATTGATGTTCTAGTATCCTGTGCTTGGTTTCTATGTTTTTGACACAAGCGATTACCATTTACTCAATGTCAAACTTAAGTATATCACCTAAACAAAACTACTGCAGAGAAACAAATATTGAAATTAAGCCCATCCCCACCCCCATGTATGTTTCCTATTGCATTTCTTTTAAAATTAGGGTAGCTAGGTACACACACACACACACACACACACACACACACACACACTGAATAGTATATATAATGTACTAAGTACAGTGCAAAACTGGCTCTGATATACATATCATATTCAGGAATGCAGGGGTCATGCTACCAGTCGAATAAACTTTGCCCTCTTGATTTTTCAGATGTAAAATGACTGGTTGTACTTTATACCTTCCTTTATGTACCCATTAAGTTCTGGCAGTGTTGTAACCCAAGGCAAAATATATTTATGCAGTGATGATACCAATTAGCCTACGCAGACAAACAAACTCTTAAACATGCACAGGGGTGTTTTAATTGCTAACTGACCATTAACCCTGTTTGCAGCAATATATCACTGCTCGAGTTCATGAAATTGGGCCTACTGTACAGTTATGAAAATATACCAAATTCTGATCCAAAATTGTAACAGTTTGTGTGATTTAGATTTTTAACATACCTTGAACAATTTTTTCAGTCATATTCCTATGATGTTTGCAGTGTGGTAGTTTATAGTGATGTCTAGCACTGATTAGGCATCATGCCGCAGACATGTAGTATGACATCCCACCCAGTTGCATTATCCTGACAGTAGGACGACCAGTCCATACATTAACTTTTTACTGCTGAGCACCAGCTGTTAGTACCATTTTTATGTGGTTGGTATGACTTGGCCATGGATCAAGGCCTCCACAACCTCTTGCATCTGAGGTAGATGCTCTTACCACTAGGCCACTGGAACGGTCAACACCAGTATGTAAATAGTAATTTGTTGTTAACGAATATAATCATTGAAGATCATTTCTAATTTATTTCTTCTTTTTAAAAAAAACAGAAGTTAACAGCATTTTTTTCTTTATAAAATTCGGTTTGAAACTGTACGTGAACCTGTAATGGCAGACATTCATACACCTGTGATAAACCACTTCATTACATTGCATTCTGAAAAAATTGAGCATATAAATTCAGGAAAATATATAATTTAATTAAAACAAAGTCTAAATATTTTGTGTTAGAAGATTTAGCTTAAATATTTAATAATGTAGTCAAAAATATGGAACAATACTATGTTGTGGAATTCTAAACAATGTTGTTAAGCTCAATGCTGTAATAAATTTTCATGAAAACACACAATATATATATATATATATATATATATATATATATATATATATATATATATATATATATATATATATATATGCAAAAACTCTTTAAAGCAATGCATATCGTTGCTATCAGTATTTAGGCAAATAATAAAACCATAAATATGCAGTCCTAATATTGGATGTTTGTAATAAATCTAAAAAATGTGTAGTTAAATAAAGATGCATTCACATGGCACAACACATGTTCCTTCATGGGTTTTGTTGTAAAAAAAAGGGTCCAGCTCAGTTACATATCAATTTTAATGCTTCAGTGTGTTGTCTATTGATAGGTACAGTAATGTTTAGTGGGAGCAATGAAATCAAAATGAAAAGTATGGATTGAAGTCATTTGCTCCAATGTATATTTTTTCTGCTTGAAAGTATGCTAGAAATCTTTCTGTCTGCAATTTTACACAAAACATTTAGAACATAATATTATTAAAAGGTACTTTATTATGCAATAATACTGACGTAATTACTTGATTTTAATCTCGTTAGTTTCTGCTGTGCTTTTTTAATACATCATATTGCCAAAATACACTGCATTTACCTCAATCTAAACATACATAAGACAAGTATAAATGCAATAGGTGTGAAAAGTTATAAAAGGTGTTACATCTTTTTGTTCAAATATACGTTTGTAAAAGCTTTAAGAACATAATCAACAGTGGTCTGAAGATAAACTGCAACTGGAAATCAAACAGATGCAGGACTTTAGCTCATGGTAGGCACTTCAAGAAAGACTTAGTCAAAGTCTATATGGGTTCCTGGTAGGGATCATTTGTTACCATACAATCACTAGAATAGTCTCTCCATAACAAGTTGATATCAACAGATGTTACCCGACTAAAAGGCCTAAATCATTTTAACTTAAAATGAGATTTCTGCTTTGTAACAATCTATTCCGTAGGTGGTGGTGGTATTGGAGCAAGTACATCAGATATTCACCTGGGATCATTTATGTCCAAAACAACTGGCTGGTTCATGCCAACTCTATCATATAATCTCATTTTCAATATTTTCATAATTATTTCCAGAATATACAGATACTGTTGATCAGCTTTCTTTAGGTTTGCAGACCATCTCTCCCTTTTTTGTTGAATGACCTTTGGTATTTGACAATAAAATGCAAACATTTCACTGACAAGGTCATTTTATATTTTATTTTAATTCTCAAAAGTCCAAATAAAAACTGCATAAAATTACATGTAACAAATCATTTTGCTACAGATGAGAATGGCAATATAACAAACCTGTATCTTACCCATATATCATAATAATGTTTAGATTATTTACAGAATTTTCTAATTACATTCGACTAATTCTAACCAAAATTGGTTTATGAATTTTTTTTTAAAAAAAATTTGTTCTGTAAAAGATTAAATTGTACCACAAACAGATTGTTTATCAACCTTCAAGGTAAAGCATTAATATTTTAACAAAAATGAATTATAACATTAACATACAAGAATAAATTGTATTACCATATTGTTCCAGCTGTGTTTACAATTACATCTCTGTCAATATGATTGTTATGATCAATAGCTGCCAACAGATTCCAAGCGCTGAAATTTATCCTACTTTGCAAATGTTCACCTGTCCGTGTATAGCTCAGACCGGTGTGAATTAGATTGCAAGCAAAAAAGTAAAAAATCCAGAAACAAAATCTGATTCCAACAATGGGCATGCGCACAAAAATTGGGCAAAGCTTGACCCCTCTCTCCCTGTACACATGCATACTTTTTTTACACACACACACACACACACACACACACCATCTGCGTACATGCGATTGCCCTCCTCATTCTCTAGAACAGCCTATATTTAGTCCACACATAAAAGATCAAGGATTAACAATAATATGTATTTAATATAACTGATAGTCCACCAATGTTGAATATCTGGCTGCATCAAAGAAATAAGCTGTGTAACTTTAACAAGTTTGTCTATTGTCCACTAAAACTCAATCACCAACTGAACCCAGTCAAGCAGGTTACATATTAGACAAATTACTATCGAAGTATATGTGTACGTATATTATCAGTAGACCCACTCCCATACACAAGCATATGCATTTGGGTAAACCCCCCTTGCCCTCTCCATGTATACTAAACGGACAAACCATAACTATGGCCTTAGTGTGGTTTGTATTTATAATACAATGCATTCATTTTCTTACTATGATAACCAGTATATCTTCATTCTTTCAATTATGCATCAATACTATATTTAAGATATATTGTAATTACACATTTTTAAATTGTATATTCATATACACCAAAGAAAGCTTTTGTGGGAACAACTTTCTGGTTCATACACAAATACCATCCACAAATACCAATACAACAATACAATTATATATATATATATATATATATATATATATATATATATATATATATATATATATATATATATATATATATATATATATATATATATATCATGCAATTACTCTTAGTTTAGTTACATATATCATGCATGTATCATAATGGTTGTTTTTTAGTATACTTAACACAAATATTCCCCTTTTATGTATGTATCACAATTATTTTTGTTAGTATACTTTCTCAAATGGGTTGATAAAACTTTTAGACTTTTCCATCATTACACTTTCCTTTTCCTTAAGTTTTTCAACTTCAGACAAGACTGAATCCCTTAAAATATAATTTTGAAATGTGTAAATACTAATATTGAACTTGGAAATCTTTAGCTTTGTATCAAAAGAAAGCATTATCATTTATCTTGGTTATTATGATGGGAATGATAATGCTTCAAGAAATAATAATAATAATAATAATAATAATAATAATAATAATAATAATAATAATAATTTATTTAAATGGGTGACTCGTTTAGTAAAAGACTATTCTCCCTTGAGGCCATTTAACTAAAATACAAAGAGCATGTTGAGGAACATATCAATAACAAAAAAAAGACATTTGCTAACAAACAAATTACAAAAAAAATATTATTCAAAATTAAACAAACCATATTTTAACAAAATATACAATCTTTACCAACTGCAAAATATTAAACTAATATAGAATGATACATTTCCAGGTAATACATACATTCCTTAGTCTTTTTAGATGTGCATCTACCAAAATATTTGTAAACAAGTAAATATACATAAAATTTAATAAAATGTAGTAATACTTACACAGATGCCATATCTGATTCTGATGTGGTTAGATCAGACAGAGCAGGAATTTGTATCCTATGAATTGTTGGCCCAGGTGTAGAAGTTGTTGCCATGTCTTCTGTGACATTCCAATCTGTTTCAGATGTTTTCCTTGCACTGCCATTCATAACTAATATAGCAAAGGAAAATAAATGTTTCATTAGACACAATAATTATATATACTTTACAAATAATAGTATGCATAAAATATACTTAACTGTATTGCATTACTTTAATTTACAGTCATCCCCATTTACATTATATATATTTTTTATTAAAAAAATCAGTAGTGACTGCTTGCCTCTAAATAAAGTCTTATGATTGCGTGCAAAACTGAAGATGATCATTAATTACCCTTTGGTAGCCTTAAAAACGGCAATATATATGTTATGGCGTACATGCGGGTTTCAAACTTTTAGCGATATTGTTGCAGGGCTATGACATTTTATTTCAAGCTAAATGGAATAATGCCAGTTTATATAAAATATGTTATTTTATGAGTTTTGATAAAGAATTAAAAATACAGAAATAAAATAGCGGTATAAAAACTTGACTGTTCATTGCAAAATTGAGATTCACCTATCCAGCAAGAATTTGGCGTCCTCTGGATTAGTTTTCAGGCTCAAAGTGGACATCTTTTTATTCCATCGTTCATACTGGTCACCAATACATATGCGTGTGCTTCCATAATTTGCCCAGAGAGCTATTTTCCCCCTCCTTTCATAATCTAAATCTTCGCATTCGATATAATATCGAACGCCATTAATTTTGTAAACACGTGTTTGCGCATGGCTAAAAATCTTAATCTTCGGGAGAGGTTAACTTATAGCTTACATGAATATAGGCGTGGCAAATATCGAATTTTTGTCTGCCAGACAATAATGAAAAATCGCGTATTTTATCACAAAATTTCCGATACTAGCCTGATTTCTGCCTCAGTAACAACCTGAATCGCAATTTTTCAATTAAATAAATAATCACGAACTGAAAAAAGAAATATATAATTTCATTCGTTTTTACTTAGGTTGTATGCCTTTAATGGGGGGTGCAAGGTCTGGGCCTGACGTCCCGCTTGCCAAAGGGAAGTGAAGCGTCTCTCATAGCCTCTCCTTTCCAGGTGTAGAGATCGCTGCAGGGCCACTGTTTTGCTCTGATGGACAGGAGGTTACTTGCATATAGCCTCTCCTACACTATTGTGTCTTCAACAGCACCTTCACGCGGGGCCCCTTGTTTTCACAGAGCCTGTTGTGTGGCGCGACCGAGTGCTCGGCGGTATAACTGGGAGGGCAGACTGGGCTCATTAGCCTTGGCAGGCAGCCAGTCTAAGAGAAGGGAAACTCTGACTCCAAACCCGAGTAGATGAAGCTCGTTAGCCTGGTCAAGGCAAATTTTCTAGAAGAATAAAACTCTGATTGAAAACCAATGGTTCCACTGCCTTGTGGATATCTTCGGGAGAAGGAAAGGCTACGGGAGTAAACCCAGGCAGAAAATCCGGAGTGGAGCCCCCAAGGCGGCTGGATGTCGACTACGACTTCCTTCCGGCAGCTCCTGCATCCAAACTGGTGCCAAATGTCATGCTCAGCATTCCTTTGGACCCAACCAGCAAGGACGAGAGGGGGATCCTGAAGTCTGGGCAACCCAGGATCTCCATATTCCATGCCCATGCTTGTGCCCTGGAGAGGTCACTCCAGTCTCGCTACTAAGTGAGGAAACAACACGGAAGCTGACAGTTTACGGGTTATAAGTCCCATCCGATTGGCGTAGGGAAGTGGCGCCACGGGTCAGCTTTGACGATGGTAGGGATCATCGTGTCCCACTGGCCAACTATCGCTCGCCTCAAGCCAGGCAGCCCCCGGTCAATAAGGTGTTGACCCGCCATCGCCTGCCTGCTCCAGTGGGTGTTTGGAGCTCAGTGTGTTGCTTAACATGACAAGACGAAAATTACACACCAGACAAAAAGAAAAAGAAACGAATAAAGAAGACTCCAGCTCTTCGATTTGCAAGCTGGAATGTGTGCACTATGTGTACAGGCATCTCCGATGACCTCAGAGAGGTGGATGACACCAGGAAAACGGCCATCATCGATAGAGAACTCACCAAGCTAAATACCAGCATAGTTGCCCTCCAGGAAACTAGACTGGCCTCTAATGGCTCCCTCAGAGAGGAAAACTACACTTTCTTCTGGGAGGGTCACGAACCTGAGGAGCCCCGTCAGCACGGAGTGGGCTTCGCCATCAAAAACAATCTTCTGGGCTTGGTTGAACCTCCCGCAGGGGGCACTGAGCGTCTCTTGTCCATTCACCTCACCACTACTGCAGGTCCTGTCAACATCATTAGTGTCTACGCCCCCACCCTCTCGTCTTCAGAAGACACCAAGGATCAGTTCTATGGGCAGCTGGATGAACAGATTAAAAGATGCCCCAAACACGAATCACTTTTTCTCCTCGGCGACTTCAATGCCAGAGTAGGTGAGGATCACAAATCATGGCCTACCTGCCTCTGATATCATGGTACTGGAAAGACCAACGAAAAGGGTCAGAGCTGCTGGAGCTGAGCACCTACCATGGCCTGTGCATAACAAACACTTTTTTCAAGGGTAAGCCACAACACAAAGTGTCGTGGAAACACCCCAGGTCCCATCACTGGCACCAACTTGACTTGGTCATCACCAGGCGCTCTGCCCTTAACAGCGTCCTCTCCACCAGAATCTACCACAGTGCAGACTGCGACTCCGACCATGCCCTCGTGAGCAGCAGGGTGAGACTACAGCCAAAGACACTACACCGTTCAAAACCAAAAGGACAACCACGCATAAACACCGCACAGATGTCGGTCCCTTCAAAGGTACAGGAGTATGTGTCCGCCCTGGACAAGGCTCTCCAGGACCTGCCAGAGCACGACGCCACAGCCAAGTGGAACGCCATGAAGGGTACCATCTACAAAACAGCCATGTCCACGTTTGGCAAAAAGGAACGAACCAGTCAGGACTGGTTCAACGCACACCTAACAAGGATGGAACCACTAATCGAGGAGAAACGAAAAGCCTTTATAGCGTACAAAAAATGCCCAAATGAACGGACGCATGCTGCTCTTAAACGTGCTCGAAGCAACACTCAACGCATCGCTAGACAGTGCGCGAACGAGTACTGGCTACAACTATATAAAGGAGTCCAGCGCAGTGCCGAGACCGGAAACATAAAAGGTATGTACAGTGGCATCAAGAAGGCTCTAGGCCTTACAGTGAAAGGGGTCGCTCCCTTGAATTCTATGATGGGAGAGAAGATCACAGACCGTGGGCAACAAATGGCCAGATGGGTGGAGCACTACTCAGAGCTATACCCCCGTGAAACGGTAGTCACTGAAGCAGCCCTCAGCAGCATAAAGAATCTTCCCATCATGGAGGAGCTCGACGAAGTGCCAACCTTAGAAAAGCTCAGCAAAGCAATTGACTCCCTCCCAAATGACAAAGCACCAGGTAGTGACAGCATCCCGCCCGAAGCTATCAAATGTGGGAAACCAACACTGCTCCAACCACTGCACGAACTACTTTGCCTCTGCTGGGAGGAAGGACCAGTCCCCCAAGAAATGCGTGATGCCACAATTGTGACCCTTTACAAAAACAAGGGCGACCGCAGTGACTGCAATAATTACAGAAGGATCTCGCTTCTGAGCATCGTTGGTAAAGTGTATGCCCGCATCATACTAAACAGGCTGCAGTTGCTGGCAGACCGTGTGTACCCAGAATCCCAGTGCGTCTTCAGAGCAGGCAGGTCGACAACATACATGATCTTCTCTTTACGACAACTCCAAGAGAAGAGCAGAGAGCAAGGTCAACCACTCTACATGATGTTCATCGACCTCATCAAGGCCTTTGACTTAGTCAGCAGAAAGGGCCTTTTGAAGTTCTCAGTAAGATCGGTTGCCCTTCAAAACTCCGCAGCATGATAATCTCTTTCCATGTAGATATGAAGGGAAAAGTCCTGTATTATGGATCTTCCTCAACCTCCTTCCCAGTTAACAGCGGTGTGAAGCAGGGCTGCGTTCTGGCACCAACCCTATTCGAGATCTTCTTCTCCTTGCTTCTGTCCTACGCCTTTGACTCGTCCACTGATGGCATATATATACACACCAGGTCCGATGGGAGGCTGTTCAACCTGACACGACTGCGCTCAAAGACGAAAGTGAGGGCTGTGCTCATCAAGGAGAGGAAGCTCTTCAGAGACTGGGAGACCGTTTTGCTGATGCCTGCATGCAGTTTGGACTCAACATCAGCCTGGAAAAGACAAAGGTCAGCGTGCAAGATACCACCATTGCCCCTACAATCAAAATCAACGGTGTCACCTTGGAAGCAGTCAACAACTTTACCTACCTGGGGTCAACCATCAGCAACACTCTCTCGCTCGATAAGGAGCTGGAAAGAAGGCTTGGAAAGGCAAACACCATCATGTCACGACTGACCAAGAGGGTGTGGGAAAACAACGCGCTGACAGTGCAAACCAAAGTCAAAGTTTACCAAGCCTGCATTCTCAGCACCCTTCTATATGGAAGTGAGACCTGGAATACCTACATGAGGCAAGAGCGCCGGCTCAACTCCTTCCATATATGGTGCCTTAAACGCATCTTGAAAATCAGCTGGCAAGACCGTGTCCCAAACAACGAAATCCTGCAGCGTGCAAACACCCACAGCATGTTCTCCCTTCTGAGCAAACGTCGCCTTCGATGGTTGGGACACATCCGACGCATGGAGGATGGGAGACTGCCAAAGGGCATCCTATATGGACAGCTGGCCAATGGCACAAGAAGAGTCGGCCGCCCCTCACTCCGCTTCAAGGATGCATGCAAGAGTAACCTGAAGGCATGTGACATCGCACCTGATAGCTGGGAAGTGCTGGCCGAGGATCGAGGCACCTGGAGACTGACAGTAAGTAAAGGTATCTCAGTCGCTGATACGAGGAGAGGTCAGTTGGCAGCAGAGAAACGTGTCAGAAAGGGCCACGTGACAGCAACCACAGCTACTCGGGCTTCCCAGCATGTCTGCACAAACTGCAAGAGGGACTGCCACTCGCGCATAGGTCTCCACAGCCACAACAGACGATGCCAACAACCCAGAGACAGACGACACCCCAAGGGCGCTATCCGCATGGTCTACCGAGACTAAGGCGCCAATGATGATGATGCCTTTAAATAGCTTGAACTGCTCGAACTGTTAATTTTAAATCATTGATGTTTGCCAATTGAGGAAATTTTATATGAGAACATGCATTGACAGGAGCAAAGGTCATAATGTCTAGAATAAGTCACTGTGGCATACATTGTCATATTTGCTGGCGTTATTATCAAGGAAACTTGCGGAAATAGCCTACTGTAACACAGAAGAAATAAAATTGTGTAATGCATTAGTTAATCTTCTATGTGATCTATATATGTCACATGACCCTTTGTTAAAAAAAAAGTCTATGCTCATTGCTTACAGATTGAGTTTGGGTTGGTGGTTGATGCATACAAGAAAAGAAAAATAATGTGTAAAAGTAAAACATTTTGTGTGCGGCAATAAAGAACGGCCCAAATACAGTACTTTCAGCGTGTGAACAAGCTACTGTAAGATAAATAAAATGGAACCTTTTTTTTTTTTTGCTTCATCCCGGACGCCAATTCTTGTATCAGAGTTCTTGGCTCTAAATATGCACTCTGTTATAATTATATGTAAAGGTAAGATATGGGACCAGTAAATATACTTTTTTTATTGTACTGGTACTTCTATAGTTTCCGTCAGTAAGGAATGTAACGAAATTCCCAAGCAATCTTGTTAAGAATTTGATATTATTAAAAGTATATAAAATAATTCCAATTTTTTTTCTTTTTTTTGTATACAACATAGTAGTATTCATAAAAAAAATTAATTTAACGTCTTGCAAATATAATTATATTTATGAATCTTTAATGATATTTTTGACAAGTTAAAAATTTGCCAACATTTTGTAAAAGATATTCGAGCCTTATTCAAATTTTTAGAAACATTTTGAATTGAAAATAGATCTTATTATCAACTTTCCATCGTTATTTATTAGCGTGTGTGTGTGCGAGAGAGAGAGAGAGAGAGAGAGAGAGAGAGAGAGAGAGAGAGAGAGAGAGAGAGAGAGAGAGAGAGAGAGTGTGTGTGTGTGTGTGTGTGTGTGTGTGTGTGTGTGTGTTATTTTGTAGGAATAAGAACTACTCCAAAATTTTCAGAATTCAGAAAGCAGTTGGTTGAATTTTACATAATTTCTCTGGGCCACCAAATACTTCTCTCTTTTGTTGAAAAGGCGTATTTCTGTTTTCTGGTTGTCTCTGCTAAACATCTTGTCCCAGGTGATACGATTCCACTTAAAGTTACCTTACCGATTATGTCAATAGTGTGGCTTGTGGTATGAGTCTTTACTCTTAAAATAAGTAACAGAAAAGATTGAAAAGCAACAAGCTTTGTAAAATTTGAACAATTCATGTATTTCCTCTGAAAGTGAAAATGAAACAAAGAATTTACATTAGAATACATTGAACTTAAAGAATTCTTTTTTATATAAAAAAACACAAATAAACAATGCAAATTAAATTTACATAACAATAGTTAAGTGAAAGCTTCGGTGTTAACACTTCCCATTTTTATCAAGAAACTCTCAAATGTCAGGAACGTGTCTTTCACGAGGTATCAGCGATAGTGTGGGCTTAATCTCATTTCCGTTACAGTCTTTAGATTACAACTTGTACAACAATGAACATACATGCGCATTTTCTATACGTGTGAGGTAATGACCATTCAATGTTCGGTATGAAACTGGTTTTCTTTCGATCCATAACATTTAATTTTATTTATCACAAGATAATTATTTTGTTCTAAATAATATAATGAATATTATATGTTGATGTTTTGCTTTCAAACAGAAGACAATATTTGTCCAGCAATTGGAGATCCGGAAAAGTGAAAATAAGAAATACAAAATCCGAGGCCCTGTATTGGTCCCTTATACAGTTGTGAAATACCGTGATACCTATCACAGTATGTTAATAAATATCGAGGTTGATTTTTTCTTGCTTTTATTTTTGGCTTTTAGCACCCCACCTAATTCTTGATAAGGGAAATATTATAGTTTTCCTCAGAACACTATAGCTTGAACCACTGTCTACGTATGCCCAATAAAAACACCTAACATTTTTATGACAACTATTACATTTTTTTTAAATATCTTGAAGTTTTGACCATGCGTACCTAAAATTCAAACAACACCGTATATATTTCCACTCTGAGTGCTTAGCCTTTCCTAATGCTAATTCTGCACCATAATTTTGGAACCCAAAATACCTTCAGAAACTTATGATATTTTATATATAAAAGTCGTTGAAGGTCCCCAATTTATAAGATATTTTATATATACAAGCCGTTGAAGGTCCCCAATTCAAAAAGCTGGCTGTTGGTTCAAAACATAACTATATTAGCTATGAAAATTTTCGACACTCATAGAGCAACAAAGGTCAACGATACTTTTCTAAAATGTTTATAAAATTGATCAGTTATACAACAGTTATCACGCGGAGATCCCAGACATTCGTGCAGTTTCACGTCGTCTGAAGTTTCAATAATAAAAACAGTGAAATGATTCGGTACACACAACTACAACATCACTATAACCCAATTTTATCAACGAACTTCAAAGTAAGAAAGAAGATTAAAATTATTGGCCTGACAACCAGTACATCATACGTAAATACATTCATGGAAAAATGCCGTCTTCAAAAGTGTTACTGGTGTTAAGTGGCGTCTCATCATGTATTCTTTTTCAGCTATAGTTTGTACTTCGTGCAAGCATATTCCTTTATATGCCACCATACTAACACCACAAAGTGCTTTTGCAGTATTCTCATTGACTGCAACATAGGAATTTTTCTTGCATCGCCTTCTGGTTGTTGTTGTAGAGTTTAACGCTATTTTTCAGCACACGATAGGCTATCATGGCGGCCAGTAGAAATGATGGAGGAAGAACCTGGGAAACCAGGAAAGAACCACCGACCCACTGGAAGCTACTAGCAAGTTTTCTCACATTCCCACATACACGCTCCCCACCCCCACCCTCCGCCTTCTGGAATCTTTTTAGTCTTACTATCAACAATCTGGCGGCCATCCTTTTTCAGACTGGGGAGAGGGTGTGACTTACGCCCGACGGAATAAGGCCAATTTATCAGACGGGATCATTAACAATGAATTTAATAGTATCGGTCAATGATCAGAGTTGTTGGGGATTCAAATTTAAAACTAGAACATTAAAACGTTGAACCAAACCCTAAGATAACGACAAGTGTGATTTAATTGTCAACTTATATGATTAAATTGACTCTCTTTGGAAACGAATGTCGACAAACGCCGGTCTCCCAGCTGAAGAAATTTATTCAACCACGTCATTCTTACAAATTAAAAATTGCAAAAAAATCACAATATATTTTCAATCTACTATTTTATAAAGTAACACCAAGATTTAGTAAAATGTTTGCATCGAGTAAACCATTCATATGAATATCCAATAAACTGAATGCTGCTTTAGTGGAATCGACACACTTCTTTATGTGGAAACATTGTAAATAGTTTGATCAACATCAATATATATCTCGTCAAATATTCCAAACAAACAAACTATGTGATATACTACACAGAAATTGCCATTAGAGATCCAGTGTTGAAAATGATGTCCGTGTCAAATTTTCTAAAAATATGACATTTTATCTTTGAATTATAAATAGAAAAATAAATTATACGTCTAGATATTACCGGTTGTCATTTGTTCATTATTGATTCAATTCGCGTCGGCAGCTATTCTATCAGTCACAAGATTTTAAATGTGTTATGCCTCAGCAAGAATTCCACCAATGCCCAAATTCACCCGTTCTTCTCTCCAAAATGGTTCCACTAAAATAAAAACTATGCGATAAGCAGAATCTCAAATGGGAGCAGATTTAATAGTACATATAACCGCTTCGGTAGCCTAGCGGTTAGAGCGTCCGCCTCACAAGCGTAAGGTCGTGGATTAAAGCCCCGGCCGAGTCATACCAAAGACTTACAAAAATGGTACCTTCAGCTAATCGCTTGGGGTTCAGCATTAAGAGACTGGTGTTAGGACTGTTCGGCCTAGTGTCAGGATAATGTGACTAAGTGGGACATCATGGTACATGTCTGCGGCATGATACCTCTGGGCTAGACATCACTGTAAACTGTCACACTGCAGACATAGTAGCGATCTGACTGAAAAAAGAATGTTAAAGCTACGCTTACAATCCCAATCACACACAATAATACTACATTTAGGAAACCCTTTGAATAATTTCCAGCTTTGATCACTAATGCTAACAAAAGCTAGACATTGTTCAACTCGTTCAATAAATTCCATATTAAATCATTACCCATTTGAGTTCCTCAGTATATAAAATATCTTATAAATTTCAAAGATAACTAAATTCGTTTTAAATATCCAATATCTAGTTTTAGAACTAACTAAAAATATGGTTTGCCAAACACATGAATCAGTCAGGAGCTCTTTTCGCCATATTATAGTGTATATTACTTTGACACCATAATAGCTATTGTTAGGATAGGACTCCCTCCCCAAGGGTATTGTCGTAAAAAAGCTGTTAAATTTCAGTCAGTGTTCTTGTGAGTTCACACCATTTTTCATCGCACGATATGCTGGCTATACATGGCGGCCAGCATATTTGGTGGAGGATGAACCCAGGAATAAATTAGTTTTAATTCACACCCTTCATATATGTCGGTACGTACACCAAACAGTATGCGATGGAACATGCTAAATTAGGGCATTAGTACACATTCTAATGAAAGAAATGAGTTGCCAACAAGAATACTGCGTGTCCGTGGTAAAAATTGCAGTCATAATTTAAAAACAAAATACGCAAAAGAATTTGCAATGTATTAAAAAGATCGATCAACAAACACAATTCACCGATATCCGATTAGCTTATTTTAACACCACTGTCTACCTTGGTACGAATGTCAGCATACACCATCGGAACTTGATCAAATATATTTATCACCGTAAGGGAGAAAGAAAAAACAGTAAAAGGAAAGATAGAAAGAAAGAAAAATAGCAAAGGGTCAGAAACGATTCAATTAATCATTGATTGAACAAAGAAATGAATGCAATCGAAAGGAATATATATATATATATATATATATATATATATATATATATATATATATATATATATATATATATATATATATATATATATATATATATATGTGTGTGTGTGTGTGTGTGTGTGTACGTGTGTGTGTGTGTAGGTAGGTATGCACGCACGTATGTATGTATGTGTGTGTGAGTGTGTGCGTGCGTGCATGCATGCATGCATGGGTGTGTGTGTGTGTGTGTAGGTAGGTATACACGCACGTATGTATGTGTGTGTGTGTGCGTGCGTGCATGCATGCATGGGTGTGTGGGTGTGTAGGCAGGTATGCACGCACGTACGTACGTGTATGTATGTATGTATGTATGTATGTATGTATGTATGTATGTATGTATGTATGTGTCTGTTTTAGTTCGGTTTATATGTTGCCTGTCAAGTCGTGCACTGTCTGCGTGAGTTCGAGTCTAAGATTCGGCTAATGTAGTTATATGAGTAAGCTTGCCAGTAGCTTATCGTAGGTCGGTTGTTCTTTCCGGCGGTTTGTTCGGTTTCTTCCTCCACCAATAATACTGGCCGCCATGTATAGCCTATCGTGTGCTGAAAAATGGCGTTAAACCCTAAAACAAGTGTCAAGTTCTGTATAAGGCGTGTCGCGGACTAAAAGCTTACTGTAGAGACATTTTCCCCTCAAATGAAGTTAAAGCTAGTCGCAGCAACAATATTGATACCACTATCACTACTACTGCTGCTGCCACTAGTACTACTACTAATAATGATAATTAAAATAGCAGCAACAATAACAGCAATTGCAATTTTGGATGAAACTGATTAGGAAGAAGACAGTAGAGAAAACGAATTATGAAAACAACAATCTACAACATCAATGTTTTTTTTCTTCTCTTTCTTAAATTATTTTAATACTCTTTTTTGAAACATCACGTGTACACGCTGTCAAAACATACAAATGAAAAGACAAACGATTGTTTACTCAGTGTAAAGACATATAAATAAAAAGATAAACAATCCATTTGCAAGCTGTAAAAACATACACATAAAAGGACATACAATATATATATACACGCTGTAAAAACATACAAATAAAAAGACAAACAATACGTGTACACGCTGTTAAATCATACAAATAGAAAGACAAAAAATACATATATACTATTTAAAGGCGTAGATATAAAAAGACAAACAACACGTGTACACTTTGTAAAGAGATACAAGCAATCCGTGTACATGTTGTAAATCATACAAATAAAAAACAAACAATGCGTGTACACGTTGCTAAGACGTACAAAACAAAAGACAAACTAAATGTACACGCTGTAAAAAGACAAATAATACGTATAAATGCAGCAAAGACGTACAAATCAAAAGACAAACAACACGTGTACACATACAAACAAAAAAAAAACAATACGTAGACACGCTGTAACTACATAACTACATACAATTAAAAAGACAAACAATACGTGTACACATTGTAAAGACATACATACAAATCAAAAGACAAACAATACGTGTTCACGCTGCAAAGACATAAAAATTAAAAGACAAACAATCCGTTTACACGCTGTAAGAACAGACAAATAAAAAGACAAACAATCCGTTTACACACTGTAAGAACATACAATTAAAAAGACAAACAATACGTGTATACATTGTTAAGACATAAATCAAAAGACAAACAATACATTTACTGAGCTGAAGGACATACAATTATAAAGATAAACAATACATGTATACGCTGCATAGACATACAAATAAAAAGACAAACAATAAGAGTACACGCTACAAAAACATACAAATAAAAACGAAGTAAAGCAGATAAAGAATGTAGATATACAAACATATCCACAAAGGGCAAACAGTTATATATTTACGCTGTGAGAAAATGGAGAAGAAATCTGCAATAAATCTGCCAACCAGTACTTTGGATGTCCAGAAGATTTCATAATTGTACTTATTATTGTATTTGCAGACAACTGCTAGGGGCTAATTTTGATTTCTAAATCTGTGTTTTATATTTCCAATAATCAAGTGATTCTGCTGGTATTTGTCTTAAAATAAAATATAATCAGCCGTAAAGTTTTCAATAAAAGTGCCAATATTTTCTCTACTAGGCCATTAAAAAGTATAAAGTGCTTTACTATCATATTTGGTGCAAAAGTAGCCGGAGGTGCACGTTTGTCGTATTTCCTCCTTACCTGTGAACGACTATTATAAAGGTGTGTAACAGTTTGTTAGTTTCAGTTACCGTGGTCAGTGAAAGGGACATTTTGTTTAGTGGACAGGATGCACACATTATTACCGCATGGGTAAGTATAGAGGATATTTTTCTAAAACCAAATAATAATAAATAATACAAATAATTATTATTCATTTGAGTTGTATGCAGGCAATAATAATAATAACAACAACAACAACAATAATAATAATAATAATAATAATAATAATAATAATAGTAATAGTAATAATAATGACCAACATAAAACGTAATGATAATATTCATTATTATTATTAATAATAATAACAACAATAAAACATTTATTTTCTTTCTATTATTTCTTTTCTTGTAAATGTTTATTTATTTCCTTGTCATTTTTGTTTGTTTGCTGATATTACTAATGATTTTGAGGCCACGAGTGGCCGAGTGGTCTAAAGCGCTCACCGTAAGGGATTACTGCCGTCTCACCTCTGTTTGCGTGGGTTATAGTCTCGAGTTCGGCCTGTGTGTGTACTTAAGAAAGCTGTCAGTAGCTTCTCATGGGTCGGTGGTTCTTCCCGGAGTTTTTCCGGGTTCTTCTTTTCATCATTTATACTGGCTGTCATGTTAAGCATATCTTGTGCTGAAAAATGGCATAAACTCTACTAAAACATAAACAACAACTAATTATTTTGAAAACCCGGGTGGCTGAGTAGTCTACAGCGCTCGCCTTTACCAATCACTGTCATCGCATCTCTGTCCATATGGAATCGAGTCTCAGGCTAAGACAATGTGGGATTGTGAGAAAACTTCCCGTAGGTCGGTGGTTCTTACAGGGATAAACCCAAAACAACTAAGAAGTTTAGTTTTTGCTGTCGTGAATTTGATTATTTCGATGGATATTAGTTTTATCTAAAACGACGACGTCAACAACTTTTAAATTTAATGCTTAAATTCGTAAGAGTTGTACTATATGAATGCTTTTGTTGGTAAATCACAACTGCAAATCCTATGTCGTTATAACCTATTATCTCTTGATCTTCCGCTTTTACGATTTTTACTCTCAGTAAATATTATAAAATGACAATGTTGAATGGATTTTTTTTAAAAAAAACGAAACTGATATTGCATTAAATACATTGATTTTCTCAATGCTTTGAAATTGGATATTTGAATCAAATAATTTAATTGATTAAAATGTGTAGATTTCTGTATAGATTTATAAATATCGGGATTCTATTCGTGTTTGTTACTTGCACGATTTAGGTCTGTAATTAATGCGTAATTCACGTGCAAAGTATTACAAGAAGGCCGCGGATAACTGGCTCTATCTCCGGGGCTCTATTGGGAATTCATTATTGCAACAGATATATTGTAGTGAATTACTTTATGCTTAATGTATCTTTAGTAGACACTCACAAATAAATATCACGTTTGTTATTCTCAGCGAATACATATTATATCATAGTGATTTTGGGACCAAAGTTATCTTTGGATGTGAATAAATAAAATAAAGTAACTTTTATCGTAACCCTTTACATGCCCCATTGTACGGATTGGACACATGTTTATTGTGAGTAAATCTCTGGCAAATATCAAGCAATCGCTCAAAGTGATGACCAAACAGACGGACGCAGAACACAAAAACAATAAACTGATTTAAATTAAAATTTCAGAATCATGGACACTGCTTCAGCAACATCAAATGGACACCGGAGAAGACCTTACGACAGATTCATCCCCTTCCGGCCCAATTTGAACGTAGAGGAGTCTCATGCCAAGTTATTTTCCCCCACCCCAAACCAAAATGAAAGCGTACCGGGTCAATATCGCCAAAGTGGGGCCAAGGGCTATTGGAGACTTTTATCCGACGCCTTTCACGAGAGAGACCCAAGAATTCTACCAATGACTCCAACTAAAGCTACACTAGGTAGTAAGTATACTCTTCAGTAACGATTGCCATCTATACATCATCATGATGAAAGGCTATTGGTAATGCACAATGCAGTACAGGTGGGTGGGTGTGGTACTCTAATTGTGAAGAAATGGCTAATGCTCCATTTATTTTAGTTATAATCATACACCGTTTAGCATTGGATGTGTGAAATAACTTCTAATTTTAAAAAATCCCATACCACTGTGTCTACTGAACAACAATAATGAGTATGTATGTAGTGAAAATGAAATGCCATTGGCACTTATAATAATCCATTTAGTGGCAAGGAGAAGAGGATTTTGAATAAAACTTTAAGAAATTGAACACGAAATGTTTTATCTTGTTTGGAAATAAAATGGGTTGTAGATGTCCAATAAAACATTGACAATAGTTCCTACAATAAAGGTATGAAGGCATGTTTTGGACATAAGCAGCATTTTATGACGAAAATAAGAACACCATTCTCCATATATTTTGGTATGAATAACGAGACAATTTTAGTCTCCAACATTACGATGATCAACAAATTCAAGAGTCTGAAATAATCATATTCGCTGCTCACATTTCTTTCTGTACATGCCTATTGTACTACAACTGGTAATTCAGTTTTTCTAATTATAGTAATTAATGAAACTGGAGTTAAAATCTCGAACCGCTTTTTTAGTATCCTAATAATGGGTTTAAGAACAAATCTAAGACTTTACTATAAATTCCTTTTATATAGATCACCAGCCATATTAAACTATCCCCATGTATCCAGGTTTTCTAAGCATCCATGTCTTTACTAATGGCTTCATTGTACAATGATCAGAACTAATCGATCCAGTGTTAAATGTCGTACACAAAACAACATAAGTAATTATTACAAATATAGAAAAATGTCACTGACGACTCGCCACTAATATGTGTGTAATAAATTGTACAAATACGTGTCGATGCTTTTCCTATAAGTGGCATATTCGGCTCACTGTAGAATCCAGTTTAGCAAAGCACATGGATGCTTATATGAATACATGTTATATTTTCCTCTTCATTGAGCATGCTGCACAATGCTGTTTAACATTCTCGATTAGTGGCAATCATGACATCCACCAGGACTGAAGCAGTGCTATCTAGCAATGTATGCATATATCATACCTGTTTTGTTTATAATTTTGTTAAATATGTGTCTTTTCATAAGCGACTTCTCACACAAACTAAAGGAATCGCATACAGTAGTTCTAATGTAAGAAAAGTCAATGTACATCCCATTTATGCACACATATTAAGTTTATTTATGACAAATATCTAATGGTATTATCTTTAGACTGGTATTACGAACGAAATACTGGTGATAACCGAAGATATAAACTTTGGCAGATTAATACGCAGAGAAGATGAAAGATGATGCAAAAAGTTACAGTATTAAAAGGCCGTTCTTGACCCAGTGGCCCTGTTTGTGACCCTTCTACCCGCCCTCGACTTTACTCGCGTGATAATTTGGCCCACACGCGAGCGTTGCTTTTTGATCACTTTTAATTATGTCCCGTGAGAATACAATCACATGTGACGTCAGATGATCAAGTGATGAGAGACAGAGTCTCGTCCGGATGAAGGGGCATAAAGAGTTCCAGTGGACGCAAAAAATCTAGCCCTTATTACATCTCTGTTGTGACTATACTAAAGAAAATCCGGCAGAGAGAAATATTACTTCAGGCAAGTCTATGAATGGGATCAATAAATAATTATCTTGACTCATAGAGATGCCCCGAGTGGCCGAGTGGTCTAAAGCGCTCTCCGTTACGGATCACTGCCATCTCACCTCTATCTGCGTGGGTTCGAGTCTAGGATTCGGCGAATGTGGGTAAGTGAGAAAGCTTGCCATTAGCTTCTCGTGGGTCAGTGGTTCTTTCCGGGGGTTTTCCCCGAGTTCTTCCTCCACCATTAATACTGGCTATCATGTATAGCCTATCGTGTGCTGAAAAATGGCGTTAAAACCCACAACAACATCTTGACCCAGGAAATGAAGGAATGTAATGGTTAGCAGTTCACGAGTTTCGATCAGTGCTTGAGCCTTTTATTCGACTGTTTCTGCCTGTAAATTAGCGCGTTTTCTTAATTGTGCTCGTAATTGAATGTGATTTTCCACTTCGGCCAATGCAGTCGCAAACTCAGCCGCACTGATTGTTATATATTCAATTGCAATAGAGTATAATTTATTTATCGTATGGAGACTGTTTTGTGTGGTTGCAAGTAATTCAGAGTATACGTGTATTCGGGAATGCAGTCTCATGGAAACTATTTTACTAGCACCAACAGAGACAACCAGTTAATATTGATATATCACCTGTTACAGTTATTGGATTTAATTTATTTATTTTTTATTGTTAAATCCAAATTTGTCATTTAGGGTTTAATATTCATTAATTGGGAAATTATTCTGGAAAGTTCAGTTTGACCTAGATTCTAGTTGTAAACAGGCTGACCTTGGCTTGGTTACCTCTTTATCTGACCTTGCTTTAGATTGGTAAACAGGTCTTTAATATTATTGGTTAATTTCAAGGACAACTTTTTATTTTTAGTAATTAGTGGTTGATTTTTCTTCTGGTTCATTCTGTCAGTACGTGACTTGGAGAAGGTAGCTTCTTTCTATGACCTTCCAGAATCACATGATTCCCTTTTGTTTACGAGGGAATTACATATATATAGCTGAATTTTGGAAGCTAACAGTAGTAGAATCTTTGGGCTGTAAGTTATTAGTTGTGTATTTCATGTTTGAGTGTTAATTTTATTCTGGACTTTGTGTCAATTCGTTGGAAAAGAAGAATTATTCTATTTATTTGGAAACAGGACATACATTTCATAATTTCATCTGGATGATATTAAATCAAGAACTGCATCACGTGACATTGTCAGCCATTTTGGATTACATTGTCAAGATTCGAACCTGGAACTATTAGAACATTTATTTATCAGGACTCTAACAATTCCATTAGTGGATTATTTTTGTGAATTCTATATTGGATTAATGTTGGATTTGATTCTCTAAAACTGTAAGTTTATTTATTTTATGAAAATAATTGTACTTAATAAAATCATTGTTAAAGTTTTACAAGCTTGTTAGTTTTCACTCTTTCTGTGTTGCTGCTTATTCGAGCCTAAGCACGTAACACACCGAACATAATCACAACTGCAGTACCTAAGACGGCTAATGTTGTCGTGAATCTAGTCACCCAACAGATGCTACAGCAGCAAGATTCTAAATAGCATATACGATATAAATATGCTGGTTTATATTTCACAATTAGTGCGGTTCTTGAGGTGATTTCAATTCACAGCTGCTGTAACTCAAGGATTTTTTTCACGCTGGTAAGAATGAGGGCCCGTCATAGTTCCTCTATTAATAATACAATCGCGTATTTTGAATGCACGACAGGTTGACCTTGTTCGGTCTCATCCACAGGTGTTTCTTAGTTTAGTCAGTATTGGTTTAAAATATTCGATGGTGAACGTAACGGGAAGGGGGTAGGAGGGTAGATATATAAGTGAATGCCACTACACATTTGTTGAAACCTTTGCATCTGTTGCAAAATTTTAAGTTTTGGCGTTTGCACATGCACGTGCGATTACTTTATGCTGGCCTCGAGTTGGTTGTGGTACATCAGGTGATTCCAAATGGGAATTTCTTCTTTCACTTCTAACAAAATTATATGACAGTTCATACGAAGATTTGGTAACACCACTTTGATGCAGATATTGTTATTAATTAATTGTAAATAATGTTGGTATTGTTATTATTAATGTTAACATCTATTGGTAACAGATCCAACACCCCGTCAATACATTCTGCAACTACATCACCTAGAACATATTCAATTACATATAAAGACGATTAAATATTGGTCATGATAAGTGATGAGTGCTTCAATTGATTTTCATCTCCGGTAACTAAAGGTGTGCTGACAATGAAACTGGGTAAAATTTATAAACTTCAACTGTCCGTCATGATAACAAATTATTTATTGTATACAGTGCATTTCCAGCCATTTAACAGCGTCAAAATTAGCAAGGCGTGGAGCCTGCAATTCGCCTTGGAACTTGAAAGGTGGACGATGTTCACAATGTGTGACATGGTCTGTAGAGCAACCACGTCTATAGGGATAGTCAGTTGCATGGCCCCATCGAACAAGGCTGACTGTACAACGACCCTGACCTGTCCGGAAAAGGTTTATCTTGTTCACATATGTAGTGGAAGGTTGAAAACAGGAGGGCAGATGGCTCAGCTACGAGGAAGTGGTTTACAACATCGTTGAAGATCACTCATCACTCCATACCGAAATAGCTGTCATCCTCCGGTAACAGACATAGCCAGACTGGATGTCTCGAAGCCAAGCGTACTGCTGGATGTGAGGTGATGTCCATATACAGTGGAAGCTCCTCGCTGTCATAAACATTCACCAGCAGTTTTGTGGTTCCTTCCTGGTAACCGAGATGTGGAGAAACAAATGTTGCTGAGTATCGGCAGCCATGATAGAGTAGAACGTAATGTTCAAATGATAATGGTGGTATATAATCACGATCAATATGCCGTTTATCGTTAACTAAACTTCTAAATCGACTCCACGCTTTCATCATCATCATTAGTCCAGTGACCTAGTGTGGTCGTCTAGGAACTGTGCTGTTGAACATCTAACCAGGTGTGGACGTCAACGCCTCGACTTGCATTGATCCTTGAATGCGATTAATACAGTACTGGGAGAACATATAGAACACACCTTTACTACTTTAAACTCAGACGTATTGGGAAATGGATCAGTTTCATATTTTCAGAGTACTTTGTGACAATGTAGATCTAATGGGGAGAACAAAAACAACTTTATGTTAATGTATGAACAATTTTCAGACTTTTGTTTTATTGTTAACAACTATGACACAATATCACTGCGTGTTTTATAGTATCACCTTTATATGGCAGTGATGTATTCAGTTTTTACAGTTTTATTGGGTCGTGATTCTGTTCTAAAATCTTCTCAACATGTTTACCAGTGATACGGTGAAATTTGAACGAACTTTCTTATTTCAATAACCATATTCTTCAGTAGTCAAACTTGTATGAGGTTATGGATAATAAAAGACTTCTGACACTCCATATATTATGTTCTTTATGGAAGCAGCAAAAAGATGATTTGGGTTTTGTTCTTTCTTAATGGACGTTGTTTGCTTGGGCATCATTAAAATCAATTTACAAAGTTCACGCACGATTGTATTTGTCTCCCCAGTAAACATTGAACTACGACATGCTTGGAATATATTCGAGAAACTTGGTCTGAACAAGTTTTTTTAATTAATGATAACCATTATTATTAAAGAACAACATTTAATCCCGCACGTGAGATGAACAGCACATGTATTATACTAATTGTATGCACATGTGAAGTGGACAGCCTCACATACCTTAATATTTACTGAAGTTGATGATGAAAAAAATAGGAAAGTCAATTATTGGTATTGAAGTATGCCTGTTATAAAGTGTACACACAAATAATTTCCAAACTATCTGCCCTAAAACTTTCCTTTTTTATTCAACTGAAAAGTGCGTTCAAATAAGACAAACATTTCACCACACATACCTTTATAAATATGCTTAAGAAATGTGTACCATTACCTCTCCCATTTTCGTGAATTTTCATTATTGTTTGTATTGTATGATCTGTTTTTAAAATGACAAATGAATCGAGCCCCATTTATGAACTCTGTGAGACTCCATTCCATTCTAAGATTTGTCTTTTACAAGCAACTCCGCCATACTAAATTTTTCATTCCAGTATATGTTTGCCGTTTGTATCATACATTATGATGCTAGTCACGTGGAAACAAAATTTAAAGGAAAATGAAACAATGTGCTGAGAATAAAAAGTATGCTTTGTTTTGTTTTTAAAAAAGTTAAATTGAACATTATCACCGTGTTCTGCTATCTTTATCAGGTTCACCTTTTCCTTGGAGTTCCCCCTGTCTGAGCCCTGATGAAGGATACGACTCCCCTCTCAAAGGAAGCAAGAGAAAGGTGGCTACTTCACCGGACTGCATCATGGACATGCCGGGACTCCTTGATGATTTCTGTAATAATAACCTCCTAGCTTCTCTTGACTCGACTCAAATCGTTCTTCATTGCAAATCCATCTTATCCTATTTCTTCCAATTGTACATCCTACAGGATATGTATTACATATCTGACTCCAGGATTAGTCGTCACAAAACCGTCCTTCGTGAGTTGGGAACGGATCCTGTGTTTAGAATCCAAGTGCGAGTTATTGCAGATGTGCTCTTTTTCAAATCACTTTGGAGAGGGGATACGACACCGCAAATTTACGAATATTATCAAGTTTGTGACACAGAATAGAAACGATTGTTCTATCCACATTAATTTGTTATCAGTGAGTTAATGAACATCAAATATATGAAATTTATCTTTTTGATTTATCTTTGGATTAATCAAGATTTTGGCGTTATTCAACTTTTTATACATGAATTTTCACAAAAAGTAAACGATTGTATTCACTTAAAGTTGTGTGAACAGAAATCATTCATGGAAATGTATGTACTATATGGAAAAATAGACGCTACTAAATCAAGAAAATCTATGTTCTGTATGGGATACTAATTACGACTAAATGCTGAGAAATGTAAATGCATACGATCACCTTTTTACAAATTTAGGACCTTTTAGAGAGCTAGATGTTGTAATCATAAACCTAATATGCAGACAATCAGGTAGGAAAGTGTTATTACATTGGAGCGTTTATTTCTTTAATTAATTTTTCCTTCTACTTCTGAGGAAGAATATCCTTATAAACATTACAAAGTTCTTGGGAGCAATGAGTCAGTCATTTTAAATCTTGGCTCCGTCAGTGGAGATACGTCAGAAAACTCTCCAGTGGCTTCCCATGAATCGGTGGTTCCTCAAGTGGTCCTGTTGAATTCTTCCTCCATCGAATATAATGGCTGTCAAGTGCTGAAAAATTGCGTAAATTCCTTAAACACCACAAAAGTTCTTGTAAAAATATGTACCCTGGCCCAATTCCTGAAGTTGCTTATATAATTCGATTTTTAACATGTTTTATCAGATACTAATGTTTTGGATTGGGGATGCAAAAATCTAATCGCCGTTGCTCTGAACACGATTACCTACATATGGAATGCTGAAACACGTGACTGCTTGCAGCTGGATCTAAAAACCACAGAATCAGAAAACTACTATGTGACCGCTCTGACGTTTGACATCAGCGGGGCGTTCCTTGCAGTAGCTGATAACTTGGGTGACATATTTGTAAGTATTTTTATATATTGAAATATATCTGTAAGCAAAAAATGATGGCGCCACCATAGTGGTGATATATATGTTTGGAAGTACTTTCTTTTTTGCTTGGAAATTATTTCTATCTTAATATGTGTTTTTCATATCTGTATTCTATATTTAGTTCTATTTTATGTTCGTAGTCTTCTGTCTCTATCTCTCTATCACTCTGTCTGTCTGTCTGTCTGTGTCTCTCTCTCTCTCTCTCTCTCTCTCTCTCTCTCTCTCCATAGACACACGCACACAAACATGTTTCTCTGGACAAATTAAATCAGATTCTGTCTCTCGCCCAATCAGGATGTATATATTTGCAATATGTTAAGATTGTTTACCCAATGTACATTTAAGTGATCAATTTAACGGTGCCATGATGTGTATGTGCGTGCGTGCGTGCGTGTGTGTGTGTGTGATTTGGATTTTTTTTAGCGTAGCTTTAACCATTTTAGTCATATCTGTACGAAGTCTGGAGACTGGCTGTTTATAGTTAGGTCTAGCACTGAGGCATCATACCGCATATATGAAGCATGATATACCACCTTATTGAATTATCCTGACACCAGGCCGACCAGTCCTAACACTAACGTATTTCAACTTTGTTTGAGACAATATGTAATGCACAACAAAAGAAAGGTTTACCGTCTGTCAGAATGAATGAAGTTATTCATTATTTTCTCTGTCTATATAATATCGACTGAAATCAAAACTGTGATAAAAGAATTCTAAATGGGTAATGATTTAATATTAAATTCATGAAACTCTTTTGAGATCCTATATATATTACCATCGTCTCCTGCAACATTAACGTGTTTCCGTGAAAACTAAAAAACCTGATTAGCAGAGGTTTTACGGATAAATGCGACTGTTTGGTTAAACGTAATTCTAACTGACGTCATCAACGGCAGTTTAAAACAATCAGAATTCTTAAATTACATTAATCTTTTGTGATAAACCAAATTATTTTCCTATTGCCATACACTCGTATAATTTATGATAGAGGAGTGACGTGAGTGGTTAATTAAAATTATGTTTCTAAAATAAAATATTTCCAAAGAAGACTATATATTTCCTGCTTCGCAGTTTCGGTTTACACAACTCGAAAGCTAATTTCATGATGGACTAATGAAAATCTTGCAAGTAAATTTCAGAATATAGTTTCTGCTTCGTGTGTGTTTAAGGCAATAATTTCTACATTATTAATTGCTTAGTGTAGTTTAAGGCTATACTATAAATAATATTCGTTGCTTTGTGTTCTGTTCAAGGCAATATTTTATATTATTCATTGCTTTGTGTTGTGTTTAAGGCAAGAATTTATATACGATTCATTGCTTTGTGTTGTGTACTAGTTTATAATGTCTACGCTATTCATTGGTTTGTGTTGTGTGTAAGTTTATAATTTCTACGCTATTTATTGGTTTTTGTTGTGTACACGTTTATAATTTCTACACTATTCATTGTTTTTTGTTGTGTATAAGTTTATAATTTCTACGCTATTCATTGGTTTGTGTTGTGTATAATGCAATAATGTCTACACTATTCATGGCAGGACTAAGAAACGTGAGGGTATGTATTATTATGACTCTGTGGACTAAAAGTAAATAACAGAAAAGAGCAAAATATCAACACGTCGTATAACATTCAAGAAACACGTTTTTCTTAAAATACAAATTGAACATGTAAAAAATATAACAAAGTATTGCGTATTAAATTCCAAATAATCCTAGAATTCCTGGCACAAGAATTATGATTAAAGCTCTGAATAAACTTTAGTTGTATTCCAACACTGAAAATGTTGATGTGCCTGTGGTGGCCTGACTAATACTGATGTGCCCACAGTATTTTGTTGAATCACATAACAAATATGTCAAATATATACTTTATTGAATTTCACTCTATATTTTCAAGAATGTAATTTTAGAGCAGTTTGTATTTCCAGTTAATAAATAATTTGACTAAATAAATTCTATCTCAAATGCAATACCGGACACAACAGTAATACTTATTATGTTTAGATGTTACTATGGGAATAAATGGGATTTTTAACCAATAAACAAGATGTTGTACCAGACCTAGTAACAGCACTGTTTTTAAATAACAAAATAAACTACCACCTAATAGAAAATCTAATTTTAGAACGTTCCAAATGACAACAATATACAATCTTATGTAATAATTAAAATGTACTGTTACTAAAAGTATAGTTAGAAACGTGAATTTTTCATTTTCATTGTTCATATTATTTTGGTTTCTTGTACAACCTGTGCAGTGATCTGATGCAACATGTCGAAAAGATGTAGTCTTCAATATTATTATGCTGGACAAATATGCTTGTTTACTACCTAGCTTTTTTCTTTTCTTCCGACCATTCTTCCTTTCTTCATTGCCTCCTTTCTTCACTATATCTATCATTTTCATCTCGCTGTTAGATGACGTTATTCACTAGATTTGTTTTAATTTCAGACATACGACATAGAAAAAATGAAAATGGTCTCCAAATGTTGTGGTGGTGGTAAAGGGTCAATAGGTGTCCTGCGGTGGTCACAGTCAGCATTAGCATGGTAAGTGGTGTCCGTATGTATGTCTCTGTATGTATGTCTGTATATAGATCAATTAATTAAGCAAGCACACTGTGACAAAACAAAAAGCCGAATTGCATTCTTTGATTTCTAAACTATCAAAAAGTACTTTGAGCTGCTTGAACAATTTCTACATCAACTAATAATATTACTGAAAACAATATCTGCAAAAATACTTTTGAACTGACGATGATGACAGCTACTATTAATGATACTACTACTAAGACGACGATGATGATAATGTCTTTATTTTATATACAGTGGAACGCAGAAAGGACAAATAATCCTTTTCGACTCGCGTCAACCGAAGAACGACAATCGCACACAGCTGGCTGGACATAAACATGAGGTGTGCGGCCTCCAATTCAGAGACAGCACACCACCATACCTAGCAAGCGGGGCTGACGATGGACTGATAAACATCTGGGACATACGGGCGAACAGTTCGCACACCCGGATAGAAGCACACACTGCGTGTGCCAAGGTAGGTATTGTGAACAAGGCACAGCAGTAGCAAATTCCCAAGCTTGTCTTATTACAATGAATTCCTCATTCGTAGTAGAAGCAATAACAACAATAATGTTTCAAATATAAAAGTACACAATTGTTTTGAATTTTTGAATGCACGGAAGCCATCATCTTTAAATGTCATATACATACATATACATATATATATATATATATATATATATATATATATATATATATATATATATATATATAAGCGCGTGTCCATAACCATTACACTTCATCTGAGTGAAGCGACGAGGAACGAATTGCCCATTATTATTATTATTATTATTATTATTATTATTATTTAATCAGGATATAATTTTACCCACACATCTATTCTAGGATTAAAACAATTCCCAAAATGTTGAATTTGCTATTTCTATCAAAATGATGTACGAAATTATGTAGCATCTACTTGTTTGTATCAACTTGCTGTTGTTGAGGAAACTGGAACATTGTCATTGATAACGAATTATATCAGTAAAAGTTGTATAGTTGATCACCAATGTTAAGTATGAAAACATAGCATTAGAGTTATCCATGTGCCGTCATGAAACCATTGATTTTTCAGAAAATATGCATACATTTACATGCAAGGCGTAACAATGTAAAAGAACTAATTTCGATTCAAATCGTTGTCAGTTCAGTCAGTTAAATTTCTTAGTCATCCTAACATAATATTTGCACAGCTAAAACTATTTGTGTGGTTTAATAGTTAAAATAGGGTTGCAAAAATTGTTTTACTCGTAAAAGCGAAATTGAGTGTATATAGAAATTGATACTAAAATCTGAATATTTGGAACAGTCTAGAAAGTGTTTTTGCGTTCTCAATTTCTCCGCAGGAGCAATACTTATTAGGTACACTAGTCGTCATAGATGTTACAAACGTTAAAATTAAAACAAAAAACGTTAAAAATGCATTTTCTCAATAAAGAAAAACGTTCCAGTAGTTTTTAGGCAACACAAAAATCAATATTTTTTACTTATTTACACACTACATACCAGTTTATGTCGTCTATCAACATCGAAACAATTCGTAGACACGAAAAACGGCCTGGTTTCTCAGAGGGAGAAATTATATAGCTTATAATGTGATGAAACGTCGATATTGTATGGTTTTAATGGAACGCGAAAATGTTTAGGACCAATAACAGTCAATGTGCATTATTATTCAGACGAATTGGCATATAGGACTTTTCGAGCTTAATGGCAACATTGGGCTTTAATACGATCTTTAATGTTTTTATTTGCCGCCGGAAATTACTAAAGTGAGCTGTGTTCATCCACCCTTTCTTTCAACACTATTCTTGAACCTAGTTTCTGTCCTGGTGGGGCGACAAGGTTAAGAATATTAATGGGACACGTTTTGCGTTATATTGCTTCTTTACATATATTTCCATAACCTTCATATTTGAAAAACTCGTTATACACGGCCCTATGGAATTTACTAATTCAATGCCTTGGAAAATTTAATGGGGTCAGTATGTAGCACACATTTTAATTAATTTTTTTATTCTATCTGTTATGTTTTAATGTACGTTTGATGCATTCACTACACATCTGCTTTACGATGCCTATGTCCGCTTTCTCTCTAAACGGTACTGTCCCTTGGGTCACACCCATGTATCGTTACCCCCCATAGGTTCATTGATGTGACTATGGGGTCCAGAAGGTAGACATTTTCCCCCATAATATTTAAATAACTTTCATATTCAGTTAATGGCTAGAACTTTATATGATCCAATACTTCCCTTTTTCCCCATGCAATCTTTGACTTAAGGTTATGTCCAGAGTGGGGCCATGGGGTCAAGAAGTACGACACTATTTATTTATTTGTTTGTTTGTTCATTATTTATTATTATTATTATGAGCATCAAAGTCGTGTATATGACCTCGGAATACCCCAAGGATCGAGTCCTTACACGGAATAAAACATACTGTAATTTGTTGTTGTTTTATTTGCATCCAGTTTACACTATGTTATACAGTACATCATGGCGTCTATTATGCCACTCAAATATCCAATATGGCCCACACAGCTGCCTTCTTGAAAGTTGTATTACTGATGTTTATCATGAATAGTGAATTGGTCATATCAGCATGGGGTTTTCACTAAACGACTTCTCACGCGTCATCCCTTCAGTACGTACGCAAAAACTTGTCAATTTTCGACCCACGAACCTTTGTTGCATGCTATACTATTTTCTACCTCCCTCTGACCCACTAACACACGCTTTTACTTAGTATCTCTCCACATACACACTTTATAGTTTATAGTTTAACAATGAGATAAGAAATTATAAATTGATAAATGAAATGACAAAGTTTTAGCAATTATGCATTCTTGATGCTTTTCATTTTTAAATTTGGTGGATTGGGGTGTGGTTTACAAGCAAAATGGGACGGTGTGTGAATACTATAAGGTTCTTATTCTTTACATTAAGGCACATATATTTTACTCACGCACTAGTCTGGTTCCCTGCTTAGTATGCTCCCATGCGTTGCACCCCGCTATACTAAGTCAGGCGAACGCCGACGCCATATTGTCACGTGATCAAAACAAATGGCCTCACCTAGAGAGATATCAGTAATCTAACCGTGGCACATTTATTGCTTTAATATTCTGTTTGTTAGTGGTACAATGCGAATTTTACTAATACTTTCGATTTGAAATATAACAGGCGCTATCTTGTGTTAAAGCTTACCCAGCAAATCGGCTACATAGGTATTTTTACAAATATTTATACAATTAGGCGACGACGAAGTATAGGGATACACACAACAATTTTTGTTAAATATTGCACCTTTCCCACTGGATCATCTCAAAAATTATATTTCCAATCGATTCCTTGATAAATTTTACGTCGAAATTGATATGAGGTTATGTACGGCGGCTTTATTTTTTCCCAAGATTTAGACGAAAATATCTTCACATTTTACCAGGGGAGAGGGTAACGATTGTTTCGCAAATAACGCACATTTTACACTGCGTCATCTAAAATATTTATGTTGCAATTAATTCCTTGACCAAATTTATATAAATATGTATATATCGTTTTCCATGACAGCCAAATTTTGTCAAATATTATGATCAATATAACAACCCTCTTCTACGAAGGGTCGAAAGTGACATTTTGTCAAATATTGCACATTTCGACTGCATCAAGTACGACATTTCGTTTGCTATCGATTACTTGATAATTATTATGTCGGACTTTGTATAAGGTGGTAGATGACATCCTTAATTGGCCACAGGTTGATATCAATTCTCTTAATGAAGCAAAGGGGGGGGGGCATCTCATTGTTCCATTTTAAATCAATTGCTTGATCAATTTTACATTGATATTGATGTATGGATGAACATGAGTACCCACATTTTGTTAAAGATTAAGACCAAAATACCAATATTTATGTCAGTTCCATTTCAAATTGATTTCATGAAAGAAAGTGGCATAGCATCCCCTACAACCTGGGGTGGTGGTGAAAGGGTCTAAAATACCATCAGACAGACTTTACTGGGAGTGTGCCCTATCAATAAATCTTTGGCAGAGTATGACCCAAATTTATTGCCACATCACTTACATTGATAATGTATATCACATACAGTAAAACCTGTCTTGAGAGACCACAATCACCATGCACAGATTTATTCATTATATCGTGTTATGACCTCTTATGAAAGACCACTTGTCTTGATAGACTATTATTGTTTGGCAGAAGGGGAGGTCTTTCAAGACAGTTTCTACATTATTACTGTAAATATATTCTATTCATTAGCAAGGCACATTAATTGCCTCCACATGATACAAATTTAATGTGCTACTGTGTTGCAAAATTTCTAAAATAAACAATGAACTGAATTCAGGTTCCATTTACATGCTTGGTGAGATTCTTCAAAAGTCACTCAATATATCATCATAACTGAAAGACAATATTAGTACATTTAATGTTAAGCACTGTACAGAAGTTTACATTTTATTATCACTAATTTGATTTGCTTCCATAATGAATGCTCTTTTCATTATATAGTTTATAAAATTCCAAAACTTAGTTTAAACTTAATTTTAAGTATTAATGTAATGGAGATGCATTATTAAGGCTAACATTGTACACAAGTTGAGACAAATGTTTCATATTTATTTTGTACTTTTCATCATTACTGAAGTATGACTTGAAATTGAACAGTATTTTCATTTCTTATACTGTCACAATCATTCATCCAAATATATGTCCTAACAGTGATTTCTCAATTTAACCAAATGTGTTGTTATATTTAAATATACAAACCAATAAAACTCACTGACATGTTCATTAAAGGAATCACTGAGCCTTGTATGATTAAATATGAACAGTAATAACTCTCGAGTTACTTTGATTTAAATGGAATGGTATCAAATAAACACATGCACATGTGACTTTCTTAGTTTCTCTTTTTCATGTCATTGTCATGTTCTGATAACTGAATACATATAGTTATATGCAAATGTGATACATATTTCAATTTATGCCATTGTGTATATATATATATATATATATATATATATATATATATAAAGAATATAACTTGAACATGGCAGCATGTCTTAAGATTGTTTTGTGTGTGTGTATATATCTCAAATGAGTTCATTAATATGAAATAAGTTGTGTAAATTCCTATCAACTGATTTAATAAGATTTAATAAGAAGTATCAATTATACTTGTGTTATGATTAACATCAACTTAAACACGCATTCTGCATACACTTTGTACAGTATTAGTACTGAAACACGTCACCCTACGATGATGCATGTAGTTTTCATGATAATTATTAAATATGCATCAACAGAATATTACTCAAACTTGGTTAAAAGTGTCAATTAGTGAAGTATTCGTCAAGTATATGTATGAGATACATGTATGTGCAGTCCTTTTGAAGCATACAGAGTTTCTACTCAAGATGTACTAGAGAAAGAAAAACTAAAAAGGTAGTAAGAATGAACATTTTCTAAGGATTTTTTCTCAACATCAACATATTTCAACTAAATTGGATGACACAAATACATTGTATGGTCTTTAATATCCTTTATCATTCAGATAGTAATGGTATCATCCAAAACACATATGCACACACACACACACACACACCTCTAAACAAACTTGCTTCAAATAAATTGAGACAGATTTTACTGACAGTAAAAATCACAATATTTTAATGACATGTTATTTGTATAAATGTTAAAGTAAATAAATGGCTTCATAATATGATTGGTTTGCTGACTGAAAAAATTTATTTAATCACATATATACTTACTGATATATTGCAACCTTCATAAACATGGTTGTTTGCCATTACATAATCACATGTACACTTATTGATGTTTTGCAACCTTCATATACCTGGTTGTTTGCCATTACATAATGACATGTACACTTAATGATATATAGCAACCTTCATAACAATGGTTGTTTGCCAGTGTTATATTATCAAAGCTTTCTCATTTTCATCCTATTTGCAGATGCCTTACTTAGATCAGATGTGTATTCTCAAACGAGTTGTCATTAAATATAACCAGACAATTCTTGCTTCAGAGTTTAGTTAGTTAGTTAGTTTTGCCCGTCACCCCTGCCAGGGTATAGGCCCGCCCACAAAAGATCGCCAGAGGCTTCTGTCCTGTGCCATCCCCTCAAGCTGACTCCAGGTGTAACCCATCTTAGTGATGTCTGCCTCAAGGTCGCGTCGCCAGGTGTTTCTTGGTCGTCCCCTTCTCCTCTTGCCTTGAGGGTTCCACCTCAATGCCTGTCTGGTAATGTTGGTTCGCGGCTTACGTAGGGTGTGTCCTATCCAACCCCACCTTCTCTTCTTTATCTCATCCTCTGTTGGAAGCTGGGAGGTTCTCTGCCACAAGTTGTTGTTGCTGATGGTGTCTGGCCAGCGGATCTGGAGAATTCTTCTTAGGCAACTGTTGATGAAAGTCTGAACTCTCTTTACTGTGGACTTGGTGGTTCTCCAAGTCTCTGCCCCACACAGTAGGACTGACTTCACGTTGGAGTTGAACAGTCTGATTTTGGTAGTCAAGGAAATTTGTTTGGAGCTCCAGATGTTCTTGAGCTGAATGAAAGCTGCTCTCGCCTTTCCGATCCTTGCCTTGACATCTGCGTCTGTGCCACCCTGCTGGTTGAAAATGCTGCCTAGATACGTGAAGGACTCCACCTCTTCTCTTGCTTCAGAGGCACCAATTAATGGGCTCAGGCCCAGACAAATAGATGCTTTGTACAACCTGAGAGAATCTAAAGACTTAGTTGTTTTATTACACATAGGATATGGAAAGACTTTTTTGTACCTTCAGTACAAAGTCATAGTACTGGAACCTCTCAATGTCATTCTTAATCAGCTTTGCTCAACACTTGATGGGCATGTGATACATGTCACTGAATATTTTCTGCTTAGACTCGAATAAGCAGCAACATAGAAAGAAGTGAAAATAACAAGCTTGTAAAATTAAACAAACAATTTATTAAGTACAAATATTTTCATAAAAGAAAATAAATAAACTTACGGTTTTAGAGAATAAAGTACAAAAATTAATCCAAAAAGAATACACAATATAATCCACTAGTGGAATTGCAATTGTCCTGATAATAAAATGTCCTAACAGTTCCCGGTTTGAATCTTGACGATGTAATCCAATATGGACGACGATGTCACGTGATGTCAGTTTTAGTTTTATAATAATCCAAATGAGCACAAGTAATTTCTAGATAAATAACACAATAAATTCCTCTTGATCCCAAACGAATTGAAATGATTTACACTTAAACAATAAAACACACATCTTGCATTCCAAAGCCCAGACTAACTACTGAACTGTTCTCTCCCAAACAATAATTTAAATACCTGTTTTTACATAAACAGGAAAGGGGTCTTGACCTTCCAGAATCTCTCAGAACAATCTCACATTCAAGAAATCACGTAACCAACAGGATCTAGAAAGATGTCCTTAGAATCAACCAATCATTTTAAAAATAAAGCTCTAATGTCCTTGGAATAAACCAATCATTTTAGAAGCTTGTTTACACATCCATTTCTAGAAAATCTCTCCCAACTAACGAATTTTAAACCCAAAATGTCAAATTTTAATCTAACAAACAGACAATAAAAATAAATATAAATGACTTATATCAAATATACGTAACACTTATGCATGGGTGAATTTTCGTATATGGTTGGACACCCAAAAGACATACTGGATAAGAATGTTCTTGAATGCCTACTTGAGGCTGAATGGACAAAGCAACAGGTATGCTAGATTCTTGATGAAGCCCACTACATCAAGCAACAGTTAAAACCATTTGGGTAAGAGGGCAGCAGTCTTGTAACAAATAAGTTAAGGTGAATAAAAGTGTCCAAGTCAATAACTGTATTACCCAAATTGTATCATGTATGATAAAAATCAAATGTGCCAATAGGAAATAATTTTCCCTACTTGCTGCCAAGACTGGTCACAACTACTGATGTCTAGATTATGATTATTTTAAAAGGATGAGAATTCAATGTCTGTTTTAGTGTTGGTCTTAAGTAAGAGTTTCCTGTGACTTTAAGGAAAGACGAACCATAGCTTAACAAAACATGCAAGTAGCAATAACATCTTCTGAAAAAAAATTAATAATTCCAAGGTGCACTATTTGACTAAATAATATACTGAGTGCTAGCTTCCTATTAAAGTGTTAAAGCACTGAAAAAAATTGGGGATACAATGTTTAAAACCTTGAAAATTCAGAACGTATGCCATGGATTGTCATTAAGTTAAACTATTGGAATATTGAAATCATAACAATACATAACAAACTATAATAACTTAGACCTTTTCATGAGTCTGTTCATTTTTCATAGTGATAGCTATTATCTTCTGTACAAGTGATAATTCCACAAACCTATTGTTCATAAGTATTGAGTATACAAGTCCTAACTTGGGCAGAAGTGACCTAATAGGTTGAATCATGCCAAGTTTGCCTGTTGGCAATACTACTGCTAGTAATACTTCAGTCAATATAGGGTTACTCAGAAAAAGTTCCGTGCATGTATCATTCCATGAAAAGGCAGTTAAATCGCAATTAGGATATAATATGCTGCTTTCATCCCTTATACATTTGGAAGATGCTTTTTGTTCAACTTCCCAAATAAGTAACATCTTTACAGCTTTTCTGAGTGACTCACTATTTAACACAGTCTCAGCAATTGTTTCAGTGGAAGTATATAGAGCAGCATGCAGCAAAATTGTTCTATCAGATAGAGTTGCATCATCAAATAATGATAACCTTGTATCTGATAATTTGGTAGCTAATGTTTCCACTTCATTTTTTGATGTTGGCAATTTATCACATACAGAAATATAGCTCCACTCTCAATTTCTGTGAAATAGAGACATGTAAAGATCAAATAATACATATATCATGTTTTTTAAAATTAACATTAAGTGGAAGGACTAAATGTTGTGTGTGAAGGGGGCCCGAGTGGTCTAAAGCGCTATCCGTTACGGATAACTGCCATCTCACTTCTGTCTGTGTGGGTTCGAGTCTAAGATTCTGCTAATGTAGTTATGTGAGAAAGCTTGCCAGTAGCTTCTCGTGGGTCCGTGATTCTTTCCGGGGGTTTTCTGGGTTCTTCCTCCACCATTAATACTGGCCGCCATGTATTGCCTATATTGTGCTTAAAAATGGCGTTAAACCATAAAAAACAAAAACAAATGTTGTGTGTAGTTAAAAGAGTGACATTCCAATAGAAGTATTTTGGCTACCACAAGGAATTGAGGTTAGTTTTTTGATTGTGTCAATGGACTATTGAGGTATAGCTTATGCAAAGCCATTTCTCCAGATTGATTGGCTGTAGCAATGCATGTAAGATATTATCTGCTGAAACAAATGAAGATTATAGTTTAACAGCCTTTTCTGATTTTTGGGCTTCAGTGCCTGTCAATTTTTTATATCCACAGACTGACATTAAGTGTCAAAGGTTTTAAATTATTATATCACAATTTATTGGTATTTCTCTATATTTAATTTAAACTTAAAATGCCAGCTCAAAAACCTACCTTCTCAATTGTCTTTACCTCAAAATTTGTATTACAGTGTGATGCTTTTTAAACAAATGTATACCTCATGTTTTATACCTTATGTCCAAGACTGGTAAAACTGGGTCTGTTTGTGTAGATATTGTACAAGTATAAATGTGATCGTACTGAGTTGATGCTTCATTTTTCTTGAACTGTTGGACATGTCACTAATTGTGGTGCTTTCATCTGTGACCAAACATACAGAAGGGAACAAGCATTTCACCCTGACATGCTGTGATTTGCATGATGCTCCTAAACAATCATGAAGAAAAAAATTCATATACCAGTAAAGATTTTTAAAACACACATCATACCCATTCAATGTAAAACATAAAAGGACTACACACACACACAAGCTATATTACTGTACATGTTACAACCAAATAATCAAAAACATTATGCTAAATAGGTAAGTTGAGTTTCTCTAAAAAAAAAATCACTAAAAATATACACATCAATTTAGTTTCAGAGCCTTATTTACATAAAAATAGTAGACAAACACTTCCAGGTGGCCATATTGTTTGCTTGGGTGTGTTTGATTTATTGTTGTTGCTGTGAACTTATTGCCATTTCTCAGTTAACCCAAGAAAACCCTGGGAAGAACCACAAACCCATGGGAAGCTACTGGCAAGCTTCCTCACCCACATCGGACAAGCAAGACTTGAACTTAACACCAAATTCCATTATTTTTGTATAGTGTGGCCTTGGTTTTAATGACTTGGCATGCACTAATAAAGTTTAATTACTTAACAATATCAATTAATTTGCTCTAAATGTAAATCCTTATTATGGCACTTATGTTTCAAAATCATTGATAACAAGAACTGAAAAAAGCTAATAATGCCTGACCTATGGCAAGTTGCTTATAATGCCCGATCCATGACAAGCGGCTCATAATGCCTGACCCATGACAAGTGGCTCATAATGCCTGACCTATGGCAAGTGGTTCATAATGCCTGACATGGCAGGTGGCTCTCAATGCCTGACTAATGGCAAATGGCTAATAATGCCTACCTATGGCAAGTGGCTAATAATGCCTACCTATCTCAAGTGGATAAAAATGCCTGACCTATGACATATGGCTAATAATGGCTAACATATGGCATGTGGCTAATAATGCCTGAACTATGTATGGCAAGTGGCTAATAATGCTTGACCTATGACAAGTGACAAATAATGCCAAACATGATTCAAAAATAAGTAAATATATTAAATGGGGTAATGCCACAAACATTTTTTTTGAACTATCAACCTTTGGATTTTTGATAATCTAGCATATTCTTTTTGCCACACAAACTCCAGAAAATGAAGCCACGCCCATTATGATACACTAAACTAAGACTATTCACCAGTTCTAGCAATTAGAAATTCATGGGCCTTTAAAACAAAAGACCTGGACAAAGTGTGAAGTATACAACCAAACCAAGCTGACAATAAAAATTAATATTTCCTAATCAAAGACCATTAATAAAATATTTTAAAATCACAATATGTATCATAATTATCTGTCATGCTAGTTAATGGAATGCATTCATTTTAAGTATACTGTTTCAGAGTTGGTGACAGTACAGTTAAAAGGTAGGTAGTGTTAAGATCTAAAGAGATTCATATTCTGTTGCTAAGTGTAACCTGATTTCTCAAGGCCAGTAGTTTGGAAAATGTAATGTGCACACTCCTCCCAGAAGTTGTTAACATTTGCTGATGGTATCCCATGCTCCTCCACAAACTCCATCATTGCTAACTTCTCTTCTTTGCTCCATTTCTTGTATGATCTATTTTGGTCTGGGGACTGGAATCAATAAACATTTATGAGCTATAATGTTGGAAATTAACTGTAAGTATAAGTTGGTACTTGTCATATAAATCTTAGACTATTTAACAAATACTTTTATCAAGAATTAGGAAAGACAAATAACTGTTAGTTAATTACATATGGCTACTTAATAATGCAAATATTTACCTATTGTCTTCATTTTCAATCCTTAATGTTACAAGGCTGCTAATTGCATAAAAATATAAGAAAATTACCTGCTAACAACTATTATAAGAAACAAAACACTATAGAGTATATAATGAAAATAATTCTGGATGACAAGCTAAAGGCCAATAAAATGTGTGCTTATATGTCATTTATATATCAATGTAAAAATACACATGATGTCATAAAATACAATACATTGGTCCTGCAATACAGTAAATGTAAGTGTTACACTGTGTTTGATATATGCCTATAATAATAGCAAGGTAAACATTTATATATAATCGGTGATTACATTTAAAGTACAGTACCTTATTATAATTATAAATACTTTTTATATTCCCATGTGTACCTTACAAATGCATAAATAAAGATAAACAATTGCTTTTAATTAATACTTATTTAGTTGTCTTACTGATGAGTTAAATACAAAAAAGTCATGTATAGTTTTATGAGAATATCTGTTTCACTTTTGTAACATATCTGATTCAAAGTATCAACATAAAATGAGCATCTCTTTAAGCAAGGTCTTAAATATAAATCTTGAGGATAGACCTTCAGAATTTTTACAAAGTTAATCAGTACATAATATTGCCAACTGCAAATGTAAATAGATATTATGATATACCTCTAACTGTCTGCGCTTCTCTATCTGTAAATAGATATTACAATATACCTGTAACTGTCCGCGCTTCTCTATCTGCACAGGAGACCTTCCTGTTGGTGATGACCTCTGTCTTTTACAATAGGTGTGGAAGCTAGGATGACACTCCATTCTATTAAAAAAAATTAGAACATTTCAAGAAACATGTTTTTTAATTTTTATTCTCATTTGGTATCAAACAATAAATTCAGTGTATTTTTAAATGACACAATATTTATTACTGGTATTAATTTTGTAACAATTTTGTATTGTAAATGAAATATAGATATAATAAAGATATTTTTGAAAGCATCTTTTTATGATAAATGCTTCACATATCTTGTGTTATTGTCAGTCATTAAACATACAATGTTTTAAATTTAAGTTCCCTTAAAAAAGGATATTTATTTAACTTAATTAATACCATGAAGATTTCATCATAAACTTTTGCATGTATGTACTGTTTAATTTAATAATTGATTTTTTTTTAAAATATGCCCATGTAAACACAGAACACCAGTGTAAATAAGATTTTACCAATTTGGTACATTTTGGTTGTCAAAATGAGATAATTTAGATTTTTCATTCCATACTCCATCTCAAACCAAGCCTCCAGCAAACACTCATAAGTGAAGGCTAGTGTTTTTGTTTTAATCAGTGCTAGCTACACATGAACAGAGGAATCCTTTAACCCTCCCTATTCCCTTCTAAATATCTCTACTTTGTCTCTCAAGACAATTCCTTTAAACCGTGTTGTTTTATATTTACTCCTCTTATTTTTAATGTTTTTATAATCTAACATTAAATCATGAATGACGTTTTGTCTCTATTGCCTAAAAAGGTGATATCCAAAATATGATAAAGATGCATTAAGTCATTTTATTGCAAAAAATGTACTACCCTCTTTGAGGAAATCCTAGCTAAATCATGATTAATATTTGGCAAATGGCTAAACCTGTGCTGTTACATATACCAATATATTAATGTCAGTGTAAAATTGATCAAGCAATCGATTTAAAATGGAACACTGAGATGATGATGTCTAAAATATTCCATCTTTGGCAATATTTCACCCCACCCCCTTTGCTTCATTTAAGGGAATTGATATGAACCTATGGCCAATTAAGGATGTCATCTACCACCTTATACAATGTCCGACATAATAATTATCAAGTAATCGATAGCAAATGAAATGTTGTACTTGATGCTGTCGAAATGTGCAATATTTGACAAAATGTCACTTTCGACCCTTCGTAGAAGAAGGTTGTTATATTGATCATATTTGACAAAATTTGGGCTGTCATAGAAAACGATATATACATATTTATATAAATTTGGTCAAGGAAGTAATTGCAACTTAAATATTTTAGATGACGCAGTGTAAAATGTGCATTATTTGCGAAACAATCGTTACCCTCACCCCTGGTAAAATGAGGAAGATATTTTCGTCTTAATCTTGGGGAAAAAATAAAGCCGCCGTACATAACCTCATATCAATTTCTACGTAAAATTTATCAAGGAATCGATTGGAAATATAATTTTTGAGATGATCCAGTGGGAAAGGTGCAATATTTAACAAAAATTGTTGTGTGTATCCCTATACTTCGTCGTCGCCTAATTGTATAAATATTTGTAAAAATACCTATGTAGCCGATTTGCTGGTTAAGCTTTAACACAAGATAGCGCCTGTTATATTTCAAATCGAAAGTATTAGTAAAATTCGCATTGTACCACTAAAAAACAGAATATTAAAGCAATAAATGTGCCACGGTTAGATTACTGATATCTCTCTAGGTGAGGCCATTTGTTTTGATCACGTGACAATATGGCGTCGGCGTTCGCCTGACTTAGTATAGCGGAGTGCAACGCATGGGAGCATACTAAGCAGGGAACCAGACTACTCACGCACTACTTGGTCTGTCTCGCCCTCCGCTATATGCACACATACACAAACTTCAAACCCCCCATACCCTCGCGCTCATCTGACCTGATCTCCAATATGATCGTTAAAGTTATGTTGGCAATATTGTTATCTGTACTCCTTCTTGACGGAATGTAATATCTTCATTGGCATTTTATCAGACGACATCTTAGTGATATCTAGTTGGTGTCGATGTAATGGTTTTCTCGATATAGGTTTATCACCCAAAGACTGTGATGTTTAGCTGATCCTAAATAAAATGATCTGACAACCAATATGACCACTACGGCAGACATGTTGATGATCTTGTTATCGCTATTCACGAAAGGATGGTCGTATTCACTTGCGGTTTTCACCAAAAGACATTCGATTATTCTGGTTTGCTTTAAATGACGTTGGTATCAATCTTAAATACGGAATCGGTGCCTCATCGGCTACTTTGAAACTATCATTATTGCTAAAAGAAATCAGAGATAGTTTCAATACTCAACAGTTTAACTGCTCAAAAGGTCATATCTTGGATTCTTGCAGATTCTTCCTGATAAGAGTATGCGTTTAGTTAGCCATTATCCTAACCATCACAGTTCAGATGTACTAGGCTTTCATGTCGTTTGTTTATGTATCGGCTGAGCGGGGTTGACGTAGCATTCAGTGGAATACTGTCTTTTTATCGCCAGGAAAGAATGTTACCTTAGACGAGATATGGGAGTGATTTCGTCATCCTTTCATCCTGGTATTTTGTCATGTCTTGATATGTCCCTGACACATTCAGTGGAAAGAGCAAGTAGGGTCCGCCACAATTTGACAGTCAGTTTAAGTCTTTTGTGTTGCTCGTCATTAATAGTGTAGCTAATGCAGCAGTATCTTGCTCAAAAGCAATGTAATAGACTATTTGTACCTATAATTATAAGCATAGATCACGAACAAAAAGGATGGCTAAATTTGTTTACGCCCAAGTTGTGCATTAAAACTAACCCCTGCCATTGGGCCTGTATGGTTGCCATCTTTCATTTTTCTACATATATGACCTTATTAGAAAATATAAGGTAGTCTTAACCCAGGACTATCAGGCCCCCGCAACACAATGTTGCAATAATAATGAAACATAATAAATAACACTAAAATAATCCACAACACAACATACTATAGCACTTCCACTTTGGCACATGTCCTATGGGGTTGTATATTAGCAAATAATACCTAGGGTGTGGACGCCTCGTGTTTCTTTGTTGGGGGCCGGGTGTACGTTTTTTGCTGCCGCCTCTGCGTGTGGGACGACGATGAAATTGCCTCCGGGACCTCTTCCTCCTTTGCCTCTTCCTGCTGACCGTCTGACGAAGTTGATAAGGGGAGGTGTTTATGGGTCTTGCCTACCTGCCCCAGGGCCTCCATCTATATCGATAGTTACTTATTAGTAATTCGATATAACGCCCTACCTAATAAGTGTACTGATGTGCACATGTATGCCTGAGGGGGCAGTTAAATCTCTTCCCCAAGGGAAATTAAATGTTTAGTTACATGCTAAATATAAAAGTTGTCCAAATGTCCCTTCGTGGACGGCGATAACTATAAAAATACAACTTGCTTGCTTACTATGTTCGTGCATTGGTATCTTATGCAGTTATATCGCACTTTCTTTTAATGTAGTAAAATACCCAATGAATGTACATGTATATAAAGCGCTTATCCGACCTTGTTGCTGCTGTTGCGAGACAGTTATGGAATGGAGATCCTGTGTCAATTTTATAAAACCTGGATGATCTGGATGGTACTGGTGTTTCTTTTTATCAGTTATGTTTAATTTGTCCGTTTGGTGAAATTCATTTACTGAATTATTTTACGCTCTTAATGTGTATGGCAAGTTGTATAATTTTGACAACCTCTGTCAACTTCTATTGATATTCGGTATGCACACAGTAGAGTCCTACATATATTAACGAACTTTGATGAATCCATTACCGTACTTTCCAGTGTTGTTTCATTTTACATGTGATGAAAACCTACAAAGACAATTTTATCGCTTTGATTTTGTTACATTGGAGGGAAAACCTACAAAGACAACTCTATTACTGTCCATGTTCATTTTACATGAGAGGGAAAACATTCAAAGACACTTTCATTAATTACCCGTGTTCTTTTTTATATTAGAGGAATGAAATCCATACACATGAGGTCCATCCATGACAAGAACCTTTACGTTTAAATACAATTTAAGTACTTGTGTCTGGTTTTGAAGTATAGAGGAGAGATGTGGTCGAAGTTTGTACATTTCGTCTTTTGTGTTTTTCTTTCTTTCTTTTTTGGATTTAGGCTATTTGTGTAGCACATGCAATAATGTACATGGCGGCTAATGTATTTGGCGTTGGAATAATTTGAGCTCAACCACCTACCCACGGTAAGCTATTGGCTAGCTTTCGCACAAATACAAGTTGGTGGAGCGGAGACTCTAGTTTAGGCTAACAGATATGAGATCTGCGTGTGGTTTATCAAAACTAATGCCCTTGACAACTCAGCTACCCAGATTGTTTCTTGTACGTTTGGCCGAGTCCTCGGACACTGTTAAATGCACAGACAAAAACAGGCAAACACAGGTTACAGTGATATACTTTCATCTCAAATGATAACGTTCCTCTTTTGCATTTTTACAATTTCTCTAATAATGTATATACCGCCAAGGGTACTGTTCACCACGAATAGAAGTGATTCATTGGGGCATATAGTGCTTCTTTTTGTACATGTCTGTCTGTCACACCTATGTCAGGGTATTGTGGTAGGGTATCCGTGTTTGATTAATACTTTTCTAGTTTTGTATTATGTCGACATTTGGTTTTCGCTCAGGCTTGGCAATCCGCAGAATTCTAAAATAGAATTATATTAATCAGATGGGCCATGCCCCCCTCAACCACACACACACCTTTTTATAACCAACGTCAGCCATCTCATGACGGTTTTCATGGTTATTACTAAATCTGGCACATACTGTTTGCCGCTTTCCTATATGTTTGCATCCTATATGTTTGCAACAGAATACAAAAATTATTCAATTAAAGAATACAATCTGTATAATACAAATTACATTAAATCTCTATTTGCAACCCTTTCCTCCCCAAAACCAGGCTAAAATACTAAAAATGCACAGACCAGGATGCATACATGTTATTTTTGTTAATTGGCAGGCGTTAGCTTGGTGTCCCTGGAAGTCGAACATCCTTGCGTCAGGTGGAGGCTCAATAGACGGTCACATACGTCTTTGGAACGTAAATTCTGGAGAGAAATCTGGAGAAATGTATACTAAATCTCAGGTAATTTTTTTTCAATGATTTCTACACTTGTATATCACCTACATCCAGATTCTTTTATTACGACATATTCAAAGTATACTTTCAGACTGCAGACAAGGTAAAGAATAAATTAAATGTATGCGACAAATATGACTTTTTGAGATTAATTGAAGAACGGCAAATAAGTAAATGTATATCTCGAGCAGTCATTTTATGGCATTTTAATGAAATTCCTGTTTATTAAATCGAGTAATATTGCTATTTTCTTAATAATTCTGTCATTGTTTACACATTCAGCAGACTACGGGAAAAAATTGCCCTCTTAAACACTGATGGATACCTCGGACTTGGCCGATACTAAGCGAGGAATGCGCTCAAATTACGCTGAAAATACACTAAAACGTTTAACTAAATGTTTACAGATGGTATATTTTGTCCACTTCTATCTTTAAACTTTATATTTCAAGAAAACTAACTCTGGACGATTGTAATCGATCTATTGTCAGAAAGGTTAATTTATTTGCGATAAATAGGTTGTGGATTTTAGACTTTCACCTTTTGACTAGAGCAATCATGAATATAAATTATTTAATACATTTTCTCATATAATAACTTCATATAATAACTGACTCTTAGGACTGAAAAGGTAAATCAGACCTGTAAAGATGATTTGCATAGTGAATTTAGTGCCATTTTACGTATGATATCGGGATTCTTGTTTTCAAATTGCGCTGGGTTGTTCGACTGATTACACTGGAAATACAGTTCAATAGAGATCTGGATTTCATTGTATTTTAAATACTCTTTAAATTTCATTGTATTTTAAATGCTCTTTAAATCTTCTAAAGTCACTAATTTGGAGGAATCATTTGTGTTAATTTAGATATCCATATTTAAGTGATGTGAACTAAGCTATCCGACGAAATCTTTATTTTAACATCATGCTCCCAAAAGGATGGGAATCCAGCAAAGCAGATAAACCAACATCTTCAGCAAAGAGGTTTTCAAGGAAAGTAAGACAAATAATAAATAAGAAACATTTATGAATCCTTTTTTTAATTGAAAGCACCAAACATAATGTAATAATGTTACGAGACGTGATTGAATGATCCCGAATCTCATCCGTTGGAACGACAGACTCAACGGTCCTTTCAGAATTGATAAGAAAAGACCACCTTCTATGACCCGTTTAAGAATATATATATATATATATATATATATATATATATATATATATATATATATATATATATATATATATGCAGAAAAATGTCTTTATTATATTTATGTCCAGCAACCTTTAAAGGCAAAACAGAAAATTCCTTTTACGATGTTATCATTTTTTCCATTTTCATTATTGTTCCAATATTTAAAAACTATGTTCATCTTATATGTAACATGCATTAAACGAATGTAGTTCGAACTCTTTTAGATAATAAAAAAATAGTCATCCAGCACTGAACGTAATAATTCCCTGGTAAAGATCTGTTTTTAAAAAAAATTCAGTGAATCACTCACTAATCGTGTGCAAAGTTGAAAACAACGAGCCACTGCATTATCGGAATGCTTGTACCCTAGTTTACGAGAACATTCTCCATTCATGCGCTCATTTTATAAACAGCAACCAAAATGTGTTCACAGAAAATGTTTAAAAGGAATTTTGCATACAGGGTATTTTAGTGTGGACTATTTTACCGTATGATAATCATATTCAGAATATGCTGCCATTGTACGCAACTGTAAAACGTTCGTTTCAAGCCAAACGTATTTATTTTTGTTTATGCGAGACTGACATTGATTTGCATACATTCATTATAGTACATACTTTATATATTTCATACACATAATGTGAATAATGTACATATATCTCAGCCCCGAATGAAAAGATCCTTTGGCTCAACATTCCACGAAGAACGAAGAAAAAACTTATTATTATTATTATTATTATTATTATTATTATTATTAATGTGATATACTATCAGAAAGCAATGTACAGTCTGCATATCGCCATTGCCACAGTACTGTAACTATTCTTTTAAAAGTAGTTTATGACATTTTCTCTTTTACAGTCCTCATCCTACTTAATTTATTTGACACAAAAATAGACTATAATATATTACTTGACCGTCTTCAATTGATCTATGTTGTGGTGTTCCACAGGGGTCTGTTCTTGCACATTGTTATCTTCACCCTATACACTCAGCCATTTTCAAATGTCATAGATCATCTCCCCGAGTTTCACCAATTGTACGCCGATGACACCCAAATATACAAATCTGCCAACCAACTGAAGCTACCATACAAGGTGTAGAGAGATGCATTTTTTATGTGAAATCACGGATGACATGCAACAAGCTACAGATGAATGATGATAAAACTAAGGCCATTCGGATGCCAACACAAAAACGTTCGCATTCACATCCTTTATATCAAACAATAAAGATCAGCAACACCAACATTAAATTCAGTCAGTACGAAACCTAGGTGTTACTCTCGACAGTACTCTCACATTGCACCAACATGTTTTGAACATAGGCAAGGCTGCATATCTTGAGCTGAGACGCAGCAGCTCCATTTGCAAGTATCTTTCAGTTGATGCCACTACAACACTTGTGTGTTTATTAGTACTTTCAAGACTGAACTGTTGTAACTAAATTCTGACTGATTCGTTTCAATATCTACTCCAGAAACTTCAAAATGTTCAAAACACAGCTGCTCGGATCATCCTTAGAGTACCACGATCATAGCACATACACACACTGATATGTACCCTACACTGGCTATCCATTCGATCCAGAATCAAACGCAAAATGTGTTCTCTGTGCTACGTTTCACTGACGGACTCCTATCCAGCATGCATATCCGACCTCATCCACGTGTACACACCAGCAAGATATTTACGCTCCTCTTCTGACAATCGTACACTCCTTATTCCCACTATAAAAACGAAGTCATGTGGATAACGTTTTTTTGGTATACCAGGTCCCAGCAATGTGGAATGAATGACCCACTGAACTTAAGATACACAGACACGGTGATCCCATTCAAGAGTGTTCTTAAAACTCACCTATTTCTACTGCAAGAACAAACGTAAAGACCTAATGTTTCGTACCTTACAATTTTCAGCATGTGTTATGTTTTATAAAATCAATCGTGTTTTATTGTAATCTAATAATTTTTTATATAATGTTATGTGTTTTCCAGTGTTATAAAAACGCTTAGTGCCTCTAGAGATTAGGCCATGTACAAAGTTATTATTATTATTATTATTATTATTATTATTATTATTATTATTTACACACCATGCGAAGACATGCAAATGTCTTTTCGATTTCTCGACATTGTGATTGTGTTCTACCTTGCTTTTTCTTCTTGATATAGATTTTAGTAAAGTCAAGTCCTATATTATATTCAATAGATATGTGGCCTACTATGGTCTCCTGAATACCACGAGCTAGTGTCGGCGCACGGGTCAACCAAGTGCGACAACAACGATGTTATACTGTGGAACATGAAGAATTCTGAGTTTGATCCCGTGGCTACATTACGTCATCACTGCTGCAGACCCCTCCATATTGCTCTTAGTCCTGACAGGACGACACTGGGTGAGCAGCTGCGACGACATTGATCAGTCAAATATATCTTTATTTCTCTAATATGTCTATTTCTTTAGTATGCCTCTTCATAACTGTGTAAGAAATTGTACATAGCTCACTGCAATAAGAAACAGAACGTGTCAAATCCATCGTGCATTTCAAACAGTAAGATGATAGTTATCAACAGACCCAAAATAAAATATTTCAAATAATTACTGAGAACTTCAGCACCAAAATCTTGAAGCAATTATTGAGAACGTGTAACCATCATATAGAGTAGTGACACAAACAAAACTTTGTTGTGTAGAATCTTGAGTCTTGCATCTAAAATAATGTTTTACAATCTGTTGTTTAGAACAAAATCATATAACTGTTCCTAAGGCTCAGATAGAACCGATATCACAATGTTCCGTATGAAGAAAAAGAAACACATTGCTAGTGTATGATTAAACAGCATTTGAGCTTTATAAGCGTAAATCTCTCATTCAGACTCCAAGTGAAGGACTTTCTGCAATTTTAACAGCAATAATTAGGACTCGAAAAGTTGTACGATTTTTATTTGCTATGAGTTGCGTATTTGTTTTCGAAACCACAAATTCAAAGCGTCACAACCGATTTGGTGGATGTAGATTAATATCTATATTTAATGCTAAGAAAATATTGAGACCGCGAGACTTCAGTATATGCTATAATTTTCGCAATCTCTGGCCTAAAAACATATTAACTAACCCAACAAAGACGTGAGACTTGCGGGTGCTTTGGTGCGTGCCTTGTATCACTCATCCTTTTCTAACTTTTAGAAAATTTTGAACATATTTGAGATGGTTAATAGATCAATGTTAAGTGTTAGATGTAAACCTACTTTTGATTTATTGCAGCATCAGTCGGGGCAGACGAAGCTATGTGTTTGTGGAAATGCTTTCCGAAGAGAAAACCCGGTCCATTTTCGTCAAAGAATGTGTCCAAACTGAACTTGGATCTTGCAATACGTTGAGTACACAAGTCCCAGTGCATTTTTGTGCTAGCCTGTGAGAAAATAGTGCTATAATTTTACATTACAAGACAACTATTTTTGAGTACCAATAACACCAGTCAGCAAAAAGGGCTAAGAATCCAGATTTATTTGGCATGAGCTAAGAGTAATTTTGCAATTATTATTTAACTCCCTGTGAAAGTTTATCCTCGAATACCAGCAGAGAGAAATACTCATGTGAATGACAAAACTGGGTGGATATGTGAATATTTACAAGCAACAGATGAAAAGTTCACACCGATGAGTCGCCGACATGAGAACCGGCAAGATATTGTCATTATAAGGCGAGGACAATTAATGTTATGCATTTAAAGCAAATCGTTCAGGTGGAATATCAATCTCAATATTTTAGCCAGTTGACAAATTCGTAAAACGGTTGTGAGACGTTTGTGGATGTACAAAAATTCGTTTAATCTGGTCGCTAGCAGAGTGCGACCTTGTTGTGAACCTTTTATCCGTGGTGCATCATCCGTCATAATTGCTTTATATCGACTTCTCAAATAAAACTATCCCAGTTTCAATTAAACTTGGCAAAACACATCCTGGCATAAAGGCATTTCTAGTTTATACAAATAGTTCTGATCACTCATAGAATATGACACGACTTCTCAAAATCACCAAATTAACCAAGTTTGAAAGGAAATATCCTGATATGAAAACGTAAAGTTTATTTATTTTTGCAAATGCTTGTCAATCTGCCATCAAATATGATGAACGTTACTACAAATGGAGAAACCTTTAAAGGTCTTCTGAAAAAAGATGCTGGACAGAATGTGTCCATATTTGATCAAAAGCATCTTGGCATAAAGACCTTTAAATTTTATAAACATAATGCCAATAAACCAATATTATCGTAAGAACAACCTTTATGGATATCTCCATAACCAAGGAAGAGAATTTGACAAACTTTGTGAGAATGCATGCTTGTTTGAATATTTTAGTTAGTAAATGGTGCCAATCTGCCATCAGATAATCGGGTTAAAGTTACTAAAATATAAAAACCTAAAACAAATTATTTTAAGAAACTTCTTAAAGTATTACTACTACAGTGCCTCTAAATTTGTACAGATGATATTGATTTGCCAAACAAAATGACTACATATGCTAAAAATGAAAACGTTAGGGAAAAGCGCATCCTCAGATTTAAGTCCTTTCATATAAATTATGCCAAACTACATTCACATATGACCGTTCTTACTTTATATAAATCATGCCAGCAATACATTCATATATGACCGTTCTTACTAAAGGAAAAACAAACGCCATTAAATCGACGTCTTCAAAACTGGTAAAGATAATTTAACCAAATATGACATCAATTAAAGCCTTTGTTTTGCACAAATGTTACTGATCTAATAGAATGACCTAAAATGGCAATCAGTATAATTTTTGACTGCATTCTGCCAAAGCACCTGCATAAGCCATTCAAGTTTACACAACAAAATGTAGATCTGCATTCGACTATTTCTGCGACTATCAAATATATATGTAAAATGTGTAAAATAAAAGGTATCGTCCTAACCCAGTTAAATTGGAAAACTTCCGCAATCACTCAGAATGTAGATCGTCAGCCTGGTGAGCAATATCATGATTACATTATATTTTCTCTTTCCGTGCTTTTACCCTTTTGTACTTTCTTTCTTTCGTTCTTTCATTCTTTATTTCTTTCTTCAATAAAATCAGTATTGGAGAGACTGTAGTTAAGTTTTATGTTGTCAAAGTAATGTATGATGAAGCTAAACAAACCTGGCATTCCCAACAAAACAATTTTCATTCCTCGAAAATGAAGATGGTAAGAGATAACATGCTTTGCATTGGGTGTTTTCTTTACATAGAAAATTATAATGGTGACAGTCTAAAAGATGTGAGTTCTTCTGTCAAAAAAAATCAAGTTCCTGGCATCGTAATGCGACATGTACAAAACAAAAATGCCCCCAAAAATTTATTTAAAAAAGCTGACGTTTGTTTACAATATTTAACTCTGCATATTTCTACGACAATGTTTAAATTTTGATACGTTTCATGGTTGTGTTAAAATAGTTTAATTGCATCTACCGTTTCTAGTCCTGTTTGTGATTTATTTAGTGATGAATTTAATAATATGAAATATATTTGTTTTATATACATTCAATATACTTATATTGATTAAATTGCGATTTTGTTTTCGAAATGTTTTGCACATAAGCTTGGCTAAAAATGGAAAAAAATATCAAACATTTGTATGCCTTTCTCGATACAGTATGACATCTTTTGATAATTAAAAGAGAGAGATCAAAATAAATTTGACTCCTGAAAGCCAGAAACATTACTTTTGAATTCGTTTTATTAACGTAAAGACATCTTTCTACATACAATGACACTCATTTCTGTCTCGGATGCAGAAGGTCGTGGGTTCAAACCCCGCAGAGTCGTACCAAAGACATACAAATAATACTAACACCTTCTTTGCAAGTCGCTCAGCATTAAGAGGTTACTGTTGTGACTGGTCAGCCTTGTATCAGGATAATGCGATTAGGTGGGACATCATGCTACATGTCTGTGGCATAATGCACCAGTACAAGACATTATAAACTGCCACACTGCAGACATCATAGCGATATGACTCAACGTTTTTAAATCTACGTAAATGTCCAACACAGACTTCTATCTCAAGGGAGGAGTGACATTAGGCGCCGTATTATTGAAACTTTTGAACTCAAAATTAAGTCACATTATACTCAGTTTGTTTCAAGTCTGTTAACTTCATTAGAATCAATCTAGAATCATATAATTGTCTGTCTTTCCTTCGCTGTTCGTTCAACTTCTCGATTGTTGAATTTGACCATCATGAAATTGTACTCTAAAGTGTCGCATAGACTACGGCAACTGTCGGGAAAATAGAGGCATTGTGAGTAATAGTTAATACTTTTCCTTAAGGATTGTGATATGCTGATGCCAAATACTTTGTTTGCCAAGCTCTATTTTAATATTTTAGGATCGAAATCGCACAAAACATGCAATGGCCAATATGCCTGTACCTTGTGAACAAGGAGGTTGTGGTGATAAAGTCACCACAAATTTTCTAAAAACGTACAAAGTACATCCGAATATGGCTTTTTTCAATATATCATGGTGGAAAAATAGTATGAATAACATTTTTATTAAAAACAGATAAACAAAACTGACCTCGAGTTGGTACTGGCACATTAGTGTGGTTCCAACTCTCAATTTCTATTGGCCCTTTAAAAATTACATTTGAGTGTATACGACGGCCTGGTAACATCAATATGATGCAGATATTCGTGGACATATGGATTTATTAGCTATATTAGAATCTTCTTTGATCCAACATTTACCCGTTAGATAAATTCTGAAACCTCGATCAGGATCAGTCATGTATATAATCATATATCTAATCTTAAACACAAATGCCAATTATTTGTATATGTCCTCTTGGGAAATTGCTGAATGCCTCGATGTAGATTTCATACATAACAATAAATGTTGTTGATGTTCTAAAAATGAAAACTGCTGGAGCAGCAGTGTTTAGTATTTCACCGACTGTTATCGGCCAGCAGCCCAATTTATAACATTATTTATCAACATCACCATTTTACCTCCCAAAACTTTGATCAATACTTGAGCCTCCATATATGATTTTTAATTCTTTAAATTCCGTGCTATGCATTTATTGCACATAGTAGTGAGGGCACGTCAGAGATTTCATCATACGCGTATTGTTTTGTTGCATCATCGGCATTATCAAGATTTTCCGATAAACACATCCGAAACATTAGTCTTTGATTAGTCCGACTCCAATAATCAGTAAAATTATTTGCAACGGCGCCTCTCAAACGCGAGTAACGTCCATACTTATTAAGACATTTCACATACTATTGAAGATTCATGCATGTAAAATCAAACATTGTGGAGATGGGTTTGAAGAAACTTTGCTTCTCGCAAGAACTTAAACTGCAAGATGACCACATAAGGGACCATCCAAGTTGAGTTTGTAAACGCAAATTCAGAAAAAACTTTAGCTGTCGTCCACATGGGCGATAGTGTTCTTCGAGTTAAATAATTAATAACTTTAGCTGGTGACGCGAGTCCATACGAGTCTAGACAAAAACAACGTTCAGGTGTCACCATATATGCGCCCCAGTGGGTGCCAGGTCCAGTTGTCAAATCCAGGTTGATAATACCGGTTGCACCTGTGCGTCGCACAAAGCTCTGCAACTTTATTTCGCATAAAAGGCACCAAGAACATGCTTAATTAATTTTGCATTGCGAATAAATCGGGATTGCGTGTTGCACAGGGTAATCGAAGACCAGATTCCGATTATTTTCGGCGACTTGTACCTGGTAATGTATTTTTCATTGTTTGATTCTATGCGACCGACAATAACTAAAATCTACCCCAAATGCGATTCCGAGAGTCCCTAACGCGGCCGCTTTTGTAGCCGCTGATGCTAACAACCCTGAAATTGATGCAAGGATATGAAATGTTAAACCGATCCTTTTCAATTTCAGCAGCAGAGAGGGTGAACAGACTAATTCGAAACGTCACCCTTTTTTATTACCAAATCGACTAATGGTGACTAACATAGAAGTCAGTTTCAATGACTACACTTAGACTGACCAAACAAATGTTGTAGTCGACCCGCTCTACTGCTGTCTCCATGTGTTAAATTGTCAATCTGATGATAAGAAAAATCTTGTGTATATAAATCAAACAAAATGAATAATTCAGACAAACGATCAATCTGAAACTTTTTTGAACTTTTGAGTAACATTCTTCCTTGGTTCTGCTACAAATTAGCCAAATATTGTATCGATACATGTAATTAACATTATATATATATAAATAAAAATGTCAACTATCGGAGAAGCATATACTACTAGTTTAGCTCGAGAAAGACAGGAAGCAATCAAAAAATATATTCCTTTGAAAGATTCGCTTCGAAGAAAACTTCAGGAAAGCCAGGAGTCACAAGTTGATTACGTAGAAGGTACAGAAAGATTATTTAAACCTATTACTGCAACAACTGAAAAAGTTGTATGGGGAGATATCACTGATCTAGAATAAAAGTCCCTCTTCTTGGGACGATATAAGAAACCGCTATAGCAACGCAAGAGATTTTACAAGATCTTCCAGCTAGAATAGCTGCCGCACAACCTAAACAAGATATTGATAACATTTATACTGAAATAGCTGATGTGAAAGAAAAACTTGCATCTAAACCTAAAACAAAGATGAGATTTAACGAAGGTGTTATTGAATATCTTAAAGAAAAGGTTTAAAAAGAAGGATTTGTCTCGTTTTGCATATGATAGTTTTTCTCGAAAATCTGAAATTTTAAAACCTGAGTATGTTAACACAAATGCTGATAACTATTTTAAATGGCTATATCGTGTGTACTACAATAAAATTCAGGCTAGAAGTGATGACCCAGTATATAATGAATATATTAACGATATAAAATGATTTTATTCAGAAGAAACTCAACAGCAAATAGAACAACAACAACCACAGTATCAACTACCTCCACCTCTGCAGCAAATAGAACAAGGGATGATGTTGGAAGCTAAAAAAATTAGAAGTGATCAAATAAAAGAAAAGGCGAAACAAAAAAAGGAAGGGGTTGAACAAACAATAGAAGTGGTGAAACAAATGGACAAGAGAGAGAGAGGGAACAAAAAGAAGCCAAACGACATCAGAGATTACGCTCTTCACTAGGTACGGAAAAAGATCCTGCTGATGATTCTTTTGGCGCTACTACAGGAAGAGGTCTAGGAAATAGTTTTATCACTTCCCCTGACACCGTCATCGCTGACGTGGATAAACTAGAAATTTACATAGGAGGAAAACGCGCTTGAAATAAGTCTCATGAAATTATCAACGAAATCTCGGATATCTGTCGACGATTATTTACCGGTGGTATCATGGACATCAATACCTATCGGGAATTTATCCATGAAATTACAGATGACTAAATTTCTTGACATATAATTTAGATCATGGTGGAATGATTAAATAAAATGATCGTACACAATACATATCGTAGACCAAGAATGATTAGAGTAGTAAACTCACGATTACCAGTTTATGAAATAACCTACGGAGATGGACTTGTTGATGTTGTTCGGGGTTTATTTACCAGGATAGCCCCCAAAACAATGACAATTGCAAAACAGTTATCAATGAAAGCTATCGATGTTATTCGCGACAAAGCTCCTAGCGCAATCGGTGATCTTGCAGGTAAAGCGTTTTCTGCGGTCAAAGACAGAATTTTACGGTTTTTACGACAAAAAAAAAAACAACTGAAATTACCATCTACTGAAGTTATGCCTGCAAATGAAAGCAAAATAATAAATCAGGCCGCAACCCAAAGATTAATGGATCTGGCTGATGCATCGTTAAAAGAAAAAGAAGATGACATAACCGCTAGTCTGATAGCAGGAAGAGGTCTTCGTAGATAATTTTAATTTAGATCATAGTAATTGCAATAAAATGTTTAAGCGTGAAATTGACACATCATTGGATATGGGTGTACCAGTTCGTAAAAATGATTCCCTGCGCGAGTATCAATATTATTCTTACAATGCAATACAACCAAATCAACGTGGAAGAATAGAATTACAAGTACAAGATACAAGTCGGTATTTTTTACCCGCTGAGGCATTTATCGAAGTCGAAGGTCGATTTATAAAAGCAGACGATACAAATTGTGAAGCTGCTACTAAAATTGCTTTTGTCAATAATGGCATTATGGCATTATTCAGTAGTGCTATATACACCATCGATGGAAAACATATCGAATCATGTCTGCAATATGTTGATGTTGCTACAACGATACTTGGTTTAGCAAGATACTCTGATGATTATTCAAGATCAGCTGGCCCATCGATGATGTTTGCAAAGGATATAACCGATCATGCAGATCACGCAGATTTAACTACTGCGTAAGAGCCGCAGGTGGACTCGCAGACGTAAATGCGGTATTATCAGGAAATAACATATTTAATCTTGGATTTGCAGCAGGTAAGTCCACTTGTTGTTCCTGCTGGTTTCAGACCGATTGCTGTTATACTTAGCGATAGAGCAGTATTACTCGATGGTGTTGGTGGACGAATGCGAGTCGTTGATGCACTCGTAGAGAACATGTAATTAAAATAAAATCGAGTAAAAATGTCGTATAGTCATGTTAACGCAACTCTGACTCAAGGTCAGATAAAAAAAATTATAATCAAAAAATGCAAATCAATGTGGGGCAAAAATAACGTTAAAGAAAAAACAAATGAGTGGTGGTGCAAATAAATTATCGTTAACCGGTAATCAGCTTAAACGTTTCAATAAAGCTCTGGTATCAAAAACTCGAGTTCAAACTTGAATTTTCTCCAAGTCCCATCAAAGATATGAATAAATTAGGAGGTATATTTCCACTTCTTGCAGCAATACCAGCATTAATTGCTGCTATCGCACCTGCAGTTAGCAAAAGCGGTTGCGTTAGGTGCTGTTGGAACCGCCGCTGGAATGGCATTAAAGAAAGCAACAGGAAAAGGGTATAAAAAAAAGGGACGCGGTCTCAGACTTCCGGTAACTTATCTAGGAAAGGAATTGAGACTTCCAGGAATATAACACCGATGTCAAATTTTGATCTGATAAATGCTGCTAAAAAATTAACAATAAAACATTTTAGAGGAGTGTTTATGCGCGATCAATTACCGAAAAAACCACATCACGTTGAAACCGGTATCATCAATCTCGCTTCGAATTCCGGTCCAGGAACTCACTGGGTTGCATATGCGATTGATCCACGCGGAATTGTTTATTTTGATTCGTACGGACTATCACTACCAGTTGAGTTTTTAAATTACAGTAATTAATTGCCTGCCAAGATTTTGTATTCAACGTTTCCGACACAGACAATAACAGACCCACCGATATGTGGTCGTGAATCCATTGATGTACTTGATGTGATATGAAAATCAACTAAACCACCTCATAAAGTTGTACACGAATACACAAGTAATCGTTGGACAGGTATTTAAAATTGTACACATATATAATTGTCGATATTTAGGGAAGATCTTTGATTAGAAAAACCGAGAAAGGAACCGATAATGATTTCGACGCATCAACATATGCAACACGAGATGACTTTGCTGATATCATGAACCTAGCTGGGGTTGACCGAGACGAAGTTGTTATTTTTCAGGACAAACACGGTGTTTTGAAAATAAGTAATATTAAGTGGAATGATATAGTTCGTAGGGTTCTTGGCGCTGCTATGGATAATATTCCGGTATTATATTCACAGAGATGTGATTGTAAACACAGATGGAACAATAAGGTAATAAAATTTATTCTTGTTTGTTAACGTAATAATTCATTTTTGTTAAAATATTAATGCCTTACCTGAAAGTTGATAAACCATCTGTTTGTGGTACAATTTAATCTTTTACAGAAGAAATTTTTTTAAAAAAAATTTCATAAACCAATTTTGGTTAGAATTAGTCGAATGTAATTAGAAAATTCTGTAAATAATCTAAAATTTTTATGATATATCGGTAAGATACAGGTTTGCTATATTGCCATTTTCATCTGTACCAAAATGATTTGTTACATGTAATTTTATGCTGGTTTGTTTTTGGACTTTTGAGAATTAAAAAAAAATATAAAATGACATTGTCAGTGAAATGTTTGCATTTTCTTGTCATATACCAAAGATCATTCAACAAAAAAGGGAGAGATGGTCTGCAAACTCAATGAAAGCTGATAAACAGTACCTGTATATTCCGGAAATAATTATGAAAATATTGAAAATGAGGTTATATGATAGAGTTGGAATGAACCAGCTAGTTGTTTTGGACATAAATGATCCTAGGTGAATACTTGCTCCAATACCACCACCACCTACAGAAGAGATTGTTACAAAGCAGAAATCTCATTTTAAGTTAAAATGATTTAGGCCTTTTAGTCGGGTAACATTTATTGATATTAAATTGTTATGAAGAGACTACTCTAGTGATTGTATGGTAACAAATGATCCCTACCAAGAACCCATACAGACTTAGCAGTTTATCTTCAGACCACTGTTGATTATGTTCTTAAAGCTTTTAAAAACATGCATTTGAACAAAAAGATGTAACACCTTTTATAACTTTTCATACCCATTGCATTTATACTTGTCTTACGTATGTTTAGACTGAGGTAAATGCAGTGTATTTTGGCTATATGATGTATTAAAAAAGCTCAGCAGAAACTATACGTTGTAATTCATTTAATCTTATAGGAGTAACAAGATTAAAATCATGTAATTGCAAGTCGGTATTATTGCATAAGAAAGTACCTTTTAATAATATTATTTTCTAAATGTTTTGTGTAAAATTGCAGACAGAAAGATTTCTAGCATACTTTCAAGCAGAAAAAAATGTACATTGGAGCAAATGAATTCAATCCATACTCTTCATTTTGATTTCATTGCTCCCGCTAAACATTAATGTATCTATCAACAGACAACACACTGAAGCATTAAAATTTATATGTAAATGAACTGGACCCTTTTCACTAACAAAACTCATCAAAGAACATGTCTTGTGCTATGTGAATGCATCTTTATTTAACTACACACTTTTGAGATTTATTACAAACATCCAATATTAGGACTGCAAATTTATTATTATTTGCCAAAATACTGATAGCAACGATATGCATTGCTTTAAAGAGTTTTTGCTTTTATATATATATATATATATATATATATATATATATATATATATATATATATATATATATATATTGTTACGTGAATTTGATTTGGGTCATTTATTTTTTATTTTAATTGTTTGTCAGATTCAAATTTGACATTTTAAGTTTAAGATTCATTCATTGGGAGATATTTTTTTAGAAAGTGGGATGACATGTACTCAGAATAAACACCAGGTGTTGACCTCATTTCTGACCTGGCTTCAGATTTGTAAACAACCTTTTTAAAATGATAGGTTGATTCCAAGGACATTATGGAGCTTTGTTATAAACATCTTTCTATTTTTAGTTGGGTCATACGGTGTGTACGAGATTTTTTGACCGTTAATTTGTTCTAAAAGATTCCAGAAGATCATGTGACCCCTTTCTTGTTTACGTAAAAACAGGTATATAAATTATGTTTTGGAGCGAACTATTTAGTAGAACTTGGGCTGTTAGAATATTAATTTGTGTCGTTTTGAGTTATTTTAATTACCTTGTATTGTAAATTATTTCAATTCGTTTGGATCAAGAGGATTTATTTTGTTATTTATCTGGAAAGTAATTGTGCTCATTGAATTATATTACCATGAACTGACTTCATTACGTGACATCGTCTTCCATCTTGGATACTTCACTGAGATTCGAACTTGGAATTATTTGGACATTTTATTACCAGGACTTTTGCAATTTCTCTAGTGGATAATATTTTGAATTATTTTTCTTTTTTGGAAAATATTTGTGCTCAATAAATTGTTTATTAAGTTTTTACAAGCTTCTTACTTTCACTCTTTTTATGTTACTGTTTATTAGAGCCTAAGCACGTAACAATATATATATATATATATATATATATATATATATATATATATATATATATATATATATATGTGTGTGTGTGTGTGTGTGTGTGTGTGTGTGTGTGTTTTCGTGAAAATGAATTACATCAGAAAACAGCATTGAGCTTAGCAACATTGTTTCCAATTCCACAACATAGTATTGTTCCATATTTCTGACTACATTATTAAATATTTAAGCTAAATCTTCTAACACAAAATATTTTGACTTTGTTTTAATTAAATTATATATTTTCCTGAATTTATTTCCCCAATAATTTTAAGAATACAATGTAATGAAGTGGTTTATCACAGGTGCAGGAATGTCTGCCATTACAGGTTCACGTACAGTTTCAAACTGATTTTATAAAGAAAATAATGCTGTTAACTTCTGGGGTTTTTTTTAAAAAAAAAAAAAAGAAGAAATGAATCAGAAATGATCTTCACTGATTATATTTATTAATAACAAATTACTATTTACATACTGGTGTTGACCGTTCCAGTGGCATAGTGGTAAGAGCATCTACCTCAGATGCAAGAGGTTGTGGAGGCCTTGATCCATGGCCAAGTCATACCAAAGACACAAAAATGGTATTAGCAGCTGCCTCATTTGGTGCTCAGCATTAAAAGGTTAGTGTATGGACTGGTCGTCCTACTGTCAGGATAATGTAACTGGGTTGGATGTCATGCTACATGTCTGCAGCATGATGCCTCAGTGCTAGACATCACTATAAACTGCCACACTGCAAATATCATAGCAATATGACTGAAAAAAAAATTGTTCAATGTATGTTCAAACTCCAAATCATACACACTGTTACAATTTTGAAACAGAATTTGGTATATTTTCATCACTGTACAGTAGGCCCAATTTCATGAACTCGAGCTGTGATATATTGCTGCAAACAGGGTTTATGGTCAGTTAGCAATTAAAACACCCCTGTGCATGTTTAAGAGTTTGTTTGTCTGCGTAGGCTAATTGGTATCATCACTGCATAAATACATTTTGCCTTGGGTTACATCACTGCCAGAACTTAATGGGTACATTAAGGAAGGTATAAAGTACAGCCAGTCATTTTACATCTAAAAAATCAAGAGGTCAAAGTCTTCTCGCCTGATAACATGACCCCTGCATTCCTGAATTTGATATGTATATGTGAGCCAGTTTTGCAATGTACTTAGTACATTATATATACTATTCAGTATGTGTGTCTGTGTGTGTGTGAGTACCTAGCTACCCTAATTTTACAAGAAATGCAATCTGAAACATACATGGGGATGGGGGGTGGGCTTAATTTCAATATTTGTTTCTCTGCAGTAGTTTGTTTAGGTGATGTACTTAAGTTTGGCATTGAGTAAATGGTAATCGCTTGTGTCAAAAGCATAGAAACCAAGCACAGGATACTAAAAACATCAATGTAATTTCTATAGAACTGTCTAGTATTTTGGAATGGGATAACTGTAATCAATCTTTTAAAGTAATGGTACACTAGTTTCTCATATATAAAGTCTTTGGGAGACAAAGAAAAGGAAGAACGGAGGCAGAAGGTAGACGGACTGGAGGGAATTGGACTACCAATCCAGAGAAAGATCATACAGATGAGTAGGAGGATCACAGGACAGGAGGAAAATCGATTACACCAAGTCAGATGATAAAACAGGCCATAATTTGGTCGAGTTAAAGACGAGTAATAGGGTTTTAATTTGAATTTTATTTGAGAGATGACTGTTATTTAATGATTATAAATTGTTGTTTATTTGACTTTCACATTTTGTGTATTCCTTAATTTAACTGTTGGCACCACTGACTGGGGGCTCTGAGCATTGCAGCTATCACTACTTCAATTCCTCACAATAACAAGCTGGGGGAGGGGGGAGGTCTTTTGTAATAATTTAAATAATATTGGGAGCACCCCACCCAACCTAAATAACATGGAAAACCTCTATATATGCCATAATTATTCTTAGATGATATCCTTCAGTTTTGTATGCCTGACTGTACTCTTGAATTCAAGTTATGTCTGTACATGCACATTTGTACTTATATAAGTTTAGTACATTTCATAATATATAACAGTTAGTTTTACATTGTATGCAGTTGTGTACATTCATCTGGGTATTCATATAAAGGTTATAATTATTTCTATAGTAAATGAACACATTTTAAAAAAACTGAAAATTTGATGCTTTTAATTGGTGTCAAGTATATTTGATTTAGTTGTAATAAGACGGCTGATGATGTACCTATGTGATAGAAGCATTCAATGTTGCTTTTGATGAACTAGTATTTTAGTCTTAAAAACCTTGTTCTGTTTCCAGAGCCATTTTGTTTTACATGCAATTGAAATTAATGAGCAGTATCTGGATAGAATAGTATCCTAGTGTTTGTAGTTCTGTTGATATTTAAAAGCCAATCTGTTTTCATGAAACACTGCAACAAGTTTTGCTTTCTCAACTCAATATGAATATTCGTTATTTATCATTTAACTTAATGTGTTACTGTATATGCACGATTAAAATCATATTTACCAGTGTACTTTTGTTCTTTACATCCTTTGCATCCCAAGACAATGCTAGTCAACTTCAATTCATCCTATGTTTTTAATAAATAGTCTCCTCACAGTTGCTTTCAAAACATAGCCATACATATAATCATTCTTTAGTGGGTAGGTAGCTACAAAAAATGCATACTACAAAAGAAATGCTTTATACAACTTAAACTCAACATAAATTATATTATTCACACATCATATCATTGGATAGATCACCCAAGTCTTCCTTGAGTAAAGCCATGGTACTGGCCAAAATTATGTATCCATTATATGCCATACACATCAGCTTGGAATGACATTTCTGTAGCCAGTACTTAGGTATCCGCTAAGTCCATAAAATAAACTGCCTATTAGCAGTATGCCTTTTCCGCCGGTTGTAATCGTTATCTTCTTCTGCTGTCAGGGCATCTTGCATATACCTCTGTGCAGCAAGGAGCACGACTTGATCTAAAATAACCAGGTCAAAGTTCTGCAGACATTTTTATAAAATTGTCAGTAAAAAATATTCCAAATAAAATAAATGCATTAAATGCTATGTTGGAAAATATTAATGTTTGTGTTATGCAATGAAGCAAACGTGTAAATATACAAACAAATGCGCAAATCACATCGACTATCGGATACGTGACTCGTGCGCGTCAGGTGGTAATGCAAATACACAAGAAAATCAACTTTATTCTGATCCTAAGAAGCGACTTTAGCGAGACCTTTTAATAGCGGTTCTGATTACAGTGATACAAATTATCATATTTTTACTTGGTTTATCTTACAATGTAACACAATCTCACAAATACGACAAGTAAACACTTTCAAGAATGGCCTCTTAAAGGGAACTCTTATTGTCAGGATTTTCCATCATATTTGTTGACGCGCGTCACGTGACACTGCGACTTCGGAGTATATCGGTAAATTCCGTTTCTGCATAATTAATTAGCAATCCATACAGAAAATCGTTATATTTTCATTGATTAAACTTATAGTTGTACATTTTTTTAAACTGAATGACCTGTAATTACTATTTATTTATACTATACTTTTCATAATAGCATATGTTTTCAAGAACAAAAAAGTAAAAAATCTTAGGTTTTATGCCTTTAACTATTTCTGATACAGTTGTCTGGATTGTGGACGATCATATCGAGTGGTCAAATTTAGTTTATCTTGCAGTGTCTCGCGTCAGGAAAATATCTCAGCTACGTAGGTTTGTCGTGGATGCGTCAGAAACCATTGGCAATGTTGACAATGATATATTAAAAGAAAAAAATTAGAGAGTTTTAAACAATTTAATAAAAAAACGCGACTTCGATCTGGACGTGCAATTTATCATAACATTGAAATAACAACAGGTAATCACTGTGCAAGCTGTAATTGTATAATGCTGTGGCAATACTCGAGTAAAAATCCTAGACAATTTACCGTAGATAGAAAAGATAACAGTCTTGGTCATACACGTGATAACATGATGTTAACTTGTCTTGAATGTAATCAGCGTAGAGGTGCTAGTTAAGTGAATGTGGTGGTAATTGTGTATCCCGGGAATTATCTGTAATTGTTCACGTATAAATCTACGTTGAGGAGCAGTTGAATCTAATCTGTAAATTGCAGGTCTACCTGTGGATCGTACCACGCTGGATATCTTGTGTGTAGTAATACTCCAAATAGGATATGTCGCTCTATTTCTTCCTCCTTCAAGTTCACCTCGTTCTTATAAATACCTGACGATGACATTACCTAATATTGGCTGCGGTGAAACATTATGCTGCATTGGAATGTATTTCCTTGTAATCGCATTAATAGGTTTCATGGCAGTTGTTCGAGTAACCTCATTGTTTAATGCAGCGCACATACTTGGTAAACTTGCAACCCATTCACAAGATCTTGTATCCTGAATGAATTCCTTCGCGTATTGATATCCAAATAATCGTTCAGCAAGTGTTGATCAACTTGTAATAGTTGTGGCCATCGCAAGGGTCATCGTCGATAAATTCGTTCGAAGGCGGATGCAACTTCAGTAGCTGTTTTAGTTGATAATTGTTCTGCTTCTTTCTATCTACTTGCAACATCAACAACGGTTAATGCGTATTTAAATGTTACTCTACGTATACGATCATGAGGTAAAAACAAAATATCAGCCTGATGAACTTCATTAGGAACATTAACATCACAATGTGCGTACTCGATTCGTTTAGGCGGTGGTAGATAAATTTGCCATATTGCTCGTCGTGCTAACCACGCTGCGGCGGTAGAACGTGTGATATCTGCTGCATTAGCGAATTAATCGATTGCTGCATCTACCTTTCCAATATCCTCTTGGGCTGTAATAAATTGATTGCATTATAATTAATTACCCAGCATCTATTGCTAATTTGGTTTTCATCGCAGATTTTACTAACCAATTGGCTAATCCTTCTTTGAGATTTTTATTTTTTATGTAATTCAATGCGTGAATCAATTTCACATATGCGATATGTCGTTGTTCTAGATTTTTACTTTTATAAGCTACATCATGAACGTGACCCGCTTTATCTATTGCATTTACGGGATATTCACCGGATTTTGGTTGATCTTGTTCATCAAGTCAGATATCAAGTCGAGTGCCAGGACCGCAGTAATTATATCCTGGAAGATGTTTTTCTCCGGGATATTTAGCCCACGGAGTTCATGGAAATTTTTACATTAATGTTGGAATGTCACCACCGGTTTTATTTGGTAAAAAGGAAAATTTCTTTCTGCCACATACGGAACATTTTCCACTGTATGCTATTTTTTTTTTAACCGTAGATAAATCAGTAGTTGGAGTTTTAACTTTACAGCGTAAACAATATAAATCCATGGTATAATATTATATCATGGATATAATTAATTTTTCAGCGACACGAAAACGAGAACAGGTAAAACATCATCCAGCGTTACCAAATTCGATCAGAATGATACTAATAGGCCCGTATGGATCCGGTAATACACAGCTATTATTTAATTTAATAATGAGATGGTTGAAATGGAATAAATTGTATTTAGTTGCACCATCTGTAGATGATCAGAGATGCTACGAAGTACTGAATGAATTTAAAGAAAACGCACGATTGCTGAGCGGTGATGATATTATTGATTTTAAAACCGATATTGATGAAGCACCATCTGTCGATGATCTCGATGGATTAGTTAATAATTTAGTTGTGTATGATGACGTAATGCTAGATAAACAATCGAATCCGGCAAAAATACTGATTGTTATTTATGTAACTCAGTGGTATACACAAATTCCGAAAGTAATCAGAGATAATTGTAATATTTTAGCTGTATTTAATGGAATTGATATACACACGCTAAGAAATATTCATCAGACCTGGTGTAGCGGGGATATGGACATAAATAAATTCAGAAATTTCATTTCACGTGCGCAAGCAACACCATATGGTTTTATAACAATAAATCTGTATGATCCCAGGACAAGATATCGTGAAGGTATCGATCAAATATTTGGCTAATTGGCAGCAGCAGATTGACTGACAAATAAAGATATCCTCTAACTAAATTAAACAGATACTATTTGATATATGAAATATTGTACATGGCTGCGTCAAGGAAGCACAGATAAATGTAGTAAAAAATGTCGTGGAGAATTTTGCAAGAAACATAGATATATTTTATCAAAAAATCTACGTGCTGGTCCTCGACATTGTGTTGGATGCAATGTTGGCGTTCGAGGACAATATCAGATTTGTAATAAATGTGGTGGAGATAAATACAGAACTTTGATGGCGTATTACCGTCGTAGGATCGAAGAAGGGGTTTTGATACCTATAAAATAAATATATTACTCAAAGTTCAAAAAAGTTTGAGATTGGTCGTTTGTCTGAATTATTCATTTTGTATGTATATACAAGATTTTTTTTATCATCAGATTGACAATTTAACACATGGGGAGAGCAGCAGAGAGGGTCGGCTACAACATTTGTTTGGCTCAATCTAGGTGTAGTCATTGAAACTGACTTCTATGTTAGTCACCATTAGTTGATTTGGTAATAAAAAAGGGTGACGTTTTGAATTAGTCTGTTCACCCTCTCTGCTGCTATTGCACCACCTCTCATTTGAATTATTTTAATACAGCCGATGTGATAATTGTTTTGGTCGCAATAAGCTGTTCTTATTGCGTTTAGGTTAAACACTGGAACAATTCCAGTTAATTGTGTTGTAAAAAGTCTCGGATGTGACCTCAAAATCATTTTTTATTGCTTTATTGTTCTCAGTTGACTCTTGTTAAGGCAGATCTTACATTCCTATTTAGATACGTAACAGATTCAATTATGAATGTCTGAAAATTCTAAAAAAATTCCGCTAGTCTATCGAGCCTTGTCATTTTATCACCAGCATCCTACAACAAAGTCTTGCTAGAAAGAATCGTGACATAGCATCAGCAACCACCACCAGCGTCACCGCGTACATGAAAAAAGTCTACAACGGATTGACTGAACAACTTCAGGTGTTCCAGTAAAAAGTAATCAATCCATTACAACGTAATGAAACCGTATTGGGAAATTTGCAACCTTCAAAGGGTCCTGATTACCGTTTAACCGCAGAGAAACTTCATTCACTTCTAAATTTACAGCAGGGAAAATAAAGCAAAGTCTTAAGTTTGGTTCATTTTGCCGTGATTTCAATATTAGGATATCAACAAAGCGGTTAGAAATTTACACTCAAAATCTCTTAAGTAATGAAGTTTAGACAACTGAATTGACAAATGTGGTACATTCGATAGTTCACTATGTATAAAAATACATGTTAGCAGAGAATATGAATATTCCAGACTCTTAATATTGGGAAACATAATGTTTTTGAATAAAAGTATGTCATTATTATTAATAGTACCAATTTGCATGGATAATTGTGTTACTGTCTTCGTCATGAAATATTGCTTATGGCTAATACATGCTTTATACATGTACTACATATTCGTTAATTTTATCATCTTTACTTTGAAATGAATAAAACAGATTGTTAAATTCATCCACAAACAAATCTAATAAACCGTGAAATAAATTGTCTACTAGATGAGCGTACATTGTTTGCTTACAAAGTAGTTCCTAATACACGATGATATTTCAGACACCCTTTTCGTGCAATATGAAGCTTTGTGGTATTGAAAAATACTGCACGATTCTAACTGTAAAATTAGCGGAGAAATAAATGAGCATATAATATTTATTGGTTAATGCATTTATGTGGGAAAATATGAACGAGTTGTTGTTTTTTTCTGAGATAGACTGCACGACTAATACAGTAACCTTTTCATTGTATACTCATTGTCTTTTTCCACATAAGGCTTAATAATAGAAAGAATACAGAAAATAAAGTAATTGAATTTATTCTGTACTCCAGAATAAATACACAACAGTAGGTACAATACACAATAACAATAGTATTGTGCACATAGCACCGCCAAGCAACCATTAGTTTAAAAATCTTGTTTTGATTTACTTAAAATTTTGAGCAATATTTTAAATAAATGCGCATTGAAACAACTTTTCTAGTCGGTCTGGAATTTATGGATTTTGATTTTCTGTTGATCTAACTCTACTTTGCTCTTCTGCTTGTTATGAAACCTGATGTATTTGCTAATTCAATTCCATATCATGTGCATGTGATTTGTTATGTTGTCTGGCATTGAATTACGCCAATAAAACAGTCCCACACCTAAAGTTATAATGTAAGACAGTTTTGAGGCTGATATAGCCTATTTATTAAAACATTCAAAAATCTGCTTCCTTACTTGTTTGCACAAATCCGTATTTATTTTATAAACTTATTTCTCGCAGCCGTTTAGTTTTCTTTGGCTGAGGTTTTTTTTGGCGATATGTACCTAACATTTCCTGATCGAATCCTATATTTGGCGACTTATAAATCCACGTGCAATAACACAACCCTCTGTCCTGATGCCATTTTGAAATTCGCGCTGGATATGGCTGTTACCAAATACCGATAAGAGTCTAAATTGTTTGCAGGTGTGTTCCAAATAGATTTGAATGCAACAAAATTGCACATTTTAATAAATGGCTGACATCAGACCCACATATAGTCCATCAGTATCAAGAAAGGGTGGGGTGGGGCTGATTTATCAGACTAGCATTGAATTTAACGTATTTCTCTTGCGCCATTGATTGTTTGGAATCATGAGGTGCGTAAAATATTATTTTTTAAATTAAGATCATCAAAGACAGTATGGAATATAAATTTCACATATTTTTTAACGCCATAAGTAGACTGTGATTGTGGGAAAATGTAGTCGAAATTACAGAACATTTTTTATAGGTTGATCATATTTTGGAACTCACGATATGAGCCATGTAATTCCGAGTAAAGGTTTCAGGTTGAGGTGGGGTGCTCCCAATATTATTACAGAAGATCCACCCTGGCTCATTTTTGTCAGAAATTGAAGTAGTGATAGAGCGATGCAAAGTTCTGAGCCCCCAGTCAGAGTTACCGTTAAAACAATGAACACACAAAATGTGAAATTCAAATAAATAACAATTTGATATAATTCAGTAACAGTCATCTCTCAAATGAAATTCAAATTCAAACCCTATCACCCGTCTTTCGCTCGACCAAGTTACAGCCTATTTCATCATCTGATTTAGTGTGAAAGATGTTCCTCCTGTCCTGTGTTCCTACTCATCTGTATGGACTGTGGACTCGTAATCCAATTCCCTCCAGACCTTGTAACTTCTGCCTTCGTTCTTCCTTTCTCTTTTGCCTCCCAGAGACTTTTGACCAACTGCACTGGGATAATTCCCTCTGTCTCCCACAGTTACTCTGGTCCCGAAAAGATTCCTGTATTAACACACAAGGGCATTAGCATAACATTATCCTCTAGATCTCTAGCTCACACTAAACAACAATATCATCAGATAAGCCATTACCATCTTTGATCACGCATTCGTGCCCATCGAATAAACATTCCCCTGTTATGTGACGCATTTCTGTACATTGCACTTCTACAAAGTGTACACAAATATCCATGCGCTGATATATCCTTACACATGATACTCCTACAAAGTATACACAAACAGGCAAATCCATATTAACTAATGTTGCACACTGCAGTCATACAATGTTATAATTCAATTCAACATTCCAAATCTATATCGAATAAATAAATGCATGAGGTTACTACGAATTAACCCAATAGTGAATTACAATATTAATTCTTTACATAAGCATTGCTCATATCTCAAAATATGTATGTATATCAAACACTACAAATGAATCAAACCCTACAAATTGTAATTCTTCGTACTAAAGTTTACATACTGCAATATTTAAAGTACACATACTTTGCCGTAATAATACAACTATCGAGCAAATAGTCACTGATCTGCACTAAAGCTATTTGTGATTCCCAGAATAACAAGTTTCCCGCCAATTTCGAACGATGTCGGATTAGTTTATCTTCTCTTATAATTCCCGCAAGCTAGTTTAGCGACTACTGATATTTAGTTCTCAAGATAATAGATTTAAGTTTGCGATTCTAATGTTGGCCACGCCTTGCTCAATTCCGAGTGGATGTTGATTCATATAATTATCAGACATTGCCCCCTTCCGACAGTCTGTCAACTGCTGCATTACGACCCTTACTTGATGTTCCTTTGACCCGAAAACAGAATTGCATCACTTACCCGTGAAACATGTGTTCGCAATTATTATGTAACTGGCTGTCCAAAATACGGCCAGTTACGAATTTTATGGCCATGTCAATGAACTGGCTTGACACTTCATTGATCGCCGAACTGACTTTCATACATATTTACGGCGCGAAATTATTATTCTCAGGGTCTAACATATAGATATTGAAATCTGGCTAATCCTTACAACGTGACATTCGGATTTTCAGATCTAACTATGAACGTACATGTTGAGTACTCTTATTGTGTATATACATGTTCAGTCTTTTATATTGCCAAACATATTAAGTTGATTTCCCTTTGTAAAGAAACGGGTGTAGACAAAGTATTTTCTTATTTATTGTGAGAAAATTGCTGAGACGTCGAAATGGCTCAGAGTATTGAACCTCGTTATTACTGGTATTTTACTGTTATAGCTATGGAAGTCTACACTACATTCCCTCTAATCAAAGTATTATTTATGACCTGGTCAAAGAATATATCTAGAAGGCTTATGAGATGTTGCATGAGGCCTATCGTCGAATGGGGATCTTCTAGATAAGAAATCGCGCAGACTTATCTTGAATTTGCATAGTAAAAACGATTTTTTTTCATAGTTGGTATACAGCAAAAAAAGGTTAACATAGATTATGATAATCTCAAACAACTGGTATTGATTGAAGAGTTCAATAATAATGTCAGTAGTGACGTTATAATTTACCTTGATGAGAAAGGAGTTGAACTTGAAAAAAGGCAGCTAGTACAGATGATTATTCTTTGATACAGAAGGTTCCATTTGTAAATAAATCTTCCTCTAAACAGTTCAGGCTCGTAAGAGTACTTACAAGTCTCAAACGGGTATAACTATTTAGAATCAAATTTCTGATAATACGAATCAGAAATGTACATCTTCTTCCACGTGTAGTTATTGCAGGAACAAGGGCACGTTGTTTCTGACCACAGCTGTTCCGAATGCTTTAGTTTATATGTGGTCAATATCATGTATTTAAACAGATGCAGTTGTTCGGTCTTTCAAACCTCGGTTTTCATTTTATTGCGGAGAATTATGAACCATTCATGTCGAAATGATTAGTATCACTTTTTCTTGTTGGTAATTTACCAAATCAACTTCTAGTAAGATACTGAGAGACACAGGATCTTGTCAATATATTGTTATTAGGTACTTTACCCTTGTTTGATAGAGATTTATTCTTGTGTTCTAATACATGGAATAGAGTGTGGAGCTTTATTTCTTCCTCTCATTGTGTTAATTTGTCATCAGATTTAGTTCAATGACCAGTTACTTAAGTATCTCTATTTACTTTGTCTATTCTGGGTGTTTATTTCTTACTTGGCAATGACCTAGTTGGAGATATGGTAGTAGCGAATTCACTTGTAACTAACAAGCTTTGCATCTATCAAAGTGTTGATCCTATTCAAGTTGAAAACCCTGGTGTATATCCAGCTTGTGCATTTATTAGAACTATTACAAATCATACTCTTGAGACTTCTGTTGATCACGATGTTATTCCTTTAGCTGTCACTTTGAATGATCAGCCATTCATGGTGCTGCTCGACCATGGCTGTCTAAACAAGCTTTGTAGTAAATTAACCTACCAGAACTAATAATAGTTTCACGTGGTAGTTTATGTTCAAATACTAAGCTAAGTACATGACACCGATTTCTTATTTCCTGCGCTTGATCGACAAGGTCGAATGCTTACCTATAAATCATCTACAAATTGATAAGGCTAATAACTGTCGACGTCGTAAGCATATACAAAGATGAACCTCTGGCGTCAAAAGATTCAGCAACTGACGCTGACGCTAACTTATTTATACACGTGGACTTTTAATATGGCCATGATTAGTACAAGTGGATCCTAGAAACGAATTTCTCGGATCCCTTGCTGAGCGGTTAGGCGAAATATCAAGTACGATTTCGTGTTGGATATGTTAATATGCATCGTCAACAAGCTGTTGTGAAACGATTTAATATTAGATTTGCGGAACGGTTATTCCGACAAGAATATGTACAATAGTTATTAATGAGGTCTCTTCGATCTAACGTCTTCTGTTCAGCACTAAATGAAATTTCACACTTAAAAGTCAAATGAAATGCGTCATAAAATGATTTCACAGCCGCCACACCACCGTTAGAACAAAACGAACGTGTTCGGTATCTGTAATCACATGAGGAGTTAGAAGGTGGGCAATGTGGTGCTACTGGTCAGTATGGACCGTTGATGTATTACAATCTCAGAACGGATTGATACTCCAATAAAACTAACAGGTTACCATTTGGGACCGTCACCGAATGGACCAAAACCAGTATTTGTGAGATTGAAATCACAAATGGTTCCTGCAAATACAGAACTGCCTCCAAGATCCATTTTTATAAGCTTACATGCATCAGCCGTAATGAGATTCACAATAGCAATTGCATTATGTCCTAATGCGTCAGTGATAATGGCATCAGGGAGTATTTTTCGCTTGTTAAGTTAAAGCGGTGACATACTTCGGTGAATCGGTATACACATCCATGTGATGTTTCCGACGCAGTATCATATTTGCCGTGTGCACGAATTCACGTCGCATTCGTGGGCATTCCATATATATATATATATATATATATATATATATATATATATATATATATATATATATATATATATATATATATATATATATATATATCATGCCCGAGATCCTTATGTACAAAAAAGCGATGGAACTACTTTAGCCTTTTTTACATTCTTGCTGAATCCAAAAACAATCAAATACATTTTAGGGCGGATTCCCACATATTCTTCGTGTTGTTTACCAAAGCATTCATCTTTGAATTGTCAGCAACCTTTTAATTGGCATTACTACACAACGGATGTTCTTTTGGATACTAGCTCTTATTATATTCATTTGTGAGTACGTTTGACTATCGAAATAAATATATGTCATCGATGGTTACATGCATTACAAGAATGTCAATGTTAATATAAAGCATCTTGACATGATCCTGGTAAAGCGGTTTGATCCTGTTGTAAATAAACTGTGGCATAGCGAGGGGGGCAGGTGGGGCATTCGCCCCGGGTGCCGGTGGCGAGGGGGCGCCAAAATCAGGTACAAAGTACATAACTGCGCAATAGGAGCAGCCGGGGGTGCAAATTTGGGTGTTTTGCCCTGGGCGCCAAATATCCTCGCTACGCCACTGAATAAACCATCATCATGACTAGCTTACACAAGTCCAATAACGTTTATCAAACATAAACTGCTTTTTGTTAACTTTAGCTAAGCTTTTATACTACGAATAGCAAATACCACCATCAATGATCTTCCGCATTTCAAATGCCTGTTACACAAAGAGTCTTTGAAGCTTCTCTTGTATACTATCGCGAAAATGGTTGACTCATATACATATTCGTAAAGTGTCCATCGTCTTGCCCAATACAGAATTTTTCATGAGTTTAAAGAAATCTTTATCAAGATAGTTGGCTTAAGTCCTACTTACTCAACAGGACACAAATTGTATCTGCAAATGGAATATACTCCAGCCCAGTTGATCTATATTGTGGTGTTCTACAAGGGTCTCTTCTTGGACCTGCTCTCAAGTGTCATAGATCATCACCAAGTGTCTCACCAATTTTACGCTGATGACACCCAAATATACAAGTCTAGCCTCCCAACTGAAGTTGCTGCTACCATCCAAGGAGGAGAGTGGTGCATTTCTGATGTGAAATCATGGATGATATGTAACAAGCTGCAGATGAATGATGATAAAACTGTGGCCATTCTGATAACAACAAAAAGACTTTCTCATTCACAGCCTTTACCTCAAACAATAAATATCAGCAACACCAACATTCAAATTCACACAGTCAGTACCATGATCAGAGCACATCTCCCCACTGCTCTGTACCCTACACTGGCTATCCATTCAATCCAGAATCAAACACAAAATTTGTTCTCTGTGTTACGTTTCACTGATGGACTCCAGTCCAGCATATCTATCTGGCCTCACCCATGTGTACACACCAGCAAGATACTTACGCTCCTCTTCTGACAATCGTATATTCATTTAATCCCACTATGAAAATGAAGTCATATGGACAACGTTCTTTTGCATACCAGGACCCAGCAACATGAAATGAATTACCCATTGAAATCAGACAGAAAGACAGTTTTCCCTTTCAAGAGTGATCTTAAAACTCACCTTTTTCGATTGCAAGAACAAATTTAAAGACCTACCTTAAATATTTTCAGCAATTTGTTTGTTTTCCAATTTCATGGTGTTTGTTTTTGTTTTTTGTATTCATATCATTATTGATGTAGTAAAGCAAGCACTTAGAGCTTCAAAAGATTAGGCGCTATACAAAGTCCTCATTATTATTATTATTATTTGCAACCCAAGTTACGCATTTAATCTCCAATGCTATTCTAACTGTTACAAGCAGTCACCAACAGGCCAACCCATTTCCAAGCATACCTCAAGTTAAATGTAAACAACATTACAGATTTAGCTTTAGAGATGTATCAAAATATGAAACTATCCAGTGAGACCATAATCACTCATATGTGTCCAATAGTACACTGGAAAAGGTATATCAGTACCAATTATACAACCCCAGGTAGGCGGAGCTTAAAGTGTAGGGAAACTTGCATTCAGAAATAAACAACACTAGCTGTGATTGGTGCATTATGTAAGATATATACTTTCTGTTAGGCTTTAAGAAAAGTTTAGCCTCTTGGCAACATGTGAGATTAAGTTAATTCATATCTAAATTTTATATTAAAAATATTAATAAGTTTGCCTCTTTCACAAATAATGACTAGTATGAGTCTTATACAAATATTAAACAATTTTGATGAAGAAAGATAAAAGTAGTTAGTTTTATATTTTATTTTTCTTAAAATACACAAGAATTCATACATTCTATGGAAAGATAACAAAGCTTAGTTTCCTTTATATGATAAAAAATTAAATTCATAAACAATGCTAACATATTTGATTTGATATTGTGTCAAATTGGGAAAACAACAAGCACACACAGTTTATTTTATTTTATTGTATTTTATAATACAGATGAGTAGGAACACAGGACAGGAGGAAAATCTATCACACTAAATCAGATGATGAAATAGACTGTCACTTGGTAGAGTGAAAGACGAGAGATAGGGTTTTAAATCTGAATTTTATTTGAGAAATGACTGTTATTGAATGATATTAAATTGTGGGTTTTTTTAAATTTCACATTATGTGTATCCATTAATTTAACTGTCGGCACCGCTGACTGGGGGCTCGGAGCTTTGCATCTCTCTATCACTACTTCAATTTCTGACAAAAACAAGCCAAAGTGGGTAACAATTTATAATAATATTGGGAGCACCCCACCCCAACCTATACAATGGGAAAGCTCTACAACATTATGTTGAAAGATGATGCCATTAACACATTAAACCCTGGTGCAGCATTTACAGGGCAGGAGGTTTGTTTGTTTTTATGGTTTAACGCCATTATTCAGCACAATATAGGCTATACATGGTGACCAGTATTAATGGCAGAGGAAGAAACCGGACATACCCCGGAAAGAACCACCGACCCATGAGAAGCTACTGGCAAGCTTTCTCATATAACTACATTTGCTGAACCTTAGACTCGAACACACGCAGACAGAGGTGAGATGGCAGTGGTCCTTAACGGACAGCACTTTAGAGCACTCGGCCACTCGGGGCCCCTTCAGGGCAGGAGGTAGTAGCCTACTACCAAGCTCTGTTGCATTAAGGTCATGTATGATACACTAAAGTGGGTGGTATTATAGAAAGGAAGACAGATTTAGCTCTACAATGATACCAAATAATCTGGACATTTTAGTTGCACTAAAAAATACAGGGAGAAAAACCTAATTTATTGGACCTGTTTTTTTCCTTCTCTCACCTAAACTTAGACAGTGGTCAGAATCCAATTTTGTGTCCAGATTTTAGACTTGTGGGCCTCAAATCTAAGGCAGACTGGTCTGAACTGCACACAGACAGGTGAATCTGTGCAAAAAGTAGGATAAGGTGGGCATTTTTAATAAAGAGTGGTCTGCATATACAAAAATGATGGGTCTGCTACGCAAAAAAAAAAAAGAACAAAAGTTTCCTTCTCTCGTGCATGAGCAAAATAACCAATGGAAAACAATATTTTTTTGCACAACTAGGCTTTAGACTAATGGAAAATTGCTTGGAAGTCAATGTATTAGGATGTATTCAGAAATAGTCCCCAAAATGCGTTTCTTACTTGCATTTCATGTGAAAAATGCAAAAACCTCCAGAGGTTAATGTGTTTAATTACAAAGGAATATATGTTTATTCACAGCTGCTGCATCATTCATGAAAATCATTTTAAGAAATTTTATTTTGTTTATCTTCATTATTTCATCTGAACAAGAGATCAGCAATTCTCTGCAACTTGATTTTCATGTAATTTCTTGAAAAGTCTGGATGAGTAGAAGATCTGGAATATTTTCAGCATTACATGATAATGGAGTCAGAGTCTAATAGCACTGTATTACATTGTAATGGAGTCAGATGGATTATATTATTCCTGTCTTATAGCACAGTATTACATTATAATGGAGTTAGATGTGCCATATTTAGTTCAGCTTTATGCTACAAGATAATGGAGCCAGATGGATCATATTAAAATATGCTGTTTTCCCATATTGTATCTTTTAATATATTTACAAAAGCATAAAAGACTTGGTTAGGTAAAGCACGATGATTAACTAAGTCAAGACATTTTCTCTGTGGTTAGAAGTTAATTAGACAAACGTGTTAGCACCTGATTGGTAAGTTACTTACCGGATTCTGTTTGCATATAAGAACCTGACATCACACCGGTATAGGCCTAACCAGCAGGTTTTAAAATCCTATCTTGAAATTTGTTATAATATGGTAAGTTATAGTATTCTGATTTCAATTGCGGGTTTTTGTTAGATCAGTTAACGGACAGGGAACCAAATTTGGCATACCTAGGTGGTACAACTTTCTGTCTTCGAGATATACATAAGAATCCAATGATAAGAAATATAACAAATATGACTATTGCAATGGCACCAAAAACATAATACATAAACTTTGGAAAATTATTGTCATGGTCATGATGTTTTGTTGTTGTGAAATCTGGATTTTTAGTACTGCTAGGGTTACTTGTAGTTTTACTTCCTGCTATACAACTCTCATATTCATCAACAACTAACTTAGTTATTGCACAAATATTCTGCTGGAAACACGAACTATTACATGCTGGAGTAATTTCTTGACTAACACTGTTAAATATAAGATACCTTTGAAAAATGCTATTTTTATTGTTGTAAAAAGAATCCACTAATTGTTGCATGTCACATGGTGTGATGTTATCCAGAGCATAATCTTCCTTTGTATCATATTCTTGCAGCCATGTGGCATTTCCATCAATATTGGCAGCTGTAAGGTTAAGGTAGAACTGTTGATATCGCTTAATAATCCCAGTTTTAAGGTCATATTCAAATAGCCTTATTGAAGGATTGTTGGCTCCTACACCTGGAAGTGTACTCATCCATGGAGTCACAGATGGACTTAACAGCAGACATCCTATTGGTTTTTCTGTGGAGGGAAAAAGATAATTCAGCATTCAAGTACTTTACAATCAAAATAATATAGTCCTCCCAGTACATGAGGATTACAGATATGTAGTGAGCGTCATCTGCTAACAGCTAAACACAAGAATAGATGAGTATGAAATCTGGGTGATAATGATGCTTTATGTATAAATTTCTTCCAATGTCTTTCACTGCATGTTTAAAAATAATTGCTTTCAGTTTCTCTATTCTTTAACTGTCTTAATCCACATTTGATGGCGACTGCTCTGGTGGCCAAGACATTAGAGTGTCCGCCTCGATAGCGGAAGGTTGTGGGTTCAAACCCCAGCCAAGTCATACAAAGACTTACGAAAATTTTATGAACAACTGCCTTCACTAGGCACTCAGCATTAAAAGGATAGTGTTAGGACTGGTTGGCCTGATGTCAGGATAATACGACTGGGTGGGACATCATGCTACATATCTGTGGCATGATGCCCCAGTGCTCGACATCATTATAAACTGCCTCACTGCAGACATTGTAGTAATATGACTGAAAAATTGTTAAAACTATGCTAAAACTCCTAATCACATACATCACACACCATAAGCAAACAACTTACTGCAAGACCTTTATGCCAGGATGCTTTGTGTCAAAATCTGTTATATTATGTGGGGTTTTAAAAAAAGATAAAAAAAATAAAATCTGCTTAAATTACATTTGTAGTGCCAGATAAAACTGTTAAATTTGTTAAAATAAGGTCTGGTTCTTTTTTACTTTTAAATATTAATGGTTATACATTGCTAATACAGTGAAAGCTCCTCATGACAGATGGCTGGTCCAATTTTGCTGACTGATTTCTGAGAAAAGGTTGTTGAATTTGTTTTTAATTATTAATAGTCCTATTTAAAAAGGTCTTCATGTCAGATTGCTTTGTAAGGTTTGGTCAAACTTTGCTTACTGATTTTTGAGAAAAGGTTGTTGAAAATGTTTTCTATTTTAGTCATGATGGTCTTATCAAAAAGGTCTGTATGCAGGAATACTTTGTGTCAAATATTGTCACATTTTGCTGAATGATTATTTAAAAACCAATGTTTTAAAGGTTTTGTTAGTTTTACAAAAAAACAAGTGTCCATATTAGATGACATTAATATCAAAAAATTGCAAGCAGGATACCTTTGTGAAATATGATCAAACTCAATTAAGTAGATTTTCTCAAGTTCTTTTCCAGTCCCCCAAACCCACCCAACCAAACCATAATTATAAAAATCTTTTCCCAGGTTCTTCCTCCACCATTAATACTGGCCACCATGTATAGCCTATTGTGTGCTGATAAATGGCATTAAACCCTACAACAACAACAACAACAACATTTATAATTTGAAGTAGACTTTCTATATTTAATTAAATTTTCTTTACCTCACACAAGTTTGGTCTTAATCATTTTTTGTTTGACAAAATTCCCCTTTGTGATATTGTGTAAGTTATCTTTTGTGTCTTCTTTTCAGCACCCTTGAGGGATGTTCTTGCATGAGTGTGCTATTTTTAGAGGTCGTCATTTTATATACAATGTACTGAAATGTGTGTATGATGAGGAAATTAAAGTACTGTAAATAAAAGTATAATTACCAGCACATAAATATACTTGTGGGAATTAAGCTGTTAGATATGCATAGTTTCAAAAGAATTTTTCAGGCCAATCTGATGGTCTTGCACAGTCAATAGAACATCTGCTAATCCATGCTACAGAACTATACCCCCAGTGTGACAAAGTGCTGACACTCTGTAACATATGTATGTGCCTCATTTGAGATGAAAGATAAAAGATATATCTTGGCTCTGCAACAATCCTATAATAGACTAACAAGGAGTAAACCACATCTCTTGGATGTGATACAGTAGAATCTGTTTTGACCAACAAAGAGTTGTCTTCTAAGACAGGTGGTAAAAACATGTAAAAACACTGTAAAATTGCACTGAGAATGTGGTATGGAGACAGGTGGTCTTTCATGCATATAGATTAATTTGAAAAAGATACAAAATGTGCTGTTATTGTACAGCTTTACTACAATTTAGGATAGCATCTTAACACATTAACCCCTGGAGGATTTTGCTATTTTCGCATGAAATGCGAGTAGGTAACACATTTTGAGGACTATTTCTGAATACATCCTAATACATCGATTTCCAAGCAATATTCCATTAGACAAATGGCTAGTTGTGCTAAAGAAAATGTTTTTCATTGGTTAGTTTTCTGGCACATGAGCATAAGGTGAAAAAATGGAGGGTTTTGGGGTATTTTTTTGCTCAATGGACCCATAATTTTTGTATGGAGAAGACTCTTGATTTAAAATGTCCACCTTATCCTACTTTTGCACAGGTTCACCTGTCTGTGTGCATTTCAGACCAGTCTGCCATAGATCTGAGACCTGAGACCACAAGTCTAAAATCTGGACATAGATTCGGATTCCGACCATAGGCAAATTTTGGGTTTTAAAAAAAATGGGTCCAAAAACTTAGGTTTTTCCCTCTGTATTTTGTAGTGCAACTAAAATGTCCCGATTTTTTGCTATCATTGTAGAGCTAAATCTGTCTACCTTTATATAATACCACCTACTTTAGTGTATCATACCCTGTAAAGTCGTCGCTAGGGGTTCATGTGTTAACCAGCCTTGAGAATTAGAAAGATTATTTTAAAACCTTAACAGCATAGAAAAAGAACAAAACAATACCTCTATTGCAAATAATTTGTGTATTCAGTTTACATATTGCTAGGAATAGACAGAAATTATCCATACTTCACAATTATAGTTTTGGTAAAATCTGACAATCTTTAATGCTGATTGTAAATATTTATCTTCAAAACAAACTTTTCATTGTTATTACTAGCTGTACAAGCAAGTAAAAGAATATTCCCTTATGTTCATAACATTTGTTCTGTAAATTCAAAGCACTGGGATACTAAATCCCAGTAAATGCAAATGAAGTAATATGTCCTACAATATTAACAGTCTGTACATTACAAAACCAAGGACTAAGTAATAAATTCTGATATTTTTCCAAATCAATTGTCTGTGAAAAGAGAAGACAAATAAATCTGAGAAGAGAAAACTATAAAGATGGAGAAAAGAGTCATAGGATGAAAATGGTAACAGAATAACTTATTGAAATGATGGTGTCGACATGAAATAAAATTCATAGTCACAAGATATAATCGAGGACTTTGTATAGCGCCTAATCTTTAGAAGCTCTAAGTGCTTTACAACATCTACAATTATATGACTACAGAAAAAGAAAAAAAACAAAAACTGTGAATTTGGAAAACATAAAAAATGATGAAAATATTTAAGGTACAAAACATTTTTAGGTTTTTAAGTTTATACTTGCAGCGAAAAAGGTTAAGTTTTAAGAGCACTCTTGAAAGGGATCACTGTGTTTTTGTGTCTAATTTCAATGAGCAATTCGTTCCACATTTCTGGGTCCTGGTATGCAAAAGAATGTTGTCCATATGACTTAGTTTTCATAGTGGGATATTGTCAGAAGAGGAGTGTAAGTATCTTTGCTGGTGTGTACACATGGGTGAGGCCGGATAGGTATGTTGGACTGGAGTCCGTCAGTGAAGCACAGCTTAGAGAACAAATTTTATGTTTGATTCTGGATTGAATGGTTAGCCAGTGTAGGGTACAGAGCAGAGGGCAGGTGTGCTCTGATCATGGTACAGTGGGACCCCGCTATAACCCGCCCCGCTATAACCCGAATTCGGATATAACCCGGTCGTGGCATGGCTCCCGAAATTTCGGGTAATTTATTACAGGTATTTTTCTCAAAGACCAAAAAAAAATTTAAAAAAAATTTTAAGTATGAAAAACCAAAAAAATATGTCAAGAGTTTAATTATCAATCTCATATTCGTCTAAACAGTGCGAAAAAGAACGTGTAGAAAATGTATTATCAAATTTCTTCTAGTTTTGTGCCAAAATAAACATCTGAAATACGAACCAATTGCTGGGCCTACTGAGAACTTTGATCTTTGTTTATTGTTGAAAAATTACAGCTCATAAATGTCAATATTATAATTACTGATTCCTGAGTAATGAAGCCATCGTGTCTACTTTGTGTTTGTCTTGAATGCATTCTGAATACAATCGTTGCTCTAATAATCTCCGATATATTTTCTCTTAATTTCATACACAACCAAGCAATAGCCAATGCTGGGGTTGATAAAAGATTCTCACCAGAATGTATAAATCTATCAATTTAAGTACATTGTTTATCATCAAAGTGAACTGCCGAGCTAAACAGTGACATAACTCAAAATTTAAAATACAGCCAGTTCGCCTGCTGTATTAGAGTACATCAAAAGAACATGACGCAATAGCTGGGCGGCAAGTTCAAAGGACTTTGACTAGCAGCTTGGGTGGGAAAATGCTGAAATTTACAATGACTGAATTCAGAGACAGAAAGATCCTGAGATGTACATGTAGTTATTATAAGAATACACTTTAGCTTCCATTATTTAATCTACGGACATGTACTATTTCATCATTCATTACGTACACCCGTTACGTAATTTTTGTTTTTTTCTTTTCATTGAATTCAGTCACATAATGATCTGTGACAAAATTATTGAATATTTTACATCCTTGTGTGGATATTTTCGATGGAAATATTTGTATTATGGATTCAGTGTATGTTACAAGATTTGCTGGTGAGTACACGGTGTTGATACTCTTTTCATGTAATAGATTATACATGTATATATAAATTAGACACGTGTATATGTACCAATGCATGGTTCTCTGAATAAAGTAATATATTAAATCTGCAATTTCTGTTACCACAGCAAATGTTTTTCTCATTTAATATATATTGATCAAAAATGGTAATTGTGCCATGCATTTCGCACCCGTCTTCATGTACCCCCCACCCCCATTAAATCAAAAAATGTGTTGGTATTGTACATGGTTGCTTATAACACGGTTCGGTTCATAGCCCGGTCGGATTCTATGGCTCCCAACTACCGTGTTATAGCGGGGTCCCACTGTACTCTAAAGATGACCTGAGCAGCTGTGTTTTGAACTTATTGGTGTTTCTGGAGTAGATACTGAGATGAATCAGACAGAACTAAGTTACAATAGTCCAATCTTGAAAGTACTTATGAGCACACAAGTGTTTCAGTGGCATCAACTGAAAGATATTTGCAAATGGAGATGATGCACCTCAGTTCAAGACATGCAGCCTTGCATATGTTCATGACACACTGGTGCAATGTGAGAGTACTGTCTAGAGTAACCACTAAGTATTGAACTGACTGTCAATTTAATGTTGGTGTTGCTGATATTTATTGTCTGAGGTAAAGGATGTGAATGAGAAAGTCTTTGTGTTGTGATCAGAATGGCCTCTAAAGATGACCTGAGCAGCTGTGTTTTGAACTTATTGATGTTTCTAGAGTAGATGCTGAGATGAACCAGACAGAATTGAGTTACAATAGTCCAATCTTGAAAGTATTTATGAGCAAACAAGTGTTTTAGTGGCATCAACTGAAAGATATTTATGAATAGAGATGATGTGTCTCAGTTCAAGATATGCAGCCTTGCATATGTTCATGACATGCTGGTGCATTGTGAGAGTACTGTCTAGAGTAACACCTAGGTATCGAACTGAGTGTCAATTTAATGTTGGTGTTGCTGATATTTATTGTTTGAGATAAAGCATGTGAATGAGAAAGTCTTTGAGTTGTGATCAGAATGGCCTCAGTTTTATCATCATTCATCTGCAGCTTGTTACATGTCATCCATGATTTCACATAAAAAATGCACCTCTCTACTCCTTGGAAGGTAGCAGCAACTTCAGTTGGGCAGCTAGACTTGTATATTTGGGTGTCATCAGCGTACAATTGGTGAGACACTTGGTGATGATCTATGACACCTTAGAGTGGCTGAGTGTATAGAATGAAGAGAACATGTCCAAGAACAGACCCCTGTGGAACAGAACATAGATCAACTGGGCTGGAATGTATTCCATTTGCAGATACAATTTGTGTCCTGTAGGACTTGAGCCACTGTAAAGCTGTATTGTGAATGCCAAATACATGCTGGAGACTGTGAAGTAATATATCATGGTCTATTGTGTCAAATGCTGCAGTCAAATAAAGAAGTGTGAGGACTGTAATCTTTCCACTATCCAAAGCAGAGACAATGTCATCAAATACTTTCAGAAGATTAGCTTCAGTCTTGTGGCAAGGGCAATATGCAGACTGTACATTGCTATAGAGACTGTTTTAATTCAAATGAGATAAAAGTTGGGTTAGAACAATTTTTTCTCAGATTTTTTTATATGAACTGGAGATTAGAAACTGGGCGGTAGTTCTTTAAATCGTTATGGTCAAGTAGAGGCTTTACGATGGCTATTTTGAAAAATGATGGGAATTCCCCAGATGAGAGACAGATATTAATAACATAAGTTAGTGATGACAAGATTGGGTGCAAGCACTCAAGCAGCAGTGGTGTTGGAATTGGATCAAGTTCACATGACTTTGGTGCACTCTTCATCACGATTTTCCATACTAAATCCATAGAGACAGGTTCAAATGCTCCTAAAGGTTGTCACTGAAATTCTGTATCATAACTGTATGGTGAGAACAGGTCTATTGAAATTGTGTTGTCAAGCATATCTCTAATGGTTTGCACTTTATCCCGGAAGAAATTTGCAATAGGTTTTACTGGAGAGAAGGTAGTTGGAAGTGGTGTACATTTGCTCCTTGACATTAGTTTGTTAGTTATTGCGAAGAGCTCTTTGCAGTTTGAACTCTCTGTGATCTTATTACTCTAGTGGGATAATTTGGCTAAATGGATTATTTTTGTGATGTTCTTCTTAGTGGTGTCATAGATTTGTTTATGAATAATGAGCCTGGTGGAAAGCCTAAGCCTCTCTGCTTTACGGCAATGTCTTTTAGCAGTGCAAACTGGTCCCTAACACTGCTATACCACGGAGAATACTTCTTTATTGATACTCTGCACTTGGTGGCTGGGTCATCTTTTTCAAACAATGAACGCAGGCAATTATCGAGTTGTTCTGCTGTAGGAGTTAAGCAAGTTGTTAGGTTTTCTTGGATGTCATGCATTAGTTTGTTTCTATTTATCATACAGAGGTTTCTCTAAGTAGCAAATAAAGGTTAGGGACTGATACGTTGAGATGGCATATAATGTGATCTGATGAAAGTTCGTGGGATACAAGGGTGGATTGCAGAATATTATCATCAGGTCCATGAAAAATCCAGTCTAAAATGTGACCAAGTTTATGTGTGGGTTGGTTAACTGACTGTTTAAGGTTGAAAACACGAATGGAATCTAGGAGTTTTGAAGTGTATGGGTTTTCCAGGACAGTCACAGTGAAAGTTGACATCTCCAAGAATAATTAGGTTGCAACCTATCGAATTTCCATACTCCAGAAGATTTGTAAACTGCTCCAAAAAGAGATATTCAATCAGCTTGTTTTTTTTTCTACTAGGAGGTGGGCGGTAGAGACAGAAAAAATGGACTCACCTTTGTTCCAGTGTGAGTGTTGTTTGGATTAGTTCAAACAATTTGTGGCAGAAACTGAAGGTTTTGTTGTACTTCAGACATTTTAGCATGGAATTCTTTGTGATGACAGCAATTTGGATGTTAAATCCCTGCACTTGGGCTCATTGCCTGATTTTTAGCCATATTTCTGTTAGGAAGAAGACATCAATATTCTGGTCGTTGATAAAATGAACTATTTCTGTGTGCTTTTCCGGTGGTCATACTGATTGGGCATTGAATAATGCAATTCGCAATGGTATCTCTGGGACATTTGACACAGAGTGACAATTTAAGATGGATTTTCACCAGGTTATCAAAATTAATGGCCAAACTTTTAAATTGTTTATCTGGAAATGGTGATAGTGGGGAGATAACTGAAATTATTCTTCTTGCTTTACGCCGGACAGCTTTGGTAATTATGTAGTCCCAGTTCGTTTAGCCTGGAGCACAATGTAGTATGAAGAGCCAAGGTGTGGTCATTTAAAGCAATTAATGAGGGTCCATCATTATATAAGAGGGTTGACTAGCGATCATGTGATTATTAAAAATCAAAGAATGTTTTAACAGTGGAACAAGACAGCTGCGAAAAATTATACGTGTTCTTGTGTCCAAAACAAGGAGATGAAGAAACACATACAAACTGAACAGCCAATGCATGATGACACACAATAATGTAGGCGAAGATAGACAACAATCACATGTATCATGGAAAAAATTGCACAAAAACGGAAGAGCTGTGTCAAGTCTGTTAAGCGATAACAGCCATCTTTCCGGAAGTCCAAGTATTAGGCAAAAAAGGGAATAGTTATATTTATATCACACATGAACTGAAGGGAGACCAATTAGTAATCACAGGGTCTAACACGGGTCAAGATTAAAATAAAGCATCATATGTGCTTGCATGGCAAATTCCAGAGAATATGGGAAATTCCAGAGAATATGAGAAATTTCAGAGACTATGAGAAATTTCAGAGAATATGGGAAATTCCAGAGAATAAGCAGAAAAAATACTGCCACAGATTCGGATTCTAAGCTGGAATTTCCCTTTCTCACACACTGCATATGATGAATTATTTTTCTCATTTCTAACCAGGAATAATAGCAAATATAGATGGCAAGTCATTGGTATAAGCTAACAATAAAAATACTAAGAGAAATAGTGAGTTTTTATAGAAAGAGAAAAATGTTTTTTCATGGTGTCATAAAACACAATAACATAATCTATAGTGTCACAGAGTACACTCATGTAGTTATGCATGTAACACATGGCATTCTTGCTTGTGCAAAGTTTATCTCAAATGTAAAAGGATGACAGAAATATAGTTTTACTTCTTGGAAATGATAGCAGTGCTAATTTTATCTTCTACTTTTTAGTGAATTAATAGGACTCACTTTCATAAAACATCTCAATACTGAGCTAAAACTCAGCTCAAACATTAGATACAATTTACTTGATAATTTCATTAAAGGTATGTTTAGAATGAAACTGGTTACATGTGGTCTAAACATTTTGACAACAATTTAATATTTATTTGATATAAATTGTACAAAAGGGACAATATAATATTAAGCTGGGTACATTGGGATGTTTTAAGAAAGCAGGGCTTGACTGAAGTATGGCAATTGCAGCAATAACAGAAAATGATAATGTGTGGTCACTAGGTATTCACCCAAATGAACTTACCAGTACTGTTGCTGTCATACAATAGACGGAAGCTGTCAGTATGCTCATGGCCATAAAACTGTGCAGTGATAATATCAGCATGCTTCCGAAGCAGGTCAAGATATCGTTTGTTGTAATCTTCATGAAACCAAGGAAAATTTGGGATCTTCTCAAACAACCCTGGAGGAATGTGTGCTACTAGGAACACCTAAAATGTGAAGTTGGTGCATTTAAAGTTTTAAACATATAAAATTTAAACACTGTACCTGAGAAACTGACCTACAAATCAAAACATAAATGGAAGGATAATCAGACAAGGGTAACACTGCTAATATTTGTGCTAGGGCATAATAAAAACAAGGTCAGGGCCTCCCTGTCAAGCCCACAATTGAAGAATTGCTGAAAACTTTAACTGCCACTGGAAAAGTGACTGATGTGTCTCACTTCCCAGTAACAAAAGCTCAACAAAAATAGTTTTGGACTAAACTAATTTTAAAACATATCTGATAAAACTTTGAAGGAAAATATTAAAATTCATTCTTACATATTTTATTTCTTGCCATATATAGGATAGCTAAAGGATCCAAACTTAAAATAAAAGCAGTTTTATTTGTTTACTTATAAAGTAGGTAATGCCACAAACACTATTATTTAATATAGCCTTACAGTGGTTCAAGTCCTACTTAGTCAACAGGACACAAATTATATCTGCAAATGGAATACATTCCAGCCCATTTGATGTATGTTGTGGTGTTCCACAGGGATCTGTTCTTGGACATGTTCTCTTCATTCTATACACTCAGCCGCTCTCAAGTGTCATAGATCATCACTCAGTGTCGCACCATATGTATGCTGATGACACCCAAATATACAAGTCTAGCCATCCAAATGAAGTTGATGCTACCATCCAAGGAGTAGAGAGGTACATTTCTGATGTGAAATCATGGATGATATGTAACAAGCTGAAGATAGATGATGATAAAACTGAGGCTATTCTGATCACAACACAAAGACTTTCTCATTCACATCCTTTACCTCAGACAATAAATATCAGCAACACCAACATTAAATTCTCTCAGTCAGTACGAAACCTAGGCGTTACTCTAGACAGTACTCTCATATTGCAACAACATGTCATAAACATATCCAAGGCTGCATATCTTGAACTGAGACCCATCAGTTCCATTCGTAAATATCTTTCAGTTGATGCCACTAAAACACTTACGTGTTCATTAGTACTTTCAAGACTGGACTATTGTAACTCAATTCTGTCTGGTTCATCACAATATCTACTCCAGAAACTTCAAAACACAGCTGCACGAATCATCTTTAGAGTACATAGATCAGAGCACACCTCACCACTGCTCTGTACCCAACACTGGCTATCAATTTGATACAGAAACAAACACAAAATTTGTTCTCTGTGCTATGTTTCACTGACAGACTCCAGTTCAACATACCTATCCAGCCTCACCTTGTGTATACATCAGCTAGATACTTATGCTCTTCTTCTGACAATCGTGTACTTATTGTTCCCACCATGAAAACAAATACATATAGACAATGTTCTTTTGCATACCAGGGCCCAGTGACGTGGAACGAATTGCCCACTGAAATTAGACACAAAGACACAGTGGTCCCTTTTAAGAGTGCTCTTAAAACTCACCTGTTTCGACTGCAGGGACAAACTTAGAGACCTAATCATGTTTTGTATCTTATGTTTTCAGCATGTTTTTATGTTTTCCAATTTCATTGTTTTTGTCATTTGTTTTTCTGTAGTGTAGTCATATCATTATAGATGGTGTAAAGTGCTTAGAGCTTCAAAAGATTAGGTGCTATACAAAGTCCTCATTAATATTATTATTATTTAAATAACTATATTCTGAGTAAAAGAAATTGAAAGAAGGTAATTATAAAGTCTTCGTAACAGTTGGTTTGTAAAAATACAAATTAACCAGTAATATAATTGATATTGGGATAGTCATGAAAATAAAAGAAAATCCTCAATTCTATACATAATCATGAAATATCAATCACGGACTGCAGACAAGTGTATACTAAAACAAAAGGGGTCTGGTGTGGATAAAATCAAGCAAATAGTTAATTTCAGTTGCATCTCTGATGTCATCTATACATGCTTAGTGACGAGCCAAGCATGAAGGTGGAGAATTTGGGCTTTTGTGAAAGAACAAGAGCCCCTGTGCTGTGATATAAAGTCATTATTCTTGGGCAGGGTCCTGTGATGGTCAACCTGCAGATCAAGAAGACTTGAAACACAGTCACTTGGACCACCGATGGGCAATCAAAATGAGCTGAGTAGTGAAGTGCTTTATTTTGTGTAGTGTTATGTGTGTTTAATTTGTATTTGTTTATTTTCTTAATGATTTCTACCTAACCTTGTCCAAAATCGAGTTAATGGTTACCTGACCAGTGACATTTGTTTTGTAAATAATATAACACAGCGCTAATATTTCTCTGAGACTAAAGCGTAAATATTCAGGTCATTATTAATGGTAAACATGTTTACTTGAATCTGAGTTAGGACATTATGTTTTCCACTAGGAAATTCCTAAACTTGTTGACAACTTAGAATGTTTTAACGAGGAAACTGATCAATATCCTGGCTATATTCTTATGTCTTATCTTTTTATGCAATGATGTTTACTTGAAAAATTAGTTTATTGGGTGGATTCATTTATTCAAATTATTATTCACTGGAATTACAAAGTGCACAAGAATATTAAGAGACTGGAAAATTATATTTTAATTAAAAGTGAATTATATTTCTGTGATGCATTAAAAAACTCTGAGCGCATCATCACACCCCAGACTATTGGCATATTAGCATGTTTGAGACCACGAGTGAATCAGCAAATTCAATATTTGGAATTTATTTGGAATACACTTGGAATTCAATTAGAATGGCATACATTAGACTTGTGATAGAACTTTTATGACCATCTGGGATTTAATTCACAATACTATAAGTTCTTTCTAAATTTTTACCTTGTATTCTAGGGAAATAAATTATTTGTTGAATTTTACAAAACTTGTTGGGTTTTGCACTTTTCTGTTACCTAGTGTAAGACCATTGATTTATAACAATAGTACTTGTTAGATCATTCTGAAAGGTGGGTAGGTGTCAGCAAACTGATGATTCTACTTCTGTCTAAAAATATCCACTGCCCAGGCTCTCTGGTTGTGCACTTTGGTAACATAAAATAATATCTTGTTGTTAGCATGGTAGCAAACAAGCCTACCAGAGAAGTTCCCACAAGCTGGAACAAGGAGTCTGCTTTAGACTGCTGAAATGACCATTCCATGAGAACTATCTCCTTTGTTGTAAAACTTTTCTCTGAAATATTCTTTTTGTCAGGAAAGTGGCAAACCCAGAGGGTAATTCCCTCTGAAGTAGCCTAGCCAAGGAGGTTCCATAACTTCATGATTTCCACACCAACAAAGATGAAACTGGAGAGACGGCAAGTGCAGATGGAGAAAAACTATTTATCACTTATGTGAAATGGGTCAATGAAAAAAATGAACTTTCTTGATAATCAGCAGTTAAAGCATGACACCAAACCAAATGCCCAGACAGTGTGAACACCCATCAGTCAACTCGTATCTGTAGGAAGATACTTTCCCAGATCTGAGCTATTCCCTCACTAGGGGCTCTGAAAAAGGGTACAAGGGACTTGAAAGGTGTTACCCCATTGTCCAATTAAGGGGAAGTGACCCACTTCCAACCCATACTGAGCAATGGATGAGTAGAACCTAATTTACCCTAACAGGAAGACAAATTTTCATCATACAGTCTGGGTATGTTAGCACCAAAAAGTGCCAGCTATGCAATCAGGTATGGTATTACTGATACTAAACCAAGATTTTTCAAAATGTCTGCCATGGTGCCTGTACTGGATATCAGACTGGCGCCATTTTTATTTAAGACAAACTTAACATCATAGGAAGTTTTTTGGTGAAAGCATAACGTTGATTTGACCAGCCATTCTGGAAAAGTAGTGATGAGATTTTCAACATGACTATTATGAAAGTCAGAAATGGCACCATTTTCATTAACAACCAACTAGACATCAAAAGAAGAACATTCATTCTGGAGTGATAAAATGTTCAATACAGCTACTGAGGCAGCTATTAACTGATGTATGAGCAACACCATTTTCATTTAAGACCACATGACATCACAAGAAGTACCTTATTCAGAAGGAGTAGCAATAAGATGCTATAATGAATGTGCAAAATGCACTACTATTTTTCAATTTTGACCAAATAGACAACACAAGAAAACTTCTGGTGAAAACCCCATGGCAACATTACTTTCCAAGACTGTAGCAGCTATTTTGGATGCCTTAATCACGCTTGTTTCATTTATGACCAACTAGACATGAAATGACATCTTGCAATGGAAACTCCATGCTGATATGACCATCCATTCAGGATTAGTGTCACAGAATAAGGCAAGAAATAACTCGGTTATGCTTTAGAACAATTACAATGCTACCTACAGTGAATAATTGTTTTTATAGTTAAGCAAGTGAACTAGCATGTATCTCATCATAGATCGCTTGCAGAGAGTGACACTAAAAGCATAGTATACACGGGTATTTCACCATGTCTTATACTCACTCTCCTGTGGATTTTAGGAAAGTATTATGTTCAACCGACACACTGGTCTTTTGATCTTGTCAAGGAGTGAACGTTCTCCATTTCTGTTCTCCAGTTATAGGAGTAAGTGTTACATTTCTTTTTTTTATATATGTGAATGCATATTATTCAGCTTTTAATGTCGTATCATGAAATGACTTTACTAATATGCAGACTTGAAACGCTATGAGATTTTCTTACAAGCTGCTACAGATTATAATTCCATACTTGATATTATGACCAGTTTGGTTTCTTTGTAGCTGTCTGCAGCTGTCTGTGCATCTATATGGATATGGATCGTTATGTAACCATCAAGGCCATACAAAGACGAAACCGCTAATTTGTAAACTTGAGGGCATGGTGGATCCATGAAGGGTGTGAGCGGTCAATAAAAGTGTGGGCCAACCCAATAATTTGAGATAACTGTGTGGTTTGTCAGTGGACACAATTGCAAGTTTTAACAAATATTTACAAATCATATGGCTTGTTCCAATTGATTGTTGTTTTAGTTGAGTACAATTTGGGTTATTTTGATTTCATTAGATTATTTGAATCTTATTTTCATTCCATGAGGTTATTTGAATCTCACTTTCATTGTAAGACATTACATGAGGTTATCTGAATCTCACATTGTACGAAATTATGTTTGATTATTTGAATCTTACTGTCATACATTTGTATATTATGAACTCTGTGTGTGTGTGTGTGTGTATGTATGTATATATATATATATATATATATATATATATATATATATATATATATATATATATATATATATATATATATATATATATAGTAATCCATTCCATCAAATAACATCTTTCATCACATTGTGTTGTGTCTTCATTTGATCCAAGCATCCATTCAGGTCTATTCTGTTGCAAGTAGTGATAATATTTTCAAGATGGCCAACATGGAGGCCATAATGGATATCTGACCATTACCATTCTCATCTAGGACAAACTAGACCATGTAGTTTAGGAGAAAAAGCAATTAAAACTTATGATAGTGGACTGATGGATGACAGAGCATCCCATTAGCTCTTCTGGTCTATGACCAGTAAAATTAAAAACTGCACTGTAACATAGGTCTTGTTCTCCTAGTCCACAGGCTCAAAGGAATGTTAAATTAGGACACTTGCAACTATGGAAAGATATCACATGGTAACAAACTTCTATGTTCAAGTGGATATTTGATGGACAACAGACCATCCAATAAATGCTTCTCTCTACCTGCATCAGGATATTTATTTAATCAATAAAGATGTACTTTAACAAACTATCTAAAAATGAACTCCAAAAAACAGATAGTACGCTTCAAGTATTAAAATTTTCAAATTAGTTTTCCACAAAAATTCTGCTAATCATGACTGAACTTAAACACAACCTGTTGTTATTAGATATTGTCACCCACATAGTGTGCCTTTTATACTCAAGGACAAACAAACATATTGTTAAGAAAATCCCTTGGTTAAAAATAGTAATACAGTGTACAATTGTTTAAGTACTGATTTTACCTCTCAACACAATCATAATGATATCTGAAAATGATGGAGAAATCAGATGAGTGTTGACAGCTGAATGTTTATTTGATTGATTAGGATTTTTAACATAGCTTTAACAATGTTTTAGTCATATCGCTACGATGTCTGCGGTGAGGCAGTTTATAGTGATGTCTAGCACTGGGGCATCATGCCGCAGACATGTAGCATGATGTCCCACCCTGTCACATTATCCTGACACCAGGCCGACCAGTCCTAACACTAACCTCTTAACACATTAACTCCTAGCGACAACTTTTACAGGGCATGGGGTATTAGCCTACTTTCAAGGTTTGTAGCATCAAGGTCATGCATGATACACTAGTGGGTGGTATTACAGAAAGGTAGACAGACGTAACTCTACAATGATAGCAAATAATCTGGACATTTTAGTTGCACTACAAAATACAGAGGAAAAAACCTAAGTTTTTGGACCCCTTTTTTTCCACCCAAAATTCGCCCATGGTCGGAATCTGAATTTATGTCCAGATTTTAGACTTTATGGCTTCAGATCTACGGCAGACCAGTCTGAAGCACACACAGACAGGTGAACCTGTGCAAAAAGTAGGATAAGGTTAACATTTTGAATAAAGAGTTTTCTAAATATGAAAATTATGGGTCCGTTAAGCAAAAAACAATATTTTTTTATCCATTTTTTCACCTTCTGCTCTGGCACCAGCAAACTAATCAATGAAAAACATTTTCTTTAGCACAACTAGCCAATTGTCTAATGGAATATTGCTTGGAAATCGATGTATTCAGAAACAGTCACCAAAATGTGTTTCCTACTCGCATTTCATGCGAAAACAGCAAAAACTTCTAGGGGTTATTGTGTTAATGCTGAGCATCAAAGCGAGGTAGCTGTTAGTACCATTATTTTTAGTCTTTGGAATGACTCGGCTGGGGATCAAACCCATGACTTCCTGCTTCCGTGACGGTCGTTCTAACCACTAGAAATTATGTGACTATTTAAATATTATTTGTACAAGTTACACTTGTACAAGGGTGTCTGTCATAATATTGTAAATTTCTGAACATATCTCTGTGGTAATACAGCTGTTAATTGCTTTGGCACAGAATGGAGAAATGAATCCATGCAAAATGACAGCTTTTGCTTTTAAAAATATAATATATAGAAAATCTACTCATAAAGAAGAAACATTTAATCATAGATTAGCCACATGTTACAACACAACATTTCCCATTTCACTCATGAAATACTCCCTTATATCTACTAAAAGAAACATACAGTACATGTCTTCAGTGTGTTTAAATTTTGCTGAAAGTAAAAGAATCAGGTATAAACTTTATGTGACTGATTTTCTTGTCAATTACCCTAATTTCAGACCTGTTATGAGCCCTTTGGCCCCACTGTTTCCATTCCTAGACACTAAATATTTGTTACAATTCTTATATATTTACAGCAGACAAATTATACTTAAGTTAGGCTGCCATTAGTGTATTAGTGTCCTGTATGTTGATAATGCTTCAACGTGTTTCATTTTTCCCTGAATTACAAAATCTACATTCCTTCTGGAATGGTGGGGAGATTTTGTCCATTACATTTTCAGTTAAAATTGAGTATGTTAATACTGCTTTGTGCTAGCCCAAATCTATTTATTTGCAACATACATTTTCCTTGCTCTTTCTTGCATCATCCAACTGTCCATCTAGCCACTGGAACTGGTCAGCAGGGTCAACAAGATGATCAGTCAATGTATTGAGTGTGCTATACAGGTTGGTGTTGAGGGCAATAATTCGCAAGCCAACGTGAGGACTGATGCTGAAGTAACCACCTGACACCAGAAGTGGAAAAAAATTTTGACTGATTAACATCCATATACTGTGAAGTTATTTTATTTTGCAAGTAACAATTTTCATAGTATTGAGAAAAATACAATTTATGTAGGTACTTAATGAATTTTATCATACTGTTTCAACTATTTTGGGGTCTTTAACTTCATGAATTTTAGCATGAAGAAAGATGTTTTCATTAAAGTGAAAATTATCTCAATTATGAGACCAGGTAAATTGTCTTTCATAGATATGTGCTCTAAACATGCAGGTATTTCAGTTATATATTACACCTAAGATATGAAAGATCAATATGTTATCCTTCATCAATATGTTATCCCTCTGTTAGTAACTTGTTTTCCCTCTTATACCCGAGGTTGCAAATTCACCAAACATGATATTTTAGCTGCCTACATGAAAAAAAACATCAGTTAGAGGGGAGCAATTTTGGGGCTCTCATCATTACCCTGGGAGGAGATGAAATGTCAATTGCATCAAAATAGGAATGACAGTGACATTTTAAATTTGCAGTTATAGCAATGTGTGTGTGTGTGTGTGTAAGTATGTGTAATAAAAGCCACGAAAGTTGACCTGGTGAAGCAATGTAGATGCCCCACAGTTAGTTCTCTTTTAAGTTCAAAAAGCACTTTATCTTTGTACATGTGCATAATGATGTTGTCCTCACCAATAATTGGTTAACTTGTAAAAATAACATTCGACTGACATAGTAATAATAAACTTTACTGTGCAAGAATTACATTAAATGACAATAGTAATGTATTTATGAACCATTTCTCTGAATCAGAGTAGACAGCAACAAAAAGAAAAATGGCTTATGATAAAAATTTGCAATTTACACTTCATGACATTGGTATGATTTCCTTTACAATGGATATACAAACAAATCTGACATACTGGCAAGCATAAATATTTTAAGGTCAATCATTCAGACATTTTATTGTGATTTCTGAAAATGTATAACACAGTATATGCTGGTGTCCTTTTCTTAAATGTATCACTTAAGGCAGGTGTCAATGTATGAAATGTTACAGAGGACAAAACTTGGATGTTTTTATGCTGTTGCTAAACATCTTAAGTGTATGAGCCAAAAAACTGCAGCTTGTACTAATGCAACAACAAAAATAAACAAACCTGTAAGCAACAGCTAATTAATTACCAAAAGGGATAATGACACTGTTTGAATTCAGAGTACAAGAATTTTTGTGTGGAGCGAGGTAAACTAATCTGAATAATTCAATACTTACATACATGTACCACTATTGCACTGCTAACCTTTTGGGCTGGAGCATACATTCTTGGCCAGAAACTGTAGAGTTGGCAAAGAAGCAAAACTCAGCCATATTTATGTTGAACTGAAAACAACCCTTTTCTACTTATAAGATATTTAACTCATTCAATGTCCTCACAGAAGCTAAATAAAGCTAAAAAACTGTCGTAAGGATGGGATTTTCACAAGAAGCTTCCATCAATGGCTCATAAGGGGGTTCTAACAATGCCCAAAGAACATATGACAGATTTCAACAAAGCCGAGCAAGAAACCGGTCTCTAAGCTCAAAATACCTGATGAGATTAGAAAAATGAGGAACTTTAGGTAATTTGAGTGTGCTGCAAAAGGGTCACCCTACATGCATTAATGGTAGACATGCAACATTAGTTCTCCTCAAACCGAAAGAGAAGAATGTCAGCAACTGTGCTCAAAGAGGAACAGGTAGGATCAACATGTGTCCTACTGCAGAAGATTATGACTGCTTTAAGCATTGAAGATTCTGCTATATTAATTTATATTGGCAGCACCTAAATTTTATATAAAAATATATATATGAAGCAATTGAAAGTTTATAAATATTGCTTGCCATAACTTTCCCATCATTCTAGTTATATCCTGTAATGTGTTGCTATATCTAAACTGTAATTTTACCCTTTTCCTTAACAGAAGTCATCTTAATCATACAAATAGCTTCTTAAGTGAATTTAATCACACGAAGGCAATGTCCAAGCTGGACCCTAAAATCTGAATGAAATTAACTCTCCAGCTTGAATAGCTGGTAGAAAAAAAGGAGTAGTGGGTGTGGTAAGTTCAAATTAAACACTTTAGACTAATGCTTTATGTCAGATTAAAAAAATGACTATGAAGTTTATTAAAAGTTTGTAAAAATATAAAAACTTTTCTTATTCTACTTCTGATCATCTCTGTTGTTGTATAGCAAAATGGCATCCTCTAAAACAGGTTACAATTGAAAATCGATAACATGTTTCATATCAGAAATACTCATTTCATCTCTTTATAAGATGAATTATTGGACATAATGATCAATTTCATCAGTAATGGAACCAGATATATTTCCCAAGCTACAATCTGCTTCAGACTGGGCAACGCAAATTCACTTTTTCACTTGTTTTTCAAGGTTTCTGTGTGAATGTTTGGCAGGTAGTTGTAGTTGTAAAAGAACCACCAACCAACTAGAAGCTACTGGCAAGCTTTCTCACATAACTACATTTGCAGAATCTTAGACTCAAACCCACACAGACAGAGGTGAGATGGCAGTGATCCATAATGTTTGGCAGGAATTCTGTAGATTGCAATGGAATTTCTGGTATGTATGACAAACAAATTAGCATCAAATTGAGTACAGAACACACAATTTCTATTTCTATCTTTCGCCTTTGATCCCATGTACTGTGACAGAAGGTCTCTTCCCTGTGGCATTTCCTGGGCTTATCTACCAATAGGTCAAGGAGATCACTGAATCATGACTGTTGGAACTATACTAGGGAGCTAATACCGTATTTTTGTGCATTTAAGACGCACCTAATTATAAGACGCACCCATATATAAGACGTGGGTTTTGACGATTTGTGTAAAAAATATTTTAAAAAAGACGCCCACAAATATAAGACGCACACAGCCTAGCCATCTGCCGAACTGAGCAATTTATCTCCAGTGGTAACCTTTCCTTAATCATAAATGAAAATTTGTCCAATGTTCCATCACCCATCATATGTAAACAAGGCTTCATTACCATTTTTAGTTGAGATCAAAGGCCAATAACGGATGGGTTTAGTACCTGGTATACAGCATGGGAGAAAGTGAAAATTACAACAATCATCAATGGCTTCAGAAAGTGTGGGATAATTCCCGAACTGGCTAGCTATATCAGCTCCTTGGACGACGACTCAGCTGCATCCGATACCACTGATATCAACGAGGATCAATTGGCATCAGTTATGGAGTTATTCCGCGACGAAGACAGTGAATTTGATTAAAGTTTTGATGGATTTGAAGCCGAAACTGATGACGATGAAAATGAAGATGAATAGAACAATACGGTACATTGATTTAAACATGAATATTGACTGCAATAATCGTCCTTCAGTATCACACACTGTACCGTTCGTTTGTGTTAAAAAAGACTTAGATAAGATGCCCATTAATATAAGACGCACCCTGGGTGCGGGGTAAGTAAAATTTGATATAAGACGTGTCTTATATACGCGAAAATACGGTAGTATGAGCCAAGCAGTGGAGATCCTTTCTTGGTGGAGCACCTGCAGAATCAGTCAGACGGGAGGGAAGATGTAAACAATTAGATGATCCGACTATAAACTGAAGGCATACACTACTCAATAGATCTGATTTAGTACTAGGGGAAAAAACAAGGGACTTGTTGTTGCACCTTGTTGCAAACCATGAACATTACATTACCTTTCATGATGCGGGGGGGGGGGGGGGGCAAGTGTTCTAAAGCACTCTGGATAACTGCCATTTCACCTCTGTCTGCATGGGTTCGAGTCTCAGATTTGGCCAATGTGGGTATGTGAGAAAGCTTGCAGGAGCTTCTTGTGGGTCGGTGTATTTTTCCGGGGGTTTTCCATGGCTTCTTCCTCCACCAATAGTACTCGCCACCATGTATAGCCTATCGTGTGCTGAAAAATGGTGTTAAACCCTACAACAACAATAACCTTCCACAATGCAAAGTCCTATATTCAAGCTGCATAATTCCATTCTTCTATTAGCAAGGAAGTTTGTAAAACTGACAGAAGAACCAGGTACAAGTCCATTACCTACATCACATCCCCAATCCAGTTTATATTTTTCTTGGATGCCTGGTATGATGTAGACTTGTGCTATTCACTTAAAAATCTGCCTCTGCTTTCAGTTTTGGCAATTACTTATATATTTGTTCAGTCAAGTGTCTATTTCCATACTCCTTATAACAGTTCAATGTTATCTTAACAAATATTAATTTGTAATTTCTGGGATTTTTAAAAAAAATAAGAGAACAGAACTTTACAAGATCAGGTGGTGCTGCAATAAACTGTATGTATTTCATACCCAGCTGTAGAAATTGTTTCTCTTCAATACCTATTTCTTTTTCAGATCAAAATGTCTCAAGTTGATTCTGAAACCTCTTGCTCAGTGTGCACTGCTTTCACACATAGACTAAAGATTGGTCTGTTCCATTTTTTGGAATCCAGATGTTTTATATTATTGGACATAGCAGTGCAAAATTAGAATATTTTTATGTCAGTGTGAAATTGCAGTAATACTAATTTCCATTTCAATGTGAAATTACAATATTTTTATAACAATTACCATTTCAGTATGAGATTATATAGAGTGGGGGTAAATGTGGGCACACAAAAGCCCTGTGAGACTGAGAGTGCACATTCCCAACAGGGTTGAGCAAACCCTCTCAATGATTGAAATGAATCCTTATCCACTATCCCAAGGTTAGTGATTCTGATGATAGTTCACTAAATCCCAGCAACTAGAACAGTGAAAAAATTACTGCTGGTCATTATGAAGTCTTCATGAGTCATAAAAAAATGCTACTAATTGCTCACTTTCTTGTGTTAATTGAGTACGTATAAAAATACTTAACATGACAAGGTGCAATAAATGAAACAGTATCACTGATGGAATGAGCATGTTTACTGCCCTTAAGCAATGAATTCATTACTTATGATAACAGAAGGTTTACAGTCGCTAATATTCATTGGAAAAAGTCATATCCACCGACTCAATGAATAATCCAGAAATATATCCAACAGGATGTTTTAATATTTATATTGTTGATAATAGATAATATCAAAAACTTACTAGATAATACCAAAAACATTTACCAGATTTGTCGAGTGTCAAGAAAATCGGGATCAAAATTGGTAGCTGAAACCTTCATATATTGCTCATTCTATAATCAAAAACAGTAGATAGGACCTAGAAGTATGAACCATCACTATGAAATTATCCACTTTTAATAAATCAGATATATTTTTAAATTTCTTTCGAAACAAAATTTTACTACACTGTAAATAACAATGAAAATGGCACAAACCTCTACTGGAGGCAGCACTAACTAACTAACTAACTAACTAACTAAATAACTAAATAAATAAATAAATAAAGAAATAAAGAAATAAATAAATAAATATACAAGTTTTTAATCAAGTGAAAATGTACTTTTAGGGGAGGTACAACTAATTTTAATTATGCAATACTTATCCATGACAATTGTTTAGCTTTATTTTTGGTGTTGAAAACATGTACTATCTGTTTGATGTGCAAAAATCCTCTTTTGGAGTAAAGAATGGTCGGTATGATGCAATTTCTTGTGCAGTTTGCTTGTCCCTCATATGTTATGTGCTAAACAAGCAGCAGGAGAGGGTTCAAATCCCTATGGATGTCCCACACACCCTCCTTTTTTATTTCTTATAGCCAGATCAATAAGAAGGAAGTGGCTTATTTTGAGCATGCATATTGGACTGATGCTGTATCCACTTGAAGATTGACCATAGGGTGATTCAAATTGACACACATCTTGGCTGATTGTGATGGGCCAGGAACGGGTGTGAAGGGTCTATGTTGATGATCAACAAGTCCTGTGATGCCATAGAAGGAATGAGGCTCCAAACAGACTCTCAGATTTAAGTGGAGCAGCCCTAAGGATGTCTTTTTGTGATCAAGAAATACTTTCGAAGAAGTTTTGGCAACAAAGTCACAGAAACAGAAAATGCATGCTGAGATATTTTGGTCACATCTTCCAGCATGCATTGATGGGTGGCTGGGTTCAAGGATGCTTCACTCAACATACTAAAAGAAACAGTTAAGAAGAGATTGGCATAAAATGCTAACACGATAAGCAGTCTATCTGTTTGATAGTTTCAATGTCTTTAATGGAAAAGCATGCCTAGGTTCCACTTGAAATACCCACATTGGCTGCACCAGCATCAAGTTGGGGAGATTTCATGAGCAACTTTACAAAATGTACTTGATAGGGTCACAACACTGAGGAGGGAAGAGCACACCCTCAACATTGTTGATCAGTATTTTCACCTGTCTAAATTGCTCAGCAGTTTCTTCAAATGCAGAAGAATGAAGAGGTGGAAGTCTGAAATGATGTTGAGCCCCCAAGATCCTTCCCAGACTGGAAATGATTTTTTTGGAGTGTGTGGCAGGTTTTGGGAAAAAGTCAGGGGGTAAGAGGCAACATACATCATTTATTGCCTTGTTAAAATACTATACCTCCTCTAACATGATGGAGAAAGCATCATTGAAGGCACTCTGAGTTGGAGATTGTGTAGAAATCACTAAGTCCTATATTGCAACATGGTGAGTATGTGCAGAAGGAGTGGAAAGAGCGGAAGAGAGATGAAAACAACTGTCAGTCCTGGACGAAGTGATGCCTCTAGCCTTCTGAATGGTTTCCACCCAATGATGAGGTGATAGCAGGTCATGAGCCACAGCATCACCTCTGTAATGAAGACAAGATCCAAAAACCCAATGGGGCATACATGACTGTAACAAATCAAAAGCAGAATTTTACAGAATCAGAGCATGTGGAGTGGACATCTTACTATGAGTTACATAATTTTGGATCTCTAAATTGACTTCAAAGGTATTGAATCCTTGCAAGCGGGATTTCTGACAAATAACATATTTGGACCGGATACCACATAGTGCCAGGATGATGTGAAGAAACCTGGACCCAGGGTCGGAAAGAACATCAAATGGTAGGCGTGTTGACTAATTAGCTGCATGTTTACATTAGTCTTTTGGGACCCCAAGTGGCAGAGTGGTCTAAAGTGCTCATTGTTTTAGGGATCATTGCCATCTCACCTATGTTCGAGTCTTGGGCCTTGGCCAATGTGTGTACATGAGAAAGTTTGCCAGTAGCTTCTTGTGGATCTGTGGTTCTTTCCGGGGTTTCCCCCAGGTTCTTCCTCCACCATTAATACTGGCTGCTATGTATAGCTGATCTTGTGCTGAAAAATGGTGTTAAACACTACAACAACATTATTCATTCCATGCCAATTAAGTTTACATGTGGTTACATGGCAGATACAGTGGTTCCCCTCTTACACAGCCACCACCTCTGCACAAGGAAAGTGGCCTTATAAGACAGGTGGCTTTTTTAGAGGGGAAGTAAATAAATTTTGAGAAGCATTATGTAATGTATGTAGTAAGAAAGCTATATACTTCAGAGTATTTAATATCTTCAATAATTATTTTTTTTAAAAGTAACATTAATTATTAAAAGGTTCTTCTTGTCTTTTAATACAGGATAAACATTAATAGTTCTTATTCTTAATGTAAGTGTGATAATATGCAAGCAAGTATTGTTGTCATGCACATATCAAAACTATTTAAAAACTTCAGTTAAATATTGGTATATACATAATTCTCTTTCCATTTACTCCATTTTCCCATTGCTGCCAAATAATCACCTTATCGGTTACAATATTGTTTATTCTAGTCTTTTAAGCATAAAATTGTTTTATTAGAGTCTTTTCTATTTACAATTGTTCAGCAAGTCTCCTCTCACAACCCAAACCCAATGTCGTCGAGTAGAATAGCTGACTTTCTTCTAGAATAAAACAGCTACATTTATGTGATGACATGTTAATATTTGGTAATAGTTTAACTGTAATTTGCTAACTGTATGCGATTTAATTATGCAGATAAAACTTTTGTGGAGTGGATGAAATGCCTTCTTCATAAAGGAAGCAATAGATGTAATGACATGTGATTTTTTGGTCTTTGTCTGGTACCCTGTTTTATTCAAGGTCAATGTCTCTGTATTAATCCACAAAAATTATATTTAGCCTATGCTGACCATATTTGATCCTGACAATTACATCCAGCGGTAATCATCAAAGATAAGAACTCGACAGATGTGTCAAGTGCAAAACTCTATCATAATGTTGTTGAGACCATTTCCTTTAAACGACAGCTTTTACAAAAATAATAATATAATATTAATTTTAGTGTTACATGTACTTTAGCCAACACTTCTTTCAGTAATGGAAACCTAGGTCTCAGGACAGGCCAATGTGGGTATGTTAGAAAGCTTGCCAGCAGCTTCCTATTGGCTAGTGGTTCTTACAACATTCAGCTCCTGAGGTTCTTCCTCCACCAGATATACTTGTTACCTTATCCTGCATCGAGAAATGACTGTAAATCCAAAACAAAATGAATCTGACATGTAGCATATACTATAACTCTATAATGTTAAACCAACCAAAGAACCACCACTAGTCAAACACTCTGGGGAATGACCGCAATTTTAAAGTTGTTGGCACAATATGCACCCAAGGGACTATCAATGACCCAAGCTACATGTACTTGTGTCTAACATTAACAGTATAGGAGTTCAAGGCGTTATATCACATTATAACCATGCTTCTTTGAAAGCAAAGAGATAATCAAAGATGACATTAATCATTTTTCTGCCAAAATTTTATTTCAATAAGGCTAAAGAAAAATACTAAAAGCTAACTTATGAGTACAACAAAAGGCCCTTGTGACCATCAAGCTAGAGGTTTGACTTTGGGTCATACGTGATACAACACCTAGTAACAATTAATGTATAGGATTCTTCAAATTTTCTCAGTTTACAGATTACAGGCTTGTAACATATATGGGTCAAAGCAGGTAGATTAAGATTCTCTCTAGAAATGAACAAGTTATAGCCTGACATCCAAAAAGACCAAAAGGTTAACATTTTTACTCATGATAGCTTGGATGTTTGAGCAAAAGACCTATGTTATGTAAATTTATACCAACAAGTTATGATTTGGTTACCAAGTGAAAATTAATTAAAAATCTCTCCGAGACTTGAAACAGTATGGCTCAAATGGATGGACAGATGGAAATAGAAATAAATGGATAATATGATATGCCCCCATAAAATTTATGTCTACAAGTCAGAGCTTTGTGTTTCATAGTCTAAGAAGCTACACAACCTTAAATTTATTCCTACCTTTCTGGAACTGTTTCTGGCAGTCATCATCAAGCAGGGAATCCCAATGACTGGAAGTCAGGATCTGCCTGTAATAATCTGATATATCTATGTCATATGGCATTTCATTGGAAGGATAGGAATCATGATTTCCAAGAACAGGGTATATAGATGTATTAGGAAACATCTTCCGTAATTCATCTGTCACATTTCCAATGTTAATGTAGACCTTTTCAAGATTAATGTCTGCATCTTTGATATGTGGTATGCTGTCACTAAAAGAAAGAAAAACAATATTTTAGTAAGTTTGATCCAAAATTTAATTTATAGCACATGCAAAGTTATTTTTGTCTATCATTTTCCTCTGTAATTATTATTATCATTACACTTTGTCCATCCATTCATGTGGGCTTATGCATGTAATGTCATGGAACTCCTATGCTGTAAAGCTAGACAAAGTAAACTATTTTAGTAATGGTGGCCATACTTGATGTCAGACTTAACTGGTGTCATTTGAACATATCTGATGCTGTAGAGGTTTCACTTTATTTAGGTTGGGTGCTCCCAATACTATTTAAATTATTAAAAGACCCACCCTGGCTCGTTTTTGTCAGAAATTGAAGTAGTGATAGAGAGATGCAAAGCTCCGAGCCCCCAGTCAGAAGTGCCAACAGTTAAATTAATGAATACACAAAATGTATTGACGATCCCGACAACAGTTTGTATGTATGGGTATACGTTGCCATTTTCAATTATATTATATTCGAGTCCATAGTTTCCTTGAGACTTTCTCCTATTACCGTACTTCAAGTGGAATATCAACCGGAATTTCAGTAATGTATACATATGTCTATTGCACCTCTATTTTGCTTTTTATAATGGGTACATCAATCATTTTTAATGTCTTCCTTTCCACTGTTATAGTTTCCTGTGTCAAATTGTGTAAGTAATTTAGCAGTTTTATCTTTCAATGTAAGATAAGTGTTCCCTTGTCTCATTGCAGGGGCAGCCTAGTGTCGCTTACCAGCAAAACTTAAAAAGATGTTACATCATGCCATACCTGCATGAAATTGAATGAAAGTGATTTATTTTCTGTGAAATTATGAGTATTATGCTCATTATGTCTTTCATTAACTCACAGATGAAATAAAACTACAGCACCAATGAAATCTGACATGGTATTCACCATTTACATTGCTAGCCACATGATTACACAAACCTTGCTACCTACACATCGATGACATCACTATTCATGTGATCAACAATAAAAGCCTTTCCAATGTTATTAATGTCACTTACTATTTGCAAAAGATTAAAAGGACTCATAATTCTCAACATTTTTATTCTGAGAACAATGTCCATAAACCTGTCGCTGTCACTGCAACCTTGACAAAGCCAGATTCATCAAGCACATGTTAATGCGGTAATCATGTGATACAGCAAAACCTTAAATAAATGACTTTTCTTGCAACTTTTCATCATTCAAAGCTAGCTTTTATACGAAAATGATCCATCCAGATGAATTCCCCGGATATTCATTGTACGGTAGTTGTGCAAACCAGTTCTGATAGGAACCCTTATCCATCAAGCCAAAGAAATTCATTTGGTCTGCTTCCATTATCTTTGTCTATAGAAGCTTTGACTGGTTCGAGTCCTAATATATAATTTTCTGCAAACACAATGTAAATATACAATGCACCTTTATGTTCTTTGCTGGTAAGCATGAATGGCGCTTGTGAAAACATCTTTCAGACAAAATGTGAACTATTGCACTTTCAAGTTACAGGTCACAATTTATTTCTTTATGGCAAAAGCTGATCATCTATAAGAACAAATTTCCAACTTGGAAATATAGACAACAGATTTCTGAACCCTTGATATGCTTGAAAAATTATTCTAAAGTAGAACTAATTACACTAACTTTGCCTATTCTTAAAATAATGAAACAAATTTTAAGTGTAGGCATTATTATTTTCTGAAACTACAATAATACTTTAAAATGTCAAAAAAATAAAACTAAATTATTTATTGGTATTTGTATAATTTATCACTAAAATCCTAAGGTAAAAATGGACAGGCTAGCCTTGTGATATGCACATTGGAAGTATAATGCCAAGCTGTTTAATTCTCTCAAAATCATATTAATCCCGGTCATTCTGAAATCATGATTTGAAAAAAGGTTGTTTTACACTCTCACTGACTATACACATTGCTGTTTTAGAACTGGTATTACCAGTGAGGAAAATCCTGGGAATACATTCCCTTTAACAGAGTTCAGAAAAAAAAGTTTCCAAGCACTCATCCCTGGGATGAGTGATTTGTAACAGATATTCATCCTTGTCATTACTTTACTAATCATAGTGGACTTGTACACTAAACTACATGCATAAATACAGGCGCACCTCATGCAAGCTTGATACCAAAATCAACCCAAAACATGAAAGTAAGGTGTTCTCACTGAAGACTAGTACATGTAGTTTAACATCATTTACCATAAAAGACGGCAGCATTATTAATAATACATTATCATGCCAAATCAAAGATACCAGCAGGTATTTATAGGAGTATTTAACTACTTTTACACAAAAAAAATTTGCTAGCCTACATCGGAAAGAATTTCTCAGCATCTCTACAATTGTTTTCACTAACTTTTGTTCATTCAACTGTCCATGATTTATACAGAAATATTCAAGGTGCATATCGAAGCCAAGATTCCAGACTGGCTAAAAGTGTTGGAATGTTGTTATGCAGCATTTAAACAAAGACCAGCCAGTTGCTGTCTCAACACTGTGTGCTTTCTAAATAGACTTGTGTGATACTAAGAGGGTGGGGGGCACTGTTGCTAATGCCAACTTGTCTCTGAAGAAATGTATGGTAATTATTCAGAAGACTGATATAAATGTATTGGATTTAAAATACATCAGCTCAATATACATTATATAATACCTATTTGAACATTTGTGCAGCTATTTTCCTCTTTTTATGGTATAATGTATTTTTCTAATAAAATGGTACATTAAATTCAGAGTACTTGTGCTTTATGTATTGTCTGTGAAACACATCTCTCATGAGAAATATTGTGTTGGATCTAATGGCACTTTTTACATGTTACTGGCTATATCATGCCAAGGAAATGAAGGCTAAGCACCTTTCCCAAAGATATGCTGACTCAGGCAGCTGATCCAAGATGGCTTGGTCTGATATCAGTCATGAGACCCTTGGATTGCAAGTCCATTACCATAATCCCATCTGAGCTATCACAGTGCCCTTTAAGTGTAAAGGCTATAGATCAAACCAACAAAACTGACTACTGTTGACTTAGATAAAAGCAAACATGGCAAAAATGGGAGCTTTTAAAAAAATTATTTCTGATATAAGGAAGAAGGGTATGAAAATGCTGCTTCAAAAGCTGCCATATACTGGTGTATGATTATGAAGAATTAGCAACATTTGTACATTGTGACCTCTGACCTCTGTAACCTTGATCTGTTCCATTCCTTTTCAGTTGTAGAATTCATATGTAACATCATGGGACTAATTGTGGCAAGTTTCATGTTCCTATCATTCATCATACCATTTCTGACGAAGAAACATACATGTATTGTAATTATTCTCAAGATTGGCCTAAGTGCATTCGAGTGTATAATATCTGATTTATTATTCAAAATAAGTAATACAATAACAACGAATGAGGCTAAGGTATAGGTTACAGTTGTATTCTGAATAATTCTCTCAATGTAGAGAGAATAAAAATACACATATATTCTTCACCTTCTTGGATTGATGGTGATTTCTCCACTATTAGATCAAATGTGGACAGCTTATGAAATTAACTGCTCCTGTGTGCCAGAAAATGAACTTGAAACAGCAAATTTGTTGATAAAATAAAGTGATATATTGTGTGTTTAACTTTTGTCCATGGTTATAAATTGTAAGGGTCATTTTGTAAACAAGACACTACAAAGTTTATTTTTGTCTGTCATTAACGATTATATTTTAAGATAATTATTACTTGATGGTAAACATCTTTACCTGGATCTGAGTTCAGGACATTTGTTTTCTCCTTGTCATGTTCTTTACATAAAATGTATGTAAAATACCTAAACTTGTTTACAACTTAGAATGTTCTCTGTAACGGGGCGGTTCGATATCAAGCGTTATTGGTACAATATTGCACAAGCCCCTGGTCAGAGGTATTGCGCAACTTGGAAAAACAACACTCGAAACCGCCTCCCGCTAATACTCGTTATCTAAAGGATGACCTCCAAGGTGTGATTTGCCCAGTTATAGAATGGATATGGTAATCTGTGTCGGTATCTTGAACAAAGACAACACACGAGCCCCCGTAAAGATAAATAAAGAATTTAATCAAAATAAAATCAAGAGAAGAAAGACACAGTAAATTACAATTTTCTTTCCTTCTGAATACTCTTAGTTCAGAAGCACTTTAAAACCGAAGTTTTAAAATAATGGATACATTAATTAAAATTCAAACACTAATAAAATAGACGAATTTAGCCATTAATAGCTGATAGCAAATTTCATCACGAAATCGAGTGTTCATTAACATTGGACAGCTCGGTAAATTCACATGACCTGCTCGACGACTGTTTTTTCCTTCTTCTTGCGTCTCGACTTTAACTTGACCTCTGGTTGAACATGGGATTCCACAACTCTGACTTCTAACTTCTTTTTCCTCCTTTGAATCTCGACCTCCTCGCTATTTCTCTCTCTCCAAACAAACTATTTTCCTTGTGTTTTTGGCGTCTTACAATCATTCCAAATTCAGTTTTTCCTGGAACCTGATTTTACGGTCGTCTTTTCCTAAAGTACGTCCAGAGTCTTTTACTAGGTATTTTTACTTCCTCCCTTGCAGAGGTCTTCCCAGACTGATTAAAATTCATTCGTTCGGAGACTATATCCCCCCCCCCCATGACTCAGGGATCGACCCACCCCTGATTCCACATTTGACCAATCGGATTAAATGCTATTCCTACAGACATTTGGAAAACTGCCTAATCAATGTGCCAAAAATGACACCTGGGGTTGAAATAACACCCCGCCATTTGTCTCAAATCACTTTTGACAGCTTTACGTGTGAATTTCACTTTTTCTAACCTGTCATACACCTAGTTCGTTTTTACTATAAACATAGAACCAGTGTGACCTGAGTTAGAAAAACATTTCTTCTGGCAAACTCTACTCCAAGACAACAGTTTGGCTAGACTAAGAATCAATTAATGGATTTTACTGACGAAAAATTTGGCACTTGACATTCTCAAAATAAACTTTTTACCCTCACCCAGGTTCTCCTATTGTGTCTAAGGTTTGATATTAAGGATATTTACATCAAAAATTTTCTTAACATCTGTAGTGGACACTTGTAGCTGTGTTCAATGATAATTTGAGAGGACGATGTATTTATTAAAATTATTCACTGGAACTACAAATTCAATCAGAACACTGAATACATTTTGGACATGTGATACAAATTTTAAGGTTATTTGGGATTTAATTCACAATACTGTAAGTTTCTTTTAAATTTTCTCTTTGTATTCTAAAGAAAAAATATTTGTTGAATTTTACTAAACTTGTTAGTTTTTGCTCTTTTCTGCTGCTTAGTTTAAGACCTTTGAGTCATAACAGTAACTATTTTCTTAAAGTCCACAACAAAAGTTTTAAAATATAAACAAGTTGTCAGGCACAGCGTTGTATTCTCAAATCCTAATCAACACCTGGGAAATACCTAAGAAACTTAAACTTCAGGGTGGAGATCAAAATAGTGAAATATAGGGATATTATGTAGTTTTACAAACTCAGAAAATCTAGTTATTATGTTTAGTAGTAGTAGTAGTAGTATTAAACCATTTTCATGTTATTATTTCTTTCTTTCAAACTAAAGCAATGAAAAGCTGTCGAAAAATGTATTATTACCATCCAAATATTGTCTGGGCACAACACAATGCATATAAACTGTTTTTTTTGACATACACTGTACATGTACCTTTAATCCAGTCTCTACCATTCTTGGTTTTTGTTGATGAATCACATGATCAAATTCTTATGTCAGATTCATACATACCATTTACATTACCTGTTGACTGAGAGCCTTCATAGATTATCCTAACCATCTCGGTTTTGGGTTTTTATTTTATCATATAACATTTTTGTGGAATTATACAGCCTTACAGTGCTCGTGCACTGTAAAATCCAAAGCAATCAATCAAATAATCATTAATTCATACCTTTACCTCTTATATGCACAAAATTGTATTCCCATTTATTATATGTGATTGGAATGATCAGACAAACTATTAGATCAATAAATATCATCTAAAGACCTTGTCATGTATATTTGTGTAAATAATGTGTGCAGTTTGATGTCTGCATTAGTCCTTCTTGCCCAAAAAGTATGTACATAGTTATATAGTGGACATCTCAATAGGTTCCAAGTTATGATAATGGGTCTGGAGGGTGCTGATTCTCTAACAGTGAAAAAAGCAACTACCGTATTTTCCGGCCTATAGGTCGATGCGGAGTATAAGTCGAATTGACCAATTTTGTAAATTTTCCATCTTTCGTCCATATATAAGTCGATTCGGAGTATAAGACGAGGCCAGGTCAATAACTTGGCTTTGTATTTTATACTACCGGTAGTAACTTCCGGTTGCATGAATATTGATGGTATCGTCGTATGATATTCCATATTACTGGCAATATCCATTGCAACAAGAGCTATGATCATTCCTTCCAGTTGAAACCAGTGCAAGATTCAACAGATGAGATAAACTCAGTGAGGCTAACAATAGGGAAATAAGGCAATTCATAAGGAAATCAGAAATGTGAAGAAAATGAGGAGACAGAAAACAAAAGTTGCAAACCAAAAATAAATAAAAATACTTGTATTTATACTTTAACATATCAGTGAAATGCAGTATCAAATTTACACAAATGTACAATTTTATAATACATATTGCATGAAAAGAGTATCAACACCGTGTACTCACCAGCGAATCTTGTTACATACATTGAATCCATAATACAAATATTTCCATCAAAAATATCCACACACGGATGTAAAATATTCAATAATTTTGTCACAGATCATTATGTGACTGAATTCAATGAAAAGAAAATAACAAATATTACGTAACGGGTGTACGTAACGAATGATGAAATAGTACTTGTCCATAGATTAAATAATGGAAGTTAAAGTGTATTCTTATAATAACTACATTTACGTCTCAGGATCTTTCTGTCTCTGAATTCAGTCATTGTAAATTTCAGCACTTTTTCCCATCCAAGCTGCTAGTCAAAGTCCTTTGAACTTGCCGCCCAGCTAGCCCAGCTATTGCGTCATGTTCTTTTGATGTACTCTAATAAATACAGCAGGCAGAACTGGCAGTATTTTAACCACTAAATTATGTCACTGTACTAAAGCAATGAAAACAATGCCCATGGCTAAATTCATTATTTACATCTAGAGAAGGGAGTGGGCATCATTTCCTGTTGTACTTACTCCCATTGATATTAAACACGAGTAGCGTAATTGATGCTGATTAATGATAAAGAACATGGGGGTACCGGCAATATGGTAACTAGTATCGGTAGCTAAAGCCAATATCAAGGTCGAAACAATTGCGGCAACTGGCTTTGATTGTTGTTGGAAACCAAATACTAATTTATCAACAACCGGTATAATCAAAGAGAGACCCTGAAACGTCAGCTGGTTAAGAATGAATATAGGTGAAGTGTTGACATTACAATTTGCTTTAAACTGGATTGTGAAACTAAAAATCATGGATCACTGATGATCTATGAGTACTGGTAGTCCATCTATATATCTGATTTTAGTGTAGTTTAAACCTACGGTAATTTATTTGAGAAACTTTGTCAAATACAATTAGAAACATATGATTTGGGGGATTCAGTAGAATGCATGATCTACATTATTTTATAAATAATCATAGAACGCTCCAGTTAATATGGATTACATCCCTTTGTAGTATCAATTGGATCAATAAAAAAAAAAGCTATGCCGGTAATTGCTCACGTGTGTCCAACATTATACTGGAAAATCAAATATTAATAGACCAGTTATTTCATATATTTTTTTTTAGGAACAAACAATATGCTTTGAATTAGTACAGTACACTATAGAGTATAGACCGTAAGTGTGCTATGCGGCCCGGTGAAGTTTTTATCGGTAATTGTTTTCTTTTATTTTATGTTTGAGAAATAAGAAAAAACACACAGAATACAAAATAAATGTCAAAACTTACAAATATAAATGCAGTCATATTATTTTATGACAATTTATTGACATAGTAATGTAACATGAATTGGTACTTCTATGTGACCTGTTTTCGATTATGCCGATTATAGAGCAATATCAATAGCATACCGGATATTGTAATCCATATATAAGTCGATGCAATTTCAATGACAAAATCCATATATAAGTCGATTCGGAGTATAAGATGAAGACCGAACTTTCAAGTCAAAAAGTCTCGACTTATACGCCGGAAAATACGGTAATAAGCTAACTGAAAATGTAAAATCACCCCCAATCCTTGTCCTCAGGAATGAGATCAAAATTCAAAAGTTTTGGCAAATCAACACCAACAGGACTATCATTAAGTAAAGTTTCTTTCTTAAGCTTTAACAAGTGTTGAAAGAATTCAGACATTACACATTCCCATAAGACTGACTATATATGCATTGAAAACTATTGATAGTGTGAGAATAACATCTTACCCAGCAAAACGTGCAAATGGTAAATTGGTAATAAATACCATCACATTAATGAATGAAAAAACGCATGTAGTGCAGCATTTTGTATTTTTTTTAAGAGTCTAAACATGATGACACTGAAGGCTTGAGTGTTCATTAGTTATTATAATTACCCAGACTTTAAAAAATAACTATACTATCTGAATATTTTATGTACTAATAAAAATTTTCATTTTTCTTGAGGAGCACTTAAGTAAAAGTTTCGACACACTTAAACTATCTAATATTTTAATTTTCTTAGCAAGATGTTTCCTAAGTCATCACTCATTTTTCTCCAGGAAAATTATTATCTCAACAACTCAAAGCATCCTCCTGTTTGATGACAATGTCTCCTGCTTTACTAAAGAATGTCTCTGAGGGCAAAAAAAATTGCAAGAATACATAGCCTTTGCCTGGCTACTTGTGCACAGAATGGAAACTTGTACTGTTAAGGTTTCCACCATTTCAAAAGATCCTCTTCCAACATTATTAGGGATTCATTGAGACAAGGAAAGGAAGTAAACGATGATATGAGCACTGTGATATGACTGACGATGTATTTCACATGAAAAACATCAGATGTAGCCACCTTTTAAAAATGTTTTGTTGTCTGTATATTCTTGAAAGCTAAAATATCACTCAACACAGTAGATGTTGTATGTTTTGTTGTAAGTACAATTCCTGGCTTTTGGATAAAAAAGTTAAATTTTGTTAATAAGGAAGTGGTTTATTTATGAATAAGGATTCTTGAGTATTGCTCAATTAGTGTCATTACAAACAAGATATAAATATCTGAGGCAAATTGTAGGATTATAAATTATTATTTTGAACTTGCCTTGCCACCCACACCCCATTTAAACTTATCCAAAATAATGGTTCTGTCCTGTGCCAGTGCATTTTAAATTTTCTTGCAATCCCATGCTAAGACTGCTTCTAAAGAAAAAAGAGAATATGGTTCTTGAATTATATTGGAAATATTGTGAGGAATACATAGGTTTGTTGGATGAAAACAAGACCATGAAAAATTGAGGTACATTTATGGTATTTATTGTCAGAAGAGCAATATACCAGTATATTGTTGCACCACTACTTTAATACAAGTCTCAGTCATCACTAGCAATTTGATCTCTAACCATGGCTGTGACTCAGAATATAACAATGTACACCACTCTGAAACTTGAAAACCCACTTATAACTTGAGTTCAGGCATGGATCAAATTTTTTTAAATCTGAAAAATTATTAAAAATTTGATTCCTATTTCATGATTATGAAAAATATTAAGATCAAAATTGGTAACCAAAACGTTGATATATCATTCATTTCATGGTTTAAAAAATGGTACATAAAACAGAGAAATTTTAATGAACATTTTGAAATAATCAACTTTTAATATGAATTGTCATCCTTGAAGAAGTTTAATTATTATTTTCAATTAAATCACGACATCAAAACTGTACTAATCGAACAATACAAAAATTTAGTTTTGATGAAGGCAATCGTCACTAGAAATAAATGTTGCTAGTTTTTCTAAAAAGGAATCTTGCTTTGTGGTGTCTCAACAGCTACTCTAGTTTCCTGCTGCTTTGACTCCCAATTTGGTAGTATATTATTAAATACCACTCTGGGAACCAGACTAATCAACAAAATGAAAAGCAGTGACATAATACACAGATGTTTTCACATACAAATGATAGTTATTGAAACCAGTTTAAACAAACTTTCAAATGTTGGACATTTGAAAATAAGTGCTATTTATACAGAAAAACAAACAACATACATGTAAATAGAAAAAGTGCTTTATTAACAATTATTATTTACGTGATTATAAAATGAGGATTAAGTCATAAAACAGCTCAGTTCCCTGACAAACACACACACACCCTGTGACATGGTTTTCTTGATGTATAAGTAGATTTTTTTTTTAAATTTGGAGGCCCCTCGGTAAGTTGTGCCTTCGCGTATAGTACAGTCTATGTTTGTGGACCCCTGTTGTGTGCAAGTTATCGAGGGAAAGGTGTATGCAACTGCTGATTGCATATAGTTCTTTTATGAGATTTGTTTCATGTCTATTTAAAGGTTTAAAGATAATAAAACCCATGGCCAATAACCCCAGTGTTAAATACCCCCCAGACAGTAAGCATTCATGAATATTTATTTTGAACACATTTTATTATTATTGATGGAAAATTGGTTCAACACTAAAAAAGACCCATTAAATTCAAGAAACCCAAATGCCAAACAGAACTACCAAGTACAACAATACTACTGAATGATAGCATCCTGCTTTTCAAGCTGGCATCAGAAGCTGTCAACCTAATTTCTGCGGTGGGGTGGGGTATTTACCCTAAGGGGTTATTAGCCAGATGGGGGTATTGTCCAGAAAGGTGGGTATTGGTTGGTGACCCAATTTAAATAAATTCACCCATTTAAAAAAAAAATACTTGAAATTTACAAATCCAAATATACTGAGGATTATGCTAATGAGCAAAGTCAGTTAGGCTAACTCAAGAATTTCATTCCAGTATACAGTTAGTTTTATTGATTTTTAAGGCTGAACTGACTTTGGCCAAATCCAGAGTAATCAAAATGATTACACAGATTACCTCTACTTTAACTAGTCCTTAGTAAACCTGATCACTAAGATACTATATTCCTTCTTTTTTTAAATTAATTTTAATCAGAATTTTTTATTTTAATAAAATTTTCTGAATACAAGAATAGTTTTCAGAAATTTCAATTTATTTGCAGAATATATACATAGTTCATGTCATAATTTTAAGTAAATAATATGCAAAATTAAAACAATCACAATAATTAAGTTAAAACATTTGAAATCAATATATCTTATTACACCATATTCATTGTAAATATGCATTCAACACAACACCAATTACTAGTCGCAACTGCCTTGATTGCTCTATTCCATGATATTACTAAGTATTTTAATTCCAATTTCCACCAGGTATTGGGAGTCACATCCTTTTGAAAGTGCACAATAGAAATGCTATTTAAGGCTCTTCAGTATTCCTTTTCAAAACAAAGTCTTTCACCTTGTTAGCAATTCCAGTATTAATATACCCCCTACTACTCTTCACACACTTTGCGATAAATCAACCAGTTCTTCAGGTAGGATTGGGGGCAATCTGCAACAGTATTTTAGTGTACATATGGATTTCAAACTTAAAAAAAACATTGTGATAATTAGAAGTAATTGAGCTGATCCAATTATAGACTTATATTTTGAATGTTTTGAAAATTTAATGTTCAAACACACAATTACAATTATTTGAGCAGATCCAATATGCTTATTTAGTCTCACATTTTTAATGTAAGATATTATAATACTATTTACAAGTGATTTAGGTCACCAAATCTGTCGTTTATCATCATATGAGAAATAAAATCATTTGGATGGTTTCTTGAAGTTATTAATATCATCTGATTTTAATAAACAAATGTCTTGTGCTGACATGTAAAACTATTAACATAATGTGTCAGGGTATAAAAGACACAAAACAATACAAAAGAACATTCATTTCTATCAAATCAAAGTTGAGGTAATAGGCTAACAAAAATATCCAGATTAATTTGGTTTTTGTATTCATTTTTTAAATCACCATTATTAAAACTTGCTTAAAAAGGCATTATTGTTGTCCACCTCTCATGCCTGAATTTACCGTGTCAAAGGCTTTAAGTAAACTTAAAGTGACAAACCAGCAGTGCAAAATTCAAAATCAATAATCAAAACTCAATACCTTCAGTTAATTCATGCAAAATTAGGATAATCAAAGTAGTTTCAATTTGACAGCCACTATTTAATTACCCATTTTGTACATGGTAATGTACCAATTTATGTACACTAATTAAAATTGTTTTTTAAAAATTGAAATTTGAGTGCCTCAAAAAATGAAGGATTCAGATATTTACATTAATGATAGTTCTTATGAAGAAAAAAACATTCCAGTATAGAAAGACAATTGTCTCTCTGTTCAACAAAAGTATAAGTCAATTAGACTTTATGTAAAGTAACACATGTATGGTTTGCATCTCAATATTTTCTGAGTAATGACCCTGGGATCAAATTCCATGCCATGGGGAAGAATCAAATCACTAAAATCAATTGTTCATATCTTTTGACCAACTTTAATTATATCTTATGGAAAATGAGAATTAGAAACACTTTAGATAAGGGGATTTTTGTAAAATGTAGTTTTCAGCGAAGTGAATTTTTTTTATTTCCAATGACCTAACATGAAAGTTGGTCAAAGATAGAATGTGTAATTCGTGCAGATGAAATTATCAATTCTTTTGTTCTGGCTAAAATCTGAACAAAAAGATATTAACAATATTTAGTTTTCATTTTATATTTCTTCCATAAAATAGTGCCACACAACAGTGATTGAAAAACATTTAATAAACTGATGATAACAAATGCATCTTCTATAAGGAGAGAATTAAAAAAAATATTAAGCATTTATTCTATGAATGTTCAGTTACTGAACATTATTTAAAATTAATTATGGATAAAAACATGTGCACCAAATATTAGAATAACACAAAATAATGTTTTTATAGAAAATTAAAAAGATCAAGCATATTAATTTCTCTACTTGTGAAGTACGTTATGATCAAGTTGTGCATCAAAATCATAAATTTCACCTCAAGAGAAAGTGAATAACAGAAATGATAATTTTGAAAAACAGTGGACCATACTCTGAACTTTTGATATGTTACTTTTTTCAATATATATACACATATATCTTAGACCTATTTTACACTTTCAAGTGTTTCTTTGCAAAGGAAACGGTGAAATCTCATGACAACAGCCAATTCAATAATACCTTGATGTGTGTGTGTGTCAATAAATTGTTATAAACTAATATGGCTGCATTTATATTTAGTTTTGTCATTATTTAGATTGCTTTCTGTGTGTATTTTCTTACTTCTCAAACATGAAAGAAAACAAATACCAATAAAATATTCACCGGACCACAAAACAAACTTATGACCAATGTACCCTCTAAGCTGCACGCAGCTGCTCAGGTTTCTCCGCGCAGCCGAATTGCTAATATTTGCTCAATCCAACATTAAATTTTGCTCGTCTCCATAATGCTTGCGCAGCGCAGCGAGCACTGCATGCACATCTACCATTCACTTAGAGGGAACTTGCTTATGATCTATACTCTATAGTGTACTGTACTAATTCATTCCTATAAAAAGATTGGAAATAATTTTGTTTTATTTATCCTTTTTAACCATACCTCATTCTTCCTGATCATATTTTAGTAACTAATTTCCAGTATACTGTTGGATACACACAAGCGATTACTGGCATAGCTTTTTCACTGATCTAATTGATCCTACAAAGGGATGTAATCCATATTAACTCGAGCATTCTATGATTATTTTTAAAATACCGTAGATTATGCTTTCAACTGAATCCCACAAATCATATGTTTAAAATTGTATCTGACAAAATTTCTGAAATAAATACGGTTTAAACTAAACTAAAAACAGATAGATAGATGAACTAATCATAGATTATAAATAATACCTTTTTAGTTTTGCATTTCAGTTTAAAGCAAATTGTAATGTCAACACATCACCTATATTCATTCTTAACCAGCTTTTGTTTCGGTGTCTCTCTTTTATTGTACTGGTAGTTGATAAATTGATCTTTGGTTTCCAATAACAATCAAAGCCAGCTGATGCAACTGGTTAAACCCTGATATTGGTTTTGGCTACCAATACTAGTTACCGTATTGCTGGTACCCCATTGTTCTTTATCATTAATCTGCATCAATTACACTACCAGTTTTTAATATCAAGTGAATAAGAACCACAGAAATGATACCCACTCCCTTCTCTCGATGTAAATAAAAAATTTAACAGTGGGCATTGTTTTCCTTGCATTAGCACTGGCATATTTGAATGAAATAAGTATGTTTTGATCAATCATTCCAATCATACTCATTCATATAAATATCCCATTACAAATCGTACAACTTATCTCATAATGCATCCAGTCAGACTCAAGACAAAGGAAACCGCAACTGAGATAGGAATTGAAAGTTTCAGTGGAAGCATGTCATGGTGTTATAGGATCATGCAAAGCAGGGGACTTAGTATAAGACAATGCACTACTATGGCAATGAAACTATCAGTAGTACGTGAGTACATCCAAGACAACATTAAGACTGACAATTTTGAAATGACGTGATAAACATGGACAAAGTGCCATTAACATTTGACACTGCAATGAACAGAACAGTTGAGCTTAAAGGATCTAACAGTGTTACCATTAGTATAACAGGTCATGAAAGTCGAAATTCAAATTGACTGTACTTCTCTCATGTTCTACCAATTACAGAAATTTGCCACCAAAGTTGATTTTTAAAACAAAGTCTAAAGTCTGGACATAAAATCAGATTCCGACCATGGGCAAATTTTATGTGAAATAAAAAAAACGGGTAAAAAAAATTAGGTTTTTGCCTCTGTATTTTGTAGTGCAACTAAAATGTCCTAATTATTTGCTATCATTGTAGAGCTAAATCTGTCTACCTTTCTATAATACCAACCACATTAGTGTATCATGCATGACCTTGACGCAACAGATCTTTGAAGTAGGCTACTACCTCATGCCCAGTAAACTCTGCGCTAGGGGTTAATGTGTAAAATAGTGTTGTGGAACAAAATTTAAAATTGTCACGGAATGGCTAAATTTGTAATTTATGTGCCTTGTTTGATGAATAAGTGATTAAATATGCAAGGAATATTCAAATTTTGTGGTATCATGAAAAGTGACTGTTTTTCGCTCTGTATTTTGTAGTGCAAATAAAATGTCCAGATTATTTGGTATCATTGTAGAGCTAAATCTGTCTACCTTAAATATAATACCACCTAAATTAGTGTATTATGCATGACCTTGATGCTATAGACCTTGGAAGTTGGCTACTATCTCATGCCCCGCAAACTCAGCGCTAAGGGTTAATGTATTAATTAACATGTACATAGCATGCACAGCCATGTGGCTCTTGTTGCAATGGATATCATAATTAAAACAAGCATGGACTGTTTATTCAACTTTGTCAATTGAGAACAGAATATAGCAGTGCCTTATACAGGAGTAAAATTATAAGCATGTTAGCATCAGTAATGCAATAGAATTTTTGATTAAGTAATATTTTAAAAAAATAGAAAATGTAAATTGAGACCTATGTCAAGTGGAGGGCCATATAATCATGGTTACTGGAAAAATGATTTATTCATGACATAAGATATTGAGGCTGAATCATTTGTTGTGTTCAGTAATTGATTTGGAAATTATTCCTCTCTGGAAATACAAAGAGTTCTATAATATTCTTGGAAAGAGACATTAACTGGGAGTTCAGTAGAGACTACATGCTACTACAGGCATATCAACACATTCATCACTGGAAATTATTTGGAATACCACCAATGATTATTCAGAACTTTATTCATTAGGACTTACGCTGGTAATTTTTTGATTATTTGGGATTTAATTCACAATAGAATAATTTCTTTTAACACTTTCACTTTGTATTACATGTATACAGAAACAAATTATTTGTTGAATTTTGCAAAGTTTATTGATTCTCATTTTTTTTTATTACTTAAAGACCACTGTCGTGTATGTATGTATGTATATATATATATATATATATATATATATATATATACTTTATGAATAAATAGAGATAAACAGTTTTATTTTTACTTTTAATATGTATGATACAAATTAATTAATGTATATAAATATATATTTAAATAAAAAAAATAAAAAATATACATATATATACACATACACACACATACACATATATATACATATATACATACATATATACATATACACACACATACATACATATACATACATATATATATATATTCATATATATATACATACACATATATATATATACATATACACATATACACACATACACACACATATATATATATACATACATACACATACATACACACATATATACATATATATATATACACACATACATACATACACATACACATACACACATATACACACACATATATATATATTACATTAATGAATGTCGTAAAGTGCTTTGGAATTTAGACCTTTTGGATATACTGTATTAAGACGGTGAATCCAGTAGATTTCTTTTAGCAAACGTTCCATTTCAGATTCAGCTATAACAATAGGTTGAAAGGAAAAATCTTGCAAAGTATGAGAACTATTGTTAAAGTGTACGGCAACATGAGATGAAAAAGATTTATGGATATAATTTTTTATGTCAGATCTATGTTGGTTCATACGTTTAGATATTTGTTGACTAGTTTGTCCAATATATTGGACGTCACATTTTTTGCATGTGATCAAATAAATAACGTTTGATGTTGCACAATTAGTATCACAATGCATATTAAACGTTTCTTTTGTATTACTACTACTGAAAGAAGTACTTTCATTAATAAGAGAACAGTGCGAACATCTAGGCCTATTACATTTAGTTGCTGATCCTTTTTTGTACGATGTTTTTTCTAATTTAGAATTAATTAGGTAATCTTTAAGATTTTTTGTCCTTTTATAAGCAAGCATGGGCTTGCTTTCGTGTAGCAATTTAACATTTTCTTTACCTGATAATTTTAACAAATCCCAATATTTATTGATAATCTTACCTATATTAGGTAAACTTGGGTTATATTCAATAATAAAGGGAATGATATCCTTATTTGTATTTTTGATTTTACATTGTAATGATTCAAGTTGTGTAAGAGAAGATACTTTTTGGAAAGCAGCATTAATGATATCAATAGGGTAATTTCTATTTAGAAAATGCTGACCTAACTCTATCAAAGATGATTTAAAAACAGTGTCATCCGAAATAATTCTTCTATATCTTTTAGCTTGACTATATGGTATCCCGCTTTTACATGATTTAGGATGGCATGATGAATATTCAATATATTGATGAATATTTGTGTTTTTAACATGAACCATGGTAGTGATGTCATTATTTTCATTTTTTATGACGTCTACGTCCAAAAATGATATTTTAGTTTTAGACACATTGAATGTAAACTTTATTGTTGGATGTAATTTGTTTAAACTGTCTATAAAATAATAAAGGTCTTCTAATGGATAACTCCAAATCATAAAGATATCGTCTAAAAACCTTAACCAAACATCTGGTTTTAAGAAACATTTATTTAGAAAATCATTTTCCAATTTTCCCATAAATAAAGATGCATAAGAAGGTGCCATAGGACTACCCATTGCTGTTCCAATTTTTTGGAGATAGTTTGTATTACCAAATTGAAAAAAGTTATTTTCGAGCACAAGTTTTATCAAATTAGAAACATGTTCTTTTGATAGTTTACATGTATATTCGTTTTCTCCAAGATAATATTTACATGCTTCGATACCATCATTGTGTGGTATATTCGTGTAGAGTGAAACCACATCAAGTGTAACTAGTAATGAATTTTCAGTAATATATATATATATATGTATATAAAGTATCTGATTTATAACCCTGGGGCTAATATTCCTACCCACATTTGTGCATGTACTTTCAGCTTGGGCAAACAGCAAGAAAAGTGGGGATAAAAAAGATCAGATTTTAATTGATTTTTAAAAATCTTTCTTAAGAGACCATTCACTCTGCCAACATAAGGCAGTTTTTTTTTTAAGACAAGTGATTTTTGCACGCTGCCAAGGAATCACTTTTACCAACATGTACTTACCCTGTCCACAAAATGAAATCAGGATCAGGAAAGAAATCTTTCATAGCCTGCATTGCTGACACTACAAGTTTCCAAGGAGCATCACAGAGATAGTTTCCAAACATCCCCAATTGGGTGAAGTTGGAGACTGAACCTTCATGGCACATTTTGGTGGGATCTCCATGGCTGCTATTGTAGCTAGCATCAAAGTGAAAATCACTGACTTGCCAGAAAAACCCTGCAAGTAGTATAAGTAAGGGTGAAATATTGATGCATTAATACTTTTTGCCATACCAATACACATGTTGATAAAATAGGTGCAAAACTGATACGAATACTTATCCTATACAAGTTTATTTAATATTCAGCCGTCATGAATAATTAATAGTCATTTACCTTTTTTTAAAACTGAGAATTTGTCTGAGACAGATGTCACTGGCACAGGCACTCATTTTTGTCAGTGAAAAAGGAAAACCTTTAACAACACCTATTCTCTGCTATAAATTAAAACAAGGTGACATGGTTCATAATGCCCCACACCACCTCAACAATTCCATGCTAATTATCTTATCCAGATGCAAATGTGTTCCCCTATTTACAATGAAATACTTTACTCAACATATAATAACCACTTTTACGTGAAGTTACTATATGATATGTATCTTGCCTACTTGGGTCTAATTTCATGGATACACTTCCAGTGTATGACAATGATATATGTTGCATTGAATTCTGATTGGTAGTTAGTGTTTGTTTCAGTCCAGGGTAAACATTCAGAAATTAATGCATCTTATTCCCTGCATGACACACAGGAAGTATAAGCAACAGAAAAACTTCATACAAGTGTTTATTAATTGATCTAGGCAATATAAATAGATGCTATGTGATTTGGATTTTTAATATAGCTTTCACACATTTTCAGTCATATTGCTACAATATCTGCAGCATGGAAGTTTATAGTAATGTCTAGCACTGTGGGCATCATACTGCAGACATATAGCATCATGTCCCACCCGGTCATATTATCCTGACACCAGGCCGACCAGTTCTAAGACTAACCTCTTAATGCTGAGCACATAGTGACACAGCTGTAAGTACCATTTTTATAAATCTTTTATTTGACTCGGCCAGGGTTCAAACACACAACCTCCTGCACTTGAGGCGGGTGCTCTAACTGATCCTACATCTATGGCTGTCTGTAATCTGCATACTCAAAATACAAACAATACATATAAATGAGCACCACCTACCAGTCACAAACCTTCTAAAGATGGATAGACTATCAAGTTTATTTGTGTATCAATAACGTACTGTATTGTAGGTCTAGTATCATCTATTGTATTGATATGTGACACAGATGCAGTCTGACGCCTAATTAAAATTGAGGAAAAATTATTAGCCTTTGTCATATATAATTATTGCATAAAATTACATAAAAGACTCAAAAGCATATTTCATACCCAGATTTTTTTTTAAATTTTGGGACCTGGGGGGGAGGGGTCAGGGGGAGGGTGTAAACAATATTCTGCTTATATCCTTGCCTGCATTTTATGTATGAATCAGTATTATACGTAAATGACTTTTATCATAAAGCTGCTATGAATTATATGATGGCAATATGCAACACATTTTGCTAATGTGCAGAGCTTTCAAAGGGTTGCAACTCTATTAAGAAAAGAAGCAATCAAATGTCTAAATATTCAAAAGGAAAACTTACATCTATAGGTTCTACAGGCAAGGTTGTAAAACAACCTGCAGTTGTGTCATAATACAATCGTAACATTCAGTGACAGAACTGAACGAGAAAAGCTTTACTAAAACACATTAATTGGAATGAAACACTTTAAAGACACAATTACATTATTTAAGAAATTTAAACATCCTAAAAGTTTATCAAAGATAAACAGTTGTTTTTTTATATGATTACATAAAAAAGTGGACAAACAGGCTTCAAGAATTGGTAATTTTACTCTGTTGTATTACTTTGCCGCATGTAATACATGGTTTTACAGTTCATGTAATACATGATTTTACATCAATGCAAATATAATATGTGTAAAGCCCACCATTATACATAACACAATATATGTTTATTACAGCTGCATACTCATTTGTAACTTGAGTACAAACTCAAACAACACAGTTCTAGATCTGCTATTGCACAATGTACAAGAAGTTCTGGGTCTATGCAATTTGTTTAAGAGTAATCAGTAGAATCAATAGCATATACCTAGATCTGCTGGCACATTAGTGCAATTAGAAGACAGATAATTTGGAACAGATAATTATGAACTGATAAGACAGAGACAGAAAATTTAGATTTTGGAGAGGGAAAACTTGAATGACAGACATCAGACAATTTGGAGATTGTAAACAAAAAATTTAGAGATGAAAATTTTGATTGAAAATACAAGGTGAATTAATAAGACTTACTTATAAAAACACACTTCAACAGTCATGCAGTAACAAAAAATCCTCTTTCTGGAGTTTCTAAACTTCATAATTATATCAGTACATAACAGTCCGTTTTTGACTATAAGTGCATTTCATACTGTCTTTTCATGTGCCCACTAATGAATGCTGCTGAACATCAAACGAAGTATGCCTTGTTGAGTAGGCATTCAGAAATTGCCTAATTATGTTGGTATTGCATGTGAAATACTATTATTTAATGACAGAATCTAGATTAGAAAAGTTATTAAATGTAATATCACTGGTCAGTTAAGCATAACGGAGCCCCAAGTGTCTTAGTGATCTGAAGCGCTTTCTGTTACTGATCATGCCCTCTCACCTCTGCGTGGGTTCAAGTCTAAGATTCAGCTAATGTAGTTATGTGAGAAAGCTTGCCAGCAGCTTCTTGTGGGTTGGTGGTTCTTTCTGTGAGTTTTCCTGGGTTCTTCCTCCACCAATAATACTGACCGCTGAAAAATGGCATTAAACCTTACAACAACTACAATAACAGTTAAGCGCACAAATGTGAGTGAACACACAGATACACACACACACAGTCAAATCTTGTCATGTAACTGAACCACAATGTAATATCACTGGTAACAGTTAAGCATGTGCATGTGAGTGAAAACACACACACACACTTGTAAACCTACAAAACATGGACAATCATATGATTTTATATTACCGGTAATATGGGGACATTTTTATTTTAACTAAGTATGGGTGATAAAGATCTATTTTACTATGTATTTGATATATACATGTAATTTGTAATTGATTTGTGGTTGATTTCCAAGAAACACAGTATCAGAATCTTTATGGGGACTCACATATATACACAGTGTAAGAAATTATGCAATCAAAATGGGGTCATTAAAAAAGTATGTATTTTGATTCCAAATAGAAATAAATTCAATCTAAATACTGCAGTAATCTCACCTCATCCACTCAGATCCCATTCATGTTAACAAACTGAATTATCATATTGAAGTTTTATATTTGGTCTGTTGTACATACATATTTAAGTAAAAATGAATGTCCAGGTGTTTCAAGAAGTTAAATTGTCAGAGTTGTGTGAAAATACAGAGAATGTGTCCCTTTTTCTAAAATGAAATAATCAAAGATCTGAATGCCAATCTTCAGTTAAATAATTTTATTGGCAAGATCTGACTATGGTTTATAATTTTAAATGTCCCACAAAAATAATATTTTTAACTTTGGTGTAAAAAAACTGCCACTTTACTGCAGTCCCCTTCATTAATAAGCCAATGCATGATAAGATCTTTTTGATGGGAAACACATGATTTACTTTTAGTGAGCTCAGGTCAGAGCCTCATAAGTGTCCCAGGAGCTAAATAATTGTGTAGATTCATTGTGTCACTCTATGTGCAGTATTTATGATAAAGTTTAGTAAATCGTACAATGGAATAATTGATAGTGACACTTAAGATAGTGAAGGAAAACTAGTTCCTCATGTTTGGTGTTTGACGTGTGACTTGTATTTTATGGTAGTTAAGTACCGGTGCTATGTTAAGGAAATGTAATAAGGAGCAACCATGCAGTTGTGAGATAGGCAGGCAACTGTGAAGCAATTGTCTGTATTTTGATACTGCTTCTTTGACTGCATGTTCTACATTTAATTTCAAAATACCATTAAAATGAGAAGTTGACCAGCATGACACCTGTTTCTGTCTACCCTGCATGTACATCAAACTTATATTTAATACAAATTACAGGCTCAAATCACTCACTAGTATCTGCATTAACACATTCCCAGGTCCATAATCTGATATACTTCCTAACTTTAAAAATAAATTGCCTTCATCACTATCATCAGCCAGTATTTGCCAAATGAAATCATCATCTCAAGATGATCCATGCTGGAAATCAGCCATTCGGGTCTTCCAGATAGCCTGTATTATACATGCACATCTGTAAAACCTCTTGATGCAAGGTTCATACTACTACAGAATGGTTGCTATGGAACCTAATGTGCCAATCAAATTTACTTTAACAACCATTTATGTCAAGCTGAAGAAACCAGATGTGTTTAAACAGTTATTAAAAATAGACACATTGGAACAATTGCTACAATATTTCTACTGGCTTGACTTGTGTCAAAACAAGAACTTTTAGGGTGAAAAGCTAAATAAAATTGCATACTGTGCATAGTAAAAAATTTTAATGTGTAACCTGAAACTAATTTGATGGAGTTCTTTTGCAGCACCACCTACAAAGTGCAAGAATTCATACAAATTTTGTGCAAATTATGTGATTGTGCACCCTGGGAGCACATCCATGCATGTAGTTTTCTTCATTCAAAATGATAATTAAAGAAAATGGAAATTAACAAAAAAGTACCATAGTTCCTTCCTATTCTCAAACTCCTGGATAACAGAATGACCTTGATGTCACTGTGCTACTGAAGTGGATTGGTTACAATATGGGAACTGTGAAGGACATTGGTAAATTTAACCAAATGAATCAAATGATGGCAAATTTTAAAATATATTTTATCATGATAGAGAATTTACAAATCCACTTGCCTGACTACATGTACAAGCTCAAATATGGCTTGGGCAAGCTGAGCTATTAAAGGTACTGTCCTGTGAAGTCCCAAAAATTGAGAAGTGTTGTGCTCCATTTATAATGCCTTATATTCTGTATGTTTTATCTCTGCAGCCTTGCCACAGTACATATATCAGTACCTTTATTCAGCATTTATTTGTACTGCATTCTTAAAACTGGCCACTTTCTTTCACCTGTTGTCTTTTCCATCTCACAGTTAATGTCAATGTCAGTCTCAAATTTTCTCACATAGGCATTATAATGTGAATATTTACTATTAAAAGAAAGTTTTGATAACAGAGATAAAACCAGCAACAAAAGACCCAAAAAACCCACCTGGTATGATTTTTTTTAAAAACTGGTCAAATTTAGTGATGTCGATACATATTCCCCTTTCAGCACATTTAAATCCCATAAAAAGCAATGAAATTATTGTAAAAGAGAAGTATATGAGACTTTACTCACAATTTCAACAAAATGCACAAAGAAACAATGAAACCATGCAAAATTGTCACATGCAATATTAAATTACAATATACATTGTTTAGGTGTCTTGTTACTTTCCTTCTACCCAAATTATATCCAGGAAAAAAAAATATGCTGGATAATTGGAAACCATCCCCAACCCCAAATCAGAGTGAATTAAAAAAAAACAACAGATTTCTGACAAAAACTGGAAGTGTTCCATCCCTGTGACAAATAAGTTATAAATATTTATATTTTAACTTATCAATTATATTTAAATCTTAAAAAGTATGTACCTTGGATCTGTTAACTTTCAGATCCTAACATAGCCTCTCGCCATTGTGAGCTTGCTGCTTTAATAGCCTTGTCATAGATTGTTTGATGCATGCCACCAATTTGAAGGTAGGAGTTAATTGTTAACAACTTGTGAGATTTCTCTGACAGGTGTATTTGAAAATAAAACACACCCATCTCTAATGATTAACAACCAGAAGGATTTTGCTCAGAGCATTATCATTAAATTTTTTTTGTTTACCATGTTCTTTATTATAATTTTAGCAAGAGTTAGTTTTAGTTAATTATAACTTAGATTGTTCTGTTAAAAAAAAAAAAAACTTCTGTCCCACATGCTGGCTCTTCTTTTGTGTCTTAGTTTTTAGATAATCTTGTTATTTTGAGAAATCAATAATTTCTGCAATATTATCTGATGCAGAAATCAGTCTTATTGATGTGTCCAGTATTTCAATTGGATGGAATTTATTTATTCAAATTATTTAATCACTGGAAATGCAAAATGCTCTTAAAAAATATTCTTGGACATAAGCAGATATCAGACAAGGACATATTGGATTATATCACTGTTATTAATTGAAAGACTGTTATAGTACATCTTCACACTTCAGAGCTACTTATACAACTGTTAGTACATCATCACACTTCATGTTACATTAGAACATTCAAGACTACAGGCTCATCAATGCATTCAGTGTTGGATCTTATTTAAAACACAAATGGAATTTAATTATAACATTATTCATTAGGACCTCTGATTTATTTAATAACTATTTGGGATTTCATTCGCAATACTTTAAGTTTTTTTAAATTTTCACTTGTATTATAGGGAAATAAATTGTTTGGTGAATTATATAAAACTCAATGTTTTCACTCTTTTCTATTACCTACTTAGAGACTATTGAGTTATAATACCACTCTGTTTTTATTTTTCCATCTATTCTTCTGTCTGCCTTATTTTCTGTTTCCTCTCACCGGACCCTGTAGAATTCTTGTTGACAGACCAGATGAGTGATACTTGACCATATCCTCTTAATTTTCATTTCTTTACAGTGGTTAGCAGTTGTTCATAAAATTCATCTGCACCTTGGATTCTGTGTCGCTGTGTTCCACTTCTGTCCACTGACTCTTATTTCCATTTGATGCCCCTTGGGTTATTTATTATTAGCTTTGTCTTTTCAGTACTGATCTCCATCCCATATCTTACTGATGCTTGGCTAAGATGGTTCACTAAAAGTGCCAGTTCTTATTCATCTTCTGCTAAACCATCAATATCATCAGTTTTGGTGATTGTTCTGCCTCTAATACTGACACTACCCTCATGGTCTTCCAAGGAATGAGACATAATCCTATTCTGGTCAATGTTGAAGAGAGTGGTTTAAAGAAGGCATCCCTGTCTGATTCCAACTGTGGTTCTGAACCAATTTCCTATGTTGCAATTGATGAGAACTGTGCTGGTGATTTGTGTATTAAAAATGTAGCATCCACAAGCAGTGTTTATGATCTGCTGTTTATGTGACAATTAAAGGAGACTGATACATGGCAACACTACATGGATAAAAATAGGTATCCTCTAGCTCAAAAGTCAGCTTGTCAATATTTTGATGCAGGTCCCTAATTTCAAGGTGACTAGATGATAACTGTTAAGTAAACAGATAAAATCAGTGATCATAGAGCCTTCACTTATGAGTATAAAAAAGCATTACAGTTTCATTATTGTTCATATAGTTGATGAGATCAGAGTGTTATCTTATCTAGGCTAAAAAGGAATCTATAAGCTTTTATCTCTAATGAACTTGTTTTAAAGAAAAATAACCAGTATCATGCTATGAAATCTACAAAAAAAAGTATCAACCAACATGGATTAACGACTATTTCTAGCTATTGGTTGTTTAAGTTTTAGTTGAAGGTATTTTGTATTTTGCCTAAATATCCTTATATCTCCCTCTTCCTCTTACCAAAAAATTTAGCTATTTCTAAAAACTTTCCTGCCTACCAGTATCCATATACCCATCTATAGCTCTTCTGATAAAATATGCATTCTAATCCTTTTGCATCATCAAAATATTTTTAAAAAATGTAAAAGATAAATAATGTTATTTCCTTATAATATCTCATATTCCCATAATTTACCTTAGTTTTTTACTTATGTTGGGACATTAATGTTTGGGGCAAGCTCAAATTTCCTAACAGCAAGTGGATTAAGAACCACAGGAAATGATGCCCACTCCCTTCTCTGGATGTAAATAATGAATTTAGCCATGGACATTGTTTTCTTTGCTATAGTACTGGCACATTTTAATGAGTTGGGTATGTTTGATCAATCTTTTCAGTCATAATAATTCATATAAATATCCCAGTAGAAATCATACAACTGGAAGTTGTAAAGTTCGCGGAAGAGACAGGTGCGAATATGGCTGCTAACAGCAAATATTGTGTCAGTGAAAAATGTGTTGGGATTGGCATAAAGCTAAGGTTGCATTATGTGCTACAGAAAAAAAACAAAACAAAGAAACCAAATCATGGCTAAAAAGCAAGATGGATTAATACTGAGGATAAATTAGAAGAATATGTCTTGACACAACACGCTGCGTGTCGTGGAATGAAATGGAGACAGACAATAATGAGAACATTTCCAATGGTCTGAGCCCTGAGATAGCTGTCATTTTTCATTCCCATACGGAAGATGAAGACTTCGAGGGATTTATCTCATCTGTTGAATCTTGCACTCAAGACTTTTCAACTGGAATAATCAGGTTAAAGGTTTAGACTTGAGACCATTAATTAACATGTACACAGTATGCACAGCCATGTGGCTCTTGTCGCAATGGATATCATAATTAAAACAAGCATGGACTGTTTATTCAGCTGTGTCAATTTAATAACAGAATATAGCAGTGCCTTGTAACAGAGTAAAATCATAAGCATGTTAGCATCACTGATGCAATTCCTGATTGCCTGTAATATGGAATATCATACAGTGATATCATTAATATTCATGAAACTGCAAGTTATAGTGTAAAATATGAGGCCAAGTTATTGATCTTGCCTCGTTGTATACTCCAAACTGACTTATATGTGGACGAAGGATAGAAAATTTATCAGTTAGTGAATCTGACTTTTACTTTACATCGACTTATAGGCCAAAAACTAAGGTATTTAAAAAGAATATTTCTGTCTGGTTCTAAGATCTTCCACACTGACACTTTTCGGATAGATTTATCAGGCTGCTGCCCTTCTTTTATTATGAAAGAAATACATAGCAATACTTGGTTTTAAATAGAAGAGTATCCCCTTGTATTTGATAAAAGTGTTTATTCCAAATAAGTAAACACTATTATCCAATACAATGAGCATACTGTACAGAGTTATCAGATATAGGTACAATACTTTCATATATGGGATCAGCTACATGTATGATGATATCACACATGCTATACATTATCAAATACATGAATGTTGATTTCAGACATGATTTACAAAGCTGTCTGGGTACATATGTTGTTATCTAGCACACTGAGCAAAGTATGTTTGAAATCAGGACATGATAAGTGACTCGTGCTTCATCCTTCTTTTCCTGCCTCTTCAATGCTTTAAGAAAACAAAATACATGTATATATATTGAGAAAGCAAACTACAGAAATGCATACCACAAATACAATAACTATTACCACTAAAACAATGCTTTTACCCAGGACTGAAAATAAAGTTTCAACATTTTTTAAATTGTGTCATTCTATAAATAAGCACAGCACTGAACATTTATATTTGTTTTATTTTAATCCTTTGTATAACTTCACCATTCCCAGAATTCATTTAAGTTTTATATGTACATTTCTATGTTTAACCTGATTATTTCCACAACTCTGCACAAAATATATATTGCTTCTTTAATCAGCATTCTCTTAATGAACAAGAACAGGCTAAACAGCTAATACATGTATTTGTAACATAAATGTGTAATAGACTTGGTACCCATTTACAGGTTATTTCTTCTTCTTTCCCTTCCACAGTACAACTAAATCAAGCATACGTTTTTTTCCCAAAACCATCAAAGTTTATATGATACTTAAAATGCATTGATGTAATCAAGGCATGTCACTGAGAAAAGAGGATACTAACCTATAACATGAAATCCCCAGGGTTAGCACAATGAAAATCAGTGCTGCACCTAGGATCCCAAAGATGGGGCAGTGTGTCAGCCTTTCCAAAAAGAAATGGGACACACAAACTATCAAAAGAAGAAACTAATATGGCATGCTAGTAATTAATGCACCACTATCAAACATAAGATCGTATTTGTTTTTGACAGTTTAGCCACCTTAACTTTTGTCATCTGCACTACACTCCCACTTTTTCAGTGGACATTTGTATAACTGTTATAGACATTTTATCAAGCTCATATAACCCATAAAAATATTTACATTTATGAGTATTTGGATCACCTGAAAAACACTACAGTATGACATTTTTATTTCCAAATCTCATTGAACTTTAATGTTCACTTGTTACATTCCAGCATTTAGTACAATTCCCAATTTTATTAATCATTTTGCTTTAAAAAGTTATAATTCATTGAATATATACAAAATGGTACATTTTTGCAAAGTTATTCACCCAGAAATACAGTTACTTTTGTCCTAATTCAACCTCAAAATTATGTTGAAGCTGCCAGTGACTATATGGCTGTCAGTGACTATGTACTGCAACTTGGGAGACTACAAAAACTTCTAAATGTTTTATTAGCCAAAATATTTTGAAAATGTCAATTAACAGCCATCTTAAAGTTTTATTGCTTTTTGTAACTATCCAAAAAGCATGCAAGTGGGAGTACAGAAGTCAAGATTTGTGGAACAATGGAAAAATTTGCTTGAAAAGCCAAATCTCATGCTCATGATACAATAAATACTACCTATAAAGCAAACAAAGAAATAGTCCTCTCACAACTTTTATATATACTGTAAAGATGTTTGGGGTATAATATGACTCTATAGTCTTAAAGTAAGTTTTAAAAATAGATAGAAAACCAGCAAGTTTTGTAAAGTTCAACAAATAAATTATTTACCTAGAATATAAATAGAAAATTTCAAAAGAACTTATAGTAATGCAATTTAACTCCCAATCAGTTATAACAGATTTATTACAAGTCCAAATGCATGAAATTCCTACTAAATTGTAGTGGTATTCCAAGCAAGTTCCAATATTCAATGCATTGACATGAATATAGTCTCAAATGTGGTATTGTGTCAATAGCCTAGATTGTGGATATGTGCTAAGAGTCTTTTGATTTATCACAATATAATAATCTAAATATGTTCTAAAGTTCTTGTCTATAATTCCACATTAATATTCCAGTCCAAGAATAATATGAATAATCACTTATTTCCAGTGAATAATTTGAATAAATAATTCCACCCCAATGAAATACTGAACACAACAATAAAGACTGATTCTGCATCAGATGTTAAATGCAAGAATGAGTAAAATGTATAAACTATATTATATAATAAGCTAAGATACAAAGTCAAAAGTTTCTTTCTAGAATATTCTAAGCAGTCAACAAGAAAAGATCTATTACAAAATTAATAATAAAGAACATGAGGCACTACATGTTTTACCAAAGTCCTAGACACTGATCCAAATAAACATAATGACCTCCATCGATAATGATCAACATTTTTAACCGGCACACAAAGAAACATATTAACTATGTATTGTTTGTTTACTAAATAAAAGTTACTGGTAAGGAACACAATCAACTTGATTTTAAACAAGGTCAAGTCCAAAATATTAAAATATATAACACAAAATCTTGGCGGGAAAAAAATCCAAATTAAATATATGCAACAGGTTCTGGATAATCAAATGGGTTATAGAACAATCAAATGAAAATATAAATGCAACATCTAATAATAAACCATTATCTTATATACCTTGGGTCAGACATGGGTAAATATTTAGGACAAGAGACAAATGTGTGTGACTTAATAGGCTATAACAAAATCAAGATCATGAAATTTATGAGTTGACATCTTGAATTTCTGTACATAAAAAACATAAGAATGGAGATAGAAATGACTACACTAAGAAAAACAAAAAACAAAAACCATGAGACTGGAAAACACAAAAATATGCTGAAAACATATAAGATACAAAACATTATTAGGTCTCTAAGTTTGTTCCTGCAGTCGAAAAAGGTGAGATTTAAGAGCACTCTTCAAAGGGACCAGTGTGTCTTTGTGTCTAATTTCAATGGCCAATTCGTCCCACATCGTTGGGCCCTGGCATGCAAAAAAACGTTGTCCATATCACTTTGTTTTCATAGTGGGAACAATGAGTATACAATTGTCAGAAGAGGAGGTAAGGATCTTGCTAGAGTATATATATACTTTTACTTCAGTCTGCATTAGAACTAGATTATTTGGACTTGAATGATGTACCGGTAATTAATAGAAGATGTAGCAATAGCCAATGGGGGAGGGGACTACTCTTCATAGTAAATATATCCAGGTGCCATTTTAAGGGTATAGTATCAAAACTTGTGACTGGATATCAAAGGTTAACTATCAATGGTGAAACACAACACTAAATATACCTCTTATCCACTCTTGAATTTGAGACTGGGCCATTAATTTCTGACAAAAGCGAAATATTTAAGATACTGTACAACTAGTAATATGCAAGGAATATTGATAACTCCTAGTTATTTTAATAATATTAATACATAAATTAAGATCATTTAGCAAAAAATTATTTTACTTCATGGAGAAAATTTAACTGTTGAATTTTGTGCATAGTTTAAAAATGGCCTCCCCCATGTCAACCAAGCATTTAACTTTTCCAAATGAGAGTCTTGTATCAGCTTGAATTGTCTTATTATTTGTCATATCATTTCATTTTGGCATTTGATTAATACCTTTCGTGATCAATATATAGAGGTAAAACACATCAGTTAAAAAACCTGCTCCAGAAACATGGCACCTGGATATATTTGCTACTAAGAGTATTCTCCCCTTATTGGTTGTCGCTGCAAAAAGTGACTGATGATATGATGGTACCTTCATATGATGGTACCTTCATCTAGTACTATCACACATTAACTCAAAACTGTAATTTCTATATACTACACCAACTATTTGATAATATTAAATAACATCAGTATAAAAAATAATAAGTAGTTTTAATGAAGAGATTGAAGAATCTTTGAAATTTTGATTTAAGTCTACTACTAATGTCACGCCCCGAGTGACCGACTGGTCAAAAGCGCTCTCTGTTACGGATCACTGCCATCTCACCTCTGCGTGTGTTCGAGTCTCAGATTCGGACAATGTATGTGAGAAAGCTTGCCAGTAGCTTCTCGTGGGTCGGTGGTTCTTTCTGGGGGTTTCCTGGGTTCTTCCTCCATTATTAATAACTGGCCGCCATGTACCGTCTATTGTGTGCTGAGAAATGGTGTCAAACACTACAACAACAACTACTACTGTCACTAGGAGGAATACTTCAGTTATAGGTAAGTGTAACTGGGTAGTCGGTATCAAGCGTTATTGGTACAATATTGCACAAGCCCACTGGTCAGAGGTATTGCGCAACTTGAAAAAAAACAACACCCGAAACCGTCTCCCGCTAATACTCGTTATCTAAGGAATGACCTCTACGGTGTGATTTGCCTGGTTATAGAATGGCTATGGCAATCTGAGGCAATATCTTGAACAAAGACAACACATGAGCCCCCGTAAAGATAAATAAAGAATTTAATCAAAAGCATCAAGAGAAGAAAGACACAGTAAATTACAATTTCCTTTCCTTTTGAATACTCTTAGTTCAGAAGCACTCTAAACCCGAAGTTTAAAATAATTGATACATTAATTAAATTTCAAACACTAATAAAATAGACAAATGTAGCCGTTAATGGCTGATAGCAAATTTCATCACAGAATCGAGTGTTCATTAACATTTGACTGCTTGGTAAATTCACATGACCTGGTCATCGACTGTTTTTTTTTTTCTGCTTGCGTCTCGACTTTAACTTGTCCTCTGGATGAGCGTGGCATTCTCACAACTCTGACTTCTAAATTCTTTTCCCTCCTTTGAATCTCGACCTCCTCGCTATTTCTCTCTCTCCAAACAAACTATTTTCCTTTGAAAAGAAAAGGGTAAAACGCCCTAAGTATCTCATTAGGTTTTAAGAGTTGAGATTGTCCGTCCATCTTTCTGGCTCGAACAATCAGATCTTACTATCAGTGATAACCTTTATACGGCTAGCAAATACTACACCAGTCTTCAGATCAAAACAGCTATACCGCTAATTATCGACATCAGAATTTGGGAAAGTCACATATATTCCCATAAATCATTAGGTAAAGTGAGGCAATAAATCATAGCACACAATCAATATTCACTAATATGATAAATTCAAAATTAATGTAGCACTTTCCAATCATAAATGTACAAAGCGGGTTTTCTACAACACCCATTAACCTACCTACGTATATAAGGTGAAAATTCTAATTCAGAATTCAAAAGTACATTACTAAATCAATGTAATAACTGAACCATCCATACAAAATATCAACACATCATGCATCTGTAACGACGAAACATCATATAAATTACATCATGATAAATGTGAACGATTCCTACAAAATATCAACAGATCATGCATCTGTAACGAGGAAACATCATATAAATTACATCATGATAAATGTGAATTTGAGTTAAATACCTTGTGTTTTTGGCATCTTACAATCGTTTCTGGATTATCAATTTTCCCTGGAACCACGATTTTACGGACGTCTTTCCTCAAAGCACCGCCCGGAGTCTCTACTATGTATTTTTTTACTTCTGGTTTTCTCTCTCTCAGAGAACTTCAAGACTGCCTAACAGTCATTTGATTCGTAGTATATATTCCCTTCAGGTTCAGGGATTGACCCACCCCGTCCTTCCACATTTGACCAATCGGAATAAATGCTATTCCTACAGACATTTGGGAACTGCTTAACAATGCACCAAAAATGCCACCTGGGGTTGTAATAACACCATATCATTTGTCTCAAATCACTTTTGACAGCTTTACGTGTGGATTTCGCCTTTCAGGCCTGTCATACCACTAGTCCGTTTTTACTATAAACATACTATCAGTGTGACCTGAGTTAGGAAAACATTTCTCCGTGCAAACTCTACCCCAAGATAACAGTTAATTGTTGGCTAGACTAAGAATTAATTAATGGATTCCACTGTCGAAAAATTTGGCACTTGACAGTAAGTTCTTTTTGTTATTTACGTAAAATTTCTAAAATCATTTTTTAAAAACTGAAGAAAAAAGTCAGGAATTAATGTTTGCTGTGCATGAGCAATGATGTCAAACTGACCATAATAAAGTGTAAAGTTGTTTTCTGCCTTGTTGTAAATATGTATTATGAATGGAGGAGAGGTGACGCAAGTTTTAATATTCTTGAGACTGCTTTAAAAAAAATATGTACATAAAAAACGTAAATGAAAACTGGAAAAGAAAAAAGTAATTAAGTTTTTATTTGGGGAAATTTTACACTTATCAGAATTTTTGAACAAGAATTGTACGTGGTTATAAAAAAAACATAATAGATATAAACATTTCAAATCTGTCAAAATCAAATTGGACGTCACACTACGCAAAGTAGTTCCTGGCATTCTACTTTGTAAAGTGAATAGTGAAGACATCGTTGGTTACCTTTAAAAAAAGTTTTTATACTAATATTAACAATGAAAAGAGAACAAACATTCTGATCTAGTCCATCTCTTTTTCCCTTGAATGTAACATAATTAACAAGTTAGTGTACACTGACAATGTTAAAATCTAGAATATATAATATATTGCCATCAATGATCAAAAACGCATTCATACTAGTGTTTTCTCGAGCACCGTCCACACCAAACCCTCTGCCAACAGCACAGAAACAGAAAACAATAATTGTAATATCCTTCATGGCTTAGACATTATGATATTGTACATATTCTACAAAAAGTTATAAACCTTGACTTCTGTTCGATTGAGTTCGAAGTACAACACACAGATAATATCATATTTGTTTTGTGGCTTCTTTTTAATCGAGAGTCACCAGGGGACTCAACTCCTCCAACAACTCGCAAATAAGTCAAATACACAATTTATCGAACCCTTTGTACGAAATTACGGCCGTACAAAACAGTATTTCTGGTGCTACCATTAGAGTCATCATGCAATAGATAACCGCTTATTTGTCTTAAGAACAAGGAGTTGCTATAATACAAGAATAGCAAAGCGAAGCATTTTGTACCATCTTCGTGGTCCATTTCTTAACATGAATAGGAAAATAATGGACAACGTACAACATTATGGACCGCTCCGTTGTCCTAGTGCTTAAGAGCGCCCGTCTCAGTTGTGGAAGGTCACGAGTTCGATCCCCGGCCGAGTCATATCAAAGACTTACAAAAATTATACTAACACCTGCCTCGTTTTGCGCTAAGCTTTAAGAGATTAGTGTTAGGACTGGTCGGCATGCTGTCAGGATAATGTGATTGGGTGAGACATCATGCTACATGTCTGTGACATGATGCCCCAGTGCTAGACATCACTATCAACTGCCACACTGAAGACATTATGTAGCAATATGACTGAAAAATTCTTAAAGCTACATTACAAATCCAACACATCACACTCACACTAACAACATCATGATACAAAGCCCCAATGCAAAACTTTTTTTAAAAAAAGGATGCGACGCAGTTTCGTAGCGAGGGTGTCCGGCGCCCGGTGTAATGTTCATATTTTTTTACACACACACACACACACACACACACACACACACACACACACATCCCCCGGCGTAGCGGAGAGTATTTGGCGCCCGGGGACAATGTATAAACTTTAAATCCCAGTATCACTGAAATACAGGAAAACAGTAGTCAATACTGAATAAAATATAATAATACATTCATCATAGAAAGGCAATTTAACGCTAATAAATTTTAACTGCAACAATCACAACAAAAATGTTACCAACAGTTAGTGACTTCTTCTGGAAATTTATAATGTACATGAGCTGGAAATAATACATTTTCGTTTCTTATTTTCCATTCCCTTAAACTTGTGTTATTGCCATAAGAGATACAACTGCGGTCGGGCTATAAATTGTCACGACTAAGAAAAAGCCATTCCCATAGAATCGATACAAAATTTACATAGAGATCGTCAGTACATTAATTCGATGTCATACAATTATAAGAAAATGTACATGATTCAGGCAAGATGAGAGAGAGAGAGAGAGAGAGAGAGAGAGAGAGAGAGAGAGAGAGAGAGAGAGAGAATACATGTGCACCACTGTACGCATCAACACAACCTCGCGTACATCGACGTCTTACCTCAGCTGGTCAAATGTTAAACTCAATCTTACCATCGGTGCATCGGATGCGCACCCGAAGAAGTGACTCACGACAACGAAATGACCGAGGTTGGGTGCGCATTGGAAAAACGAAGCACACCTTCGACAAGGTTTATTTATCGACCTGAACCACCGAATTGTTTTGTGTCATTGGAAGATTGAATGAACGCCATCCTCTCATCAATAAATTGATAGGCATGAACGGTGAAGTTTAAAAGGAACTTTATATTTGCCCGAGTTACAACGAGTGACCATAAATAAGGACATGAATGACATAGAAAGCATGTTTGATTGAAGAACCCGTAAAATAGGTAAACGCTGAGCCAAATAAGTTTTGATTTTTGGGTTTACGCTTCGCAAGTCATCGACTATAAAATTGCAGCCAGGATGTCAATGCATGATACAGATCATCCTACTACGTCAATAACCTAGAGATGCAAGAACACCTTTAGCCGAAATTAGTACCATAAACAACTGGAGGAAAGAAGATCCACGAACTCTCAATCCAAATCATATTAGCAAGGATTCATGTTGAACAAGTAAATCACTCAGATCAGCTCGAAAAATCCTGAATTTAGCATCAACTTTCCAATTGCATTCTCCAGTACGCACAATAGCGCTTCCACAATTACATGTACATGTATATCATAGTTGGCCAAATATTAAATTAAAATCGTTCGGTGGATTATAGGTAAATATTTTGGCGTTTGCAAACAAATATCAAACCAAATGACAACCTCGATTGGCAGATTGTTTCTATTCCAAGTTATCAAATCGAACAAATCAGCGATGAATTTCAACGCAGAATTAAATTTCTTACAGAAAAAGAATCTAAGATAGCTATAACAATCCAACATTATCAGCTGCGCTAAAAATAAATTCAGCGGATTATGTTATTGATATTTATCAAACATCGATTCGATCGATTTTAGGATGGCTCGAAGTTCATCCAGAACATCAAGGACTACCAGAACTAAAACGAGATTAACTTATAACAAAATTAATTCGAAGGCAGCCGGAATATAAAAATATTAAACGAGAATAACAGTAAAACGTAGATATGATACATTTTTCTAATGAATATCCTACAGTAACTGATAAAAGACCTGTCAGTCGTGGTCCGCGTAATAATGAAATATTTTTAAAATCATTTTCAGAGGATCTAAAAAAATATGCGTTTTTAAATATTTCTGGTAATTTAAAAAGTTATTTTCTTCCTCATCGCTACATTATTCCGAGGCTATAAAATAAGACATAAAACAATGCAACAATGCCGTTGCAGAAGATCTTATTCTTATTAATACAACTATTATGGATTTTTTCAAAATAAATATAAAGTACCATGGGATTTTATGAAAAATTATATAATAACAGTAAAAACGATTAACAACATTTGTAATACCATGGTTTGACAATACTGAACTAAAGAAATCACTTAACCATCTTATTAATGACAATTTCCAAACAATCGTTGAGTCATGAAGAAAAACATCACATCGATCCTTATGGCGGCGGCATGCATATTTCACCAGGAATTGTAAATATACGATTAACGATTGCAGTCAATATTGTATGTGATGTAATTGATGGTAGGTTTCAAGCTACACCTGAAGAATTTAATCAAGCACAGCAAGGATATATTATCTATATATTTACACCTTAAGTACCTCATGGGTATTTGTAAGTACAAAAGCCTATTAATCCGGTTTATTTCCGATGTTTTAATCCATTATTATCAAGAATACCTTTAAAACTTACTGACCAGCGCATATTCCTTGTTAATTTAAGTCATGCGGTTGTATCAATAAATCTATACATATAATCTTAACGATTTTTAATAAAGTTGATTTTTTTTATTATATAAAAATAATCAAAGGGATATATTTGTTATGTAAGAAAAAATCGTTGTTGGTAATCACAAGGGAGAGAGAGAAGAAGAAAGAGAAGAACTCTCTTAAAAGAGTGTCGCCGCGATGATAGACAGCTACATCTGTAATGAAAAACGAACACGCTGCTAGCCTCAAAGTATAAGGGACTGACCTAAACAATATACGCCTCTTACTTATACTCGCTAGGCGCAAGTCAGGACCAAATATGGTAATCCCCTAATACTAAGCCAGCGGCAATGTCTGTCTTTCATTAGATAAGAACCATTTTGTTTACGTCACTAACAGAAGACCAGGTTCAGTCCTAGTCACCGGATTGGAAATTCTCCAATGCGTAATCTTGAAATCTGTTTAGTTTACAGAATTATATATTCTTTACTGAGCAAACCTAGTAGCTCTAGCTGAGTCAGCGAAAACAGCATGTATAGTGTTTTTTGTAATATAATTCCACACAGCACTGTACATTGGTATAGCTTTAGTATCTTGCTGGTTCTACACAACACGGCGATATACATTGCCTATTTTTCGCCTGCACAGCAACCCTTCTATTCTATATAGTTGTACTTCAAAAACAAGTGAAATTACCTTTAATATATTTTAGAAACTACTTAAATATAAATAAATAAAACATTACTTTAATACAATTCAAAGAAAATATCAATCTTATTAATTTTACTAAAAATTCAATCTTAACAATACCCTCTAGTTTATTGAGCCGAGTCCTCGAGGCTCGAAAAGAAAAAATCAATTTTATTCATCAAACAAGATGAAAGGTGAAAGATCAAAAATACAATGATAAAAAAAACCATTGCGAGACATTTTCGCAAAGTTTAAAAATACAATGTAGACACTGCAAATACATTGCAAAATTCCAAGTAAAATACAAAAAATACAATGAGAAGGTACATTGCAAAATACTTAATCAAATTAAAAAGGTACAATACAATGCAAAATATTTGATAAAATTCCCAAAAAAACACAATGGGAAGTGTATTGCACAAATTTCAGTCAAATTCCAAAAAATACAATAAAATATAATGCAAAGTTTGTAAAAAAAATTCCCCAAAAATACAATGGAAGAACTTAGCTACATTGGATACCTTCATAAAGTAGAGTGAAATAGCGTGGTAAGACATTAAATAAAAATTTAAAAGTTTACGTAACTTAAACAGCTTTACAATATAAAATTCTACAAAACCTACATATAAACTAGTCTTGTCAGACGATTGTAACACAAAATAGTAGCATGCAGTTCTTGGTATCTTTATTTTTCTTTTTCTATTTTAGTTTACTCTTTTTATTTTATTTTTCTTTCTTTTCTTTTTTTTCTATTGTCTCTTCTTCTCTTTTATATTTATTTGCATAACATCAGCAGAACATATGTATGGTGACTACGTTATTTGCTTCAGCCAAGTGTAATGAAAGAATTCTTGTTCTTATGAATAATGCTAGTGAGCCGATATTGAGCTGATCTTCCTAGTTCATCAAAGAATTACCAGTAGCTTGAAGTAAGAATGGATGCAATGAAGATGGCATACAAATTTAGTATTAATCAAGAGTTAGGAAACTGACAATATAATGTTGTTCTAGCCCTAATAACCATGACGTATGTTCACTTACAATCAAACTTTGACCTGTGCGTGTATGAAACATGTATCGCCTTTGAATTAACGTAAGAACAGTAAGTAAAAATATAATTTAATCGCTTGGTACCGTATGGTCTAGTGCAGCTTTGAAATGTACGTGTTTTAACGTTATCTGTGACGATGAAAAGAGAATGTATTGCCTTATCGTTTTGAACTAATTTGACTCAGAAGCTGGCCGTATATAGACCCATAGCTGCTCATATCGTGAGAGCTATGCATTACGTTAACTCGGATTCGAGTAATCGCTAGGACACTTTGACTATTTTATATCATTTCAACATATATTTAAGTCAACATCAATGGATGTTGCAAAACCATAGAAGGAAATCGCCTCTTCTAACTGGCTGAAGGTAGGCATTATAGCCGTTCCTATAGTACGTACCATAAGGTACAGACATTTATACAATGCTATGATAATTGTGAGAGAAAAACCTCTAAAACATTGTCGAACCATTTGGCTGACAAACAAAAAACATCTGAAGTCAATAAGTTCGAGACGACTAGGCGGAATTTACAATTCTCCCTCAGATAGGTAAATACGGTAATACTATGTTGAATGTGCTGTTAGCGTATCATGTATACGATAGTTTCAGATTTCAGTACGAACAAGGTTGTATGAAAGCTTCGTCTATAGAATGCAAGAAACGTCATTTGGTTCTCATTAAGGCTATGTACTCAGAACATTACAACTATAATGAAGGTTACTGTAGTATATATAGATAATAAGAATGTTACTACATAAGAAATGCAGCAAAAAATTAGATCAGTTGTTTAGGAATATCAATTAACGTAATAACCTTTTAATATTTGTATTATAAGAACAAACTAAGATTAGCCAAAAAAAAAAACATACCTGTGTGTGAATTACTACTGTCCAGAAATATTATTCCTATGAATGAATGGTATATTAAGGAATAGTAAACAATGCACGTATTGTCTGTAATAGTGAAAGAGTTCCAAATTGTAAAAAGTTCAAGTCACTGTCACTGCGGCTGTCGTTGACTCTGGGTCTGGCGGAGATGTTGCTGTTAGGGCAATGGAAATATGGGTCTATGGTATAGGTGTATTTCAGTCTAGGTTGCTGGTAGCCCGATTTCGACTAGGTATATGTACATTCGACATGTGTGATGTTTCAAACGATACAACAGGAAGAATTCTCATCGGCGATGTAATGCATGTTATGCTGGTAGCCTATCAGTTTGTACTTGTTCTTTTATTCCCATGGTGTGAATATATTGTAGCTGGTGTCTTAGAACTGACCCTTCGTGTGGGCGAAAAAATACGAAAATCACAGAAGAGTTGTTCTGTCATTCCTGAGTTCACGTAGTGTAGCTGACGGCGTGATATCTGATGATAGCAAAGATGTTGGTGCGAGTCTCTCCCATGGATTATAGTTATACGTGTGACACCTTTATTCATGATGTTAGTCCACTCATGTCGTTTTTTCAAAGAATCTTCTCCCATAATTTTATGAAAACACTGTCTCAAAAGAAATAGTCACTCATAACGGTGTAGATAGGCTACATCTTGGGGACATTGGCTCTGCGAGAGGTTCCAGAGATCTGTAACATTCTCCATCACTTGTTATGTAAGAAAAAGTTGTTGTTGGTAATCACAAGGGAGAGAGAGAAGAAGAAAGAGAAGAACTCTCTTAAAAGAGTGTCGCCGCGATGATAGACAGCTACATCTGTAATGAAAAACGAACACGCTGCTAGCCTCAAAGCATAAGGGACTGACCTAGACAATATACGCCTCTTACTTATACTCGCTAGGCGCAAGTCAGGACCAAATATGGTAATCCCCTAATACTAAGCCAGCGGCAATGTCTGTCTTTCATTAGATAAGAACCATTTTGTTTACGTCACTAACAGAAGACCAGGTTCAGTCCTAGTCACCGGATTGGAAATTCTCCAATGCGTAATCTTGAAATCTGTTTAGTTTACAGAATTATATATTCTTTACTGAGCAAACCTAGTAGCTCTAGCTGAGTCAGCGAAAACAGCATGTATAGTGTTTTTTGTAATATAATTCCACACAGCACTGTACATTGGTATAGCTTTAGTATCTTGCTGGTTCTACACAACACGGCGATATACATTGCCTATTTTTCGCCTGCACAGCAACCCTTCTATTCTATATAGTTGTACTTCAAAAACAAGTGAAATTACCTTTAATATATTTTAGAAACTACTTAAATATAAATAAATAAAACATTACTTTAATACAAATCATAAAAAATATCAATCTTATAAAATTTTACTAAAAATTCAATCTTAACATATTATATATGTACCAACATGTGAGGGTTTTTGTTGACATAATTCTTGACGAATACGGCAATCAAGATTATATTATGTGTCATGGAGATCAGATCCTGAATTATGCGTGTTCCTGTGTTTATTTTTTAATCTAGTAGAAAAAATATTATCTAATTCTTCAGATTGATGGGTAAATTAGATCAGATTATCAAATTAATGGGTATACTGATACTCAAAATAATAAAAATTGTATATTTGAAGCATAATTTAGTTTATTTACATATCTTCTCCTGACAGATGGACTAAAATTAGTAAAAATGAGGATAGATTTTGATCGAAAACTCATTTTTTATTTTAAATTTGTAAAAATAAAACCCTTGACAAATTCAATGCAGAAACAAAATGTATTGTTATTCAGGACGGCTACTTTCACTTTCATTACTCATTGTTGAAATATATTTATTCTGATTTAGGGCAGACACTTTCGTTCTCACAATTATTATTTTTGACAGCATCTTCGTTCTCACTCACCAACGCAATCCTTTTTAGTTGTCCTACACGTGTGTTCTTGACTTTTAGTATTCGTGAGATAAATCTAATCTAATTTTTTCCATTGAGCGTGAGAGATTAAATATATCAACTTCTGTTTCTTTAATTGCGACCAGCAAAAGAAACTAGACTGTTGAATCTGTGTAATAAACTTATACTCGGATGGTAGTGTATATCTATCTTCGAATATAGGTTTTTGTAATGATTACAAATCAGACAATAATTTTTTTAAAGGATTTAGTTCATCAGATATTTTTATGCCATCATGTTTTAATTTTTAATTTCAGAAATAATAACATTAATAGTTTTCATAGTTCATTATATAATAAATACGTATTTAATTTTTTTTATATACATATTTGCACAGCACAACACCCATATGAACTCCTAGACTGCAAAACGACATTCTAGCAAATTCAGATGATACATATCTAATCTTATATCTAAGGACGAAACAACCCCCATGTGAATTCGTAGATTGCCAAACGACATTCTAGCAAATTCAGAGGGTACATATACAATCTTAGATCTTTGGACGGCAAAAATCTCTATGTGAATTCGTAGATTAACAAACGATATTCTAGCAGGCTCGGAAGGTATATAAAATCTTAATTAACTTAATTCTAAGGGCGGTACAAACCCCATGTCAACCACTGTATTACCAAACGCTATTTTAGCAGACTTGGAAGGTATATATAATCTTAATTAACTTAAATCTATGGACAACAAACAATTATCAATTTTTTTTAACTTATCCTAAAGTGGCCAACATTTTTGCCCACCCTCTACATAATCAACACCCATAAATTTGGGACATGGTGGGAGGGTGTAATTTTCTTCTCTTGAAGTTCGAACGTGGGGTTAACTTTCACTCTTATAATGAAAAATCACGATATCGCAACTATATACAGTATGTCAGTCACGGGTTTCGACCTCCCAACCTCGTGTTCTGCGTTTTAGCACTGTACTATAGATGCCTTATTACTGATATATCTTCAGAAATTAGTATAAAGATACATTGCTTATATATATATATATATATATATATATATATATATATATATATATATATATATATATATATATATATATATATATATATATATATATATATACTAATCATGATATAGTGTATGTATAACGATGAGTGTGACCACTGTTTTCTGCCTTGATTTTGTCGATAAAGTCAAAAGGTGTATAAATATCTATCTAACAATTATAATTATTAAAACATTATGTTACTTCACTGATGTTAATTATCACATAATTAGTTACCATGACAAACCAATACGCAGTAACAAGCGAGGTAACTCCTTTTCATCACTATCTCGTAAGAAAGATGCCTGACAGTAGTTTCTTCCCTTTTAATTATATTTAAACTTATCTATTGTTTATATTTTTCGAAAACGCTGGTATTTAATTTCTTATTTGCGACAGAATATATTGAAACAGGGCAAATATCGAAATATGTAATAGCCGCATACGTTGATGGAACTATTTTTCTTCAGCTGTTTTTCTATTTGTAGATACAACTGATCTTGCGCTTTTGTCATTACAGCAAGTACTTCCAAATTTACAATAATGTCTGTGTGTAATTGTGGGGTACTGGGGTTTTTACTGATTCGGTGTCCCGCTTAATTTGGTTTTCGTTATACAGAGGTTGACCGCCCTCGATGTTCTTGCCACGGTTCTAGTAAATATAAATATAAGTGGTGAAAATTATAGGTTAAATAGATAGAGATCTGAGCAGATATATAGAACAAACCAACAGGTAAACAACAATTTAATCAATTACATAAACAATTGTGAGAAGTCATTACATCAGGAATTGCATCACTGATTTTAGAAACAAAACTTTCTCCGAATTACAAAGGAAATCACAAACGGATTTAAATAAAAATATGCGATCTTTTATGAGACTTTTATAAGATGTTTGGCTGGAATGTTCTATAGATCGGTCTCATAAACACGTGCTGGGAACTCAGGAAGATAGTAAGAAGAAAAAGGATGAGTCCCCAGATAAAGAATGTCACCCGATGATGAAATGTCAAGGGAATTAGTCAGGTACGGAATCGAAGCTGGAATAAAGAGAAGTCAGAATCTTTTTTCTGCTGATATGGAGAACTTTATTCAAATAATCAAAACACATATATCACTACATTCAAGAAACACATCTAAAAACTTTATAATAAAAATTCATGAAATACATATTACATTTTCCTTATTAAGCTTTTCAACTTAATGTTATTCATATAACTTCTGCACCTTAGAATATTATACAATAGTTAATTCTCAATCAATTTCAAGATAGTCAAAGTATGAAATATAATAATTGTAATTAATGCAACAATTAATTTAAAGAATACATTTTACTTATTTTAAAGTAGAATATTGTTTTAGAATATATTGCTAGATATTACTCTTTCTTACTTAAAGAATACTTTATTTCAATCATTAAATCAAAACATGAAGTTGGTAGCGAATTCAACCTTTACAATAAAAATTACATAATTATAATAAAATATAAATTCTTTAAAACATTTAAACATTCCATTACAATATATTGTAAATAAAGGAATTCAATAGCAATGTTGCAAACAAACAATTTTACAATTAAAATCTCAAACATTAAAGGTACTTATTCCTAAAAGAAGTTACGACATATACAGTTTGCTTACCTGGAATAAAGAGAAGTCAGAATCTTTTTTCTGCTGATATGGATTACTGAATCTGACTCAATCGCGCATCTGTATTTATACACATTCGGCCAGATTCAGTGTTAGACAAGGTCATACCCTCCATGTATCAGTCAGAACAATGCTGACTCTCCCTCCCACGCAAGAACCAGTTTCAGCAGGTGGTAACCAATTTATCTTACGCCATAAGACTTAGATTTGTTAGTTATTTATATTCGTTTGACGACGTTACACCAAATATGGATATCCATTAGTTGGAAGCCATTTTGTTTCTGTGTCGTCTAGAAGTTTCTTAGAGAAGTCTTACTCCACCTTTATTAACCGAATTGGACTTAGGCCAATGACTAGGTCACGAAACATATTTTTACTGATGGAACCTAGAAACTGTAACTGAGTCGGCAAACGCATGTATTATGTTATACAATCTCACACAACACTGTACATTAGCAAGATTCTAGTTATTTTTACTGATGTTATAGAGTATAGTTATATACATTGCCTTCTTTCCACTTGCTCAGCAACCATTTCTATTCTATATAGTTGTGTTATAAAAACAAATGAAATTCCCTTTAATATCTTTTAGAATATAAACAAATAAACATTACTTTAATACAATTTAAAGAAAACAGCAATCTTATTAATTTTACTAAAAAAATCAATTCCTAATAGATCTATTTAATTCATCATTGGATCGAGTGAACAATCGAAATCAACGTCTTGTACGATTGCATAACCTGTTTGTTCGGCTCGCTCTACTTCCACTGTAGCTGTTAAGACCCCTGTATCTAATGATGCTACTTTTCACAATCCGTCTCAGGATACTCTCAGAACTGGTACGTGGAAGGATTCTGTCACATGATTGTAAGTCCCGCTACAGTTCTCACTCTACTTCTTAGTATACGTATTAGAATGGATATGCACATGATTATACGTCTCAGGAGCTATTTTCTCCCTTTTAAATAAACATAAATAGAGACATCCTAAATTTCTTGTTATTTATGATACAGGGGATTTTGTAGTATGCCCTCCTCGCTATGAGATCTTTCGATCGGCGCTAGATAGATGATAAGGTTATAAATCGACTCCACATGTCCTATAATGACTCTAATTAGTCGAATGGCTAACTCGTCACGCATTAACATCACACATTAACACACCCCACACGAGGCCTAGTGGTTCTGAGCCAACCTCAATTTACACAACGAATAAATGAGATACATTACAACAGTTACTATGTTATTTCAGTCATTACACATTCACTCTTAATCACACGTGAAATCTTCTACATTCGATGCATTACATTTTTAGAACCTAATTTGTATGCAAAAAAAAAAGACAAATCCAAGCAATCCGTTAAATGTATCTAAAGATTAATGTACGACTTCCTGTTCATAAACTCAACACCGTTATACTTCCTAAAACCAAATTATTATACGAATGTAGAAACAAAATAATGTAAGTATATAAATTCAGTAAAGCATTATATATAGCATCAACAAATTACATGGAATTGTAACTCTGCCTTTGTTTTTAATGTTCCTTCCTCTGATCGCCACATTATTTCGTCGGTTTCATTCGATAACAGTCCTCTTTCGACAACAGTTTTGCGATGGAATTTCTTGCAAATCCCCCAGAGCCTGCTCTGGTTTCTCTTGAAGAAAAGTTTAGACTGAATACAATTTCCGATGTGGTGATATTAAAATAAAGGGACATTTTGTGTGGGGAAACACGCCTCTTAATTAGCGTAACCAATCGGAGTCAAATATCTCTTCCGCCCATCTCTGAGTCGCCAAAGTCGGGGTCAGCTTGACCTGGTAATTTGATAGATACAAGTTTCTGCGATTTTTCAATTGGGACAGCTTTACCATGAAAGTAAAGTTTACCGTATCCCTAATAGTCCGTCTGGCTGCTGTCTAAACAAATGCCTAATTAAGAATAATATTCTCCCCTCGAAAGGACATATCCTAACATGGCAGTATTGCGATTGATACGCGCCTGTCTCCATAAATCAAATTAACGGTTCTCTGGTTTCAACTAATGTATTCTTGTTAGATCGCCAGAAATTATCCACTTCACAGTAATAACAAGTAAATTAATTAAATGCTCATTTTTTGGATTTGAATTAATATAATCGATCACAGACATGTAGTATGATGTCCCATCCAGTCACATTATCCTGCCGCCAGGCCGACCAGTCCTCGCACTAACATCTTAATGCTGAGCACCAAGCGAGGCAGATGTGAGTACCATTTTGTAAGTCTTTGGTATGATTCGGCCAAGGATCGAACCCACGACCTCCCGCTTCCACGGCGGAAGCTCTAACCACCGGAGCGGTTTATATTCTTTTTTCGAATATATATATATATATATATATATATATATATATATATATATATATATACATTCAAATCAATATTGCATCAATAGGAGAGGCAACACCACCAATGAAGAACACAGGAACTAGTGGGAAAACACCAATACATACAGGAGAAACAGAACAAATAAAGATGAACACAAATACTGAAAATTTAAATAGGATACTGCACTTCGGATCAAACGAAGCAACTCAAAATGCCAAGATCCCCATAACTCACGGTACAACATATCATCACAAACACCATCACCAACATATGCAGAAATAACATCCCCAACAAACGAAATACAAACAATATCAGTTTCAATAGTGCCCTACAAGAACCAAACCCCCGAGTGGAACTAAGCAAAAGAGAATTGACCGCACAAAATCCACAAAAGTCCAACTCCACGGCCATCGAAAATACCCTCACAGAACCCCATGAAGATTGAAGACTTGATGGGTTTTTCAACTAAATAATGAATCAGGGACATCGAGGAATGATTGGATAAACAACCACACCATCCAAATAAATGAACATTTATTATCAGGAATTCAAAAGATTAAAGTATTATCAGATAAGGAAGCATCCAAATCTCAAAATATCAAAAGCCATACACAGGGAAGCAACGGAAACGAAGCATGTCGACAGGCTGTAGTTGTAGTGTTTAACGCCATTTTTCAGCACACGATAGGCTATACATGGCAGCCAGTATTAATGGTGGAGGAAGAACCCGGGAAAACCTCCGGAAAGTACCACCGACCCACGAGAAGCTACTGGCAAGCTTTCTTACTTACCCACATTGGTTGAATCTGATACTCGAACCCACGCAGACAGAGTGAGATGGCAGTGATCCATAACGGAGAGCGCTTTAGACCACTCGGGGCCCCTACGTCAACAGGTAATAAACAACTTAAATAAGAAGGGACCAACCATAACAGGAGCTAGCAACAATCATCTATCACCCAGAAGAACACCAATAAGAGTGACTCTGTAAGAAAACATAGACATTAATTCCACTCCAAGGAGTTCATTATTTATATCACATGCTGGGGGCCCAAACATCACGAAGATAAGCGACTTACGCATTATGTCAGCATTTACATAGTGCTAGCAGAGTGAACTTAAACTCATCATACCTAAAGCAGTTACATCATCTTTTGGTGAAATACCAGCCAACAAGTGGCGAAATACCTGTACGTGGAAATAAGGAAGATATGATCTGTGCAAGATAATGTATACATAGATGGATCAAAATCAAAGTACCCTAACAGAACAGCTGCTGCCATATGTATCCATGGAGAGAGCACTGTCTATGGGTTTTGGAAGGAAGACTACTTGACGACTGCTCCGTATACACAGTGGAAGTTTGGGCAATTATCGAAGCCCTAAAATGGCTAAAATTCCAAAAATGCAGTTGTAATCAGCGACTCTCTAAGTGTATTAAAATCACTGCAATCCAAAATTCCTACAGCAGAGGAAATTTCTTGAAGGAAAAAACCATCCCATACAGACATTCACAGAAAGAACAGACAGAGAAGCAAACTCCAAGAACCCAACATAACAAACATAGGCTACAGCAACCAAGAAACGTATAGCATTTTTAGATGGAAAATCGATGCCAAATGGTAAGCAACATGGGACACTAGTAGTAAGGAAAGAACCTTATATGCAGCTAAAAAAAACGTTATCAACAGAAACATCAAGACCCCAAATTTGAACAAACTCATAGGCTATGAAAATAATAAGTACAGGAAGAAAAACCTTTGATAAACAGCTTTTTAAAATATCTCCCAAATAATATCCCATTGGTAAAATAAAACTTACCGCGCTGCCCTACACCAGAAAAAACTAAAGCACATCTTTAATGACTGCCGACACTATACCACAAGAGGAACCGAATTCCAAGACGCACATAAAATGATACATTCAACGTGAATATATTACGGTTATTTAACCGCTTTCCACAGACGTTATCAGCCGAGTGCCTATATCTCTACGGAAACCCTTCAGAAGAGGGGGGGGGGAGCAGCATTATTGATCAGGTACTGTCTGTCTGTCTGTTGTTGTTGTAGGGTTTAATGCCATTTTTCAGCACACGATAGCTATACATGGCGGTCAGTATTAATGGTGCAGGAATAAACCTCGAAAGAAACACTGACCCCCGAGAAGCTACTGGAACGCATTCTCACATACCCACATTGACCGAATCTGAGACTCAAACCCATGCAAAGGTGAAATGGCAGTGATCCGTAAAGGAGAGCGGTTTGGACCTCAGCCACTCATGGTCCGTCTGTGATGGCTGCCATATTTTGTCTTCATGTCTGAGCCAGGGCCAACTAGACGCTCTCTCTGTGGCCCGACCCAGTGATTGCACAGCTGTCTTGGGTGGCCTTCCTTTAATCCCAATAAACTGAGCAACCTTTGCAACCAAATTCTACAGGGTACAAGCAGTTTTTTTAATCCTCTGCTCCTACATGACTCTACCAACTCTTTGTGCATCATCCTCTTTCCCTCATAAATTTCTGTCCTCCATTCCCACAGGGTCAGGATGGAGTAATGTCTGAACATCCGAAAATACGTTTCCTGCCCAAGTTGACTGACATCTCCCATGGCTTTGATTCCTGCAACAGTCCCGCATGTCTAGCCACTGCGGACTTTTGCTATTTTCCTGAAATAACAAAGTTGATCAACTGGGGAAGTGTTCATCTTCTTTGACACAGCTGACTTGATGATCTTCTAAAGGTTGGCTGATGATTGTAGGAGGTCATACACTTATCGTAGCAGAAACTGCAGCTGCCATTGCTTCATATACCTAAAGATGGCAGACTGCCTTTGCTGGTCTTTATTTCTTCACTGCCCTACCGATCCTCTTGGACCATATATATATATATATCATGTCAATTTTGTGTTGTTCTTAACCTTAGTCCCTCATTCCCAATGTTTGCTGAACCCACAATATCCTTACGTCTTGGCCTGCTTTCTGACAGTCCGCTGCTTGGCTTACTGACCATTTTATTCCAGTTTGTACTTCAATGTCAGTGCCGGTGATTTTCTCGTATCTCCATTTTCTATGGTACAGCAAACGTCGTTGTTTTTCCACCTTGTATTCTTCTAATATGGATGTCTGTGGAAGCTGAAGTTCATTGGTTCTGCCTTATAACCTGATGCTGGTAAATGATGGAGAAACACCAAGCCATCTTCGTAAATGCCTTTTTATCACCTGTTCCAACTTCTCTGCTGTACTAGTAGGGATCTCATTAATCATCAGTGGCCATATGTGCCTCACAAGCAGGTCATGCTGGTAGTTCCAGGCCTTAAAATCCTATCAGGATTGAGTCGAACCATTTTTCAAGACATTTGATTGGATTGTCTAATAATGTAGGTGTGTCTTCGCCTTGTAACGTTAGTCTGAACTGGTTTTTGTAGCATGTCCGTTCTTTACAACCAAACATCGGGATTTCTTTAGTTTAAACTTCATACTTGCCCATCCAATTGAATTATATAAGAATGAAAATCCATCAAGCTTGAATGTGGGTCTATTTTGTTATTGGCATATCATCCATAAACCCTTTATTGAAAAGGAGATCAATACTTGACTGTTTTGGGACTTCTGGACTCTCTTTTAACAGCTTTAATAACGAGGTTCATTTCCTTCAGAGACAAAATTACTGAGATGGTACACCAGTTACAATCCCTTTTTCCAGTTTTAGCCATTTAGTTGTGAACATCTTATTTGAGAATCTCAAGTGTATATTGTTTTAGTAGTTCCTATTCAACTTGATGGCATAGTTATGGACATGGGAAGGGTATAAAGCAGTCTTGATCATGGGGTACTAAACCACAAGCAACAGTTATTTCAAGCAACACAACTGTCAAGTCTTTCTGGTTTGTTTCAGCTTCATGCAGCAGCTTGGTCAAGGTGCTAGTATGTTTGAAACAATGAGAAAATCATGGAATTTGCGAATAATATGGAACTTTCCTCTTCCTCCACAAATGTATCCAAAGCTTCTGGCATTTCTTGTACACCTTATATTGTATTCTACTGTGCCAGGGGGCTGAAGATGATCAGGCTTTGTTCACAACATCATTTTTCCAGTTTGGTTCAGTGATGTCTAGAATTTCACATTGTGGCTTTGCAGTGTTGATTCAATTAGTTAGCAAAAGGATCTTCTCTTTGATGATCCAAGAAGTTAACTTTCAAAAATTCATGTACCTCCTTTCACTGTTCACCAGCTTTCCAGACCTTTCTAGTAATATTGAACTGAAAAAACTTAACCCTAACCCTAACTGAAAAAGGCTGTTCATTTCTGGCTCTTTTCTTTCTGCTTCACCTGGATACTTTCAGCTGCTTTCAATGTCATCAATCTTGATCTAATATCATCTCTCAATTGCATCAAACCCTCCTTTTCCTTTTCATTTGCTCTTCTGAACCATTTCCTAAGCTTATTTAGCTCCCACTATATACTCTTAATCTCTCACTGCCTTGTTTGATATTAGTACAATTACTTCTCTGCTACTATTTCTCACAAGCCCAAATCTATCTTTCTCAACCACATAAACAATCATTGTGCATGTTAGCAGTTTTCTCTCAAAACTTCCCTGTAACGTTGTTCCAAAACTGGTCCATATCATTGTCAAAATTACTGCCAAATGCAATCTGTCATCTTGGGCCACTGTATTTTCCCATTTCTCTCACTTGTTGCTGTTTGTTGAGGTTCTTCGGTCAGCAATCACGCCTCTCTTCCCACACCTTGTTCTGAAAGGTCCTCCTGGATCATTCATCTGCTCTTCTGGGAATGTCAAAATATCAACTGAGATATTAATTCCATCCTGATTTGTTGGCAACTACTCTGTGTATATCTATTGCATAATAAAGGCTAATCATAGTATCAAGTATTTACCCAGAATTCTTGATGCCACTTTCTAAAAATAATCAGTTGACCTTTTTCAACATCTTGAAGTTTATTTAAAATATAGATAAAAAAAGGGAAAACATACAGGTAAAATGGGAAAATATAAACATTCTCTTATCATTGCCCAGTCGCAATGCATAAATAACATTACCAGCTACGATTACTAATAACTACTGTATTTTCCGGCCTGTAGGTCGATGCGGAGTATAAGTCAAATTGACCAATTTAGTAAATTTTCCATCCTTCGTCCATATATAAGTCGATTTGGAGTATAAGACGAGGCCAGGTCAATAACTTGGCTTTGTATTTTATACTACCGGTATTAACTTCCGGTTGCATGAAATTGATTTTATCGTCCTATGATATTCCATATTACCAGCAATATCCATTGCAACAAGAGTTATGATCATTCCTTCCAGTTGAAAGTTTAAACCTATGGTAATTTATTTGAGAAACTTTGTCAAATACAATTACGGTACTTTATTCAGAGAACCATGCATTGGTACATACACGTGTCTAATTTATATATACATGTATAATCTATTGCATGAAAAGAGTATCAACACCGTGTACTCACCAGAGAATCTTGTAACATACATTGAATCCAAAATACAAATATTTCCATCGAAAATATCCACACACAGATGTAAAATATTCAATAATTTTGTCACAGATCATTATGTGACTGAATTCAATGAAAAGAAAATAACAAAAATTACGTAACGGGTGTACGTAATGAATGATGAAATAGTACATGTCCGTAGATTAAATAATGGAAGCTAAAGTGTATTCTTATAATAACTACATGTACATATCAGGATCTTTCTGTCTCTGAATTCAGTCATTGTAAATTTCAGCACATTTTCCCACCCAAGCTGCTATTCAAAGTTCTTTGAACTGTTCTTTTGATGTACTCTAATTAATATAGCAGGCAGAACTGGCTGTATTTTAACCACCGAATTATGTCACTGTAAATATCAGCACAGCTAAAATGATAAAGTACCGTAGAAACATATGATTTGGGGGATTCAGTAGAATGCATGATCTACATTATTTTATAAATAATCATAGAATGCTCGAGTTAATATGGATTACATCCCTTTGTAGGATCAATTGGATCAATAAAAAAAGCTATGCCGGTAATTGCTTACGTGTGTCCAACATTATACTGGAAAATCAAATATTAATGGACCAGTTATTTCATATCTTTTTTTTTTAGGAACAAGCAATATGCTTTGAATTAGTACAGTACACTATAGAGTATAGACCGTAAGTGTGCTATGTGGCCCAGTGAATTTTTTACTGGTAATTGTTTTCTCTTATTTTATGTTTGAGAAATAAGAAAAAACACGCAGAATGCAAAATAAATAATGACAAAACTTACAAATATAAATGCAGTCATATTATTTTATGACAATTTATTGACATAGTAATTTAACATGAATTTGTACTTCCATGTGACCTGTTTTTGATTATGCCGATTATAGAGCAATATCAATAGCATACCGGATATTGTAATCCATATATAAGTCGATGCAATTTCAATGACAAAATCCATATACAAGTCGATTTGGAGTATAAGACGAAGACCGAACTTTCAAGTCAAAAAGTCTCGACTTATACGCCGGAAAATACGGTAAGCAAATTATTGATGCACATTAAAATTTAATGACTATCACAGATCTTGTGTGGTCAGGGAAGACATTGCTAATGAAGAGCATGAGTCACCAGGTCAATTGAAATTAAGTTTGTCAATGTCAAGTTAAGTTTTTTAAAATTGATTTCTATGAAACTTGGCAAATGTTCTGATAACCATAACAAGATGTACACACTTACAAACCACTTTGCTCAAATGCAATTTTGTATAAGTTATTGCCATTTTTGTGATGCAGCCTAATGTAATGTATGACATAATCTTGTACAGAAGGGGTGTATTTACATTAACAAACTGCTTAAAATTCTTCTAGTTTTGTGCTTGTTCTTATTATAAATGAATCAATATTGCCTATTATTATTATTTTCTAAGTGTATGAAATATTGTTATACACCTTGTTGCAAAGATAATGACTTCTACACCTTGTTGCAAAGATAATGACTTCTAATTCCATGATGATGTTTAACAACAAGAGTTTAGTGGTTTTCATGCACAACAGGAATGACTATGTAGGACATGAGTTTATGACCCCTGACCCTAAATTGGGTACCAACTACTTGGCAAGGCTGTTTCAATGGCTGCTGTGCTGATATGAATTAATACTTCAATTTTATATTGTGCAAAAATGTGAATACTGCAACAAAAAAAATCATGAGTTTATGGGTTAAGCAAAATTTTTTAAAAATTTTCTTTCATTAATCTTATATGAATTTGTATTGATCTTGCTGACCTATCATCCAGAACAGTTATCTTTCAAATGAATTTGCTATACCACAAACAACCCCAGCAATGTACTTAACAAAAGAAAGAATCTTTGCATTTAAAGAAAGTATCTTTGCATTCAATAGTTCCTACATTTATTCTAAATACTGCAAAAATTATCACCATCCATTTCACTGTGTTTAAAGAAAATGCTCACAAAATATACTTACAGTAATTGTTCACTTACTTACAAACTAAGCTAAACATTCAGAACAAATTTTTCAGATAAAATTTAATGAAGTTGGTTATGTGCCTCTTAAGCTCATGTAGACTGGGCAAAAAGATTAACAACATAGCTGTGGATACAAGGCCATGCCAAAAGTTTATAGCTAAATATTATCCAAGTCAAAGTAATTTTATGCATCTAGTATCATACTGTTGTTACTGAACTGTATGCCATTCAAAAATGAATTAGTATGCAACTCATACATATCATCAAGAAGATGCACAGTTAACATACTCATTAACCCCACATGACATGTTTACATGTCATAAGGTTTTACCCTACTTCTGAGCATTGTATCCATCAACATCATTTAAGATGCACCAAAAGTGGGTGTTATGTATTTCAAATGCGTAGACAGACTTAGCTAAAAAATCATCCCAAATAATGTAGACTTTCTACCCACAATATAATATACAGATGCAGGAAATAAAATTCTTTAGACCTGTTTTTTAAGGCAAAGAAATTACTGGTTTTCAGAACTAAAATTTGTCATCGTATTTTATACTTTTTGGCCTGATCTACCATAGACCATTGGAAACTGCACATGGTGAACCTTTGCATGAAGCAGGATAAGTGCAATAGCCAATAGAAAATGTCTTTTAAACAAGGCATCGAGCTAAATGAAATTATTTGGAAGCTAAGGTATTTGGATGTATTCAGAAGCAACTCCAAAAATGTGTTTTCTACTCCCATTATAGTATGCTCCATTATAACACTAATTCGGATATAACACGGTTGTAGCATGGCTCTCAAAATTACATATAAATGTACTTTTCTCATACACAAAGTTCTTTTTGTCTTTCTTAAAAATAAGAAAAGAAATGTGTAAAAATGTTATTATCAATTTTGAGGACGAGATCATGTATCAATTCTAATATAAGACTGTGACATGGCCACAATTTCACATACATGTATTTGTCTTGTACTCCTCCCAAAAACCTTTTTATTCTTAGATGGTAAGCAAAATTCCTTTTCTTTTCACTCACAGAATTAAATCCTTCAGAACACTCATATTTTCTGTAGTAATCCAAGTCATAACAGAACAGAACATCTGTGTATTCATTGTCCGTTAGCTTTATCAAAATAAAAATTTCAAACTCATGCATGGAAGGCAGAATCACTCCACTACCAGAAATGTCACCAAAAAATAAAAAAATAAAAAAAATTATTACAAAAATACAGAGATCTACTTGTTGGTCTGTCTATGCTACTGGGACAAGCTACAATTGACCAACATTTGAAGGCAGGAAAAGTAACTGCTACTATTGTCCAAATAACAGCTAATTCCTTTTGTTTTTAAAATATACCCAGAAAAAAATAGTTTTGCAGAAACTTCAAAGAAAACTGATCACCTTTGAAGCACAGATAGTTCTATAAAAATTCTAAGCAAATAAAAGAAAATTCAGTCTCAATCAATGGTCTACAAGTATTGATGATGCTGCTGCAATAAGAAACATACATTTGTTTGTTCCTCCAAAGCTGTTCTTTAGTGGTAATTTCAATACCATATGCACCCTTCATCAAAGAAATCTAACATATAAATTTCCATCAAAGGAAATCATCACCAAACTTAAATAAAAGCAATGGAATCTGACAGACTGTTGCTTTTTCCAAAGTGACTGGAACACGTTTATTATGCCATGAAAGTTTGATTTGTGCAGGGAATTAAAAAAAAGCACTTATGGTAGTTATCAATGGTGGCATAACATGCAAATTAAATTTCCAATCTTTTGAAACCATAGTTAGATGGCCATCATGTTAATTGAAGATGGAGTATCTTGCAAAGATGCTTGTTAAACATTTGAATTTGTTAAAGTTTTCATTTTCCTATCAATAGCCTCATCCCCTGGGTAGTCTTGGCATGATGATACTGTCTCCAGCTGACCAAACTCTAGGTCAATTTAAGAATATGCACATGTAGCATGTAAACAGCTACAGTCTTGTGCTACCTGAAACAGTTGTAATGAATTATTAAGTGACATATGACTATAGATCAAAAGAAGACTACCATTATTTGTTATAAACATGTGTTATTGGTGTTTTCTAATGGGATGCAAGTCATACAATAGGTATATAACACATGCTCTATACTCAAATTCCTGGATTTATTATATACAAGTACAGTACTTAATGGAAATATGGATTGCAATACACAAATGTAAATTGTAAATATACAAGTGTTGTTCAGACAACTTTTTGTGCCAGGTTTTATTACCCACCCACCCCTCCACCCACTGTATTTTAGGTAAATGCTTCATTTTCTTCAGCTGACTTGGTTGGTTATGACTTTGGTTCAGTCTATAAAACAGTCAGGTTCTATGGACCCCAAATACCTGATAAAGCGAGGGTTATACTGTACAGTGAAACCTATGTATAACTACTGCTCAAAGGAAAACACACAATAAATGTTCTTTGAAGATAGGTGGTCTTTACATACAGGCAATATTCATGTACATACATTTTAAAGAAATGATGAAACAATGATAGAATGCTAAATAAATAAATGAGTTGGGCTCATTGCGCAGTCTCTGTGCAATCTCTCAATATCATTTGGTGCAAATTTTCAAATGAATGAATGAAGCAAGTAGTATAAACAAGGGATAAAATTATTCACTCAGTCTTTTGTAACCATTTTAAACTAGTAACCATCTAATAACAATGGTGCTAAAGCAGACGGTCACTACATGAAGGCAAACTATACAGAGCATTTTGAATGTGATGAAAATAGTAGAAACCTAAAGGAACAGGTTTGACTGTATAATATAGTTTGTCTAAGCTATACTCTACTGTGAATATTTTGTTTTAGATAGTGACTGAAACACATAATGACTACATAATAAATGCAAATAATAACTGAACATGTATTTATTTTCACATGTATAGGCCATCTGATCAAAGGTTTCCAAACTTAAACTCAATTTAACTTCTTTTGCAAACCATGTGCCTGGGAGATTTCAAATATACAAGAAAATTGTATGTTTTACACCAAATTCACAAGGAAACAATACTGTGGTGAAATTCTCAGCAAAATGTGCACAAAAAACAATATTACCTACACAAAACTCACGTTGATACATGTAGTAATTTCTGCAATAAAATGTTATATGCATGAAATCAGCATACTCTGCTTTGGAATTGGGAAAAATTAGGAATTTTGTTGTCTCAGCCATTCTTTATCTTGTGTAGCATAATAAAATAACTTTTACCAATGGCAGAGTGTAAGAAGAAATTAAAACTTCCAGTACACATAGTATTTATTATTACCACTCTTTCTGGTATTGATACAAAATGATAAGAAAAACAGAACTGGAAATATATTAATATGGCATGGCCAAGTTTAAAGTTCAAGTCGGGGGAGGGGGGTATCTAGTCATAAATTGTGATAACTTACTTTGACCTAAAGTCGCCTGAATTAAATAATGAAATAACAATTTGAAATATGGTTTCAAGTCATTAAGTTTTTCAAATTTATTGAGCAGAAAAACAAAATTCTTTACAGACCTGATGTGACACAATTAATCCTGACATGATATAATGGGGTCTAATGTGCTGTGAGGCCTGACATGGCATACTGGGATCTGATGTGCTATGAGGCCTGACATGGCATACTGGGATCTGATGTGATGTGACCTGATAAGCTAGTATGGACTAACATGAGTAGCAGTACATTCCTCTTAAGAAATAGCAAGGTGTTCAAAAGCAACCTTTATCAAACTGAACTTTCTTCTTCAATTTCTATGTAGTGTACTGGACATAAATGTGAACATTAAAAGAAAATGACATGCAATCATAACTTAATTTACACAATAATAAAATTCCTGTATACTACAAAATTCACTGTTCACATCACATTTTAAATACAAAACAATTAAAATAAAATGATAAAATGTATGTAATGTTTTGCTTAACCAGAAGATAGTTCAAACTTATGATCCTCTAATGAAAATACAAGTTTATTGTATTTTTACAATACAATACAATATTTCTACTCAAGCCTTATTTATGAAGAAAGGAAATACATAATAAATCATGCCATAATCAGTGTGTGCTGTCACACATACTACAAATGTCCTCTACATAGTGGACAATTACATGGCAACTATTGTTTTGCAAATTGCTAAAATTTCTAATAATGAACAGGTGTACTTTATTGAAAGATAGTTTTGAACAGTTTCACTGTATTAAGCACATCTATTCCTTGTGTCTGTTCTCTCACTGGCTAGCTGCATCACCTGTACCACAATAAAGTATATACTCTCCAGATTATGGAAATTACTAATATCAGAACAGTCATCCAAAAGAAGAAATGTCCCTTGGAAGATATTTCTGAGTTCATCTGAAAATTACAAAATATTTTTAGTTTGATTATCTCCTCAAATTGGAAAGTAGAAAATTCAAATGTTCTTTTAATAGTCCTGAAAAAATACTAAACTGGTTGATCAAAGTACAATATTTAAAACATTCAAAGAATAATAAAATGATAGATGAATCTGCATGATACACACCAGCAAGATACTTACGCTTCTCTTCTGACAATTGTATACTTATTGTTCCCACTATGAGAATGAAGTCATATGGACAACTTCTTTTGCATACCAGGGCCCGGCAATGTGGAACGAATTGCCCATTGAAAATTAGACACAAAGACACAGTGATCCCTTTCAAGAGTGCTCTTAAAACTCACCTTTATTCATATCATGATGCATTATCCATGATATCAACATCGAAAATTGGTATTAGCCTGAAATTTCAATCTAATTGGGATGGACCCTATCTTATTGTAAAATTTATAAGTAACCTGGTATATTGTATTGAGAAATCTCCAGCATCTATATTAGACTAAATCCATTTTATGGTGTCAGTATAAACAGGTTCAAAGACAATGTTAACACAAAGAAGTAAAATTCCTAATAGTGACTCCAGTGAATGGGATAGGTCTGACAGCGAGACTGGCATTCCAGATGGAGTTTGGGCGCTGCAAGCGAGTGCAATGTCCATCAGAAGTGTAGGTATCTGATAATGCATCAAACTTGTGTAAAAGTGTGGTGGTTTGAATCCCACTGTCTCTAATAGAAAATAAATTGTGCAAAATTTTATTTCATTGCCTTTATCTTTTAATGCAACTCTTCTTTTTTAAACAACTCAAATGCTGTGTGCTCATAAAATTAATTTTTTAAATGGAAATTTAATTTAGGTATTGATTTTGGTGTTGCTTTTGTGGTGTTTGCCATCTGCATTAGAATTATCACATACCAGGACTTGAAAGATAGAAAACTTCAATGAGCTCCAACATTACAATGGTTCTCTTTGAATTTACAAAATGAATATCTTGGCAGCAAGCTCAGATGTTTTTTTATTGTTTTTTCAGGGTTTAACGCCATTTTTCAGCAAACGATAGGCTATACATGGCAGCCAGTATTATTGGTGGAGGAAGAACCTGGGAAAACCCCCGGAAAGAACCGACACACGAGAAGCTACTGGCAAGTTTTCTCAAATAACTACATTAGCCAAATCTGAGAATCGAATCCCTGCAGACAGAGGTGAGATGGCAGTGATCTGTAACTGAGAGCACTTTAGACAACATGGCCACTCAGGGCCCCTCCAAGCAAGCTCATAGATACTTAGCAAAAGACATCAAATGGAGCAGGAATGAACTTGACCTTGATACTATAGGAATGAACTTGACCTTGATAATATAGGTTTGTCCTCCATGGTCTCTGATTTTGAGATTTACAATTTTCTACACTCTCTACTTCATACACACCTACATGAAAAACTGGTTTATTGCCAAAGCCATAGCTATTTAAAAAATTGTAGACTAAATCACTCCCCATATCCACCCAAATCCAGACACACACACCAAAAAACCCAATGGTAGATATAAAATATGTTACATGTACTTAATCTTCTAAAGAAAATGAGCTTGGACAATGAGATACACAATCACATGGAATTTTATTCAGAACACTTGATTTTTACTTCTATAAAGTTTCAATCATTAAAAAAATGAATCAGTACCATGAAATATGCAATCTCAATACTAATTTTAAATCGATCTCAAAAAGTAATAAATGATAAATTATATTTATCCACACTATACTGCATAAGGAAAACGTTTTGGTAACAGTATTATAAATGTCTGACAACATATGCATTTCAAATGTCATCTTGATACACAAAGGCAAATGAAGAAAAATTATTTTGTACTTTAATTTAATAAAAACAACACTCCCTCGATAACTCGTGCCCTGATAACTCACAAATCCACTTTTAATTGTGGGTCAGGCATGAATCCCATTTTTTAACCAGAAAATACCCTCAGACTAATTCCTATTTCTTAAACTTAAAAAAAAAACTGAAATCAAAATTGGTAACTGAAACATCGATAAATGGTCAAAAATAGTAGATAGGACCTGGAAATTTTAATCAACATTTTGAAATTATCAACTTTTAATAAAAAGTCATATAATTGGTTAGATTTTCTTTCCAATTGACATTCTTAGTACATTGTAAAAATCAGATATTCAAAGAAATTTCAATCAATGAAAATTTCACTTAAGCCAAGTTCAATGCAGTACATTAATATTTAAATGCCAAATAAATAATTTTTATTAACTAAAATTTGTTTTTCAATTCTATTGTTTAGTTCTTCTTAAGTGTAATCCTCATAAATACAATGTGTAATTAAACGGAAAATGTGTCAATCTACAATAACAGCTATATCCGCAAGCGTTTGAGAACCTAATTAAGTGCCAAAAATGTTCTTATAAGTGACTTGTGGAAGTATCTGTTGTAATGCTGCACCTCCATTGTATTATCATATTAATTATGTCTTTTGAATTAAATTATGGAGGTGGAATTATAGAAAAATTAAAAGGCATGCAAAACCTACATACTTAAAATGCACTACAGATAATCATTCAAACAGTTATAAATGTTACTGTGTATGTAACATAACTAAACTACCTTAAATTAACTGATTCATTCATTTATGTGATCAAAGATAGCTAGGCAACCAAGAAAAACAAATACTTTGTAAAATATAGAGTTTGGTTTCACAGGGCCAGCAAGTTTCAAAGAATTCCTGAACTGGTACTTGGAGATATCTTCAAGGATAATTAGAAGTTTCACTATTACTTCCAAGAAAATTAAAACATCAACACTTTACTAACTGAACAATACAAAAGGTGAGTTTCAACTTAGATAATTGTCTCATGAAATAATAGTTGCTAGTTTTAAAAAAAATATGAATCTTGTCTGGTGGTGTATTGACAGTTAGTCTAGTTCCCTTATATTGACAGTTAGTCTAGTTCCCTTGTATTGACAGTTAGTCTAGTTCCCTTGTATTGACAGTTAGTCTAGTTCCCTTGTCTAATATTCCACTAGAACATATATTTTAATATAGGAATGAATAAAGTGAAAAATCTACCCTTTGAAGTTATCCTTAGCTTCAACTAATAGCCTGAAAAATATGGCATATGGTGCCCATTACAGCTATGACTACATACATACATGTCATTGTAGACAACAGATATTGCCAAAAGAGCAAGGTAAAAATGTAAGTTTGTGAATTTTCACCCAGCAGGTCAAGATGATGTGATAACTGTTATATGTATCTATATTATGTTTATTATCATTCACTGCTCTGGTGTCCTAGCAGTCAGGACGTCAACCTCAGATGCCTGAGGTTGTGGGTTTGATCCCCAGCCGAGTCATGGCACTCAGCAGTAAGAGGTTAGCGTTAGGACTGGTTGGCCTGGTGTCTGGATAATGTGAATGGGTGGGATATCATATTACATGTCTGCAGCATGATGCCTCAGTGCTAGACATCACTATCAACTGTCACATTGCAGACATCATAGTGGTATGACTGAAAAATTGCAGACATGGTAGTGGTATGACTGAAAGATTGTTAAAGTTACTTTAAAAATCAAAATCACACACACACACACACATGAACACACACATTGTATTATCATCCATTATTATAGTTAGTAAGGGTTATTTAATTAATACAATTTTAAATTCTAATATTCTCTTTTGATGGTTTTTGTCCCATGTAATGAGTGATGTACCAAATATGTTGATCCATTCATAAGTTTCATAGTTGAGATGTACTGTTATTTAAGTAAACATAACATGATGTGAATGGAACTTGTAAAATTTGACCTAATTTCGTTATTAGCTTGTGTAACCCTTGTGACCTTTGTTTAAAAGTTCATTGTGCAATGTAAATGAATCAATGAATTTCCTTTATGTTTTAGTAATTGCAACTTAACATTCGATATAATAGAATAATTTTTGTAGAATTTTGCATTCTTATTAGTCTTAGAAGAGTTATATTGAGATGATTCATTCAATTTATTTAATATATTCATTTGCTGGAATCATAATGCAATCACATTTAAGGACTATGTGGATATGCAATTGCTGTTGATAAATACTGTGAACTGATTTTAAAGTCATTTTCTGTATTGTTGATAAATCATTAAAATATTGACTATTATTAGGAATATCTTTGGAACTCATTTAGATTACTTAAAACTTTTGGATTTGATAGAACATTTGCAATTTTAGGATTTCATTCACCTGACTAAGTTATTTTTGATTCTTTCACTTCTAATTTTAGGAAAATAAATTATATTTTTTAAATATAGACTTCTTTGTTTTCTTTCTTGTTGCTTATTTTAAGACCAAATAATCATAACAGACAGACAGGTAGAAAAATGGAGGGTATAACATAATATCCTCAAATACACATGGAAATAAATGAGAATAATTAACCAGGATTGTTCTATTAGTGTTTTATCTGACTTTGTGATTCAAGGAACTGTATAAATAAGCTATATGCCTTGCTTATTATTGGCATTCATGTGCTTTGTCTATCACTATTTGTCAGACATCTATATTGTCTGGCTAAAATATGCAATTTCATGTTGTCTGGGTTGTATTGAATTTTCAGAAGGATTATTGTAGTTTTCACTAAAATGGAGACTGGCAGACATCTGCTTAACAGGACTTGAATAATCACATAGTTATGAAGTTTGCATCTCTCTATTATCAGATATATATATATATATATATATATATATATATATATAAAAAAGTTCCCCTAATTCTGTTGCACATAACCTGAGAGGGGCCCCGAGTGGCCAAATGGTCTAAAGCGCTCTCCGTTACGGATCACTGCCATCTCACCTCTGTCTGCGTTGGTTCGAGTCTAAGATTCGGCCAATGTAGTTATGTGAGAAAGCTTGCCAGTAGCTTCTCGTGGGTCGGTGGTTCCTTCCCGGGGTTTTCCGGGTGCTTCCTCCACCATTAATACTGGCCGCCATGTATTGCCTAAATTGTGCTGAAAAATGGCGCTAAACCATAAAAAAACAAAAAACAAAACATGAGTTATTAAAAATAGTGACCTTGACCTGTACACAAATGATGCCAGAATCAATAGGAAGCTGCACGGCCATGAGGTATCGGAAAACAAGGTCTAGACAGCATCAAGCAAATTGATCTGAATTGTCATATGGAAACAAAACTTGTATTTTTAGTACTAGTGGTTAAGGGGCATTCACATACAAAGTCTGATTGAAATCACAGATATTAATGAACCTGCTGAATCCTCATGTAAAAATATATATATATATATATATATATATATATATATATATATATATATATATATATACACACACACACCTACAGTGGTTCCCCTGTTATATGGTACACACTCACCAGCGGCCACCTAGCCAGGTTTTTTTTCTTTACTTGAACAGTTTTTTTTTGTGCAAAATATGCTTTGAGGGCTGCCACACCTCTGATGCAGCCAGCATTTTAGGGGAAAAATTTCAGATTTACCCCTCACAAGTTGCCAAATGTTATGTTAATATATGTCCAGAACCAATGTTTAATTAACCTTGAACAAAACATTGCACCAGATGAGAAAGACCAAAAAATCATGTGACAATTTGTACATCATTTCCTCTAAAAACAATGCATTTTGTCTAATGTACAAAAGTTTGCTCTGCATAATTTAATATAGTGCTGTACAATTAGTAACATAATAATAAATCATATCTTCAGGAGCTTTCATAGAACTTTAGGCTTCAAATTTATATTTCTTAAAATGACCATCTTCCCACATAAAATTTACAGTATAAAAAAAATAACTCTAGGTGTTAAACAAATACATATACCAGATAAGACTGCATCAGGCTGTACCCTATGCAAAAATATATTTCACAAATAACTATTTTCACCAATACACATAACTATGGCAAGTTGGTCTTACAAGATTTGAAGTAGGGCTGTTTTAGAAAATGTAAATTTAAATAAATTTAAATAATAATGAGAACTATCCATACCTGTTGATTGGAAACAAGTAAACCAGACACTTCTCCCTTTTTCAGAGGGGGTGGAACATCAGGATGGACAAGTTCTTCATTTTTTACCACATGACCTTTCATGAAGTGCTTTCCTGTTTCTGTGATCTCCACCAGTACCTTCTTCCCCATAAGATTCTCATCTTTTGGAACTAAAACCTATTTACAGGGAAGATCTGGCTATTAGATAAGTGAATTAAATCAATGCTGTTAAGGCACTATGGTTAAGAGCAACAAGAACACAGTCATTAATATCCCCCACTCTGCCAAAATGTCAGAAGACAGAAATGTTTTTTATGTTATGGGAAAAGTCAGAATAATAAATGGATGGATGGACATATTGGCAAAAACAATATAAATTCTAAATGAAAGAGCACATCTTGACCATGAATCTGATATGAATGTGATATTTTACAGGGATCTTGAAGAATGTTGGACTGAATATAATGAATGGTTGGATGGACAGACAAGAAGAAAAAGCTTCAGAATAATGAAGCTGACACTGTCTAAAAAGCAAAAGCCATGACTAGATTATTAGCCTAATATACATACCAATGTCATATAAATATGTTGAATAATTTTGAAATGTTACTATGGAAATGAAAGTGTGAAAGCTGTTTAAATAGATGAACAAAGGAGCAAAAGTGCTGACAGGAAGAAAAAGAATAGCAACAGACACAGTTATAAAAGGATCTAATGTGTGCACCAAATTTCATAGAAATATTTACATTTTGCTCCAGAAACAAAGAGAACAGATAATATGTGGTTTAAAATGTTAAAAAGCATTTTAAATGTTGAAAATAGTAAAGTCGAAAAATTTAGAGTAGCAAAAAAACATATCTATATAATGGATGAATGGATGCTCAGACAAATGGATGAATATTTTTAAAATACATAGGTTCAATAGACACTTTATTGTACACATAAAACAATCTTTGGCATAATGGGGGCAAGTCCTGTCACAGCACACTGCACCAGTCCAGCTCTGAATTTTGTGTTGCATAGGAATGCCTCAGGAAGAGAGACTCATGGGAGTTTGTAGGGTTGTGAAGTATGTCCGACACCTGTATGTGGAGCCACAAGGGGCTGATAAGAGGTTTATAAGGACCCTGATAACCAAAACTCAACAAGTCTGATCCTGAGGATGCCATGGCAACAAACATCAGCCAATACTCCATACATGCACTACAGGAAGTGGGTATGAAGTATATATGGGCATAATAGTTGAGTAACTTTAAGTACTGACACAAATTGGGGTTCCAAAGCCAAGTTGTGAATTCATGAAACCTGGCTATGGCCCAAACTATATGAAGGGAGCACTGTGACTATGGAACAAAAATATTTAAACTTAAGTATTCCAAATAGTAAACGTCACATTTAGAATACTATTGTAATATGTGTACTTACTTTTACGGACTCTGAATAGGAAATGGCACATTTGGAACACTACTGTAATATGTGTACTTAGTTTCATGAGATACTTTTAATATTTGTCAAGTCATGCCCCTAAAAGAAAAGGATGGATGGAATGAGAGAATCCCTATGAACCCTATTAGGTGGTGGGGAGAAATTAGAAAAATTCTCTGTACCTCAATGGGCAGTTTCCCTAAAGGAACTGCTTTTAGTGACCATCCATCGAAACATTAAACTTAAGTTTTACTAATATTTACCGTAATTTGTTCAACTGCTTTCTCCATTGTTTATGGTGAATATTTTTGTTATACATCATGAAAAACTTATGCCTCTTTGCAATTACTTTTATACAACTATACAGTAAATTCATAAACATTATTTGAAAACAGAAATTCTAAATCAACAAGTCACCCATACCATTCAAACTTTTGTGGGACTGTAATACAGTAAAACACATTTACAATATCGTACATATTGTTTGCAGGATTGCAAATACAGTAAAACACATTTACAATACAGTACATATAGTTTGCAGGATTGTAAATATGGTAAAACACATTTACAATATAGTACATATTGTTTGCAGGATTGTAAATATGGTAAAACATATTTACAATAAAGTACATATTGTTTGCAGTTGTAAATACGGTAAAACACATTTACAATATCGTACATATTGTTTGTATGATTGTAAATATGGTAAAACACATTTACAATATAGTACATATTGTTTGCAGAATTGTAAATACGGTAAAACATATTTACAATATCATACATATTGTTTGTAGGATTGTAAATACAGTAATCCCCCTCTTATACGCCACCCCTGCTGCACCAGGAAAGTGGCCTTATAAGGCGGGTGGCCATTCCAGAGGGGGGCTAAATTTATTATGAGAAGTACATGTATATGCAATGTACATAGTAAGAAAGCTACATACTTCAAAAGATTAAATATCTTCGTCTAAATGAAACATTAATCAATAAAAGTGTGATATGCGAGTGGGTATTGTTGTCATGCACGTTGCAAATGGATTCAAAAATGTCATTTACATCTTGGTACATATATAATTATCTTTCCATTTGCTCCATTTTCCCACTGCTATTGAATAACCTTCTTATCGGTTATTACTTTGTTTATTCAAATTATTTCAACATAAATTTGTATTTACGAGTCTTTTCTACATAAAATTGTTCGGCATCCCCCCCCCCCCCCCGCCCTTCCCTGATGTCGTCGAGTAGAATAACCGACTTTCTTCGAAAATAATGTATCCGTTAACATGATGACATTTTAATGTTTGGTAATGATTTATTCGGTTATTGCTGACTATGCGATTTAATTATGCATTTTGCAATTAAGTCGAGTGTACGAAATACAGCCTTCGTAAAGGAAGCCATAATGTGTGGTCACATGATTTTTCTGGTCTTTGTCTGGTACCCTGTTGTTTTTTATAAGGTTGTCTGTGTGTGAAAATGTACAAAATCTATTTTTAGCCTATGCTGACCTTGTTATGATTATGACAATTACATCTGGTTATAATCATCAACGAGAAGAACTCGACATAGGTGTTAAACACCAAACTCTATCATAGCATTATTGAGCCCATTTCCTGTAAACATCGACTTTCATAGATAATGATATGCTATAAATCTTTAGTCAACACTTTTAATGGCAACTTGACACTCGGAGACGTGTATCTACGATAGAGATAATCAAAATTGCTTACCTTACGTCAAGATTTGAATTAATTATTGGTTCTGGATTAGAGCTGTACCAATGTCACTTTTTGCCGATTATGCCGATACCGCATATAGCCGATTATCAAAATTGCCGATACCGATTATGAGACCGATTATTTGATTATCATATTATGTACTCAGGTATAAGCCGACAAATTTAGAAAACAATAAAGGCCTGGAATGGGGGGGGGGGGGCGATATTAATAATCCAATCTATTCGGGCTCTTGAAACAATGTGTCCAAATAAATTACTACTCTGTTGTCCACAGACCGTGGGGGGGGGGGGTGATTTTTTTTTTTTGCAAACAGGAAAGTTTCGCGGCACAATAAATATATTCTAATCACTATGTAAATTGAGGCAATGCTTTTGAGTTTATTGCCGACTTTCTATGAGCAAAGGTCGTCGGCTTGCTTTGACAACAACAAATACTCATTATTGCTGCGGCAACATCAGATAATTGTAAAACATTGATATAGAATTGTTTTATTTGTTTAGTATATGTCGGTGCTTCAAAGGTACAGTAAAACCTGTTATGACTTATGAGAGACCGCCCCTTCTGCCAGATGGTGGCTTGGTGAAACACTAACAAAAGAAATAAAAAATAATTTTAAAAAATCCGGAAATGATTCTCACTTACTAGTATTAAAGACAATGAGTTCGTTCACCCTCCAGGCATTACGGATTAACTGAAAGACAGACGATGTACTCAAACCTACACTGAAGCCCTTTCAAACAATTTCTCACTGGGATATAAGGATTATTGGTGTTTTGTGAGTTTTCATAAAGATAAAGAAAAAACACAAACCTCAAAATTGACTGTGTATATATCCATCATTACTCCCTTTCATGTTAATCTTACTGGCTATTCACATGACTTTGGCACTACAATGGCGGTTAGCGACATGTACTTTAGTCTGGTTTACTGCAGTTTACAAATGTTACCGGACGCTGGAGTTGAAAATTTCGCACAACTGGCAGCAAGATAAATTCTTTTTAAATACTTTATTAGAGCAATCTCTTTGTTACAAAATATTAATTGATGGTTTGATGTGTTTATCTCGATATATGGTTATTCGACTATACAGTAGTGTTAGTTAATGAGCAACTTGTTTGCATACTGCATATACCCCGAGCTCTAGTGTTACAAAGGATTAAGCTGCGGTCAGTCAAAACGCGACTGTATATACAACTTTTATCAGGAAAAATTGGTTATTTAAAAAAAATTATTTGCATCGGCACCGATTATTTTTGCTGAAACCCGATTATACCGATTGTGCTAATAATCGGCCTGATTACGCGTACGGGCGATTAATCGGTACAGCTCTATTCTGGATACATTTAAAGAAACGAAAGTGGCCGTTCATGAGGGGGACATTTTTAATTTTTGTACTAAAATGCTGGCCGCTGGTCGCGTTAGAGGGGTGGTTGCTCTTGAGGGGTACTTTTGAATACAAACTCATTGGTGCCAAGGGATTCTGGCCGTAAGAAACGGGTGGCCGCTGGTCGGGGGGGGGGGGCCGTTCAAGAGGGGGATTACTATACAGTAACACACATTTACAATATCATACATATTGTTTGTAGGATTGTAAATATGGTAAAACATATTTACAATACAGTACATATTGTTTGCAGGATTGTAAATACGGTAAAACACATTTACAATAAAGTACATATTGTTTGCAGGATTTTAAATACAGTAAAACACATTTACAATATAGTACATATTGTTTGCAGGATTGTAAATACTGTAAAACACATTTACAATATCGTACATATTGTTTGTAGGATTGTAAATACGGTAAAACATTTATAATATCATACATATTGTTTGTATGATTGTAAATACGGTAAAACACATTTACAATACAGTACATATTGTTTGTATGATTGTAAATACGGTAAAACACATTTACAATATTGTACATATTGTTTGCAGGATTGTAAATATGGTAAAACATGCTCATGCTGAAGTGGTTATTATTTGTGGTATTGTAAATACAATAAAACTCATTTATGATAAAGTGGATACTTTTGGCAGTGGAGGAACTTAGTGGTCTATGAACAAAATACCAAAAAAATATATCATCAATCTCTATCACTATATTTATTCTATCTCATTACACAAAAGTCTCTATCACCATATCTACTGTATCTCATTACTCAAAAAGATCTATCACCATATGTATTCTATCTCTTTACTCAAAAAGCTCTATCACTATATTTATTCTATATTGTTGCTCCAAAATTTTATCTATTCTATATTTTTAAGGCAAAAAATGTAAATTTTTGTGTATCATTTCTCCATTCTGTGCAAATGTGAATAATATTTTCATTACTGATAAAACAAGTTCAGAAACTTACAGTAATTTTAGGACAGTGAACTTTTATATATTTACTTTATATAAATAATTCTTCAAATTATGTATTTTGTCTAATTACTGTTGCTATATAAAAATGAAGATATTTTAATTTCTTTAATAAAATTTCATGGATGGATTACTACCACAAATGTTGCTGGAGTAGACAAAATATCTGAAAGCAGTCAAGACAGATTGACTTCAGAGCACTAACAAAAATTTGAATGATTGTGAGTTTACTTCTATAAATTTTGGTTTCTAATTTTGTTCAATTGTGCATTCAAATGCACAGTTTTGGCCTTGACAAACCTTGCAGACAAGTTTGGCAACAGATGCATCAAAATTTTTGATTGGCACTTAATTTTTCTTTACATTCAACATAATCAATGCCCAATTTCTCAATCATTTTCAAACATGATAATGATTGTGTTGAGAGTTGTAAATATTAATAAAGAAATTTGTTAGTAAGTCTAACCAAGAGATTTTCTGAAAAATGAGTCAGTCCTAGAGTGTACATGGCACAATGTATGCGTGACAGAATATCTAATTGAAACTGTTCATGTAAGTTCAGGGACTAATCATTTGCAAGATTTGTGTGGAAAAATAATTTTAAAAAAGTTTTACTTTATTCTTGGTTGATTGACATTTGGTCAAACAGGACAAAGCAAGCTGACCCCTTTAATAAAGCTATGTTAATTAGCTATTATTTAAAAAAAAAAAACTCCATCATTATGTTTGTTTCTTCTAATGTCCTAAAAAATGTGGGCATGGAAGGTTAAAAACAGGGTCGATCCTATTAATGGAAACAATGGGGGGAGGGGGCTATTCAAATGCTTTACAAGCCATTTTGTCTGATGTTACAGAACAAAAAGAAGCCAACTTTAACAATATTCTTCAATATATTCAAATCTTACCTGATCATAGAATTTGTTATGACCCACATAATACTCCTTATCATGGGAAATTTCTGTTACCAGAACAATCTGAATTTCTCCAAGCTGAAATGATAAATGTATGGTTGTTATGAGTCATTGGTCTGAAATGGTATAAATTTTGCATCACATTAAGAGATCTGCCTCTATCTTGTGTTAATGTTAATGTACTTGGTTAACATTAATAAAATTCAGATAGGGCATACAATCAACCATTCCTGATTTACATTGTTTTTAATTTTTACAAAACAAATTCTTCTCAATTAGTATTAAATATCTTAGCATTCAAATGTATTATAAACAATATTACTCAATTAGTAAAACCATAAATATTATTATCTTTTTTACTCAACGATTCTCGTCTTTGATTATTGATGGCTCTGACCATGGGAAAAGTTAAATTCTTTTGTCCAACATTATGTTCATCAGTCTTTGCAATGTGTTTCGTTTAAAGTGATTTGTTGAGGGTATGTGAATGTTGTTTTAACAGTTGATGATCAATGCACTTGATATAGCATGCTGAAGTTGTGGTCCAAAAGTTCTGACATCAGTCACCATGGAGTTATTTTTCTTGGAACTTCGGCGTGTAAGTTGTAATAAATTGTATTATCATCTGAATCATATTCTAGTTCTATGCTAACATTTCCAGCCTGCTTGGAACACGTGCATGAATCTTTTCTTCTATGGTTCTGCCATTTTGTAATCCAAATCTTGGCCAGAATTTTCATTTTGGTTTGTCTTTCATATCAGCTTTCATAGGTTTCTATGTCTTGTTTGGTGTAAACATGATCTCTAATGTCATTCTTATTGCCCCAAGAGCATGTTCTGGCTAAAATAGTGCCCTTATATGGAAAATGAAGACCTTTACTATTAAGACAAGTGCAAATAGTAATTGTTTTAGGCCACACAAAACAGATTTAAGAGTTCACTCAACAAAATTTGTCAAAAATAACTTGTGCTGAAAAAACATACATATTTGGTTACATTTATATTTATCAAATATGTATGTTAATATAGAAAATGACAATGAATGGAGAGATGCAAAATTTAAATGCATTTAAACCTGACAAATTATTCATTATTAAACTCTGTAATTATTCGAAGAATTTTTCTCAGGAGATTGCTTATAGAGTTTTACTCCAGCATAAACAGACAACAAAAAATCCTAATGCTCTGTGTGCATTATTGCATCCGTTGTAATAATTTAAACATCAATGGAGAGACAGATGAAGGGTAACATTTGTTTTAAAGATATGTATGGCAATACAAGAAAAATGCTAAAGCTCTTGCATTCTTATAATAATAAAAACTTTTTATTTCTGGTCAACATCATGAAAATCAGTAAAGAAAAAATGTATATATGCCTGTGGAAGAGTTGTTTCTTCCTTCATGATTTTGAAAGGTGTTTGACTCATAAGGCATTCAAAGATGGTGTTCCAGGTTCCTGGTTGTTTGGATACTCAATGTGTACACTCTTCACTCAGTAGTTTAAAGAATTTTCTTGTATTATTTTGGCTCAGCAGGGGCAGTCCTACTGATCATTAATGATGATGACAGCCCACAAGCTTAGATGCAATTTACCATATGCAGAAAAACCACAATGACTTGTTGTGGCTGCCACCACACATAACCCACATTTTAAAACCACTAGATCTCTATATCATGATGGGCCCTCTCGATTGCTCCTAAATATTGATTACTAATTTTTAGTTTTAACTGTAGCATTTATATCTTTTGTATTAGGATGAAACTTTTCAGAGCTTGGTCAGAGTATGATATTTATACACTATAGAAGTCTGAACATTTGTTTCTAATTAATATTTAATTCAACCATTCTTGGTATCATGTGTAATATTTTGTATTGGCAAAATATACAAAGTGGCAGAGCCTGCAGACTGTCAAATTTAGTTTCTTTTATATGAGTTTGCTCGTAAAATTGAAACTGGCAAATTACCAAAAAAATGCTGGCCTCCTTTGACCCTACAATATTTCAGAAGCCATGCATTGCCTGGGTGATAACTCATTAGCTACTGGTGCCATGTTTGTGTGTCAGGAGATAGTACCATACGTTCAAGCTCTGTAGCATCAAGGTTATTACAGATACACCAAAATGGGTGCAATTACAGAAAACCAGACAGATGTGGGTGTAAAAGGATATCAAATAATCACACCAAACATTTAAACATTCGCACATTGTTAGAATCAGATTATGTGTCCATATTTAAACTTTTTGGCCTCAGATCTAAGGCAGACCAGTCTGCACACAGACAGGTGAACTATTGCAAAAAGTAGGATAAGTTCAGGATTTTAAATAGGAAGTGGTCACGACAAGAAAATGGTCATCCCAATAAGAAAAAAAAAACAGAAAGGAAAAAGGAACTTTACCTTTTACCCTTCTGCACATGTTTTTAAATGGCTGATGTGTTTCTCTTCATGCTACTGTAGATCACCTTATTATAGTGATTATATCCACCATTTTTTCTCAAAGTATTTTGCCTTTAGAACTGATTGATATGTGCCAGGTCAAACAATACTGGGTTTTAATGAAACATCTGCATTCACAGTTGCTTGGGGAGGTGAATAAAAAAAATTCATGGGAATCTCTGCTCCTAAGTTTAATAGATCATTTATTCATTATTTTTTCCACTGGGATGTGGCAATCTTGGATGTGGACTGTACATGAAGATACCACCTCAAAAAATCCCAAATCAAGAGAAAGTGGGCACTGCCATCTGACATATTTTATCATGGACAGCTGTCATTTTAGTTAGGTCTGGTTACTGGTGTTTAATGGCACAGAAACACAAGCAGGTTATTTAATGCAGAGGCAAAATGAGTAAAGTGCCATGCCATAACTGAAAGGCAATCACTATTGCCTTCATCTCCAAGAAACATGTGCAACAAATACTCCTGAAGGGGCCATACTATGCAGGCTTCCCAAAATGAAGGCTGAGAGTGAGAATCCCAGAATGACTTGCTGTGTTCCAGTACCATCTTTAGGTCTTTTAAAGGCATACAACCTAAGTTTTTCGACTTTTTTGTTCTTGCAAATGCATGATATTATGAAAAGTATAGTAGAAATAATGAGTAATTACAGGTAATTCAGTTTCAAAAAATGTACATCTGTAAGTTTAATCAATGAAATTATAACGATTTTCTGTACGGATTGCTAATTAATTATGCAGAAACGGAATTTACCGATATTCTCCGAAGTCGCAGTGTCAAGTGACGCGCGTCAACAAATAATGGGAGTCGAGGTAAGCCTGTGATTCTCTTTTGATGTAATTATTGCCTTATCCTTCGTCTTTCCTTCTCCTTAGTTCTTTATAGTCACCCACAATATATGTATTGCTTATAGATTTCTCATTATATATGATAAATTACAAGAAGTAGGCAAAAAAGTCAATATGATGGAAAATCCTGCCAATAAGGGGTTCCTAAGGGGCCATTCTTGAAGTGTTTACTTCTCGTGTTTGTGTGATTCTGTTACGTTGTAAGATAAACCAACTAAAAATATGATAATTTGTATCATTGTAATCAGAACCGCTATTAAAAGGTCTCGCTAAAGTCGCTTCTTTGGCTCAGAATAAAGTTGATCTTTTTGGGCAGTTGCATTACCACATTACGTTCACGTATCCGATAGTCGATGTGATTTGCGCATTTGTTTGTATATTTACACGTTTGCTTCATTGCATAACACAAAAATTAATATTTTCCCACATAATATTTAATGGATTTATTTTATTTGGAATTTTTTTTACTGACAATTTTTAAAAAAAATTCTGCAGGACTTCGACCTGGTTGTTTTAGATGAAGTCGTGCTCCTTGTTGCACAGAGGTATATTCAAGATGTCCTGGCAGCAGAAGAAGATAATGATTACAACCAGGGGAAAAGGCATACTGCTAATAGGCAGTTTATTTTATGGACTTAACGGATACCTAAGTACTGGCAACAGACATGTCATTCCAAGCTGTTGTGTATGGGGTATAATGGATAAATAATTTTGGCCAGTACCATGGCTTTACAAAAGGAAGACTTGGATGATCTATCCAAATATATGATGTGTGAATAATATAATTTATGTTGATTTTCTGTTCTATAAAACATTTCTTTTGTAGTATGCAATTTTTATTTTGCATGAACAAGTTTTGTTAAACATTTTTTTAGCTACCTACCCACTAAAGAATGATTATATGTATGGCTATGTTTTGAAAGCAACTGTGAGGAGACTATTTATTAAAAACATAGGAATAATTGAAGTTGACTTGCATTGTCTTGGGATGCAAAGAATAGAAAAAACAAAAGTACACTGGTGAACATGATTTTAATCATGCATATACAGTAACACATTAAGTTAAATGATAAATAATGCATATTCATATTGAGTTGAGAAAGCAAAACTTGTTGCAGTGTTTCATGAATACAGATTGGTTTGCAAATATCAACAGAACTACAAACACTAGGATACTATTCTATCCAGACACTGCTCATTAATTACAATATCATGTAATACAAAATGGCTCTGGAAACAGAATAAGGTTTTTAAGACTAAATACTAGTTCATCTAAAGCAACCTTGAATGCTTATATCACATATGTGGATCATCAGCCATCTTATTACAACTAAATCAAATATACTTGACACCATTTAAAAGCATCAAATTTTCAGTTTTTTAAAATGTGTTCATTTACCATAGAAATAATTATACCCTTTATATGAATACCCAGATGAATGTACACAACTGCATACACTGTAAAACTAACTATTATATATTATGAAATGTACAAAACTTATATAAGTACAAATGTGCACGTACAGGTATAACTTTAATTCAAGAGTACATGTACAGTCAGGCATAAAAAACTGAAGGATATCATCTAAGAATAATTATGGCATATATAGAGGTTTTCCATGTTATTTAGGTTGGGTGGGGTGCTCCCAATATTATTTAAATTATTACAAAAGACCCCCTTGGCATGTTTTTGTGAGGAATTGAAGTAGTGCTAGACAGATGCAATGCTCAGAGCCCCCAGTCAGTGGTGCCAACAGTTAAATTAATGAATACACAAAATGTGAAAGTCAAATAAACAACAATTTAATCTCATTAAATAACAGTCATCTCTCAAATGAAATACTATGCTGTGGAATTTGAAACAATGTTGTTAAGCTCAATGCTGTTTTCTGATTTAATTCATTTTCATGAAAATACATACATACATACATACATACATACATACATACATACATACATGGATTGAAGTCATTTGCTCCAATGTACATTTTTTCTTCTTCAAAGTATCCTAGAAATCTTTCTGACTGCAATTTTACACAAAACATGTAGAAATTAAAATTATTAAAAGGTACTTTATTATGCAATAATACCGACTTGCAATTACACGATTTTAATCTTGTTACTCCTATAAGATTAAATGAATTACAATGAATAGTTTATGCTGTTCTTTTTTTTAATACATCATATGGCCAAAATACACTGCATTTACTTCAATCTAAACATACATAGAAGACAAGTATAAATGCAATGGGTATGAAAAGTTTGAAAAGGTCCTACATCTTGTGGTTCAAATGCATGTTTTTTTAAAAGCATTAAGAACATAATCAACAGTGGTCTGAAGATAAACTGAATCTTGGAAATCAAACAGTTGCTGGACTTTGGCTCATAGTAGACACTTCAAGAAAGTCAAAGTCTATATGGGTCCATGGTAGGGATCATTTGTTATCATACAATCACTAGTATAGTCTCTCCATAACAATTTGATATCAATAGGTGTTACCTGACTAAAAGGCCTAAATCATTTTAACTTAAAATGAGATTTCTGTTTTGTAACAATCTGTTCTGTAGGTGGTGGTGGTATTGGAGCAAGTACATCAGATATTCACCTATGATCATTTATGACCAAAACAACTGGCTGGTTCATTCCAACTCTATCATCTAACCTCATTTTCAATATCAGCTTTCTTTGGGTTTGCAGACCATCTCTCACTTTTTTGTTGAATGACCTTTGATATCTGACAAGAAAATGCAAACATTTCACTGACAATGTCATTTTATATTTTTTTTAATTCTCAAAAGTCCAAATAAAAACTGCATTCAATTACATGTAACAAATCATTTTGCTACAGATGAAAATGTAAATATAGCAAACCTGTATCTAACCCATATATCATAAAAATGTTTAGATTATTTACAGAATTTTCTAATTACATTAGACTAATTCTAACCAAAATTGGTTTATGAAATTTATTTTAAAAAATTTCTTCTGTAAAAGATTAAATTGTACCACAAACAGATGGTTTATCAACTTTCAGGTAAAGCATTAATATTTTAACGTAAATGAATTATTATGTTAACAAACAAGAAACTTCCAATCCCCAATTTATCCTACTTCTGAAAATGTTTATCTGTCTGTGTATAGCTCAGACCGATATGAATTAGATTGCAAGCAAAAAAGTAAAAATTCCGGAAACAAAATCTGATTCCAACAATGGGCATGTGCACAAAAATCGGGTAAAGCTTGACCCCTCCCTCCCTGTACACATGCATACTTTATTTTTTTACACACACCCCATCTGCATACATGCAATTGCCCTCCCCATTCTGTAGAACAGCCTATATTTAATCCACACAGAAAAGATCAAGGATTAATAATATTATGTATTTAATATAACAGATAGTCCACCCATGTTGAATGTCTGGCTGCATCAAATAAATAAGCTGTGTAACTTTAAAAAGTTTGTTGATTGTCCACTAAAACTCAAACACCAAATGAACCCAGTCAAGCAGGTTACATATTAGACAAATTACTATCGAGGTATATGTGTAAATACATGATCAGCAGACCTCCCACCCCCATACACAAGCATATGCATTTGGGTAAACCCCCCCTTGCCCTCTCCAAGTGTACTAAACGGACAAACCATAACTATGGCCTTAGTGTGGTTTGTATTTATAATACAATGTATTCATATTCTTACAATGATAACCAGTATATCTTCATTTTTTCAATTACGCATCAATACTATATTTAAGATATATTGTAATTACACATTTTTAACTTGTGTGTTCATACACTGCAAAGAAAGCTTTTGTGGGAGCAATTTTCTGGTTTATACACAAATACCATCCACAAATACCAATACAATACTATACATGTATATATATGGTTGCTTTTTAGTATACTTAACACGAATATTCTCCTTTTTTGTATGTATCACAATTATTTTTGTTAGTATACTTTCTCAAATGGGTTGATAAAACTTTTAGACTTTTCCATCATAACACTTTCCTTCTCCTTAAGTTTTTCAACTTCAGACAAGACTGAATCCCTTAAAATAAAAATTTTGAAATGTGTAAATACTAATGTTGAACTTGGAAATCTTTAGTTTTGTATCAAAAGAAAGCATTATCATTTATCTTGGTTATTATAATGGGAATGATAATGCCTCAAGAAATAATAATAATAATAATAATAATAATAATAATAATAATAATAATAATAGTAATTTATTTAAAGGGGTGACTCATTTAGTCAAAGACTATTCTCACTTGAGACTAACTAAAATACAAACAGCATGATGAGGAACATATCAATAACAAAAATGACATGTGCCAACAATTTACAACAAAAATATTATTCTAAATAAAACAAATCATATTTTAACAAAATGTACAATCTTTTCCAACTGCAAAATATTAAACTAGTATAGAATGATACATTTCCAGGTGCATCTACCAAAATATTTGTAAACTAGTAAAAATACATCAAATTTAATAAAATGTAGTAATACTTACATAGATGCCATATCTGATTCTGATGTGGTTATATCAGAGACAGTAGGAATTTGTATCCGATGAATTGTTGGCCCAGGTGTGGAAGTTGTGGCCATGTCTTCTTTGACAATCCTCTGTTTCTGATGTTTTCCTTGCACTGGCATTAAATTCATAACTAATATAGCAAGGGAAAATAAATATTTCATTAGACACAAAAATTTATATATATTTTACAAATAATAGTGAATGAATGAATGTTAAATTAAAGTGAACCGGCCCCGGTAGGACATTATTCACTGTTTTATCTTTCAAAAGAAAGTTATTTAATTTTTCCTGTGGGGTAAGGAATGATGCCACATCCCCACGGGCATTTATGCACACATAGTGTGCTATTTAATTTGGTCATGCACAAAATATACTTAACTGTATTGCATTACTTTTATTTACAGCCATCACTATTTACATTATAAATAATTTGTATTAAAAAAAAAAAAACAGTAGTGTCTGCTTGCCCCTAAACAGTCTTATGGTTGCATGCGAAAATGAAGATGATCATTAATACCCCTTCGGAGCCTCAATAAACAGCTGCTGTATGTCATGTACATGCTGATTTCAGCGATATTGTTGCAGGGCTGTGGCATTTTATTTCAAGCTAAATGGAATAATGCCAGTTTATATAAAATATGTTATTTTAAGAGGTTTGATAAAGAGTTAACAATACAAAAATAAAACAGCGGTATAAAAACTTGACTGTTTATTGCAAAACTGAGACTCACCAGTATCCAGCAAGAATTTGGCGACCTCTGGATTATTTTCTAGGCTCAAAGTGGACTTCTTTTTATTCCATCGTTCATGCTGGTCACCAATACATATGCGTGTGCTGACATAATTTGCCCAAACAGCTTTTTTTCCCTCCTCCTTTCAGAATCTAAGTGTTGGCCTCGATCTAGTTGCGAACACGCCATTATTTTTGTAAACACGTGTTTGCGCATGGCTTAAATTCTTAATCTTTGGGAGAGGTCAACACAGAGGTTACATGAATATAGGCGTGGCAAATAGCGAATTTTTGTCTGCAGACAATAATTGAAAATCGCGTATTTTATCACAAAATTTACCGATACTAGCCTGATTTCGGCCTCAGTAACAGCCTGAATCATAATTTTTCGACTAAATAAGTAATCACGAACTGAAAAAAGAACAAAATAATTTCATTCGTTTTAACTTAGGTTGTATGCCTTTAAGTGCAATCATCCTAAATACAATGTGTCCTCTTGTAAATAAACATAAGATGCATCAATCTACCGTAACAGCTATATCCAAAAGAGTTTCTCTGAGAACCTAAGTGATGACTGATAACTGACTTGCAGAAGTATTTGTTGTATTGTTGCAATGAATTAAAAGCTGGCCTCCTTTGTATTAACATGTTATGTCTTTTCAATCAAATAAAGGAGGTGTAAAAAAGAAAAAGTTTAAAGGCACAAAAATAATACATACTTAAAATCTATGACCTCAGTTATATGTTTGGTGAACTCACTTACTTTGATCAATTGAACGCTTATAAATGTTATTGTGTATGTAACATAAGCTACCTTAAATTAACTGTCTCTTTCAACACTATAAACAAAGATAGCATGGCAGCTAAATGAAATGAATACTTCATTAAATTAAAAACTTGATTTTACAGATAAGGAGCATTGTGGACAAGCAAGTTTCAGATACTTCTTGAACTGGCACTTAGAGATAAGGATAATAAGTTTCATTATTACTTCCAATAAAATCAAGACATCATTACTGTACTAATTGAACGATACAAAAATTGAATTTTGACATAAAATATATGCTGCATGTTTTTGAAAAAAGGAATCTTGTTTTATGTTGTATGTGGACTCCCAATTTAGGACAATACTTTTAAACATCACAAAGGGAACCAGACTCATCAAGAAAACAAAAGGCAGTGACATAATACAGAGATTTTTCATGTACATGTGATGGTTGATGAAAGCAGTTTAAATGATCTTTCATGTTGGACACTTTGAAAATAAATGTTATTTAAAGTGAATAATGAACAACTTCATTAGAAAAATTGCATTATTAAAAATTATTATTGACGTGATTGTAAAATGATTCAGTCATTAAACGGCCCAGTTCCCTAATGCCACCCACCCTCTCATGGTTTCCTCATTGTCAAAGCAAATGTTTTTGGAGGTCCCTCAGTAACTTGCTCTCTCGCTTAAAGTGCAGTCTATGTTTGTGGACCCTGTTTTGTGCAAGTTAGGGATTTTACAGAGAGGGGTAGTGAGGACAATCAACATGGAAATTGTGGCCACTAAAATAATAGATGAAAACTCATGACGAAAAGACAATTTTGACCCTTGCTTTTTCCATTTGAAATAAGCCAAATAAACCTTAAAGCTTTCAATGGGCACAGCAGTCTATATTAATCATCACCAAGACAGATATGAGTGAGACTGGAAATTTCAATAAAAACAGGTGCTGTTGAAGGTAGTGGATTCTTAACCAGAAATCCTGGTTCAATATGTTTCCTATGGAATAAATACAGAAGATTCTCCACTTGGCATCATTTTGTAAGCTGTTGTTGTTGTAGGGTTTAACGCCATTTTGCAGAACAAGATATCTCATATAGATCAAACTAAGAATTTTAGTTGCATCTTTTGGCTGTACAACATCATTACTTTCCACACAAAGGAAAGCTTGATGTTTTGGTGTCTCACATGTTGAAAGTCAGCGAATTTGTCTTTGATTTTTGTGACAGCAGTACAGGATAGTTAATTGCTAAAAACCTGAAACTGGCTTGTGTTAAAAGGGAATTCTGACCGCCAACTATACCAGTACATTGATATGTAATTGCCTATTATTAAATAATATTAGCACAATTACCATAGTTTTGAGTGCCCAGAGTTGCCAAGTGGTCTAAAGCACTCTCCATTATGGATCACTGCCATCTCACCTATGTCTGCATGGATTAAAGTCTCAAATTCGGCCAATGTAGGTATGTGAGAATGCTTGAAAGTAGCTTCTCATGGGCAGTACTTCTTTCCATGGGATTTTCCCGGGTTTTTCCTCCAAGATTAATACTGGACGCTATGTATGGCCTATCATGTGCTGAAAAATAGCGTTAAAACCCTACAACATAATTTTGTAAAACAGGGTATAAAGCATACCTATAAACTTCTCAGAAGTTTTCACTAAATATTTATTGATCTTTCTGATCCAATATGCATGAAATTTGCAAAAAGATTCACCGTTTCTCTCTGTAACATGCCCTATTTTCCCCCATGACATGACCTATTTTCATATTCTGGTCAGCCAGTATGACTAATTAAAAGTTAAGCCTTACTGATTCAACTACTATTCTGTGAAAACAATTGGCCCTCCATTGTAATTCAAATATACCACATTCTGCACTATTATGCATTATGTAAGCACCAGCAACTGATTGGTAAATAAAGGATTCTTAATTTTTTTAACAAAAATATGCCGCCTCATGGTACCGTACATGTGGCAACTATTTTATGCTCATTGTATATCTGACCTTATTCCCATACTATCAACTCGTAAAGCATTAAGTATTGTTTACTTTAAATCATGTATTCTGAATTAGTATTTTGAGGACACATTTGCTGCATGGCATGTAATTTCATTCCTTCTTTTTATTTAACGATGGTAATTACCATTGGTCTATACATTATAAAAATGACAGGTGTTCACTCGTGTAAGTTTCTTTCATGGGAATGGTGCTATAGCATATGGCGTTACAGAAATCGTAGTGATCATTTATGGGATTAAAATTAATTGTGGACGATTTTATTGTAGGTTTTTATTTTTCTAATTTATTTATTATTATTTTGGTATTCTTGTAGAGGTAAAAAAAAAAATGCACTGGAATAATGCGTAAACTTAACATTCTATTTAGTGAAAAAGCGAATTCTTGGTGTAAAGATCACTTATATCAAAGCAAACTACAACTACAATATTAGCATAATTTTCAAAACATTATTTCTGAAACTTCATTATTGTATTTTGGAGATATCATTAAAGTTTACAGCAATGATACCCATGATTCGTCTCAAAGGGATGTACTTAATTCAGCACGTAATCATACCTACAATGTACATGCAGTGGTACCATTATGTAAATAAGTTCATTAGTCTAATTACAAGCATTGAATTGAACCGTCTTGTTATTTGTTGCATTATCATAATAGGATTACATTTTAATGAGTCAGGTATTTACAATTTCAAAGCCAAGTAAAAACGTAATTACTGTTGCATTGATATAAATGTCCAATCAAATGCATGAACAAACAATAATCTAGTCAACAGGGAGAGGTAGTATTACAGCAACTTGAGATTGCTAAATCAGTGTCATTGTTTGATCAAGTTGTACACAAATCTAAATTAGACAGAAACAACAACAGAAAATTCAATAAATTACTTTTTAAACAAGTTTATACCAGTTCTTTCTAATCATCATGCAAGCGAACCTCGAGATAAGTATACATGTATTCTTTAAATACGAGTTTGCCTAAATAAATGCATTTAGAACTTACCTTGTGCATCTTGAGATGTCTCGGAGTTTTTGGATCGGTTTATATGCAGGTCATGCATCAATTTATTGTTAATAGCTATACATGAGCAGGTTTATACATGAGTATATATGGTATTAAAACATGATAGTCAGATATAACGCTATGTGAAGTTGCATATTTTGTGCTTAATATGCACAGTAGCAGTTCACATCATCCAAATCAATAAGTATTATACAAATGAAGTTCACCTTGTGAGTATAGGGATGATATGACTGGAACAGTTCTGACAAAGTCTTTGTTCTTTTCTTCACCTGCAAAATAAACAAAAATATAAATAAAATAAAAAAAATAAAACACTTTTCTAGAAATGACTGGATTGAACCCATGGTACAAAAATAAATTTAAAAAATGCCATGAATGGCACATAAAATGCCTGCCAATAGTTTCCTAGTCCTCGTGTTAGTATTAGTAGGGCATGGAGATTATTAGGTGTCAATGACATGGACCTTTTGTCAAAATATGCAGTCTTGAACAAGCTTACTCTACAGACACCATCATTTTTCTTATTGGATTTACCATGACTGACATCTGACCTCTACAACCCCAAATCTGTAGGTTTCTTTATTACCCTATGCCATCCATAAAATTTATGCAAGGATGATACTCTAGAAGAAAAGTTATTAAAGAAAACTAATTTTCTCTAAACCATAATGACATTGACTTTTGACCTTCTGACCCTTCTCCCAATTAAAAGGACAACCCTCCACAAACTCCGGCCAAATTCTGTTCTTCTGAACCAAGTTATTATGCATAAACAATATTTCTTTTCAGTCCGAGTGACCTTGACATGATCTTTTGACCACAAAACAAACAGGCTTCTTTCTTACAGAAAATTAAAGTCAGTCACAAAGGCTGGTGATGTACATTATCAACACTGAAATATTTAAGTAGAAATATTTTTTATTTTTTCCAGAAATCAGTTGTTTTTTTTCAGTCAAAGTGAAACTGATGATAACCTTTTAACTCCAAAATGTGTAAGTTTCTTCCTTACCAGAAGTGTATGCTATTCTGAAAGTTTGGTCCAGGTATGTGAAACAGAAATAACATCGTGTAGAAACAATTTGTGTTTCTTTCAGTTACAATGACCCTGACCTTTGACCATTAGTCTTATTCCTCACCCATGTACAAGCTATCAATAAAACTTGATCATGTATGTAATGCTGAACTAACATTATAACATTATTGTGTAGAACCACTCCCATTTGTATTCTTCAGTCAGAGTGACAGTGACATATGATATTTTGATTGATATGCCTGTTCCATACCTCAGTTGCATCTTATCTACAAAGCCTGGTTCAGATAAATGATTAATTAATGTTGCTGTGCAGAAACCATTTTCATTCATTCAGTTATCTTAACCTTTCACATTTTTACCTTGAGTTTGGTGTATATCTATAGACTTTTCTCTTACCCCATGTACAAGCAAATAATCAAAGCTTGATGACAATACCACATATACTGGAGTAAAAGTCAACAAGATTAAAAGCCCACACACACACACACTTCCTCCACCTGCCCTTGGGCTGTGAAAAGCTCATTTTCTATGGTGCTAAGGTAAGTCAAGATGTACTTTGCCAATTAAATCTGTCTGTAAGTGGTGATTTGTTGCCAATAAGTTTAAGTTGCACTTTGGAAAAATAAGTAAGCCAAATCTGATCAGATCAGACAGACAGATAAATAGATTGATAGGAAAACAGAAATACTGATGTAAAAATAAATGCAGTTATATTAATGTCATATTTAAATGAACAACTTGCATTCTGTCCATCTTCATGCAAAAGAAAACAAAAATGAAGCCTGCATATATGTCACTCATAACTGAACTCACCCAAAATCTCAGTAATATACACTTAAGCACCAATTATATCAAACTCTGTTAATAAATGAAGTCTCTACAGTGTTAAAATGCTCAGTGGATCATGTGCAGAAAAATGATGTTAAACCCTACAACAACAACAACATTAGTATCTGCATGGTGGAAATTAATCCAAAATCAGTGATTTTAGAAATCTTTTTTCCTTCTCATCTGGGCTTTATTAGCTGTTGGAAGTATGCAACAATTGGTTTTCATATTAAGTAAATGGCATGTAATGCCTCATGTAAAGCAAACCAATGAATCTCATTGGCATCCCTTAGTTTACCTTCTTCATACTTGAAAAGTTTCTGAACTGTGCTGTTTTATCTGTGAATCTCTTTGAATAATATAACATTTACAAGTTTATGACCCTTAAAAAGTCTTTCCTATATATAATCATCTACTCTAGATGTGTCAAATGCCAAATGATGAGGAAAATATTGCAAATTCATTGAAAAGGGTTCACTTTTTTGATTTAGCACAGACTCCATTCTTCCTAACAACCATAAAAGATCCATCACTTCCAAATGCGTAAACATTTGCAACATTTAGGCACTTAGATTAAAGTTAAGATGTCAAGCCATTGGAGTTATTTTTCTTGGAATTTCTGCATAAGCTGCAATTCATTTCACTTTCAACTGTATCATATTCTAACCAGCTACAATCATACTTCCAGCCTTCTTGGAACACATGCATGAAATATTTGTTTTCCCCCCACCATTTTGAAATCCAAATGTTAATTGGAGGTTTAATTTTCAGTTAGTCTTTCATCTCACTGTTCCTGGGTTTCTCCATCTTGTTAAGTGCAGTCACCTGTATGGTCATTCTGATTTTCATAATCCAAGCAAGGGGATGTCCTAGCTGAAACACACTGCTAGTGTGTTCTAAACAACAACAGTCCCTCAGAAAGACTGATGTCACACTATCTGAGAAGAATTTCCAGAAAATCATGATAAGACCATTTCTTCTGTGTTAAAATTAGCTGTTGTGGTGACCATAGTGGATATCAGATCAGAACCATTTTAACATAGAAACAACTAAAGACCATTTCTTAAATACCCCATATTCAGGTGTTACGTATATTTGATTTAAATAATTTATTTATTTTTGTCAGATTCAAATTTGACATTTTGGACTAAAAATTCATTCATTGGGAATTTTTTCTAGAAAGTTTTCACTTTACAAGTAAACAACAGATGTTAACCTCATTTTCTGACCTTGCTTCAGAATGTAAACAAGCTTCTAAAATGATTGGTTGATTCCAAGGACATTAGAGCTTTATTTTAAAATGATTGGTTGATTCCAAGGACAAAATGGAGTAAAGTATAAACATCTTTCTAATTTAGTTGGGTCATACGATGTTTGCGTGATTTCTTGAACATGAGATTGTTCTGAGAGATTCTGGAAGGTCGTGACCCTTTCTTGTTTACGTAAAAAATAAGTACATAAGTGATGTTTTGGAGCGAGATATTTAGTAGAAGTTGGACTTTTATAATATTAAGTTGTGTCTTCTTTTTGAGTTATTTTTAATTACCGTGTACTGGAAATTGTGTCAATTCGTTTGGGATCAAGAGGAATTTATTGTGTTATTTGTCTAGAAATTACTTGTGCTCATTTAAATTATTATTAAAAAACTGACTTCATCATGTCACATCGACGTCCATATTGGATTTCATTGTCAAGATTCGAACCGGGAACTATTAGGACATTTTATTATCAGGACTCTTGCAATTCCACTAGTGGATTATATTGTGAATTATTTTCGATTAATTTTGGAATTGATTCTTAAAACCGTAAGTTTATTTTTTCTTTTCTGCAAAAATATTTATACTCAATAAATTGTTTGTTAAATTTTACAAGCTTATTATTTTCACTTCTTTCTATGTTGCTGCTTATTCGAGCCTAAGCACGTAACACAGGAGAAGTAGCAATTACAAGATTGTAAAGCTGGTGGTCATAATGGAATACAAATCAACAGCATTTTTCATTTTGGACCAAGAAGAAAGGAGAGAAAACAGGCCATCCTACAAACTCTTCTGGCTAATGAAAGTACATAGGAAAGAAAACAGGTCATCCTACTAACTCTTCTGGCTAATGAATGGACCGAAAACAGGCCATCCTACAAACTCTTCTGGCTAATGAAAGGACAGAGGAAAGAAAACAGGCCATCCTACTAACTCTTCTGGCTAATGAATGGACAGAAACAAGCCATCCAACTAATTCCTCTGGCTAATGAATGGACAGAAGACAGAAAACAGGCCATCCTACTAACTCTTCTGGCTAATGAAAGGCCAGAAAACAGAAAACAGGGCATCCTACTAACTCTTCTGGCTAATGAAAAGACAGAAATACAGAAAACAGGCCATTATACTAACTCTTCTGGCTAATGAAAGGACAGAAAATAGAAAACAGGCCATCCTACTAACTCTTCTGGCTAATGAAAGGACAGAAAAACAAAACAGGCCATCCTACTAACTCTTCTGGCTAATGAAAAGACAGAAAGACAGAAAACAGGCCATCATACTAACTCTTCTGGCTAATGAAAAGACAGAAAGACAGAAAACAGGCCATCATAATAACTCTTCTGGTCTATGACCAACAGACCTAAAACATAATGCTGCAGGCACTAGAAATTAGCAACCAGATTAAACATTTACCTGTTGAGCTGGTATTCTGTGCATTTTTGCAGCTGGAGTACCTGGTCTTGGGAAGAACTGATTAATGAAGAGACTGGCAAACTTGTACTCCCTAACAAGCTCTAAAGTTTCTTCAAAGTTCTGAAACAAGATAGAATGTAAAAGAAAAAAAATCCAGCCAATTAATCCTGTATGAATCTTGCAGTTCAGAAGGTGTATGAATCATGGACATTTTTTTTTTAAAAAAAGCATGCATGAAGTCCTCAATTTTCATTTTAAATTTTAAAAAATGCAAAATACATACAAATATTTTCTTTATGTCTATCTCTTCTTTAAGATTACCTTATACAGACCTTAGTTTTTTTCGATGTGTTATTTTGAAAAAGAAAAATTATATCTACCACTTTTAAGAGCAAAAACACTACTTACTTCTTCAGTTTCTGTCGGAAAGCCACAGATTATATCTGTTGCAACATTTACTCCAGGAACTCTGAAAATATTTTTACAAAGGGTTCATTTGGGCATGATATCTGGCTTACATTACTTAAATGTTGATCATTTCATAAAGCAGACTTTATTAGCAAGTTCACAACACAACCTATTTTAGTATATCTTGATAAAAAGCATTTCTGATGATAAAGACATAAACAATATGCAGTCTTTTGCTTATAAGTGAATTATATTCTACAATATTGATGACATAAACCTTTTTTGCAGTTTGACAAAAAACAATAAGATCTAAAAGTCCATATTTATAGAAATTTTTAGGATATGTGAAACAAATTGACTGACCACTGATTTGGTGTACACAATATCTGCAGTTCCTGAAAAAATCTGATGCTAGACACATCTGACACTAATTATCAGCTGACTTGGCTATAATCTGGTGAAAAAGTTATTCCAATCATGATAAATAAAGCCATATTTTATCTTGCAAACAACTGTCTCCCGCTGATGATTGGAAAGCCAAATTCCTGTGCCATACTAACACTGACTGAAGAGTCAAATCCAGACTGTGCAGTTTTAATAAGATGGCTTGCACTAGCCTGGGACTAACCAGCAATCAGTTATTTGTTTGACAGAAATATGTACTAGTGCTATCAGGCTATCTAATTTGTACAGCACGTAATTCACTCTGAAATAGGCATCAATTTTGCTCCTTATCAAAATCATCCAACAAGTTTGATCAAAATCTTAAAAGATATATAAATTCTATAAAGATGATAAAATCACTTATCAAATGTAATCATTATCAATTCATCATTAATAATTATTATCGTTTATATTTTATTTATCATTTGCTATCATATAATCATCATATGAACCTATTAACCAAGTCTGATCAACATCATACAGATCAGACTCAGATGCAAAATCACCTTATAAATATGAATAGATCCTACTCATAAAACTACTCAATGGATAGCTTGATGGTGTAAGTCAATTTACCAAATCTGATAAAAACCATGTTAGAAATTTAGTATGATAACATATTTTCCCTCTGACAAATCAAACTGAAATCTTAAAGACCATGTCTTATGAAACTGTCAAATGACTTGGATAGGTGACCTGTTGTGCCATAGCTATAGGTACCAACAGATCAGACTGAGCCCTTTGGGACTAAAGATCTTTATCCCAAGGCAGAGATAATGTCACTCAGAGAACAGAATGGGTCAAAGGTTATACTTGTTGCAACTGCTCTAACATGATGAACCAAACTCCATAACAAATTCATTGGGTTGAAGTTATTTCTCAATAAGCAGAGTGAATAATCCACATAATCCAGGACAAAAGGGTTTGTACTGTTAAAATGTTCTATGCATGTTTGAGAAGTTATAAAGAGGATGATCACTCCCCCCCCCCACCAATGCAATGGCTCTGATATTTTAAGATACCATTTCAAAGCTTTGTAGGTAGTCTTGAGCTGAAATGTCCTGAGTAGACAGTGATTTTATTACAATTGTCTGGTCTGGTTACCCAGGGACATCAGCCCATTCTTTGCAATAAAAGTGGGTACCATTCTGAGTGAAACTGACTCATCTTGTCAAAAATGCATCTGATTCGGGTCCACTGATAAAAGCATGGATTAAGCTGGTTCTGCCTGCTATCACAACATATCAATGAGGGAGCAGGTCTTGTACAAAAGGAGAGTCAAAGATGCCATTGCAAAAGTCGGTCCATGAGCAATATTGATCCATTAAATTGCAACTATAAGCACCAAGAAATGTATGGATGATTTTGTGTGCTGACTGCCAAAGTAGTGAGGAGGCAGGACTTGTATTATAGGTTAACTAATTAAGCTTCTGAGAGCAGTTCAGTTGGTTGACATGCTCAGCATGATTAATCCCCATGGAAAGTCCACTTGACCAAGGGTCCAGTGCCATTGGCCAGGTGGAATCCAAATAAATAGAAGATCAGACAGGTCTTTATGTCATGCTCTATTCTCTCTTCTATGATTACACTGTGGGCTAGTAATGATGGAATGGTAAGTTTAATTGTGATGGGTGCTGTTTCTCACATAAGAGCCTAGAAAGTTTGTTAACCGCTGCAATAAGGTACTCTGGTGTGAACCAATGAGATATATTCCATTGCTTTCCCTTACTGATCCGGCTGGTCGTGAGTGAGGAGGCAGGTACTGCTGAACTGCTGTATTCCCTATTTTATTAAAGTAATCAGGAGGAAGAGACTCTTAGATACTTTGGTTCCTGTGTCACATTCAGAATCCATAGTGTTTAGATATGTATACATGTGGCCATCCTATTGTATAGGGAGAAGCAATCAGCCCGGCATTTGGGTGCAGGGTTGGTGTGACAAAGGTTGCCATTAATGTCCATCAAAAGTTGATCCCTTTGAGCATGTATTTTATGAAACTGGGGAATGAAAAGGCAGTTCCATTTGTTCTTGTTTGCAGAAATATGAGTCCACCAATACATTAACCAGCTAAGGATATATTGAACTGCCTGGAATGTCATTGAGGACAGCACTTTAGAAAAAGAAGGAAACAAATGCCTGAATACTTGTTCCACTTTGCTATGTGAGATCAGGCACCACAGTGAAAATATCAGGCAGAATGAGAACTCTATTCTCGAGTAGTTTCACCAGCCACCAATGATGCTTTCAAAAATTGACATTAATTTCCATGACATGGGCATTGAAATAATGATCCCAGTGAGCCACACTCCTATGTCAGTCAGAAAAGTTAGGAGGCTTGCTCACCCACTGTACTCTGTGTGCACTTTCAATCACCAAATGATGTGTTTGTAGAGCTATCACTGATGTGAGTAAAAAGTGCCTTCGTGATGTAACCTTGAAAGGTTGCCAATTGAGAGAGTTAGTCACATTTTCAAGGTTTTCTCTCCACTGGGAACTCATTATTATTATTATGAGACCAATAAAGTGAACAAGGACTAACAATGTCTGCTGCAGTAATGAGCAAAACTCAGATGGCTAATGAATACTTTAGCTGATGGACTGTACCAAAGAGGCATAGAATTTACCATTGCAAGAATTCAAATCATCTTTCCCCAGTGAAGACATTTTATGCACATGAAGGCAGAGTCCAGACCTAGTCAAATGAATCTTGAAAGGGTATGAGGTCTAAAATGTTCTTGTTGACAAGAGATTGAAAATGAAAGGAAGCAACAATGTAAAATATTGTCTTGCTCCAAAATATAATCTTGTTAAAGGCATATAACAGTATGTCTGAAAGCTGTTTAAATGGGGAGTGAAATCACATCTCTTACAGGTCTACACCGATTGTGCAGTCATCACAACTGTGTGTATGATTTGGATTTTTAATATAGCTTTAAAAGAATTTCAGTCATATTGCTATGATGTCTGCAGTGTGGCATTTTATAGTTATGTCTATCACTGGGGCATCATGCTGCATACATGTAGTAAGATGTCCCATCAAGTCACATTGTCCTGACACCAGGCCGACCAGTTCTAACACTAACCTCTTATGCTGAGCGAATAGCAAAGCAGCTGTTAATACCTTTTCTTAATAAGTCTTTGGTATGACTTGGCCAGGGTTCCAACCCATGACCTCCTGCATCAATCACAAACCCAAGAGAGTAATAGTTGAGTGAATGCATTTAAGTTAAGGATCAAAGTACAAGAGCTGCATTGTAGCTGAAAGAGCTGTTGCCAAAGACATAGTACTTGTGCTGAACCTGATATTGAGACCCAGACAGTACTGTGGATCCCCAGGTTCTAATGGCAAATCTTCTCCAATCGGGCACAAAAGAATGAAGTCTTCTTCCTACCAAGATCTGAAATAAGGGTAAGATGTGAGGCCTCTATGTATGTCGTCAAGATTGGGATGGTTTCATGGAAATGATGGTGGAATGAATGGACCTCCCTTGACTATTCCACTTAGTAGTTCAAGAGCTACAGAATGGATTCCAAGTGGCATGTGCTCTATGGATGTCCGTGTGACCTTGCTGATTGAATCATAAATCCCTCCATGATAAGTGAGATAGATGGACGGTGGTTTGAAGCAAATTCCATCAACCTGACCATTATGGTAGAAGAATAGATGATTGAGATTGGGAGTATACCTTGGATCCGTAATGTGATAGATAGCCTTGAATCTTTTCCAAATGATATAAGTTCATAGTTGCTATTATGGCTATAGAATGTTGTACCTCTATACTATGAAGTAAACTCATATGAACATGTAGTTGCTTATTCCATTCAGATTCATGGTGGAAGGATATGTTAGATACAAGTTTGATTCCGGGGTCATGATGTTGTGAATCAATTTGAGTATTCACATGTAAAGCAGGAGGCATTTGTGACATAATACACCTGGAGATGCTTGAACTGACAACATACTCAATGTCAATAGATTTTGGAAGAAATTAATTGTAGAACCTTTCATTGATAATTCTATTACAACTACATAGTCTTAAACTACCTAAAGGAAAAGAATGAAAGCCAAAATGTTTTGCAAAATTTAATGTAAAAAGAACTATGGCATTGTGAAATAAATTCCAAAGATTCCTAGAATTAGTAAAACAAGTCATTATGATTAAAGTTTTCAATAAACTTTAGTGCTATCCCAAAATAAATTCACTGCTGGAAATGTGTTGCTTGTGTCACAGTGATGTGAAAACAGTCTTTTGTTGAATCAAAATAATACAATCCAGGAATATATCCTTATTATCATTTTCTAAAGAAAAAACTATTACCTATGGGAAATTTCATTCTGCAAGGTTCCTAATGTTTACAAGATAAAAGCTTAGCTATAACTGGAAAGTATGTTACTAAAATTATAATATAAACTATGGTAACAACAGGTAGATTCCTGCATTTCATGGAGAATTTCCAATGTTCTGGACACAGACTGCGATAAACATGTTTACAAATTCAAAAGCGATTATTCAGGTCAGATAGAAAATGAACTTGATTTTGGACAAGGTCCAGTCCAAAATACAATTATCCATAGCATACAATGAATACAAATATTTTTTTAAAACAAATTAAGTACATGTAACAAACAATGGAAAGTAAATATACATAACATCTCCCCTCATAAAGAAAAAAAAAAGATTTATCCATTAAAGCTTTTATTAACTATTTATTAACTGTATATTTGATAAAAATTTACTTCAGATGAAATATTATGAATAATACAAGTATACATGAAACTTCTATAGATATGAAAGTACATCTGCTATTAGATTATATTATCCCATGACATGCCTGATATCAATATTGTATTCCTGCAACATCAAACTCAGCCTTGATAATCTTTGATTTTTGTTTTTCATCTCGCCAATGAAAGTAAAGTGGTTATGATCACTAGAAAGATTTATCAAATATGAAGCAGAACTAATATAAACTTCGAGGTGTTGCAAAGCCAATATTAAAGCCAAATATTCCTTTTCAAATAATTTTTCTGGTGCTTATTTAATTTTTTTTAGATAATAGCACATTGGATGATCTACACTATTTTTGTCAATAACAATAATTCACTAACCCCAACATCACCTGCATCAACCAACATTTTAAATGATTGACTGAAATTAGAGCTGAAAGAATTTGTTCACTCTTTAAGTATGGCATTTAACCAAGAGCCTCCTGCCATTTTTCATACCAATTAAACTTGTTTTTTTTTGCTCAAAAAAATTGTTCAGGGGTTCAGCACACATGGAAAGATTGGGAGCAAAGATTTCGACAATAACGAGTAATACTCAGTTGCTTTATTAATGATAGGCAGATTCAAAGACAGCCTTGATCTTAGCATTTATAGGTTAACTTGTCCATGTCACACAATATGTCTTAGAAATGTAACAAGCATGACATAACACACTTTTGGATAAATTAAATGTCAAATTTGCATCAGTGAGTGTCCAAAAATTTCCAAATCATCTCTAAGTGATCTTTCTAGGTGTCATCATCAATGTAGTCATCACAATTACCTTGACAGATGTAATCACATTCTTTAAATGCTGAAAAGTATAAGGTGAATATTTTATCCCAAATGACAATTCTTTATATTACTAAAGTACACCTGGAGTCATGAATGCTGAAATTTACTTTGCCTTTTCCACCAGTGGAATTTGCCAGAATACTTTCAGAAGGTCAAATTTTGTGCCATATTTTGCATTTCCAATTTTGTCAATACCGTCATTGATTCTTGACAATGAAAATTAATTTACTTTGGTCAGACACTATTTACTTTTCTATTGGTCAGACACTATTTACTTTTCTATAACCAGTGCACATATGGAAAGTATTATCATCATTTCATACAATAATGCATGGCAAACTCCAGTTACTTTTACACAATTCTTTGAAATCATTCTCCTGAAAATAGCAAATTTCTTTATTCAAACTGTTCTGTTTAAGAAGGTTCAATCTGCATGGATGCTGTGAATGGAATCTACGATTTCAGGATCATGGTAGATCTTATTTGTTCATCTTATCTGTAATGACCATAGTACATAGCCTGAGGAAGATTTTGAGGTATGGCCATGAGAGTCAGAACTCTATCACCAGGCCTAAAACTCCTTTCCTTTGTATTTTTGTCATACCTTAATTTCATTGATGACTGAGTAGAGTGCAGATTAGATCATGCAATAGGCCTTTGACAATGTATATTTACAATTTGAAACAGTTTAGATTAATTTCTGTAACTTCATCTTATTTTAAAGAATAAAAAGTCAAACAACTAATAATCATTCCCAACTGCTTAAGATTACAGTAACTTGCAAACGGTAAGTATAATTTTGTATTGATTCTTCCACTCTTGTATCAGTATATTAGGTATCAATATTGATAAAGTATTGATACACTGATTAATCATTTTACCCCTATATAACAAATACTGATCAATGCGCAATAGTTTAGAGACATACTGTAAACTCACTTGGCCTTATAGTAAACTGAACTAAAATACTGTAAAGATTTTGTATTTTTTAATGATATTTTATGGCTCTATGGTCACAAACGTAAGTAACAGAAAAGAAGCAATGCTAACACGTTCTGTAGAACTCAACAAACAATTGAATTATCAAATTTCTAAATGAAAATGCGAGAGGAACTTACAGTATTATAAAGCAAATCCAAACTAGTCCTTATACAGGTCTTTGAAAATCCTAACAAATGAAAAGTTCCTTATAAATTAAAAAACTGGAAATGTGATGGTCCTCCAAGATCTGTGACATTGTCAAGATGATGTTGTGCAGAATTCCTTCAAATAATTTATAACAGTTTCAGAATAAACAAATCCTCACTAACTCGTGCCCTGATAAGTCGCAAACCCGCTTATAATGTGGGGTCAGGCACGGATCTCATTATTCAAATTAAAAATTACCATAAATATTAGCCCTATTTGTTGAACTTGAAAAAAATAAGGATCAAAATTGATAAATGAAACATTGCTGTATAGCTCATTTTATGTTAAAAATGGTAGATTGGACCTTGCAATTTTCATCAACATTATGAAATTATTAACTTTTAATTAGAAGTCATATATCTGTTTACGTGTTCTTTGCAGAACACAGTAAATAATGAAATTTTTAATCAATGCATTTCTAATTTGTAATTCAGTGCTCAGTTTGATCATTTACACATCACCATTATAGTCCAAACAATGAGCACTTTCTATTTCCACTATAAAGTCCAAACAAAATTAATGCTTCTCCTCTGGAATAATATCTAAGTACAACATAAAATATATCTGCAGCCTTAAAACAAGAACACAATAAATTTTTACTGACTCCAAAAATTGAAATGAATCTAGCTGCCTAATTCTTTCCTTGTATATACCATATATTGAGACTCTATGATCCTTGTGACAGGATATACTACTCATTCTTCATTGCTTTTGCCTACAAATTTATCCTAGCCCAACCAATGAGAAGCTATATAATTATTCTAGAAACATCAAAACCCCTTCTGTCACTGAGAAATTAAGCCATAAGCACCATTTAATTCTTATTATTAAGATTAAAATTAATAATTATCAACACATATGTAAACATCTATTTATAGATCCTATGCAATATTATAATCTTAATAGACTGAAGTCACAGGCAAAACGAAATAAAGATATTCTGTATACATTACAGCCATGAATTTGTTTTATAAAAATGAGATAAAATCTAGAGTTACAAAAACATAGATATACATAACATCAAAGTTAAAAAAATCAGAATTCTATAACTCAAATCTCTCAATACTCATTAACTGAGAAAAACAAATTTTTTAATGTCTCATATGAACTTCCTAGAAAAGATACATTAAACATATATTGTATGTATTAATTTGTCTTTGATAAAACTAGTACAGTAAATGTAAGAAAGTCCTGGGACATGAAGTTTTATTTACAAATCTCATTAGATTACTAGAACTAAGTTTGTTTTTCCAGGGAATGAAAACTTGTTTTAATCAGCTACATTTGACACGTACTATGACAGAATAAATTTATGTACAATCATAAAATTTTAAAAGCTAAGTGCAGGTGCTGAGTACCTCTCTCTAAGGAAATCTACAACCCTCCTGAAATCAGCGGAGCAGTACTCTCTCTTCATATCCATCAGAACACTGTCTGATCCAGATTGGACAGGGACATGGAGGAAGGAATATACTTGTGGATGATTTAATATCTTTTCTATTTCCTGCAAAAATGACATCACAACATCTAAAAAAAAGCAAAACTATGAAGTAGCTATGAACAGAGTAGATGGTCAAGTTGATCACAAGCAAAAGTAGTGTGAATGAATATAAATTATTGAATAAGGGCCATAATTCTGTAAAAGAATAAAATCTGATCATAATCAAATTCATCCGACACCTTGCTGATTAGAATTCTGCTTTGAAACATGGCTGAGATAAAACAAAATAAGTGAATCCTACAGAAGTCACAAAGATGTGTTAGTCATTGAATGGTCATAACTATAAAATGTTAAAACTTATCTTACAACTTCTCTGAGAGTTTCTTAAGGTGAAGCTGCACAGCCAGTCTGATTGAAATCAATAAAAAAAATTATGTCATAGAAATTCTCATGCTAAGTTGATCAATGGTCACAACTCTGTAAGAAATTGCAGAGATCTAGTCATCATCTAGTTAATCTGAAACCTAAATGAAGTGAAGCTTCTGTCAATCTGGTTTAAATTTTAAAGAAAGTAAATGTTAGTAGAGTATAATTAAAAAAACCAGTAGAATGCTTATTCTAAGTTTATATGGCCATAACTCAATGGAATAGAGTCAAAATCTATTCATCACTGAAATCCTCCAAACTCCTAAAATAAATCTTCATTGTGAATTTGACGGAGATCAAACAAAATGCATGAATGCTCAAGTTTTTACAATCCATTGGAATGCAGAGGTGAAAGGACTATTTCAGAGAGTCAGTGTAGGTTGCTTATAAAAAACACATATGACTTCAATTTTACTTGCTCAAAAGGGATTCTACATTATTTCTCAAATAAGCAACTAATATAATTAAAGAAATAATTACAAAACTAATATTTGTTTTATATACATTTTCTATTTGTCTCCAACTTAAACATCATCATCATAAATCATGTGACATTATTTCCTGACAATAAGTTGATTCCATTTAATTTCAGTGGGTCTTTGATGACTGGCCAACTGATTTGCGGAGCACTGGGATGCTGATTCAATAGCTCTCAGAAACTGACCAAAAATTATCAAGATAAAGCTTCACATCAAAGTTAACAGCAGAAGCTAGAATGTTCAAAAAGCTGTGCATCAACAATGCAAATGCTACAATGATCAAGAGCCATAACTCTAAGAAATATGTGAAAATGTATCATCAAACTTATCTCAGCTGTTTTTGAGAAGTATTGAGCAAGTGTTGTTAAAATGTTATATTAAATATTGAAACTAGTGTTAGCAATGTTGCACATTAGTAATGCCAGTACTAAAATGATCAAAGGCCATAACGTGAAGAAATATGTGGAGAACGTGTTCATCATTGAATTCATCTGAGTTCTTGTTAAAATGAAGCATTGATGTAAATTTAGGTAAAACTAATTTTTTTTAAAAAAATGTTTCTTTGATAATAATCAGTCATAATACCTTAGGAGAACTACTACTACCTCACAATCAAGCCCTACCAGGTAAAATCTTTTAGTTAAAAATTATCAGCCCACCTAGATGTCAGTTAGCGTTATCTCCCCTTGACACTGGGATTAGTGGCAAATTCTGTGAATATCTCAGTTACTGCTGGAAAAGAAGGCATGTTCTCTATATAGATGTACTGGTGGGATGCTGAGAGGGTATATGTGTATTATTAGTATTATCGAAGAAACATTTTGCTAGGAAAAACAGTAACTTCTTGCACACAGTTTGGGTCCACTGGTTCTGCTGATTCTGCCTACCATCGCTAGTGCAGTGTCTGCCTGCCATCGCTAGTGCAGTGAGGAAGCATGTCTTATATGAAATGTGAACCAATACGGCCCATGAAAATAGTTTAAGATGGGGTCTTGTTCAATCAGGTTAGTACCCATGATATATTCCACTTTGGGTACAGCATCAGTGTCTTTGGCCATATATAACCAAAGCTGGTCAGAACAGACAAGTCTTGGCTTTGTCCAATATCCTCTATTCCGAGATGATGCAGGGTCTTAGCATTCATGGAATGGTAACCTTTGATTGTACTTGGTGCTAACATTTTCTCATCTTGAGCCAGAGGAGGAAGTTTGCTATCTGAGGTATTAATGCCTACAGTGATATTATGTTCTTCTCTATACCACTGTGTGAAGATTTGACATTTGCCTTTGTATGCTTTCAGAGAGAGAGAGAGAGACCATCTTGCTTCAGCAATATCCTCCACCACTGGTTAAGAGAAGGGTTCTTTTTTCTGAAAGCTTATTTATAATGATTTAGACATGCATGCTCTGAAGCCCTGAGCAGATTATGGAATATCTCAATTTTCCTGGGAATTTCCATTGCGAGATTGATGAGATCATTAACTCATGAGTTCTCTAAGATACACAGGACAATCAGAATGAGATGACAATATGATTATCTTTGCTTTCTGTGTCAATATTTGGAATCAGAGGTGTTGGAAGGTAACTATATGCATGTATGGACAGAGCATCAACTGCCCCAGCTTTTGGATCTGGTGAGACAAAGGTTGGGAGTTGGGAATTCCACCTTGTTGCAAATAATACCACCAATGGTTGGTCACATCCTGCATATATCTGATTAATAACTAAGAGATGAAGAGACCATTCAATCTGTATTAGATGACTGGTTTAGGTTAATGAGTTTGCTAACACATTTAGTCAGCCTGGAATATGATGAACTTGGATGTGGATATGTTGTTGAAGACACCACTTTAGAAAATCCCAAACCAGAATGCAAAGGTCTGAGGACTTGGTTCCACATTGCTATTTGAGATTAAGCCACCACATGTGTTAACAGTTTCACATCAGGAACTCGCTACACAAGTAGGATGACTGTCAGTCACATTCTTCTTATATTTGCACAATTGGCATCAGGTTTTGCTCGTAGTCTAATCTGTAAAACCAACAGAGCAAAATGTATAAACAAGTGTAGTTCTGCGCATCTTTTAAATTAATATGGCGAATGTGGCAATGAAGTACCACTATTAATAATATTGTAAGAAATTCAGGGGGGGAAAGGATGGGCTAACTTGTGGAATGGTAATAATAAATTTAAAGAAATGCTAAGTCAGAACCTTTTTAGTTCTGACTGTATGAAATTGTGACAAGATGCTTAATAAAGGAAATATGACTAAAATCACGAATGTATTGATTATATATAACATATGTAATACACAAATGCTATAATATGCTGGCCTTCATAACCTCAACATAATTATTCAGCAAGAAATGGATGAACCATGGAGTAAGTATTTTGAAAATTAGCCATACAGTCTTAGTGTGGTAGGAGATAGCTGCTTATTTAAGATGGCACAATATTACTTTTATATTAAGCCTGAATCAATAGAAGTGAACTGAAAATTTTACTGAAGTGATTTGATTCCTATTGTTGTACTATATACTTGTAATTCCAGTCTATTTTTGAGAATAAAGAAATTAAAATTTCTTGACTTGTCTTATTTTTATAAGCATCTAAGAGTTTCTTAATGTCTTTCAATAAATTTGTAATTATAACTAGCTCAATACAGTTTTTTTTATTTGGTGTAGATGTGAATTAGAAGAAACTAATGTTGACAGATATCAGCCAAATTTAAAAAATTTGCTCCTATTTATATTCTTCAGAAAATAGTCATGTGATGTAATTTTAACCACTCATTGCTTGTCTAGGATACCAAACAGGTCCTATGGTAATGAACAGATAATATGCAACCAGTGAAACAGACGTGGGTTACTATACAATTTAATTATGTAACTACTGTTAAGTGTGTGATGATGGCAAAGTGATAACATTGCAAACACAGAACATTGTCATCAGAGTATGAGAGATGAGTTGGAAATATATCTTCTTTTTAAAGTAAAGAAGCCTCCAAATTGTAAATGGAAGTACTTCCAGAAACTGGTAATTGATTTTGCAAGGCCTCTGTTGAGTGTACAACTTGGCACAAGCAGAAGTAGTAGCTGAGGTTGCTGCCAATCCCAGTGTCAAAGCGAAATCACTCTAACTGCTACTTACGTGGGTAGATAATTTTTACCTTTCTTAGTGAAGAGTTTTAACCCAGGCATCCTGGATTTGTGAAGCAGTAGTAGTTCTCCAAGGATAGTATAATCGGATCATGTATTTGAAGAAGAAATATTATAATAAATTTGCAAGCTAGAATTTTTACAAGATTGACATCAATGTATATGATAAGATGGTCCAGGGTAATAACTCAGCAAATGAACTGAATGAAATTACCATCAAACTCATCAAAGCTGTTCTTAAGATGAAACTTCTTAGCTAATCTGGTTCAAATAAAATAAATGTAGATGCCAAAGCATTTACAGCATGGATACACAAAAGCATATTTGACTGACTAGAGACCATTTCAATGTCCTCTTGCATTAGTGGAAAGGAAAATAATATTTTTAACAGAAAGCTTTCTAATTGTGATCATTATCCTGTCCAAAATTGAAGAATAAACATCACAAACAACATAATTTTAATTTAATAAAATAATCTGTATGATGAATCTTTACTGATAATTTCTTCTAATCTTTATTTATTCTTGATCTAACCTCTAAATGCTCCAAAATGTAGGGAGGATTGGTCATTCCTAATCTCATCATTGCACCCTCTGGTATCACTTCTACTATTTGCCACAGTAACTGTGGCAATGTTACTCCAATGTCATGACCATAGGCACCCAGATCTTCAGATGTCAACCAAATCTCTACAACACCTTCTGTAGCAACAAAAATAAAATATAATAAAACAAAAAAATCAAAACAATCCAGAATATAATTAACAATTGACTGCCTCATCTCCATCATTCTTTATGTAGTCTCCATTAGCCAATGTAAATATTAATAATCATATATAAAAAAAAAATCATACAAACGTGATCGTGACATTGAAGTGTTGGCCCCTGTGGCAAGGCATAAAGACACAAAACAATAAAAGTATTTTTTTTTCTTTCAAAAAGAATATTTTTGTAAAATAAGAAAGTAAATGTACTATAATGATATCATAAAAACTGGAGATTACTTTCGTGCTTTTCTCTTCTAAAATGTTAATATTCTTACAATCTGCTTCAGAAGCATGTAACAATGTCTACCATCAGAAGCCATATTTTATTGTGTGAAAGCCTCAGAATAATCTTTAAGTAATAACCAATACAACCACTGTTAGAAGTTTACTTCCTACATCAATGATTACCTTTTTAAGCCATGACAGCAGAGACCTCACACAAAACCTGCAGTCCACTCATTCACATGTATATACACACAAAACCTGCAGTCCACTCATTCACATGTATATACACACAAAACCTGCAGTCCACTCATTCACATGTATATACATGTACACACAAAACCTGCAGTCCACTCATTCACATGTATATACACTATAAACCTGTTTAGGGCAACATATAATATAACATGCAATAATTATCATTGAAAGTTTATGGTTGAACTAGAGGAATCAAAATCTCACATAAATTTTGCACTGTTTCTTCAATATCAGACACAAATCCTAAGGTGAAGACAAGTCGACACTAAACAAAACTGTATAATTCCTTTGAAAATAATGCAAGTGCAATGAAGTCTTCTGATGATGACTATAACACATAGATATACTAAACACTGCATAAGTAGTTATATTCAGACAATTCTGTCACGTTATATATTCATTTAAATCATAGTGGTTCATGACTCCTATAAAAACCACTGGAGCACCAGATTTGTCAACATGTGCTTCTTTAGATGATGATCATAATATGTACCAAGTTTCTAGGTAATTCAACCAATAAGTGGATTTGCCACAGCTCACCAAACTTACACAACTTAATAGTTGGCAATTTCAGTAAGCAGGTTTATGCAGTACTATAAGAACACAATCCAATCAAACTGTTTCTAAAACTTTATTTCATGTAATTTTGACTTACTATAAATTGTCTGATAAAAATTATTGTCAAAAGATGAAGGCATAATTAATATGTAAGGTCTCTTATTTTTAATCAAAGCCATCCAAGATGTTTTAAAAGTTAAATTTATAGACACATCTTTAATCTGTGGTCTACATGGTCAAATGTCTTTTACATGAATCAAAATAATAATTCACTGGGGCCATGCATTTCTTTACTCCTGGTATTTAAAGTGTTTTTGAAGAAATGCATACTGGTTTTATTTTATAAAACTAAAAGCTGAAAATACAAAAGGCATTCCCAAAAAAAATTTGAGTAATGGTACTGATATAAGGAAATGCCTTAAATAATACCAAATAAATAACATAAATAACAGATATTTCAGGTACATGGAAATACTATGAACTCATTTTAACTAAACATATTAAACTTTCTTCTAAATATTTAAGAAATTTCAAATATGGTAATGGGATTATAAATAATTTTCTCCAAATAAATTTATAAACTTAATTATAATTAATTATGTTCTTATTAAAAGAAAATAACAATTAGAAAAAAGAAGCCCAAGTGGGCAACCTCCATTTTCTGCTGCCAGCCATTGAAGAAAGAACAGTCAGCTCAAATTTCATGTTTCATTAAATCAGATCAGAAGTACAACCTCTGGATTTGTAACAAGCTCAGCAATCAAGATCAGCTAATTAAAATGAATGAATCTTGCTCATTAATAAAACTCATCCAAGATTTCATGATATATAACAATATTCCAAATTTAATTTAAATTGGAACAAAAATATGGACTCAAATGATAACAATCAATTATTGACAAATAAATGATGCATGATGAACCGAGAGTAATACCATAAAATCACTTGGTTTTATTTATAGGTGAGCCATAAACCACAATTACTGCATGAAAAATTAAATAATTGTGTAAAGAAAATAGGTTCAAAGGATGTTAAGAATTTTAAATGATACAAAGCTTTCTAAACCCTTTATTATTATTAATTTATTTTTATTTGTTTTGTTAAAGAAACAAACTTCAACTTTCCAGGCAACTGAAATGTAGGCCAATGGAACTTGAAAACAGATCCATTTGCTTGTGTGAAAATTTGAATTAATTTTAAGTAAAGTCTGACTAAAACATTAAAACTTTAATTTGTAGAAAAGTGTTGATTTGGGCTGCCTAGTGTGTAAGATTTTTCTGAAAATTTAACTATTTTTACGATGATAGTCAACATCAGACATGCTAAATAGCACCATTGTTTAGGCAGTATGACCTCAACCCCCAAAACTGAAATATTAGGGTTGATGTCTTAAATTCTAGGATTTCATTGTATCTTTTAGGAAGTATCTTATGTTACACTTTAACAGAAATAGTGGTAGCACATCCGCCTCAGATGCGAGAGGTTGTGGACTTGATTTCCAGCTGAGTCATACCAAAAACTTACAAAAATGGTACTAACAGCTGCCTAGCTTTAAGAGGATAGTGTTAGGAATGGTCAGACTGGTGTCAGGATAATGTGACTGGGTGGGACATCATGCTACATGTCTGCGGCATGATGCCCCAGTGGTAGACATCACTAAGAACTGCCACTGCAGACATTGTAGCGATATGATTGAATTTTTTTTAAAACTACATTAAAAATCTAAATCAATGAGTTGGTGAGTAATGTATCATTGTTTATCCAATCTTCCAGTTATTTCTGCATAGAAATGATAATATGCTTACTTAATTAAAAGTAACTTTGTTTGATCTAAGTCAAAATGTGTTGGGATGTTTTCACATATGCTTCAGATTCGGAATAGGTAACTTCTTTTTTTAATTGGTGGTGGTCATAATCATGCAAGTATTTAGTAACAACATGGTCAATTGTGGCTTTTACACATGTAAATGATTATTATAACTTTCTGCTTAGTATTATGCCATCTCAATTTCTCAATGTAAAGTTTTGCAAACACAATGGTTTTTGTGTTTTGTTTGTCTTGTCTATGTTTTGTATTTGCCTTTGAAAAACACTCATTAACAGTCGAAAGTACTTAATCTAGTATTTAACTAGTTTTGCACTTTTGCACTGTTCGTTTTCAATTTATTGCATATATATATCACTTGACTTTAAGTTGAAAGTCCTTTAATCCGCCAACCTCCAATCAAAGCCAAAATGTACAAGGCACTTTATTCCAACGCCCTGGTACTAAATTACTAAATCACTAAATAAGCAAATAGTTTCAGCACTCATCAGTTAAACAGAAGAAATGGTTTTATCTTCGATTCGAATAAAATCTTATTGGTTGAGTAAAGTTTGCTTCTCTTTGAAAGACCTTTTCAAAATATAGTTGCTCCTTCTGTCATAGCTATAAGACATTTTCTTGCTTTTTTCAGAAAGAGATCCAAGAAATGTCAGTACCGTTATATCAAGTAACCAATTAGTGACTTTAGTACAAAACAACTTCTATTCATGTTGATATATAAGATATGGAAGCTGAACTTGTGGTTACTAAGGAAGAAACTGCCATCAACGATGCAAGCACAGCTCTAAAACAAAATGGCAACCATATTGAGTTCAATACGTGAATGGAAAAATCCAGAAAGCAGTCAACAGGTAAAAAATCAAAAAGTGGTTGTTTTATTTAGGTGATGTTAATAACCTGTACAAGATATCACAAGTTTTCTTTAGAAGGATTTCATGTTAAAACTTTATGACAATATTTGGTATGTTTAAGCATCTCGACAAAAGTCTGCATGGTGCTACTCTAAATGCATTAATAATCCAGTTGGTGAGGGAATTCATGTTTATAATACAATGGTGCTAAAAGAGTTTCCTTTAACAGCAGGTAGTTTTGAAAGCCATGCAGCTTGTATATTTACATGTCACATGTTGATAAATTACACTGAAGAATGCATTATTTGTCATATATTTTAGCATCTTGTTCACTTCTGCTGAAATGTGGAATCACATTATAGTATTACAATATGAAACACTGTTGCAACACTGGTAACTGTTATAGAGCATACATAGATCTGACAGCGTCAGCTTTGGGGCCATGTTCTGGTGATTAAAATCTGCCAATAAAGAGAGTTTTCAGAATTTGAAAGTGACTCAAAACAATTTGCAGAAATTGACGCTCTTCAGCCGTAATGCTCAGTCTTCAAAACTTGAAGATATAAGACTTCATCTGAGTGGCTCAAAAAATTAGCGATTATGGTTAAAAACACTGTTCAACAGAACATGATCCCTAAGCAGTCACTGTCAGATTTTCATGTAGGACAGTTGAGATTTCATTTTAGTCAGTCACTGTCAGATTTTCATGTAGGACAGTTGAGATCTCATTTTAATCAGCCACTGTCAGATTTTCATGTAGGACAGTTGAGATTTCATTTTAAACAGTCACTGGCAGATTTTCATGTAGGACAGTTGAGATCTCATTTTAAACAGTCACTGGCAGATTTTCATCTAGGTCAGTTGTGATCTCATTTTAATCAGATTACTTCATGTACATAGTTTTGTAAAATAGGAAAAATTATCAGTTTTAAACATTATAAACATTTTGGTTCACAGAAAGCACAGAGCACACGACAGTTGGATAAAATAAACAATTGTGTTGATATATTCAAATGGTATAGACTTTATTACATTCTTGGATAAAGAGTTTTATTGTTAAAAGGTTAAAGGTTAATTTCTATGGCCAAATTTGAATGGCTTCATTATATTGTTTCTTTGGTACCAGGTGTAATTGGTTAAGAGTTTGATTTGTTTGGTCCATCAGAGCAAATTAGCTCCATTATCATATTTTTATCACCTAACATGCTGAAGCCACGTAAACAAGGGCGTCATTTAAAAAAGGCAGTCATTTAAAAAAGGCACAATAATAATAACACCTTATTTGTAATAGTAATTTAAAATGACTGATTCAGTGCAATTAAAGCATAGAGATGATTTTGTTTTGTACTTTGGATGCAATAATTTATAAATTTATCTGTAATTTAGTACAGCTCATATTGACAAACCTGATTTTCTTTATGAACTTATGCATGTCATTAAATAATGTATCACTGGAGCAATTGTATATAATTGTGTACATAAAACTTATGGAAAGGAATGAATTTGAATGTATTCTAAGTTGTAATGTAACATTTCCCATTTCCTGTAAATTGTTGTTAATAATGTATCTATCTCTCTATCTATCTGCAGTTTTATAGAAGTTTGTACCTTCACACCCACCCACCCACCCACCCAAAGATCTATTGGTGGGTGATTTTAACATTAAATAAATTCTATCAGTGGCTACTGAATGCCTTTAAAAACATCTTAGGGTGGCTACCCAAATTCAAAATTTCCTTCTCATGGTCCCATAAATGTTTTAATAGAACAGCCCTTATGGATTTATTCTAAACCCATCATGTACAACAGAGAGTCTGATTTTCTTAGAAATGCCATCTTATTTAATGTCTAATCAACATAATAAATTGGGGAGAAAATTGTTGGCCTCTAATAGCATGCAGGTGGGTGCATCAAGTCTAAACTACACCTCTGATCTCAGCAGGAGGTCACTTTCACAGGTGAGTGCATCTGGCCTAATCTACAGCCCTATTCCCAGCTGGGGATTTTAATTTGAGTGGTACTTGTGAATCTTGATTGTCCAGACTGACTGACCCAGAACTTCAAGCTCAACCATAATATATAAAATAGTAAAAGTAATACAGTTGACATGTATGCATTTAATAATTTTAAACTGTTTTACAACTTAATACTATTTTTCTTTAAACAAAGTTTATTCAATCCTTTAATTGTCATCAAGAAACTTCCACATAAAAAATATTGATCACTATGGACTTTTACAATTGTGGTTATGTGCTAAATTGGGTCAAGAAAAGAGCATGTTAAGTGGAATCATCACAATATAGAGTAGTATGAATCTGTTTATCAACATGTGCAGCTTTGATTGTGACATCACAGAATGCAACATTCAATCCCGTGTGTATGTGTGTGTGTGTGTGTGTGTGCGTGCATGCGTGTGATTTGGATTTTTAATGTAGCTTTGAACAGTCATATTGTTATGTCTGCAGTGTGGTAGTTTATAGTGATGTAAAGCACTGGGGTATCATGCCAAAGACATGTAGCTTAGATGTCCCACCAAGTCACTTTATCCTGACACCAGGCTGACCAGTTTTAACACTAATCTCTTAATGCTGAGCACCTAGTGAGGCAGCTGTTAGTACCATTTTTATAAGTCTTTGGTATGACATTGCCAGGGTTTGAACCGGTGACCTCCAGCATCCAAGGCAAATGCATTAACCACTAGGCCACTGGAGAAGTCCAATCCAAATTGTACAGTATGTTCTTTTTGTGCAAATATAAAGAAAATGAAAAATAATATCTTGTTTTGAGAGAGAGAGAGAGAGAGAGAGAGAGAGAGAGAGAGAGAGAAAGAGAGAGAGAGAGAGAGAGAGAGAGGGAGAGAGAGAAATAGAGGGAGAATTTTGTATACTGAGACTGACATACTAACAGACAGGTACCTTCAAATGACTGTTTAGCTCTGGCAACTATTTCTTCAGGTGAATAACTGCCGAGATCTCCACGAGCATGCTTTGTTTTACAGTATGTACACTGGTTCAAACATCTGAAAAAATATTTTATTGAGGATTAAATGTATACATATGGAACAGCACCTGTGGTTTTGAATATTAATAAAGCATGAAACAAGTAAAAATAAAGTAGCCCTCATTTTATAAAACCACTCCTCATGCAATGAAAAAAGTTTTTTTTCCATGCCTTAGTACAAGGAATCAACCCAATTTGGTCAAGGCCTAGAAATAAAGTCATAATGGAAAAAACATTTTTCTTTTTTCAATCACTCAGGTTGATTTTGGCTTTTTTACCTTCTCATCCAAATAATAAAATTAATGATGCAGACTTATTATAGCGCCTAATCGTTAGAAGCTCTAATTGCTTTACAACATCTATAATGATATAACTACAAAAAAACAAAAACACCATGAAATTAGAAAACAAAAAGATGCTGAATAAAATTTAAGGAAACATTATTTAGGTCTTTTTTAAGTTTGTTCTTGCAGTCAAAAAGGTTGAATTTTAAAGACACTCTTGAAAGGGATCTCTGTGTCTTTGTGTCTAATTTCAATGGGCAATTCATTCCACGTTGTTGGGCCCTGGTATGCAAAAGAAAGTTGTCCATATGACTTTGTTTTCATAGTGGGAATAATTAGTGTATAATTTTCAGAAGAGGAGCATATCTTGCTGATGTGTACACATGGGTGAGGTCAGATAGGTATGCTAAACTGGAATCCATCAGTAAAACATAGCACAGAGAACAATATTTGTGTTTGATTCTGGATCGAATAGATAGCCAGTGTAGGGTACAGAGCAGCGGGGAGATGCGCTCTGATCAAGGTACTCTAAAGATGATCCAAGCAACTGTGTTTTGAAGTTATAGAAGTTTCTGGAGTTGATATTGAGACGAATCAGACAGAATTGATTTACAATAGTCCAGTCTTGAAAGTACTAATAAACACACAAGTGTTTTAGTGGCATCAACTGAAAAATATTTGCGAATGGAACTGATGCATCTCAGCTCAAGATATGCAGATTTGCATATGTTCATGACATGTTGGTGCAATATGAGAGTACTGTCTCGAGTAACACCTAGGTTTCGTACTGACTGTGTGAATTTTAATGTTGGTGTTGACGATATTTATTGTTTGAGGTAAATAATTGTGAATGATAAATCTTTGCATTGTGATCAGAATGACCTCAGTTTTATCATCATCATCTGCAGCTTGTTACATGTCATCCATTATTTCACATCAGAAATGCACCTCTCTACTCCTTGGATGGTAGCATCAACTTCAGTTGGGTGGCTCGACTTGTATATTTGGGTGTCATCAGCATACAATTGGTGAGACACTGGAAGATGATCTATGACACTTGAGAGCGGCTGAGTGTATAGAATGAAGAGAACAGGTAAAAGAACAGACCCAAGTGGAACACCACAACATATAGTCAACTGGGCTGGAGTGTATTCCATTTGCAGATACAATGTGTCCTGTTGACTAAGTAGGACTTGAACCACAGTAAGGCTGTATTGTGAATGCCAAATACATACCGGATTTGGTGAAGTAATACATCATGGTCTATTGTGTCAAATACTGCAGACAAACCAAGAAAGGTGAGGACTGTAATCTTCCACTATCCAAAGTAGAAAGAATGTCATTAACTACTTTCAGCAAACTGTATATTGCTAGAATGACTGTTTGAATTCAAATGAGATACAAGCTGGTTTAGAACAACTTTTTCTAAGATTTTTTTATACGAGCGGAAGTTTTTTAAATTGTTTTTGGTCAAATGTTGGTTTCTTCAGCAGAGGCTTTACAATGGCAGTTTTGAAAAAATGATGGGAATTCCTCCGAAGAGAGATGTATTAATAACATCAGTTAGTGAAGGCAACATTGGGTCTAAACACTCAAGCAGCAATGATGATGGAATTGAATCAAGTTCACATGACTTTTGTGCACTCTTCATCATGATTTTCCGTACTAAATCCATAGAGACAGATTCAAATGCTCGTAATATTTGTTGCTGAAATTCTGTATCATAACTGTATGATGATGACGAGTCAAATGAAATTGTGTTGTCAAGCTTATCTCTAATGAATTGTTCTTTGTCACAGAAGAAATTTGCAAATAGGTCTGGAAGGTCTACTGGAGAGAAGGTAGTTGGAAGTAGTGTACATTTGTTCCTTGACATTAGTTTGTTAGTTATCTTGAAGAGCTCTTTGCAGCTGGAACTCTTCATGATCTTAGTAATGTAGTGGGATAATTTGGCTAAATAGACTATGTTTGTGACGTTCTTCTTAGCTGCTTCATAGATATGTTTATGACTAGTGAGTTTGGTGGAAAGCTAAAACCTCTCTACTTTATGGCGGTCTCTTTTAGCACTGCAATGCTGGTCCCTAACACAGCTATACCACAGAGAACACTTTTGAACTGATACTCTGCATTTGGTGGCTGGGGCATGTTTTTCGAGCAATGAACACAGGCAGTTATCGAGTTGTTCTGCTGTAGGAGGTAAAAACGTTGTTAGGTTTGCATGGATGTCATGCTTTAATTTGGTTCTAGTTATCATACAGAGGTTTCTCTCAGTAGCAAATAAAGGTGGAGAGTTAGGGACTGATACGTCCAGATGGCGTATAATGCAGAAGTGATCTGATTCAAGTTCATGGGAAGCAAGGGTGGATTGCAGAATATTATCATCAGGTTGATGAAGAATCCAGTCTAAAATGTGACCATGTTTATGGGTGGGTTATTTAACTGACTGTACATGGTTGAAAACATGAATAGAATCTAAGTATCAGTTTCCTGGACAGTCAAAGTGAAAGTTGAAATATCCATGAATGATCAGGTTGCCAACTATTAAATTTCCATACTCCAGGAGCTTCAGAAACTGCTCCAAAAAGAGATATTCAGTCAGCTAATTTTTTTCTACTAAGAGGAGGACAGTAAAGGCAGAAACAATGGACTGACCTTTGTTCCAGTGTAAGCGTTGTTTGGACTAGTTCAAATGATGTGTGGCAGAAATTGAAGGTAGTGTTGTATTTTATCATGGATTTCTTTGTGATAACAGCAATTCCACCTCTGCAAGAATGGTGGAGGAACGACTTGATGGAGTAACTGGTGGTTGCTAACAAATATAGGTTTCATTCTTACCTATTGTGTAAGCCAGTCATAAACCTTGGTGAAGGTACATGTAGAGATGAAGTAAATTTACACAGAAACCTTCTTTTAGTTACTGACCTTGACTTTCAGAAATAAAGATTGATAAGATTCTTTCTTACCCAAGTGCAAAGTATCCACAAAGTCTGCACCAGGTCTGTGAAACAGAATTACCGGTAATATTGTGCAGAAAAATCACAGACTTGACCTTTGACTACAAAATAAATAGTTCTGGTATCCTAAGTGCAAGCCATCTGAACATTTTGGTGAAGGAATGTGATCTAGAACTGATGTTATTGTATGGAAATCCTTATTTTTGTTAGTCAAAATGACCATCACCTTTGACCAACAAAGTGATAAGGAAACACTCTGGTCTAGGTCTTTGGTATAAATCTAATGCCATTTTTCTCACACGTAACCTTCATGACTGAACGTTTTACCATCTAAATTATAGTTGTTTTCTCTATCCATGTGCAAACTGTCCACAAAGTTTGGTGAAGGTATGTGATCTAGAACTAATTTTTATTGTGCAGAAACCTATGGTTTCTTGTAGTCACAGTGACAATGATGTTTCACCTTTTGATATCTTCCTTATACCAAGTGCAAGCCATCCACAAAGCTTGGTCTGTGCCTGTGATGTAGAAATAATGTTATTGTGAAAGAATACCAACCTCCAACCCCATTCTTTTTAGTCAGTGACTCTGGCTTTTTTACCTTTTGAACCCAAAATCAAGAGTATTCTTTCTACTTGGTAGGCCTAAGTTGTCAAAGCATCTGCCTCGGATACAGGTAGTCATGGGTTTGAACCCTGGCAGAGTCATACCAAAGACTTATAAAAATGGTACTAGCAGCTACCTTGCTTGATGCTCAGCATTAAGAGGTTAGTGATAGGGCTGTTTGACCTGATGTCAGAATCATGTGACTTGGTGAATTATGATGCCACACTGCCCCACTACTGGACATCACTATGAACTACCACATTTGCAGAGATTGTAGTGATATGACTCAAATTGTTAAAGCTACATTAAAAGTCCAAATTTCATGTATCAAAACTCTCACCCCAAGTGCAATTCTTTAACAAAGTTTGGTCCAAGTATATGATGCTGAACTAATTTTATTGCGCTGAAACTAATTTTCTTTCTTAAGACAACAGTGACCATGAACTTTGACCTCTTGAGTCCCAAATCAATTGGTTTTCTTCCTTATCCAAAGTGCAAGCCATCAGCAAAGTCTGCTCCAAGTCAGATATTACGATTCTACGTTCTTAAAATAAGAAACAGAAAAGAGTAGAAAGCTGCAAGCTTTGTAAAAGTCAACAAATATTTTTTTCTCTAGAATACAAAGTGAAAATGAAGAATAAAAAGAACTTATGCTGCTGATAATTAAATCCAAAAATAATCCTAGAAGTATAAACACAAGTCCTAATAATTTAAAGTTCTGTATTAAACTTTAGCAAGCAGAAGAAATCCATATTGAAGTCCAATACTGAAGTGATGATATGACTTTGATGACCTCTACACTGTATAATGCTGATGTGCCAAATATCATTTGTGGAAACACAGTGATATAATTCCAGATATGAATTCACTATAAATCCCAGTTAATGTCTCAGTCCAAGAATATTAGTTTTAGGAGCACTGTATTTCCAGATAAAATAATCACATAATTAATTTGAAGAAAGCAAATTTTTAAATAAATTATATTTCTCTTAGAAAACTTACCCAATTACTTTATGCTAAAAATAATACCCTGCTACCTTGTGAATCTGGCTCTACTTAATAATGCAACTCGTCTTTCCCTGTCTATATCAATAGACCTAGGGCAATAACTCTTGCCCATTACCTACTCCTGGCACCACCAAAATGTCACTAGTTTTTAGATGAACAATATTCTTTGTTTGTTTGTTTGATTAGGATTTTTAACATATGTTTAACAATTTTTCAGTCATATCGCTACGATGTCTGCTGTGAGGCAGTTTATAGTGATGTCTAGCACTGAGGCATCATGCCGCAGACATGTAGCATGATGTCCCACCCAGTCATATTATCCTGACACCAGGCCAACCAGTCCTAACACTAACCTCTTAATGCTGAGCGTCAAGCGAGGCAGCTGTTAGTACCATTTTTGTAAGTCTTTGGTATGACTTGGCCTGGGATCGAACCCACGACCTCCCGCTTCCGCGGCGAATGCTTTAACCACTAGGCCACCGGAGCGGTTGAACAATATTCTAATGAGGATGCTTTGCATGCTGGGATGGTTGGGAAGGCTTTTATGCAATGTGACTGGGTAAGTATTTTCAGAGAAACAATTTATCTGTGCACTAATTATGATTGTATTTGGTGCAGAACAATTGTTTTGGAAAATTTGTTAATTTTACCACTCTGATTTTACAAGGAGATGGGGGGGGGGGCACTTATATGACTATTTTTGCAAAAAAAAACTATTGGAAAGCCTTTGTACATTTACTTTCATGTTAAACAATTGTTTTGGAAAAAATTTTAATTTTACCACTCTGATTTTACAAGGAGAGGGGGGGTGGGCACTTATATGACTATTTTTGCAAAAAAAACTATTGAAAAGCCTTTGTACATTTACTTTCATGTATAAAATCCAGATCAGACATTAATCATATGATCATGGCAGGAAAGATTATCACAAAATTCTTGGATTTTTGTACCCTGTGTTAATGGCAATAATTTCTATAAGCGGATTCTTTCTGATTTTAGGCAAATCAAGGGATGCTCCTCCAGTTTTCTTTCCACTCTGTTTCTTCTGACCAAACAGGCGAACACTATGACCTGAAAGCAAAATTACAGGTGCTTTGAAGAATACAATATCTTGTCTATTAATGGAACTTTTATCATGTACCTTTATGCTGATCCTGGCAGGAAGGCACTACTAGAATATCTAAGTAACATGCTGTAATGCAGAATTGTATTGTATGAAGTTTCCAAATTTGTTTAATATTATTTCACTACACTAATTTACAGCTCAATCATTATAAAATCAGTCATTTTTACCAGTCCTTGTTTTCATTAAAATATATGAAACTTGTTGAATAATTTTTAATCTTCTGCTTTTCTAAATAATATAAATGAGTGATCTGTATTATTTGTTAAATTGAAAAAAGTTTTACAAACCCTTTATATGCACTGTTAGTGTTTCTTGTAAGCTATTATAGTCTGGCTACTCATCATGAACCAGTTTTATATTTGCACCATGGCCTTTTTATCATCCACAATTTCATTTCTGAATTTTTATGTTAAGTGTCCTTTATCCAAATCCCATTATGGTTCTACTGATGGTATATAATGGGAGTTGTTTACCTTGCTTTAACAGAGATGGAGAACTAGTCAAGATTGTCAATGAATGGATATTTATATTCATCATATGATGTTGACTGAACACTATCAATGCCATCACATATATTTTAATATGTTTTCAAATGTGCAATTAAGCCCTGATAAACTGGTGATTTATCTAAATGAAACAAGAGTGACATAGCTAAGATGATAAATACAATAACATCTCCATCGCAAGTGGAATCAAAGACCTCACCCCAAAACACCAAAACGTTTTGTTTACATTTTCATTATTTTACATTTTTACTTATTCACCAGTGAGAAGGATGTTTAAATATATGCAATTAAATAAAATTGTAAAACCAAACTAAGCTTTTCACAGTATAGATTTATTTGATGTATGATACCAGAAGCTGATTGATGATGTGCACAATGTCATAACAGTATTCTTTTATCCTTCAATTAATTAAGGCTTTAGAATCCATGTTTTTAATGCCTGTCATCGCAGCATATGCTTTTCTTTTGTTACCCTTCTTATTCTTTTATTAGTACGAATTGCATTTTAAATAGCAGTGTGGTTCTGTGACCTTCTGGACAACCATTTACCATGCACTTTTGAAATGGCATAGTGTGCTTATGTGACCTTCTGGACAACCATTTAAGCTGACCTTCTGAAATGGCAGTGTGCTTCAGCAACCTTCTGGGTAACGATTTACCATGCCCTTTTGACCTGGCAAAGCGTGCTTTAATCATCTAAAAGGTAACAATTTACCAAGCCTTCTTCAAAGTCTAAATGTGCTGGTCTAAGAGGTCTATATGAGTTAATATAAGAGACAACAATGCTTGTTCAACATGTGATACATATCATGATATTTGAGTGGTGATACAACGCATAGCATCATATGCATCATGCATTTTGCAGGCAATACAATACATATTGTAATACATAAGTGACAACACACAATATGATAGACTCCTAACTTGTGTATGTCTTTCATTATGACTCTATGGTCTTAAACCCAGTAATAAAAAAAAAATGAAAACCAACAATTTTGACAAATTCAACAAAAAAATTATTTCTCATGAATAATAATAATAATAATAATAATAATAATAATAATAATAATAATAATAATAATGAGGACTTTGTATAGCGCCTAATCTTTAAAAGCTCTAAGCGCTTTACACCATCAATAATGATATGACTACACTACAGAACAATAAATGACAAAAACAATGAAATTGGAAAACATAAAAACATGCTGAAAATATATAAGATACAAAACATGATTAGGTTGCTAAGTTTGTCCCTGATGTCGAAACAGGTGAGTTTTGAGAGCACTCTTAAAAGGGACCACTGTGTCTTTGTGTCTAATTTCAATGGGCAATTCGTTCCACGTTGCCGGGCCCTGGTATGCAAACGAATGTTGTCCATATGACTTTGTTTTCACCTTGGGAACAATGAGTATACAATTATCAGAAAAAGAGCGTAAGGATCTAGCTGGTGTATACACATGGGTGAGGCTGGATAAGTATGTTGGACTGGAGTCTGTCATTGAAATATAGCACAGAGAACAAATTTTTTGTTTGATTCTGTATTGAATTGATAGCCAGTGTAGGGTACAGAGCAGTGGTGAGGTGTGCTCTGATCGAGATACTCTAAAGATGATCTGTGCAGCTGTGTTTTGAACTTTTTGAAGTTTCTGGTGTAAATATTGTGATGAACCAGACAGAATTGAGTTACAATAGTCCAGTCTTGAAAGTACTAATGAACACACAAGTGTTTTCGTGGCATCAACAGAAAGATATTTATGAATGGAACTGATGCGTCTCAATTCAAGATATGCAGCCCTGCAGATGTTCATGACATGTTGGTGCAATGTGAGAGTACTGTCTAGAATAACACCTAGATTATATACTGACTGTGAGAATTTAATGTTGGTGTTGCTGATATTTATTGTCTGAGGTAAAGGATGTGGATGAGAAAGTCGTTATGCTGTGATCAGAATAGCCTCAGTTTTATCATCATTCATCTGCAGTTACATGTTATCCATGATTTCACATCCGAAATGCACTTCTCTACTCCATGGATGGTAGCATCAACTTCAGTTGGGTGGCTAGACTTGTATATCTGGGTGTCATCAGCGTACAATTTGTGCGACACAGGGTGATGATCTATGACACTTGAGAGCGGCTAAGTATACAGAATGAAGAGAACGGGTCCAAGAACAGATCCCTGTGTTACACCATAACATACGTCAACTGGGCTGGAGTGTATTCCATTTGCAGATATAATTTGTGTTCTGTTGACTAAGTAGGACTTGAACCACTGTAAGGCTATATTCTGAATGCCAAATACATGCTTGAGACAGTGAAGTAATATATCATGGTCTATTGTGTCAAATGCTGCAGATAAATCCAGGAGAGTGAGGACTGTAATCTTTCCACTATCCAAAGCGGAGAGAATGTCACTAAATACTTTCAGAAGAGTAGTTTCCGTACTGTGGCAAGGGCGATATGCAGACTGTACATTGCTAAAAAGACTGTTTGAATTCAAATGAGATACAAGTTGAGTTAGAACAGCCTTTTCTAAGATTTTTTATATGAAAGGGAGATTAGAAACTGGGTGGTAGTTCTTTAAATCATTATTCAATACAATTAAGGAGTTTGCATACAAAGCTCTGCAATATTGGTTTTAGCAAAGCATTAAGGGATCAGAAATTTGATCATATTTGACATTAAATTTAAAAACTATCTTTCATACTCTAATTTGTAAAAAATTAAATAAGTTTTTATTTTTTTGTTTCATTTGACTGATTCTAATGTTTTGTCACTGAGACAGGTAGTTTCCCTTCTGAACCAGACTGGCAACATCTAGATGGATCATCATCATCATCAACATGTCTCTTGACCTAGTGTGGTCAATGAGGCACAGTGCTGCTGAACATCTGACCAGTTCCCTCCACTTGTCTTGATCATATGCAAATGCTTGTGTCTCAGCAAAACATTTCCTTGTCCATAATGTGATGTTGTCAGTCCACTTTTTTCTCAGTCTACCTCTCTTTCTGCCACCCTGCACACTGCTCTACAGGACTATTGTGAATAGACTGTTGGCTCTAGTGACATGGCCATAACATTTCAGCTTTCTCTTTTGACAGTGGTGAGGAGGTCTTCATATTGGCCTACTTTGTGCCTTGTAACAAACTACTTCATTTGTGGTCCATGTAAGAGATTCCATGGATGGTTCTGTAGCATCTCATTTCAAGTGCCTGGATTCTTCGTTGTAATTCTGATATCAGGGTCCAGGCCTCACGTGAATACAAAAAGATGGAGATGACTAGTGATCTCAATTGTCAGATTTTAGTTTTCAGACAGATATTTTTGTCTCACCAGATGGGTCTTAGCTTTGACATTGGTGCCATTGTTTGTGCTACTCATGACAAAATTTCTGCTTATGATCCCTTTTCAGTGATTATGAAACTAAGGTATTTGAACTGGCCCACTGTTTCCACTTACTGTCCTCTGACTTTAATCTTGGCTGAGATATCTTTGCCCCTATTTGTCATCAGCTTTGATTTCTCAGCGTTTATATCCATGTCAAATCTGGGAGATGTTTCATCCAGGTTCTTCACTAAGGTGGCAAGCTCATCTTCACTACCTGCCAGCCCATCAATGTTATTTGCAAAGCAAAGGCTGGTGATACTACACCCTTCAATGCTGTGACACAATAGTTTTTCAGGGCTTCACTCATGATGCGCTCTAAGTATACAGTCCTACCCGTTTATATCAACATCGCTTAAATCGACAAGCCACCTATGTCGACAAAAAAGCAAAGTCCCAGTCCCTTTGTCTACTATTACTATCAAATTGTCATGCTTATGTTGACGTCGAGATAAAAGATAAACGTACATGTCAACAGAAGCCATTGGTCCCGCTTGAACAAATCCTTTGTTTTCTAATCATTTATGTTGACAAGCTGCAAGTTCCAACAAATAATTTGTTCAACAATTAGTTGATCTTGCTGCCAGGCTTTAATGTCGCTGTCGGATTTTTAAAAAAAAAATACCCTAGGCTTTTGTTTGGGCCTATAAAGCTGGCCTCTCGCAGCAACTTAAAAGCAGTGAAATCTGATCAATTCTTGCATTTTCAAAAGAATGCACAGAGGTATCGCTAGGATTTTAAAACTAGGAGTTCTAGAGTACCACCAGTAAACGTTGCAGTCCCCTACCAGAAGCAAATTGGGAATACCTGAAATGGCTATATTTCCAGACAAGTAGAAACAGTGGTTGCCATCAAGTTTAATTTTCAAACTTGTTTATAGCACTGTCATGTAGCCCTTGTTTGTCCATTAGAGTGAATTGTCAGGTCAAGATAAGGTCTTATTCCAAGCACTAAGTTAGGCATCATACATAGTGTTCCACGTGAAATGTCAGTTCTAGCAACTAATAACACTGTTGAATTTCATTATAATCTTCGTCAATTTGCCATTTAACCCTTCTTGTCAAAATTTGCAAACAGCATTTTGTCTAACTCTCAACATGTCTTGATTTTGAGGTCACAAGCACTACTTAGTTTGCAACACTTGGCAATGAAAATAATAATGAAGACAAACATTGTTCATTTGATGTACTCTTCTTATACACAAGTACATTAATGGGCCATTCTACTTCTGAAATCAGTTATTAGCACATTTTCTCACCATTCTGCAGTTAGTCCAGTCTTTGATCTTGCCGCCTAGCTTGTGGGTCATGTTTTTCAGATGTACCCTTACAATAACACATACATCTGTGAGTCATTCAACCACTGAATTTTCTGATTGTAAATATCAGCACAGCTAAAAGGATCAATTGCTCAACATAATTTCCCACTGAACAGGTGGTCGAAGCAGGACTAGCAAGGAAATTGATGCGTACAGAGGACTCCTGTATATGTGATTTTCTGAATCCCAGATATAAAAATTGCGTCAAAATACGGATTACGCGTTTCCGAGACCTTTGAAAGTGATTGGCAATTAAAACAAGTTTATTTTGCTGTGAAAGTTTCGTTTTTATCTTTATTTACATTTACTATTGCTACCATCATCAGTGTAAAATGCAAATTAAATTTACACTCTCTGGAAACTAAAAATCTGGCTGTTAAGGAACTTGAAAGATGAACATCTCGCAAAGAGGTCTGTGAAATTTTTTCACTTAAAAATAACACTTGTTAAGGAAGGATGAAAGCTGCTGAGTCTATAAAGAAAGACTACGTTGAAGGTAACTGCGCTCCCCAAAGGAAGAAAAAAAACAACCATTTGAAGACGTGGAGGAAGCATCAAAGTGGTTCAATGAAGCATCTGAGAAAAAATCTTGTGTGGAGAAATTCGCTTCAACAAGTGGTTGGTTCAGTCGCTTTAATGTTCGTCATAACAGCGGATACAACAGTATCTGTGGAGAATACATGTACTGTTGAGTTTTTTTTATTTTCCTGTCAATAGCCCCATCCCCTTGGTAGCCTCAATAAGATGGGAACAGACTGACCAAAATCTAGGCCAATTTAAATATATGTACATGAAGCATGTAAATAACTATCCAACCATGTGCTGATACCGACATTGAATATCGTAATGTTTTTCGCATCAGGATGTGATCGATGCAATATTTTAATTTGGATTTTACTACACAAAGGTAACCAAAATGTAATTTGTCAATATGCATGTGTATTTCACACTGATTCTTTTTTTATGTACTCAAAATTTCCATTGTTTTCTCAAAGTGTAAATGCTACTCACTGACGACGGGTCACCCTTTACTGATGAATTTTAACTTGTATCTTTTACAGCCCCACCCAACCCCCAAACACTTATCTCGACATCCGCCTATGTCGACAATATTTTCTCGGGCCCGAGGATGTTATCATAAATGGGTAGGACTGTATGTTGTGAAAAGCATGGGTGACAGGAGACAGCCTTGCCATACTTTGACTGTTGTTTGGAACCAGTCTCCAACAGAACTTTGAGCAATTACTGCACTGGTAGCCTTGGCATACAGCTGCTTGATGGTATTGGTCAACTTTTGACCCATGTTGTACTTCTTCATTGTGGCCCACAATGCCTCATGCTACACTCTGTCAAAAACCTTTTTGAAATCTATGAACACATGATAGATGTCATGTTGATGTTGTGATTACTTTTCACACAGAACCCTGAGATTGAATATTTGTTCTCTTGTGCTTCTTCCACATTTATTGGATTTCTAAATGGATAGTAATGCATAAAAGAACACTGCAAGAATATTTAGCACTTTTACTGAAGACACATAAAGCATGTCAATTTCTTTTCTTTATTCATCAGTGTATTTCTATATTACTGATGCAGTATGTATTGGGATGTTCCAACTTTAATACAGATACTGATGCATTATATTGTTACAGAAAATATCAAAGTGCCAATATGTATCAGTAATTATTACACCTCTAATGTTAACCAACAATATGACATCAAAACAGAAAAACATAGAAAAAGAAAATATAGTCTTATTTAAGTGATGGCTATACATAGAGAATGTAATGCTCTTCATACCTTTTAATGTCTCTTCAACAACTTCTACAACTCTGTCTATCTGCTGAACACCTATCACACTAAGATCCTAAAGAAAGGAAAATTGAGAATTAGTGTTTAGATAATATTTGATAGTAAACATTTCGTTGAATTATTCATTGGAATTACAAAGTGTTCATTGGACCAAAATTATTCTGGAATGAATTTAATCAAAATAGTTTTGGATAATGCCATTTCAGGACTGTTGGCAGAACAGTACATTCAAGGATCTGGAACTTATTCAGAACATTTGATTCTTTAGGATTTGTGACAGAACTTTCAAAATTGTTTTGGATTTAATTCATAATATTGTAAATACCTCAATAAATTTTATTTTATAACCCATAATTTTCTTTCTGTTGCTTAGTTTATGATCAATAAGGTTGTAACATAGCTTATTATGCTAAGGAGTGGGTAGGGAGATAGGGGTTGTAGGCTGGAAGACCAAGAGAGATGGAGGAGCTGAGAAATAAATACACTTGTTCTGATTTTTTGAAATGAAAGAACAAAGTTTAGATATGCATAAAGACCATATATTATTTCCTATAAAGTTAAATGCAAGAAAGCAGTTGTACATTATATTCTTTAGGACGTTTCTCAGTCCAAATTTGTTTTTCCAAATCTTTTTTTAAAAAAAATAGCTTTTAGGTGTGTGGGGTTTCAATACTTTCATTCAACAGTTTATAAACATTGTGAAACATCAAAGTGCAACATTTAACAGTAGCTGGTACATGTAGGAACTGTTCTAAATGATGGATGTTGACTCAAAGACAGGAAGCTGAAGTTACAACAGGTACAATGGCTGACTTCTATGAAAGAATGTCACTCCTTAACCAGTGCCTGTTGATGTTTAAAAAAGGACAAAAAGAAACTTTTTTTAATACTTAAAATCACTTTATTCATTACATGATGGCTACAGATAGAGCACACAAAAAAATCAATACAGGGTACACCATTCCACATGTTCACTAGCCAAGGTTATAATATTTAATTATCTATACTATGGCAGATCAATAATATGTTTCAGTGTATTGTGCCAGCATCATGTATTGGATTTCTAGAGCTGTCTCGCTTCGTATTTGATGCCAACTAACCAAATACATTTAACAGAGGTGCATTATACATGGTCTGAAAATTGTGGAGGCAATTTACTTGAAAAGGATACTTGTAACTTTAACATTGAAAGTATGACTATGAAACAGAAAGAAGCAGGTATAGATGTATTTGAGGGAAATACAGTATTTGTACAAACAGGGACAGGCAAGGGAAAATTACTTATTTATGTGTACATTCCAATTATGTGCTCCCCTTGTTTTAATCATCTAAGAATAGTATTCGAATTTGAACAACTTGATTTTGAATGGATGCAGTGGCTTGCCAAGGAAAATCACAGACCCGATGTACTGACTGATCGACAAAGGTGTAGATAAGTTAACACATCCGAACCATGGCTAGCAAAGATGAAATTGAGCATTTAAAAAATTGTCATATTCTTTCCATTAAACAATTTATTTTTCAAAGTTTAAGGTTAATAGTACAGAAAAATACCTTTCATATCATAGCTTGCATATCTTTTTATTTTAAAATACAATCCCATAACATTGTGGTATAATCAACTTTGAAAAGAATTCTTCAAGGGTTCATGATCATACATGTTCATTATAAATAATATAACATTTAATGTAAATCTCATTTTGAGTATCATATGCATTACTGTTTTCAATAATTTTATTAAAGTTGGTCTTCGAGACAGTATGTAAATAAATAAGAAACAATGAAAAATTAACTTATAAATACAACAGAAATGTTACCATGGTATAGTTTGTACAGGCAAAGAAAAATAAATTTTTCCATTTAAATACATTTCATCCATAATACTAACCCAATAATAATACCCTTGGAGAATTACTTCTACATCACAAATCCAGTCATCTAAGATTAAAACTTTTCCGATAAAAAGCAAAAATCATCTGCCCACTTAGGTGGTAGTTATAATTATCTCCTTTAGATAATGGGCTTGGTTCCAAATACAATAAAAATCATCAGTTATTACTGTAGCTACATGCATGCTCTTTATGTGGCTTATTACTGTGTGAAGTTTGGAAGGGTGTATATATATTATGATCAGCTAAGTATTATTTTAAAAAATGTGTCTTACTAGAAAAAAGTTTCTCTTTCAGATACGTTACTTGATCATAATACCTTAGGAAAATTGGTAGAAAATTCATTCCCTTAGCCCTAAGGTATGTGAGATAGCTTCAAGATAACCGAGCTGGAAAATAGTCTCCAAATGTTGGGGAGTGACTTTTGAAAGGAAACAATTTCACTACTGCATATCCAATGAAATCATGAAGCTGCATCATTTTGATCTGTCAACTGTCCTTGGATCTCCATCTCATGGCAGGGATAATAACAACAAAAAAAAGTTTCACTTATATGCAATGTTTATAAGTATAACATTCACTGTCCTAACTTTATGGGCAGAGATGTGAAGTGCAGGGTTTATTTCCAAATTCTGGAATGAAAGCACCTGTGTTGATATATCATACTTTCGCTATTTGAGGACAAAAGGCACAATCTCCCTCAACACAATGGCTTGGTCTTCTTTAAGTACCACTTCAGAGCCTGTATTGGGTCTTGTAGATGACCTTGAGATGAGGTGTGAGGAGACAGGAATTACCTGTTGTTGGCAATGAAAGCAATGAACATCATGAATGATACTGACCCATCTTGTCATTAGTGCATGTGAACAGGTAAACCAACAAGGACATGTATTCTCTGATTCTACCCGACATTTGCCATGCAGTGAGAGAGCTGTACTAATATGAGGAAAGAGTTTATAATAATAATGCAGTTTGCCAGTATACATGTAGGTTTTAATTTTGATTGGTGCTGTTTCTCGAAAAAGACATACAAAGTTAGCTATTGAAAAATGGATGCCTGCAAATGTATAAAGTGTTCTTGTGTGCACCACTGTAAGAATATAGTGTTACATTCATTGGAGTGGGATCTTACTCAAGGGATTCTCTTAAGGGTGTATTTTAAAAAGATCCAAACATGCAGGTTTATGAACTCTGGGCTGAGAGTACTTGCCATCGTGTTCGCTTAAAGCAGATGTGGGAATATCTCAATTAATGGCAATTCTGTTGCGACATAAGGTTGGTCAAAGATTTCAAACTGAGTGGAGTAATCAAGATGAGACTGATTCTTATGTAAAATGTTTCACCTTTGGAACCTGAGGTGTTGGAGGACAAGTGTAAACATCTGGCTGGTTCAACCGATGGAAAGAGCATTGATTATCCAGGCATTTTACCGTACATTCTGGACTAGTGACACAAAGGTTGGGATTTTGACATTCTATCTTGTCCCCAATAGATCCATCATAGGTTGACCCATCGGGCCCTTTTGAGTAAAATCCAATGAAGAGACCATTCCACTTGTATTAGCTGTTCCTTGTGGGACAATGTGTCTGCCAATACATCAGACTGCCCAAGTGACCAAGTGGTCCAAAGCACTCACCGTTATGGATCACTGTCATCACACCTGTCTGTGTGGGTTCAAGTCTTGGATTCAGCCGATGTGGGTATTGAGAAAGCTTGCCAGTAGCTTCTCGTGGGTCAGTGGTTCTTTCTGGGGTTTTCCCAGGTTCTTCTTCAATCATTTATACTGGCTGCCATGTTTAGCTTATCTTTTGCTGAATAATGGCATCAAACCCTACAACACAACATCAGCCTACCTTGGATATGTCAAACTTGGGTGGGGATTTGTCATTGTGAACACCACTTTAGAAAATCCAGAATAAGAATACATAAGGTCCAGGGACATAGTTCTGCCTTGCCATTTGAGATAAGTTTTCGGAGTTGAGTTGTTGAACAGAATAAGAACTCATTTCCCATGCAGGTTCTCCAGCCACCCATACAAAGCTTTCAAAACAGTTTTATCTCAAGAATAAGGGCTATTATAATGATCCTGTTGGGGGCACACTCCAATGGCATCATGAAATAGTAGGAGACTCACTGCCCCAACCCCATACTTTGTGCTCACATCCATACAGATAGTGACTGCTATTACTTGCAGAGGTATCTGTACTGAGTTAAGGGAGGTTTCCCAACCTTCATGGTGGAACCTCATATTGAGCAGATTGTGAAAGTTGGTCCAATGGTCAAAGGTTCAGCCTCTATTTGGACCAAAGAATCTTTATAATGGGAGCCCAAGAAGACAACGTAGACATCCAGACATCCGCTACTGCACTGAGCAAATATGTTAGGTGGGAGGGGGGTAATACTAATGTTCATTATGCAATACTGACCTTTTACTAATAAGCTAAGCTAACTATTTTCATGCCGAAAATACAACATACTTATGATATATACAGATCCTCCCAAGGAATGAAGTAAAGTCAGTATGATCTTTTTGCACACCAGTCTTTAGTATGGTCATGCAGTGAAGACAGATTTACATATGAGTCTCCTTTTTCACAGATTACAAAAATGCAAGATATCAGAGTGGGGTGGAAGGAGGGTAAGCCCAACAATGAAATCAGATTACACAATTTGCAATGAGTAAAGTTTATCACAAATCTACATGAGTCGGCACATATGTTCTTCCAGTTGTTTTCTTATAATTTTTCTTCAAGAAAATCTGAATATTCTGCTTTTCTATTCAAAATGATTAAAAGATGAATATTACTAAGACAAGATACAGTGACAGTGGTAACTGTTTGCTTAATCCAATATGGTGGATAAAACCAGGCATGGTAGCCTCGACTTGAAATGAACCAATCATTTTGTAAAACTATATTCCTATATACATGATACATTTCTATCAAAATGAAACCAAATACCCATTCTAAACTGAAAATTCCCAAAAAAAAATTTCTTTTTTATGAATTAAAATTTGTATCTTTTGCAAAAAAATCATACACCTGTATTCAGGTTCAAAAATACAGCACAAATATGGAGAAAAAAAATGGGACAGTTGGCAGCTATGCATGTTGTTGCAAAAGTTAATCAGACTACATTATCAATATATTATTTACACACTTTTCAGAAATGCCAAACAAACCACAAAGCTCAACACTAGCTTTATGATGATGGTACTTTTTAATATTAACAAAACAAACGATCTTCAACAGATAACTTATCAAATTTTGGATCATGGTATTTCAAACTGTAAGCGTGAAGACCCAATGTTGACAGTACAAACAGAAATTTATGAAACTCCTCCAAAACAGTATAAAAATGGAAAACATGAGGGTCATTCAAAAAAAGATGAATATCAAATGGGTTATAATAGAACACCTGGGTTTCATTTTCTGCTGATTTACATGTAGCTTGAATGTCTTTGGCTGCCACCCTTTCTGCAATATTCTCCTCTACAGGGACATGCATTGGTTCAGAATACACAATAAATTCATTAGCAATACTGGTGTGTGCAAGTCTGCATCCACATCCTTGATCTCCTTGCGGCATCTCTTTCTGCTTGCCCTTTCTTCACTCAAGACATTTGCTAACTTCTTTTTGAAAGCAAAAATGGATGGCACAGCACTTGGTTTAAGTAAAATCTTTCTCACAGTACCTATATGAAAAAGATTAAAATATGTATTATGTACCAAATTTTAAAAACAATGCAGAATCAAATCTCTTTGTACACTATATATCTAAGAATCAGAGAAGAATAATGTTATCATTACATATGATGCTCAGGATGAAGTGTAAATACTATCCAATGATGTTAACTTGACCAACTACCATGTTTTAGTCAGTGGCTTAAAATGACATGACTGTCCATTGATATTTTGTTGAAACTATGCATTCGTCAGTCTTCCTTTGTTAAAAGATGGATGGATAGATAGATGGCTGTAGGGATGATACCAAGATAAGACTCATTTAAGATTGGCATATAAAAATTCATTATGTACACCATCACTGAATTTATAAATATTTATGGCATTTTTGTGGTCCTTTTAAAAGAATTATTACTTTTAACATTTTCTTTAATTTTAAGCTAATCATTTCTCTTGGAGAATTTTATATATATATATATATATATATATATATATATATATATATATATAAAAATTTCAACTGTCACTAGTGTATGTGGCTATTAATCATTTATCAAAAATAAGTGCAAAAATAACAGTTTTCAAAACGCAGGATACAAATGTTATATAAATAATTACCATAATAATTTGTTAATCCACCAATGTAGTCTACCTCAGTAAAAATGATCACAGCAGGCCACCGAATGAGGACAAAGCATCCAATCTCCTTCCTTCATTTAAAAAGTGTTGTTCCCCTCTGTACATATTGGAACATAATAATAACAACCTGATTATCTAGACATGACAGCTAGACTAGATTTTAATGAAAATTATGTTGCTATGCCAGCCAAACTTGTTTGTATTCTACCTGCAAAATAAGCTGAGGCATCATTGTTATGATGCAAGGAATGGCAGCGCCACCTTGTGGGCAGATAAAGAGGGAACTTTTCCCAATGCAGCAAAATGTTTTTAATAGCAAAAAAGCTGATGCACATGTATGAAACAACCACAGATATTGCGATAAACAAGTATAATAGGTGTAAAGATATTATTATGCCTAAAAAAACATCGGAAATATAATTTATTATTAATCCAAGAGTAAAGACACGTGTTCTTGAACTGCATAAGCAAACAGGCAGCCAACAATGTGGTGGTTGATACAAGATTCTCACAATTTAATAAACATAAAAAAACAAAAGCCGCCAATGTTTTCTGGGCTTGGCGGTGTTATTAGAGGGAATCATTTGACTAGATAACAGTATCGGCTTTGTTAGCTGGAAATTGTACATGCGTACAGCTGTTAAAAAATTTATATCAGTGGCGCGTGACCATTACAGACTCACTGCATTTTATGATTTAGTTCTCAGATTTTATGTGTATGGTGTTTGTTAATGAACTCGTCATTATTTTCCTATTTTTGTATATAAAAAAAAATATTTTACCGTTATGGAAAATCAAGTTTACAATTTGTATAGACACTGTTCATAGACTGGAACTCAATGAACGTACACTTGCTTCGTCTTTCGTAACCTAATTTTCTGTTAATTTTTCTCATTGAATTCAGGCAATGATTTGTGACAAAAATATTGAATATTTTAAATGTTTGCAATGGAATTAGGTACAGGTATTATGGATTAGCTGCATGCCATGACGTTACTATATCAGACGGTAATTAAACGGTGTTAATACTCTGTTCATGCTATATTTTGGACATTGAATTCAGACAACGATCTTGAACAAAATTATTGAATATTTTACATCTGTGCAATTTTTCAATGGAATTACATGCATTATGGATGAACTGCATACCACGACAGCACGAAAGTAAATGATGTTAATACCCTCCCGATTCATTATATAATGTCAGTCAGGGTATTATCAATCAATGTGTATTTTCAGAGGAAAAACAATACAATACAAAAATTAGTAAAATTATCTAACACTAAGTAATAACCTATAAATATATTATCGGTCCACATTTTTGAATAAGTCTTATTACTGCATTACATTTAATATTTGTCTGTTTGCTGGAGAAAAAAAATTAAAATACTGTAAAACCATATAAATTTAATGAAACCAGCTAACAGACTCACCCTTCACTTTTATGTGCAGTCTGTTATGACTAAATGGTCTTAAAATCAGTAACAGAAAAAGCCAACCAAAGAAAACTATTAAAATCAACAAAACCAATTAATTTCTCTAAGTTACAAAATAAAAATTAAAAGTAACAAACAGTATTATCAATTAAATAACAAATAACCATACATGTTCTATCACCAGAAAAGATGCATAAATTGTTCGGAATGTATTTCTTAAATGTATTCATGTACCAAAAGTCTTGATATATTACAATGATATAATCCAGAATGTCTTCAGACACCTTCAGTGTCCTCATTAAAGGCATACAACCTAAGTTAAAACGAATGAAATTATTTTGTTCTTTTTTCAGTTCATGATTACTTATTTAGTTGAAAAATTACAATTCAGGCTGTTACTGAGGCCGAAATCAGGCTAGTATCGGTAAATTTTGTGATAAAATACGCGATTTTAAATTATTGTCTGCAGACAAAAATTCGCTATTTGCCACGCCTATATTCATGTAATCTCTGTGTTGACCTCTCCCGAAGATTAAGAATTTTAGCCATGCGCAAACACGTGTTTACAAAAATAATGGCGTGTCCGCAACTAGATCGAAGCCAAAACTTAGATTCTGAAAGGAGGAGGGAAAAAAAGCTGTTTGGGCAAATTATGTCAGCACACGCATATGTATTGGTGACCAGCATGAATGATGGAATAAAAAGAAGTCCACTTTGAGCCTAGAAAATAATCCAGAGGTCGCCAAATTCTTGCTGGATACTGGTGAGTCTCAATTTTGCAATGAACAGTCAAGTTTTTATACCGCTGTTTTATTTTTGTATTGTTAACTCTTTATCAAACCTCTTAAAATAACATATTTTATATAAACTGGCATTATTCTATTTAGCTTAAAATAAAATGCCACAGCCCTGCAACAATATCGCTGAAATCAGCATGTACATGACATACAGCAGCTGTTTATTGAGGCTCCGAAGGGGTATTAATGATCATCTTCATTTTCGCATGCAACCATAAGACTATTTAGAGGCAAGCAGACACTACTGTTTTTTTTTTTTTTAATACAAATTATTTATAATGTAAATAGTGATGGCTGTAAATAAAAGTAATGCAATACAGTTAAGTATATTTTGTGCATGACCAAATTAAATAGCACACTATGTGTGCATAAATGCCCGTGGGGATGTGGCATCATTCCTTACCCCACAGGAAAAATTAAATAACTTTCTTTTGAAAGATAAAACAGTGAATAATGTCCCACCGGGGCCGGTTCACTTTAATTTAACATTCATTCATTCACTATTATTTGTAAAATATATATAAATTTTTGTGTCTAATGAAATATTTATTTTCCCTTGCTATATTAGTTATGAATTTAATGCCAGTGCAAGGAAAACATCAGAAACAGAGGATTGTCAAAGAAGACATGGCCACAACTTCCACACCTGGGCCAACAATTCATCGGATACAAATTCCTGCTGTCTCTGATATAACCACATCAGAATCAGATATGGCATCTATGTAAGTATTACTACATTTTATTAAATTTGATGTATTTTTACTAGTTTACAAATATTTTGGTAGATGCACCTGGAAATGTATCATTCTATACTAGTTTAATATTTTGCAGTTGGAAAAGATTGTACATTTTGTTAAAATATGATTTGTTTTATTTAGAATAATATTTTTGTTGTAAATTGTTGGCACATGTCATTTTTGTTATTGATATGTTCCTCATCATGCTGTTTGTATTTTAGTTAGTCTCAAGTGAGAATAGTCTTTGACTAAATGAGTCACCCCTTTAAATAAATTACTATTATTATTATTATTATTATTATTATTATTATTTCTTGAGGCATTATCATTCCCATTATAATAACCAAGATAAATGATAATGCTTTCTTTTGATACAAAACTAAAGATTTCCAAGTTCAACATTAGTATTTACACATTTCAAAATTTTTATTTTAAGGGATTCAGTCTTGTCTGAAGTTGAAAAACTTAAGGAGAAGGAAAGTGTTATGATGGAAAAGTCTAAAAGTTTTATCAACCCATTTGAGAAAGTATACTAACAAAAATAATTGTGATACATACAAAAAAGGAGAATATTCGTGTTAAGTATACTAAAAAGCAACCATATATATACATGTATAGTATTGTATTGGTATTTGTGGATGGTATTTGTGTATAAACCAGAAAATTGCTCCCACAAAAGCTTTCTTTGCAGTGTATGAACACACAAGTTAAAAATGTGTAATTACAATATATCTTAAATATAGTATTGATGCATAATTGAAAAAATGAAGATATACTGGTTATCATTGTAAGAATATGAATACATTGTATTATAAATACAAACCACACTAAGGCCATAGTTATGGTTTGTCCGTTTAGTACACTTGGAGAGGGCAAGGGGGGGTTTACCCAAATGCATATGCTTGTGTATGGGGGTGGGAGGTCTGCTGATTATGTATTTACACATATACCTCGATAGTAATTTGTCTAATATGTAACCTGCTTGACTGGGTTCAGTTAGTGTTTGAGTTTTAGTGGACAATCAACAAACTTTTTAAAGTTACACAGCTTATTTATTTGATGCAGCCAGACATTCAACATTGGTGGACTATCTGTTATATTAAATACATAATATTATTAATCCTTGATCTTTTCTGTGTGGATTAAATATAGGCTGTTCTACAGAATGGGGAGGGCAATTGCATGTATGCAGATGGGGTGTGTGTAAAAAAATAAAGTATGCATGTGTACAGGGAGGGAGGGGTCAAGCTTTACCCGATTTTTGTGCACATGCCCATTGTTGGAATCAGATTTTGTTTCCGGAATTTTTACTTTTTTGCTTGCAATCTAATTCATATCGGTCTGAGCTATACACAGACAGATAAACATTTTCAGAAGTAGGATAAATTGGGGATTGGAAGTTTCTTGTTTGTTAACATAATAATTCATTTACGTTAAAATATTAATGCTTTACCTGAAAGTTGATAAACCATCTGTTTGTGGTACAATTTAATCTTTTACAGAAGAAATTTTTTAAAATAAATTTCATAAACCAATTTTGGTTAGAATTAGTCTAATGTAATTAGAAAATTCTGTAAATAATCTAAACATTTTTATGATATATGGGTTAGATACAGGTTTGCTATATTTACATTTTCATCTGTAGCAAAATGATTTGTTACATGTAATTGAATGCAGTTTTTATTTGGACTTTTGAGAATTAAAAAAAATATAAAATGACATTGTCAGTGAAATGTTTGCATTTTCTTGTCAGATATCAAAGGTCATTCAACAAAAATGTGAGAGATGGTCTGCAAACCCAAAGAAAGCTGATATTGAAAATGAGGTTAGATGATAGAGTTGGAATGAACCAGCCAGTTGTTTTGGTCATAAATGATCATAGGTGAATATCTGATGTACTTGCTCCAATACCACCACCACCTACAGAACAGATTGTTACAAAACAGAAATCTCATTTTAAGTTAAAATGATTTAGGCCTTTTAGTCAGGTAACACCTATTGATATCAAATTGTTATGGAGAGACTATACTAGTGATTGTATGATAACAAATGATCCCTACCATGGACCCATATAGACTTTGACTTTCTTGAAGTGTCTACTATGAGCCAAAGTCCAGCAACTGTTTGATTTCCAAGATTCAGTTTATCTTCAGACCACTGTTGATTATGTTCTTAATGCTTTTGAAAAAACATGCATTTGAACCACAAGATGTAGGACCTTTTCAAACTTTTCATACCCATTGCATTTATACTTGTCTTCTATGTATGTTTAGATTGAAGTAAATGCAGTGTATTTTGGCCATATGATGTATTAAAAAAAAGAACAGCATAAACTATTCATTGTAATTCATTTAATCTTATAGGAGTAACAAGATTAAAATCGTGTAATTGCAAGTCGGTATTATTGCATAATAAAGTACCTTTTAATAATTTTAATTTCTACATGTTTTGTGTAAAATTGCAGTCAGAAAGATTTCTAGGATACTTTGAAGAAGAAAAAATGTACATTGGAGCAAATGACTTCAATCCATGTATGTATGTATGTATGTATGTATGTATGTATGTATGTATGTATGTATGTATGTATGTATGTATGTATGTATTTTCATGAAAATGAATTAAATCAGAAAACAGCATTGAGCTTAACAACATTGTTTCAAATTCCACAGCATATTATTTCATTTGAGAGATGACTGTTATTTAATGAGATTAAATTGTTGTTTATTTGACTTTCACATTTTGTGTATTCATTAATTTAACTGTTGGCACCACTGACTGGGGGCTCTGAGCATTGCATCTGTCTAGCACTACTTCAATTCCTCAAAAAAACATGCCAAGGGGGTCTTTTGTAATAATTTAAATAATATTGGGAGCACCCCACCCAACCTAAATAACATGGAAAACCTCTATATATGCCATAATTATTCTTAGATGATATCCTTCAGTTTTTTATGCCTGACTGTACATGTACTCTTGAATTAAAGTTATACCTGTACGTGCACATTTGTACTTATATAAGTTTTGTACATTTCATAATATATAATAGTTAGTTTTACAGTGTATGCAGTTGTGTACATTCATCTGGGTATTCATATAAAGGGTATAATTATTTCTATGGTAAATGAACACATTTTAAAAAACTGAAAATTTGATGCTTTTAAATGGTGTCAAGTATATTTGATTTAGTTGTAATAAGATGGCTGATGATCCACATATGTGATATAAGCATTCAAGGTTGCTTTAGATGAACTAGTATTTAGTCTTAAAAACCTTATTCTGTTTCCAGAGCCATTTTGTATTACATGATATTGTAATTAATGAGCAGTGTCTGGATAGAATAGTATCCTAGTGTTTGTAGTTCTGTTGATATTTGCAAACCAATCTGTATTCATGAAACACTGCAACAAGTTTTGCTTTCTCAACTCAATATGAATATGCATTATTTATCATTTAACTTAATGTGTTACTGTATATGCATGATTAAAATAATGTTCACCAGTGTACTTTTGTTTTTTCTATTCTTTGCATCCCAAGACAATGCAAGTCAACTTCAATTATTCCTATGTTTTTAATAAATAGTCTCCTCACAGTTGCTTTCAAAACATAGCCATACATATAATCATTCTTTAGTGGGTAGGTAGCTAAAAAAATGTTTAACAAAACTTGTTCATGCAAAATAAAAATTGCATACTACAAAAGAAATGTTTTATAGAACAGAAAATCAACATAAATTATATTATTCACACATCATATATTTGGATAGATCATCCAAGTCTTCCTTTTGTAAAGCCATGGTACTGGCCAAAATTATTTATCCATTATACCCCATACACAACAGCTTGGAATGACATGTCTGTTGCCAGTACTTAGGTATCCGTTAAGTCCATAAAATAAACTGCCTATTAGCAGTATGCCTTTTCCCCTGGTTGTAATCATTATCTTCTTCTGCTGCCAGGACATCTTGAATATACCTCTGTGCAACAAGGAGCACGACTTCATCTAAAACAACCAGGTCGAAGTCCTGCAGAATTTTTTTTAAAAATTGTCAGTAAAAAAAATTCCAAATAAAATAAATCCATTAAATATTATGTGGGAAAATATTAATTTTTGTGTTATGCAATGAAGCAAACGTGTAAATATACAAACAAATGCGCAAATCACATCGACTATCGGATACGTGAACGTAATGTGGTAATGCAACTGCCCAAAAAGATCAACTTTATTCTGAGCCAAAGAAGCGACTTTAGCGAGACCTTTTAATAGCGGTTCTGATTACAATGATACAAATTATCATATTTTTAGTTGGTTTATCTTACAACGTAACAGAATCACACAAACACGAGAAGTAAACACTTCAAGAATGGCCCCTTAGGAACCCCTTATTGGCAGGATTTTCCATCATATTGACTTTTTTGCCTACTTCTTGTAATTTATCATATATAATGAGAAATCTATAAGCAATACATATATTGTGGGTGACTATAAAGAACTAAGAAGGAAAGACGAAGGATAAGGCAATAATTACATCAAAAGAGAATCACAGGCTTACCTCGACTCCCATTATTTGTTGACGCGCGTCACTTGACACTGCGACTTCGGAGAATATCGGTAAATTCCGTTTCTGCATAATTAATTAGCAATCCGTACAGAAAATCGTTATAATTTCATTGATTAAACTTACAGATGTACATTTTTTGAAACTGAATTACCTGTAATTACTCATTATTTCTACTATACTTTTCATAATATCATGCATTTGCAAGAACAAAAAAGTCGAAAAACTTAGGTTGTATGCCTTTAATTAATCTCAAGCAGTGTTTTAGTCAAAATGTTCATGAGCAGTTTGATATTTTCATGGTTAATTCAGATAAATAATTGATCTCAAATCATAACGGAACACAACTAAAATTAATTTCATAGACTGAGATTAAGATAGGAATCAATAATTTTCCACACAGTTCATTATAAACAGATGGTCAACTTGTATATGAGAAAATAAAATGCACAGGATGTTAGCCACTTGCCAATTAAATTCACCAACAATTCACTTCCAGAAAATAACCAACTTGTAAAGGGTCAGGCCTTGAACTTAAATTCAAGTAAGCTTAATGACAAAAGTTGTTGTTATTGAAGGGTTTAATGCCATTTTTCTGCACACCTGCATACAATAGGCTATACATGGCAGCCAGAATTAATTATGGAGGACAAACCCAGGAAACCCCTCGGAAAGAACCACCGACCCACAAGAAGCTACTGGCAAGCTTGCTCACATACCCACAACTGCCGAATCTGAGACTCGAACCCATGCAGACAGAGGTGAGATGGCAGTGATCCGTAATGGAGAGTGCTTCAGACCACTCGGCACTCGGGGGCCGGGGCCTCCATGAAAAAAATCAGGTAGACAATAAAATCTGTCAGGAAAAATCCAAGTAAACATGTTTACAAATCATCATTACTTAAAAGTTCAATCTACAGTCATGGACAAAAGTTAGCAACATAATATGTTTACAAATAAACCTTATAATCTATAGCCATGAACAAAAGTTAAACACACAATATAGATATGCACGACAATCTAAGTGTAATTTGTCTAATAGGGAAACAGACCTGTAGATAATCTGCTCCTTGCTGTCCCTGTGGAACACACCCTGCAACGACTATGTATTTGTTTAGCTCTCTAGCCTTCTTAATCTCATTTCTAAAGTGATCTTCTGCTGGACTCTTAACTGTACAGCTGTTAAGTAACCAAAGGTCAGCAGCCAACATATCATCTGAAAATATGTACAAACTATATATAGGATGATTAAGTCATGAACCCCTGTAGAGTTTCTTAATTTTCACCTGAAATGCGAGCAGGAAACATATTTTGGGAGCTATTTTTGAATACATCCTAATACATCGACTTCCAAGAGATTTACGGTCACGCTAATGCCTAGAAGTGTTAGAAACGTCATTTTTCATTAGTTATTTTGGTCAAGGATAAAACTAGCTTAACGGACCAATCACTTTGGAATCCAGACCAGTTTTTATTCCAAATTAAAGCTGTACCGATGTGACTTTTTGCCGATTATGCCGATACAGCATATAGCCGATTATTAAAATTGCCAATACTGATTACGAAACCGATTATTTCATTATCACAGTATATACTCGCATATAAGCTGAATAATTTAGGAAAAAATAAAGGCCTGGAATAAGGGGGGGGGGGGGGGCTTATCCGTGGACCAATGTCTAAACTTTACCGTTTTTAGGTCTTTTTCTTGGCTACTGTAGCTTATGTAAATCTTGGGACATGAAACAATAATTTTTTCCGTGTCCAAAGACATAGACATGTTAGAAAAGTAACTTTCGGCGACCCGACAATTATTAAACTGTTTTTAAGTGCTATCATTGATTTAAAATATTCATCTGCAAAAGGTGACCCATCGACAATGAATAGCATTTGCACTTTCAGAAAAAATGGAAATTTTAAAGACAGAACCAGTGTGAAATACACTTGTATATTGACAAATTACATTCTGGTTACCTTTGTGTAATAAAATCCACAATAAAATTTTGCATCGACCACATCCTGATACGAAAATCAGTATGATATTCAATGTCAGCATTAGCACATGGTTGGATAGTTGTTATTTACATGCTTCATGAACATGTACTTAAATTAGCCATGATTTTGGTCAGTCTCTTCCCATCTTATTAAGGCTACCAAGGGGATGGTGCTATTCACAGGGAAATGAAAAGCTGTACATGTATTCTCCACAAATACTTTTGTATCGAATGATATGACGAACATTAAAGCGACTGAACCAACCACTTGTTGCAGCGAAGTTCTCCACACTAAGTTTTTTCGCAAATGTTTCATTGAACCATTTTGTGGCTTCCTCTAAATCTTCAAATGTAGCAGTCTTTTGCTTCTTCCTTTGGGGAGCACAGTTACCTTCAACATAGTCTTTCTTTATAGACTCAGCAGCTTTCATCCTTCCTTACCGGTTATTTTTAAGTGAAAAAATTTCACAGACCTCTTAGCAAGATGTTTATCTCTGAACTTCCTTAACAGCCAGATTTTTAGTTTCCAGAGAGTGTAAATTTAATTTGCGTTTTACACTGATGTTGGTAGCAATAGTAAATGTAAATAAAGATAAAAACGAAACTTTTACAGCAAAATAAACTTGTTTTAATCGGCAATCACTTTCAAAGGTCACGGAAATGCGTAATCTGTATTTTGATGCAATTTTTATATCTGGGATTCAGAAAATCACGTATACAGGAGTCCTCTGTACGCATCAATTTCCTTGCTAGTCCTGCTTCGACCACCTGTTCAGTGGGAAATTATGTTGAGCAATTGATCCTTTTAGCTGTGCTGATATTTACAATCAGAAAATTCAGTGGCTGCAAGACCCACAAAGATGTATGTGTTATTGTAAGAGTACATCTGAAGAACATGACCCACAAGCTAGGCAGCAAGATCAAAGACTTAACTAGTTGCAGAATGGTGAGAAAATGTGCTGATAACTGATTTCAGAGGTAGAATGGCCCATTAATGTACTTGCGTATAAGAAGAGGTATAAGAAGAGGTATAAGAAGAGTACATCAAATGAACAATATTTGCCTTCATTATTATTTTCATTGCAAGTGTTGCAAACTAAGTAGAGCTTGTGACCTCAAAATCAAGACATGTTGAGAGTCAGACAAAATGCTGTTTGCTGTTTGCAAATTTTGACAAGAAGGGTTAAACGGCAAATTGACGAAGATTGTAATGAAATTCAACAGTGTTAGAAGTTGCTAAAACTGACATTTCACGTGGAACACTATGGATGATGCCTAACTTAGTGCTTGGACAATTTACTCTCACTCTAACGGACAAACAAGGGCTACATGACAGTGGTATAAAAAAGTTTGAAAATTAAACTCGATGGCAACCGCTGTTTCTACTCGTCTGGAAATATAGCCATTTCAGGTATTCCCAATTTGCTTCTGGTAGGGGACTGCAACATTTACTGGTGGTACTCTTGAACTCCTAGTTTTAAAGTCCTAGCTATATCTCTGTGCGTTCTTTGGAAAATGCTAGAATTTATCAGATTCCACTTCTTTCAAGTTGCAGCGAGAGGCCAGCTTTATAGGCCCAAACAAAAGCCTAGGGTGGTTGTTTGTTTGTTTTTATCCGACCGCAACATTAAAGCCTGGCGGCAAGAACAACTAATTGTTGAACAAAGTATGGGTTGGAACAGGCAGCTTGTCGACATAAATGATTAGAAAACAAAGAATTTGTTCAAGCTGGGACCAAGGGCTTCTGTCAACATGTACGTTTATCATTTATCTCAACATCGACATAAGCAAAACAATTTGGTAGTAATAGTAGACCAAGGGACTGGGACTTTGTATTTTCTGTCAACATAGGCGGCTTGTCGATATAAGTGATGTCGATATAAACAGGTAGGACTGTATTTAATTCTGATTGAAAATTCAAGCCATGTCAAGATTAATATTATGATTGAATTTATATTTTGGAAATTTGTTATTTTTTAAATTTGTTTACAGCGGCACCGATTATTTCTGCCAATTGTTCTAATAATCGGCCCGATTATGAGTACAGATGATTTATTGCAAATGCCATCTTATCCTACATTTCTGAAAAGGTTTGCCTGTCTGTATGCAGTTCAGACTGGTCTGCCTTACATTTGTGGCCAAAAAGTCTAAAATCTGGAAATACAATTGGATTCTGACCACAGGAGAATTTTGAGTGGAAAAAAAGTTGGTCCCAAAAAAATGTTTTTCCTTCTGTATTTTGTAGTGCAACTAAAAACTCCAGATTATTTTATATCCATGTAGAGCTACATTGATCTAACTTTCAATAAAACCAACCATTTTAGTGTATCTTCAATGACCTTCAGAAGTAGGCTACTACCTCCTGCAGAGTAAATGAGGTACCAGAGGTTAATGAGTTAAGTAACTGCAGCATCTTAACTGTTTTGAAATTCCATAGCAACAAACAGAAATCTCTCAAACCAATAATCACTAATCAAAAGTCTCTGCAATAAAAATGATTTTAATAAAAACTTTAATGAACTTGTTCAAGCTCCAAAATTATGTTCCAAGCAAAGAAATACACATTTTCACTAACTAAAGTTTTGATGTGTTAACCTATCTACAGCATGGCAGATTACTCAGATATTTCAACGCTTTGTCCCAGTGACATGTATTGGATTACAAGAGTTGTCTCCCTTAGCATATAAGGCACACTAACCAATAGTGTAACTGGTGCATTCTAAGTCAGCTGAAAATGGAGGTTAGTGTTAGAGCTGGTATGTGGTATGTCTGGTGTTAGGATAATGTGACTGACTGACACATTATTCTACATGTCTGTGGCATGATGCCACAGTGCTAGACATCACTATATACTGCTTCACTGCAGACATTAAAGCGATATGACTGAAAACTTGGTAAAGCTACATTAAAAATCCTAATCAAACAAACAAACCACCACTGCAGGCAAGATAGGAAACCTTAGCATAGGTTCTGTTCTGGGATTCTGGAGCATACCTTAAAGAGATGATGGCACAGAACCAAGTCATTTGCTCTGTAAGTCACATATCAAAAATGTAAAAATCACCTATTTTAAATGATAGTTAATTTTGATTTTTGGGCCTAAAGACTACATCATATGCAGGATTAGATTAAGTAGAGGATAGTCTGTAAGAATACAGAGGATTCAAGTTCATATGAGATTAAGTCATGGTTTGTTTACATCAACAAAGAGATTTTCTGATGGGCAATTTCTAAATGCACCCAGAGAGAATCCAAGTTCCTCACTGTTTACTGAAGTTATATTTATCAGCTGATCCATACAAAATTGAGCCATTATCAAGTTTCAATCTTACTCATGGAATGTACAAGTGGAGCAAGACCTTACAATCTGCTTCTCAATCTGTGTTTACCATGACTCTCTGAGGTATTTAATATTTGGAGAAAGTATTTGCCCAATCAACAGACAATATTATAACAGAATATGATCCATCTTTTAGTGTTAAATTAAAAACAAAGAAAGATTACATTCAAACAGCATTTTGTTGCAGAAAAATTAATGGACAAGTGAAAAAAAGATATTATTCAGCCCAGAGAGTTATACACATATCTCAACATTTGTAGGCAATATAATAAACTATACCACAGACAGACATTTATTAGGATAAATGCCTGACATGTTTGCATCCAATGGTCACTGGTCATGATCAATAATCTACAAATTTTCTTTCAAAGGTTGATAGTATCAGAAATATTTCAATGACTACAGGACTGAGATCATCCTTCTTCTCAACAGTTGAAAGTGTCAGAATAATTTTCAATGTTACTTCATCAGAGATCAATGGCTAGAAGGATGAAAGTGTCAGAATAGTTCTCAACATTACTTCATCATAGATCAAAGGCTCAAAAGTTGAAAAAGTGTCTGAATAATTGTCAACGTTAGTTCATTGGAGATCAATGGCTAGATTTTGAAAGTGTCAGACTAGTTTTCAAAGTTAAAAGGTTTAAGCTATTAGAATAGTTTCCAATGTTACTTAATCAGAGAGCAAAAGCTATATCATAGATCAAGGTTCTCTAAAAGTCCTGATAGTGTCAGAAATGTTTTCAATGCTACTTCATCAAAGATCAATGGCTAAAAGTTATAGATCTGTTCACAAAGGATAGTTACAAAAGTATTACCTATGTGCAATATCTCCTGTTCACATGAACATATTCTCATTCTTAATGTGTAAACTATCACCAAATGTGCAGATATTTATTTTCTCATTACAAATGAGATAACAAATTCACATAAATCATGAATGAGGAATTGTAATTCAAAAGTCATTCTCTATAAGAATATTGAGAAGCACAGTTTCCATGAAATTATTACAAACTATATTTACATTTAAATCATCAACTCTATTTACATTTCAATTTAAATTACTATCAACCCTGTTTACATTTAAATTTAAAATACTATCAAATATATTTACATTGATATTTAAATTGTTATAAACTATCTTTACATTTAAATTTAAAATACTTATTTATAATGGCAACTTAGATCAACTATAGATGAATACATGTACATCAATTAAGTTTCATGACCTGGACATATAAAAGTCAGAGAAATAGAGAAAAATGCAAAACTTTAATGTTGATGCTGACAATACCACCACCACTGGAAAGGTAATCCCTTTTGTGTCACTTATTCTTTGCAGAGGAGACAAAAAGTGCATAATATGGAGTATCCTAATGTTCTTTCCATTGTTAAAACTTCCAGTTACAAATGGGTATTTATTTAAAAGTGGGGTACATATAAATTTGAAATACACAAGTAATTTCAGAAGAAGCATGATCCAAAGTAATGAAACATTAATTGATAATATTCTAATATGATCCAAAGTATTGAAGCATTAACATACATACTAACCCCTGACGAGGAAAAAGCATAATCTAAATGGTCAAAAAGCATAATCCACACATTATAACATGCTAAAATTTAAACAAACACTGATTAATTTGCCACTCTCATCTTTTAACATCCTCTATTGCTTCAAGTTTTCATATGTAGCACTTTTAGCTTTACACACATATCAACAAGAATCCATATGAAGAATTTAAGTGCCAAATATTAAAATTCTTTCCACACGGCATGTAATAGACATCATGTGCTGCTGCCATCATATCTTCATATTTGGAGGATTCTGCTGTTTTTTTGTTTAGTTTATTTTTTGCTTTTCTAATCCATCTGTGAAATTATTTAAAAGGAGACATTTTTGCTCTCTAATAGGCATCGACTAAAATAAAATATACCATTTAGCACCAAATACCTTTAGACTGGTTCTCCACTTAATATGAATTAGAACAAAGAATCTGTGCGGAAAGATTGAAAATAGAAAACCAGTCTGTTCTCTCCTGACTAAGCCATACAGCTGCTATAAATAGAATACGAGGTCGAAGGTTGCTATAAATAGAACATGATACTGTTAGAAAAGTGACGCAAGTTCACAGACAAGAATACTCTCATGCTGTAGTTACGTAGCTGTCTTTTCCAAATTACAGTCTGTGTGATTAATTGAATGTTAATAAAAACGAGAAAACAAATAATTTATATTTTGGGAAGGTGGATATACCTAAAAGGCGTAATCCATATATGTTTATGCACAAGGTGTAATTTAGTGAAAAAAAGCGTATGATTACGCCAGAAGCATAATGGTTGGCATGTATGCATTAACTGATAACATTCCAACATGATCCGAATAAATGAAAATTTTTTACTGATAACATTCTACCATGATCCAAAATAATGAAACATTAACTGATAAGATTCTAACATGATCCAAAATAATTAAACATTAACTGATAACATTCACACATGATCCAAAATAATTAAACATTAACTGATAACATTCACACATGATCCAAAGTACTGAAACATTAACTGATAACATTCTAACATGATACAAAATAAAGAAACATTAACTGACAACATTCTAACATGATCCAAAGTCATGAAACACTAACTGATAACATTATGACATGATCCAAAATAATGAAACATTAACTGACAACATTCTAACATGATCCAAAATAATGAAACATTAACTGATAACATTCTAACATGATCCAAAGTACTGAAACATTAACTGATAACATTCTAACATGATCCAAAGTCATGAAACACTAACTGATAACATTATGACATGATCCAACATAATGAAACATTAACTGACGACATTCTGACATGATCCAAAATAATGAAATATTAACTGATAACATCCTAACAAGATCCAAAATAATGAAACACTAACTGACAACATTCTAACATGATACAAAATAAAGAAACATTAACTGACAACATTCTAACATGATCCAAAGTCATGAAACACTAACTGATAACATTATGACATGATCCAACATAATGAAACATTAACTGACGACATTCTGACATGATCCAAAATAATGAAATATTAACTGATAACATCCTAACAAGATCCAAAATAATGAAATATTAACTGATAACATCCTAACAAGATCCAAAATAATGAAACACTAACTGACAACATTCTAACATGATCCAAAATAATGAAACATTAACTGATAACATTCTAATTCAATTACTGTCCAATTGTACCGACTTGTTACTAAAATTTTCAGATTTAATTGTAACTGAATCTATTACATCTGAAATGAACTGACTTCAGATCCATGTTCAAGTTTCTATATAGCTGACATACCTGTGATTGCATATCCATAGGCTGCTAACTGTCCTGCCATGTACTCACTGTCTGAATTATTATGGGAACATCCCCAGGTTCTCAGATATATCTTTTGGGTACCTGGATATTAAAATTCAAAATTTAATAAACTCATTCAATTTGCAAAATATTAAATTAACCATCAGTAAAATCTCATACTACGTCAGAGTAAAATTTAAAAGTGAATTTACTGTAACTGAATGTACACATATTTGTGTCACTTCTCTGCCTGAATAATTCCAAGTGATTTGAGAAAAGGAAGCCTGGGATGTCAACAACAAAAAGTGATGATAACCAATGCTTATTAACTATTTGAATTTTTAAATGAGAATTAAAAAACTATACTCATTAATCATTTTTATCATTCTTGCAAAGTGATAAATGTCTTAAATACAACCTTGAAAAGCAGCATTGTGTCAAATCATGTTTTCTTCATAATACATTAGCAGTACATCCACTACCTAGCAAATCCAGTCCACTGAAGATAAAACAATGTTGGCCATGTCAATCAGCTTTATTTATCAAAAGAAGTGCTCAAATGGAGTCTTCCTACCAAGGCTTTGGGATTTAAAGGAAAAGAAGGATATTCCTGTGAATCTCCACTGATAAGTTCAATATGTTACTGATCAATGAATTTTTCTTTTTTATCCCAAGTGCAAGCCATCTACAAAAACACTTGGTTCAGGTCTGTGATTTAACACTAAAGTTATTGTGTAAAAAACTTTGATCCCACAACTGATAGACTTCTTCCTTATCTCAGGTGTAAGCCAGCCACAAAGTCTAATAATGGTACATGGTGGACAGACAGATATTATAACATAATACACTTTAATAAACTGTCATATGGTAGGTATAAATAAAACAGCCGAATAGTTCTTCAATTCTTTTGCAATATCAAATTCATCTGAAATGTGTGCATATAATATTTTAACAAGAACTATCAACAATGAATAAAATATACGGTACATAAATTAATGATGGGTATCTTGAATTTTTATCATGAAAACTTTGCTATATTTGATTTGACTTTGGATCAGATTTACTTTATCCACATGGTTAAATTATGTTTGGACCTTAGCTCCAAAATACTGCAAATCATCTGACTAATGGAGACAGCATTAATATCATGAACACAATATAACAATACATGCCCCTCAAAAAATAGCACACAGGGCATAAGAGCTGAAATTTCTTCTGCATACTACCTGGAATAACACTGTCTGCCAAGATCTTCTCTGAGACATCTGTGTACTGCTGATATCTGGCCTTGAACTTTCTGGCCTTGGGAAGTACATACTTGCGTGATGCTGAGCGTAAATCACCTTGATGGTCTCCACTTGCTGCTAAGTCTTCTATATCATCAATACCCTTATCATAGACTGCAGGCATAATTCATATGTGTTGTTCACTTTCTTCTGAATTAGCCTTTTTGTGGTAGAATTAAATACCTTATTGCAAAGAATATTGGTCACTGATTGGCTGAAAATAAGTATTGGAACAAATTAATGAATTTCCATAAGAAGCATATGTATATCTTTAGGTAGACTGTAGCAATAGTAGGTTTGAACTTTAAAGTAATTTAATTTTTTCAGTCATTGTACAGTTGTAAATGGGGGAGATATCACCTGGCCAGATATTTTAATTGGACAATTATGATGGAATTTTTTTCACAAATGAGGCATACTGTATCTAATTTTCATATAAAAATATAAAGATATATTCAAAAATCATATATTCATATTCACAAAGCTTCCATAATACAATTTTCAAATGAAAACTCTATTAGTGGCATTTTCGCATTGTTGTCCATATAAAAAATCTAAAATCATAAATACATTACGAATTTTCTTCAAGTGATTTGAAGATAAATAAAAAATTATTGCTGATTTAATAAAATATTACTAATATAATATCTAATATCTGTAACATGTCAATTTACTATTCATTTAAATTGTTAAATACCAATTATTATGACAAAATTGACATGCCACATGGAAACTCAAATTCCAACACAGAAGTGTACGTGAGGAACAGAATTGAAGTGGTAAATCTGATACAATAAACCCTCCAACAAAAAAATGCTGCAGATGCTTATGATAAACTAACCAACCTGGACAAATCCATAGATTTTCCAAATAATTCAAAACAATGCCAAAATTACAAAAAAACAAGAGAAGGGAAGATTAACCTAATGGGACAAAACAAAATCAAACTAATGAAATAGCGTAATATACACTATAAACATGCAGCCGACAAAACAAAATCAAGCTAATGAAATAGCGTAATATACACCATGAACATGTGCCCATTCCTTGCTGAGATTATCCATACAACAGACTTGACAAAATCAATTATACTATTATACTGTTCATGATCTAAAAGTCCATTGGTGTAATAGGAATTGACAGATCATTTTAATCTAGAGCCCTGCTATGCAACTGTGCCTTTTTATAAAAGTCTCAAGGTTGTAAGTCATTAATCAGGCAAAACCTCTTCATACTATCATTTTTTTCTCTCAATTAAAGAACTTGATCTTTGTAAATTAAAATGACCCCTTTTACAATATGTGTTTTGGATGAATTGCCATTATCGTTAAAATCAAAATGAGGCTATCACTGCTGGGTGAATGTTCTTTGTAATGACCTGATACGAAAGTCTGAATCATATCATCACATATGTTATATGTACTTATGGTGTTGATAAACAAATATCAGCATTTGTAATAATAATAATAATAATAATAATAATAATAATAATAATAATAATAATAATCATAATAATAATATAATAATAAGTATAATAATAAACCTATTCCTAATGGGGATTTTTTTATTTTTAATAAACACAGCCAAGCAAATTTTTAAAAATTCTTAGAAATTGTTTTTTTTAGTTAAAACATTTAAAAGACGAAAAGCACAAATGAGATAAAAGATGCACAGAACTGGGTTCATTCATTTTACAAGGATCAGGCAAAGAATAGGCTCACAGAAAATATTCACACAGGAAAGCTACCACCTCAACACCACTAGTTTCTGAACAGCTGGGATTCATTCAGAAATTAGAGAGGTGCCTACACAAGCCTACTGGACTAAGCACATACAAACAAACAGCTCATTACTTTGCAAGTAAAAACAAACAAATGTCAGTAAGATGCTTGCCAATGCCCCTCATATATTTATACCACCCAGGCAGCATTAAACTTGCAAAAGAAGAATTAACGGAAATGTGTAAACAAGTATTGCCAACTGTGACATTCACTTTTTCAGTGCCAGTAAAAAGGAGTACTAAATGGAGTGCACCAAAAGTATGGCATGAGCAAAGAACCAGTAAAATAACAAAGCATGTGGCATTGAGTGTTGTAGTGTCAGAGATCTCGGAAACACTTAATTATGCATATTTGGACGCAAATATTTGATCTGGGAAAATCACCTATGCAAATACATGTAGCTGAGCAGAAAATTTAAAGAACTGCCAGTCCTACTTTAACAACCTACTGAGTGAGAATATGTTGATCATTTTATGTGTGCTGATATTTACAATGACAGAATTCAGTGGTTAAAATACCCCCAGATGTGCCTGCTTTTTTATGAAAGTATATCAAAAGAACATGTTGCAATAGCTGGGTGGCAAGTTCAAAGACTTCAACTCACAGCTTGGGTGGGAAAATGTGCTGAAATGTACTATGACTGAATTCAGAGACAGAAAGATCCTGAGATGTACATGTGATTATTATAAGAGAACACCAGAACTTTAGCTTCCATTATTGTGTTCATTTCTGATTGTAACCAAATAAATACTGTATGCAACCTCGAAATCAAGACACATCAAGAGTTGGACTTAACATCGTTTGCAAATTTGGATAAGTATTTTGGGGTTAAGTGGCAAACTGACAAAGATTTTAATGAGATTCAGAAGTGTGCTAAAGTGCTGAAGTTTCTATAACTGATAGTTTGGATCGTTAACCAAGTGTAAGAAAAGTATGTGATGCCTGGCTTAATGTTTGGAATATCACCATTCCTTGGACTGACAAAATTCACGATTTACATTGACGTCAGGCTCTTCTGCACATATAAGGTCACCAATATTGGCATAAAACCGAATTCAAGTGATGAAAATAAAATTCTGCAATGCTTATCAATTGAAAAGTGGCAATTGTCACCAAAATATTATATTTAAAAAAATAATAAGTTTGGACAAATGGGATATCACTCTTATGTTTCCACGACTTGAGATATGGTGGCCTAATTATGTGCATGGCTTTGAAAAGATGTAATGTTTATGTATCAAGCTATGGAAATGAAATACATTACTTTAGACTCTTTCTGGCATTTTAGCAAAAACTTGAATTTTAAAACAAAACAACAGATGATCCAATCTTTACACAAATGACATATCGTTGAACAGAATTACCAGACATGCTGAATAGGTTGACATGGCTGTACAAGTCAGTGTTATAAAGAATGTGGAAATTGAATTCAATGGCAACCAACAATTTTTCTAATATGCAAAGTTCAACATCGTCTGGGATAGGACTGCAACTTTTACTGATGGGACTCCCATATTTACCAAAATGGGAGTCCTGAATCCTAGTTTTAAAATTAAAATCCTAGTAAGACCTCTGAATGTACTTCATGCCAATATAGACTGTCCTGCTCCTTAACTAATTAAACAAATTTACAACCCTGTACAGTAAGCCAGTGCAATGGGGGCATTTGCATGAAGCTACTGTTCTTCAACACTACACATCTGCTATATATACAAATCAACATGGAAATGAAAATTACAAGAACATGATTAGGTTTGTGTATGGATAAAGGGTTTATCGAAGCTTCTCCAGATGTTTTATTTTCATGTTCATATTGTGGAAACAAAATGTCCATATACATGTACATTAAAGGATGAAAATGTTGTTGAAATCATTATCACTACTAACTACTGTCTTGCGTCAAACTATGAAATGAAGAAAGACCATAACTGCTATGCACAGGTCCTGCTTAAAATGTACATATTCCAGAACACATTCTGCCACTTTGATGTGCAGACCAATAAAGCCTTTATTAAAGGAGTTACATTAAACACAGAAAATACAAATACACTGAGAGAGAAAAAATTTGTATCAATATCACATAAATCATTTTAATTTGCTTTAAATTATTATTCAAACAAAAGCAAATAATATTTTTTGTGGAAAACCAATAAATATATATATATATATATATATATATATATATATATATATATATATATATATATATATATATATATATATATATATATATATATATATATGTGTGTGTCAATACATGTGCATTTCGGTTTTTCAGTGTTATTTCGGTGTTACTAGTAAGCGCCAATAAAGCATGTATTATCAGTGTGGTCAACAAGCATGTATTATCACTGTGGTCAACAAAGACCAACATTTCATTGATAACATGGTGAACAAAATTTAAGTTTTCTGGATTGATCACTGCCTGCTAGAATTAATGACACGAAGAGAGAGGAAGGCTGTGTATGTAAAGGACACATTTTGTATGCTATGACACAATACGAATGATAAAATATAAGACATGATCTTACTTATCTCTCATGAGATTATAGTAGTTGTCTATTCTGTTTGAAACAATGTTCAACATGCAACGATTCTCGCAGACTACCAAAGAAGCACCAAATTGTGACCAATCAAGTGTCTTGCAGTGCTCATCTGTAACAACCGGAAGTACACGAGAACCGTGCCAAACAGGTACACTGGTATCCAATTAAAGAGTAATTCCCCTTTATTAACACTTGCACAAAGAACAACTACAAACACACCAACGGAGCTAATAACTGTTACCCCTGTCAGTTCAAGTAAAGGAAAATGGCAGTATTTCTTTCTGCACTGCTTAATGTAATGTAACTGAGTTTACTTGTTGTTTTTCTTCTTCTTCTCACGGCTAAAACAAAGGCATCTCTCTCTCTCTCTCTCTCTCTCTCTCTCTCTCTCTCTCTCTCTCTCTCTCTCAGGTCAGATTAGGGGACCTTTTAGAATCCTCGATTAATATCGGTAAACTTTTACGTTGAATAAACAACTCCAAATACAAACATTCAAACATGCACGGTTTCTAGAATTCATACGGTACTTCAAAGATCATGTCCATAATTTATTTCATTCGTGTGAAGCAACATGAAAAAAAAAAAACTGTACGGTATTCGTTGATTTATACTGGAAACTGAAATTGAAATATCCTGGAGAAAATGTTCAATATAAAAAACAAAAAGTGAACTTATTTTCTGGATCCCAACGATGATATTATCGATGATGCAGATATTCGTAAATCCACTAAAAATTACTCGGGCATTTATAAACACGAATATATGAGTTGGTTTTGTGCACGGATGCTAAAATTTATACGGTACTCTATATTACAGGTCCATGAATTTTTTTTTTTTTTTTTTTTTTTGCAGTTAAACATATACATAACAAATAATATGAAATTTGTTGATTTATACAGCATACATAATTTTAAATATCTTCAAAAGGATGTTAACTATAGCGTGGTAATTTATATATGAATTTGTTTTGGCTTCCAGCGGGAATGTTATTATCGATGAACTAAATCTCCGTATTTTACATTTTATCGGCACATAATTGGGAAAAGAATGTGAATTTACGTGCGGCAATAAATGCTCTGATAGCAGTATTTTCAACTGGAAATGTTGGTTCTAGTCACGGATGTTATAATGGAACATGCGGTAAAATAAACAGACTTTAGTTGATGGTTACATTATATACACTTGTGACGAGATATTGTTTAAATTAAGGAATAATACTTTAATTTACTAGTGGTTGGTGTCAAATGGTTATTGTCACAATTGTTATACTGATTTTTAATTAGGTATCAACTTATGCTGTGACAGGCAGTGGTAAGAACGTCGTGATTCTGAAAGCAGATGCATCGCTTCAAAGAAACGAGTGTGTAGGTAACTTACATTGAAACCAGCTCTTATTAGCAAAGATTTAAGATCAAAACTGCTAAATTGCAATACCTAAAGATCAAGAGATGTTAAACGATATGCATGGAGATACGTTGATGTCTACAGATGTGAAAGAAACCCAATATATTGCTCAGTCATTTATAAACACAAATGTATAGGTCATCCGGTAAAAATTGATACGATACTTACAGCACATATCCAGAAATATTTTATGTGAGCTAAACCTGGAAAATACAAACAGTATGAAATTTTCTTGATTTATACTGCACACTGAAAACTAAATAGCCTTGTAAGGATTTTAACTATGTGATAAAACGTATGTGATGTTGTTTTGGTTCTCAGCGGAGATGTTATCATTCATGATGTGAATGTTCATATTATACATGTTGCAGCACATAATCGGACATGAATATCAACGTGGCAAAAAATACATAGTTTTCCTTTGTCATTTGTTCTCATAGCAGTATGGGATTCGTACCTGTACTATTTATAATTATATTGCAACAAGAAATATTGGTTTCAGGCACGGATGCTATAATGAAAACTTGCAATAATGAATTGGCTTTGGTCGCATGTGACACTATTTACTCTAATGGTAACCTTTTCGAACTTTTGACGAACCATTGAGTAAAACAATGGTAGAATGTCTTGGTCCCTTACCTAAAGACTACTAAGTCAAACAATAAATCAAGGTATGTATGTCAACAATGGATTTTTCAGCCTGACGATAAAGTTCTGGCTCTCTTGCCTATACCTCAAAGTCCACTTAAGGCTGAAAAGTATGGTAATTATAAAGTTCGAAAGAAATTAAATGACATCACCAATACTCTTGAGATGTTAATGCTAAAAGACTATGTTGATAAAGATAACCGTGCTAATCATGCAGTCGGTTTAGTTGTACCTGTCCCCACGGTGAGGATTTATGCAATCGGAATGTATCGACTTTGCCGTAACCAATTTTCTGAATGAAAGAATATCGAATAATCAAAAGCAAACACTTTCACACATATAGCTGCAAAACAGAGTGAATTACGACAGCTGCTTTTTTGAAAACATTACTTGTTTTTAAAATGTTCCTACACTAACAAATAAAATATACCACGAAGTTGAAATTGTAGATTATATGCCTCTGAAATATGAGACGAACCCTCTCAAACACGAATGTTTGAAAAAAGAAATTTTATATTTTTGCTGGAGAATGATTTCATTTAATTAAGTAAAAGTGACAGTAGTTCACCATGTATTTTGTATGCCGAAACCATAAAGTACTTTCCGAATGTGGATTTACTGTATAAAAGTGAACATCTTACCCAGAAAAAAATTAATTACAGTTGCAAATATTTGATTATATATATATATATATATATATATATATATATATATATATATATATATATATATATAATATATATATATATATATATATGTGTGTGTGTGTGTGTGTGTGTGTGTGTGTGATCTCTTGAGAGGGCAAAATAAATATGGACATTCACAATTGCAGAAAGACTTTATAAATATAAAGTTATGCCATTTTCTGATGAATGGTTCGACGTGTCCTTTACAACTTTCAACGACCTGGTCTAAATAAAATTGTGTCGATATACACTACGACACCTGTAGTGATCACATCGAGACGATTCGGAAGTTCTTTGATCGGCTCGTTATGCAAATTTGACATTTTAAGTAAAGGTGAGTTCTGGCGCGCTTATGTTACATTTCTAGGACATTCGTGGGACAAGGAGAAGCCAAACCTATTGCAGTTAAGGTGAAGATATCTCTGAATTCGCTCTGAATATTAATATAAAGGAGTTGATGCGATGGTTATATATTATGGAGCATTTTGCTGAAGCCATTATCAATTTGTTGAATAAGTTAACGTAGTTTCATTGGTCTGAACAAAAATTGAGGAGGCTTTTGATAACTGTAAAGCCATACTTAAGAGTGTAACAGTTCTTTCAGTTCCAAAGTTCAGTTGATCATCAGAATGTATGTTGATACAAGTGATGTTGGGCTGGTGGAGCATTGATTCAAGAAGAAACGCCGACGTAGATCATGAAGTATGCTATATTTCTATATAGCAAAAAAATAAATAAATAAAAAAATAAGCACCAGAGAAGTTATTCCAGCATCTAAAACAAATGTTTCGCTTTGATATTGGATTTGCAACATATATTCAGCTCCTCAGATTATTGTATTCATTGATAACAATTCACAACCCCTTATTTTCATTGATAAAATGACAAACACATTAAAGAGATTATTAAGGTGCAGTTTGATGTTGCTGGAATGAAATATGAACACCAGATACATCAAGGGAAAAGATAATCAAATTGCAGATACACTTTCTTTTGTACATAAATATTATATTGCTTCATGTACAATTTGTGTCATTGACAAAACTAATACTTCAGAAAGTTACAAAAATCTTTCGTTTTATCGAGGGATATGTGATTTATATTTAATCTCTATTTTTTAATAGTTTGTTCTCTATGATATGATATAATAGTGGTATTTTGGACCTGACTTTGTTCAAAACCATTTTTATTGTGTACCTGACAAGTAAAACAAAGTTTATAAGCATATAATGAATAGTTAATATTTCTCTATGGGTTTGGATTAATATTAGGATCATTATCAATGAAAGTAAACATGCTTGTTGGAATCTTGGTATAGGACATTGGTATTCCTTAAGGATAAACCTGTTGTGACTGATATTTACCATTGTTCTTTAGTATAATTTGAGTAACATATTTTATCTGGCTAACCACTAAGGATATTTTTAAAAAAAGCACTATGAAATTAGAAAACAAACAATGCTGAAAATATTTAAGGTATGAAAGATTATAAGGTCTTTAAGTTTGTTCTTGCAGTCGTAAAAGGTGAGTTTTACGAGCACTCTTTAAAGGGATCACTGTGTCTTTGTGTCTAATTTCAATGTGCAATTCATTCCATGTTGCAAGGCCATTGTATACAAAATAACCTTGTCCACATCACCTCGTTTTTTTATTGGGAATAATGAGTACACGATTGCCAGAAGAGGAGCGTAAGTAGGTATGTTGGACAAGAGACGGTCAGTGAAACGTAACACAGAAAAAAAAAATTCTGTTTGATTCTGGATCGAATGGATTGCCCGTATAGGGCACAGAGCAGCGGAAATGGTTTTTTTTCTTTCTTTCTGATCGTGGTACTCTAAGGATGATTCGAAGCAGCTGTGTTTTTAACTTTTTGAAGTTTCTGGAGTAGATATTGAGATGAACCAGACAGAATTGAGTTACAGTAGTCCAGTCTTGAAAGTACCAATGAACACACAAGTGTTTAAGTGGCATCACCTGAAAGATATTTGCGAATGGAGCTGATGCGTCTCAGCTCCAGATATGCATTCTTGCATATGTTCATAACATGATAATGCCGAATTAGAGTACTGTCGAGAGTAACACCTAGGTTTAAATTTCGTACTGGCTTATGAATTTAATGTTGGCGTCGCTGATTGTTATTGTTTGAGGTAAAGGATGTGAATGAGAAAAGTCTTTCTGTTGTGATCAGAACGGTCTCAGTTTTATCAATATTCATCTGAAGCTTTTTACATATCATCCATAATTTCACATAAAAATGCACCTCTCTACTCCTTAGGTGGTATCATCAACTTAAGTTGGATGGCTAGATTTGTATATTTGGGTGTTATCAGCGTACATCTGGTGAGACACTGTATGATGATCTATGACACTTGAGAACGATTGAGTGTGTAGAATGAAGAGGGCAGGTCTCTACAAATATAGCAAATTAACAATTAATTATATAAATAATTTTTCTTCTGAAGATATATGTAACACTGGCAACAGTTTTTTTATTTGTGGACTACATACTTTAAATAGCGGACCTTTATACAGGTTAAACATATATTGCTTGTAGTGGTCAACATGTCAAACGTGAAAATTTAAAACTATTGGACTGGCTAATGGTATAAAGTTCATGCTGATTTCTCTCATAAGACCACTTTGTACATTATTGAAACAACTGAAAGAAAGAAAAGAATTTGTTAGCAAACAGAAAGAAAATTAAACTTATAATTCCTTGAGAATTCAGTAATAGTTTTGCTATAAGCGTTTAATTGCATTTCACATGTGAATCATGAAGCGTTTAATTCAAAACAATTTCTTGCAGCAATTTTATGATGCATGGTAAGATTATATTATTTGAATAACGTAGTAGCAATATCAACTACTTTAATTGAACAATCTGTGGTTCTAACTGTTGAGGGATGAGTGAAGGTACGCTGTTCAAGTTTGCTTTCGCTATTTATTATTCAGAAAAAGTCAAATCGTTTTCGGAAGGAGATTATGGTATTAGGATGATAAATGAAGGAATAATTGGAAGGTAACATTTAAGATTCCAAACTAAGTATTAATAGAAAAATTGAAAGAAATTAGGAGGAAAACAATACTTTTATAACTGACTTAGAAAATGTCATCTCTAATTTTGACTTTATCAATGTTATATAATGTTGAACTTCTTATATTAGAGTATTTGGTACCCGGGGCAGATATGTCTTTGCCCCCCCCCCATAATGTTAAAATATAAACACACACAAAAATAGTATGTTTGCAAGTAAATTTGTAAAATATACAGCGCTATCATAAGAAAAATGGAAATAACTTTTACATGGGTGAAATTTTTATTTTGGTTTGAAAACTTGTACTGGTATTTCAACTTTCCCGATAGCCCCCCTCCCCCTTCTGGTTGTCACTTAGGGCGGACAGCCCCCCCCCCCCCCCGCACTAACTCTTAGTACACCATTGAAAATTAAAATTTATTTTTCTTTAAATTGCGGAGTTTATGAGTGAAAAGTTAAGCCGAAGCACTAAATACTAATACAAATATAGAGTGTGTTCAACAAGAGGAAGGTGGGGAGATGGTCAGTTTTAGCTAGAAATACCCCAATTTGGAATGATAAACTAAACTATAAAATGCATACGAAAAGAACATTTCTCGACAATCAATCCCACAGAGAGAGAGAGAGAGAGAGAGAGAGAGAGAGAGAGAGAGAGAGAGAGAGAACGTTGGATTAAATGAGGCATGAATTGTCTTATATAAATGACAAACTAGCCATATTATGAAAGATTTATATAGAGATTAACAAATAAATAAAATACACATCATGAAGTAATAAATTACCACCATATCGGGTTTTGTTGTTACTATTGTTGTTATTATTGTTGTTGTTGATGATGATAATAATAATGGTGATGATGACAATCTGCTATATTGTGAAAAGCATGATTAACAAATGCAATGTATAATTAAAAGGGATGCGGAATGAAAACATTACAAATCTACAACGTTGTCGTCAGTGTGAATTAAGTTATATATTCGCTTCCAATTCAAGTAATTAGTAGAATAGTTTCTGCCAGTTTTACCTAGACTTTGAACTATTCGCAGCTGATTATATGTAAGTCCATCAGAATTTTATTTTCCTTCAAATCATTAAGGCAAATCGGTAAAGAAGTAAAGCGTATTTTCTTAAATGTTAAATATGATTTCTTTACATATGATTAAAGGGCATCAATAAAAAGGTTCCAATAATTTTGCTATATCCTTAATTAGGCAATGATAGTATTTTTTTTTTACTTTAATCAGCAGTGTGGTCATGAACAACAACAACAACTACAACAACAACAACAACAGTAATAAATAATAATATGATAAGTATAATCCGGAAAAATGTCATACGTACCGGAGTCATATTGCTTCAACACTTGTTTTAGGCATGGTCATTGGTTCCCATGGCATATATTCCGTAGTTTTGAGCTGAGATATTTTTTTTTTATTCTTATCCTAAATGTTAGCTACAAAACCTAACTCTGAAAAAGCAGTGTCGGATACAGACTGGTCAACTATCATATAAAATATATATACATATATTGGCCGTATTTATAGCGGTCCTGGTACCAGCCTGAAGTCCCATGACTAACTAAATTCGGTCCAAAAATGTATGATCTAAGAAGGGTGTATGAAACTGTTGATTATTTTCAGCAAATGATTAATTTTAATACTCTATAAATTAGTAAGTTATTGGTACTCAAGTTTGGGATGAATGTCAAGTTTGCGGCAAGGCCACTGGAAGCTAGTTTTCCGATATGCAGACCTAAGGTACTTTCGTTTAGCAAAAACTATGCCAATGCGCCCCTAAGCCATTACATTTAGTATGATTTACAAATTATATCCGAACGTGTTGCATTTGTACATCAAATTTCCCAACATAATAAATGAAAATTTTCAAACTTGCACTTTAAGTAGTTACGTTAACACCGCCATGGGTTGGTGTGTCCGCCTGGGATACGGAGGTCGCAATTTCGAACCCATAGTACCTAATCATATCAAACACTTATATAACTGGTATTATAGTCTGAATATACATCCCTTTTGTTTGGACCGATGTAAAATAAAAACAACCAAAAAATCAAAGAGCACAAATGAGATCGAAATGCACAAAACTTAGTTTATTTATAGATTTATAATTACAATCCCGCTTATGCCAGGTGGTACCCTAACACTATTATCCACTGCGCATTTCATTCCAAACAGAAGTTTCAATGTAAAAGATGACCCTTTCTCATGTCATTTCAAGTTTCTGAACAAGTCCATTTTCAGCCAACAGCTATATGCATGACTACACATATGTACATAGAAGCAAATTACAATGTCGTCTGCTTTCGATATTTACAATGAAGCAAAGAAAAAGAATGACCACTACAAATTTGCTCTACACTGGCTATCCATTCTATCCAGAATCAAACACAACATTTGTTCTCTGTGCTATGTTGCACTGTCGGAGTCCGGTCCAACACACCTTTCTGGCCTCACTCATGTGTACACAACCAGCAAGATACTTATGCTCTTCTGAAAATCGTACTCATTATTCCCACTATGAAAATGAAGTCATATGGATAACGTCCTATTGCGTACCAGGGCCCAGCAATGTGGAATGAATTGCCCATTGAAATTAGACACAAAGACAGTGATCCCTTTGAAGAGTGATCTTAAAACTCACCTTTTCGACTGCAAGAACACATTAAAGACCTAATAATGTTTCATACCTTACATATTTTCAGCATTTGTTAAAATGTTTTCTAATTTCATGGTGGATTTTTTTTTTAGTCGTATCATTATAGATGTTGTCAAGAGCTTAGACCTTATAAACATAAGGCCCTATACAAAGTCCTCATTATTACTAATATTATTATTATTTTATTATTATTATACTGTTTGATCAGTTAGCATTCATCTTTGTATTTGCCCGCTGTTACTTGGTTAGGTCTAATAAACAGTAAAAGAGAAAAAAATGAAAACAACATGCTTTGTAAAATTTAACAAATAATTTATTTCCCAGGAAGTACAGTGTAAAAATGGAAGAACTTACGGTTTTAAGATTCAAACCCAAAATAATGGAAGAATAATCCACAAATTAAATATTTAGAGTCATTGGAATGAAATGTTCTAATGAATTCAAGTTTGAGTTCTGATTAAAAATCCAAACAGGAAGATGATGACATATGATGTATTCTATATTGTGCTGTATCTACAGTTCCTTGTAAAAACTCCAGTGTAGGAAATCCAAATAAAATTTTGATAAACATTTTCCATGAATTCTATATGAGCACTCAGATATTTCCAGAGAAATGAATTAATCTTTTAAAATGCAAATAATCTGAAGAAAGCTCAAAATTGATACAAAAGAAGAACTTGACATCAAGTGTAAAAAGCCCAAAACTGAGAAATATCTTATCATAGCATCTGTTTTAAACCATAGCTGCTGCATAAAGCAGATGCCCATATGAGTCACATGATCATGTTCCAGAACCTCATCAAAATTAATTGTTTTATGGCCAACAATTTTTCACTCTAGGAAAGAAATTAAAAAAATTGTTATACTGTTCTCTTTTAAGTCAGGAACTAGGTCAACTTTAAATAGAAAGTTTCAGCTATTATTAGCTATTTACGTTGTTTATATCTTAAATAAAAAACCTTGGAATTCTATACTGGAAAACTTTATAGTAGCATGAGATAAAAAAATGTAAAACTAACAAACAATTACCTTAAATCAAACCTTTTTGTTCTTGATGGATCTTAGAAAATGTTTTTTTGCATATTTGTTTTATTACTTATTTTCATTATTCTCATCTAGGTAACAAATGACAGTCACTTGTCATTGAACAGGAACAAGATCCTGAATTCTCCTGTTTGTGTGGGCTTTTAACGAAACTGAAGTCAGAGAAGTACCTGTTTGTTATTTAGTTAAAAATGGTGTCCTTATGAGAAAATGGAGACTACCTGATGTACCCACTTTAAACAACAAGTATCAAATTGTTGTTCCTACATCAAATAGATTGTCACAGGAAATTAACTCTTTTGGCTGATCTGCAAATTGTTCTGTATTTAGCATTTAGCAGAATATTGGCAGAGTCAGAGTGTCCTATTTGTCAACTGTTTAGCAGAATAACAGTAGATTGTGTCTGTCCCTCACCTAAGACCAAATCAAGCAACAAATATTGGTTGACCATAATGTGTGTGCCTACAAGATTTTTGAGGAATATTAAAACTAGAAACATAGTAAAGGCTCTAATGTATTTTTAACATAATTCGGCCTTCCCAGGTCTGTCAAGTCTAATCAGAAGTCAAATATTTTGTTTGGAATTTTCCAGGAAGTTATGCATAAATTAGGCATCAAGTAACTTAAGTCTTGCCAGTCACCCTGAAAGCCAAGGAACTGTTGAAACATTTCATCAAACTTTCAAAACTATAATCTGGTCATATTGGTTTGATACTGGAAAAGATTGTGGTGATGATGTCTATTTACTAATGATTGATTTTATGGAATCTTTTCAAGTATATTTAGGATTCAGTCCTTTTGAAATAGTTTTTGGACACACTGGCCATGGACATTTGAAGTTGTTAACAGAAACTGCTTTAAAATGAAGATAGAACTTGTCTTGACTATCAGAGGTATAAGAAATGCTTAGTCATGCATATTTGGATGCAATTATTGTATTATCTCGAATGTAGAAAATCACTTCCGTGGCAGTCCTCTGTATGCAGAAGCTGGACTACAAATTCAAAGACTTGCTGTCCTGCTTCAACCACCTGAGTAATTTGAAAGTGTGTTGTCGATGAATTGATGAATTTAGATTTGCTGATATTTACAATGACAATTCAATGGCCCCAGTGTGCATGTTGTCATTATAAGAGTACATTATAAAACATTGCAATAGATGGACATGTTCAAAGACTGACTAATAACTGAGTGGGTAAATGTGCTAATATTTACAATGAATGAATTCAGAGACAGAAAGACCCAGAGATGTAGTCATTATAAGATTACATCAGATGATAACTTTCATTATTGTTTCCATGTGTAGCTGAATAAAAACTGCATGCAACATCAAAATCAAGACAAATTGATGTTTGCAAATTTGGATAAGTATTTTGGGGTTAAATGAATAAAATATAATGAGAATTAAAAGAGTACTAGAGTTGCTAGAACTGATATCTCAGATGGGACAGTAGCCAGGAAAATGTTTGATGCCTGGCTTAGTCATTAGAATAAGACCTTTCCTTTGTTTGACAGAATTCAATCTCATGGACAGACAAGAGTTTTATGTCAGTGATTTAAAGAATGTTGAAAATTAAAATCAATGGTAACTACTGGTTCTTCTAATCTGGGCATTTAGCCATTTCAAGTCTGCCCAACATGCTTTTGGGAGGGGACTGCAACTTGTATTGTTATTCATATTTTAACCAAATGTAGCATTGCAGCCATGAACTTTTAGTTTTAAATTCTTGTGGGACAACTTTCTGTTTTAAAAACTAAGTTGTCAAAGGCTTTTGAAGTTCCAAGAATATATCTGCATTCTACTCAGTCAAAAATGAAATTAAGATATGACTAAAATTCAAATGAAAGTAGTTTTCAGCCTTGTGATAGAGTTCTGGCTCTCTTGCCTTTATGTCAAAATCCTCTTCAGAATAAGTACTATGGTCTTTACATAGCTGAAAAGAAAGCAAGGGATTTAAATTATTTATACTCCTGGGAGGTGTTATGAGTTTTGGCTCTAATAAATGGTAACAAAGAAAGAGTGAAAACAACAAGGTTTTCTAAATTTAACAAATTTATTTCCCTGAATAAAGATTGTAAAAATGAAAAAAGAACTTACTGTTTTACGAATCAAATCCAAAAGTAATCCAAGAAAAATTCAGGACTTAAATTACAAAAGTTTGAGTTCCATTGGATAATCCAAGATGGAAGACGACGTATGCTGAAGACTGTTTTGTGTTCATCAGTAGTTCCTTATAAAATCACAAGATTGAACACTCCAGTGTTGGAGATCCATAAAAGATTTTGATAAACTGTTTTTGTCCAAGAATTTTTTTATGAGCACATCAAATATTTCCAGAGATACGAAATGATCCATTAAAATCCAAATGAATTGAATAATTGTTGACATGGATTAAAAAACTGACTACAACAAAAGAAAATGACTTAACACCAATTGTAAAAGCCTAGAACTAAACAAAAAAGAAAGATTTTATCATATTTTAATACACAGTTTCGAAAAAAAATCCCCAAATTGCAAAATCACGAAGCAAAATCCCACATTGGCTGAATCTGAGACTCGAACCCACACCGACAGAGCTGAGATAGCCGTAATGGATAGCACTTTAAACCACTCGGCCACTCAGGGCCTCTTGTTAGGCTGTTCGATGTCACCTAGATAAGTGACCTCATTCCCAATATTAATGATTTGCATTGCAATACTTGTAAGTCTGCATATACCAAGACAATCTTTTGCTAGCAATAATTTTTATACAACATATTAAAAGATACTCGGCATAGATAATGTCACATTTCTGGGAAATAGTTGCATTTAAATAAAATGACCAGAATGTTTGCACATATAACATGTGTTAGATTTATGCTGCTGCATTCTATTTAATACCAGTGCCATTTTCTTCATGGGTCAGTAGTTTTTAAGGAGAAAACACCCCAGGAAAAGCAACCATATAACTTGTACATTTTTAGATGGATGGAATACCCGGCTTGCTTTGCACTTTAAAACAGTGATTGCAAACCTAGAATTGGAATTTAAACATCTTTAGATTGGTATGTGGAGAACATGATCGAGTTGCGTTGTTTTGAAGAAAGGTTAGAAATTTCTGATGATACTTTAAAATTCTATATTAAATTTGATTTCAGTTTCTAGAGGATATCATTAATCAGCATGGGACAATTGACAGAATATGGCTCAGTCCTGGACACATATTCATCAGTGTACAGGAAGGGAGACAACTCCTCACTGTGGATGGACAAAGACTAGACAATGTAACAAGATTTTGTAACTACTGTATATGTGTTTATGGCTAAACAATTTGGGGTACATGAAAAGTTTTTTAAAATCCTTGGATTTATCAGAAAAAAGTAAATTTCATGGTTCATCTAAATTTATGTTTTTTAATAGTATTATGTAATATTTTAGTGAAATTAAGACAACAGTTATAAATTTCCCATGAAACTTTATAAATATTATGGCCATCACTTGATTACATATTTCTTTGACAGATTTTGTTAGATTTTGTCCTTTTTACCTTGCAACCTAATGCAGTTAATGACTCAACTATATTAATGCAACTAGTCCCACACTTTTTAGTGGATTGCCATGATAAACTTGGTAAATATGTTCATCACCTGAAGATTTGCATTTCTTCAGATCACATGATCTCATCGTTTGTGTAAGAGTTATTGGCTATTTTATCATGTACCCTAATGTAGTGTATCATTAGCACAACTAGATCTGCATTTTTTATGTTTTGGTCATCGCTGAAGATATACATCTCTTCAAATCACAGCTTTGCTGTATCATGTATAAGAGCTATTGTCAGCTGAATACAGTGTATGACAGAATCTTTGGAAATCAAATCTCACAGATTTCATTTAAAGATCATTGGTCAAGATCACTATCAAGCAAAGGTGTTTCTGTACAAAAATGAAATTGACTTGTACATGGTTGGGATGGGATGCCATATGTGCGTAAATTCTGCTCCATTTCTTTAGTTAAAACTTCAAAAATGATCTTGAACTCAGTTAGCCAGTTTGAGAAACTAACTAAAGTGAATATAATGAATCTTCTAGCCAGACTGTAATAGTAATTTTGTACTGTTGATGTTTGTTTTAGTCAAAATTACACATGTGTCATTGCATTCATTATTTTTGCATGTTGTATTAGGTTAGTTGCAGTGGACCATATGCACTGATGTAGACTCGTATCAAACAGACACATAAAATAAAATGCACTGATGTAGACTCGTATCAAACAGACACATAAAATAAAATGCACTGATGTAGATTCATTTCTGATATTGGCATATATCTTTTGCACTTGGTTGTGTTTGTCATACGTTTTGACCCTCATTTACTTTAGTCACTGGGTGGGTAGCAAGAATCATCAGTAGAATATTAATATTCAGCAAAGGCCGTCATTGCTACATTCAGTTTGAATCACAATTATTAATTATCTGATAGTGATTAATTAAACTTGCAGGGAACATAAACTTGTTTTAGATATAAGAGGATTTATGATGTAATACATAAAGTGTAAAAATAATTAAGGGAGGATGGTGAAGAAATATTAATGAGGTTAAATTAATTATTTAGATCCTTGTTACAGTTTAAATTTTGTTTTGAAGAGATTTAACTAGATACACATTCAGCATATTGCATTGACAAAAAGGTCGAACCCTCCAAAATAATGTGGTTCTGGTAATGGTATGGGGAAAAAATATAATGTTGGAAAGACTATTCACTTTATGAGAAAAAGCTGTCCAGCTTGTGTAAGATCAGTTTCCAATTTGGTGTTACCGGGTCACAAAAAACATGGGGCACATTCTGTACAAACAGTTTTATTTGATAAAAAGTTGCAGAATGTGGGCCATTAAAAAGATTTGGTTAGGTAACTGGAGACGCATATTTTGATGGGGGGGGGGGCTTAATTGGGTCAACCATTGGACTTCATCAGTAAATCCAGTTAGCTTCAAACATTATTTTTTCATTTGGTGCAATCATCAATGAAAGTAACGTAATATAAAATTACTTATAAGCATCAAATCGTCTATGCCAGGTGTAGTCCTGTTCATTAAATAATCTTTTGACATTTTTCAGCAGAATAAAATCCAAATACATGTACAGGTACATCAATTTAGATACATTTTTTGAAAAGTTTTATTCATGTTAATAAGAGCAGCATATATTATAATAAATATATTTTGCACTTGAACAAAATGAAAGCACATATATTGCAAATGCAGTTTAAGATTATTTAAATGAGTTTTGCAAACTTACTCTTACATATTATGATCTGTTTATAATCAGTGTTCTTTTCATTTTCTACAGCAACAAAATAATTCTGGTGTCCATATTATCTTGGATACTGGTTCCAAACTATTAGAAGTCCTTAAGGGTGTGCCACACACAGTTTACACTGTAAGTTAAACATTTATAGCAAAAATAAAAGCTGATCATGGTTTTAATGTTACTGTGAAAAATCCTAGCATCCAAACTATTCCTACAAATACAGTGTACACATGTTTTTAAAGTTCTTGAAATTAGTTTGGGGAAACATTTTGAATTTTCAGACCTCAAATTTGAAGTAGATTTGGAACACTACAGGCTTTGTGGAAAAAATATTCTTGATCCTCTCAATTCAGAGAAGGGTTACTTTATTGAAATCTAATAAATGAAACTTATTTGGATTTAAATAAATTACCACTCATGCTCCTTGAAGTGTTGCTGTGTTTTACTAGTTATCAATGTTGGTTATACTGCCTTAATCATATGACATTAATAAAGATTTTTTTTGTCATAATGGTTGACTCAGAAATATGTAGGAACACTTTTCTTTTTTAAAATTGCTTTTCAATCAGCCGCTTGTTAATCCTTTTCTTCATAGTGCCTACAACTGAACTTTAGCTCAGGATACAGGTCTTATTATTAAAATGGTAACTGCAGCTGCCTTGCTTCATGCTCACAATTAATGTGCTGTTCCTAGCCTTCAAATAATTGTTCACTGCCCACTTCAGAACTTCATTATATTGCCATTACTACCTCATGTTTGTTTGTTTGATTAGAATCTTTTAATATAGCTTTAACATTTTTTCAGTCATATCACTATGATGTTTGCAGTGAGGCAGTTTATATTGATGTCTAGCACTGGGGCATCATGCCACAGACATGTAGCATGATGTCCCACCGGGTCATATTATCCTGACACCAGGCTGACCAGTCCTAACACAAACCTCTTTATACTGAGTGCCAAGCGAGGCAGTTGTTATTACCATTTTGTAAGTCTTTGGTACAACTCGGATGGGGATCAAACCCATGACCTCTTGCTTCTGTGGCAGATGCTCTAACCAATAGGCCACTGGAATAGTGATTTTAACTTATATTAACTAGGAGTTATAGCGAAAAAACCTTGTATTATCTTACTGTCATTCAAAAGAAGATTGTTGGCACATCTCCACTTTGCAGGTCACTACAAATATATCACCTTTAACACTGGAAATTATTTGGAATACCATTAAAGTTTATTCAGAACTTTATTCTTTAGAACTTGTGTTAGTAATTCTAGGATGATTTGGGATTAAATTTGCAATGCTGTAAGTTCTTTTACTTTTCTCTTTGTATTTTAAATTACTATATATGAAGGTTTGGGAAATTCTGTTTGTTCCAAAATGCCATTAAAATATCCTTCATTATGTTTGAATAGTTTTAAAACTGAATTTCTATAACAATTCAAAAGTTACCAAAAAATCTTGTCACCAATTTACATTGTTCTGAAAGATACTTAAGGTTGAATTTATATTCAGAATTGTGTCATCACATTTGATGTTAATCAAATGAAAACTATGAATAAACTCTGTAAAACATCTACATGATATCTAAAGTTTTTATATTTATTTGAAAATTTGAAGTTTATTGATTCACAGTTGAAGTCAAATACTAAAGGTTTCAATAACTATTTGTATTCTTACAAGAAATGAAACTGTTACTATTTAATTTAAGTTTATCTACCTGCAGGTTCAGACCAATGGCTGTGTGATGTGCTGGTCATTCAAGCAAGAATCGGGCTGGTTATTGTCACAGAGATTTGATATTTGTAATGCACCAACTGCAGAGGTTGTAGATATCTGTTATAACATATCCCAGAATACACTGTTCTGGTGTGAGAAAAGGCAGTCTTCTAGTAACAAGCCAGCCTACTGTATCTGCAGAAGGCAGCTAAAGGGAGTTAAGTATAACAGGCATTATTGTGTTATACAGTCTGGAAAGATTTTAGTTAATAGGATGTTAGCAGTTAGCTTTTGTCTCACCTGTGTAAGCATGATGAGGTTAAGGAAACACATTTCTGACAGACTAGTGTTACAGTTTTGTGTTGAAGTTTTGCACATCAGGCAAGGGGAAATACTGTGAATGTGTTTTTATAATATATTTTTCTAATATAAATGCCTGATAAAAAAATATGTTAAAAGTACATTCAATGGACCCACCATGAGCTACAGTTCACCAATTGTGGTCCCAGTAATACTATGTGCCCAAGTCAAAAGCTGATGTCGGGTACGAGCTAGGTTTTTAAGCCTGGACTGAGTACAGTGTGACCCTGCTATAGCACACTACATTATAACATGAATTAGATATAACATGATTGTGTTGTGGTTCCCAAAATTTCATTTACATGTACTTGTTCCATACATGAAAGTTAACTTAAAAAGTTCATTATCACTTTTGAGGAAGAGAATGTGTGAATTCTAATTTAAGTTGATCATAGCGTGGCTCCTGCAATTTCATATTCATGTATTTATCTCATGCATGAACAGAGTTTTTTCTTCTTAATCTGTGAAAAATAATGTGTACAAAGTTTATTTAGGGATAATGTTGGGCTTTGCCAATGATGCAAGTTAAGATTTATTTTATTTACTGGAGACAAAATATTCCATCTGGTGATTTACACACTTGGGACAGACATTATTGCTTGGACACACTTCAGACACAGACATTATTGCATGACCACACTTAAGACACAGACATTATTGCATGGACACACTTAAGACACAGACAATATTGCATGGACACAGACATTATTGCATGAACACACTTCAGACACATACATTATTACATGAACACACTTAAGACACAGACATTATTGCATGAACACACTTCAGACACATACATTATTACATGAACACACTTAAGACACAGACATTATTGCATGAACACACTTAAGACATTAAGACACAGACATTATTTCATGGACACATGTCAGACACAGACATTATTGCATGGACACTTCACACACATACATTATTTTAGGGACACACTTCATACACATACATTATTGCAGGGACACACTTCATACACATACATTATTGCATGTGACACAGGTTAGACTTGGACATTAATGCCATAAACAGGTGAGAAAGACATTGCACTAACATGACTAACATGGGTGAGACAAACATTATTTTAGTGACATGGTTGAGATGGATATTATTGCATGGACACAAATAAAGCAGATTTTGCATTGACACAAATGAAGCATAAACATTATTGCATGAACACAGGCGAGACAGAGAGCTCCATAAAACACATCTCTTTTTTCTCATCCATTTGATTTCTGATCATGCCCGTAGTTGTTGTTGATGCAGGGTTTAATGCTATTTTTCAGCACACGATAGGCTATACATGGCGGCCAATATTATTGGTGGAGGAAGAACCCATGAAAGCCACCGAAAAGAACCACCGACCCATGAGAAGCTACTGGCAAGCTTTCTCACATAACTACATTAGCCAAATCTTAGACTCGAACCCACACAGCCAGAGGTGAGATGTCAGTGATCCGTAACAGACAGAGCTTTAGACCACTCAGCCACTCTGGCCCCGATCATGCCTGTATACATATTAATAAAGTTGAAATATATTTTACTTCATAATGTGTACTAGTCTATTCATACACTGTACATGTGACAGTTTATGTGCTTTTAAAGAAACCAGAAGACATGAAGAAAGTAACAGTTTTAGAGAGGATGGTATATTCTCAGAATAATAAATTGAATCTTGGATTTCAAAGGCACATGGTAACCCAGTCTATATTCCATAGACCAAAGAAAGGACTTGAATATGAATCTGTTAGCTTTAAAACTATCCTTAGATCTTCATATGTATTAGTAATAAGTATTATCCTTTGTACAGTTTTTTTGTCAGTATGTTTTAAAAAAACTAAGTAGTAGGGCTACCTTACTCAAATAAAGGGTAGCCTAGACACATCGTTTTTAAATATCCCATATCTGGTACAAGATGGTTTGTAACTTGTATAGGTTTAAACAAGTGCATGGCATTTTGCACTGTTTGGCTCCTGAATATTGGGCTTGGTATAATTCTTGTTTTGTTTTTTTACATCACACCCATCCCTTTCATAAACATAAAACTTGGACTCCTCCTGGATAAACCCCATCTTTTTTCTTTCTACTATAGTTCTGGTTAAACATGTTGGTTTAAAGTTTATTTACCATGGGTTATTTGATTTCAAAACTTGTTGGATCTTGATAATTGCTTGCCAACCACAGTAATACAATTTTAGTTGCTGTATAGTCATCTGGATTATATGTATTTAATGAAAGTACAAATAATATGTGTGTTGCAAACACAGCTTTGAAAAATTTAAAATTGAAGATGGTACACTCCAAAAAGAAATATGCAGGTCTGTAGGTCATGTGCTTTATTTGTTAAGTGGTAACTAAATTTTGCTTGCAATCTTCCTGGCAGACATTAATCTATTGGAATTTCATTGCAATAACATTAGTCATATATATATATATATATATATATATATATATATATATATATATATATATATATATATATATATATATATATATATATATATATATATATATATGATGTATTTTATGCTGTTAAATAAATAATGAAATTACGTTATATTTATTGAATAGGTGATGCAAAGACAGGGGATTTAATATTGGGACAAGCATCTGTTCTTATTCATAACTGTCCATCTAGCCAGATTCATCCCTTGACTCATGGGGTCTTCATAACAACAGAGTAAGTAAACATTCATCCTCCACAAGTTGTTTTTAATATATAGTATTCCCCATACATGCATCTAATAATGAGATGCTCTGATTTCATTATTTTCCAGTTTTTAAAACATTTATGTCTGATACTTGTTTATACAACTACATACATGCCAACCATTATGCTTTTGGTGTAATCATTATGCTTTTATTTCACCAGATTATGCTAGACTGTATATGGATTATACCTTTTTGGTACATAAAAAATTAAAATAAAATAAAAACAATAAAAAGTAGGTTTTGTCATTTGTATTAATATCTCTTTATAATAACACTGATATAAATTTGAGAATATTCACAAAAAGGGTTTTTCTGCATGATAATGGCATAAAAGTACTTTCCTTATTGTTATTTGTCACAGCTGTGTATGATTCATTTCCAAGAAAACAGGCAGGTTTCTTCAAATGTGAATTTTGCCTCTGAGATTTTGTTTCTTGATAAGCTTGGAAAGTTGTGAACCAGTCTGTCATTATAAAGAAAATGGTACCATATGTTAAGTGAAACTCTTTACGGCATGAGTTGTAGATGTATGATGGAAAATGTTAAAGCAGATGAATCTTTTCAAACTTCAAACATATCAGATCAGGTAAATCAACAAATCAACACTGCTTTACAAACTTTAAAAAAGTAGAAAAGAGTAATGTATTAAAATAAACTGAGCACCTGACCTCATTGCATATTTTTATTTCATGATCATTCAGCCAAATTTACACATAGATAAGTTAGTGAGTGCAGAATGTAAATAATTTTTCAGTATATTTTGTGCTTGTATTTGAGGATTTTGCTCTTTATAACAAGAATTTTGACCAGCTGCAGAACCAGGTTAGTGGTAAAACTCTTATTCATATGTGCTATAATTCAGGCATGTAAAATATAGATTACACTTTTTAATGCCCAAATGACACCTTTCTGCCACTTATAATTGCAATAGTTCTGCTTTTACCTCTGGGTTTTCACGTATTCCTGCAGTTTTGTATGGATTGCGATGGAACATGGTAATTATTCTGGAGATACTCATGTCAAAATCTTTTGTTCTTTGGTTTGTGTTACTGCCTTTTTTGCCTTGTAGTAGAGGATGATAGTTCTGTTAGTGCACCAGATTTCCAAGTTTTTGATGGATTACCATAAAACTTTTTGTGTATTGTGGTTATCACCTTAAAGATATGCATGTTGACAAATCACTTTGCTTCTGCAATTTTATTTTAAATTAGTAACCCATTTTGTCTTGTAGCAGTATTTGGCATAATCTGACTAATGCAACTGGTTCAGAATGTTTTTGATAAATTGCCATGAAACTGTATAAATATGATAATCATATTCTCAAAATGTATATATTGACATATCACTTTTCTTACATATATTTGTTTGCTATAGTTATTGCCTTTTTTGTCCTGTAAATTAATGCAGTGTTTGATTTGATCTCATGAGCACAAATGGTTCTGTTGTTTGTGATGCATTGACATGAAACTATTTATATATTAAGTGTTATCTCCTATTGATGCACATATTGATAAATTACTTTGATTATGCAAAAGTATTTTTAATTATTGTACTTTTTGTCTTGTCCTGAAGTAGGAATGGGCTTCAGTAGAGGCAAGGGTATTTTTACAGGTGCAAATTGTTCCCCATTTCTCTAGTTAGTACTTTATACTAATAAATAATAAACTTTAGTTCTGCTCTGGAATTTTTTGCTATGGTAGCATTAGATATGCATGGCCTTTGCCAAGGTCATTGCAAGATGTTGTTGTTGCAACATATACAAAAATAATAAAAGTTTATGATCTATTCAACAATGTGTGATTGTAGTTAACATCCTAATTTATCCAATAATCTTGCCAAAAAGTAAAAATTGAACTAAAATTATGCATTAGATATGCAAGCTGTTATTTTTTTTTTTTTATCTCCTTCAGATAAGCTCCTAATCACATTACATTAGAAATATTAGCCTGCTGCTCTCAAATTCAGCCCAGCTTAATGAGGAAAATCTTTTTATCTATTTCCCAATAGGCGAAAGGCAATAACACTTTACCACTGCCTCCTGTTGGCACCACCAGATGTTGTAAATTTTTAGCTTTGAATGTTATTTAAATGCCATATATGCAACCTAAGAGCATGGAAGTCAACTAAGATTCTCATTTCTTTTACACTAAGTATACAACATCTATGATATGGAACATCTATAATACATGGTCAGAGGAAGTCTTGGCTACTGTATTTGCTAATCTGTGCTGTGAACTAGTTTGTCACATACTGATTTTCTAATCTGTGCTGTGAGCTAGTTTTTCACATACTGATTTGCTCATCTTTTGCTTTGTTCTCTCGTGTCGTTTCAGGTGATATATTTACTAAATGCATGAAATGCATGTTCAGAGCCAATGTCCATTTGGCATTGAAGGTAAGGAGAGGGCTGCTTACCATACCATGGCCAATACTTTGACAGGTTCGGCCAATATACTCCTGATATGACGTGTTGCATGTCTGAGATCCACATCTCTTAAATCTTGTTAAACTCTCCCTTTCCAGATGACCCTGTTTGGGTCACCATTTTACTGCTTAACCCCTGCCAATGTGAAGGGATGTTAAGTGTCTCAGGACAGGAGATCATCTCAGTAGCATATATACCAGTATGAATCCCTAGCAAACAATCATACTGAAGCAATAAGAAACCAAATTTTAAGCTCACTGGATTTCCCTGTTCTCTCAGTATGGGTAGGGATTGTGATCTAGGTCATTCTTTGGGACTTCTGTTTTCATGGATCAACAACCTCCACTACTCTTTTCCTCTCCCCTCATAACAGATGAAATCAGATTTGAGAAGGATGTCTTTCTACAGTAAAAGATATGGTCGGTCTTAAAAGAAGAAAAGAAACAGGTGGTGGATATTGTACAAAGACATTGTTTTTTTCAAAGCTGTTTCTTTTTCAGAAAGCAAACAGATAGTTAATACCCATCATTGACTTGAATTGGGGGAGGGGTAAGGTCAGTCATCCTCCCTGTTTGATGTAATAAGTATGCTGTCAGTCTCGATTTGACCAATGTATATTTTCACATCCCTATCCAACATGTGTCACAAACATTTTCTCCTTTAGCCTTACCCTGATACAGTTTATCAGTTCAAAGTTCTCCCTTGGCTTCAACATCAGTCCATGGGCTTTTACCTTGATTATGAATTGCACCATCACCCTCTTCTGATTGACTTCATCTACAATGATGCAGCATACCTGGACAACATCCTCCAGAAACATGTACGTTGTATTCTACTCTAAGGCAGGAATAAACTTCTCTCTTTTAGATTTTCAAGGCTTTCTAGTGAACTGGGAAAAGTACAACTTCCATCAATCTCAGAATTTTGTCCATCTGGAAATGAAATTTTTAACCAACTGGAATCTGGTGTGACCTCAGAATCATCAAGCTCATCAAGTCTGTTTCCAGTAGGGCTTGTCAGCAATACAATTTAAACAACTCTTTGGTTTAGTCTGTACAGCAACAGACTTATCCCTCTCATCCATCATTTTTATGCAGACATTGCGAGCACATTGGCACCTCCTTTTCAAGTCCCTTTGATCAAATATTACTCTTGCATCTATGGTGCAGCCCAGGTTGGCAGACCATGGGAATCTTGCATGTGGAAGCAAAGGGAATGGGCTCTACATATCAACATCCTTGAAATGTAGTCTGCCTTTACTTCTGGAATGATCAACTCTGAGGCCAAAACTGTCCTCATTTGTCTGTCCTCATTTGATCTGGCATCTCTGTCTCCTATCTCCTTAAACACGGAGGTACTAAATCACATGACCTGTGTGTTCTGAATTGACAGTTGTTATGTTGGTGCAACAATCTCCATATCAAAAATAAATTAGACATGTTCCAGACAGATTCATTGTCTTGGCCGACATTCTATCCAAAAAAGGTAAAGTGCTTCACATGGAATGGTCCCTCCATCAATTGATCATCATTTGGATTTGCAGATTTTTGGGGTGTCTGATGATCATTCATTGTGATGAAGTAGGATCACAAGCTACCTACCTTCATCTCTCCATTTCCAGACCCAGAAGCTTATGGTATGGATTCATTGTCAATCATTTGGGGTGTGATTGTCGGCATAATCTTTCCCTCCCAGGGTGCTGATACCAAAACTAATCCAGAAGGTATGGGGTTAGAATGTCAAAATGATATAGCCACTCAGGTAGGACAAGTCCTGGGTCATCAATCTACTCCTTCTGCAATAGATCTGCCCAGGAAGATTCCGGTCAACCCTAATCTTCTCCAGTCAGTCATGAGTGGTTCATGCCTGGCCATCCTCCTCTACAAGCTCAGTTCTTATCAGGACAGCATTGCAAGAAAAACAGTTAAGATCTTGGATAATCGAAAATATCTTGATAGCAAAAAGGCCATCCACTTAGAAGTCTTACAAAGGAAATTGGTACTTTTTCAGGAACATACATAAAACACCATCCATCTGCATGCCATAATCATTTAACCTTCTTATCTGGCTCTTTGAGGAGAAATAATTGGCCCCAATCTCTGTCAAAGGCTACTACTCCATGATATTGGAACATTCTTAATTCATGGCAAACATGATTTTGGTCATGATAGAGATCTATCGGATCTTTTAGATCTTTTGGTCTTAATTGACCACATTCCCTTACTGTTTCCCAAAGGAACCAATCCTGGGTTTTAATAAGGCTCAATTAGAATCCATTCGAACCTCTGGCCCACACTTCAATAAAGTCACTTTCATGCAAGTCATGTTTCTTGATAGCTTGATCTACTGCATGCAGAGTAAGTGAGCTGAAAGACCTTTATGTCAACCAATTTCTCTTCAGTCCACATTGGAGGGCTTGCTGGTTCTCTTGACACAATCAGGAGACAACCACTTGCTCACTCTTCATTCATAGACAGGTTAAAAACAGCACCATGTTAGATCCTGTTCACACTTGCAAACACTACTTGAAATGTAGAGACAATTCATGTTACTTTCAATTGCTTCTTCCTTTCAGTGTAAGCTAGAACTCAGGGAATCACCCCTTAAGTCCTTTCTTTGTGTCTCAAGTTGCTTGTATAATCTGCATACTCATCTCATCAGCTCAGAGCTGCCTTACAAGGATTACTTCAAGCCATCTCTGCAAGCATTGTGTTTGAACATGTTTCAGTCTGAGATATAATAGAAGCTGTTAGCTTGCATGCAGAGTCAACCTTCTATTGCCTTCATCAAAGAAATTTATTATTGTAGAGGCACATCTTGTTTCCGTTGCAGCAGCACAAATGGCTACCAGACCCATCTAAGTCAATCAATACAGCCTATTAGCTTCACTTGATTTGCCAGTGAAATTTTGTCGGTAAGAAGATTTCCGTCTTCATCTTCTTAACCCTATATAAGGGTCATAGATTAAGTGACCCCAGGTTGTGTTGCCTATGTAATTAGGAGAACGGGTTATTATTCACATAGATAATACAGCTATTCTTCCTTAGAAAGATACTAAGGTAGAAGATGGATGCTCAGCATCCCTCCTCTTATTACTTATTCTCATAATGTTATTGGGAATGTATTAAATGGAGAATACTTACCCAGTCACATTACTCAAAAACCTTCCCAACCATCCCACCTTGCAAGTATCCTTGTTTTTATTACATCTCTCAGCTAAAATTTAATTTTAAAATTTTCTTTCTTTGTTAAATTCCTTCTTTATTTAAAAAATTCCACACCCACCCACTGATCATATGGAGAGAATCTCACCTGTAAATTTTCAGATCTATAATTGACCTGACAAGTTCATATCCTTTGCATATTTGATTGAGTTTTTATTCCAATGATTTTTGGTAATCCACAAGGGCCTGTTTTTCTGGAGCAGACAGCTTTACCTAAAATGACAGCTACCAAAATAGTTAGAAAATGCACTTATAATTGCAGAAAACTGCATTGCCATAATTTTTATAAATCTATACAATGCACCAAAGTCTTTTTCCAAAATGTATGTTCTCTTTTTAGTAACTGGAAATTTTGCTAATGTTCAGAGAAAATGTTATTGAGAGTATCTGTAAGCTTTGTTTCCTCATAAATGCACCAGTCATTAATTTTTTTTCATTTTTCAGTGATGTTATTTGGAATACCAGTGTAACACTACTGGTATCCATAGTGTCAGGAAAAGTGACAGCATTTGTGAACAGTTCAAGACATGATTTACCAGACATATCAGCTCATGAGTCAGTGGATTTTAGTTCTATCATCAATCAACTTTTGCATGTCCTCTCCAAGGTAAGAATTGGAAATTTAGAAAAAATGTACAGCGGAATAAAGTCTGTTTTGACTTGAAATATAAATTATGGTCAGATTTTTTAAGCAATTTGAAACTGCATGTTTAATATTTAAAAATTTAAAACCAGACAGATTTAAGCCTAGTTATTTATTGAAACTTGAACACATATTTGACTAGTTGCTCACATATGTCTTTTGCTATTTTTGTTTAAAGTCGTTTAATACATCTCTTTGAATTTTGGTGTACATGTAAGACAAGTGGTCCAGACATACCTTTTGCTATTTTACAAATTGTCAGTTTCAATACTTTCAATTCTTTGGTCCATCAATCCATTACCCACTCTTTCATTTCTGGAGCAAAACTCCAAAACTGTTTAAATTATTTTTTTAAAACTTTGTACATGTATTAACTAGTTGTGTAGGTGTGCCTTATGCTAACTATACACACATTAACTCTTTGTGTAGGTGTGCCTTATGCTAACTGTACACATATTAACTGGTTGTGTAGGTGTGCCTTATGCTAACTGTACACATATTTACTGGTTGTGTAGGTGTGCCTTATGCTAACTGTTGTTCTTCACTCTCATCTATTTTGTTAATTCATCCATCCATCACTAACATTTTCTTATCTGGAGCTAGACTCCATAATTGTTCAAGACATTTTTATGAAACATGGTACACATATTAGATAGTGCACCAGGCTGTAGTCATTTCCTTTATTTGTTCTAGCTGCACATAAAATTAAAGAATATTAGTGTTAAGTCATTGTTATAGTCACAAACAATCACAGATATCACATTTTTAAAATGCATTAGTTTTCTTCTTCAGCTTCATTACCCGGTAGTAATATTACCCTAGGATAACTACTTCTGCCTTGCAAATCCAGCCATCACAGATTAAAATCTTATGGCTTAACAGTTATCCTAACCCACCCCACCCCACCCCACCCCACCCCACTCAAGTGGCAGTTACAGTGATCTCCCTTTAACACAAGGATTGGCACCAAATCACATGAAATTGTCAGTTATCTTCCACTTGTGTCAAGTAGCACATTCTCTAAAAGCATAGAGGCCTTGAAAAGTCCATAGAAACACTTAGGAAGTTTTTTGCTTTAAAACAAGCTGGAGGAGTTTCATCTATGATGGGAAGAATACTCCATCCATTTTCCAATTTTCTGTTTTTTCTGTCATCAGCAACACAGTTTCTAACTTTTCAAAATTATCACTTTGCCATCTTCACACATTTAGGTGCCTTTGTTACATACCTACATGGGTTGCAATGGCATCCCCTCACATTGATATAACCATCGTAATAAGTGCAGGTCAGTTACATAATATAGAAAACTCATTTAAGGCACAGAAGCATACATTGAGGGTTAAACAATCCTCAGTTTGTATGCAATGTTTCAAAAGCCATATTTACTGTGGAGCAAGATGAAGAGCAACATCTTTGTCATTTAAAGTCTCACATATAAAAACTATGGACATGCTACATGGATCAATATCCCATACCCCATCCCAGCCTTAAGAACTGGATGCCATGTTCCTTCATAAATCGACTCAGCAATATTACTCTGATCACTTTGGGCCTCAACCAATAATCAGTGATACAGTATCAGCTACAAAAAAATGAACTCGCATAGTGCAACTAGGCACTTCCTGTTTGTGATGCCAAGACTAGTGCCTCAATACCCATGAAGCCATTTGATGAACCCAGTTATACAGCAGTCTAGCCTACATAATGGTTCTAGGTACTTCCTGTGGATGACGTCTATTTATTTAGGGGGCGCTCACCAGTTAATATGTACTTTTCAGATAGTGACGTATGTGAGGTGAAGTTGTTTGCATTTGTAACATGCACAATGGAGATAATGTTGGCATATCTCAATGCTACTTTGATGTAATGTGGCTGATATTTCTTTGGATACTGCACTTGTGGAAATTGTAAATGATCTAAGCGCATGGTATAACAAAATGGATGCTCCCATGTGCTTGAAAAATTAGCCAGAATTAATCAAAAGTACACTAACTTTAGCAGTTATTAAACTAGGGAAAACGAATTTTGCTGAAGTAGGCAATAGCAGCTTCTGAAAGTGCAATGAACAAATTACAAAATATCTGAAAAGTAAAAAAAGTTATCGTACCATTTTTCTACAATTTACCTCTGAAGTCCAGGGAGTGAAAATGACCATGCGGAGCTAGCAGTTTGTTTACATGAGCACATCTTATGTTAGCCCAAGCTATACGTATACTCTAGAACCTAAAGTACACCCATCAATCATACATCAAAATAAAGGGAATTGAAAGTTCTTCTCCCAACACCTAACATATACAAAGTCTTTATTATATTGCCAGTATAACCAGTGAAGAAATCCCAGAAAATTATTTTTCTTTAAAATTCTAACCCTATGCAAAGTAAGAAACTGTAGAGCGCCACCTTACGCATTTGCATGAATCAGTCTAACCTGCTAGGCACATCCTGTGAATATAGACATTCAATGTTCAGTGTAACCCACATAGTAACTCTAGACACATCACGCATACAATGGTCATATTGGTGCTTGAATTTCCAAGAGATGTTTCTTCACTTGTATTCAAACTTTTCCCACTACACATGCAGCATGTTAGGAGTTAGATCGTATTACTTCAAAAGTGTCTCTACTTAGCAACACTTTGAAATTAATGAGATCTACAGCATAACATGCTGCAAGTGTTGTGAGCTGCAATCCTCATTATTCTTTTCCAACAAATGCACTGATAGTAAATGAGACCGGCTTCACAACCTTAATTATTAAACACCATAGCTGGCTCTCAAGTTCCTTATCATTAGTAGATCTTACAATGAAAATTCAGCCTTGCAGACCTGAAGTTTTCCACCCACTCCCATCAGTTTTTTCTTCGTTCCACTACTTCACCTGCCTGATCTACAATTCTGACATCAAGTTATCATAGGCTACAGAAGAATATATTTTCATTTTATTCTAAATTCTGACAAAGTTAATGACATTTTGGGCTGCTTACACCATCAACTGCATGTCCCAAGCATCTGTTGAGTCTACCACTTTATTTTCTCTCAGATGCCTTCCGTCAAATTGTTTTCAGTAGTTCTACAAACCCCTCACACAAGTTTTCATTTGGGACACTGAATTCATAATGTCATGACCACAGGATCAACATTGCATCTAATATTTATGGTAATCTTTCAGTTGGTTGAACACAGCTTAAATTCTCCCACCCATAATCTCACCAGACTTGCACTGGGGAGACTTCACAATTAGTATGGACTTGCAAGACATGTGATTTATGTCTCCACTCACATGGTTTTCAGAAGGCAGGTGATTCACTTAAATGAATAACAGGCTAAAAAACAAACGACAAGTTATATTATGAACAGTACATGATGTAATTTGTTATGCTCCTTCTCACTCTCTGTCTCTTTGACAACAAGGATGTTTCTGATCTAATACCCTTTCAAAAATTCAGTCAACTTGGTCTGGAACACAACATTAAAGTAAACAGAGTATGTCTCCCCTTAGGAACATAAATTAGTACAATGGTGGATTCCTGGACTATATGGAACAATCATATGCTAGAGAATTCCTTTGCCTGCAGGATTTGCTGAATGTAGCAGCAGATGCCTTAGTCCTAGATTGCCTTCTTGAGTTCCCATTAAAATGACTCAGTGGTCCAAATGGAGGCTGAACCTTTGACCATTGGACCAACTTTCACAATCTGCACAATATGAGGCTGCATTTTGAAGGTAGGGAGACCTCACTGGGTTCTTTTTGGGAATTTTGGGAATATCTCTGAAAGTGCAACCTCCAGCTATCAAGATCGATATGCAAGTTTCCAACCATGTCAGGATGCCATAGTAGTGTTGCCTCCTCAGAATCATTATTTACATATAAATATTCATGGGATTCAAACTTTTGGAAAGCTTTCATTGATGGTTGGAGAACATAGATGGGAATGGAGTTCTCATTCTGTATGACATCTCCATTGTTTCAAACAACAGGCAGAGCCAAGTCTAGACCTTTGTATTCTTGTTTGGGACTATTTATAATGATGATCTAAACCTGTGTCCTCAACCACAAATCCACATCAAATTTTGACATATCATGGGGTTACCAATGTATTCGCAGAATCAATGTCCTGCCGGAACTAATACAAGTGGAATGGTCTCTTCATCCTCAAGTTTTCACTCAGCTGCTGGCTGATGGGATTTGACAGATATATTGGTGACAAGGTAAAATACCAAAATTCCAACTTTTTGTCTCACCAGTTCCAATTCAAAAGGTCTGGAAAATTAATGCTCTTTCTATAGAATGGAATGATCAAAATTTATACACTCTCCTCCAAAACAGCAATTCCAAAGATGATACATGCAGCAGAAGAACTGGAGTAGTCTCCTCATCTTGAGTATTCCACTCAAATGGGAAGTGTTGGATCGATCTCGTCCGTCTACCAGCAGATTCACCAAGAATCAATATATTCCCACATCTGCTTTAAGCAACCACAATTGCAGGTGTTTACTCCCACTCAGAGATACTAAACCTGCACATCACGATTGTATTAAAAGTATGCCCATAGAAACAAACAGTTCTCATAACAAGTGGCAGAACATTCCTCAAGTGAGATGACCCATCCACATTAAAGGTGTACAAATGCAGTGAAAAATGTTCTGTTTTGGAGCACAAGAACACTTTATACCACACCAATCATCCATACCTCAAGTACTATCTTCTTATAGTTCTTCAACAAGATCCAGTTAGCACCAATCACAGTTTAAACCTACTATTTCACAATTACTGGCACACTGTGTTTCCATGGAAGAGATGATATCAGACAAACCAAAGACCTATCCAATCTTTTGTCTATTTTGGATTTCTCCTGTTCAATGGCAATGGATCCTTGCCTTAATTTAATTTATCATGGTTACTATTCTGGTCAAACAATAAGTGTGCCTGTTTTGTTTGGACTAGTTCAAATGATGTAGGGTAGTAATTGGAGGTTGTGTGGTTAGGATGTTTTACCATGGAGTTCTTTGTGATGACAGCCATTCCACCTCAGCGAGAGTGATGGGGGAATGACTTGATGGAATAACCAATGGGTGTTAGATCTGCACACTTGGGCTCATCGCCTGATGTTTTTAGCCATGTTTCTGTCAGGTAAAAGCTGTTGATTATTGATAAAATTAACTATTTCTCTGCAGTTTTCCTGTGGTCCTACTGATTGGGCATTGAATATTGCATTATGCAATGGTATCTCATGACTCGTTGACACAAAGGTTGGCAATTTAATATGGAATTGAACCAGGATAATTAACAGCCAAATTTTTAAATTCTTGAGCTGGAAAGGGCAAAAGGGAGATAACTGGACTCTCAGCACAGTGTTAGAAGACTATTGGCACAGTTAGAAGAATATTAGCACAGGGTTAGAGGACTATCAGCACAGGGCTGGAGGAATATTAGCACAGGATTTAAATATTAGCACAGGGTTAGAAGACTATTGGCACATGGTTAGAGGAATATTAGCACAGGCTTAGAGGACAATTAGAACTGGGTTAGAGAAATTATTAGATGGAAGAAATTATTTCATTAACTTGTACTGATCTGCATCAGAATTTGTTGTAAATGTTCTTTGTATTTTCCTAATATTTTTACATTTTTAGCAAAGTAAACCAGTCAGAAATCTCACAAGATGGTTACTTGATGCTCCATCACAGAGTCTGTGTCTTCTCAAAGAAGATGGATGTCTCCTTGTTATTCAAGGTAATACATTTTTATATTTCTATTGATCAATAATGTTTTCATTCAAGGAATTAGTTTGTCGAGCTTCAGCAGAAGATGACAGAAATATGTATGTGACAAAGAGATCAGCTTGGGACAGGTCGGGAAAATTGAAAACTTTGGTCAGGAGTTTTAACTTTCAAAGAGGGGGTATTTTCATTGACCCAATTGTTTGCATGCAAATAGAAAAAATTGCAACTGTTGAACAAATGTCTTTGTTTCTCCTTTGAATATGTTCCCCAATCACATTAAGGTAAGGAATATATGCCCTATTACCTCCTGAATCCAACCCTCCTGAAGATGAACATTCGTCTTCTCTATCTATGATATATAAACAAAAGACAGTAACTTTTGCACATTACCTCCCCTTACTTCCTACAGGGGCACTAGTTTTTTTAACTTCACCGCCTGAAAGCAAGTTGATATTTGTGCTTTTGTTTATAATGAATTAAGTATTATTCCACAGGTGGTATACTGTATTGTTTGAATTTGTCAATAATTATAGAATTTAAAAAATGTCATCTATGTGGACTTGGGTTTCTCAGAGAATGGCTACATTGTATTAGAATGTGCTGAAGTTGGTGTTTGCACACTGTTTAGTACCCCTGGTATATCAGGTGTCTAGGATGTTTTTAATAAAGTTAAGTATGAATTTCTGTTGTATTTATTTCGTATTCTCTTTCTCACTTTGTCAGTTCACACATACAGAGTGTATATCATCAGTATGTGCACCAGTTGGAAGGAGAATATATGATTGACAGTTCTAAGAAAAACGCAGGAAATGGAGGGACTAAATGATAAATCAATCGGTTACTGATTTTGGTACATACAGTATCAAAATGACCAAGATTACTTCTGTCTTTGGCTAGAGTTGTTGGTGATGCTGTTAAATCTGGAGAATTTTGATACTTTTGGAGAGTTTCCACCCAATTCTTGGCAGTCCAGTTAGTGTAAACTTTCCTCCCACCACGTATCTGAGGATGGCTTTAGGGACCATAAGTCCTGATTTAACTGTGAATATACAAGATTCGCATGGCCAGAAAAAAAAATCTTATGCCCCCAAAATATTTTCTTTTTGCACATTCCATGTTTGTTGAGTGATTTTGTTTTTTCTTTTTTCATCAGATTTTGTTTATCAGTGAATTCTGTTATTCTTCATTTTTGGTATTAAAAAACTGCCATTATGAAGTTGATTTGAAACCTGTTTGGTTTGCTATGCATTCAGTTCATTATAATTGATACATTTTTTAATTAAAATACACAATCAGGTCAATGTACTTTGGCTAAAAGAAATAGTTTCAATGTTTATTCCAGTAATAAAGAAATAGATGAAGGAATTTCCACTCAGGTGGTCCATTTCAAAAGATGATACTTAGAGTGTTATTCATGGGAGGTTGCAGGTTAAAACATTGGCCAAGTCATACTAAAGACTTACAAAATAGGTACTAACAGCTGCCTCGCTTGGTGCTCAGCATTAAGAGGTTAGTGTTAGGACCTGTCAGCCTGGTGTCAGGATAATGAGATTGGGTGGGATATTAGGGCATAACCGATTAGCATTTTTCTACCGATTTCCGATTCCGGATTTTGGGCATGAAATTTTTCCGATTCCGGATACGATTCGATTAATCGGAAATGCTAAATCTGTATTTTTTTTTCTAAAAAATTTCATCTTCCGTTTCCGGTTTTCACCCGTCGGTTCAAATAGATTGTCTCACAGCATGGTTGTGTTGACCATATTGGACTTTTCTGACTTCTTATTTAACTTTATTAACGCACTATCGAATGAAGCGCAGTGTTAGACACGGTGCTATAGAAATTCAACTTTATTATTTTTATTATCCGAATCGGTCGTTCCTGCCTTGTCCGACTCCGATTAATCGGAAGTTCATACTATCCGGTGGAATCCGATTTCCGGATCAAAAGTCGGTTATGCCCTATGGGATATCATGTTACATGTTTGCAGCATGATGTCCCAGTGCTAGATGTCACAATAAACTGCCACACCGCATACATGGTAGCAATATGACTGAACAGTTGTTAAAGCTACGGTAAGAATTCAAATGAAACCCTGTCCCTGATTCAGTTTTCATTCAGTTGGCGGGTCTGATGGGGTTTATAAAAGAATTTAATGAGCAGTGTCATCAGGATGCACCTCCGTTTTGATGTCATCTTTGCTACTGACTATACCATTGAGATATCCAGCTCTATCCATACTATCTGGATGCACCTTAGTTTTGATGCTGTCTTGGCTGCAAACCATACTGTCCAACTGTCTGAACCTCGATTCAAACCATTAGGTGACGTATGGCTTCTTTTACATATTGTCCTTTGCCTTGTCAAGTTGAGTTATGGAAAGTTAAGATTACAAATGATATTATAAATAGATCAATCTGTCCTCCTAACATTACAATTAATCTGGTAGTAAATCAGCTACACTACCATCCATACACCAGACACCAGTAATGACTGTTTTTAATTTTGACAAGCCATGCATACTGATTTGACAACTACATCCAGCAGATACAGATAGCCATTTACTCATGGCTTACCCTCTTAAACATAACTGTGACAGTATTAGAGACAATGGGCATACCAGGAATGTAGTATATGGATATCATTTTTGATCCGGTCTAGGACAACATGTACACTGAATATGGGGATAAACCTGATGATAATTAATGCTCAGGTGACTATAAAATCTGTGGGGTGTAACTGAACACCATCCTTTCTTCAACACTGGAATACAAGGATCAAAGCCTGTTTTGTTTTTGATGAAGAAAATATCATCCTTTCCTTCTGTCCTCCCTGCATTTTGGAAAAATGTAGTAATTTGCAGGGATTCTATAAGCCAAGATCAGTGACCTAGGCATTTCCAAAGCATTCTAATTTATCTGAGAGTCAACTTCAAGCATTTCTTTGCAATCTCATTGGTATAAGACCAACACCTTCATCACAGATCTCTCATTGTTGGGCAAGAACTATGCTGCAATCATTTTGACTTTGTCTGTTTCATTATAGTGGATATGGACATTTTCTATACCACTTGGAAGCTTGTTCATAATTTAGTGCTTATGTCTTTGTTGTTGGACTTGGCAACTAATGCAATTTTTCAGGCTGGCAGACAAAGCCAGCAGTGCACATCCTACCCTGATCCTGAGAACCTCCTTTTGGATAACAACTGATGTTTGGTAGCAAATAGAGCAGAGCCAGGTAGCCAATAACTGCTCCACAATATCTCTGCCCTGCAATCATTGCTTTATATATCATCTCCGATTTACCCTCACTGATATGATGACTTGGGATACTGAATTGTTTGCTGCTCAACTAAAAAGCTAGCTGCAACCCCAATCCTATGTACGATGACAGCCAGCACCAGCTAATCAGTTTCAGAGATAGTCATATTATGGGGATAGGAAACAAAGTTTCTTTACCCTTATGCCAAATTGTCTCAGAGGGACATTCTGCTAACCACTACCCTTTTGTCCTCTTCATTTCTGACAGAAGTATTGTCAGACTCACTTTTGTAGCAAGACATTCAGATACTCATCAAAAAAAAGGAGATGGAGATAGTTTAAAAACCAGATTTTTCCTTCAAGCCTTTTCTGGTTAGGTAGGCTAATGGCATTCAAGATGGAAAGAAGAAGATCAGTATGCCTCTTCCCTCCAACCAAATGAATTTAACATCTGTCTTGAACTGACAGATACATATTTTCATATTTCCATCCTTATAGATATTCCTGTGGTTAGCATACTAGGAAATTATCATCAGATTCTTCTCTCTCCAAATCTGAATTTAAGTCCTTGTGCCTTTATGAAACTACTCCACTGTATTGTACTTTGTCATCTATTATGATTTTATCTATTTCCACAGTTGCATATCTGGATGACATCCTCCAGAAACATACAATAAGTTTCATTCTAATCCATGGAGTTTTTTGGGTCTAATTTTCTTTTTTACATTATCTTGGTTTTCTGATCACTTGGGAAGTTCCATCTTTGTCCCTCCCATTAGTTCAGCCAACTGTATGGATTTTCTCATTTTTCTCACCCACCTCATCCGGGTTGCCTAAATCCTCCTCCTCACATAATCCATTTCCAACAACAAAATTGGTCACAACCAGGAAGTTTCTGCAACTCCTGGAATTGTTTGATGCAGCTATAGATCTTATCCTGCTGGGTTGCCTCTAATTGCAGATGATTTAGATATCTCATAGACATCCCTCTTCCGTGCCCCTCAACTACAGGATCTGTGTAATGGATGAGATAATATTATTTCTGCACCAGTGATGCAACCAGGTTGGCTCACAACAGGAATACCGCTTGAGCAGCTGCACCTGGAAAACTTAACTGATCACATTACTCTAATGCCCTCTCATCCTATTTGCTGCAATGTGAGCATCCCATTACATATTATTCCACTCAGTTTTAACTAGCATAACCTGTAGGTTGCAAGGAGAGGTAATGCACAATAATTATTGCCTTTCATCTGTATATAATAGGTAGAAAAGATGAATTTGTATCTTTAGGGGCCTGGATTTTGGAGGTAGTAGGGCTTATATTCCTAATGTTAATGTGATCAGGTAAGTTTTCAAAGAGAAATATAATTTACTAAACGTTTGCTTTCTAATGTTAAAATGTAAACATCTCATTACATCAGTCTTTTCACAGTAACTTGTTGTTATTCATATTCTCTTAGTATGTAAAACAAGCATTTTTAGCGTGTCTTGCTCGATCATTCGCTTGATTCATCATTGTTCATCATAAAACTTAAAAGAGATGATGAATTGTTACTGGATCCAGGTTTTTCAAGGCTGGATTATCAGAATGGAAAAGTGTCCTATTTAGTTTTTCATTTAAATATGGCATTGTTAATATGCCGAGTCCAGCAAGAAGATTGTTTCCTGCCTGTGGGTAGATATAGGCTAGTGATTATAGGTCAGAATAGTTTAAGTTTGCTGCTGTAATGGTTGAATTGGGAAGGTTCTCCTAAAATCAGCGTTACAGGAATGGCATAATGGATATTGATGTCCTGAAACTTGATTCCAACTACTGATATTCCTGTTACAAATCTTTTTTAGATTTAAAATTTTAGCATTTGTAAATCACAACTGCTCAGATATCTAGAAACATGAAATATTGATAGCAAACTGCCCCATTTTATGCTCCCTGTGCTTTTCAGTAATGTCTAATCCAGCTATAATCTATTGACATATTTAATCCTCTTTGAAGTACAAAAGATCACACATAGTATTAACCGATGATTCAGTTTAGACCATTGTCTATCAAATACACCAAAACATTTCAGCAAATTGTGGACCTCTACATAAATGTACTGTAATTATTTGCTGTATTGAATCTCACTTTTTATGAATTCCCAGATAAAACAAACACTTCTTTGTACCCAAATTTTTAAGTGCAATACAACAAAATGTGTGCAATGTATGTTTATCATTACATAACAATTACATAATATATTTTAACTTCAAGGCATCCTATTTCTTGCAAATCAAGGCTTAGGTGCATGATATAAGCATGGGCATTTGTCTGCTTACACTGTCATTGTTTAGATTTAAGAGTGTGTCTGTGTGTGTGTATATATATATATATATATATATATATATATATATATATATATATATATATATATATATATATATATATATATATATATATATATATATATTGTTATGTCTATTGGATTTAAATTATTTAGTTTTTAATTGTTAAATCCAAATTTGTCATTTAGGGTTTAATATTCATTAATTGGGAGATTTTTCTGGAAAATTTAGGCTGACCTAGACTCTAGCTGTAAACAGGTTGACCTTGGCTTGTTGACCTAATTCCTGACCCTGCTTTAGACATTGTCAACAAGCTTCTAAAACTATTGGTTAATTTCAAGGACAACTTTTTATTTTTAGTTCTTGGGGTAGGAAAAATCTAGATCTTTTTTTGAGTACGTGATTTAGTGAAGGTAGACCTTCTATCAATTTCTAGAAAATCACATGATCCCTTGTTTACATATTAAAAACGGGTATTTAAATCATTGTACTGGAAGAGAGATTCAGTAGAATCTGGGCTTTTATAAAGTTAATAGTTGTGTTTTTATGTTTGAGTGTTAGTTTTAATTACCTTGTTCTGGACATTGTGTCAATTCATTTCGTCATAGCAAGAGGAATTATTTGGAAAAGAACCTGTATTCATAATATCATTTGGATGATTATAAAACAAGAAAAGCATCACGTGACATTGTCAGCCATTTTGGATTACATCTTCAAGATTCGAACCTGGAACTATTAGAACATTTATTTATTAGGACTCTTGCAAATCCATTAGTGGATTATTTTTGTGAATTCTATATTGGATTAATGTTGGATTTGATTCTCTAAAACCGTAAGTTTATTTACTTTATGAAAATAATTGTACTTAATAAATTCTTTGTTCAAGTTATACAAGCTTGTTAGTTTTCACTCTTTCTGTGTTGCTGCTTATTCGAGCCTAAGCACGTAACATAGAAATTGGGGATCTCGTCTTGGGATTTAAATAAATTGGAATTTAAATTTGAATTTTCCCTAGTTTTTGAAAATTTTAAATCTTTAGTAAGACTGACACGCTTGTATCAAAGTGACATCTAAGGTAGAAATATTTCTTTCTAATCCTACCCAGGAGCAATTAGATCTTTTCAAAAAAGATGAGTTGATTCAACTTGCCAAAAAATAGGATCTTTCTGAAGTGAAGGCTTCTTTAACGAAACAAGATATCAAACAAATTTTTGTTCAATATTTGGTAGAACAAGATGTTTTGGAACAAAGTGCTTTGATTCCAGTCGGTAAGTCTACATCAGACTCTGACATTAAATTGAAGGAATTAGAATTAAAATTCAAGATGGAATTAGAGTTGAAGAAGCTGGAATTTCAGGAAAAGGAGAAAGAGAGACAATTACAATATGAAAAAGAGGAGAGAGAGAGAGAATTAGAGTTGAAGAAGTTGGAATTTCAGGAAAGGGAGAAAGAAAGACAATTAAAATTTGAAAAAGAGGAGAAAGAAAAACAATTACAATTTGAAAAAGAGGAGAAAGAAAGACAATTACAATTTGAAAAAGAGGAGAAAGAAAGACAATTACAATTTGAAAAAGAGGAGAGAGAGAGACAGGAAAGATTACAAGAAAAACAAATTGAACGAGAGAGAGAGAGAAGGAAGAAAGGGAATATCAGTGTAAAATGAAAGAATTAGAGCTGGCAAGTGAGAATCACCATCATTCTTCAAATCAAAATTTTGATTTAGCAAGGAATATTAGATTAGTGCCCCCTTTCAAAGAAAAGGAAGTAGACAAATATTTTATTCTTTTTGAAAAAGTTGCAGAAAATTTAAAGTGACCAAGAGAGAATTGGACTCAGTTACTACAATGTGTACTTACTGGTAAGGCTAGCGAGATTTACACTTCACTGTCTGTTCATCAAAGTAGTGACTATGATGTAGTTAAAGAATGCATTTTAAGAGGTTATGAGTTAGTTCCTGAAGCTTATAGGCAAAAATTTAGAAATTACAGAAAAGATGCTGGACAAACTCGTGTCGAATTTGCTAAACAAAAAGATCAGTTGTTTGATAGATGGTGTTTAGCCAAGAAAGTCGAGCAAGATTATCAAAATCTCAAGCAAATTATATTAATTGAAGAGTTCAGAAGCTGTGTCCATAATGATGTTAAAACATATCTTGATGAGCATCAGATTGAAACCTTAGAAAATGCTGCTCGAGCTGCTGACGAATATTCTTTGACACATAAAGTTCCTTTTGTTAACAAGACTTCTACTCAACAATTTAAAGGCAGAAAAGTATTTCCACCTAATTCAAGCCCTTCTAAAACTCAAACTAACACAACTTTCAAAAATCAGACTTCAAGAAAAACGGACACGTTATTTCTGATTGCTACAAATTGAAAAATAAGCATCAGAATCAAGATAGACCTGTTCCAAATGCTCTTATTTCCAAGAGGTCAAGGTCACAGTCATGTATTGAAAGCAATACAATTGTTGGGTCTAATAAATTCCAGTCTGATTTTGATATGGAGAATTATGAACCATTCATATCGAAGGGTTCTATATCACTCTTGGGTGATTCAGCCAATCCCAACCCAATTAAAATTTTAAGGGACACAGGAGCTTCTCAGTCTTTTATTATCAGGTACTTTGCCTTTTTCTGAGAAGTCTTCTTCTAATGAAAGTGTTCTTATTCAGGGAGTAGAGTGTGGCGTTGTTAATGTTCCTCTCCATTGTGTAAATTTGTCATCAGACTTAGTATCAGGACCTGTGACAATCAGAACAGTATCGGTTTTACCTGTTGAGGGCATAGATTTATTGCTAGGCAACGACTTAGCTGGGGACAAGGTTGCGGTTAATCCACTTGTAACTGACAAGCCTAATTTGGATCAGAAAGTTGATCCAATTGAAAAAGAATTTCCTGATATATTTCAAGCTTGTGTAGTTACCAGAGCTATGGCAAAGAAAGCTCTTGAGAATGAAGTTGAAAAGGGCAGTATTCCCTTGGCTGACACATGTATAGGTCAGGCTTTTGATGAGGTCATATTTACTTCTTGTTTGGATCAATCAGAAAGTATTGATCATAGTGATCCTCTTTTAACAACTCATTCTCTTTATTCTAATCAGGGTGATGATCTTGAGAATGATGTTAAAGAAGGCAGCATTCCTTCAACTGACATTTGTATAGGTCAGGTTTTTGATGAGGTCACTTTTACTCTTGGTTTAGATCAATCAGAAGGTATTGATCATAGTGATCCTCTTTTAATAACTCATTCTCTTAATCAGGGTGATAAACGACAGTTACTTGTCGGCGAACAGGAAAAAGAGATCTCCTGTTTGTTTCAAAGGGTCATAAATGAGACTGAAGCCATTGAAGTTCCTGTCTGTTATTTCATTAAAAATGGAATTCTTATGAGGAAATGGAGACCTTCCGAGGTACCGGTTGGTGATGAGTGGTCAGTGAACTATCAAATAGTGGTTCCAGAACCTTACAGACAGGAAATACTTAATTTGGCCCATGAAACTCCTTTTGCTGGTCATTTAGGGATTAATAAAACGTATCACAAGATCTTGACTCACTTTTATTGTCCGAAAATCAAAAGTGATGTTGCCAAATACTGTAGATCTTGTCATACTTGTCAAATGGTAGGAAAAATCAATCAGAAGATACCTAAGGCTCATCTGCAACCTATTCCTGCCTTTGACGAATCATTTGGTAGAATTATGACGGATTGTGTTGATCCCTTACCTAAGACCAAGTCAAGTAACCAATACCTGTTGGCCATAATGTGTGCGTCAACAAGGTTTTCAGAGGCTATTCCGTTGAGGAATATAAAATATAAAACAGTAAAAGCTTTGATAAAGTTTTTTACTCAGTATGGCCTTCCCAAATCTATTCAGTTTCATCAAGGTTCAAACTTCATGTCTGGAATTTTCCAGCAAGTTATGAATGAATGCCCAATTCAGCAATTCAAGTTAAAAATGAAACTATGGGCTGAAAGAACTACAAGGGAGAGAACTTTTGGGTCTGATAATGGAGTTGTGTTACTCTTGTTCATTCTTCTTACTTTTCTTCAAATTAGATATTACGGCCCTTACAAAGTTAAGAAGAAAATGAATTAGTTAAATTATAGTATTAGTGCTCCTGGGATCTAAATAAATTATAGGAGTACCAGTATAATGAAAGAGATAGTCATGTTAAATATGTAATTAATTTAGTTGTACCTGTCCCACATAGTGAAGAAATATCATCCGATTCTACTGAGATTGGAACGACAAATTGTTGGAAATCAGAAATTATGAAAAAATCTAAACCAGAAACTTTTACCTTTGCAAGTGCAAGAAAGAAATGAACTGAAAGTTATTATTATTATATGAGCACTTATGTCCAGATATTCTTACAAGGACAAACAAAATTTTCATGACGTTGAAATTGAGAATTCCAAACAGCATCCATGCAGGATGAGTCCACTCAAACAGGAATACTTGAAAAAGGAAATTCAATATTTGCTGGAGAATGGTTTAATCAAGCCCAGTAAAAGTGATTGGAGTTCACCATGCATACTTGTTCCAAAACCAGATAAAACTTTCCTTATGTGCACTGATTAAAGGAAGGTGAACAGAGTGACAAAAACAGATTCTTTCCCATTACCAAGAATTGACAATTGTATTGATAAAATTGAGAATGCCAAGTATGTCACCAAATTTTGACCTTTGGCAGATTCCACTATGGAAAGAGAAAAGGAAAAATCAACATTGTGACTCCAAATGGACTCTACCAAAAAAAGAAAAAAAAAGAAAGTCCATTTCAACGTCTCATAAAAATTTTCATCACTGGTGTAGAAATTTGTGACGTCATCATCTACAACGACACCTGGAGAGAACATCTAGCAACAATTAGAAAATTCTTGACAGACTCACTAATGCGTGTCTGACTGTTAATTTATTTAAAAGTGAGTTCTGCCCTGCTAGAGTGGCTTTCTTGGTACATTTTGTGGGACATGGACAAGTTAAAAGGTTGAGGCTATTTCTTGATAATATAATTGCAGACTCTTTTTCCTGTGTATAACAATTTATTATACTGTGTAATTTGTACTAGTTCTTTTAACCTCAGATGTAAATTGGTTTGTGATAAAAAGAAAGTTTTATCATATAAACCTTTCTTTTTATTTTATGGGGGAAGGTGTTACGTCTATTGGATTTAAATTATTTATTTTTTAATTGTTAAATCCAAATTTGTCATTTAGGGTTTAATATTCATTAATTGGGAGATTTTTCTGGAAAATTCAGGCTGGCCTAGACTCTAGCTGTAAACAGGTTGACCTTGGCTTGTTGACCTAATTCCTGACCCTGCTTTAGACATTGTCAACAAGCTTCTAAAACTATTGGTTAATTTCAAGGACAACTTTTTATTTTTAGTTCTTGGGGTAGGAAAAATCTAGATCTTTTTTTGAGTACGTGATTTAGTGAAGGTAGACCTTCTATCAATTTCTAGAAAATCACATGATCCCTTGTTTACATATTAAAAACGGGTATTTAAATCATTGTACTGGAAGAGAGATTCAGTAGAATCTGGGCTTTTATAAAGTTAATAGTTGTGTTTTTATGTTTGAGTGTTAGTTTTAATTACCTTGTTCTGGACATTGTGTCAATTCATTTCGTCATAGCAAGAGGAATTATTTGGAAAAGAACCTGTATTCATAATATCATTTGGATGATTATAAAACAAGAAAAGCATCACGTGACATTGTCAGCCATTTTGGATTACATCTTCAAGATTCGAACCTGGAACTATTAGAACATTTATTTATTAGGACTCTTGCAATTCCATTAGTGGATTATTTTTGTGAATTCTATATTGGATTAATGTTGGATTTGATTCTCTAAAACCGTAAGTTTATTTACTTTATGAAAATAATTGTACTTAATAAATTCTTTGTTCAAGTTATACAAGCTTTCACTCTTTCTGTGTTGCTGCTTATTCGAGCCTAAGCACGTAACAATATATATATATAGACACACACATCATTCTCAATAACTTGTGCATAATGGAGTCCAAAAATATGGATTTTATTATAAGTGAGGGCACTTTTTATCGAGGGACTTCCATAACAGTATGAAACGATGCCATCCTCACTTGGCATTGAGAATACCATGAAAGTCCTGTGGGTGGGTGGGCAAGCTGGTTTGTTTAATGGCTGAATGAATACACATTTTAAAATGTCATTGGGAATATTTGGCAATAAAGTGCTTTTTCTAACGAAGTTATTCACTTCTGTGTAAAAATTATGTTTATTTTGAAGATGCTCAATCGCTGAGAGATTGTTAACATAATTCCAACTAGTTTCAACAGCCATCACGTATACACGAAAACATTGTGTATTACATCACTGCTTTATGTTATTTAGTACTATGGTTCCCTGAACCATATACATGTATTCCTTGATTTACTCTCTACTATAGTGGAAAGCAGTACAATACTAAGCAGGGAACCAGATCGGTTATTTATTAAAATTCTCAATCAAACAAGATTCATTTAATAATAATAAAAACCTCGAATATTTAGCTTGTGAAACAGCAGTAATCATAAACAATCATTTTTTTTATTGTTCTGTTAGTCAAATATTGATGCCATGATTTCTTTGCAAGTACATATAATAGTGAAACTTCTCATCCATGAGGAAATCTCTGAGTGCCAATTTAATGATTGCAAATTAAAATTACAAACTAAGAATCAAGCTTCTCATTAATATAACGTATCTGTGATACAGAATTTTATGTCATCAATTTTTAGCTTGGTTGTCTTGCAATCTTTGGTCACATTTATTAATGACTATCATAATGTCTATGCTGATTTAAGGTAGTTTAATTACATTACATTCATCCCCCCCATGAACACACTTGAAATGATTTGACCTGACACTTGACTGGGGCTACTAGCACTTGCTCAAGATGGATTTGCATGCCTTTTAACTTTCATTTATTGCACCTGCTTTATTTGATACAAATGTCAAATTAACTTGTTAATACAAAGTCAGATTAAAATGCAGTGCAACAATACAACAAATATTTATGCAAATTATGTATCAAAACACCATCTGCACTTAATAAGGTTCTCATAGAAATGCTTGTGGACATAGCTGTTATGCTAGATTGACATGTTCACATTTTTAAAAAAAACTTATTTAATTGGTATTTATTTATTGTTGTGCTCCCAAGAAAGCATTAGTGAGATTTTCATTATCAAAATTTTGTTGCATGCGGTTATTTATAGTGTCCCAAGAACGTTGTTTGGATAGATATTTAAAAAAAATTATATATGACATCGTACTAAAGTTGATAATGTTGATTCAAATTTTCAGGTCAAATCTTCCATTTTTGATGATAAAATAAGCAATTTATCAAGGTTTCAATTACCAATTTTGGTCACAATTTTCTTAATGTTCAACAAATAGGAGTCAAATATTTGGTACTTTCTATTTTAAAAAATGGGATCCACAAATTATAAGCAGATTTGCGAGTTGTCTTGGAGCGAGTTATCAAGGGAGTAGTATATATGTATAGTCAATGGTTGAAATAAATTAATGAATACATCCATTAATTGTGTCTATTTCACATTATTACATGCACTTGTACATACATAATTATACAATAAATATAGGTTTAGACAATTAACACATGGATCACATGACACTATGTCACAATCTAGCATAACAGCTATGTCCACAAGCATTTCTATGAGAACCTTATTAAGTGCAGATGGTGTACGGTACATACATTTATCATGTCAATTTCCTGAAGAAATCTGTAACCTTTGTTTGCCTTGATTCTTTGTTGAATCTATCTGCAATGGTTATTGATAGTGGCCATAGATTCTCAAGGGCTTCACTATTGTGTTCTATGTCATCACTGGTGAATGTTGCTGACATCTGCTCAAAATACGAAATTAATGTTGCTATACTGTCCCAGTGTGTTAATTTAATTATTAACACTCCTGTGGGTGACTAGCTAAAACAGACATTGTTTATACAATCACTGGTTACAATATGGTCACGCTACATAGTTATTGATAGTGGCCATATATTCTCAGCAGCTTCACTATTGTGTTTTATGTATTATTCTACTGACTGTATTTTCATATATGATTTTTCAAATTTTCTTATTTTTGGACCGATTATTTTTGGATTATCAAGACAAGTTTTAATGTAATTTTACACTTTGGTCCCCAATTTTGATTTCTGGATCTGGAACATGGATTTCTTGATTAAAGGAGCAAATTTAATGTTTAGGAATTCTGTTCCCGTTGAATTATGTCTGGATAGCAAGGTTTCTGGATGAACGCAGTCCGGATTAAGAGGCTCCACTAGAATACATACACGCACGCACGCAACGCACGCGCGCGCGCACACACACACACACACACACACACACACACACACACACACACACACACACACACACACACACACACACACACACACACACACACACACACACACACACACACACACACACACACACACACACACACACACACACACACACACACACACACACACACACACACACACACACATCTGTGTGTGTGTGTTTCTCACATTCTGACATTTTGATTGTTTGTAAATCTCCCAGAAGTGAGCACTTTATTTTGTAATTGTATGATTTGGGAGAGAACCCAAGACCATTTTCATACATGGTGAAACTTGTTCATGGCATCACTTCTATGACATAATGGATACCTTTCTGGTTCTGTATTAAATTTTATCTTAATATTTCTCATATAATCATTAAGATAAAATATACATTAAGGAAGGAAATTTTTTTTTTATATGGTCTTATAGTAAATAAATAATTCACAATGCTCTTTATTTTTCTTACCCTTGAATAATTTGATTGATATAGAGGTGAACTGGCATGGGTTGGAGATTGAAATACTGTTGTCGCTGAAATGATACCCAAGTTAAATTTTTTCCACACAGTTCATAATCATAATAACATAACAGTACCATTAATAAAAGTTGATTATATGGATACCATCTGTGCATATTTCTTTTAGTTACAAAGTTTATTTATATGCATACATTTATTGGTTATCTCAATCACTAGTTATTCAGATAAACTCCATATCTTGTCATGGGTCTGGATAATTGATGTGCTACATAAAAAATCTAAATTGTACTGCGAGTCTTGATTATTTATGTTTAAATATAAAAAGTCATGGGTCTGGATAATTGTTGTGTTGCAAATAAATTTATCTTTTGCTGTGGGTCTGGATAATTAATGTCAGATATAGTCCATATCATTTTGTAGTCTGGATATTTGATGTGTTACAAATAAAATCCATATCTTGTCATGGGTCTCAATAATTGATGTGTTACAAATAAAATTATATGTTGTTGTGGATCTGGATAATTGATGTATTACAGATAAACTCCATATCTTGTCATGGGTCTGGATAATTGATGTATTACAGATAAACTCCATATCTTGTCATGGGTCTGGATAATTGATGTATTACAGATAAACTCCATATCTTGTTACGGGTCTGGATAATTGATGTATTACAAAAAAGCTCCATATCTTGTTACGGGTCTGGATAACTGATGTGTTACATTGTCATGGGTCTGAATAATTGATGTGTTACATTGTCATGGGTCTGGATAATTGATGTGTTACATTGTCATGGGTCTGGATAATTGATGTGTTACATTGTCATGGGTCTGGATAATTGATGTGTTACATTGTCATGGGTCTGGATAATTGATGTGTTACATTGACATGGGTCTGGATAATTGATGTGTTGCATAAAAAAAATCTAAATTGTACTTGGGTCTTGATTGTTGATGTTTACATATAAAAAGTCATGGGTCTGGATAAATGATGTTTAACAGATAAAATTCATATCTTCTTGTGGGTCTGGATAATTCTTGTGTTATGTCTCACCAGTTATGTACTTTTCAGAGAGTGATGTATGTGAGGTAAAGTTGTTTGCATTTGTAACATGCACATTGGAGATAATTTTGGCATATCTATATGCTACTTTGATGTAATGTGGCTGACATTTCTTTGGTAGTGCACTTGTGGAAATTGTACATGATCTAAGCACATGGTATAACAAAATGGATGCTCCAATGTGCTTGACAAATTAACCAGAATTAATCAAAAGTACCCTTACTTTAGCAGTTATTAAAAATAAGGAAAATGAATTTTGCTGAAGTAGGCAATAGCAGCATCTGAAAGTGCACTGAACGAATTACAAAATGTCTGAAAAGTAAAAAAAGTTATTGGATTGTTTTTCTACAATTTACCTCTCAAGTCCAGGAAGTGAAAATGACCATGCGGAGCTAGCAGTTTTTTTTTTTTATACGAGCACATCTTAAGTTAGTCCAAGCTGTATACTCCAGAACTTAAATTACCCCAATCAATCATACATCAAAATAAAGGGAATTGAAAGTTCTTCTAACAACACCTAAGATATACAAAGTCTTTATTATATAGCCAGTATAACCAGTGACAAAATTGTGAAAAATTCCTTTTCTTTAAAATGTTAACCCTAAGCAAAATAAGAAACTGTAAAGCGCCACCTGTATGGATCTTTGGCAAAATATACTTTTGTACCTCCTTCTGAATGCTTGAAATTGACGAATTCCAATTGTATTAGTAACCTCCTTATGTTTTTATATTGCAAATTGATTAAAATTTATGTTTTCCATACGTTTGTCATGAATTAAAGTTTTTTTTAATAACTTTTGGCTTGTCTGTAAAATAATATAATTGTTTTTACAGAGAGACATGCAAATGGTGAAATCAAGCTAGAAAACATTGAAAGCAGAATATCTATTGTTGATGCAGGTTTTTATCAGGGCTTTCTATGCTTAGCTGACAAGAAGAATATCAGGTATAGTGATATACTTAGAATTTGTTTTGTTGGTTATACCCTCTCTGTTTAAAGATTTCTGCAGTTCATGATCTTGCTTCCATTTTTCAGTTCTCATGAACTTATGAGCAATTTTGCAGCGAATGACAATGATCATATTACAATTACTCCTCAATATGATGGCATGGCTGATGAAAATTCCAAGTTTGTCTAATTCACTTGTAAAGTAATGTATCCCAAAATCTTTATTGCCTTTAATTCATCATTCATTATTAATGACCATTCCAACAACAAATATATGCACTAAAATAATGTCTGGTCCACATTTGGTTGCCACAATCTTGATGACTATCATGACCTTTTTCTGCAGACAGACATGTTGCTGCTCACAGATGTCTTCAAGTCATTTTGTGATAGAGCTATGCATGTGTAGAAACTTCACACCACACTATTTCTCAATCCTTTGAATGACTTGGTATTTTGTAACAAGCAAGGAATTGGCTTGGGATGCCCTTTTGTCACAAAGTTAGAGTTGGTTTGGGATGTGCTTTCATTGCAAACAAGGGTAGATTTGACAAGTTAGTACTCTTTTCACAAACTTAAGAGTTGGCTTGGGATGCACCTTTATAACAAAGAGTTGATTTCTGATTTGCTTTTATCACAAAATTTGATTTGTACAGGCCTGCACTACCACTTGAAGCTGTTGATTATTTAACCTGGGATGCTAGTGCCCATCAGTAATTACATTAGTTTTTTCAGTGCTGCCATTACAAAGTCAGATGGATGTCCTCATATGTGGTCATCTTGTTGAATCACTGGGTGCAGTCAAGGGAAGCAAAACAATGCAAATGCTTGTTGATTTTACATTGCCACTTCAGTTGAGATTTGAGATTGAGATTTCAGTTGATAGGATACAAATACTTGTAAACATTTACAGATACAAAGTCATAGTATTCCAGTGAGGCCCAGATGTGAATCTGTCCAGCAAGACAGATTTGAATGAGTTTATCTGCCAGATTGTTGTTGACATTGACCAAGGTAGTGTGTGATCGTCCAAGACCAAACCAGATAACTGCAACTGTCAGCATTGATATTCAGGGTGTTATTTGTAAGCAGTGAGGTGAACCTGGCTGAAATCACTGGGAACTAGGATATTAGAGAATCAGGCATGATAGTTGTATTTATTAAAGGCTGCATTAATGATGCCTGTATAGAGAATGATAAAAAACAATGCATAGTAATTTCATTGATACTAAACCTAACACTAACAAATGAGAATAAAATGATGATAGTATAATTATTAAAATTGTTTTTTTTACTAAGTTCAACATGAATGGTTTTGATAAACTTAAATCTCACATCTAAATAATACATGAATCTGGATCATATTTATTTATCATATCCAGTTGTTATTATTAATAGGGTCAATTGACAGATTTGATAAAAAAAAATTAGCCTGGTCCATTAATAATAATACATAAGAATCCTGATGAAACTGCAGAATCTTTTATCTATACAATATTAGTAGCATTAATTGTCAGATGAAAATAAGTTTTTGAAGCATTCCACATCTATCCTTATGGTACTTAACCATCTTTGGCATTTGTGTTGAAGATTTGTTATTACATATTTGTAATGGAGTCGGAATGCATGTTGAAGAATTTACTGATGGGGTGATGGATTGGCTGACAGTAGATGCTATAATCAATGGCAATTTTATTCCACTTGTAAACTAATATCTGTATCATACTGGTGTTTACAAACACTCATATGCACTGAAATATTATCTAATTAAGGGCCAAATTGAAACTGACATTTAGGACCTCCAAGGGAGGCAGATTCCATCTCTAGGCTAACTTAGTGTTAAAAGTAGTATTACATGATAAAGCTATGTTGGTTGTTGACAATCTTTGGCATGAAATCCCTGATGGATTATTTCAACAATGCTGAAGTTCACCAAACAATTCTCCCTAGTTGCATTCCCCATTAATTATTTTAAACCAACATTGACTCAGCTAAGGAGGGACAAATCTTTACTGTTATTTATTAAGGAAACATTTGTCCATTTAACATTTCTTGGATGAAAATGAGAAGGATCATTTCAGACACCACTCAATGGTGAAGTCATTATTGTTCTAAGTGAAGGTGGCATTAGGATTCAGAAAATTCAGTCACAAGAGACATATATATATATATATTCCTCAGGTAGGTTTTGTGTAGGATTTCAAGGCAGTTGTGCCAGTGAAAAGATGTACTTGGTTAGAAGAGATTGTTCTTGTTGCACCTGAACAAGGTCATCCAGTCAAGTACTTTGCAATCACATTATTAATAAAAGAACTGTGAATAAATAGTCAAAGTGGAACAATTTGTGGACTCACCATGGCAAGACCCATGGGTGTGATGGGTGATGACAATCACAGCATTTATTGTAGCAGCACCAATCAGAAGTGTCAGAGGTATATCAGCAGCAACCAGTAGCACAAGTGTTGCTGGTAAAATAATCTTGGTTATAATTGCATTCATGAATACATATCTGTTCAGAATGTCTTGTTGAGGCTACCCAAAGCAGTCTCAATAAAATGAGTAAACTACTTGGTAGCCATTGAAGATAAAACCCTTACCACATCAGAGTTCAAGACCATGTTGGCGGAAAAGGAAAACCAGCAGTGACTAAATGTACAAGTATTTCATTGGAGTGCTAGTGACCAAACACACAAAATTGAGTCAATATCTACCAGTGTATATTGATCTACTTGCTAACTTACAGCAGTGTATTAGTCAGACTAGGTCACCTCATGGTAACTTTGACTGGTTTATAATCTTACTATGTTTGCTGGCAGGCTCTTGTGCATGTGCCTGATAATATACTTTCATGTGATGTAGTATAGATGGCTTTGACACAGATCAGTAAACAAAATCAAAAGTTCCATAATGATACTGCTACTCATCAACCTTTGACTTTTTGTAGCATAATACTAAACTTCATTAGACTTCTCCCACTTACCGATGGTATTATTTTTGCTATTCAGGTCTTTTAGGGTTTTAAGAATAATTGGTCAATTTCAAATTGAATTCTTTTTGCACTGTTTATGCCTTTAGGAGGTAATATTTTCTTGTTAATGGTGACTTTTTTTATACTTTGGCCAACCAGCTTGTGATTATTATAGATGTATAAAGATAATGAGATTGTGTGCAGAGCATGTCACAAATAGACTTGTGCAATTGATCTTGGCATTTACACAAACACAATGCCACTTGACAACTCATAACCAATGATCTTTTGTGCCTACCTTTGCATATTAAGTATCTTAGGATGAGGCATACATCTTGTTTGTTTAGTTTTTTGAACAGTCTTTTCCAGTAAAGTTTGGTGTTCATGGTCTCACAATGGGGTTGTTTGCCCTAAATGTAACCCATTCATTCTAGTTTATTTAACTTATTTCTTCTACAGAAAGCATGCTAGATTATTCTAAAATATGATGTGTTATTTGCTCTGCATAGAAAGAACTATCGCCAGATAAAATTAATTTCTTGCACATATTGGCATCTGAGGTTAGGGCAGTAGCCACAAGCATAGCATTTGATTGTAGCTGTTCCCTAATTGACATGCATTGGAAGGTGGTCAGTTAGATTTTAGTCTTTCATCCCAAATGGCTCATTTTGACCTGGGACAATCTATAACACCAGCACAACTGGCAACTTTGCTAGGTTGTTCAGCAGTGTCATGATGATGCAGTGGCATTGACCTTCACTGGATTTGCATGGGGGTTAGGGACATTGTGAGTAGTATTTTGGCATTTTGAGTTGCTTTCTCTTGCCAGTATTTATCACTAGATTTGAGGCTTCTTCACATACATTACTTAATCTAGCTGGGCAGATTAATTGTAATCTTTTTATTACATTACTGAAAAACAGCTTGAAAGATATGTGGGGTAGTCCATATCCTGTATTGAAAGCATGGTGTGCTCTTCAACAGTCTTCACAAATTTCCTAGCATTCATTTTGGGTACAGAGCCAAACTTAATTTGTGTAATTCTTCATTAAGTAAGTTAGCACCTTTGAGATAAATCAAATTCTTAGCCCTTTAATCCCAAAAGCACTTTAAGTTAATGATGTAAAGACTTTTAGAAGAGGTTGAAGATTCTAAGAACGTTATGACTTGTCATACTTATCATATAATAAAGTTTCCCTGTTATTTAGATGCGCAAAATTTGTTGGAATTGATGTTTTTTATGCACTTTGTGCATAAAAATGGATTGTAAATAATTTTTGTCTTGTGAATATGATAGATTTTATTTGTACTTGATTACTTCAATAGAGTTTAATGAATGAATATCATATGGAATGAATATCAGACAACAGTGTCCTTTGAAAATGGGATTTATTGATGGATCTTTTCTGAGGTTTTATTTTTTAGTATACACAACAATTGTTATGCTGATTTTTAACGTAATATTTTATTGAATACTAAATATTTACTTAATCTAATATTTAAGTTCATCCTTTATGTGATTTGCTAATCACATTGAAAGTAACAACTTTTAAACAAATAAGCTATACTTTTCCAACCAAAATATAATTTTTTTTTAATGCTTCTCTGCTTTTATATTATGTTCCACAGCCACTCACTTTTATTATAGTGATTATTTTAATGAATATTTGTATGATTTAGAAAAATAGTAGATTGTATTCACTGTACATTTCATTGGTCATTTTTATATAGAATATTCAGCCTTCAGTCAGAAAAGTTTATGAGTTGTATCCCCTGTCCAAATGATGAGGAAATTACAGGCCTACTTAGAACACTGCATGGCTGTGTACAGATGGGTTTCCACACCAAGTCACACATCTACTTCATTCAGGTAGAGCTTCTGGAGAATTTGGATAATAAGAACATGTGTGAAAATAATGGTATATTGAAAATAAAAGGAGATGTAAACTGGCGTCCCACTCTTATTGTAGAAAAATTAAGTACATCATGGCTTGTGTTTGTAATTTAAAAAAGTCTACAACATCAGACGCATTCCTTTTATGATTGTTCTTGTCATAACTGAGTGATTATTGCAACTCTTTATCATCTTTTTTCTTTATTTAAGTAATGATTTTTATGTAATATATTTTTACATTTGGTTGATAAATGTGCTTATCACAGAAAAATAGTTGTATTGTGATACATTTTACTATCAACAGTAGTGCTAAATGTGATGGGTTTCTTAAAATTTGAGCAGAACATATATTTTCTGAACTACAAAGTGTGCAGGAAATCCTTGCTGCATGTGCTTCATTTACATATAATTTAATTAAATAAGTATTAAATTGATCATTCTTTTTATTGGTTTGTTTTTAAGATGATAATATCTTGTTTCTTAAAAAAAACTCATTGTATTCATTATAGTTTAGATATTTAATGTTTACTGTCTTTGTTTACAGGTTGCAAAATCTGTTCCTGTTGGCAGTTGCCCAGCAGTTTTGTTAGAGTCCAGTAAGTTTCAGACTGATGCCATACATTTGGCTTACCTGGATCAGGTATTATTAAAATATATTTTATCCCCAGTAGTAGAAAATTCTTAAATTTCATTGGCTAACCAGACAGACGGATCATTTAATGCCACACTGTCCATTACAGGTAATTTGGAAAACAACATGACAGCCACATTTCCAGAAATATCTTTGACCAGATGTAATTTTATATGTTTGAAAGTAAGGATGTTTTATATGTCACTCGTATTTGAATATATAAATTCAAATATACTACAAAATAACCAGCAAACAATTTATTTTAATTTAGAAACAACACATGCATCTAATTTATAGAACCATGCTGTTCAGAGTGTTTTTATTTGCTTAACACATTTACAGTCAAGTTTGGTTTAGATTTTTTGACAATATGGTCTTAATCTAAGTAATAAAAAAGGTGAACAACAAGTTTTTTTTTGTAAATGAAAGACATAAATAATTTCCCAGATATAGAAAAGTGAAAAATAAAATAACTTACAGTATGGTGAATTCAGTCCTATATAGTCCTAAAAGTTCTATCACAAGTCCAAGTATAGAGCATATCAAATGAGTTCCAGTTGTAATTAAAATGAAGATGAAGTTCACTCTATTGTGCTGATGTGCTGATAGTCTATGTATATCACAAGTATATCACAATTATAATCAAAAATGTCATTAAATGAATTCACAATAATTCATGACAGCTACTAAATTATAAAAGTATGAGCACTCTGTAATTTCAATGAATAATTGAAATAAATAAATCATTTCAAATAATTACACCTGTTTGTCACTTCTAAGACTGATGTTTATGCTGCAAATAAATAATTTCAAGTAAATCATCATTAAATCAAAACCTGAGAATCAATTCAGAAAGTACCTCAAGTAAACATTTTGAAATTACTAACTGTAAATAAGGTCTAGTTCTTTAGCAGCTGAGTAGAATTTAGGTCACCCTGTGTTTTTTTCCCAGCAAACCCCATGAAGTGAACTTATCAACATGTTTACTTCAATAAAAGGATGTACCGCAATCTTTTTAACTCTAAATGTGTTTACAAGAATGACGTAATCATTAAGTGCAAATTATAAAGAATTAAGTATTTAATATGTTATTTAGTAAATGACCCATACAATCCTCAGTAATGGAAATTAACAAACATAATATAGATTATACATATCAAGATCCCCTGCATATTATTCTTATAAATTGTACCAAATACTTATTGTTTAATGATGGTGAATACATTTGTCATATGTATTGGTTGGGAAATCCACATGGTATAAAATATTGTAACTAAAATGTTATTTGTAAGAAACATTATGGACATGGATGGAAATCTGCTTGATGTAAAATGCCAGGTAACAATTATTTGAAGAAGCATGTGTTAAGTTATTTCGAAGAAAGAGCATGGATGTGAAATCCACATGGTTTAAAAGATTGCATAATTAATAGTTTTTTTGAAGAAACAGCACAGATAGGAAATACACTTGGTATAACTTTGTAGCTAATAAAGTTATTTTTGGAAGAAACAGTTGGAAAAGATGATATTATTTCATGAATTTTCAAGAAAACACATGGGTGAATGTTTTGTATGCATGCATGGATATACATGACATCACATTGTTCCTCAACAATGATATGCATTGCCTCTTAATATTAACACACTTTTCAAAGAAAGGTTGTGGATCATGTGTTTTTAATCATTCATGTGTTTGCACCATACTGAATAGAGCTTCAAAGTATATTTTATGGTTGGAATGGTCTGTAGATATTGTACATGTCTAAAGGGTTTCAGAATATCAATCCATTTCCATGGATTGGAACTTGGGCTTGGAAATCGGTTGTTGTGGGAACGTAATTTTATTTAAATGTATTGTGTTTATTGAGTTGTTCGTATAAAACTTCTGAATCTTTCAGCAGAGTTGCTACCCTTATGATAGTAGTGTAAGGCTCACACATTTTAGGGGTAACTTACACAATTACAATTTTCCTTCTTTCCCTTGTGAATTTCAGTAAAAATCATAAATTGCATTCCAGAATTAGTTGTGTTGGTTCAGATCTGGAATTAGAATCTTACTCAGCCATTTCCTTGATTTTTCATGAAATAACCTCAGAAGATATTGCAGGAATAAAAATTGAAATATTTGATGACTTGCCTCTGATGGAGTGAATCACATATACTACAGCAACAAAGACCCAGATCATTCCAGTTGTGACCTTGTCCTTTTGCTGTTGTACTGTACCATGATATAAACGAAAGTATCTTAGAATATGATACTCAATGGCAATGAATTACATCTGACGATTCATTCATGCAACTTTTCCCTGTTATCTTTTGTCAGCATTTCAGCCTAGCCCACATAAGGAGGACAATTTTGAAAAACATGTTTCTAATTAGCTGCCTTGCACAGCTTATCAAAGAAAATTGTATTCTTCTTTAAACCCAATCAGTTCTTTGACAAGAGTTTTTGCCATTAAGAATGCAGAAACTCTCTTTAGTGAATTTCTTTGGACCATAGTCGTCAAATAAGTGTGGCAGATCATGCAAGCAAATTTTTTTGTGAAAATATTGCCTGCCAAATACAGCTCTAGCAGTGCAAGTAGTAAAACTTCAGCAACTGTAAATAAATTTTCTTTTTAATAAAGAAGGAAAACATTGTTGACAACATAAAATGCAAAGCCTTTGCTGTTGCCACAGATGGAAGTAGTGACATGGACTTAAAAGACCGTAAGGAAGGAAAAGTTTTTTCTAGGATACTGTCTGTGCTTATTTGTGAAGTGTTTGCATAGCCAGAAGAATGCAGCATGGATGAATGAATTTACATTGGATGATATATATTGCCTGACTGCAGTAAGCAATTAGATGTTTAAATTTGAACTCCAAGGTATTGTATAGCAAGAAGAATGTGGCATTGATAAAAATAGGGACATCATACCCAATAATAAACAATGTTAATTTTTTATATTTTTAATTACCTTACTAATTAAGGCAGATACCTTACTATATATCTTGCCCAACCTGGGCAACTTTGCTTTCAAGGAAGAATAAAAAAAACTTGGAAAATATGATCAGGGAAGTCATCACATAATAATAGAATGGAATCACAACATTTTATGAATTCCAATCCATCTTTCTAGGGATGTAGTTTGTGGATGGAGTCACTTCTATATGTAACATCAGTCCTTTTGATTTACACCTTTGGGACACAATGAGAATGAGAAGTCAATTCAGAAAAGTGCAGGAACAGTGCTTGGGCTGTTTTGTTTCTGGCAATGTCACTGGAAATGCACCAACATTGTTATGGTGTTGTGTTATATGTTTTGAAAATCCTTAATCTTATAGATTATTAGTGAGAGAAAAATGAAACTTGGGTAAATTATAACTGTAAGCAAAAATATTTATCATGATGCAGTTATTGACAAGTAACACTCTTTAGATGGGGGCCCCGAGTGTCTGAGCAGTCTAAAGTGCTGTCCGTTATGGATCACTGCCATCTCACCTCTGTCTGCGTGGGGTCGAGTCTAAGATTCGGCGAATGTAGTTATGTGAGAAAGCTTGTCAGTAGCTTCTCGTGGGTTGGTGGTTCTTTGTGGGGCTTTTCCGGGTTCTTCCTCCACCAATAATACTGGCCACCATGTATAGCCTATATTGTGCTGAAAAAATGGTGTTAAACAATAAAAACAAACAAAAACACTCATTAGATAGCTGATTGGTTACTTTGATATTTTCTGATAGTGTACAATAATACATTCAACTGATTATAAGCCTATACTTAATAATATGCCAATCCTGATGTTTTAAATAATTTGAAAAATATTTACTAAGAAAGGTCCGTATGTATCGCCTACATTTTCATTGTAGTATAAGTATTGTTGTAAAATAAGCTATATGAACAAAATAGAAGAATCTACATTGTGTTCATGACAACATTATTGGTACTAAACAACAGAAATGATTAATTGAAGTACATACATGTAATGCTATTAGTGGATCTTAGACACAGTCAGAATTTAGTAATAATTCAACTACACTCAATTTTTAACTTTGGGAAATTGAATTTTGAACAGTTAGATTTGCAACAGAGCTGAGGTTTAGAAGGTCTCAATACCAGTCCAGCTGTGTTTGGAATACAATTCATTTTCATTCTTTATTTTTCCCAAGTCATCTGACCTGGGGTAACAAGGTGGGATATAGGTAGCAGTTTTCCAGCAGCAATGGTTTCAACATCATCAACAATCTTAACATGTTTTCAGATGTTTTGTGTTCATTATGTGTGTAGAAGAATTTTGGTTTTCTGTTGGCATTTTATGGGTGACGTTTTGTATTAAACTTTTGCATATATAAGTCTTGAGCTAAAGTTTTATGTTAAGTCAGTCAGTTGTTAAAGAAATGTCTTGTTTTAATGTTTATGTTCAGTCAGGAACTAAGTTTTTTAAAAAATGTCTTGTTCTGATGTTTATGTTAAGTCAGGGGTTAAAAAAAAATTCTTGTTCTAATGTTTATGTTAAGTCAGGAAATAAGTTTTTAAAAAAAATGTCTCATTCTAATGTTTATGTTAAGTCAGGAACTAAGTTTTTAAAAAAATGTCTTGTTCTAATGTTTATGTTAAGTCAGGGGTTTAAAAAAAATTCTTGTTCTAATGTTTATGTTAAGTCACTAAGTTTTTAAAAAAAATGTATTGAGCTAAAGTTTTATGTTAAGTCAGGAACTAAGTTTTAAAAAAATGTCTTGTTCTAATGTTTATGTTAAGCCAGGAACTAAGTTTTTAAAAAAATGTCTTGTTATAATGTTTATGTTAAGACACAAACTAAATTTTAAAAAAATGTCCTGTGCTAAAGTTTTATGTTAAGTTAGGAACTAAATTTTGTTTTAAATGTCTTGAGCTAAAGTTTTATGTTAAAGTTTGTGCTTGTCAGATAAGGAGAAATCCATTAAAACATGAACACATGTGAGTTTTTTTGTGTGGAACACTTTCACTGTAAGTTAAGTTGTATAAAGTCCATAAATTCTTCATGATTGTATCGTGTTTCTCTGTTGACATCAGTAGCTAATCTTGTCATATTGAATATATATATTGTCTAAGAATTGGTTCCTTTAAGAAAACTATTCATTCCATACATTTTTCTTAAACTGATCTAATTTATTTTTCAGCTGTGTGTATGATATCAGCATTTAAAATCCTATGGACTAATAAAAACATGTGAAAAAAACATAGCAGAATTGTTAAATCTGGCAAAAATACTAAAAGGTCATGAAGAAATTTTTGATCGCTGAAAGAATAAACTGTAATGATTAAACACATCCATGATTAAAATACCCACTTAGAAATATTTTTTTCTTATGAAGATGAAGCATTTTACTCCGCTGATAAAAGTATGTTTTTTTTTTAAACAGCAAAGAGAGATTTTACCTCATGACTACAGAAAACAAAAAAATGGAATGCTGAAATCATGGGAAGATCAAAAGCAACATCATTTTTCTTCCAAACTTACAGAGACTGTTGGTAAATTTTGTTATTATCCTTTTTCATTTACACATGATTTCCATACTTTTTTCTCGACTATTACAACAATTTCTGTTTCCTTTTTTTGTTGTCTTTCTGATTTTGTTGTAGTTTCAACAGTTACTAACAATTTGAGACATAGGGTTGAAATACCTGCAAACCTTTCAAACAACGTTTAGGTGGCCTTTGAGATTTAGTGTCGTTTGTGGTCCAAAGGAGAGGGGGTGGGTCATTGTACTTGACCCAAATAAGCAACATTGTTTAATTGGGTTTAAATTATATACTAATATGAGCCTATTGAAAATGACAGGAAATTAAAATCTGACTAAAAGAAAATGAAATGTCTATTTTAATATACTTCCAAACACAAAATGGTATTTAGGCATAGCATTGTCATATATCATTACCATCCATATATGACCCCCCCCCACACACACACACACCTTGTATTTGATGGATATTGAGGACATGGGTATGTAACCTTGTATTGAGGACATTTGTTCTGGCTATCTTAGAGTGAAAAGAAATGTAGTTTCTTGCTTTAAATTTATAGCAAATGTTGACATATTGAGGAGAAGGCACTGTATGAGTAATTCTGAGGAAGATGAAATTTAGCAGTGCAAGCAAGGTTGCACACATTTAAACAGTCTGTACAATCCATTCAAACTTATGACACACATGTAACACCATAACATCAAAATTGCAAATGTGACATCATGGACAACTGTGACCTTCATTATCTTGCAGCATTAAAATGAAGAGAAACATTATTAAACCATACATGAAACTTTTCAGACCTTTAAAGGTTTGTGTGCTTGGACATAGCTGTGGTTCATCTTTTTCATCCAATGAATGTCTTTAGATGTTTCAAGAACCAAAGGATGATCACATTATGATTATACCTTGTCTAGGTAATACATTAATCATAAATTGCTACTTCAGACAGCAATGTGGCAGCCTTGTGAATCCAAACAATTCATAAATATGTTTAAAATGAAGCACATGACAGAGTTTATAAATAAGTTCATGTATCGAAACATGTATTATGCTCTAGTGTTCATAAGTTGATATTATCAAGAAAAAGAGAGAGAATATATTTTGGTTCAGTTAAACCCAAGAATTTACTGCATGCTTTTACACTGAGAGGTCTGCACTATACTTTATTTTTTTGTTTTGTTTTTTATGGTTTACATGGCGGCCGGTATTAATGGTGGAGGAAGAAATCGGAAAGAACCACCGACCCATGAGAAGATACTGGCAAGCTTTCTCACATACCCACATTGGCTGAAACCAAGACTCGAACCCACGCAGACAGAGGTGAGAGGGCAGTGATCTGTAACGTACAGCGCTTTAGACCACTTGGCCAATTGGGGCCCCTCTTTATACTTTAAATGAAAGACAATAACAATTTTCAACAATCATGAAGACCTTAGACAATTTATATCATGGTTGACAAGGAGTCATTATACAATTAGATCAATACAAAGGATGCACATAACTGTTGATAAAAAAATAGAGAATGTGGACGAGGACATGTGTACTCTCACAGAGTAAACTATCAAACCAAAATAAGGATACAGGATCAAACGTATCAAGTGAGATTGTATCATTCCTGGATTAGTGGTAAACAACAGGAGTACCTCTCAAACAGCCACCACCAGAAGTGACAGTGTGTACAGATGCAAGCATCTTTGGCAGGGGAGCCCATCTGCTACCAGACTTAAACACCGTTAGTGACCAGTGGAGTCTTGAGGACAATGGTCTCCACATCAATCTATCAAAGTCTTTCAGTTTTGGAAAAAAGATGTGCTCATCATAAAAGAAAACTCAATGGTAGTGATGTATCATCTTAAATAAGGCAGTACTAAATCATCCCAACTCGGCATTCTTGTCTGTAAATTTCTTCATTAGTGCACACAATACAACATCCATTTCAGACATATTCCTGGCAGACTCGTATCTTGGCAAGTTCATTGCATGAGCTAGAAGGCCCTCCACTCTAAAGTTTTATTATATGAAGTGGCATGGTTTCAAGGACTGCACCAGTATTAGTCAAAAACATTGATCCCTTTGAATATCTCTGTCCCACAAGAAGCTGACTTTTTTTAGGGACTGTTCAAGGAGATAAAGTTGGCTCCAATTACTATTAAGGGTTACTGGTCTATTATATTAGCAAACGCTTTTCTGATTTGTTGTCCAACTTTGACTTGCTTAGGTCTAAATCACCCGCATTGTTTCCTAAGTGGAATCTTTCTAGGGTTCTGACGTAGCTGAACTCATTTGAGCCATTTGCTAGGACCTCACTGAAGCTATTTTCATACTAACCCTGTTTCCTGATAGTGTTAATTTAAGTGAATTAAATGTCCTCTTTGTTGACCCAGTTGCCCTTCAGTCTCGATCTGATAGCTTAGCTGTCCTTATGAAGCAATCTGTTTCATTGCCAAGAACATGTTGCTAATAGTGGGCAATCAAAGTTTTCATTCAACCGCTTTCCAGTATTGACACAGCCCAATAGGTTTTCAAGCAGGAGAAAGAGGACCCTTGAACCCTCTCATTGTGGCTGAAGTAGGTAATACGTACAGTCACCTCATTAAGATCTTTAATGATGAAATAAGAGCAATCTCTTTTGCCTTGCCATCAAATATAATGTCTATATCAAAATTATTGTTGAGGCCATCAGTTGGCATGCACAGTGAACCTTCTTGAGTTTAATCTTCTAGACTTATCTCCACAACAACACATTCTTGATCATGTAGACCCAGATCCAGTCGTGCATTGGCTACCACACCCAGTTATCATCAACACCTTGTGCAGCTTTTACTGGATTCACCTTGACATTATATTTGTGGTAAAAATATCTCATTATTTCTTCTTTCTGGACATAAACCATTTCACCACTTGTGCTGCTTACAGTTAGAAGAGTGGGTTAACCTTGATATGGGGAATCCAACATTCTCCCCTCAGAATTTACCCAAGGTATAAGTTGGATGCTCAACATTCTTTTTGTCTGTTACCTATTTCTCCTAAAAATATTATTTGGGAATGGATTTGAAGGAGAAAGCAAAAACATTTCTCATAGAATACAAACCCAATCACATTTTTTCAGTAAACTTTTTGTAAATATTATAGACAGACAAGATGGAATTTTGTTTTTGGAAAGGCTGGATTCAGGAGGTAGGGTTTATTTTCCTAATATTAATGTGATCGAGTAAGAATTATAGTAGAAACATAATTTACTGGAAACTCCTTGCAGTTTCAGGCTATGATGAGTCCCCATTCTGCTTGAGCATTATGCCACAGCAGACCTGGATTTGTGCTGTTTGTATTGGAATGCATTATGCCACAGAAGTTATGGGTTAATTCTTATTGTATTTAAGTATGCATTATACACTACTGAATGTGGTAGATTCTGTATGGTTATTTCAGGAGTTCATTTGTTTGAGAGGCTTTATGACATGTTTGCATTTATGTTTGTGTGTTTGATGCCAGTTTTCAGCAAATAATACATGGCAACTGTTTGGTGGAGAAAGAATCCTGGAAGGCCCCAGGAATAACCACCAACCCATGGGAAGCCACTAGCAAACTTTATCACATACCCATGTTGGCCGAGAGCTATGACTTGAACCCATGCCAATAGAATTGATACATCATTGATCCATAAAGACGAGTGCCTTAAACCACTCAACACATCCAGGGCACTATTTACATTTATACCAGTTGTGTAATTAAAACAATTATTATAGACTGAAGGTACATGTACTCCTTGCCTTAACAAGTAATAGCCCATGAAAGTAAAAATTAACCTAAACAACCTCTTTACCATATAAATTAGTTTTGTTTGTTTCAGCTCCTTTTTTACAGCTACATCGTATTTTTCAGACCTGCTTTTGACTGAATATTGGAAACTGGAGCAGGTGGTCAGAGACAGTCTGGATCCAGTTAAGGTTTGTTTATGGAAAAAGTATATAAAGGTCATGGTCAAATTCAAAATCCATGTAATTGTTATTTAAATGCATTATTGGCTTTATGAATTTTATAATATGATTACTATGCATGAGTATTAGAAATGATAACATGCAGATCTGTACTAATATTTTTGTGTGAATACATTGCAAGTATGAAGATGACTGTGATTTTACTATTTACTGTAAATACATGAATAGCTGATCAAATCAATTTTTGCTTTAAAATGTATATGGCATACTTGATAGGAGATGCTGCATGGGTTTGCTTTATCAATGGAGGATGTGCTAGAGTTTGCCATGGGTGACCAAGTGGTCTAAAGTTCTCGCCTTAATGCTTAGCCATGAGTTTGCATCAGAAAGTCCTCTTGATGTTGAAGGCTGCCTTCTTAGATAATGAAGTGCTGTCTTCTAAGCAATCCTTCTGTAACCAATGTTTCTTATTTAGAAGTCTCTGTATAGCAGCTTCATTATCATCAGACCAATAATTATGATTATGTGTGGTTAATCTCTGGGTTTTGGATGCAGCTGAGTACATTGAGACTGATGAATGCCTAGCTTTCTCCACATCTCACCAATCTTAACTATATGCGTTAAACCAACACCATTAGTTATCTTGAACAAATTGCTTTGAATTGATTTCCCTACTTCCAATAATTCCTATGTCATACTGGCATGTCTGCCTCAACCTGCCAGCTTGAAACCTATATAAAAAATGCCGTTTTCTATACTAAATGTGTATTACAAGTGTTGACTCTATTTACAAAAAAGTCAAATGAAGACAGTGGCTCTTTTTTCATTTCTTTTGATAATATTTGAACCGAGTTGTGCAGACCTGTTTATAAACATGGTTAGTAAAAAGGACATCCTCATTATCCAAGGAGACTGGAATGCCAAAGTTGGCAAAGATGCTCTAAAAGACTGGGATGATCATCGTGGACCTTCTTGCAATGAGCTTACCAGTGAAAGAGGGAAAAGGCTGCTCGAGTTCACAAGCTATAAAAACTTGGTACTGGCCAATACCCTGGGCCAATATAAAGCTTCACGATGCTGGACATGGTATGCACCAAATGGAACCCATCATAACCAGATCAACTACATACTGGTTCAAAACCGTTACCAATCTGGCATCAATAGAGCAAAAAGAATATGGTTTCCCAGGTGCTGATGTTGGGAGTGATCACGACCTCGTCATTATGAACTTCCGAGTGAGGCTGAACAAATTTTACAAGCTAAAGATAATCAGGCTCAAATTCAAACTTGAACAACTGAAGGACCCTCACATCTGCAAGTCATTCCAAGCCACAATTGGAGGAAAATTTGCTCCTCTCTGTTAGATGGATGTTGATGTTAAAGTAATGACAGATACTTTCAACACAGTCATAACAACAGCTGCCAAGGACATCATTTGCCTCCATTGCCCATTGAAAAAAACCTGGGTTACAGAAGAGATTCTGAATCTGTGTGATGCCTGAAGAGACCTCAAAAACACCAGACACACAACAGGGGCAATGAAGTACCGAGAAATAAACAAGAATATCAGAAAAAAATTTGAAGAAAGCAAAAGAAGATTGGATTGGACAAAAGTGTATATAAATAAAGAGCAGTCTGATAAAGAATAACAGCATAAAGTCATTCCAAATTGTGAAAGACCTCACGAGAAAGAAGCATCCAAGAGTCAGTATTATTCAAGAAAAAAATGGAAAATGCCTCACAGCAGCAAGTGACATTGCAGAAAGATGGACTGAGTATTGTAAATAACTCTACAGCCATACGTCCACAGGAGACCTAGAGGTGCTTGAAGTTCCAAACTCCACAAATTATGGTGATTTCCCCATTCTCAAAAAAGAGGTGGAGTCAGCAATAAGAGCACAGAAGAATTTGAAGGCAGCTGGAGAAGACAACATCCCAGCTGAACTTATCAAGAATGGTGGGAAATCAGTGATAGAGCTACTAACAAAAATCTGCAACAAGATCTGTCAAACAGGTGAATGGCCAAGACAGTATGCAGTATGACAAGTAATTGATTATAACACTCCCCAAAAAGGCAATCTCCAGCTGTGCCAAAATTAAAGAACTATCAGTTTGATCAGCATGCTAGTAAAGTGATGCTGAAGATCATCTTGAACAGACTGAACCCACACGCAGAAAAAATAATCACTGAAAAACAGACAGGGTTCCGTAGTGGAAGAAGCACAACAGAACAATTATTCAATCTTAGAGTTCTGTGTGAAAAGTACTCACAACATCAACAAGACATCTATCACGTGTTCATATATTTCAAAAAGGCTTTTGACAGAGTGTGGCATGAGGCTTTGTGGGCCACAATGAAGAAGTACATTGGTCAAAAGTTAACCAACACCATCAAGCAGCTGTATGCCAAGGCTACCAGTGCAGTAATTGCTTAAGGTTCTGTGGGGCACTGGTTCAAGTCTACAGTTGGAGTACGGCAAGGCTGTCTCCTGTCACCCATGCTTTTCAACATCTGCTTAGAGCACACTATAAGCAAAGCCCTGTAAACCACTGTGGGACAGTCAGCATTGGAGGGCGTAACATTATCAATCTTTGCTTTGCAGATGACATTGATTGGCTGACAGGCAGTGAAGACAAGCTTGCCACCTTAGTGAAGAACCTGGATGAAACATCTTCCAGATTTGACATGGAGATAAGCGCCGAGAAGACAAAGCTGACAAATAAAGGCAAACAAATCTCAAATATCTTGGTTCCATAATCACCAAAGAGGGATCAAAAGTAGAAATTTTGTCACGAGCAGCACAAACAACGGCATCTTTGTCAAAGCAAAGACTCATCTGGAGAGACAAGAATATCTGTCTGAAAACTAAAATCAGACTATTGAGAGCACTAGTCATCTCAATCTGTTTGTATTGTTGTTAGGCCTGAACTCTGACAGTAGAATTACAAAGAAGAATCCAGGCACTTGAAATGAGATGCTACAGAACCATCCTTGGCATCTCTTACATGGACCACATCACAAATGAAGAAGTGCATAACACCATCAGGCACAAAGTAGGCCATTATGAAGACCTCCTCACCACTGTCAAAAGAGAAAGCTGAAATGTTATGGCCATGTCACTAGAGCCAACAGTCTATTCACAATAGTCCTGTAGAGCAGTGTGCAGGGTGGCAGAAAGAGAGGTACACTGAGAAAAAAGTGGACTGACAACATCACAGAAAAGACCAGGCATTGGCACATGGTTGAAACAAGTGGAGGGAACTGGTCAGATGTTCAGCAGCACAGTGCCTCAAAGACCACACTAGGTCAAGAGACTGATGATGATGATTCAGACCTTCATTCCAAAAAAACACCCATTTATTTACAACAGTAAACTTAAATTCATATACCTCTTCATGTAGTTAGAATACTGTAATTATATCAACAGCCTTTCAATGGAGCTGGTTACCAATGTGCCTGTAATTAAAGTGTCAATATTCCTAATTATGAACCTGTTACTGTACTTAGAATAAGTGATAAAGACCCAGTAGCACACTAGAATTTATTGAAAAGGTGAGATAGTTTTAGTGTATTTAAACTTATTAGTAATGCACTGGATTTCATTAAAAATGTTGATTAATGTGATGTTTCCTGGCATTGAATCTCATCTAGTAAATGTCTATAGATAGATGATATCCTTGCTTTAATTTCCTCAGTTCCTGTCAGTAATTTACAATAAGCTCTGTGCAATGTATGTAAAAATTTACAAAGGGCTTCACATCAATTTGAAATGAAAATATACTCAAATTGTAAGCTCACACATGTAGACTTTAATCATAAAATATCACATTAACCCAATTTGAATCAACATCACACTTTCAGAAAATATGTTTCTAAATTACACAAACTATTGTCTGTTTTCAGATTATCCCCTATTCCCAGCTCATGACCGTAAAAGATGAAGTGTCCTACCTCCTTGATTTTAGGTCACCCATGACTCACTCCACCAGACAGGCTCAGCTTCTCAGCCTATCATCACAGCAACCACGGGAAGTCCTTGATGTTCTTCTTTCTTACCTTGATGTAGACTCTGGTATGTTTACATTTGCACATTTTGATTCCCAAACCACTTTGCAAGATAAGGTACTCTTTGCATTCAGAGAATGCTGAGTTTTATAAAGTCCAGAATAAGGGCACACTGTGCTCTATTCTTTCATTGAAGATAATATTTGCACTTCAAGCAAACATTAGGTTAATAATGTCAAGCTGATACCCAGAATGCACCTAAAAACGTTGCCATATGTACAATTTGTTGTGTATGTAACCTCATGAACTTTTAAGACAGGACAGGCTCCATGGAGGGCAGGGTATACTACAGATGAGGTAAGGTGTCACCTAGTGAGCAGGATGCATCTCTGGACTAAAACATGCTATTGAGAACATTGCTTACAAGTAGACAAAATGTTCTCTTCACATTTTATTCCCATAACATTTCAAGGAGTACAGTGTAGAAACCATGTTTGTCTCATGTGCTATAGATTTGACAGAAATTGACAAAGCAGCCTCAATATCTGTACATCTGGCCGTCCATTAATTTAGCATCAACTCTTGATTAAAATTTTAATAAGTAGTCTTTTCTGTTTATATCAATATAGATTTGCCCATAACTTGAGGGGAGTAACATCATGTAATTTCAAAGGTGAAGGTCAAAGTTACAAGGATCAGTGATTAATTTGAAGTGGGTTAAATTTGTTTCATCTGACTGTCTTAAATGAATTTTCATCAGACATTGCACACCTCATTCACAATAAACACCAGATCCAATTAACTTTTCATTTGTTAATGTGTATATTTGCCTAGAGGGACAGTCTGCTTCTCCTGATGAATTTTGGTTAATTCTGTCTGTGATTGAATAGGCACAACAGGGTTGTACAAAGGTCACAGCCGGGCTGTGAAACTCACAGAGTGTTATGGATAATCCTCGAGTAAAGTTTCTTCTTGAGCAGATACCAACAGAGCCCAGCGAAGACAGAGCTGTTTGGTAGTGAAGACTGGGCTGTTCTGTTTCAATACACGGTTTATTATTAGATTTATTACATATGTTTCCATACATGGTTTATTTTTAGATTTGGTACATATGTATCATTGAGTAGATAAACATCTCAGTAGAGCTAAAGTGAAATTGCCAACCAATTAACATCACCTGGGTCATCCTGTAACTTGGTCCTCAGCAACATTTTCACAGGCGGGATCGTTTTATTATATTTAAAAATAGTAGCTTTTATACTTACATGTTATTCCATGCAAATTATGCATTGTAGAAAATTATTTTAAATTTGCCTCAATGTTCATTGATGGTATTATATTTATCTGGACACAGACCTGCCAACCCTTATGATTTTGTCATAAGACTTATGAAAATTGCCCTTAAAATATGGACTTCCAGCATAAAAGCAAAAACTATGGGAAAATGATCATTGCTGGAAAATCTAGATTTTTTTAAATATCTCATTTGGATCTGGGTTTTATATTAGAATTAGTGAAATTAGTCGGGGAACCAGACTCACTTTATAGCAAAGCGTTTGCATGATCAAACTGTTGATTATAGACTTATTTTTAAACGGCATCAAGCAAGTGAGGCATGTTTAAGACAGAAGAGAAAATAAGCCTCTTGAAAATGTTTATAATCAACAGAGAAGAATAAAAATATTAAGATTCTTGTGAATAAAAACCTGAAATGACACAAGCTTATAGGATATCACATGCCAATTTGAGTATGACTCGTGGTGGGAGATATGATTGCCTTCGTCATGTGAAGTGGAAAAAGAATTTCCAAGAATCACATCAAGCTGAGATATAGCAACAAGCCATTGAACTGCATAGGGTTAGGAACTAATGTTTGTGCAACTATCCTAGTGGTAAATGAAGTCTTCGTGTATATTTCAAAATTTTCAGTTGAACATAATGTTTATCATTGCTGTATGTTTCGAATACCAAACTTTAAATTTTGTTTTCCAGCTTTATAGTAGCAGTTTATGACATTTTGTTACACCACACTGAAAACTGATCAAACTTACAGAAAAAATTAACTGCTTTACTGAGACAAACTCTTCAGGGTTGGCAGGTCTGTAGACATCGTTAATATTAAGATTTGTTATTTGTAGTAGAAAGTACATCAAACTGTCTTTGTGGGTGTAGAAGTGGTTAAAATTGAGGTTTGTTATATCTAGCAGAAGATACATCAAACTGTCTTTGATGGGGTGGCATTTACACAGTCAATTCAAGGTACATCTTTCACCATATCAACATATGCCATAATGCAACAATTTGTAGTACTTAAGGGAACCAAAGAAGTACATGTTCCAGTTCATAAAATAGCCAAAATTACCAGGATTTCAAAAAGCTACAATAGCAACTAAAAAGGCCATGAAGAAGCAGTACCTCACCCAGTGATTTAACCTGCATGACAACATCTCCCTCCTGAATTTTCTGGGTTTGGGGGTGGCCCAAGAATGAGAGTGTAAATTTCTGGAATGACAAAACGGTTTAGGAGCTGTCTAGGACAACACTTTTAAACAAGAAAATAGCACAAACGAAGAGTAACAGTAGCTAGGTGAAAGTTGGCAAAAAGAACGATGATATGCTGCACCACCACCAAAACCAAAAATGGTCTAACCAAACCTACACTAAAGCAACAATGCAATATGGACATATACCACCACTCCTTGATTAGTTAACTTCAAAATTTGTAGAGAAAAAGAAAAGTGAATGCAGAAAGGAAAAAGTAAAATGGCAGAGGCAGATGGATAAACAAGAAAAGAAAGGAAGTGACATTATGAGAATTACCTCTACATCCCAGGTTAATTTAAATGTGATGCCATCAGTAGCAGTTTTGAAAACTGGTCTGAAACAAACAGGCATAGTTGTTCATGACTATATACTGTTTGGGTTTTAACCAACCATGGAACCAGGTAATCTGTCCACAGTGCTGATATATCTACCATGATATAATAATCAGCCAACACATTCTCCAAGATGAACATGTTGTTGATCTATTTAGTGAAACATGGCTGATTCAACTGTACATTAGTGATTTATATAATATTTAATGATAATGACAGTCATGCATGGACGTGTAAAACCCCTTTGTGTTATTAACACAAGAAAACCTATGTACAAGACATATTATGGAACTTTGCTTGATGATTTTGTTTGTGAAGTATTTGCAAGCACACCAAAAACACGCAGCCTTATCAACGCATGTTGAACCCATTGCTACATAAGTTGCAATGCAAGCTGTGGCTAGTATTAAAAGTGCTGCTGTGGCTCAATTGAAACAACAGAGCTTGCAGGTACCTCAGTTGCATCAAGATCAATTACAGCTATTAGTAACACATCAAAAGCAGTTACATTACCATTATCATTATCAATGCCACCTGTAGTTGGTAAAGTAATTAACAAAGCCACTGAACAACAATCATCAGATTCAGCGATTGCACATCTAGCAATGGGAGTGCATTGGGATGGTAAATGGCAGCAAAGAAAACTAATAATATATAATTGGAAACTGGAAGTTTTGCAACAGCTCAGTTCACAGATGTATTTGATCCAGAATTTGATCTGGGAGTGCTATTGGAGTATTATTGGATGGAAGCAGAAGTGATTTTCAATATTACTCATATATGGGCCAGAATCCCAAATCATTTAAAAATAAATCTGCAAGTACAAGACACATCTGTTTCCTTCCATATGAGGCATGTTTGGAAGTTAAGGAAAACTGATATTAGGATTACCATGACAGTGCCCATGTGGGATTTATCAACAATGATAGGCATTGTTTAGCAGTGCATGTTATTTCATTGATTGAAAGAAAATCAGGTCAGTTTGGGACTACATTGATGTGGCCACAACAATTCTCAGACTTGCCAGATACAGCAATGATTACACATGAATCACTATCTCAACACATTTTCAGAAGATGTAACTAATAAATTTGCAGATCTTAGATCACCCAAAAAAGATGTCTGTTGCTACTGATGATGAAGAAGCTGTAGTCCATAACGCCATCCCAAATTTTAACATTAAATTTGCTCAACGTCAAATCACAACTTATTGGTAATTCACCAATATTTTTGTGTACAAGTCCTATAAGTGACGTGTTTGAATTTTATACGTTATATTTTGTGCTAAACATGCAGTCACTTTGTTTCATAAGAACAACTCCAATGATAAAACTTGGTGTGTACAAGGTGCTGATGGTAAAGTTCTATTAGAAGCATTAACATTCTGAAAGCAGAGAATCATGACACATATACAAAAGCCTTGCAATGATTTTAATATTGTTGTCAGCAGCGACTTCATCAGTTGCAAAACTTGCTGCATTAGGGACTGATGGAACTGCATCAGGAATGGCACTGAAAACAGCAGTTGGTTGCCATATAAAAAAGGAAACGTCATTTGATTACCAGAAATGAGTCATCAAATTACTTCGGGCAGACAGTGTTTACTTTTTCCTTCATTTGTGCATTTGAATCCTTCAAATTTTTAATTTGATCCCAAGTTTAAACACCAAGGTTTGCTTTTAACTCAATGGCCCACACTTCTGACACTAAGCTGACTTATGACTCTCAACCATGCACCTCTAGCAGCTATGTTGGACAGAGGTCTTCAATTACCAGGATGCAGAAGAACATGCCTTTGACCAATCTTAATTTACTCATGATGGCACAATCAGTTGAACATTTTCTGGTGGTTTTATGCAAGATGACCTTATATTGATGGGTCCACACATGCAAAATTTGCATTGTCAATCTGAATTCATCAACAGGACCTGGTAGTCACTGCTCAGATACATGGTTGCTCAACATAGTTCACATTAGAGTAAAATTAATATTATACAAAAATGTCTATTAACATTTATGGACATTACTCAGCTCTACAACATGTTGCTGATACGATCTGAGCCAGTTTAACACCAGATCAGATTTGTTAGAGTTGACTAGTCTTGATGTTGGTGTCAATCCAGGTGAGCTTGTGATTTTTGAAGATCAAACTGGCAAAGAAGTGGCTGACATTTCCATTCTGTTAAATATGGTAATAAAATATCTCCGTGTATATCTTAAAAGTGAGTTCAGATCATATGTTTTGATAAGTGGAAATAAAAATAAGTGGGTAAAATAAAGATATTGATAAATGATGGAAGCAATTCAGTCTTTTTTTACACCAGAAATAATATTCAATCCAGACAGTAAGATTATGAACCTTTTTACAGTTTCATTTTCAGCATCATTAGTTACTGGAGTCAATTTATTGTTTTTGATCTAGTTGTTTAGCACCCTCAGTTCAAAGAATTACACGTTTATCTAATTGGCTACTAGATTATCTTTGGATTAAGATTATATTTTATCATTAGTTTATAAGTAATGGAATCAGACTATGAATGGAATCTGACTATGGTGATGAGGACATGGAATTTACATTTCATCAAGCACACGTCAAATGAAAATGCTCAATCATTAATTGCAGCAGCAGATACAAAACCTCTCCAGGACTACTTCTACAATGATATGGTGGCATTAACTGATATATCCACCTATTATGTTCACTGTTAACTGTGGTAAACTAACATTAACTTGGCTAGCCACAATAGACACAATGATCAACTGAAGTAAGAATACACTTGTTTGGGTTAGAGTTATTGGGCAAAGATGATCATTAAATGTATAAGGCGCTGGCATAATTGGTGAATTTGCTGGTGAAAAGGGTGCTGAACAACTAGATTGCACTATCACAGGTACTTTAAATATTCCAGACACTGATATTTTCTCTAATTTTATGACAGTTTTACCAGTAAAAAAAAGGTAGTTAGAAGTTCTTATTGTGATGATGAGACCAGACAGGGTCTGCTTGTCATGCAGTTAAAATATAACAAACCCTCAGTCTTACTGTCTTGCTGGCATAAAAAAAATAATTGAGGTGAAACAGCTGTAAAATGAAATCACCATGAGAACCTCACTGATCATAAAATACAACAGCGTGTGTTTGGTTGCCAAAGCAGAAACTGTTAGTCTTTTGTGTGGCCAAAATCACAACATCAAACATTGTAGGTGCATCAATCAGTATTATTGTCATGGCTATTTTAATAACACAGTGGTGGTACTAGCAAATTAATTTTGATGTGAATCCATTCATGAGTATATATTTATTCTGATTTGTTAGGAGCTGCATAGTCTACATAGAGCTTCCTGGAATTTTATAGTATTTCAAAATATGCAGTTGTGATCCATTAATATTGAAATATATGAAGAAAAATGATTGACTAATAAAATTTTATGAAATTGTTCCTTGGTCTGTTCCTTAAATTTGTAAGAAGAAAATTGTTTGAAACCACATATCCAACTCTCATGGCTTATAAAAAAATCGCATGCTTTTTACATAGCAATGTTACCATTACATCTGTCCCATACACAGTCATTTTTCCTTGTGTGGAAACGTTTCAGTGTATATAAATTTGCAACATGATATTTGAAGCCTACACCCTAAAGAAGAAAAAAGAAGGTAAAAGCAACACAAATGACGTCTATTGATGAATATACCCATTTTGAGGAAATATTTAGCAACAATCTCACTTTTGGACATGTTGGAAAATTTCCATTTTTGCTTTGTTTTGTTGGGTTTTTCTTTGGTCATAAGTCTCTTGTTCACATTTATTTGTAAAATAGTGTTCTTTTGGGATTATCTGTAGCATAAATGTCTGAAACAAAATAATACCTTTTATTTTTTTTTTAATAATCTAAAAAAAGTTATTACTTCATACATGATTATTCATACATGATTATATTATGTGGTTTATTTTAACAGTGCTGTATGTACTCTTATTTTGTAGAAGATAACCTGAGTACGTCTCAGCTACAGAAATGGCTATGTATTTTGACTGAAGAGGGTTCAGAAGTGTCCTCCAGCTGTGATTTAGCCATACCACTGTTTGAGCAAATATGTCATCTGTTATTCACACAGCATCCAAGCCTGCTAGTCAGTACAAACAATATCTCTTTGATTCCAAATTCCAGCAAACACAAACACCGGTGACCCGACAAAAATGCGCATGACAAAAATGCGCCGGCAAACGAGCACAGACAAATGAGTGCAAGACAAAAGAGCTCAATACCAAAAGAGTGCCAACAAAAGAGCGCCAATTAAATTATACTGACAAGTAGACTAGAGATCAAGTAGAAATGTTTTGAAATGGTAGAAATTTTAATTAAAAAATTAAGAAAACATTATTGAGCAAAAGAAAGATGTTTGCAAATATACTATCCAGTAAAAGAGATCAAATAATTATGTAGAGAAGTTTTCAAATGATGGAAGCTTTGATCTATATACGTTGGTACAAACAGACTAGCGATCAAAGAATCTGTTGGATGTGTATATATAGTTACAAATTCCTATTTAAGTTCACCATGTTCTGCAGTTTTACATTTACAAAATTATAGTAAAATAGTTGTGCAAAAATTTTAATGGAAACAATTGAGTCACAGAAGGGGAAGTTAGTGCTATTAATTCCTCTTAAGTCATTTTAAGTAATGATTATAATTTTGTTAAACATTTACCTAATTTATGCAGAAGTGATTTCTAATTTAAATTTTAATACACTTCATTTTAAGCATTTAAGACTTTCAGTTACTAAAATTATTTGCGCTATTTTGGCTTGTGCTCTTTCGTCGGCGCTCTTTTGTCTTGCGCTTATTTGTCAGCGCTTTTTTGTCATGGCATCCCATGTTATTCTCAATCACACATCTTCTCAAAATCTTTTTATTTCAAGTACACATTTTTTCCACATTTTTGTATGTTCTGGACTTCATAATTTTCATTTAAAGGCAACAAAATCAGCAGTATCAACAGCAGCAAAAACAAGCCCAAGATAACAATAGGAACAAGTACAATTAGGATAGTAACATTGGTTTACTTACCGTATATTCTCGCGTATAAGCCCATTCACATATAAGCCGACCCCCCCCCTCAAAAAAACTGAATTGGTAAAAGTGGTATAAAGTGCATGACCCGCGTATAAGCTGACTCATAATTTTTATACAAACGGTACATCACAAGATGCACAAAGTGAGTATTGAATACGTTTATTTAGGTAAATCACATTATTAAATAAAAGTAAGAAATCTAGTTTATATGTTGAAATAAAAACAATTCTGAAGTGTTAAGTCTTAATGGAAATTTAATTAATCCTCATTCTAAAATCATGAATTATAAAAGTTTGATCACTTTTAGAATCCTTCAAAATCGGGCTCTGTATCAGACTTGCCAAACAGTTCACAAAAGTCAGCTTCTGTTACGGGTGTGCTTTCATCATATACGTCGTCCCCCCGTACTTGCTTCTCGTTGACAACAAATTTGCATGCTGCAGCATAGTTGTTATTTGCTTCTGCATATTCAATAACTTTAAGTTTAAATGCTGCATCATAAACAGAACGCTTTCTTTTACTTCCAATACTATTCATTTTATCCGATTGAATTGAATATAAACTTCTAGAGAGATTAAACTGAAATAATTTCTTTCAGTAGTAGTATACTATTTATATATCTTATCCTGTAATTATTTCTATGTGTGGTTGGTTTTAAATTTGTATTTGATAATTATTTATCATTGTTATTTGTGTTGTGTTTTTTAAACTACGGGTAGTATGATTCAATTGATCAAACTATGATTGGTTTCAGCGTGGACATTATTCAAGTATTGTGACAGTTTATAACTTTGAGCAGAAACCATGTCCACTACCATATCTCATTAAACAATACATCTGAGAGTTGGAATCTATTAGTTAAGTCACTGGCATTGTGCAACAAAACAAACCTATTATCCCCGAGGCATTTACCACAGATTAAGCATATGGTAGCTATTGTACAACAATCTTCCTCTAACAAACCACTTTGCTTTACAAACAACTAAACAATAGTTGTATATAAACTGTGGCTCCTGATTACTTCTAAAACACCTGTCAAAGAAATCCAACAAATTATATTGTTTTGCAATTATACACGCTAACTCATATGTTGCACTGTTATTTACCGTTCCTAAGCATGCGTGCAAAAAACCCCTATGGAGCCTCTCGCTATTGTTTCTAGAAGACTGTCATACATGTATTTCTACTCTCGATCAAAATGTTTGTCGTATATACCTTCAGTATCATAATTCTTTTATTTCTTTTTATGTAGATTCTTTTCATATTTACACTGAAATAGGCTATTGTGCATTTCTACGAAACCGTAGAGTTTAATTATTACTGATTAGCTGAGGGTTAAATACTTGACCAGAGATTATTAATATGGCGGTTCTTTTGGAAAATACACGTATTTCCGTAGTTCAAATAACACGTATGGCTGTATACCTTCAGGATTGTAATTCTTTTATTTTTTTACATAGATTCTTTTCATATTTACACTGAAATAAACTAGCGTGCATTTCTATGAAACCGTAGAGTTTAATGATTACTGCTTAGCTGAGGGTTAAATACTTAAATAGAGATTACTAATATGGCAGTTCTTTTGGAAAATACACGTATTTGCGTGGTTCAAATAACACGTATGGCTGTATTTTCTGGTGGATGGACATCTGTCAAATAGACGTCAAGTACGTTAAAACATGTTTTTCATTCATTATCCTACCACTTATGTTAGAAAAAAAAATATCTGTTTTACTTCACGACAGGACAAATCTTATCAGCCATGTGGCATCATTAGGCATGTGATCTCATATTCGGCGATCGACGGAAACAATAAATATTGGAAATCGATGGGAAAAAGCATTATAAATTTCAGATTTGGAACTTGACCTGCAGATAAGCTGATCCCCCTTCTTCCAGGCCTTATTTTTGTCCTAAATTTCTTGGCTTATATGCGAGTATATACGGTACACATATTGTTCTTAATTTGTATTCCAAGTTGGATTCTTAGATAAATGCAAGACCAGATTTAGACTTTGACTGGGTGGTAATAACTTTTGTAGTTAACATAAGTGTCAATCTAAACATGCAGAATTTTTATATTATTTGAATAAACATTACCTGTGAAAATAGCATACCAGCCAAATCAATGTGTGTCACATGGAAAACAGTTTTGAACTTTCAAACTCCACAACGTGACATATTTTAAAAAATTTGAGAAGGATTGTTGATGGGTATGTGCATATTGTTAAACACCTACAGTTCAAAGGAATATCTTCAATGAAATAGAAGATATAATATCAATAGATTTAATGTCATAAAATATTAGCATGCTAAAATAGCTTGATTGTTGTAATGTTTTTGTTATTGTGTAAAGGTCAAACAGTTCTGTTTTGGTATTTCAATAAATAACTAATATTGGTCAGTTCCTGTGACATATGGAGGTTTTTGATAGCATCTTTTAATCAATATACATTCTCCTTGCATACAGTTGATTCCCCCTTTCAACCATAAAATCCACATATAAAAGTGTAATAAACCATCCACTCTTTAGAACATTGGCAGCAGGTATGAAAAAGGAAATAGAAGTGATGGATGGTATGAAAACAGTGTGATTACATGAAAGTGAATCCTCATGAAATCACATATTTACTTCCAAACCACCAAAGTTTGTTTCCTACCATATATATATATATATATATATATATATATATATATATATATATATATATATATATATATATATATATATATATATATATATATATATATATATATATATAATTTATTGGAAGGGTAGATCCAGGGGGAATATTGAGTTAAATAAAACTGGATGGACCCTGCAACATTTGGAGTGGCACTGTCGGTAATGACATCCATGCTTAATTCGATGCTCTGTCAAAACGGATGTAATCAGAGGCTTTTCTTATGGCCATCTGGAAACCATTAATTTAAAATGATATTTGCAAGTAAACAAAATGAAGCTTTTTTTGCCAAAAGTAATATGGTGCCACCAGTTTTTTGGCAGGTTGGGGCATGTTTTTGCTTGCTCTAATGCCTGTCTTTTTTTTTCTATCGTTATTTCTTTATCTCTTTTGTAAAGAAAAACTGGGGAACAATAAAATCAACCCTGTTGATTTAAACGGGATTTGGATCTAGCCATACTGGAAGTCCGAGATTTTATAAATGACAGCAAAACAAAATCTTTTTTTATATACCAAAAACTGAGCCTTCACTCATATCTTCAGCCTCTACAGATGTGCTCGCTGGATGCTGTCCATCCACACACACAATTAATTGGAGACATTTGGTATGTATGCCATACCATTATAGATATGTTGTGTTAAGGTCAACTCACATGCCAGTGGAAGAAGATACTGGGCTGGTTAGAGTGTTATGGCTAATTCTGCAACATCACCTACTGTGTAGTAGTGCATATGTACAGAAATAGAAGGGGAGAAGGGGTGTAAGCATGGACACCTGCATATGGGGCAAGGGGGAGTATCCCCCCACCCCCGTATCACCTCAACACCTGTTTTGGCCATCATCCGTAAAATTGAGTAGCTGACCACTACATGTTTGAGTGAGCCCATCCTACACCCTCAAAAATAATTATGAAGGTGGTCCAGGGTTTAATGGTGCTTGCATTTTGGCACCACAGCTATCCACCATCTATGTAACAAGTGTCTTGTGAGACATCAGACAAATCATCAAAAGGATGCTGAAATAGTAATATAGAAAGGTTTCGGCTTAGCTTCAGAGGCTAGGATAGACTTTTAAAACCCTGAAAGCAACAGTAAGGGTGAATTTAGAATCATCACACCATCATTGTGCCATTGGAACAACAACATTCATCAAAAGTTTTCATTTAGACACAAGCATTATGATGAGAAATATGGCACCTGCAATTCAGTTTTCATTTATATGAAAGTTGTGTGCTAAGTCCTACTGCATCTACACATGCAAGGTCAACAGTGATATACAGCAGCCATCAATTAGATTTAGTTTAAAAACGTTTTGCACAAAGAAATTCCACACCTGCTCATGTGACATACATGACTACACCCAAAAGTTGTGCACAAAGTCTTGTCATTCACATAATTTGTGAGATTGCAAAAAGCAAGTCAAAGTAAACATAGCAAATCATGCTTAAACAGTATAATGAAATACTTGAATTGATGTAGATCACCATGGAGAGGAAAGCAGCCCCACCTTCGACCACAACCAAGTCAATGCCATCCCACTAGGTGTTGAAGACCTAGTCAACCCACAAATTTCTGTTTAATCGAACACCAGCCCCTGGAACTCTTTCACACCAGCCTCCATAATTTTCATGACTGATGCCCCAACCAAACTGTCAAAGACTGCCAAGGCATCAACCCAAACACCATGCCAGCCCCAGTGACCACCCCACTACTAGCCTCTACAGTACCTAGACCTGCCATGCAACAGTCCAGGCAGCAAGGAACCAAAGAGCCTGCCCAGGTGGCAACTACAGACCTCACCTAATGTCATGCCACTATCAGTGCCACAACACTGTCTCATATGCAAAAGGCAAGACCATCCATTAAAGCTGCTGCTGACACCTTGGTGGTGAACAACGTAGCCACAATCCTACTGGACCCCACCCAGGACGATGATCCATTGCAGCTGTTTAGGGCCATGATCCCCATCAGCATTATCAACATTCTTAAAAGGGAGATTTTTGCATAGCAAACTTGGGTGTCAAATTTAACTTCATCCTTAATGTGCTGCTTGAAAACCAACAACTGACCAGGGCATGACCATTAGTAACTGAGTACCCACATAGCAAACATGGAGCTGCAGTTCTTATAGTACCAACCATTTCATAGTAACAACCATTTCCTTACACTAGTTGAGTTGCTAATGTGGACTATTAATAATGTGCAAAATGAAGACAACCACTACTTTGAATGGGTCTTGTTTCTTACCCTTCATCCAGCTAACATTTGCACTTAGCACATTATTATACCCAGTACCAAGGTGAGGTTGGATTTGATTAACTCAAGTTCCAAATAAAGGTGTCAAATATATCTATATATCAGAGCTTTAACTCAATTATTGCCATTAACATCCATGGTTGGGACTGCCTTCACATAATGGACTAGGTGCTGGAAAAGAACATGAAGTTTTCTCCTAATCTTCAATGCTAGAAAGCAGCACTCCGTGTTTATTAAAGACAATTTCAGAAGACCTGTCAAGGATCATATTTGCAAGTATCAAGGCATCAGCAATGACCCACAGCCAACACCTTCCTGGAGCCAGCAACATGGAAAAATAGTTTTCTTTAGCCATCAACAATTCATTGACATTCTCCAGTTTTGAACATCCCCCTGTTTAAAGAGGCCACAAACCTCCCCAGGAACACCGTTTAGATAACCAGCCAGTATTACCAAACACATTGTCCCTCTCTGATCCAAAATGGTGTCTACAATTTGATGAGTTGCAGTTAACCACCCATTGAGATCTTCTACAGGAACCTCAGCTAAGACTATATCTCACATGTGATTAACCACCTTCCACTGCAAGACCATGAGCAACTGCCATTACCTCAACCTGTGAATTGATGTACCCTTCCTGGCTAACATGTTTTAAAATGTTTGCGAGTACATACTTAAACACTACAACATAGACCTGTCCCATTACTGCTCCATCTAGAACCACACAGACATCAACATTCAACTGTTTTTTTTGGTAATACAGGAAGACTGGCTCTCCAACTAATTGCATGAACTAGTTGAAAGTTGGATGGGTGCTACACTATGTGTAGGAAGCTAATGACCAATCTGATGACCAAAGAGTGCTACATAATCCACTTGAGGATTCTCCAGTTCATCAAGAGCATTGGCATAAGGGTCACCAATGTCCACAGGGCACTTCAAACAAAGATCTTTGATGGTGCCCTGCATAAGAAAAAGGATCAGAGATCCAAGGCCACCAGTGAGGCCAATAGAGACCATAGAAAACCTGCATTAGTGTATATGCAAGGACCTGGTTCATGAAGAAGTAAAAGAGAGAAAGCTGCGACAATGTATAGCCAACAAAGCCTTCCAAACCCATAAGATATTTGATGGCAACTTCGTAGTAGTCCATTGTACCAGATTGCAACTCAACCACCTTTTCTACACAGAGCATATCAAAATATATGCTAGATGAATTTTATTACCGCCAGGTTAAGGCCTGTTATGAATCTGAGTCTGAGCTCATGTACATGACAGCTTTTCTATATTAAAATGAAGAACATTTACAAAGACATGAACAAGATGCCCACATGTACAACACAAGCAACTCTCCAGCATTCTACCTCATAAACAGTGATGTCAGCAAAATGATTATTGGAAATTTCACAGATAAGTACAATGGCATACCCATGGCCGAGTTTGTAGGCCTTCAACCTAAGATGTAATCCATCTTGCGAGTTGACCGCATAGATGTCTATTGAGCTGAGGCATTGCAAGAGCCATTGTTATGGCTGACCTGTGGCACAAGCTCCACCTGGAAAGTCTGACACAGGGCCATGAGTTCTGCATCACCACTTCAAAGCCATCACATCAGACTACAATGCAACAAATACCAGCCCTCCCAGCTGGACTTGACCCAGGCCAACAGCTACAGCCAGACAGCAGAGGAGGCCGACAGAAGGTATAAGACATTTTACAAGCTCATCCAAAACCTATAACACCTTTGGCTGACCCATCATGCCCTATAAAATGACCTGCATTTTCTCACAAATGGTACTCTGTGACCTGCCAAAAAGTAAGTGACTGTCAGTCCAGGAATGTCCACCTCCCAAGTCAGAGTGAATTTGTCTAAACACCAAACTTACAACCTGGGTGTGCCCTTAGTACCCCTTGGCATGTACCAGTAGCACACAACAATACACATATCAAATCTTAGCTCAATTGACCCACCTAAAGTGCTGATCTGCAGCCACCAAAATGCTATGTACAGCATCAGTCAGATTTTGGGCTACCATCCAGGGCATCTCACCATGGGTGCCTCTAGACCCAGAGGGCTGTGCTCTTCACCACCACACTTCCTCTGCTTACCAAAGGGTGTTTAGTCAGGGTTTGGTTAAATCACTGCAACACATGGTGGAGGGCCAGTCTCTACACAGTAAATTTGAACTTTGTGCACCACAGTGAGCTCCAACAAATAACATCCCGGTTGACCTGTAGCAGCTTGGATAACTTGAGTGTGTGTGTGTGATTTGGATTTTTAACATAGCTTTAAAAATTTATTACTCATATTGCTACGATGTCTGCAGTGATGTCTAGCACTGGGGCATCAAGCTGGTGATATCTACTATGGTATAGCACATCATCCAACTTTGTCATGAGGCAGAACCAACACATTGGCCTGGTGCACTTTATTGGAGGTTGAAACATTTAACCTTGGAAAAATGACTTTGCATGGTGGTAGATCTGCCACAAGGTTTGTTTCTCATCCACTTGTGTCTCTCACCTAGTGTTAGCTGGATAAGTTTGCCATGTCCTTTAAAGTCTGACATGCACCAGGCTGTGGTTGGATGATGGAAACCTCAATAGCATCAACCTGTTATGCTGCTGGCCACCCAAGACAGGCATGTCTGAGCAACCCACAAGGTTAAGGAGCATCCTTAATCAGGTGATTACTGCCAAGGCATCAGAAATCACAACCATAGTGGCTGCAAGCACAGCAGCAGCCCTTCACATGGTAGGCATGGCTGGGCACCTGACTGTCCAAAAGACTTTGGGATGCTGTCAGCCACAGGTAAATAAAAGATTGATGTCTTGCATAGCAGCAGCGAGGGCCCTTTCCAATTTTGGCTTGGTGCATAGTTAACCTGATCACCTCACAGAACCATGGGGCTTGTTGAATGACATTCTGGGCAATGCCTGCATGGCTGCTCTTGGTGTATGATCTCATTCAACCACCTTAGCTGACCAACCTTTGTTGAACTTTACATTTCATTTGGATCCAAAAACCCTAGTTTACATCTTCCTATTCCTAATAACCAGATACCAGATACAAATGAATGTAAAGTTTCTCTCAAAAACAGCAATTTGGATCTCATAGTTATTGTACAGTTGCAAATATTGGATAGGGAATGAAAAAAAAATGTCCTATTTTTCATCAGTATGGAGACTAAACATTTTGTCTAGTTACATTGAAAGGAATGAATATATATCAATTCATGAAATTTTACATGTAATCTCACAAAGTACTTTATGTAGTAGCAAGCAAATATAAACTCCATGCAGTTATGAAAATTAAACACTTTGCTGATCTTGGTGTAGACTATATAAAAATATGAATTTCTTTTTTTAAATGTCAAGTGCTTAAATTAATGGTTATTAATAAAAAAAACAAAAACAAAGTTAATATTTATGGGAAAGCACATTTTGATTCTTTTGAAGAATGGTTATACCTACCTATTTGGGAAAATGGAAGGTTGCAAAAAAATATTTTTGTATAATAAAAAGGTGAAGTTTGATAATAACATTTTTGATGGAGTTAACTTGAGTACATTTGGGAACTTTAAACCAAAGGCAGATAGTTGGATTGCCCAGTCATTCATGGCATTTGGATGATAGATATGTAATTTATATATTTTTTATAAATGCTACTGGTATTTGTATTTGCCTAATTAACAGGCAATTGAAAGATACTGTACATAATCTGTCAGTTGGATGTTAACTCTCATCTCCTACATTTGGCAGACACAATAGTGTATATACATACCTTTAAGTTTAGTCATGCAACACAGACCCTGATCAGCCATCATGTGATAAAGCTGGCAAACCAGCCTGTGTTGTTTCTTCCAATGATTACTCTTAACAAACTCCACTGTGGCAGATCTGGGTCTGTGCAGTTTGATGTTTGAGTCAACTTATAAGCAAGTATATACACTATCTATATGTGGCATATGAACTTCATTTTTCACATTCTTTTACTGATTCAGTGAGCCAACATTGTCAGGAAAATAAATTAGTTTTTGCTATGGCAATGCCAAGTGTTTTTTTTATCACAAATATATTGCGCTGAAATAAATGTAACCATTTATTGTAATACAATTTGCTCTTGACAACCCACTAATTTAAAGATTATAATTGCGTATGTTGTCATGTAGTTTGCACCTGAAAACACTTATTTGAATAAAGGTTTTTATTGTGGTTGTCATCATGCAATTTGCTCCTGGCAACCCACTGATTTAAATAAAGATTGTAACTGTGTTTATCTGACAACCTACTAAGTTGAATCAAGATTGTAATTGTGTATATAGTCATTCAGTTTCCTCCTGGCAACCCACTGATTTAAATAAAGATTGTAACTGTCTATCTGATAACCCATTAATTTGAATCACGCTTGTAATTGTGTCCATAGTCATAACATTTGCTACTGAAAACCTACTAATTGAATTTAAAAAAATTATTTCTGCTTCTTGTTGTAATTTGCTCCTAACAACCTATTAATTTGAATAAAGATTGTAATTGTGTCCATCTGACAGCCCACTAATTTGAATAAAGATTGTAATTGTATCCATCTGACGGCCCACAAATTTGAATAAAGATTGTAATTACTGTAATTGTGTCCATCTGATGGCCCACAAATTTGAATAAAGATTGTAATTGTGTCCATCTGACGGCCCACAAATTTGAATAAAGATTGTAATTGTGTCCATCTGACGACCCACTGATTTGAATAAAGATTGTAATTGTGTCCATCTGACGACCCACTAATTTTAATAAAGATTGTAATTGTGTCCATCTGACGATCCACTAATATGAATAAAGATTGCAATTGTGTCCATCTGATGGTCCACTAATGTGAATAAAGATTGTAATTGTGTCCATCTGATGGCCCACTAATTTGAATCAAGATTGTAATTGTGTCCATCTGATAGCCCACTAATTTGAATCAAGATTGTAATTGTATCTATCTGATGGCCCACTAATTTGAATCAAGACTGTAATTGTGTCCATCTGATGGCCCACTAATTTGAATCAAGATTGTAATTGTGTCCATCTGATGACCCACTAATTTGAATCAAGATTGTAATTGTGTCTCATGTTCTACAGTTTATTCCAGAATAGAGACTGTAATTGTGTCTATTGTTCTTTAATTTGCTCCGGATAACCCATTAATTTGAATCAAAATACATAGAGTCATAGTTAATAGAGTGTGTCCTGTCAAGTAACAAAATTCTTAAAGTTCTCTGATTGTATGGCATATTTTCTTTCATTGCAGCTGAAATTTGTGAAAAGGGGTCAGATGGTTTGTGACCAAAGAGTTGGTGTGTCAGCTTTTATCAGGAAGCGACAAACTGTAAGTTTTGAGTCATTTAAATAGAACTAGATGATGTCTAGATTATTAACTAGATTATAATAGTTGTTTATATGCATAATAGTTTGCTTTATGTTTGGCATTATATTGGGCATTATTGGATTTTGTATGCTGCTTTACATAGGGCATTATTGGATTTTGTATGATGCTTTACATTGGGCATTATTGGATTTTGTATGGTGCTTTATATTGGGCATTGTTGGCATTTGTATGGTGCTTTATATTGGGCATTATTTGATTTTGTAGGGTGATTTATATTGTGCATTGGTGGATTTTTAAAGGTGCTTTATATTGGACATTATTGGATTTTGTATGGTGCTTTATATTGGGCATTATTGGATTTTGTATGGTGCTTTATATTGGGCATTATTGGATTTTGTATGGTGCTTTATATTGGGCATTATTGGATTTTGTATGGTGCTTTATATTGGGCATTATTGGATTTTGTATGGTACTTTATATTGGGCATTATTGGATTTTGTATGGTGCTTTATATTGGGCATTATTGGATTTTGTATGGTGCTTTATATTGGACATTGTGTTTTTTATGGTGCTTTATATTGGGCATTATTGGATTTTGTATGGTGCTTTATATTGGGCATTGTTGACATTTTTATGGTGCTTTATACTGGGCATTATTGGATTTTGTATGGTGCTTTATACTGGGCATTGTTGGATTTTGTATAGTGCTTTATATTGGGCATTATTGGATTTTGTATGGTGCTTTATATTGGGCATTATTGGATTTTGTATGGTACTTTATATTGGGCATTATTGGATTTTGTAGGGTGATTTATATTGTGCATTGGTGGATTTTTTTAAGGTGCTCTATATTGGACATTATTTGATTTTGTATGGTGCTTTATATTGGGCATTATTGGATTTTGTATGGTACTTTATATTGGGCATTATTGGATTTTGTATGGTACTTTATATTGGGCATTATTGGATTTTGTATGGTGCTTTATATTGGGCATTATTGGATTTTGTATGGTGCTTTATATTGGACATTGTGTTTTTTATGGTGCTTTATATTGGGCATTATTGGATTTTGTATGGTGCTTTATACCGGGCATTGTTGGATTTTGTATAGTGCTTTATATTGGGCATTATTGGATTTTGTATGGTGCTTTAGATTGGGCATTACTGGATTTTGTATGGTGCTTTATATTGGGCATTGTTGGCATTTGTATGGTGCTTTATATTGGGCATTGTTGGTTTTTTTATGGTGCTTTTTATTGGGCATTATTGGATTTTGTATGGTGCTTTATATTGGGCATTATTGGATTTTGTATGGTGCTTTATATTGGGCATTGTTGTTTTTTTTTATGGTGCTTTTTATTGGGCATTATTGGATTTTGTATGGTGCTTTATAGGGCATAACCGATTAGCATTTTTCTACCGATTTCCGATTCCGGATTTTGAGCATGAAATTTTTCCGATTCCGGATACGATTCGATTAATCGGAAATGCTAAATCCGTATTTTTTTTTCTAAAAAATTTCATCTTCCGTTTCCGGGTTTCTGGTATCTGGTTATGCCGTGTCTAGCATGTTACTTAGTACTTTACCATATCCGGCTTAATTTCCGGTTTTTACCCGCCAGTTCAAATTGTTTGTTTGTTTGTTTAGGATTTTTAACGTAGCTACAATGTCTGCTGTGAGGCAGTTTATAGTGATGTCTACCACTGGGGCATCATGCCGCAGACATGTAGCATGATGTCCCGCCCAATCACATTATCCTGACACCAGGCCGACCAGTCCTAACACTACCCTCTTAATGCTGAACGTCAAGCGAGGCAGCTGTTAGTACCATTTTTTTAAGTCTTTGGTATGACTCGGCCGGGGATCGAACCCACGACCTCCCGCTTCCGCGGCGGACGCTCTAACCACTAGGCCACCGGAGCGGTTCTCAGTTCAAATAGATTGTCTCACAGCGTGGTTGTGTTGACCATATTGGACTTTTCTGACTTCTTTTTTAACTTTATTATTGCACTATCGAATGACACGCAGTGTTAGACACAGTGCTATAGAAATTCAACTTTATTATTTTTATTATCCGAATCGGTCTTTCCTGCCTTGTCCGACTCCGATTAATTGGAAGTTCATACTATCCGGTGGAATCCGATTTCCGGATCAAAAGTCGGTTATGCCCTAGTGCTTTATATTGGGCATTATTGGATATTGTATGGTGCTTTATTTTGGGCATTGTTGGATTTTAACGAATGCATTAGAGGATTGTCATGTCAGACCTGCAAAGGAGGGAATTAAAAATAGAATGCCTTGCCGTTCTTGAAATATATTTCCAGTAACAACACAATTAAAGATGCATACAATTAAGCTATGTCATATCTGATACAGTCGTCAATTTTTCCTCATATAAAGCCATTTTGAAAAATTATTGGCAAGATTTGTATGCCATTTGTGAATGCAGTAGTGGTATCAGGATTTAGTGATTTGTGTTCACTCTTTGAATCGTCGTCGGCATCCATCCGTATCGAGAGACGATGGTGTAGCTTCCGATTTGGGTGTCCTATCTGCACCTTCGCGAGTGGCTGAAGAGTCCAACCCTTGAGTGACAGTCTCTGTTGCACTTGCTGCAGGTGTATGCTGATGCTTGCTGAGGATGTTTTTGGTTCGCCTTCCTCCTGGCTCTCTTTGCAGCGAGGTTTGTGTTTCTCATCTCCTCAGCTTTCTGAGTGCCCTGTCTGACAGCAAGATGCCACGCGGAGCGGTCGTCAGCACAGCTCTCCCAATTGTTTATGTTGATGTTGGCTGTCTTCATGTCCTTTTTGCAAACATCTTTGTAGCGCAGACGTGGCCTTCCATTTGTTCGTGCACCTTCTACTAGCTCGCCGTACAGCAGGTCCTTGGGTATGCGGCCTGGGTCCATTCTCCTAACATGGCCTAGCCAGTGAAGGCGCCTCTTGCTGAGAGTGGAGAACATGCTGTTCATGCCGGTGCATTTCAGAACCTCTGTGTTGGGAACTTTGTCCTGCCGCTGGATGCGCAGAATGCACCGTAAGCATCTCAGGTGGAAGCTGTTGAGTTTCCTCACGTGACTCACGTAGGTGGTCCATGCCTCGCTGCTGTAAAGGAGTGTGTTGAGCACGCATGCCTGGTAGACGTGCAGTTTGGTCTTCTCGGTGAGGTTGTGATTGTCCCAGACCCTCTGGGTCAGTGTCGCCATAACTGCTGATGCCTTGGCAATCCAGCCATTTACATCAGTATCAACAGAGAGCGAGTTGGAGATGGTGGACCCAAGGTATGTGTAGTCCTCAACAACTTGCAGGTTGTTCCCATCAATGGCGATGGTGGGAGAGGAGTCTGCGTCCTGCACCATTACATTTGTCTTCTTCAGACTGATGGTCAGTCCGAACTCCTTGCAGGCGTGGGAGAGGCGGCATACTAGCTGCTGCAGTTCATCTTCCGTGTGTGATGTCAAGGCTGCATCGTCGGCGAAGAGCAATTCACGGATGAGAACCTTTGTAACTTTAGTCTTTGCACGGAGACGGGCGATGTTAAAAAGCTTTCCTGCAGCTGTTGTAGTGAGAAGATCATGTCTACAGTTGACCTGCCTGCTCGGAAGCCACACTGGGACTCTGGGTAGACTCGTGATGCTAGGGTTTGCAAGCGCGCCAGGACAACACGGGTGAACGCCTTTCCAACAATACTGAGAAGAGAGATGCCCCGGTAGTTGTTGCAGTCACTGCGGTCTCCTTTGAGTGACAATGTTTGCATCTCGCATATCCTGGGGGATGTGTCCTTGTCCCCCGCAGAGGCAGAGGAGTTCGTGCAGAGGCTGGATTAGTGCTGGTTTCCCTATCTTTAGGACTTCAGGCGGAATGCCATCACTCCCAGGGGCCTTCCCACAAGCGAGGCAGTCGATGGCTTTGCTAAGCTCTTCCAGGGTGGGTGGTGTGTCTAGTTCCTCCAAGACTGGCAGGTCTGGGATGGCATCTAGGGCGGTGTCCGTGACAACGTTTTGGGTTGCATACAGCTCAAGATAGTGCTCAACCCAGTGCTGCAGCTGTTTGCCCTGGTCTTTGATGACTTCGCCAGTCTTGGACTTGAGTGGGATGATCTTGGAGGTGTGTGGGCCTGCTGCCTTCTTGATACCCTCATACATGCCCCTTGCATCCCCGGTTTCGGCAGCTATCTGTATACTGGTGCAGAGGTTCACCCAGTAGGTGTTAGCGCAGTGACGGGCGGTCTGCTGGGCATTTTTCCTGGCAGTCCTGAGGGCCTGTAATGTACCAAGGCTAGGCGCAGCCTTGTAAGCCAGGAGGGCTTTCCTCTTCGCCTCAGTCACGGGTTCCATCTCCTCCCAGCTGGCCTCATACCAGTCTGTGTTTTTGTGCTCTTTCTTCCCATAGGCAGTAATGGCTGAGTTGTACACAGCGTCTCGGAGGTTGGACCACTTGGAGTCGATGGTGTCATCAGGTGTCTCTTTGGTGAGAGCCTCGTGAAGTTTGCAGATGAACTGCTGTGTCTTCTCTGGATTGCTTGCACAGCAGGTGTTGATGCGTGGGCGACCATTCTTCTTGGTGTGGTGCAGTTTCTTGGGTATTATTCGCACCTTTCTGGCCACAAGGGAGTGGTCCGTGTCGCAGTTGGCACTGTGGTAGCTGCAGGTGAGAAGGATGCTGGCTAGTTCTGCGCGCATGGTGATGACTAGATCTAGCTGGTGCCAGTGGCGGGAACGTGGGTGTCTCCATGATACCTGGTGGATCTCCTTGCATTTTAAGAAGGTGTTGGTCACACATAAGCTGTGAGTGCAGCACATTCTCGTTGATTTTGCCCCTTCCGTGCGGGCCGAGACAGGTGGGCCATGCCTCGTAGTTAGCTCCCACTCGCGCATTGAAGTCTCCTAGTAGGTAGAGGCCCTCGGTACTGGGGATATTTGATATTGCTTGATCCAGAGCCTTGTAGAACTGGTCTTTTTCTTCTGGGTTTGAGTAGAGGGTTGGGGCATACATGCTGAAGATGTTGGCTGGGCCTGAGGATGTTGATAGCCGGAGGGCAAGGATCCTCTCAGTGCCTGATGATGGAGGCTCAATGAAGGCGACGAGGGTGTTCTTTACAGCGAAGCCGACACCATGCTGCCTGGGTTCGTCTGATGGTTTTCCTTGCCAGAAGAAGGTGTAGTTGGCTTCCCTGATGGTGCCGCTGTCAGCCAGTCGGGTCTCTTGAAGACAGGCAATGTCGACATTCAGTCAGGAGAGTTCTCTGTCAATGACGGCAGTCTTCTGTGCGTCGTTGATCTTCTGCAGGTCAGTGGTGAGTCCTGGGCACAAGGTTCTGATGTTCCAGCTTGCAAAACGAAGAGCTGGAGTCTTCTTGTTTCCTCTTTGTATCTTGCTTGGTGCAGAGTTTTTTGGCCTGCTTGTCGAGATGGTTCTCTAAGTTCCACGCACCCAATGAAGCAGGCAGGCCATGACGGGAAGCACCTTATTGACTGGGGGCTGCCCAGCTTGAGACAGGCGGTAGCTTCCAATGAGACATGGCAATCTCTCCCACCATTGAAAGCAACCCCTGGCACCAAGTTCTACGCCAATCGAGCTATGGCTTATAACCGGTAGACTGCTGCTTCCCGTGTTGTGCCGACGCCTTAAGACGATGCTGGAGTGTCCTCTCCAGTGGAGCTACAAAGCCTGGGCAGTCAAGAATGGAGAATCAGCTGTTGCCCATGCAGCAGATCCCCCCTCTCCACGCAGCAGGTGGACCCAAGGGAATGACAAATATCGCTACAGCTTGGCACCAGCGGCGTCACAGGAGTTGCTGGAATGACGTTGAAGTCAACGTCAGACCGCCTTAGGGACTCAGTCTACGGATTTTCTGTCAGGGTTTACTCCCTTAGCCTTCCCGTGAGTGGGTATAGCCGCAAGGCAGCGGAGGTTTGGGATCAGAGTTTTCCTTCTCCTAGATGAGCTACCATCCAAGGTTTACGAGCCCCATCTACCCGAAGCGACTGGTTTTAAGGTGCCAGTGGCCGCCTTCACCCCTTCTCATGTCAGTGAAAACATGGTCCGCCGGACTTAGAAGCTAAGCCACTCACGAAGGCCAGGAGCTGGATTTTAGTTGACAGAGGCGATCAGAGTCGCAAGCCCTATGGGGCATTTTTGGAGGAGTGGGGAGCTTGTATCCCACTCCCACCCCGGCAATGTCAACCTTGGACCACTCTTTGAATACAACAGTAGCATCAGGAGTTAGCGATTGTATGCCTTTTGTGAATTCTGCTTTTTACATCCCTAAAAGATAAAAAATAATAAATACATTATATCTTGATTTATTATTGACAAATCTTCACTATTTCATCAGAACTCAGTTTATATAATAAAAATTATGGTGTGCATAATACTTACATTTTGTAAATAATTAATCATATTTTATTGAGAATTAATTTAAAATTCCCTTTCATTTTTAAAGAATTAGTAAATGTATTTTTATGATATTATTTTATACTTTCACTTGTTAAGTTATTTTGTAAATTATAATAATATACAATTATTGTTAACTAATTGTAAACAGGGGATTTATGAATTTCATATAGTGTTTTGTAATTTAGAGATTTTGGGTATATCTTATTAAGATGGTAAATCAATAGGTTTCCTGTAACAGATTTCAATCTCAAAATCAGTTATAACAATAGGTTGAATGGAGAAATCTTGCACAATGAGGGAACTCATATTAAAATGTGTGGCAATGTGATGAAAATTATTGATCGATATAATTTTTTATGTCTGATCGATATTGATTCATTCATTTAGATATTTTGTTGGATGGTTTGTCCAATATGTTGGATGCCACATTTTTTGCATGTGATCAGATAAATAACGTTTGATGTTGCACAATTAGTATCACAATGCATCTTTACAGTTTCTTTATATTGTTGCTATTGAAAGAAGTATTTTCATTACTGAAAAAAATTTGCGAACATCTAGGTTTATTACATTTAGTTGATGATCCTTTCTTAAATGATGTTTTTTCTAATTTGAATAAATAAGATTTTTAGCCCTTTTATAAGCTAGTGTGGGTTTGCTTTTGTGGAGCAATTTAATACTTGCTTTACTTTATAATTTTAATATTTATTGATACTCTTACCTGTATTAGGCAGACTTGGATTATATTCAATAACAAAAGAAATTATATCCTTATTTCTATTTCTGATTTTACATGGTAATGATTCAAGTTGTGTAAGAGACAATACATTTTGGAATGCAGTATTAATGATGTGAATAGGGTAATTTATATTTAAATATTAAAGATGATTTAAAAACAGTGTCATTCAAAATTATTATTATATGTGTTTTTGCTTGACTTGATGGTATCCTGTTTTTATATGTTTTAGGAATGCATGAAGAATATTGAACATATTGATGAATATTTGTGTTTTTAACATAAACTATGGTAGTGATGTCATTATTTTCATTCTTCATGACCTCAATGTCCAAAAATGATACTTTAGTTTTAGATGTATTGAATGTACTTTTTATTGTTGGATGTAATTTATTTAAACAGTCTATAAAATAATAAAGGTCTTCTAATGAATGACTCCAAATCATAAACATATAGTCTAAAACGTCTTAATCAAACATCTGGTTTTTAGAGGCATTTATTTAGAAAATCATTTTCTAATTTCCCCATAAATAAAGATGCATAAGAAGGTGTCATAGCACTATCCATTGCTGTTACCAGCTTTTGGAGATAGTTTGTATTACCAAATTGAAAAAAGTTATTTTCGAGCACAAGTTTTATCAAGTCACACACATGTTCTTTTGATAGTTTACATGTATATTTGTTTTTTTCTTTCTCCAAGATAATATTTACATTGATACCGTCATTGTGTTGTATATTCATGTAGAGTGTAACCACATCATGTGTAACTTGAAAAGAATTTTGGTTAGCATCAGTAGAGATTTAAATTTGGTAATGAAATCAAAAGTATCTTTGACATATGAAGGTAGTGGTTGTAAAATATGATAAATATAATGTAATATATTATTTGTAATTGAGTTACATATAGTAAAATTCTACAAATTCTATGTACCGGTGTATATTGTATATGTATTTATAGTTACAGGTATATGAAAGAGCCCTGAGGTGTATTACTGACCCAGAGAAATCCTATCATGTTAATGAAGCTTTAGATGCTACTGTGGAACTCCTTATAGCCAGGTTGGTTTTTGTTTGTTGTTTTTTGTTTTAGGGTTTAATGCCTTTTTTCAGCAAAAGATAGGCTATACATGGTGGCCAGTATTAATGGTGAAGGAAGAACCCAAGAAAACCCCAGAAAGAACCACTGACCCACGAGAAGCTATTGGCAATCTTTTTCACATACCCACATTGGCAGAATCCGAGACACGAACCCACGCAGACAGAGGTGAGATGGTAATGCTTTAGATGACTCTGCCACTCTGGGCCCCACCAGGTTGGTAAACTTCATACTGGAATTCAGGAAGGGGGGAAATTATAGTATTTAAGACCTAGATTTGTCACTTCATAGGCTGAAAACTTTACAAGTAATAAACCTAATACCCCCAATATGGTCATCATGTTGGAAACTTGTAACTCTTGGATATCACTTTTTACAACTAAATTGAGAGCTCTGTTTTCCAATGTTTGCTCTCAACTGCTTGTAAATATATGTGTATCTATATCTTTACTCGGAGTTACATGAAGTTAAGATTATTTTGTCTGTGAATTCCTTTCCAGTACAGTGCATCAGTTTATAATTACTAAAAAGTTATGTATGATTTCCTTACTCCACATCATATTCCATATTGCACCTGTACTTGTAGATCATTCAACTACATTTAATAAATGTTTTGAATTTCTTAAGACATTGATCATTCATAATAAAAAGGATGAAAATTATTAATTTTGCCCAATTAAAATAATTTTATAAGCTAGAATGGATTAATGTGTGTTTGAATATGGGTTGGATTAATTAACATATTGCCAAATTTAACTCAAACCCTAAAATGTACCCATACCTCTTGATCACCAGCCATTACTATGACTGGCATAGATATCAACATGATTTTACATTAGGAGCTTTTTGTTTAGGCCTCATCTCCCTAGCCTATTATTTGAGAAACTTTTTCAAATAAAATTATAAACTTATGATTTGGGGGATTCAGTAGAAAGCATAATCTATGGTATTTTATAAATAATCATAGAATGCTTGAGTTTCTGTGGATTACATCCCTTTGTAGGTTCAATTAGATCAGTAAAAAAGCTATGCCAGTAATCGCTTGCACATGTGCAACAGTATACTGGAAAATCAAATATTAATGGACCAGTTGCTAAAATGTGATCAGGAAGAAAGAGGTATGGTTAAAAAGGATGAATAAACAAAATTATTTCATATTTATTTTAGGAACAAACAATATGCTTAAAGTATATAGATATTGACTTTATGTGTGCTTTCCGACCCGGTGATTATTTTTATAGGTAATTGTTTTCTTTTATTTAATGTTTGAGAAATAAGAAAATACATGCAGAATGCAAACTAAATAATGACCAAACTTATAAATATAAACACAGTCTTCTTAGTTTATAATAATTTATTGACATAGTAAATTAGGAATTTATTCTTCTAAGGGAGCTGTTTTCAATTATGCAGATTATAGAGCAACTTTTATATCATACAGGGTACTGTAATCTGTATATAAGTTGATGTAAATTCAATGACATAATCCATATATAAGATGATTCAGAGTATAAGACTAAAATTTGACTTTCAAGAAAAAAAGTATTGACTTATAGGCCGGAAAATATGGTAACACTATTTACATCTCTGTTGCACCAGGTTCGGTTCTTGGAGGAGCTGGCATGTGGCAGAGTTGGTGATTGTCCGTCCAGTTCTGGTGTATTTTTTTCATTATCTGGGTATCCAGTTTCTACCATGGTAAAGGCCAAGAGCCTTGATTATTCAATGTACTGTGTAAGAGATGCTGCACCTGCAGATGAGGCAAAAGAAAGAAATGTCCATTTAAAATGTTCTCAGTATGTTTGGAAGAGTAGTTGGTGCTACATATTTAGCCAATAGTTTTTATATTCAGTGTGCTTGGGTTTATAGCATTTTGCTATTTTTATCTCTTTTCAGTGAGCAAGATGGAAGCAAGCTAAAGGCACAAAAGCTTTTGATTAGACACAGACAATGGTTGAAAGCTTTAGCTCTATTATCAGAGTTCCAGGACAACTCCAGTCAACATATCTTAATGTATCAGATCACCTTGGATGCCTTGATACAGGTACAGTGAAACTTGCCATTGTGAATACTCACATATAACAAGCACCAGCTCTTAAAATGTATTAAAAAATATTTCACAAAATTATTCAACTTAATTAAGGACACTTGTCTACAAGGGACAACATCATATGGTGCATTGAGAGGTTTTAGAGTAAGTGAAAGTTAATTTTACAATGTAATTATTAGTATTTAGTCTTGTATTATTCTTTGCCAACTGTAACTGCACCGTTTAGGAGAGACATGCCTGGGTAGTCTAATTATTCTTATTTAGTATACTAAGTCACAAGATATTAGCTTTAAGTGTCATGTGATATTGTTTTTACTCCTTTGAGTTTGAAGATATCCATGACATCACTAATTGGTGTCATTTATGTGCTGATCTGGCCAATTTTTTGCTATGAACTTTCGGTGGCATATTTGACAGGAGATATTGATTGGTTTGCTTGATCAGTAGAGAACATGCTGCAGTTGCAAGCCTTAAACTACTTAAGCTTCATTGCTGTGTCTGCAAATTATCCTCCATTGAAGTTTTCCAAGGATGACTTGAGGGAATCTTTGAAGCATTTCCTCTGACCAACATGAGATCACTTTCCCTCTTTCAGCTCACCATACAAGATTTTCTCCTTTTTGGTAGTTGTGCTTCAGACACCAGGTGACCTGGCTGTCTCATCTCAACTGTTGAATACTTTAAATGCCTACATGTGACACCTCATTGTCTGGAATTCTGGTGTTCCCAATTATCTTCATCAGCATCTTAAGGTAGCCAGTGTAAAAGTTTTATTAAGCAGCTTGGCTTGACCATCCAGGTTTCAAAAGCATTACAGCCAGGTCAGCAAAACAGCAGCTCTGTAGTTTTGTTTGTAGACTGATGCTTCTGTGCTCTCACAATATTGCACATAACCTGCCACATTTGCTGTAACTGTTCTGACATTAGTTTTATCAATGATTTTGATTCCACATTACATTTGCATATAGTGTTCTGGCATTAGTTTCATCATTAATGTAGACTGCATGCAACAATGTGCTGCCAAGATAGATGAACTTGTCCATATGGTGGAGAGTTTAGCCATTTACTTTGATGTTGAGCTCTACTTGAGGCTTTCTTGGTGCGGTTGGTGCATCACCTTTGTTTTCAGGATATTCATTTTGCAACTAAAATTGTTTGAAGAAAAATGGCCCATACTGTGTCATATCAGACTCAGATTTATTATTCAGGGAACAGTTATCAGCAAGAAAAGAAATCATTAACAGTCCCTTATTGTAAATTTGTCTTCACCTGTAGTCTCATCAGATTGAATAGTTCAAATTCAGACAGGTAACTGATGTCAATCCCAGTATTATAGTCAATGAAGGTATTAGTAAGCATGGCAGAGAACATCACACTGAAGGGGCCAACACAGTCTGTCTCAACTCCATTGGTGACTTGGACTGGTTCAGATGACTTCCTTTTGTGCAAACGTGTCATTGTAGAATTGCCGAACTGTCACAACCGATTTCTCTTGAGCAACTAAATTTTGCAGTGATCTTCCAAAGGCCTCCATGGCTGATAGTGTCAAACACTTTTTTTCAGGTCGAGGAGTGTTCTGTATATTGATTGGTTGGAGTTCTGTTCCTGACATTTCTTCTGAAGTTGATGAGCTTCAATCACCATGTCTGTGTTCCTTCATCCTTTCCTGATGAAACATTGACTCTCAGGAGCTCTTGACTGATGCAATGCACAAGACAATCCTGCAGATTTATGGCAAGGATTTGACAGTTATTGACATGACACATCAGGCATTGCCTGCTACCATAAGTAACAGATGGTATCACCTGTGACTGTTGACCCAGAGTAGACAGCTACAACTGGCTCTTTCTTAATGTCCTTTATGGTGGATTAGGTAGCCAAGCAGATATGATCAACCCCAGGCTATGAAGGCAGATATCAGGGCCTGTTTGAACAGTGCTGGGCATTAGCTCAGGTGTAGTAGTACTGATATCCATCCACTGCATCCAAACTTGTCACCAGATGCCTCAATAATTGTCATGCCACTGGATTCTGGCAGGCCTGAATGAGAGAGCATGGGTGACTCTGCATAACTTTCTCACAGTTGAATCCAACTCATCACTATCCCCACCAGATAATTTCAAATTCTGTGGCAGTGGGCAAGTGGCAAAGCAGCAGGTGTAGATACTCCGAGCTGTAGCTGCAGACATGCACAGAGGTAGCTCCAAGCATAGGGTCGCTTTTCACTGGACTGAAGCAGCAGTGGAACTTAGTGATCTAATGGGTGACTGAGCAGCCCATTTGAGGATCACACTTCTCGGCTCTGTAGCCTGAGGAAGTGGCTTCACCTTAACAACCCCGGCTTAATACTGGTGGGGCTCCTACTTTAGCAGTTGAAAACCAAACAAGAAGACAAAGGTAATGCAAATCATTATTGGTACCTGGAGCATATTAACCCAAATGGACACCAGCTGATAGACCAGAGAGAAGAGCTCTTGCTTCTGGAGAACTGGCCAGATTCAACATCCATATAGCAAATTGAAAGAGGAGAATGTAATGCAGGCACTTGTTGAAGAACTGTGAAACCAACTAGATACAGTCAGTATAACTCTGACATGTTGAGGAAGACCACGGAGTACTCAACTGCATGAAAAACTTAAGTCCCACTACATGTAAACATCAAGATCGGTGGCTTGAGAATGATGCTTCCTTGCAGAGATTTCTGAATGAGAACAGTGGTTACATAAGGCGTGTTTAAAAGATACTAATTCATCATTTAAGAAGGCAGCCTTCAACATCAAAAGGAGTGTCCAGTACAAAGACAACTGACTGAGCAGTAAGGCAGATTAGATTCAGTCCTTGATAAACAGGAATGACATAAAGAACTAAAAAGATGCTTTATATATAATCTACTGGCCACATTCATCAAACTCATCTCCATACAGAATGCTGACAGTGCAACACTACTCACTGACAAAAAAAGAAGATACTTCTAAAATGGGCAGAACACTTCAAGAGCTTCTTCAATCAACAGTCATCCATCAGTTATTTGTTTTCTTGTTTTTATTAACATTCTATTAATCCCACAGACCGTATTTTAGAAAAGACAGCTTATATGTAACTACAATATAATAGTACGCTTGTTTGTGGACTAGCTTGTACTTTCCTAAGAGTCTCATATTCTATTTATAGCAACTATCCTATTGCCAAGAAACATCCTGGTTCTACTTACAAACACCGCTCTGGTAGTGGTAAAAGCATCTGCCGCGGGTGAGGGAGGTCATGGGTTCAATCTCCGGCCAAATCATACCAATGACTTGCAAAACTTGTACTTACAGCTGCCTCACTTGGCACTCAGCGTTAAGAGGTTAGTGTTAGGACTGGTCAACCTGGTGTCAGGATAATATGACTGGATGGGACATCATGCTACATGTCTGTGGCATTATGCCCCAGTGCAAGACATCACTATAAACTGCCTAACTGTAGACCTCGTACCGATATGACTGAAAAATTGTTAAAGCTATGTTAAAAATCCTAATCAAAACAAACAAACAAACAACAAACAAACTACTTTCAAACTCTTAACCTCGAAGTCTATTTATAATATATGTATATCAATGTGAGGAGAGAACAGACTGGTTTTCTAATTGTAATCTTTATGTGCAGATTCTTTGTTCAAATTCATATTTAGTGCAGAACCAGTCTTAAGGTATTTGGCGCTAAAAAGTATAGTATATTTTATTTTAGTTGATGCATATATGAGAGCAAAAATATCTCCTTTCAACTAATTTCACATATGGATTAGAAAAAGGCAACAAAAAAACCCCTAAAAAAACCCAACAGAATCCTTCAATGGAAGACATCATGTGACATCTATTTTAGGCAGATTGAAAAGAATTTTAATATTTGGCGCTAAACGTTTTAAGATGGATTCTAGTCAATGTGTGTTGTAAAGCTAAAAGTGCTACATATGAAAACTTGAAGCAGTAAAGAATATTAAAAGACGAGAGAGGCAAATAAATAATTGTTATTTTAGCATGTTGTGTGTAGATTATGCTTTTTCTGCCTGAATTGCGCTTTTTCCTCATCAGGGTTTGGCATGTATGCATATATGATATTGAACATCAACTGTATATTAGCTTAAATAGAGCTCAGAAATGGACAGAAGTAAATGATTCAATTTATGGAAGTCTACACTTGTTTGTATGTATTTCTGCCAATTACATTGAATTCATGAGCATTGTCTTTTTCCAGTTTGAGAGGAGACCACATTTTTAGGGCTGATTTTCTACCATAAACTAACTTTCCTTATAGATATTTCATCCCTGATGGACAAATGTTGAAAAAAACTGGTATTTAATCAGGGACAATTATTCTCTACTGCTGGTTGCCTTGTCATATTGGGATAAATGCTAATGAATTGAATCCAAAGCAGCTGAAGATGCCCTGCAATGACTGGTTTTTCCAACTGAAAGATTCCATTTACTGACTTCAGATATGTATCAACATGCTTGTCATATTTGGCAAAATATGTGGAATGAAAATGCCACAAAAATATGCAGAACTTAAACCCTTTTTATCGCATAGTTTGTACACTTTGCTGTTCAGTTTAATATTATTGATATTATAACATGTGAACATGTCACTTTATGTGATTCTAATTGGTCCAAATAAGCCCATGAAGTTATTGTGTAGTATTCTATTTACTTATCGGCTGTGATCTTCGGAAAACCCTTTTAGATCCTGCCTTCTGAGAGTGTTTTGTTTTAAATGAACATTTTGGTGGCCATTTTTCAACTCGACTTGTTAAAGGAATTTGAGGAAAATTATCTTGGCTGTCTGAATATGGACAGTTTATTGAGGTTTGTTATGTAATGTATAACAAGATCATCATAAGAAAAGGGCATAAAGACAAGAAGAAGAAGAAGAAGTAAAACTGAGGGTATTGCTCATGTGATAGTGAGTGTATGAGATAGGGGTGGAGGGGGCAATGTATTTGTAACACAGAATCCACCTATATACAAGCGTGGTTTAAATGTTAACTTACAGAAGTAAATAAACTCACCTCTGTTCACAGAAGAATGTGGACATAAATTGGTCTCCCAAATGACAAGGGACTTTCTCCAACTACAGCACATGTATGCAGTAAATATGTGATGCAAATTAAACTCAAAAAGAAATTTGTTAATGTCTTCTGTACAGTCTACAGCTCCAAATCAAATACTGCAACTATCCAGTAACAAATACATTACAGTAAGTATGGGAATTTCTGCATCCAGTAAAATTATTTTACATGAATATCACGACAATGTAATGTTTACATGTGAAAGTGTCATTTTAGGATAAGCTTGTACTCTAGGCCAACTGTGCACTATATTAAACAATGTGTCATCACACACATTAATCTTTCTGTTTTAAAAAATGATTTTGATGTTATAAAATGTATGGTTTATAGTTTGTACAAAAAGTACAATCTACTTTTTCTAGTTCAACTTCGTTTGAGACTATGTTTTATCTACAACAAATGAAAAGTGCAACCTCTGTCAGAATAAATGAAATTATTCATTCTTGTTTCTAACTAAACAATTTCCAATGAAATAAAAACTGATAAAAAGATTCTCAAATAGTTAATGATTTCATATTAAATATATGAAACTCGTTGAATAATGTCCAGGTTTTGTGAGCCAAACTATGAGATCCTCTATATTGGAGATACCTGGCATAGAACCAGTTGCAGAGAATATGGCGATATTGTGCTGATTGCATATTAGGTACACATACCTGCCTTATGCATATCTTGCACACCATACTAATACACACTGACAGTGGTAGAGTGTTGACTTCCTGTTAGACAGAAGCATTTTGATGTGAACTATCTGTATTTTGATGTACCACCCAAGAAAATCTACTTTTTCAAGAAAAAAATCAGTTCAGTTTATAAAACAAATTTTATGCAGTTTTAAGAATTGCCTATGTTTGTCTTTTATTTCATATACATCTTACAGACTCTAAACATCTTTACATTTTATATTTTATCTTTGTATACTTCATTTTACATTTATTGGAACAATTTATCTTCCTAAATTTGTATGCAATCTGTATTTTTAATTTCAACTTTGGTTGGCACCATATAGTCACTATTGTGCTGATGTGCTGTAAAATGCAACTACATACATGCATGTATATCAGATCAAATATAGTAATTATTTTCTTATTAAATGCAAAATATGAGGTTCTTTTAACGAATTACGGTATGATGGGAACCCAGAATGAGTCTTTTGTATAGGGGTTTTCACGGTTACTAGCTCACCAGAGGGTGTATCGGTGCAGCTTACTTCATAATAGTTCAGTAATTAAAGATGGCAGATGTAGATCAAGAAAATGTGACAAACTGCTTACATTTTGCAAGCAGGATTGATATCTTACTATCTTAAAAAGAAATTATATCAATATTTGATCAATTGTTGTTACATCTTTAATTTTTTTTCATTTCTGTTGCAGCCAGCTTTTAAATAAATGTTCTCTGCCCATTTCAGATCTTCTTTATCTTTCCATTACTACATTATGTACTAGTTTGTATTAGTTGATGTGCAAAAGTGTATCGCTGCATAAAAAGTTCTTGCAATTTATCTCGCTTGAAGAGTATTGAAAATATGTTTATTTTTGTACAGCTTTAATCATAGCAGTAAATTGAGGTTGAACGACAACGAAAACATTCTAACTTCTTAAGGTTCTTTTATTATTGATTTAGACTGTTGCATTTCTGTTAAATTAATGTTGATTATATTTTCCATGAAACAACTTTAGTTTCTTTCAAAATGCACAAATATCATCCGTACTTGAACAGACAGGCGCACGTACGAGTCTCCTTGATAATTATTTTAATTTTATTTCCTTGAATGGATAGAAATTTTAGAGCATACAATTTGGAGAAATATCTGTTAGACACACTATGCATGTATAGTATATTTGTGGTTATCACCTATCTGCCTGTCTGTATTTGTGTCTGTCTTATTTCATCTGGTGCATGGGTATGTATATCCTCGAATAAATGTGTTCGCATACGTATATTACATAAACATAATTCAGGTTAAAAATGAGTATAGTATGATGCTAAGATAGAACGAGTAACTGATAGATAAAGTGCTAGTATCTATTTATTATTGACTTATTTTAATTTTATTTTTATTATTTTTCTTACAAGCAGGTTCTTTTTTTAAAATCATACTGTTTGCAATTTTACATCCGGTCACGTGGATTAATATCGATTTAAAAGACGAACCAAAGTAATAGGACAAAATCTATGAAATAATTGTATTTTTAAAACTTAAATCTTTAATGAGAGGAAAGTTGAACTTAATCTGATTTTAAGAAGGCTGTTATAAATGAATTTGCAGGTGGCAATCAGAAATCTTGTCTAAAGACACTAGAAGATTTGAAAGTTATTGCATGTACCATCCGATACTTAATGTTTCAAAATTCTGAACAAAATGAAACAAGTTAAAACATCATTAATCTGAAAATTGTACAATTTGTACACCCAAATATGAATAAATATTCCATCAGCATTAATTATACTCCTTTATCGTTATGATAGCTAATGTAATTATTGCTTTGTCAAGTTCATCTGAATACATTAATGTACTGTTCCATTTTTAACATTAAAAAAAATTTTGATTTAAAATATTTAGCATTACAGATCAGCTGCTGTATTGAATTAGTGTTATAATTTTCTTATCGAACTTGTGTTATAACTTTCTTAACTCATGTTATAAATGAACTATTAGCCTTGCGAAAGTAACTGAGAAAGAAGGATATATTAACATATGAAAAATGCAAATTGTTGAGATCGTTTTCTTTAAAGTTGTGCTGCTAAAAATGTGCAATAAATGTTGAATATCGGAGAGCAAGGTGAAATTTTCCAACAAATGTATCTGAAATTATTGATAATTAATCTTTATTATCAGGTAATATAATATTATCAGGACAGTGTATTTAATTTAATTAATTGACATTCTTAAAGTATGGAAAATAAATATTGAATTATCTGATATAATGTAAGTATGGACACCAAATCAAATTATCTGATTTAGTGTCTATAATTATTCTCCTAGTATGAACAAAATAAGTTTGACATATATAATTGATTCATTGGTTTTCCTTTGTTGACTTTATGTTTCACTAATCAAGTGTAGAATAAGTAAACTGGAAATTTTTTGTTGGCATGTGCATTGGAGCTAAGGAAGGTAATTTTAGGTGCTATGATCAGTAACTCCGTTGCAACCGTGAAACCCCCTATAGGTCTTAATGTTAAATTTAAATGGCATCCTATACTCTAGTACTATAGTAATTGTTTCAGTAAAGTGCTGTATAATATACATGACATCTTTTATCTTTAGCAACTTTTTTTTCATTCCTTTCCAAAACAAAAGAAAAATAAACCATTGCTTCACAACATCATTTTATTCACACAGATTTCTATTCTCTCATCTTTTTCAGAATAAATTCTTAGTGGAATACAGTGATTTGATATTTTCCATGATGCCAAAATGCCAGAGGTTTGTATTGCAAAATGCATTTTATATACAGTATACCATATTATTCTACATATTAGCATTTTAAACCACAATTTTAACAGTTTCAGCACATTCAATTATCATAAGGAAATAAATTTAGACAAAAGTGATCTTGACCTATGAATTGTAGGCCACAGTAACAGGGCATGAAAGACAACAAAAAAAAAAACCAATTTAAATGAACATAATTCTATTACAACTCTATGGTCTTAACCATAGTAACAGAAAAGAGTGAAAACCAACAAGATTTTTTGGAAAATTCAAAACTTTATTTATTTCCATAAAATACAAAGTAAAAATATTAAAATAAATTACTTATGGTATTGTGATTTAAATCCCATATAATCCTAGAACTTGAGCATATGTCTTGATGGTTAAAGTTCTGAATAAACCTTAGTGGTATTCCAAATGAACCCAATGCTGAACGTGTTGATGTGCCCAAGATGGTCTGAATAATAATGATGTGCTATCAGTCTTTTGTTGAATCACAATAACAGTATCCTAGAATATATCCTTTTCAAATTTCACTATAAATCCATGTCTCTAATTCTAAGAATATTTTTTTAATTCTGGTTAATAAATAATTTGAATAAATTCCAGCCCAAATGAAATACTAAACACAACAATAAGCTTTATTTTTTCTTAACATGTTATTGCCAGAATAATTCATTTTTCAAGCCAAAATGATTTTATATCCCTGTACCTGAACTAGGTCACAGTTAGCATTTTCTTTTATTTTTAAAAACTATTACTTAATGGAAATTTTTATTCTAAATGATTGCAAATTATGGTGCTCCAAAACTACAGTTAAGAAAGTCAAAACCTTTATTTTAATGTCTATTTGATCCCAGATGAGAATGGTACCATGTTGAAATCCATCTTGAAATCTTAGCATCACTTGTATGGCTGGTCATATTGAATAGGTTTGGTGCAGATCTAACTAAACCTGACATTAGTCTTGACAGTATTGTTAACATTACTTCTGAATGAATGGTCATCTGTGTATAGGCACCAGACTTTGAGCAAGATTCACAATATGTATGGAGCATTCTTGGGGATAGCAAATTAAATGGTCAGGGTCATAAATTGAATAGTATGTACCTTTTCTTTAAGGTAAATTGTTAAGAGTATTAAATAGGCATATCTTCTTTTTCATAAATGGAATACCTGTATTAGATTTTGGTGCATGATTAGAATAGCATTTTTATAATTTGGTCCATGATTGGAATACCAGTATTAGAATTTGGCACATGATTGGAATACCAGTATTAGAATTTGGCACATCATTGGAATACCAGTATTAGATTTTGGTGCATGATTGGAATACCAGTATTAGATTTTGGCCCATGATTGGAATACCAGTATTAGAATTTGGCGCATGATTGGAATACCAGTATTAGAATTTGGCCCATGATTGGAATACCAGTATTATATTAATATTAGAATTTGGCCCATGATTGGAATACTAGTATTAGATTTTGGCCCATGATTGGAATACCAGTATTATATCAATGTTAGAATTTGGCCCATGATTGGAATACCAGTATTAGATTTTGGCCCATGATTGGAATATCAGTATTAGAATTTGGCCCATGATTGGAATACCCAGGCCTTGAATTTAACACAAATTTCCTGGTAGCCAGACGGACTAGTGTACTGAGAAATTTACCAGCCCTGCCAAACATTTACTAGCCCTGTCCCCAAAACAATGTCACACACTTGTATTGAGATTAACAACAATTTTATTTCATAAATAGCATTGTCATATAAAATGTAGAAGTACAGAAGTATAAATTCTACTTTAAATCATCAATAAATTCATTCAACTATTGCTTTTTTTCTGGAGGCTGAACACCTTCTATAAAATGCCATATTTTGCCTGTCTTATAAGGCGGGAATTGTGCCTCGTTTTAAAATATGAGATGTTACAGTATAACTGACACGAATTATTTGAAGTAAGAAAAGGAATGACACAGTATCCTTTATATAAAAAAAAAGTCAAAGCAAGAAACCCGTTTAAAAACACATGCCTTTGCCCCCCCCCCCCTCCATCAAATGGCTTCTCCTTAATAAAGACTGGACTTCAGTGGATGTTCTGCACAATCAAGGCAGTGGCTAAAGTAAACACTGTTATAAAATATTAACATCAAAAGATAATGTTAGTTTCAACTTGGAAAATGTGTGCTCCCATCAAACGAAGCCATCTGACAGCGCGTTGTATTTAACTCAGGTGCTTGACGTGAGCTTGATGTGAATGAAAAAGAAAACAATAATCAAAAGGAACAAAATCATACATAGTGACAAAAATACCAAAAATATTCCTTAGATATTTTTCTAAGGTATTTTTATCACTCTGATTTGTTTGTTTAGATTTTTTTTCTCTCTTCACGTGAAGTGCGCATCGAACACCTGTGGTATTTAACAGCTCCAATTACAGTATCATCATTAATAACATGTTTGGTAATTGTTCCTCATTAATCGAACGTCAGTGTATTGTTTAAATTAATAATAAGCGTGAATATTTTCAATCTTAGATGCCCATGTGAGATTTTAATTCCCATCAAATGCTGGATATCTCCACATGTATTCAATTATTTGTTCAATCGTTTTTTTTGGGGGGGGGGGTAATATAAAAGCTATTCTTATTATCATAGAAAAAGTAGTTGCTTGGAAAATGATGTGTCAGTAATGTTATCATAATAAATTGATCCAATTCTTCTAATTACTTCAATGCACACGTAAAATATGAGTTACCTGTTTGTGACTCAGAGCAAGCCAAAAAAAAATACCTTCAAGAAACAAACATGTAAACTAATTTCTTGAATAGTTGATGCTATGTTCTTTTGTGTGGTGTAACATTTTGTAATTTGTTACTGTGGTCGATTGAATAAATGTGATACCATTTAATTCGCTATCAGATTAATACAGATCAATTTCCAAACTTCCGTTGTTAATGACATGACCTAAATTGGCGTTGTTAAGTGAAATGCACATAATCAGATGACTTCTTGTAATAGAAACACATTTCCGAGGCAGAAATTGACTTCATCTTCATATGCTAATATTTTATGACTGTGTTTACAATGGTCATTGCGTTGATTCTAAATAACCTCGGCCGAAGTCACTTCTTTATTAGGGTATTGAGTAAACAAACGTTGACTGTTGATAATCAGAAACTTACTAGCCCATCTTACTATTAACATTATGAAAGTTACTAGCCCGACGGGAAATTTACTAGCCTGGGGCTAGCAGACTACTGCTAATTCGAGCCAGTATTATATTTTGGCGCATGATTGGAATACCAGTATTAGAATTTGGCCCATGATTGGAATACCAGTATTATATTTTGGCGCATGATTGGAATACCAGTATTAGAATTTGGCCCATGATTGGAATACCAGTATTAGAATTTGGCCCATGATTGGAATACCAGTATTATATCAATATTATATTTTGGCACATGATTGGAATACCAGTATTATATTTTAGCACATGATTGGAATACCAGTATTAGAATTTGGCGCATGATTGGAATACCAGTATTATATTTTGGTGCATGATTGGAATATCAGGATTAGAATTTGGCCCATGATTGTAATACCAATAATATATTTTGGCGCATGATTGGAATACCAGTATTAGAATTTGGCGTATGATTGGAATACCAGTATTATATTTTGGCGCATGATTGGAATACTGGAATTGGAATTTAGCACATTGGAATACCAATATTAGAATTTAGCACATTGGAATACCAATATTAGAATTTAGCACATTGGAATACCAGTATTAGAAGTTAGCACATGATTGGCATACTAGTATTATTATTGGCACATTGTAATAATGGAATTAGAATTTGGTACCTTGGAATACTGGAATTAAAATTTCATACATTGGAATACTAGTATGTGTATTAGAATTTGGCACATGCCTCAAATACAAGAATTATAAATCGGCATAACAGTTTAATGAGAGATGACAAACCCCTAGCAAGGGTTTCTTCAAAGCCACGTGAGCTTTTAGTAAAGCACCAGCAACAGTTTTTTTTGTAAGACTACAATTTTGTATTTTTTATATTTACAGCATAAAATCTGTGCTTCCCATGGTGGAGGATAGAGCATTTAAAAAGGAGTCATCTGCTTGTAATCAGTTGGATACAGAGAAGGGCATTGAGAATAAAACCTTGAGGTTAAGCGAAAGAAAAGAAATAAACAAAACCACAGCTCATGCCTTCTGTAAAGATTCTCAGGATATGGATATAGCATCTGTTCAATCTCATCTGAATTCATATCTTCAGTCATTTTAAATGTGTACTCCATTTGTGATTTTAAAGCTTTAGTAATTGTGACCCCTGACTTCAGTGTTGTCATTTGAACTTGGTGATGTTTGAGAACTGCAGAAGATTCTGTTGAGATGTATTAACCCTTAAAGTGCGTGTCGCGACTATAGTCGCGCTGTTGTTTATGGTCCCGTAGTGCGTGTCGCGACTATTGTCGCGCTAGAGGTGAGCAACACTGATCGCATTCTGTAACTTCATCTTGCCATAAATGCCTGTAAGACTATATTTGATTGGTTTAAAAAGGCCCGGAACGAGCATTCTGCAGTACTTTACTATATTATTAACGATGTAATTTTACAAATGCACGCTTCTAAACACGTGGTACATGTGCAAAGCTAAAATGGCCGACACTGAATACGACAGTGATTTCTTGCAACAAATATTCGCTTCTCATAGTGATGCTAATAGTGATTTTGAATAATTTGAGAAAAATGACATTATTGGAGCAAGCGAGGTATTGATGGAAATACACATGAATGATTTTGAGCCAGAAATTTACGTGGAACTAGAGTCGGATGTACATGCTCGCTTGACGTGAAAAAATAGCGCGCCTGTCAACCCCCATTCACTGGTAATTCAAAATTAAATGTCGAGATGGTGAAAAATGAACCTGCGGACTATTGAAGACTTTTTCTTAGATGACGAGCTATTTCATCTGATAGTAGATCAAACAAATCGTAATGCAGATCGAGAGTTCATGGGGCAGACTTGAACGAAAAAAGTCGCATGAAGAAATGGCGGCGTCTTACCTGAACATCTAAAACGTTTTCGCATCGATTAAAACAATGGGTTTGGTACATATGTCGTTTCTCGATTCCTAATGGGCTATTGATGATGTGATATCAACCGCATACTTCAGCAAAAAAAAAAAAGTATGGGATAGATTTCAAGCTATTCCAAGCAATTTACACCTGTCAGACAATGAGAACAATTAAGGTGACTCTTCACAAAATCAGCCCAATGATTGAACAAAAATAAAGCCGTTGCTGAGGTTTAATCACCAGATATGGACCTCAGTTTGATGATATTATAATAAATAACAGGTGATAGTTTTTCATGAACATTAATTGCTGACTGGTGGGTTTAAACATACATCTGACATTCATGGAGTGTATTTTTGCAAAACTTTCACCTTGCCTTTACCTGTGATTTTCACAATTTATATATAACATTGTGACAGACATAACATGTGCTTGTTTGGACTACTAAAGAATATAACATTTCGTAGATATATTTGAACTTTTCCATCAAAAACAAACAAAAATACTGATGAAATACAATTGTAACTTGTCAGTTTACCTGTATTTACACCTGTACCTGCAAATATGTTAAACCTACACACGTGTCTTGATGCTAATCTTAAAGTATAGACACATACCATCATTTTTTATATAGGGGATGCCTATCAATAGTGTATATTTAATGAAATACATGCAATTTAAAGACTGTGCAGTTTTCTTCTTTTCTTCCCTGAAACAATTCAGCACTGAGGGACCTTTTACTGCAAAACAATGCAGCACTTTAAGGGTTAAGATCAAAGGTTTCATCAAACTACCTTGTATTTGATCAAATTTAATCATCTGTCATGTAATGACAGACAATTGATGGAAGATGATATGACACACAGTAGACGACAAATAAAGAGGAAAAAAGTTATTGCAAGCTTGGCCACTAAACATATGCATCCTGTTCTTTCATAGGCTACTAGATTATTTTGCAAACTTAATCAGTTACACGATGAGGTGTAACATCATTCCTGTACCACAGGTATTTGGAATACTTTGTGCATTTTGTTATTGGCTTTTTGTCTCAGCCAGTCACAACAATTAGTCACAGAATTTAAAGAAATAGAAAAATTCTTAACCTAATATTGTTGTTAACTTTTCCCACTGAATTCCGACATCATGATCTGTGACAGAATTATTGAATAATTTAAATATGTATGCAATTTTTGCAATAGAATTACATGGATTAACTGCATGCCACAGTGGTACGATATCTGATGGTAAGTAATAGGTGTTATTACTCTTGACATTCTGTATATTAGACATTGAATTCAGACACATTAATCTGTGACAATTATTATTGAATATTTAAAATCTGTGTGCAATTTTTTTTATGGAATTACATGCATTATGGATCAACAGAATGATAGTAAACGGTGTGGATACTCTCTCTATTCATGATATACATTAGACATGAATAAACATATATGTATATGTGCCAATGCATTGTTTTCTTAAAAAAAGTAAAATACTGCAAAATCCCACATAAACAAGACCCCGCTATTATTTTTTTTTTTACCCCAGTTATTTGCGTTATAGCAGGATTCCACAGTATTTAGTATGCTACATCATTTTATGCAATACTGCTCAGGAGTAAAATTAGAAGCAAAACTGATTAAATTCACAATGACATTTTTGCACTTTACAACATTAACCAGTATAACAAAAACTTTTTTTTTAGAAGAAATATGTCAGTACTATTTTTGGAAAGTTGTGAGCTGAAGGCTTGGCTGTTGTGATTAATATTAAATTCCAATCTTTGATTTTTTGGGGGAAAAACTTTATAACTATCAATTAATATCAAAAAATGTATTTTCATATTGTTTCTACCTGTTAGTTTTGGTTTGATTAAATTGTAGCATTTTTTGGCTTTGTTTTTTTTATACCTTTGTACAAAAATATTAATCTATTTTCCATCCTACAGACCGCTCCGGTGGCCTAGTGGTTAGAGAGTTTGCCGTGAAAGTGGAAGGTCGTGGGTTTGATCCCCGGATGGGTCATACCAAAGACTTACAAAAATGGTACCAACGGCTGCCTTGCTTGCCACTCAGCATAAGAGGTTAGTGTTAGGACTGGTCGGCCTGGTGTCAGGATAAAGTGACTGGGTGGGACATCATGCTACATGTTTGTAGCATGATGCCCCAGTGCTAGGAATCACTATAAACTGCCTCACAGCAGACATTGTAGCGATATGACTGAAAAATTGTTAAAGCTATGTTAAAAATCCTAATCAAGCAAACAAACAAACAAATCCATCCTACATTTTTGTAATGGTTTCCAAATCAATACTTTGGTCATACTTACTGGGGAAGGGTAGTAATAAAACTAATTGGATGTAACAAACCTGGCTGCTTGATTTGGGGTTTTGCACAATTGATCCTGTTTAACCAGGCAGTGGGGGTCCCAAGTTGTACAAGCTTATTCAAAAATATGTATTAACTAATGTTACAACTCTAGGTCTTACACTATATAACAGAAAGAAGCAAAAACCAACAAGTTTTAATAAAGTCAGCAAATACTTGCAGTATTGTCAATTAAATCCCATATAATCCTGAATGTTCTATCACAAGCCCAAAAGTATAGAATGTTCCAAATGAATGACCTGATGTACCAAGATTCTTGAATGTCCTGATGTACCACAATGTTATACAATATGTATACACTACTATACAATAGTATTTTCTGTTGGGAGAAAACCCTACTCATTCATAAAGAAGAATCAGGCCTTGAACTCCAGATTCACTCAACATTTTAGCAAACAATACGGATATACAAATCACATTCCCCTCATAAAGAAAAAAAAATGCATGCAATAAAGATTTGTTATACATATTAGTCAAATATACATATGATTGTATAATAAATAACAAATGAAGTCTTATGAACAACAATCAACTTATGTAAACAAAACATACACAAAACAAAATAATATAATACTTCTATACATGAGTCTATCTGACCAACATAATTTTTTTCCTCTGATGTGTTTAATACCAAATATTGTATTCCTGCACCATCAAACTCTAACACAACAGTCTCAGATTTTTGTTTTTTCTTTTGTTAATGTATCTAAGTGGGTTGTGATCACTGAATACTGTAATCAGAAAGAGAGCTAAACTAACATCAAAATGTTGCAAAGCCAGTATTAAAGACCAAAATCCCTTCTCATATGTAGAATAATTTCTCTGGTGTTTGTTTAATGTCCTAGCACATTGGATGATCCGCAGCATTTTTATCTTCTTGAATCAGTACTCCACCAATCTCTGCATCAGCTGGCATTTTAAATTCTTGGCTGAAATTAGGTACTGAAGTTACTGGTGCACATTTTATTAAGGCCTTTAATTTTAAAAAGATTCCTAACAAATGTCAGAACAATTAAACTTGGGTTTTGCAATGGACAGATTTGTCAGAGGTTTGGAGAAATTTGGAAACAAATTTTGATAATATCCAGCCATACCTAAGAATTGCATCAGGTGCTGGGAACTCAAGATAGAATTCAATTTTACACTCTTGAATGATATCACGGTGTCTTTGTGCCCAAGATTTATGGGCATATCATTTCACGCAGCTGAGCCCTGGTATGCAAAAGAATATTCATATGACTTCATTTTAACAGTAGAAACAATGAGAAGGCGAGTGTCAGAAGAGGAGTGTAAGTTTCTAGACTGGTTATACACGAGTGAGGTCAGATAGGTACATTGGACTGGAGCCAGACAGTGAAATGTTGCATAGTGAACAGATTTTATTTGATTCTGGAGCTAGTGATGGTTGGAGAGCAAGGGGGAGGTATGCTGTTTTTCATACTCTAAGCAGACGTGATTTGAACATTCTGAAGTTTCCTTCGTAAATACTGAGTTTAACCAGATATAAGTAAATAAAAACAGACCAGTCTTGAAAGTAGATAGATACAATTGTTTTAGTGGCATCAACAGAAAGAAAATTGGAAATGAAACATGCATCTAAGCTGCAGATATGTAACCTTGCATATGTTCATGATGTTGGTGTAATGAAAGCATACTGTTGAGAGTGACACCTATGTTTTGTACTGACTGTAAATTTAATGTTAGTATTGCAGACACTTATTCTTTGAGCATCTGAATGAGAAAGTCTTTGTGTGGTGATTAAGATATCATTTTTCTGCAGTCTGTTACGTCATCATTCACTTCACATTGGAAATACACCTCTTTACACCTTGGATGGTAGCCTCAACTTAAATTGGGCAGCTGGATTTGTATATTTGAGTGTCATCAACATGCAGTTGGTGACACACTGGATGTCGATCAATAACACTTGAGAACAGCTGAATATATAGAATGAAAAAAATGATGTTGAGAACAAAGTTTTGTTCAACACCAAAACATTGGTCAACTGGGCTGTAATGTTTTCTATTTAGGGGCACAATTTTGGTCCTTTTGAGTGAGTAGAACTTGAACCATAGTAAAGCTATATAATATTGTGAATACCACCGTATTTTCCGCCCTATAAGTCGCTCCTGGGTATAAGTCGCGGGAGGGGGAAATCCAGATAATTTTGGAAAATTCAACAGATAAGTTGCTCCTGCGTATAAGTCGCTCCTGCGCACTAACCGTAATCACGTTTTTGATACCGCCGGCCATTGCATACGACTTGGTAATTCCAACAACGTGTAAGTATATTCTTGTTTGAAATTGTTTAAAAATAGAAATATAAGCAAATAAGATTTATAAATAATGTTTATTAAGTAAATAATAGCGCCACTGCACGATTTCCGTTTTCTTTCGCAAATGCTACGACGTTTAACTTAAATTCTGCATCATAACTTTTTCGCGTGGTAGTTGTTGGTGCCATGATTAAACTGTATTGACTTACGCTAATATAACAATTTTAAATCATACAACGTTATTGTGAAACTATCTTTTTTAATGCTCCATGGTATGAACGGTCCGTATTTATATACCGGTCAATTCCACAACCCGAGCGAACTTCAAAGGCACTTTATAAAACAATTGAAGTTGTTCGCCAGCCTTCCAGTTTTTTTTTTATTAATTACTTTGAAGTTCTCTCAATGAAGCCAGTCTCGGTATTCCGGTCAATTTCCACAACCCGAGCGAACTTCAAAGGCACTTTATAAAACAATTGAAGTTGTTTGCCAGCCTTCCAGTTTTTTTTATTAATTACTTTGAAGTTCTCTCAATGAAGCCAGTCTCGGTATTCCGGTCAATTTCCACAACCCGAGCGAACTTCAAAGGCACTTTATAAAACAATTGAAGTTGTTCGCCAGCCTTCCAGTTTTTTTTATTAATTACTTTGAAGTTCTCTCAATGAAGCCAGTCTCGGTATTCCGGTCAATTTCCACAACCCGAGGCAACTTCAAAGGCACTTTATAAAACAATTGAAATTGTTCGCCAGCCTTCCAGTTTTTTTTTTATTAATTACTTTGAAGTTCTCTCAATGAAGCCAGTCTCGGGTTAATCCAGAGTTTTTATAAACTATTGAAGTAAATTATGAAGCGCTACCGGTACATTTAAATACATATATTGTAGCGACATCTGACCAAACACTTTGCTTGAAGCACGTGGTGAATAATAAAAGGAAAACAATGGCAATCGTAATTTCAATATTTTTTTATATTAATAACAACAAATTTTAACACATATATATAACTAAATATTATTTGATTATTTAATTTGATATTCTTGTAGTCTAATACTTACGTGTATGTAAGTTTCGAGCAACTGGCTTGCCGGTATACCGTATATGCATTTTGCTATAACACAGCATCACTGCGCATCAGTCATATCAGTCGTTAAAAAAATTTATTTATCGTATAAGTCGCTCCTGCGTATGTCGCACACGTCATTTGAAAGAAAAAAAAAAAACGAAAAAAAGTAGCGACTTATACCCCGGAAAATACGGCAAATACATGCTGGAAATAATATATCATGGTCTATTGTGTCAAATTCCGCAGACAAGGGGGTTGAGGACTAAGTTTTTCACTATCCATTAACCATTTTCAGTAATATGGCAAGGGTGTTATGCAGACTGCATATTCTGTATCACAACTGTATAGTGACGTTAACTTTGTTCTCATCACTAGCATAACTTTGCTCCTCAAATATTTACAAACCAGTCCCGAAGGTCATTGAAAGTGGTGTATATTTATTCCTTGACATGAGCATGTTTGAAATCTCAAAGAGCTCTTTGGATCTTTTAGTGATATTAGTAACTGTTCACGACATTTTTCTTTGCAGCTTCATAGATCTACTAAATAATAGTGAGTTGGTGGAAAGTCAAATCCTCTCAGCCTTAACAACATTCTCTTTTAGCAAAGCTGGTCTGGTCCCATATACTGCTATATCATAGAAAGCAATTTTGAATACATACTCTGCACATTGTTGCTGGGGCATGTTTCAAAAGCAATAAACACAAATACGTCAAGTTGTACTGCTTTTAGAGGTAACAAAGTTAAGCTTTTGCTGGGTTCTATTTTTCATATAGAAGTTTCACTTAGTAGTAAACAGATGGAAGGTTAGGGACTAATACATTAACATAGCATCTGACACAAGTGATATAATACAAGTTTGTGGGAGACTAATGATGACAGAAGAATATAATCATCAGGTCTATAAAGAGCTCAGCCAAAAATGTGATCATATTTATGGGTAGGTTGGCTAGCTGACATGTGAATAGAATCTAGGAGTTTGATGTTTAGGATTTCCAGGGCAGTCAAAGTGAAAGTTGAAGAAAAAAAATCAGGTTACCATCATTTCAATTTCCATATTCTAGGAGCTTAGGAAACTGCTCCAAAAGGAGCGATTCAGTCATCATCTATGCTCGACTCCAAAAATGAATTTTCTAACATTTCTGCAAAATCCTAAGATGTGGGACAGTGGAATTGCACATGAAAATCTTCTATTATTACCTTTTAACATTGATTGACGTGTTGAAAATCCTAAATTGTAGTCTGCATCAACTTTAATCATTACATTTCTCATATTAGCCAAAGCATTTCCGGCATAGTTTAGTGTTCGTCCAATGTCACTGATGATATTCAGGGTGGTTAGAAGTGTCCTTGGCAAACATCACTGACGGACCAGCTGATCTTGTATAATCATCAGAATATCTTGCTAAGCCTATTATTGTTGTAGCAACATCTACATGTTTTCAAATTGATTCAATAATTTTTACATCAATAAGATAAGAAAGACTATCAAACAAAGCCAGAATTCCATTGTTAACAAAACCAATAGCAACATCAGCATCATCTTTTATAATTTAGCCTTCTACTTTAATAAACGCTTCAGTGGGTAAGAAATACTCATATATTGAACATGATATTAGATTCTTCCATGTTGATTTGGTTGTCATGCATCATAAGAAAAAACTAATAATCGTGTACAGATTCATCTTTGAGAACAGGCACATCCATGTTGAATCTGTGATAAGATATACGTTTAAACAATATTTATTATAAATTATTATGGTCTAAAACGAAGACCACTTTCTGCTACAAGACTTGCTGCTATATTATTTCTACTTCATTAAACAACTCATTTTTATTTGCAATTTTTTATTTGCAGCTTGATTTATTATTTTACTGACATTTGCTGGCATCACTTCAGTGCTGGGTATATTTACTGTTTGAGGCTTTCGTCATATTAATCATGCTAGTCTATCCTTGATTACTGAGAATGCTCTACCAGCAACATTACCAACAGCACAAATACCTTTATCATGAATGTCAATAGCTTTCATTCCTAGCTGTTCTGCAATTGGTATTGCTGTTGGAACTATTCTTCTAAATAAACCCTGAACAACATCACCGTAGATCACTTTATAAGTAGGTAATTGTGAATTTTCTCATTCTGACCATGATTGACACACACCGAGCATTATGCATGATCATCCAATTTTATTGCCACTGATTTTAATTACTTTCAAACACTGAAATAATCGTCAATAGTTTCATCAATGAGAGACCAATAAACATTAATGTCCATGATCATAAATAATCATGGACAAATATTAGATATCTTGTTAATAATTTTCAGTGAATTATTTACAGCATGTGTTCCTCCAATCAGAAGGTCAAATCGTTCCACATCAGAAACGACATTGTTAGGATAAGGAATAAGACCACTTCCTTGCATAGAAATACCACTTCCAACACATGGTTTAAGATTTTGTTGTTGTTGTAGTGTTTAACGCCATTTTTAAGCAAATGATAGGCTATACATGGCGGCCAGTATTAATGGTGGAGGAAGAAGCCAGGAAACCCACCCAGAAAGATCCACCAACCCATGAGAAGCTACTGGCAAGCTTTCTGACATACCCACAATGGTCGAATCTGAGACTCAAACCCACACAGACAGAGGTGAGATGGCAGTGATCCGTAATGGAAAGTGCTTTAGACCACTTGGCCACTCTGGGCTCCGGTTTAGGATCATAGTGTCAAAAAATTTGTTATGACTGTCAAGTAAAATTCCTTTCTTTGTATCTTTACATCATGTTTAAATCTAGTAAAATTTATGTCATCATTTTTGACAGATATTTAGCCGTTTTTAATCAAATCATCTTCACTCTTTCAAAAATTAACATACGTGTATTTAGGTTTTCCTGTTTGGATGTTATCCATGTGCGGCAATATCTATTTCTCTTCCCAAATGTATGATTTCGCTGAAACCTTTAGACAAAAATTTAGTCCTAACGTAAACTTCAGCTTTTGGCAGTGGTTGTAGTTTTTGTCATTGATGTTGAGTACTTCATGATTTGTTTTGAGGAGGTTTTTTTTTTTTTTTTGTTATTGTGGAATTTGTTGCTGAGGATGTTGTAGTTATGGTCTTAAGAACAATGAAAAATAATTATCTATTTCATTGACATACATGTATGAAATATAATTTATATTATCATCTCTGGCTGACCAGAGGTTTTATTTATTCAAAATATCCATTTCTACCTGGTTCTTCAATTCACAGGCTTATTAACATACTCAGGTTTTAAAAAATCTGTTATTAAAACTTGCAGCAGCAAATTCAGCTAAATCTGACTGATATTTTATATTTTAGCAATACCTTTGTCGTTAAATTTATCAATCATATCTCTTTTTTTAAATATTCTGGTTCTGTTATACAGCAATTTTCATTTAGGATCTATCTGATTTTGTTCGATTTAAATAGCAATCTTAACATTACTGATTATATCAATGCAAGGAAATAGGGTCCAAGTGCCTTTCCCAACAACACATTAAAGCAGCCAAAAAAGGCTGACATGGATGGGTATGTTCTTATCAAAACCCAATATCAATATAACCTTCCATTCAGGAAGATTAGTGATAACAAGATTTTTACGATACCTACAGCATGAAGCAGATGAGAAAACTGGTGTACCATGTGCAGACATAAGTAGAAAGAATTTTTAAAAAGCAGAAAAAACAAACGTGATGTAGGTCTGGAGGCCATCTAGGTCACTTAGTTCAGGACAGGTCCTAGAGGTAAGCCCCCAGTGTCTGTGTGTATGACAGACATGTTTGATAGACATCTTTTCTACCATGGTGTGTCCTAATGATGGATGTACAGTCCACTACCTGGTGCAGTACTTTTGTTGTGTGTTGCAAGTGTTTTTTATGCCTTGTAAATGAAAACAAATATGAACATCATGAATAGTTTTCTTTTATTTCTACATACCATGAATCAACAAGAAGAAAAAAAGAAATCATGGGCTAAAAAATCAAAAGACAGGACAATGTTATGTCATTTCATACCATCACCAAGACATGAAAGCTTTCTATGCTGGTACAGTGGTCTCTGAATTTAAAATATTTTATCTGTGCTATTTACAAAATTAATATACATGTGACCTCATGGGTATCAGTTACCTTCCATGTCAAGCTTAATTTGCTGCTCTAGTCGCTTTATTTGATTGTTTTTTGTGTGGACTTTCAGAGATCAATGTCTCTAATTTACAAATAGAAGCTTCAATCACCGGTTCTTTTCTTGATTTTTGCACTGTGCTTTGTTTATAAGGATACATACATCTTTTACTAGTACAGCTGTATAATAGAAAGAGCAATTATCGACAAGAAGCAAATAAAAGTAAATATACAAGAAGCTCAACATTATGTCAGCAATTAACCCACTCATAAAAAACCACCAGTCCCTTGAAGGGATTGATACTCTACTAGTCCAAAAAAAGAATTTGAAGGAATTCATGAGATGTTCATTTCTTTCATTTTTTTTTAACTTTCTAAATTCCTGAGAAACTCCAAACAACCAAATTTGTGAAAAAAAATATTTTCTTATATGCTTGAGTAATCATCTTCACAAGACAAGTGTTGTAATGATCATCATGGCCATTAATCCCGACACCATGGACAAGTGATCACTGAACTACTCTCAGATACTATCCTGACATACTCAAATACAAATTTTGGTTCAACAATAATTAATTTGTTTTAAATTATATATGTTGAACTGAAAGCATCTAAGGTATTTATCTTATATTCTCTACCTGTGGTGGATACAAATTCATTGATTGTATTATGCTCACTACCCATCATTGATAAAAACCAGAGTCAAAACCGTTGACATTTTTAAATCTGAGTGCTGACTGTCAACTTGTTTATCAACATGCAACTTAATGTTTGTAATGGTTTATTTCTGGACAAAATTCACTTGTATAGGTAGGTACAAGTCATGTTCATAAGTTCGATGAAGTAGAAATATGCAAGTAGTAAAAATAGTGACCCCACAGTCAAGTAGGTCTGGTTTTTAGACTTTTTCACAAAAGCAGACAGACATGGTGACAGTGCAAGACCAGCACAATTTTCATTTAGAACCAATTACATTACTGCAAGAGATGTTTGGACGTATTTTCTCATTTTGTGGAGTAGATCAGCATCACTGTAATTAAGAACCAACTACATATTGCAAAAGTGTTTTAGTGAAATGCCCATACTGTTATGACCCTCCATTATGGAGCAGCAATAACAAGATTTTCAAGATGGCTTACATGATGGCCATGTGGGATGTCAGACTGGTATCATTTTTATTTCAGGTCATCTACATTTCATAAATTGTTCCTATGTAAAATCCCAATGCTGATATGACAATCCAATCAGGGGAAAAAACAAAGTAACAAGATTTTAAAGATGGTATTCATGATGGATTTGTTAAATGTAAAATCTGCCCCATACATATTTAAGACCAACTACATTCATAATCTTTTAGTAGTTGAACACAATTAATATGACCATCTATTTCAAGAGAAGTTGTTACATGATTTTGAAGATGGATATCACTGCTAACAGACCATTCATTCTGTAGTAGCAGTAGCAACTTTTAGTATGGCAAGCATATTTGATGTTCAATGGGCACCTTGTTTTTATTTAGTATGAACAATATCTCCATGAATAAAACCATATGCCAAGCTTAATGACTTTCCTGCCAATAGTTTAGCAGGAATATTGATCAACAAATTGCTAACAGATGCCATATACATGTCCACTGCACAAAGTCTATTTGTGTTTGACCAGTAGAATTAAATTATTATGGTCAGTTGTTGTTGTTGTTGTTGTAGGGTTTAACACCAATTTTCAGCACCCGATAGGATATACATGGCGGCCAGTATTAATGGTGGAGGAAGAACCCAGGAACACCCCCCCCCCCCCGAAAGAACCACAGACTCACAAGAAGCTACTGTTAAGCTTTCTCAGACAGGTGAGTTGGCAGTGATCTGTAATGGATAGTACTTATGGCCACTAAGGGACCTTATTATGGACAGAATATCTATCAAATTTATTTCATAGGAAAAGCCATTTAAAGTTGAATACAGTTAAAGGTAATCATGCACAATGTTCCAGAATATATGGTAAGAGGAAATTCATTGACATAAGTGATATCTGATTACAAATTAACCTAAAATTACCAGCAGATTAAAATATAGTGTAAAAATAAAAACATAATTACAAATAATGCTGTTGATATTATCATGATGTGTACTTAATGCACCAAAACTTCTATGAATGACTATGACCTAAAAAGTGCACTGGACATGGAGAAGGAACAAAGGGTTAATATAAAACAAGTTCAAATACACCTTAATGACCAAGAACTTTAACAAGCTGTGCTTCATGATTGTGGTCTGCTACATTAGCTGCAGGACAGATTAACAACAAAATGTCCATTATGTCTTTTCAAATGAAACACCTAGATTTCAACCTAACATTAACTCAGACTGGTTGTTGTTGTTGTTGTTGTAGGGTTTAACGCCATTAGCACATGATAGGCTATACATGGTAGCCAGTATTAATGGTGGAGGAGGAACCTGGGAAAACCCTTGGAAAGAACCATCAATCCATAAGAAGCTACTGGCAAGCTATATCACATACCCACATTAGCTGAATCTGAGACTCGAACTGATGCAGACAGGTGAGATGGCAGTGATCCGTAATGGAGAGCGCTTTGGACCACTCGGCCACTCTTGGCCTACAGACTGTTTGTACATTGCTCAATGATGTTGCAAGTGCAATCCAATCTTTCATTAACTACCTAATTCTAAATTATGGGTATTTCCTGTACAATAAAACCGGTTTAACAATTACCTCCTGTATATGCCAAAATTGGACTTACTCTTGCTGTTTTTTGGGGGTGGGGTGGAAATACATCAAAATATATTTGTATTTTACACACTGCTTTGGACTATTATGGTTTTTGAAATTTAAATAGGGTATTTCTGAATGCTGTCTATCACAAATCATGATACCAAAAATGAGCTCACTCATGACAATATTTACCATGCCATTTAGAAAGCATCAACTTGCACAGTGACTAAATAAAGAGTAAGGTTGCACTCTGTTCTAGGACTCATGCTGACAAGTGCTGTCACTGATCATTTAAATGTCATATGATATCCTGAGCTTGTCCCATTTGACCATAATAAGTCAGAAATTTATGAAAACTTCAGACAGACTTCTAAAAATCTGTTCTTTGTATTTTAAGCACATTTATTAAATCTCTGTGCACTAATAGTTTTTCTGTGAATAATTTAACAGTAGAGTTGTGGTTGTATGGCTTAATGCCATTCTTGAGCACAAGATAGCTACAGCTACCAGCAAGCTTTCTCACGCACCCACATTGGCCAAGCTTGAGACTCAAACCCATGCAGACAGAGGTGAGATGGAATTGTGGTCCATAACAGTGGACACTTTAGCCCACTCGGCCACTTGAGGCCCCAACAGTAGAGTATGGGGAAATATTTGTTGTAATTGTAAACTGAAATCTTAATGTCACTTTCTGACAGAAAAGTGAATATCTTATTAAATTATGATTGATTCATACAATTAATGAAGAAAAATATTTGTTTTACAAGAAATGTTTTAGATCAGTGGTTCCCAACTTGTGAGCTGCAGACCCCCCCCCCTTCCCGGTGGGACGTTATTCCAAGGGGTATGTGCTTTCTCATTCACTTGAGCTTATAGTAGTACATCTATTAGCATGTGCAGGTCCACAAAAAAATTTAAAGGTAAGAAGGGATCATTAAATTCAAAAAGGTTAGGAACTGATTTAGATTTTCAAAAAATACCATATTCCAACTTTGACAATTAAATGAAATAATGAGTACTGCAGCATGGCATAAACGAAGCTTAATATTTTAAAACAAGAAATTAATATTCTTGTACTCATCATATAGTTCTTGTATGCACAAGAAAGATTACTCTTGAAATACACATCCTGATAACAATCCAGATGTTAGCTCATATTCAGGATTTTTTCATTATACTGCTTTTGACCGCTTGCAGTTTTTTTTTTAGTGGAAAGCTACCTTCATGATAGAAGAGTTGAACTATAATACAAGATTTCCTTCGAGTAGGCAAAGTATATACACTAACAAGAACAAGATAACAAAAATTAATAAAGCAAACTATTGGTTACCATTTGAAAGAACATACATTTCCTGCTGAGTTCAAAGATAAAGTTTACCCAGATAAAAATTTACAAACTTTCACACAACAGAATGGAGAATGTGTGCTAAAATTGAAAATTTTACATTATTTTATAGCCAGGCTGGTAATTTGAAATAAATATTAACCCTACAGTCTGCAGGCATGAGAATGATAGATTTCAAAATTTCTTTCAGTGTCAGAGAACTAACGTGATGATACTATGTACCTCCCTCAGAACATTTTTCAATCCGGATCATTTTGGACCAATTGGGAACTAGCTTTAATCATTACCTACAAGTAAAAAATCTCTGAAATCTGGGAATTCCCTGAAGATTCTCATGCCTGTGTCTGATTTTAATCAAAACTTAGACAAAGATTTGTGAATTTTAATATGGGTAAACAAGCATTTATAAAGCAACTTGAACCATCCGTGTTGAAATAATCAGGTCAGGTAAGGGGAAATAATGTCTTCTGTAGTACCAGGCCCCCAATGTGTAAGCTGATCCTGAAACAAGAAAGATGATGATAACAATGCTGATGATAACTGATAAAGTTTTTTTTAACAGGATCAAATATCATGATCAATCATTAGTTTCTGATAACAATTGATAATAACCTATATGACATTTTACCAAAATCTGAAATTTGGTTTTCTAAATTATCATAAGTTTATAACAGCATGAATGGCTAAGAATTGAATTTTAACCAAAATAATAGGAATCATAATCAGTCATTGGGTCATTTCAAGGAAAACTTACCAATGCCGGACCAAATCAATTAACTGGTTATCAAAGAAAGTTGTTATTGTTTAGGGTTTAACTCCATTTTTCAGCACATGGCTATACATGGAAGCCAGTATTAATGGTGGAGGAAGAACCCGGGTAAAAAAAACAAATAAACAAAAATTAGATAATCATTGTGTTGACAGTTTTGCCACCTTAATTTTGTTGACCATGACTTACTATTATCTTTTTCTTGAATGTTTACATTCTTTTTTTTAAAAAATACTTTATCAAGTGCTTAAGTTGCACAGAACATTAACATGTCTGAATTTCTGGTTCACCTGTAAAGAGCTTCACTAAGGAATTTTCTGCTCCAGATCATGCTCTCATTCAACTTTAGTGTTCACTCATTTACAACCAGCCTTTATTATAATAATTCCCATTTATTTCTGAATTACTTTAAAAATGAATAAATAATTCAATGACAAACTGTGTATTAGCATAAACGTTTTCCTTTTATCAATAATTCAACCTCAAAATAAATTACACCTGTCTTTAAGGAGTGCCTGCAACTTCAAAATTACATTACACAAGCAGCTGTCAAGACTTTATATTGTGAATCAGCAGACTACCACAAGCCTTGAATGTTTTCATCGCCAAATACTTCTTTTTTTAAAATGGACATTAATTGCCATTATATAGTTTTTATTGCCTTTAGCGACAATGGCTATTGGTAACACCAACAAGGATGGACATGCTTTAAAGAAATGTAGGTGTACTTTTCTATTTATTTCTTGATAAAAAAGCATGCAGAGACATCAAGATTTGTGATTACATAGGACAAAAACATGTGGGAAATCTGTGATGTTGTGTTCAGGGTGCAACACTAGCATAAATACATAAAATACTATTATTGCATTGATGAATTTGTCAGCCCAGTGGGAGGATGTGATAAGTTGTTAAAGTAAAGTTTGATTACTATCAACATGGTGATATTCAGCAGACTGGAGAATGGTGTGACAACTCGTTGGGTTCATAAAATTGGACCCAGAGCAAAAATGCTTCTTTACTGTGATACTGATCAAAGGTAAAACTATGAGAAAGGTGGAGGGAGACTGCAAGTAGGTGGCCTAATGCCATCATCCAAGAAAGAATAATTAACAAAAAAATAAAAATGCAGCAATGGCCCCCACCTTATGGGCTCTGATTTTCAACAAATTATTGCTCTCTGCAAGAGACTGATGAGTTCTTTTCTGTAAAATACACCTCAAGATGCTGGCAAGTGAAATATCAGAAGTGCCTTTCAGAGGGCAAAAAAGGTTGGTTTACAACACTTGTCCTCGTACATAAAAAGTGTCTCTCAAATTGACTGGTGCAGAGACTATTCCATGAAGACTGTTTGTCTATCTTAACAGGCTATTAACAAGAATATTTATCTTGGCATATCAAAGGTCAACACTTTCTCCATTATCTGACAACAAAGAGTGGAGTAAAGATGGAACTGTCACAAGAAAAAAGGGCCCAATGTGACCGGTTCTTCTGGAATCACATTTGTGCCAACTGAAATTGATAGTGCATTGTACTTTTTTCAGTCTCTGTTAGACAGGACTAATTAGGTCTCAATTCTTTCCTTGGAGAAAGGGACTTCATGATTTAGGTTTCACTGTCCTGTCTCTGTTCAAGGGGAGACAGGATTGAGGTCTTCCCACTCACCATCCCCTGATAATAAGGCTGGAGGACCTGGACATAATTTACACCATGCCTACTCCACCAATCCAAGGAGCCATGGAAAATCATTCATGGTGTCCTGGCAGAAATGGGAGATATAGCCAATTCACCACAATGTAGTGGGAGTCCCTAAGCCTTATAGGGGATGAACGGGAACATTGACATGTATCAATCCGATATCTTCCCCATGACAGGACATCATAACTCACAGCCCATTCCTCACATACAGTACCTAATAAGATCTTCATTAATATTCGTGTATTATGAAAATGAGGACAATCGAGGCAATTCAGCAAAAACAAGCTATAGTAACAACATATGCCATTCAACTAACATGAAAAGAAATAAGTGTGTGTTTGTGATTTGGATTTGTAAAGTAGCTTTAACAATTTTTTTTCAGTCATATCACTACAATGTCTGCAATGTGGCAGTTTATAGAGATGTCTAGAATGGGGCATCATGCCACAGATATGTGACATCATGCTTGACCCAGTTACATTATCCTGACACCAAGCCGATAAGTCCTAACACTAACCCCTTAATGCTGAGTGCCAAGCAAGGCAGCTGCTAGTACCATTTTTTATAAGTCTTTGGTTTAGTTCAACCAGGGTTTGAACCCGTGACCTTCCACATCCGAGTCAGACATTCTAACCACTTAGGCCACCAGAGCAGTTAGGTAATCTAATAAGTTACAAGGACACCAATTATAAACAGGTGTGCATTGATCTATATAAATTCACAGATGTACTTAATTTTTCATTTCTCACCATAATTACAATAACAGCAATGTTGCTTTCAATGTGGATGGGCCTGTGAAACATTAACTTCACTGTGGTAAGAACATAAACAATTTATGAGTTAGAAAACCAGATGGGCTGTTCTTGAGCTGACTGTTCCTTGTTACATGAAAAATTATTAACTGGTGACCCGAGGCACAAAACGCGAGATTGGTACCAGTCACCACACCCAGTGCTTGGGACCTGAAGCCCAGGTGTTCGGAGTCTGGTGTATGATGCCTGGTGAAAAAACTGTGACTGCCATCTGACACACTACCTAGTGCCCAGATATCATGAACATTTTGTTGTAAATGGTGAATGCCACTAAACTGTATTGAATAACTATATGTATGGTCAATTCAGTGGCTATTTGTCAATGAATTTATTTAATGTGTCCCTTTGCAAGTTTAACAGGGTCCCACATATCAGTATATCAATTTTTTCCAGCATGGTCTAATGTTAACTGATTAAACTTTGATCTGTCCTGATTAGATAGACTGTTGATGTGACTATCCCTCCAAATCATACCCACACATCATTGATGCTCCTGTTAGAGTTTGCAGAATAATAATGAAAGGTTAGGAACTGTTTCTTGAATCAGAGTAAAATTACTTCTAAAGCATATTATTTATTTGAATGTGTGGTTTCCTTAAGTTGACTAGGAGAGTTTATATAAACTTTTCATTTCTGACCTGTGAGAACTAACACAACAATTCTGTAATTCACTTCTAAATTTTTTAGCTCCCCAATCTCTACTCAGAATTCAAGCAGCATTGTAAAGGAATTGTGATTCTGTCCTGATTATATGGTGATAAACAAAGACAAAAAGCAGATGAGGTTGTAAACAATTTGAAATGTTTTAAGAAATGCAGCCAGTCATAACTCACAAAGCAAACAATGCAATGCTTTTTGATGCAAAAGTAGTCACTTTTCTAAAAGCGTAATAAATTCTTTAGTTTTGAATACATATTTTTTTCCCTTGATACTATTTTACTAGATAATGTCTAATATGTGATATATACACAACTTTTTATATAAATTATTTTGAGTCAAATTCTTAAGGCGGCAGGGAAAAGTTTTGTAAACTGTTAAAACTTCAGGCTATGTTTGACTTTTTCAGCTATGATTGTTTCTTAATTAAAGATATAGAAATACAATGTATTTGTGAACTAGGTGATTAGGGCTTTTGTAGTTCTTGAAACTGATGTCAGGTATGTACATATCCCAAAGTTACTCTGCAGTATGAAGATAAATACATTGCAATAGTCAGATAAGAAGAGCTAGTCCCCCCCCCTCCACCAGTTAACGGGTGGTTTCAGAGCAAGTAGAATATCCCCAAAACAGCTTGGATGACTACTTTAATTTGTATCAGCCTGTGTAGTACATAATGTTTTGCAGAATAACAGTAGTAATAATAATAATAATAGTTCCAGAATAATATTATAGTCCAAATAATAACTACTTTCTGTTTCCATTGAACAGTCCCAACTGATGTTTTTCCCCTCAAGTAATATCTAAGTACAGCATAAAACACATTTGCAGACTTACAAGAGGAACACAATAAGTCAGAATGACTCCAAAAATAGGAATTAATCTGATTACTCGGTTCTATCAACTTATTATTGGATATTGTCAGCACATATGTAAGCATCTATTTATAGATCCTATGTAAAGAAAATTATGCTGCTAACAAACCCTAGTCATGTCAGCAAAATCTAAGTAAAGATAATCTAAACAATTTACAGCCAGGAATAAAAACTACAAAAATTAAATAAAAACATGTACTTAAGTTACAAAAAAATGAAGTCATAAAAAAGACCTCCATCAAGGGGGCTGACAACTTTTGTCCTTTTGTCAATTATCCCACCCATGTGAAAGTGGGCAATTTCTATATCCTGGAATGAGCCATGGACCCTCGACTACTGAAGCTGGTGACCTCCTATATCAGGAAGTGCCATGGACCCCTTCTTGGAATAGAGGGGATCTTCCAGTAATGAACAAGATTGAATGCCTCAGCACAAAAATGACTATGTAGTGCCTACTACAGGTAAAGTTCCAAATATGTATAATAAAAAAACTGCACAAAAATTTAGGATGATAAAACCTTTTGAATAAATGTATATATGAATTACATGATAAATACAAAACATGAAGATACTAAAATTATATAAAATGTATAAAACATAAAATATGTAAAATAAAAGAAAAAGGTAAAACTTGTAAAATCATTCAAACAGTGTTAAAATGTGTTGTCATGAAGAGGAAGAAAGATGTCAATTGTTTCTGTTTATAAGGCAGCAGAGTTCCATCAAGTCCTTCCCTGGTCAGGCCAATGACAACAAAGAGTACAACCAACAAAGATTACACATGCAGTAAGAACATGGTATGCAAGTGGGGTTATGTGTCTCAAGCTTTCTTTCTAGGACAACATTTACTCAAACCTTAAGGCATATCGAATGTTGCAAGGAAATTTAAGAAATAAACCCAAAATACAGAACAGTAATTGGATAGATAATACTTATCCTCACACCTGTTAATTACTGAGAGATGGAAAAGGAAAAAGCACTGTTTCACTAACAAGGTATTCAAAACCCTCAAATTCAAAGAAAAGGGAGACATACATGTATACTTTAATATTAGTCAGGGATTGAAGAGAACATATTAAATACAACACCTAAACAAAAGGACATAAATGACTTCAGAAATAGCAAAAGACAACTTGATGATGAAAGAGACTGCACCAAGTCCAAATAAATGCTGGATGTTATTCTGTAAATTGACTGGGATCATGGTTTTTCTTCTAAACCTCCAATTACCAACTGTAGGGAATAATCTCCTTTTACTTGTGAGTAGCACCAGAGAAAGTTATAGCCACACAATAATATATGGTAATGTATTGCTGCTATAACTGTAGCATTAGGTTTCTAGAAATTAATATGTAAAATTGTAATTTCAAAACTGATGTTTCTCACCTGTGGCAGGAACAGACATATGCTTGCTAAGTTGAACATGACCACCTTGCTCTTACTTGTCTGCAAAGAAAAGATAAATCTGATTCATGTATGCAAAACACTAGAACCAGGTAAAGCAAAAACATGGGAACCACGGTATACTGCACTCTTTCTGGGCATACTGCAATTATATTAGTGACCAACACTTTAATATTTATGGGCAGGATTCTGATACTTTTTCTTTTTTTCAAATTCATGCTTTGTCAAAAGCTGGAACAAATATAACAAATTGGCTGTTAATTGTTGTACAAGTTACTATAGACTATAGCTGACAGCCTACGAAAGGCATTGTGCTGACTTTAGCGAGCATACTGATAAAAGTTACAAGTGTTGACACTAAAGCCTACAATTTACTAGCCACACTAATAATAAAATAAGCAGGGCTACTTTGAGTGGGATGCCAAAACCATGTGGCATGTGTCAAATATGTGATTAAAGTATTGTTAATATTATTTGTAATTTTCAAATGTAATTAGTGAAAATACAACTGTTTGTATTTTTTAAACATCTTGATCTTGTTATGAAAAACATACTGTTAATATCATCATATTTATCAGGAATTAATTTACTAAAGGAATCTACCAAAGTACTGGTACAGTGAAAAAGTACAACTGCCTCCCCCCCCCCCCAATCAAACTGTTAACACATTAACCCCTAGCGACAAGTTTACAGGGCATGAAGTGGTAGCCTACTTTAAAGATCTGTAGCATTAAGGTCATGCATGATACACTAAAGTGGGCAGTATTATAGAAAAGAAGACAGATTTAGCTCTACAATGATAGCAAATAATCTGGACATTTTAGTTGCACTACAAAATACAGACAGAAAAAACTAATATTTTGGACCTGTTTTGAATCTGATTTTCTGTCCAGATTTTATACTGTTTACATTTTGAATAGTCTTCTCCATACAACATTATGAGTACAATAAGCACCAAAAAACAGGAAAGAAAAAACTCCAACTTTTATCTTCTGCTCATGCGCCAGAGCAGCAGAGAGGGTGAACCCTACAACGTTTTTAGACAAAATTTGATTGAAATCCTAAAACGAGCCGTCCTATAATCTCATTTCAACCAAAAAAGGGGCGAATCCTACAACGTTTTCAGACAAAAAAAATTGATTGAATCCTTAAAACGATCCGTAGGATTTCGTTGAAATCTACGAAATCTCATTTTAACTAAAAAAATGAAAACGAAGATTTTTACGATTTTTTAATTAATTTTGGTCGCAACTTGTTGTCATCCACCCTCTCTGCTGCTTAGTGATTTCATCACTGGGTTGACAAAAAATAATAAATGATTTGATCCAGTCTTTATGATGAAAGTCCTTAGGACGAAAATCATTTAGGATCTCACAAACAAACTAATCACTAACACCTCTTCTTGTAAATCAATCAGATTATTTGACTGGTCGGTGAGTTTGAAATTAATTCTGGTTAATGAATTATTATGGCATCGCATGTAGACAGGATTAATTGGGTTTTCAATAATTAGGTATCCTGGAGGAGCTGTTGGTGCAAATGAATAGAGAATATATCCTTGCTGAGCTTGATTTGATTGCTCTAGATTAATTTGATAGCTTCCTTCGATAACATCACATACTAAATTGAGCGCAATCACCGATGAAATATTCACGTTGAACGGAGCGATATGCCTGCCGCCACCATCTGGGTCATTATTGTGTTTGAGGATTTTTATTTCCCCTGATGCTGTTTTTTTCCATGCATCATGAATTATTTTAAAACCAACATCGATGGTGTCACTGAGAAGTTTTTTTAGTTCTGGTACGTTATATCCTGGTAGTTTGAATGTGGGGATATCTTCAACGCGGATTTTATAGTCTAATGCAAATTCTGTTCTCGATTTTGGGTTATCTTCATCTAATATATCCTGAATAATTTTTAGGTTAAATGTTTCCATATCGTCGATAATTTTATTGCATGTTTCTACGACGCTGATAAATTCATCTCGGGTGAGAGAACCGGATTTAAGAGATATTAACAACAGTGAAAAATCATTATTCATTGCTGTGAAATTTTTAACGATTTCAGGTTTTTTAGCAAAAGGATACTCTGACAATGATCTACCATCCGCCTTTTTTTCGAATATGAAACCAAAAAAATCTATAGTGAATTGGTGATCTTTATAACTCCTTATTGGATTATCAGGTTTTATTCTGTCGGTGATATAATCAGTTTTTTGTGGTTCTGGTAAATCAACGGTTTTTCCCCCTGGTGGTAATTCAGGCCATCCTAATACGGTTCTAATAGAACTCTGATAGATATCTACGACGTATCCTTCTGTACTTATCTCAATTGCGGATGATAGCGTCGGTTCATGAACTGTTATAGCGATTTTTGATTCTTTTCCAGTAATCGATTTTATTCTACGCGCGAATTCATCATTGATTTGTTCGATTTGGTATGACCCTGTTGGTATCGAAACAACTTTCCAGTCTGGGGTTCCGTCGGGTTTATTCTCATTTGCAAACACTAAAGAATTATTGGGTTGTTGACCACCAAATGATTTTGATCTGATATTAGGCCAACTGTGATACACTCGTAGTTTTGCTAGCGCTATCTCCTTCACTGGGACCGGAGAGGGGAAATTCACACTGAATTCTGGATTCGTTGATGTTATTGATATCATGCTTGTTTGTACTGGGTTCGTGTTCTCCACTATTCGTTGAAGTAATTCCTGCGGTGTTGTCATTGTTATTATACTCATGATTTATTTCTAATTTTGGTATCGAGGAATCATAAATACTGACCATCACTGAGAACTCACAATCTGGTATGGTTGATATTATTGAGATCATTTTGTTTTTTGGGTTCGTGTTTTCTAATTCCATCGATGTTGTCATTGTTATTATATTCATGTTGTCGCTCTAATTTCGATATCGCGGAATCAAAAATACTGACCATCGCTGAGAATTCACTATCTGATATAATCGTATTATCGAGTGACGACGATATCATCAGGGATAACTGCGAATATGCGGTTGATGCAATATGAAATTGAAGTAAGTAATTCTGCAGTTTACTCTGGCTGCATGATGATATCTTTTTTGCTATCCCGGTTGATATACCCCCGATTGTAGCCACCGCAGAAATGCAAATTGGAACTACGACCGGGGCAATCATTGTAACCGATGCAAGTATTATTCCGGCGCCAGTGAGAACGCTTGACACCGAGTATATAATAATATCAATTGCGGTGATTCTTCGTCGGTATTTTTTTATTTTTATTTGATACTCCTCAGTGAGGGTTTTGAGTCTATTTTGAAATTCTCTGACCTGATCATAGCGACATTGCGTTGATGAAATCATTGTTATTTTAAAAAAGCTAGCGTTTTCAATTGTGAAATCCGAACGATTTAGTTATTTACTTAAATCCGCTACGAATTCCACATACCATGTTACTGGTGTCCCAACCAAACTTTTATCAGTAGCTGTTATAGTGAACTTTTCAGTTGTATCCTTGTCGATGATCGTTGAAATCGTATTATTAACCCCGGATGAACTCAACGATGAAATATTAAATTGAGCCGTTGTCACCAGTGTTAATCGATAAATACCTTTAACGGTTGCAGTGATATCTAATTTGTTGTTTGTAGGTGTCCACACAAATGATCCGTGTTGGATTGTGTACACGACGTTGTTGGTTTTCTCATGAGGAATTTTTGTTTTTTCAATGATTGTTATCATCCTCGAAAAATCACCTTTGACGGCTTCGATGAAGTTTTTCGTCTCATCGATGGATTTTTTAATATCAGGGAGTTTTATTTCAATTTTATCTAACGGGGTTCCAATAAATTTATCAATGATATTTCTACGAAATGATGTAAACTGTTTTCCGTTTTCTTCAATTTTAGATTCAAGTGTTGTTAGTACAAACAGAGAATTGTTTAACTCATCGTTGATAGTTTTTAATCGATCTGTAATCGTCGAAACGATTACACCCGGTTTGAGTTTACCCTGATCGGAAAATAACGCAACGGTGTTCTCGATTGCGTTTTGTTGTTTAACCAAAATATCATCCAGAGAAATATTACTGGTTTTCAATTTACCCTGTTTGTCTTGAAATACAACTATTTCGTTCGGGTCAACACTTGCTAAATTTAACGTCTCAGCTATTTCATCTTTGATTAGTTTTTTTACATCCTTGATAGAATCAGGGGGTGCAGTGCCATCGGGTTTGGGTTTCAATGATCTCCCCCAAATATCAATCATGTTATTGTAAAACTCTTTCTCTCTTTAAAATCGTTTCAATTTCCAGCGATTACTAGTGTATTCATTCACGACAACATGTGGTGGTTTTCCGCTTGGGATACTCAAGGAGTTAGAAATAGCGTCAAGGACATTTAATACTTCGCTGCCACATATTGGTGGGTCAATCATCGTTTGTGTTGGTAGCGTAGAATACCAAGTCTTCATTGGAAGGGTTTTTATATAACGCAAAAACTCTTTTGGTGGGGCTAATCCATATGAATCAAAATAGACAATCCCACGTGGATCAATAGCGTATGTAACCCAGTGAGTTCCGGGTCCGGTGCTGTTATCTAAATTAATGATTCCGGTTTCAACGCTGTTTGGTTGATGTGGTAATTGATCTTTCATAAAGACACCTCTAAAGTTTTTAATCGCTAGTTTTTTAGCAGCATCCATTAAATCAAAATTGGACATTGGAACCATAGGTTCGGAAATCGAAGATTTCTGAATTAATAAATCGTTCCTGGTAGTCTTAGACCCTTTCCGCTGTACCACGAATACGGGGTTCCTGGTAGTCTTAGACCCAATCCGTGAACGGATCGTCCCTTTTTTTTATATCCTTTCCCAGTTGCCTTCTTTAGTGCCATTCCTGCTGCAGTACCAACGGCTCCTAACGCTGCCGCTTTAGCCACCGCTGGGGCAGCCGCTGCAATCAATGCTGGTATCGCAGCTAACAACGGGAATATACCGCCTGTTTTAATCATATTTTTGATAGCAGCCGCAGAGAGAGTAATCTGAACACCTTTTTTGGCTGCAAGTGCATCATTGAAATGTTTCACCTGACGAGTTGTCAGCGATAGTTTATTTGCACCACCAGTCATTTGGTTGGGTTTCAACGTGATTGTGGTTCCACATTTTTTAGCTGATTCCGATTGCAATTTTTTTAATTGACCGGGAGTTAACGCAACACTAATAACACTATATGACATTATACATAATAGATTGATTCTAAATCGAGAAAATCGTTTACGATTTCAATTACATGTTTTTGAAAATCAAAGATTTTCTACTGGGGCATCTACCACTCTCATTCTTCCTCCAACACCTTCAAGTAGCATTGATTTATCACTGAGAATGACAGCAACCGCTCTATAATCAGCAATAGCACCACGAGTCACATTAGCTCTAAAATGTATATCAACAACAGATTGTCTCATCAAATCGAGATGTTCCAGTGAGAAGTAATAGATCGGATACAGATTTTTAAAATCATATTGTGATATTTGCAAACCAGTATCCACATTTTGATCGCGTGCCATAAATGACAACAGACGATGATAAACTCGTGCGATATGATTTTCTGTGTAATTAAGTTGTATATCCTCGGATGGTTCCTGTTGGCCGTTTATTCTCAGTGAGACGTCTTTCACACCTAATTGATCAAATATCATATGACTGAAACGTTGATCGCCAACTCGTGCGTTATCCTGTAACGCAATAAATATATGACGTGGCGCAGCGACACCTTGTTTTGATGCTAGGTTCCAAGTGAATAACCCGTTGATATTTGATTGTTTAACATCTGTACTCACGGTTAGCCAACTCAACAACGACTTTCCTCCCTGGTCCATAAATGATAGTAATCGTTCTTCTGCAGTGATTGCTGGAGTCAACACTGGCATCCACAATGATATTTTTGTTAAATTGACTTTACCGGCATCATCATTTATATGTGCTGCAGCTGGGTTTGCTGGAATCCTCCAGATTGCGTCATTATCATCACTCTTTCGTACAAGCGATACTGTATGCTTCGCTCCATAGATAACTTTTCTGACGTTTCTACAGAATCCAAATATATGATGCAGTGGAATCGCGCATGAAAATGATTTACGCCCTACTCCCAACATTGAGTTTCGTGTTGCAGCTCCTAGATTGAAATTAGCATCGTTGTTTATAATCATATCCTCGGCATCAATATTAGCGGTGCCAGCATTATTCTTTGGTCGTCTTACAACAAATGGATTTCCTCCAGCGGTATTCTTACCATCTTTTGCAAACATCATAGAAGGTCCTGCTGATCTTGTATAATCATCGGAATATCTCGCTAACCCGATTATTGTTGTAGCCACATCAACATCGCGATCTATCGACTCGATTTCTTTTCCATCAATGAGATATCTAGCACTCTCAAATAGCGCCATGATACCATTATTGACAAAACCGACTTGAGTACCAGCTGGATACGGTGCTGGTACAGCAGGAGTATCAGCAGCTGTTACAAGTTCTCCTTCTACTTCAATAAACGCTTCACAGGGTAGAAAGTATTTACTGGTATCATGGACTTGAAGATCAATTCTTGCTCGACTATTTGAGTCTATGGCATGATAGGCGTAATATTGATAATCGCGTACAGAATCATCCTTGCCAACTGGGGCGTCTATATCAAATGCTGGATCACGTGACTGTTTGAACATTTTATTCTATTTATCAGAGTCTAAATCGCGATTTCCCATTTCATCGTCGTAGTTTTTTAAAGCCACTTCCTGCTATCATGTTTGCAATATTGCTTTGGTCGGGGGTTAAAACCATCGACGCTAATTTTTCATCTACTGCGTTATTTATAATTCTACTAACACTTGCAGGCATTTCCGCTGTAGACGGTAACGGTTTTGAAAATCCTTTGGATTTCATCCGTGATTTCACTAATGATGTTAATTTATTCTTCGCAGTTGAAAACGCTTTTCCAGCAAGATCTCCAACAGCACCAATACCCTTATCACGAATAACATCAATTGCTTTCATTGATAATTGTTTAGCCAACGGCATCACTTTTGGAGCCATTCTCGCAAATAATCCTAAAATGGTATTGCCTAAACCATCTCCGTAGTATGCTCTATAAACCGGAAACCGTGAATTAACTACGTAGACGGGGGTTGGTTTATCATGATTGTAGTGTATGATCATTATTTGAAATCAGAAACAATTTTTCAATTGTAAAACAATTTATCAATTAATCACTGTGATACCCACTTTCCACTAACTCGCCAATGAAATCTCGATATGTGCTGATATCCATGATACCACCCTGAAATAATCGTCTACAGATATCAGCTGCTTCATTAATTATTTCCGGTGAGTTATTTCCAGCTCGGAACCCTCCTACAAGAACCTCTAATCGTGATATATCACTGAGAACACTACCAGGACATGAAACGCTAGCGTTTCCAACTAGACCACTCCCAAGAAATTTCTTCTCATCGTATGGCTGTCTTATTTGGAGTTGAAATTTTCTTTTGAAGTCTCTGTAGTCCTTCATCCTTCTATCTAAACTCCCAGTATTTATTTCATACACTATATCAGCCCATTCATTATGTGACATTCTATAATCCGAATAATTGTCCGTGAAAAACTTCTCTTGTGAATCATAGCTGTTAGCAGCGAATTCACCTAAATTGTCTATATCCTCGTTGAGAATTTGTTGTTTAGCGCTCTCGGTAAATATAATTGATTTAGGTAGTCCACTAACTAGTTCTTCCTGAAATCTTTTAAATTTTCGTTCTGAAGCGGTTGATATATCCTGAGGAAGTGATTGCAAGGATTTTTTTGTTTGTTTAGTTCTTTTTGCTATTTTTTCTAACACAGGAATAAGACCCTCTTCTTTTCTTTTACCGTCAGGATCATCTCCCAGTATAGCACGCTCTATCCCCTTCGTTGCTGTAGTTACTGGTTTAAACAATTCTTCAGATCCCGCAGCAAAATCAGTCTGAAAACTCTGTCGTTGTTGCAGTTTATTCCGTACAGAGTCACGAATTGGTACAAATCTCCTGATTGCATCTAATCGTTCACGAGCCAATCGGGTTGTTAATGCTTCATTGACCATTATTTGAAATCAGAAACAATTTTTCAATTGTAAAACAATTTTTCAATCCCGACCTAACACCATCGGATGGTCATGAAAGTGTTATTTCATCCTATAACGGCTTCTATCAATGATGGCGAAAGTGTGATAATTGTATATAAAAATAATTAATATCACACTTCGCCATTCTATTTTTGATCAATCCGAAAAAGCCATCAATTTTTTATTCACTGTTTCTGACATTTTTAATCAAAAAATGCTAAAAAAAATGAAAATCTCTATGAGGGACGGTCACAATCAAATAATGATAAATGGTCGGGCAATCAAATAATGATAAATGGTCAATCAAAATTGTTCATTTTCTTGAATTAACGCCCGTAGGTGTCTAACTTTAGAGTTGACTTCTTTTTTCAATTCGTATTCGTACCCCAATTCTTTTCGTATTCGTTCTACGATGGTATACAACGGAGCGAACACACTTACGTCACTGGAAAATGCGAGAGAGTCCTTAATAGAATTCTGAATTCTTTTGATGAGCGCATACTTCTTTGGTAGCATATATTTATTGTTGTTAACTCCGTATTCTATATCCTGAAAATCAGACATGATTTGATCAGGATTTAACCCATCTGATAGTTCAATATCCCAACCTTTCAATTTTGAAATCTCGGATATGATGCTATTCATGTTTTCAGAATTCATTATTCTATAATAATGATATATTTCTAAATGAAAAATATGACGTATTAGACATAACTAAATCGAATTTTTTGTCCCGTCCCCTTTGAAATAGCCGATCGACAAACCCCCTCTGCAACATATCGTACAGAGGGTCTACAAATATTGAAATACTTGCCGGCTTCATATATTGATTTAAATACTTTTTCTTCGTTAGTTATTGTATTCAAAGATTTCACAGGTCTCGCTTTTTTCGAGTATTTCCCAGTCCCCCCTCGTTTGGTATTTTCACTATGTGTAACAGCCTGCAGATTTGATAAAGAATTGTTCTTCGGATTAGAATCAATATGATCAATAACAAAACCATCTTTGATCAATCCATGGAAACACTCGTACACGAAACGATGATTGTAATATTTCTTCTTTCCAACAGTAAAGAACAAATACCCCATACCATTATCCCACCCAACTGGGTTCTTCAGTCTACGGTTTCTTACAACACCATCACTGGATGCTTCATAATTTGTACTCACAGGGTGCTGTCTGAATTCTTGGGTCATTCTTATACTATACTATTTGTCTAATTCAATGACTGATCCATTTGCAGGGATTCATTATACATAAATCTTTCATTTAGACACTTGTTTTTAGTATAGCATGAAAGAGTTCAAGAGATTGACTTCGAAAAATGCTGAATTCAATGCTGATAAGGAGTTTAAGAGATTATTAAAAATCAATCCTAGATTTAATCTCGATAGACCCAAAAAACGTATCAAACGTCCAAGAGACGGAAACATGAAAGAGTTTAAGAGATTATTAAAAATCAATCCTAGATTTAATCTCGATAGACCCAAAAAACGTATCAAACGTCCAAGAGACGGAAACATGAAAGAGTTTAAGAGATTATTGAAAATCAGTCCTAGATTTAATCTCGATAGACCCAAAAAACGTATCAAACGTCCAAGAGACGGAAACATGAAAGAGTTTAAGAGATTATTAAAAATCAATCCTAAATTTAATCTCGATAGACCCAAAAAACGTAACAAATTTAATCTCGATAAACCCAAAATCCTTCGGATTTCAAAAGCGTCCAAGAAATTATCCTGGAAAGATGCTCAATTCAATCTCGATATAGTTTCTAATACACCCAAGAATACAATTCTTGATAAAGCCATGATTAGTAAAATCAGAGACTGTTTTAATGAATTCAAACGTGATGGAGCATCCTATTGTTGGTCAACATTTCGAATTGATGGTGTTGTTGACGCTACCATGAATGATGAAAAAGCAGCAGTGATAATTTCACGTGTTGGGGAAAAACGGTATTTTTTCCGAATTAAATTCATTATCGAAGTCGATGGCAAATGGATTATTAGGGATAAATTTGAACCAATCCTCAAGAATAAAAAAGCTGTCATTGTGAGTAGAGATTCCAAACCAGGGATTCTAACCGGCATTGACAAACCATACTATGAAAGATCTTATCCCGTAACAGCAATGGTTTATGGGCTATATCCGTTAAATGATAAACCCGATATCGCAAAACTAGCTCCTATGAAATATTCGTCAGGGCTTAATTGTGTAGCAACACGGGTAATGGAGCACTTCACAAATGCATCCCGAGGAAATAAACTAACTGATCTGCGACGTAGGAAAATAACCGAATGGGAACTGACAGTGAAACAGCATGGTGCAAAGATTTCTGATATAGCTAAGTTAGAAACATCATTAAGATTTCCAATAACAGTTATGACGATAACCGGAGAGGTTTTATACGAACCGAAATATAACAAAAATGGAGCACCAATACAGATTATTGATCATAACAAACACGCGTGGACACCTGCGGTAACAGTATTTCCACGAGAACGAACCGTGAAATATATCCCACCGGAATTTTCCGGGAAATTAGTCGGGGATGTTTTCTATGAAGAGAGATTATTTGATGCTATTAATGCGTTGTGTAAGGATGATCCTGTGTCAGTGTGGTTACTTAGAAGTGATGAAGATCCCGAAATAGGATTCGATCAATTTGTAAAACCAAATGGTGAATTATATCGCGTTGAAGAATTAGATAATAGAATGAGAAAAATCGCTAGTGATTTTTCACCGGAGAATTCCCATGAAAAACTACTCACGGATAGTTTTACTATTCCATCAGTGGTAGCTCACTTCGCAAGAGAAAAAAACTCATGGCGTCCAACACGAAGTGATTTTCTCGAAGATGTTAAATTGAGTTGCGTCGAATTTGGTCATGGAGGACTGTGGAATACGAAATACTCACTTGATGGTATGATTTCAATTGATATAGCCGCGTGTTACCCCGGAAGTTTTCTCGGATATGGGGAATGCGCTGAGTACTTCAAACGATTTGGACACCCCACGCATGAAATGACTCGTGTTGCGATTAATGGACCATTGCCTGATTTTGATTTAACCGGATTCGCTCGTGTGATATCATTTGAATTAGCGTCAGGATTACATCCGTGTAGTTATGTTTGGCTCGGTAGACACCTATCTGAAAAGGCCTGGATGCCAATAGTGCTATTGAGATATATGATTGATTGTGGTATGCTAATATCGTTGATCATCGGTGAAGCGATTATATGCTATCGAGCTCAGAAAGAAGTTTGGCTACCACAACCCGATCTAGATCGTATAATCAGCGAACAGCGAAAACAATTCCCTGATTTCAATGAAGAACAAATCATAAATTGGTCTAAGAAGTTATTTGAAATTAAAAAAGAACAAGCAAAAGATTTTGGACGAAGAATAATCGGTAAATTCACTCAAGGTGGACGGTACGACAACGCAAAATATTCTTCGCGGTTGATCATAGATGTCGCTGAATACGATTTTATTGTAGCGGATTTAATGAAACAGGGAAAACTTGTATCCCGTAAGGATGCTTTTCTATCCAATGGTGAGAAAATGGGTACGGTTGTTACCTACTGTGATGGATATAATTCCCAGTACACACATTTGAGAAGTTCAATGCTAGCCTATGCTTCTATTAATCTATTTTCGATGATAAATAGATTTCCTAATACCGCGGTTAGAGTGGCCACTGATTCGATGTATATACACAATAAGTACAAATCAGCTGTAGCTAAATTCACAGATCCCGAAGAAAATTGGGGGCGTTGGCGATTTAAAAAGGAGATGCTACATGAGTATTGTGAATCCGCAGACGTTGCCATGGATGATAAATATCTTTGTTGTAACCGTATTGAAATTCAATCAGAATTTTCTAATGCACCACCGGTATCTGATCCAATCTGTAGATATAAAACAGTTTATTTAAACGGTTGTGGTGGGTCAGGAAAGACAACTCGTGCAATTGAATTATTTCGTCGTGGTGGAAATACTTGTATTTCTACTAACATGATTGTGCTAACACCGACTCACAGACTCGCCAGAGAGATGATACAGCGAGGGGTAAATGCCTGTACTTATCACAGTTTTTTTCGATGGAAGGGTGACAAATGGACTCCTGAGCGTATGGGTGATAAATTCATTCCTGAAATCATAATTTGGGATGAAATATGCACAGTGTCATTAGATGTATTACAAATATTTCTCGAGTGGTTGTTAAACAAAAACACAAAAGTCGTCATGTGCGGTGATCACGGCCAACCACCACCATTTGTCGGTGCATCTCCACATGAATGGCTAAGGGGTTTTGTAGACTACTATGAAGAAATCACCACTGATTATAGATCACTTGATGAACGATTACGAGAATTTAAGAAACTAATTAGATTACAACCGGATAGAATCCAGTGCGAAATAGCGCGTGAAGTGATTTCAGAAACTCAAATAAACGATTTCTGGGAAACATGGAGACCAAATGATTTGATAATTGCAAGTAGAAAAATAGTCAGGGATACACTTCAGATGAAGTTATTTGAATTGCATAAAGAAAAATTTGCAACGCTTCCAGTACCCCTTTGTTATAGGCCATCGGATACACGAAAACAGAATATTGAAGTTGATATTCCAGGACAGAGTGAAAAACAAATTCTCGTATTAAATGATATTGTGCTGGTTGATATCAATGTCGTTGAAGATGCATTGCGTGCTAATAAATCCCCATGGACGCTAGGATACGCAGCAACAATACACTCTTCACAGGGATTGACTATATCGGATACAATTGTTTGGATGGTGGATAATCACATCGAATGGTCGAATTTAGTCTATCTCGCAGTATCCAGAGTACGAAAAATAAATCAACTTCGAAGAGTTGTTTTCGATGATAATGACACAACAATAAGTGATATTGATGTTAGCATCATTAATAAAAAACTCTCCGGTTACAAACAACAGGACAAAAAAAAACAACGAGAATTTGATATTGATGCTAAATTAATAATTACGCTGAAGAAACAACAGAATAATCACTGCGCGAGTTGCAATTGTATAATGCGTTGGCAGTATTCGGATAAGGATCCTCGCCAATTCACCGTAGACAGAAAAAATAACAGTCTCGGTCATGTCAGAAATAATGTGATGTTGACTTGTCTTGAGTGCAATAGACGCAACGGTGCTAGTTAAGACCATGCGGTGGCAATTGAGTATCCTCGGGAATTACCTGTAGTTGTTGTCGAGTAAAACCCCGCTGAGGGGCAGTTGAATCCAGTTTATAGATTGCTGGTCTACCAGTTGATCGTGTTATACTAGATATCTTATGCGTAGTGACGCTCCAAATAGGATCAGTAGCCCTTTTTCTACCCCCTTCAAGCTCTCCTGGTTCGTATAAGTACCTCACAATGACATTACTACCAAGAATTGGTTCTTTGAAATCTTTTTGTGGTTGTACGGGTATTGACTTCTTTTTAATCGCGTTGATAGGTTTCATGTTGATTGTTCTAGTAATCTCGTTATTCAGTGCAGTAATCACAGATGGTAATCTTTTAACCCATTCACGCGATCGCTTTTCTTGAATGAATTCTTTTGCATATTGATATCCAAATAACCGTTCAGCAATCGTCCGATTAAATCGTTCTACAATGGCCTGATCGCGATGTAGCGCAGTATGCCCTCGTCGTATGGTGACATTATGATGTTTCATTGTAGATAATACTGCACCCTGAAATTCCTTGCCAGGATCAACCTGCAATAGATTTGGCCAGTGCAGAGGACCTCGTCGATAAATCCTTTCAAATGCAGAAGCAACTTCAGTGGCTGATTTTGTTTTTAACGGTTCTGCTTCTTTGTATCGACTTGCAATATCAACTACGGTTAAAGCGTATTTGTAACCACGATCATGAGGTAAAAATAATATATCAGCCTGATGAACTTCATTAGGAGCGGTCACATCAAAATGCGAGAATTGAATTTGTTTAGGCGGTGGTAGATAAATTTGCCATAGTGCCTGTTTGGATAACCAATTAGCCGCAGTGGTTTTTTTCACTTTTGCAGCGCTAGCGAGTTTATGGACTGCTGATTTACCCCTCCAGTATCCTCTTGGGGAATAATAAATTGATTCCATATTATTAATTACCGGCACCTAACATCAATTTGCTTTTCATAGCCGATTTTATCAAAAATGAAGCCAATTTTTCTTTGAAGGATTTATCAGGAATAGCATTTAACGCATGAATTAATTTCACATCTGCTAGATGCCTGTGTTGCAAATTGCTGCTTTTATAAGCAACATCATGAAGGTGACAGGCCTTATCAATGGCGTTTATTGGTTCTTCACCGGGGTTGGGTTGATTTTGATTATTGAGTCTGATATCAAGTCTGGTTCCCGGTCCACAGTAGCTATATCCGGGAAGGTGCTTTTCTCCGGGGTACTTTGCCCATGGGGTTCCAGGGAGCTTTGCCAATTTGGCTGCGATATCACCTCCTCGTTTTTTTTTAAATCAGATTTCATAGACACAAATCTAAATTTCTTTGTACCACATTGCATGCATTTACCAGAAAGCGCTGATCGGTTATTTTTAGTTGTAACCGTCGTCACATCTTCTGTGCCAGTACGCGTTTTGCACTTCACACAATATAGATCCATAATTTATGTATAGAGATATGGATATAATTGATTTTTCAGCGACTAAAAGAAGAGAACCGGTTAAGCATCATGCAGCGCTACCAAACTCTATCCGGATGATTATAATCGGGCCATCTGGATCCGGTAAAACGCAATTGTTGCTCAATTTAATAATGAGATGGATGAAATGGGATAAGTTGTATTTAATTGCCCCTAGCGTAGATGATCAACGATGTTATGAAGTGCTAAAAGATTTTAACGACAGCGCGGTAGAAAAATCCGGAGAGGGTATTATTGAGTTTATAACCGATATCGATGAAGCACCGAGCATTGATGATATTGATGGAGATATTAACAATTTAGTCGTATACGACGATATAATGTTGGATAAACAAAAAAATCCTGCTAGAATATTTTCCCGTGGGCGTCACAAAAACACTGACGTGATATATGTCACTCAACGCTACACTCAGGTTCCAAAAGTCATCAGAGATAACTGCAATATTCTTTCTGTATTCAACGGCGTTGATACACATACGCTACGAAATATTTGGCAGACATGGTGTTCTGATATGGACTTCAATCAATTTCGAGATTTCTTTAGTCATGCTCAGTCAAAACCACACGGATTCGCAACAATAAATTTGCATGATCCTCGGACACGATATCGTATCGGACTGGATCAAATATTCGGTTAAAATCATTTTATTATTTTTTGTTAACCCAGTGATGAAATCACTAAGCAGCAGAGAGGGTGGATGACAACAAGTTGCGACCAAAATTAATTAAAAAATCGTAAAAATCTTCGTTTTCATTTTTTTAGTTAAAATGAGATTTCGTAGATTTCAACGAAATCCTACGGATCGTTTTAAGGATTCAATCAATTTTTTTTGTCTGAAAACGTTGTAGGATTCGCCCCTTTTTTGGTTGAAATGAGATTATAGGACGGCTCGTTTTAGGATTTCAATCAAATTTTGTCTAAAAACGTTGTAGGGTTCACCCTCTCTGCTGCTGCCAGCAAAATAACCAATGAAAAACATTTTTATAGTATAACTAGGCATTTGTCTAATGGAAAATTGCTTGGAAGTCGATGTATTCCGAAATAGTCCCCAAAACGTGTTTCATACTCGCATTTCATGTGAAAACAGCAAGTCTTCTATTGGCCCCGAGTGGCCGAGAGGTCTAAAGCGCTGTCCGTTACGGACCACTACCATCTCACCTCTGTCTGCGTGTGTTCGAGTCTAAGATTCGGCAAATGTAGTTATGTGAGAAAGCTTGCCAGTGGCTTCTTGTGGGTCGGTGGTTCTTTCCGGGGGTTGTCCGGGTTCTTCCTCCACCATTAATACTGGCCGCCATGTATAGCCTATATTGTGCTGAAAAATGGCGTTAAACCATCAAAAACAAAACAAAACAAGCAAGTCTTCTTGTGGAAGCATTAACTGAACATGATTTTCTGTTTGGTGGCATATTCAAGATCAGATTGGTATAATTTCTATTTCATACCAACTAGACATATCACAAGTCTCTTGGTGAAGTAAAATACTGATATAGTCAGCCATCTAGGAGAAGTAATGATAAAAAGATCTGAAAGATCTACAATGTGGTAGTCATGTCATATTAGAAGTTGGATCAGCACCAAATTAATTTATGGCCAACTAGACATCTTTAAAAATTCCATGCTGATATAACAATTCATTCAGAAGAGTGATAACAAGATTTTCAAGCTGGCCAATATGCTATGCATACTGCATGTCTGAATGACACCATTAGGACCCACTAGACATCACAAGAAGGTGTTTAGTAAGAACCCCATGCTGATATGAGCATCCATTCAGGAGAAAACAGTATTTTCAAGACGAGTCCTGTGTTAGCCATTTTGGATATCATATCAATACCATTTTAATTTGGAACCAATTATACAGCACAATAAATACTGAATGCGAATATGACATTCTGTTCAGGAAGAGTAGGCTATGATACGATTTTCTAGATGACAACAGTGTACACTATATTGAATGCATATGTAAGTAAAATTTTGAAGTAATCCAAGAAGCAGGAGTAACAGTAAGAATCAGTTGCTACTGGATGGATGTATTATGGATGGCAGACAACAGCTCTTTTGGTCAATTATCAGTAGAGCTAATTCTATTAGACACAAACGACCCAGCTTCTCTTGTCTGAATGAATGGTGTAAGTTGAAGAGATAACTGGTAGAATGTGCTAGTGACTTAACAAATGTATGAAAATGTGTGGACCTAAAAAAGTTTCATCAAAATACCTGAAGGAGTTAAACAGTGATCACATAGATCTGAAAATAGGTTATTTGCATTATCCCTTGTGACCCTGACCTTCTGTACTGCCAGATATATTACATGCTGAAGTTTAGTTAGAATATCATCATTTGTTCAGATGTTATAGCTGTACAGGAATACATCACATATTTTCGCCTGCTATGGCCTTGACCTTGAGGAAGTAGGCATGACTGTCTATTCATGGTAATAGTATATAACTGGTTAAAGTTTCATTACAATATCTCAAAGAGTTTAAAATTTATAATCCAGACAAGGATAAATGAATAATTAGGTACAATGAAACCCGTTTAAACTGTTGCTTCTGACCCAGGTACATACATGTTAATCCTGATTGAGACGGCTTTACCTCCAAAATATAAGCAGTGCCTATTGTGATGAAATCTCTCACATATTTAAAATTATTATTAAACAATTCCAGAAAAGACATTTTCCAGCTTTTTTAAAAATTGTTCTTAGAATGTAATATATTTCCACTAAAGAGACACTCGTGTGAAAGTGACTGCGAGCAAGATGCTTTAATTATTAATTTAATCATCAGATTATACTTTGTATAATCAGCAGAAATTCGGAAAGGATTCAAGATGTTTTTGCATGCATGCAAAGTTTTCTGAGACCAAATCAGGGAGATCAGTGTTCACAATGCAGGAGATTGGGCTTGCTTCAGACATACTAGTGTAACAACCAATTCATAAATTTAAGCATGAAAGTAGACAGCATAACAAAACTATCTAAATAAACTACAATAATTAATTGCTAATAAACTTTATTATTTTTCTTATGTTATTTACACATTGCTTCTCATGTTTAAACTCATCTATCCGTGTACGGTTGAAGTTTCGTAATACAGTATTTTCCTTTGAATCCATTAGCATAAATTTAATTTCTAAATAGTTAACTACAGTCTGTTATGTAATAATAATAATAATAATAATAATAATAATAATAATAATAATAATAATTTTTGAAAAATAATAATAATGAGGGCTCTGTATAATGCCTAATCTTTAGAAGCTCTAAGCACTTTACAACATCTATAATGATAAGAATACAACAAACAAAAAAACAAAACACAAACACCATGAAATTGAGGGGGAAAAAAATATTTAAAAAATAAAAATTGCGAAAATATTTAAGGTAGGAAACATTTTAAGGTCTTTAAGTTTGTTCTTACAGTTGAAAAAGGTGAGTTTTAAGAACACTCTTGAAAGTGATCACTGTGTCTTTGTCTAATTTCAATGGGCAATTCATTACACATTGCTGGGCCCTGGTACACAAAAGAACATTGTCCATATGACTTAAATTTCACTGTAGGAACAATGTATATACGATTGTCAGAAGAGGTGCGTAAGTATCTTGCTGGTGTGTACACATGGGCGAGGTCGGAAAAGTATGCTGGACTGGAGTTCATCAGTGAATGTAGCACAGAGAACAAATTGTGTGCTTGATTCTGGATCAAATGGATAGCCAGTGTTGGGTACAGAGCAGTGGGGAGGTGGGACACCACAACATAGATCAACTGGGCTGGAGTGTATTCCATTTGCAGATACGATCTGTGTCCTGTTGACTAAGTAGGACTTGAACCACTGCAAAGTTTTACTGTTAATGACAAATACATGCTGGAGATGGTGAAGTAATATATCATGGTCTATTGTGTCAAATGTTGCAGGCAAATCAAAGAGGTTGAGGACTGTAATCTTACTGCTATCCAACACAGAGAGAATGCCATTAAATACTTTCAGAAGAGTAGTTTCAGTGCTGTGACAAGGGCGATATGCAGACTGTACATTGCTAAAAAGACTGCTTGAATTCAAATGAGATACAAGTTGGGTTAGAACAACTTTTTCTAAGATTTTCAAGTTGGGTTAGAACAACTTTTTCTAAATTTTTCTATATGAACAGGAGATTAGAAACTGGGCCGTAGTTCTTGAAATCGGTATGGTAAAGTGTTGGTTTCTTCAGCAGAGGCTTTACAATGGCAATTTTGAAAAATGATGGAAATTTGGGAATTCCCCGGATGAGAGAGATATTAATAACATCAGTTAGTGAAGGCAATATTGGGTCTAAGCACTCGAGCAGCAGTGATGTTGGAATTAAATCAAGTTCACATGACTTTGGTGTATTCTTCATCACGATTTTCCATACTAATTGCATCAGCACATGTCATGAGTCACAATCTGATTGGTTGTTAGGTCAAAAACAACTTGAGTGGTGGATTATAATAGTTGCAAATGGTCTACTGAATGTTATTTTAGTTAGCAATAAATGTGCTTCACATGTTAATTTTGTTGGCAATACATTTGCTTGGCATGTTATTTTAGTTGGCAAAACATTTGCTTAGCATGTTATTTTAGTTGGCAATACATATGCTTGGAAGATGTTTTAGCTGGGAATACCTGTGCTTGGCATATCAATGTTACTTTAGTTGGCAATACATATGCTTGGCAGATATTTTAGCTGGGAAATACCTGTGCTTGGCATATCAATGTTACTTTAGTTGGCAAACCATATGCTTGGCTGATGTTTTAGCTGGAAATACCTGTGCTTGACATATGTTATATTAGTTGGCAATATATGTTTGGCAGATGTTATTTTAGTTGGCAATACATATGCTTGGCAGATTTGTGATTTCAGGGAGTTCTGGTCAGCAAATTGGTAGCTCAACAGAATGGGGCCAAAGTTAAAACACTACAGGTAATCAAGGAGATTTGGCATGTATGTTTATGGATTTCGATTGGATTCAAGATTACTACAGAGCTTGGTTGGGATAACAATGGCTGGCTTGGTATCAAGATTTAATATTTGTACATATCTACACATGTTATTTCCAAATGCTAAATTGAAAAATAAAACTAAACAAACAAAATATACCATACAAATTCAATAATGGATGGAAAGAGGAAATGGTACTTTCAGTGACTGGAATCAAGTTCTATTTCCAGAAGGAACTTCACAAATTCAACCAAGAAGCACCAATCTTAAAACATTCTGGCAGGCATTCGGCAACCTGAATTCATTCACTTGTTGACAACTAAACTTGGTAGAATAAGCAGAGTTGTATAAACATTGCCATATTCCAATGCAGACACTAAAAGGACATCTCATTATAAGGAAAATTCAAGCTGACTCCAAGGGAAAAGTGGATCCAGAAACAATGCATCATCTCCTAAGTGTTAAGATCCACAATGACCAGGACTGGCACAAATATAACCAGGACAATGATCTCCTCTGAAGCCAAAACTCCTGACCAAAATTTCATAAAACTATGATAATAATAATAATAATAATAATAATAATAATAATAATAATAATAAAAATAATAATGAAGACTTTGTATAGCGTCTAATCTTTAGAAGCTCTAAGTGCTTTACACCATTCATAATGATATGACTACACTACAGAAAAACAAATGACAAAAAAAAAAACAATGAAACTGGAAAACATAAAAATATGCTGAAAACATATAAGATACAAAACATTATTTGGTCTCTAAGTTTGTCTCTGCAGTTGAAAAAGGTGAGTTTTAAGTACACTCTTAAAAGGGACCACTGTCTTTGTGTCTAATTTCAATGGGCAATTTGTTCCACATTTCCAGGCCCTGGTATGCAAAAGAACATTGTCCATATGACTTCGTTTTCACAGTGGGAACAATGAGTATATGATTGTCAGAAGAAGAGCACAAGTATCTTGCTGGTGTATACACATCGGTGAGGCCGGATAGGAATGTTGGACTGGAGTCTGTCAGTGAAACATAGCACAGAGAACAAATATTGTGTTTGATTCTGTATCAAATTGATAGCCAGTGTTGCGTACAGAGCAGTGGTGAGGTGTGCAATGATCAAGATACTGTCACATGTATGCAGGAAAAAAGAATGGTTGAGATGTAGTAAGGCTGTACATGCATATATGCTTTGCTATATTTAGATGCTACAGGTAGTACAAAAGCTCTCGTCTACTTGAAACCTAAAAACCAATAATCCTTGCATTTTTGCTATAAATGGTCCAAATCTATCTGGGTTATGTACATGTGCATTTAAAGAGTCTACTATAGTTTATTTGCCAACATTAATGTTGCATTTAGTTACTGTGCCAACAAGGTCTGCATTACATCAAGTACAATAATGCCAACTAAACCATAGTAAATATAACAAACAAACCCAAAAAGTAAAAGCAAAATGTAAACATTCCTTATCATTAGGGGTGAAACGATTCATCTGTATATTGATGCATCAAATAATTTTGCTGTAATGATACACATATTGATATAAACAGAGAATCAATATAAAACGATACTTACAATAAGATATTTTAGTCTTCAGCAGTCATGAATAATTATTATTAGTTTGCCTTATTATTCTTTAAATATAGAATTTATCTGAAACAACATTTGCAGTCTTATGCACAAATTATTATTATTAATAAAACTAAAAACGACTTTTGACAATAGTTGCTAACATCTGCAATTTGCAAATTAACTCTGTGACATGTTTCCCCTGATCCCCCCCCCCATGCTATGGTAATTACCTTAACCCGGCAGCATGTTCAACATCGAATAAAATCCAAGCATGTTACACGTGTGCAATTAAGGATTTTACACATCATTTAATAATCACTTTTACTTGATGTTTCTATGTTGAATATCATCTTGTCTACTTTGGTTGATTTGAAAGCTACACTACTGTGTGTCACAGTGACATATGCTACAATGAAATCTCAATGGTGGTTATAGCTTGTTCCGGTCCAGGTTAAATAATAACAATCAGGAATTAGTGCAGCCAATTCCCTGAGTGACAAACAGGACGTACATGTCCTAGCAAAGCAACAAATTATGTGCAAAAGTCATTGATATGTAGTTCTTAAACAAAGATGTTGTCAGTGTTTAAAAAACAATCAATTTAAAAGTAGAATGCAATAATAATTTATTTTATCAATCAATTTAGCACTGGGGATCATTTGCTACATAACTACATAAATAGGATGGAAAAATGAAAGTAGGAAGTAAATATACTTGAATATCTCTGCACAAGCAGACTATGGCACTGATAGACTAAAAAACCTAATACAGCATTATGGAACAGATAAGAAATGTGGCATGGTACTCAGTAAACCTATTCAAGTATGTTCATATCAGTGAAAAATCATATTTTGGAGTAGATGTATCCAAAATATAATATCTGTGAGCTCTGTGAAATTATACAAAAATATTATTTCCCCAACATCTTCAAGCTGACAAAGCTAGCTATGCAAATGCCCTTTCAGAAGTAAGCACAGCAAAAAATGCATACACAGATAAGGAACAGGGTATGCTCAGGAATAATTAACATATTAATACTAAAACAACTAGAGCTGACCTCTTTCAAAGATTTTGATTTCAGCAGAGCTTTAAAAAAGTGGAGCAGGAAGAAAGAGAAACATATAATGAAATGTTAGGTAAATATTGAAATATGACTGTTTCCTCCTCCTGTCTAAGACTTTAAAAGTGTTACTAACAGCTTCCTCACTAGGCACTCAGCATAACATTTAAGAGGTTAGTGGTAGGACTAGTCAGACTGGTGTCAGCATAATGTGACTGGGTGGGACATTATGCTACATGCTGCCCAGTGCTTGACATCAGTATAAACTACCACACTGCAGACATCGTAGCGATTGACTGAAATTTTGTTATAGCAACAATGATAGTCCAAATCACACACACACAATAGTTTTCCTTCTTCATTAACAAACACAAGTACCTGTGGCTGCAGCAATCTTTTGCATCTTCAGGCAGTACAATGTCATGATTTTTTTTGGGGTATTTATCCTCATTCTCATGCTCAGATTTGTTCTAGATGAAATTTTCTTTGCATGAAAAAATTACTTTATTTCTTCTGTTTTGAACATAACATTGTAATGTTTTCCAAGATTAAGTGAGACATGAAAATTGGTAACAAGATGTTTTCAAAGCATTCATGTCATGCATAACAATGGGCCTGGAAGATAAAGTCAGTTAATTAGAGCCACCATTAAATGGCCTAAAACAACTGAATAAAACTCACTGACATCAAACAGGTGTCTGTTTGAAATGTCTGTTTTCTTATCATCAATGAGAAATGCAAATAATTATATAACTATATATCTATAATATGCATACTGGAACATAATAAAAGGGCACCAACAACCTTCATAAGATAGGATTACTATCAAATTCATATATGTCAATATATATCACATCACAGACTGAGTCTCGTGAATTGTATTGATATGCAGCACAGCTGTATCGTTTCACCCCTACTAATCATATGCATGTCCAGAATCACAACTTATCATTATTATGCCAGTATGGTTTTCACTGTAAAAATCTAAAACAAAGTCGCAAAACAAAAATCCCTTAAATGGCCTGAAAATTTGATAATGTCATCTACTACTGTACAAGAACATGCTGAAACATGTGAAGACACTGCAATCCGTAGTTTTGTCTCTAAAATCTTTATTTAAACAAGAAAAAATACAATATAACCACATTAATAAATCTCTGCTATTAATGACCACCTGTCTTTTATGGCAAAAGTTACAGTGTATGGATCTATTCTACTATATAAATGCAATGGTAAGAGCAACCATCTGCTTAAAGTGACCAGCATGACATGCATTAACAGTTATACATGACTGATAAAACAAGATATAAACAACACTCACATTTATTTAATCCTTTAAACCTACTTGTGTTGTTGTGTTGTAAAACACTAAATCTAGATTGTCAGATGCTGACAATAAATGCCCCAAAAAGTTTTTGAAACCTCAATACAAATATGGGAATCATTTTAAAGAACCTGAAAATCAGATGAAGCTACTGACATAAGCGTATAAATATGCACTTTGACAGGATATGTTTTTCTCAGCAGATTTTCTACATGACACTAATTAATTTGGGATGGACAAATGGATTGACAAAACAATACACTTCCTTTTCTTAATTATAACAGCAGCAGAGGCAACAAAAAAACCTTACTACTGAATCTAAGCACTTTATAATGATCTGGCCAGGATTCTACCCATAAATTGTTTAACCCTTTACTGCATTATAACACCTTTTGGTACCAACCCTTTACAGCATGATGACAGAGCATGACTTTATGCTGAATTTCAAAACAGATCATTCTTGAAAGGCTTTTAAAAATATGAAATTATATATTAGCGATTGGCTGTTTCAATTCAATGATAACCAAATGATTCATTTCAGCCATGATAATTGAAAAACATTACATGTTTCTACTAGTTTGTGTATCCATTTATTTGTCTTTTTATTGGTGGATCTATATATATATGAAAGAACGACAAAGATGGTTGAGATTTCAATGTTTTCCTTGAAGAAAAAAGGGGAAATGTCATGCACTTGGTCTTGTGTGGTTAACATGCACAACCGAATGTAATGTATTAGGATATCCTTATGGGAATGTGCCTTCAATATTATGTGAAAAAAACAATGTTGTCAGATGCCAATTTGCATGGCTTGGGAATCAAAATGGCGGATATGGAGTAAACACATTTTGTGACATCTCATGAAAACAATGGATAGTGAGGTATATATGACACATCACTTATGTTTCAGTTTCATGATTTTAACAGAAGATGTATCTGGATTTAGATTTACAAATCGAGTACATACAATATTATAAAATATGTAATACAGAAAATAATAAATACAAGTAATTTTAGCAGCAGGCATAAAATAATTTGGTCAGTATATCAAAATGTTAGTGAAAGGGAAGAGATTGAAGTAATGATTTTCAATCTGTTACTGATGCTAAGAGACACATAATACATGATAATCATTTATGTAGTTTTAGGCAAATACAGTAATTTATCCACTATTTATCTGGCTTAAAAGTTAATGTAAGTTAACAAAGTTAGTGGTACAATTAAAAAACTGAATGCATTTGATATGGCTATTATATTTAGTAAAATATGTTTAACACCTTTTTTTTTCATAGACATCCATTCCCACTACAACTGACTGTTCCCAGTTAAGACATTCTTCATCTTAATTAATGTTCATCTTGAATCAAAAATTATTTGTCCAGATCATTAACAAAACATACATAAAAATGTGTCCACTAATCTTTATACATTGCTGTTTTATTCGATATAGAATATTTAAATAAGTGAGAACTTGTTATCAAACGTTTTTTAACAAAAAAAATGTTTATACCCCTATTTCCATTTTGTTTGACTGAAAATTACTAGTACCAATATGACCTTTATTATATTTAAAAATTACCCTTTTACCCAAACATGTGTCACTTTTGTAATAGATGCTTTTATGCATACTCCTCTGAAATCTAATCACACAATTTTTTTTAAAAAAATGACTAAAGTCAGCTTTATGGAAACTCTTTCCATTGCCCATGACATATATATAAATATATGTCATGGGCAATATATATATATATATATATATATATATATATATATATATATATATATATATATATATATATATATATATATATATATATATATATATATATATATATATATATAAATAAAATAAACTCATATCCATTCATCTGCTCTTGAAATGCAAATATTTATTTTAACAACTGTCTATTTTGGGGGCAACCAATCAAATCTTCCCCTACATGCTCAAATAAAGTATACTCAATTCCCATCCAGTGTCCACAGTAAATTTACCACTATAAAAAAAAAAAATCCTTTACAAATCAGGAAGTTAAATCTCCATACTGATGTACAGTAAAGAGTTTAGAGCATAAAAGTGTTAATTCTGTAAGTACCTGGAGCTGAGCTTTATCAATGAAGAGGAACAAAGACTGCTCTGGATTGTTGATGATCAAGCCAGTCTTATCCTTACAAGATAACAGGTGAATCAGCTGCTTCTCATATTCATGGTGGGAAAAGGTAAACTCCATCTGAAAAATGGAAACATTTTACTTCCCAACATCCTTAGCAGTTTTTCAGACCCACAAATGAATGTTGTTTTTTTTTGGTTGGTGGGACTGATTTTAAATATGTAACACTTACCAGTTACTATTGTCTAGCTTATCCTTTATGCAATGGAAAAACCCTTGTTCATATCAAGTCTGAATCACTTCCTCGAACGATTATTCTGTTCTAAGACTAATGAAATACATCAGAGCAGGATAGAAGGAGAGCCTCTGGTAATAATGACAGGTAGGCTGGTTAGTTGTTATGGGTTTAACACCATTTATCAGTGTGTGATAGGCTATACATGGCAGCCAGTAAATTTGATGGAGGAAGAACCCTGGTAAACCCATGGAAGAACCACAGACCCACAGGAAGAAACTGGCAAGCTTTCTCAGATTCCCGTATTGGCCAAGCCCAAGCTTCAAAAACCCCATGCAAAATAAGAAGTTATGTGTAAAAGTGAGTGCCTTTTGGACCACTTGCCCATCCAGTGCCCCAAAATACAAGTATTACATAATTAAAAGTTAGCATTACCCCACCCCACAAAAACGATTTTTTTTTTATGTCAGTAATACATTTAGCTACTACTAGTATGTAGCTAAATTTTGTAAAAATGGAGAAAAAAACACCTTAGTTTTAATAATTAAATCCAAAAATATCCAAGAATAATCCACAAATTAAATTACAAAAGTCCTAGTAATGAAATGTTCAAATACATGAAAATTCAAGTTCAAGTCCTGTTGGAAAATCCAAGATGAAAGACGATGACATATGCTGCAGTCTGTTTTGTGCTTATATATAGTTCCATGTAGAAACACAATATTTAACACTCCAGTGTGGGAAATCTGAATATTTTGATAAATTGTCCAAGAATTACGTATGAGCACCTCAAATATTTCCAGAAATATGAATTAATCCTTTAAAATCCAAGTGAATTGAAGAAAAGTTAACATGGATTCAACTGGCAACAAAAGAAAATGACTTGTCATTTGTAAAAGCCACAAACTAACTTTATTTCACTAAAACAAAGATTATATCATATTTCAATACGCAGTTTTGAAAAAATTCCCAAATGGCAAAATCATTAAGGGGGACAAGGAGTTATGTGTTCGTTAATATCACATACTCTGAACATGACCCTGACGAGAACTAATCATATTTTGACACTTACAACAACCAATCATTTTAAAATTAAAATAAAACCTTGAATCAAGGTAAAGATCTACATGAACATTACTTGTGTACCAAGAATAATTCAGGACAAGTGATTTTCTGAAACAATATCTCTAAAGAATAAATTTACAATACATAATCATGAAGAAAAAAAAATGAAAAAAGAATTTAAAAACTGACAAACAATATTAAAATAAAACAAATATATATCAAATCAGATATACATTAACAGTAGTTTTAGGGTTTAACGTAATTTTTCAGCACAAGATAGACTATATATGGCAGTCAGTATCTCACGTACACACATTGGCCAAGCCTGAGACTCTAACCCATGCAGACAGGTAAGAAGCATAGTGATCCATAAAGGAGAGCAATGTACTATGCATACCACTCAGCCACTAGGGGTCCCAAAGATACCTTCACTCAAGTTTGCTAATGATCATAACTAAAATGCAAAGAATGGGTCATGTGAGATCAACAAAAGCCAGCCGTTATACCTTCCAAAGATGAGACACTGAGATAGACCTAGGAAATAGCTAGGAGTTTATACTGACCATCCCTAGCATAGATATGACCAAGATTGAGACTACCGGTATATTGGTGTAATGAAGTTTGTTTTTTTCAAGAAAACCTGGCTGACATAACAAGAAAACATTGCAATAACAATTGAACTTTAAAAAATCCCTCTTCTGTTGATAAAGAATGAACATGTAGTTTGCTTCTTTTCCCAAATGAGCTACACAGAGAGAGAGAGAGAGAGAGAGAGAGAGAGAGAGAGAGAGAGAGAGAGAGAGAGAGAAAGAGAGAGAGAGAGAGAGAGAGAGACTGGCCTCTGCTACTTGAAACACTCAATAAGATCTGGCAAATTAGAAAATATGTTACTGCACCAAGACAGGGGCAGCTAGGATTAGTGCATTTTCCAATGCACCAATCACAAAAGATTTTCCACTTTTTTTTTATCACAGATCAGGGTCTGGGCAATGCAGTTGGCAACCTTGATTGAAAACTTCATCTGGCAGAGAGATGCTCATGATAAGCCAAGTGTGAAGGTAAGAGAATCTGAGGATTGGTGTAAAGCAAGAGTATAGTACACCTTTGTGCTGCAAAAGCAGATTCTTCCATCAGAATCATGGAGATGTGGGCATGGCATATCTTGGAATATACATTATAACATCGTCTGTCATTGTTTTTACTTCATATCAGCAGACTTTCTTCTTATTCCTTATCATTCACAACATAATGTAAGCAACCCCATCATATCAATGTTTTGTATTGCTAAGCCAAATGTTTACCATGGCTATCAAATCTATTGCAGTGATTGCTGTTATTATGTGGTTTAATTTTTTAACGGCTTTTTACTGTTAACCCATATTATTTTTTGTTTCTACTCCAAACTGGAGTTGGAAAGGCATTGGTCTCAAAGGTCGCAAATCACAATTGTTTCCTATTTATTGTGAACCTTTATGCATTTATTCCCGTGTCATCAAAACTATAATCATTGTGTTCATTATGATTCTTGTAGCAATGGTGGCTCTTTCAACTTTCTGGGCACTGAGTGTGAGTGGTCAGATCACTGCAATCTCACCCCTGTCTGCATGGATTAGAGTCTGGGATTGAGCCAGTGTGGGTATGTGAGAAAGCTTGCCAGTATCTTGTCGTAAGTTGGTGGTTCTTTCTGGGTTCTTCATCTACCATTAATACTGGCTGCCATGTATAGCCTATCTTGTGCTGAAAAATGACGTTACAACATCTTTGAGTCTATCAATTAATGATTAGTGGAGCTTTGTTTAAGCATGTTGTAGTTATGGATCTTGCTAGGACAGATTGTTATACTACACACCGTATAAAAAGATTAATGGGGAAGATAAAACATTCTTTTTGCTTTGTGAAAAAGTTCCACAGCTTAACCTCATTTTGTTTCTTAGTACATATTACATATCAACCTTTGTTTTTTTCACAAACTGCTGTATTTACTGTATGTTATCAGAAGGCAAAAAACAACCCATTTTTTTTGTCTGAATACACATTAAATTCTTTAATTAGGTGTCTGAAAACATTCAGATGAAGATAAATTTATGTCACACACTCTTTGTAAGAGTTACCGTTAGCTCACAACATGCTTTCATGAAGTTAAACAAGTATTTTGTCTAACATAATGGAAAAGATAATGAATGAAAATCAGGCATTACTTGCCAGAATTGTCTATATGATACATGCACATCCATCAGAAAATACAGCTATAGATGTATTAGAGCCACAATTTGTGCATATTTTCCAAAAGAACCGCCATATTAGTAATCTTGCAATAATAATAATAATAATAATAATAATAATAATGAGGACTTTGTATAGTGCCTAATCTTTAGAAGCTCTAGGCACTTTACAACATCTATAATGATATGACTACACTACAGAAAAACAAAAACCATGAAATTGGAAAACATAAAAACATGCTGAAAGCATATAAGATACAAAACATTATTTGGTCTCTAAGTTTGTTCCTGCAATTGAAAAAGGTGAGTTTTAAGAGCACTCTTAAAAGGGACCACCGAGTCTTTGTGTCTAATTTCAATGGGCAATTCGTTCCAAATCGCCGGGCCCTGGTATGCAAGAACATTGTCCATATGACTTTCGTTTTCATAGTATGAACAATGAGTATAAGATTGTCAGAAGAGCATAAGTATCTTGCTGGTGTATACATATGGGTGAGGCCAGATAGGTATGTTGGACTGAAATCTATCAGTGAAATGTAGCACAGAGAACAAATTTTGTGTCTGATTCTGTATTGAATAGATAGCCAGTGTAGGGTAAAGAGCAGTGGTGAGGTACTCTAAAGATGATTCAAGCAGCTGTGTTTTGAACTTTTTGAAGTTTCTGGAGTAGATATTGAGACGAACCAGACAGACTTGAGTTACAATAGTCCAGTCATGAAAGTACTAAATGAACACAAGTGTTTTAGTGGCATCAACTGAAAGATATTTGCAAATGGATCTGATGCGCCTCAGCTCAAGATATGCAGCCTTGCACATGTTCATGACATGTTGGTGCAATGTGAGAGTACTGTCTAGAGTAACACCTAGGATTTGTACTGAATGTGTGAATTTAATGTTGGTGTTGCTGATATTTCTTTTTTAGGTAAAGGATGTGAATGAGAAAGTCTTTGCATTGTGATCAGAATAGCCTCAGATGTATCATCATTCACCTGCAGCTTGTTACATGTCATCCATGATTTACATCAGAAATGCACCTGTCTACTCCATGGATGGTAGCATCAACTTCAGTTGGGTGCATATACTGTATAAATCCAAATGTTGTATAAATGGATTTGATTTTAAACTGACATCCATTAAATTGTTTTATTGCAGGCCGTCATATTACAATGATGGTCAGGTAAATGAAGACCAAATTAACACGACTAGAAGACATTTGAATATATAGTTGTCTGCATTTAAGACATTTGATTGTGTTATAAGTGTGCACTAGATTGCAGCTAAAGTTCGTATTTGCTTAACATTAAAAATCCTTTCAAAAGTAACATATAATGCTCTTTACATCCTCCAAACTACTTTTTCATTATGTAAGTTACATATTTTAATAATACGGTATTTGCATCATTCAACATAGAAAGAAAGTAGGAATGTGTTTATAGAACATTGATGTCCATACATGCAAACCCCTTACGAGGAAAAAGAGTAATCCAAGTGGTCAAAAAGCAGAATCCAGGCAGAAAAAGCAGAATTCAGATATAACATGCTAAAATTTGAATTTATTTGCCCCTCTCGTATTTTAACATCCTCTGCTGATTCACGTTTTCATATGTAGCACTTTTAGCTTTACACACACATTGACTAGAATCCATATCAAGACGTTTAGCGTCAAATACTAAAATTCTTTCCACATAGCCTGTAATAGACGTCATGTGATGCTGCCCTCATGTCTTCATATTTGGAAGATTCTGCTATCTCTTGTTTCGTTTATTTTTTGCCTTTTTCTAATCGATCTGTGAAATTATTCGAAAGGAGATATCTTTGCTCTCATATACAGACTAAAATAAAATATACTTTTTAGCACAAATAACTTTGGACTGGTTCTCCACTAAATATGAATTAAAACAAAGAATCTGCACGTAAAGATGAAAAATCGAGAACCAGTCTGTTCTCTGCTCACTAAGCCATACAGCTGTAATAAATAGAATACGAGGTCAAAATTGCTATAAATACAACACGATACTGTCATGAAAGTGCATGCATGTCCACAGACAAGTGTACTTTTATACTGTACTTTCGTAGAAGCTGTCTTTTCTAAAATACGGACTGTGGGATTAATTGCATGTTAATAAAAATGCAAAAATATATTTTAAAAAATTTTTTGGAAGGTGGATGTATCAAAAAGTGTAATCCATATATGTTTATGCATAAAGCATAAATTAGTGAAAAAAAAGCGGATTGATTACACCAAAAGCATAATGGTTGGAACTTATGGATGCCCCATTAGAGTGCATGAATCTAACCTAAACACAAACTTTAACCAAGTGTGGGAGGTGGACAATGTCATAACTTGTCATGGTATTGCACAATGAAGAACAATGTCAAGGAAATAATAAAAACTCCAAAGAAATCCATACCTTGGTAATTGTGGATAACTCTTACTAGACAAACCAAATTGTTCTTTTAAAAGAAATAAAACAAATGTAAACCAAAATTCTGTGCATTACCATATAAAAGAATTACTTAAAAAAAGACAAATAGAAATTAACAAACTAAATTGTTTATAATCTACTACATTTGTATTACAAAACATGTTTAAGTATAGAATAAAATGAACAACATTACTTTAATTGGCCTGTAAGGTGAACTATCTCCTTTCCAACGTGAGAAAAGGTGGCAGTCAATCTTGTCAATGTCATTCCTTGGCCAAAGAAAGAAGTCAACATCTGTGGTACAGCCAATAACATCCTGAAGGGGAGAAAAGTCATTTAAAAACAAAACAAAACTGATGCTCCAGTGGCTAAATGAAATTTCCCAGAATTCGAGATAAGACATTTCTTTCTTTCATATCTTCAATACAAATTTTATGTTTTTGTTTGTTTTGTTTTTTTATGGTTTAACGCTATTTTTAAGCACAATATAGGCTATACATGGCGGCCAGTATTAATGGTGGAGGAAGAAACCAGAAAAAACTCTGAAAGAACCACCGACCCACGAGAATATACTGGCAAGCTTTCTCACATAACTACATTAGCCGAATCTTAGACTCGATTCCATGCAGACAGAGGTGAGATGGCAGTGATCCGTAACAGACAGCGCTTTAGACCACTTGGCCACTCGGGACCCCTCAATACAAATTTTAAATTATTTTTTAAAAAAAATAATAATAAAATAATAATGACAATAATTAAAGAAGCTCATTTGGTCAAGTGACCATTCTTCCACAAGACCTTCTACAATTATATCTGTACATACACGTGAGGTGGCAGAAATCTGCAACAGTGACCACATTAGAATATTTGGCCACTCGGAACCCCAAAAGAGTAATGGTCATTTTCATCAGTTTTGAAGGAAAGAAATGATTTAAATTTTTTATATATCTGACATTACCCATTCTTTGATATACAAGATGTAAGGTTTAAAAGACTTTCAACTACTACGTTTCAAATTAAAAGTTGCCACCTAATAATTGAGTCCTCCAAGTCACATGTAATTACATTTTATTATGGGAGTACTCCAAAAGTAGTGATGTCAACTAAATACTGAATGAGTAAAAAAAATGCACAGAACTGTTGTCATTTCATTTACTAATTTAGACTTTCAAATGTAATTATAAAACTGAGATGGGTTTGGGGCCAAACATAAGCTGTCAGTGTAATAGATGACTTTGCATGTTTTTTTTCAGCAATGGGGTGGATGCACAACTACATATGTACATAAAAAGTAAATACATCATCTGCTTCTGATATTAATAATGTTGAATCAAGCAAAGGAAAAGAACAAGAACTAAACTTTGCATTTCACATTGATACATGTGTGCAAGGGGCTATAACTCTCAAAATTATGGTGATTTACAGAATTATCTAGCAGTTACCGAATAGGATGAACTAGATTTCTGAGGAAAATATACACATCCATAGTTTTTGCATTATAGCAACATTTTAGTAAGAAAAGTCTGTTAAGCATGAAACCTACATACATTGACCATGTATCTAATGACAATATTTGCATGTAGCGGACAAACTGATTCAAGAGGGAATGGAGAGGCAGGCCAACTTTTGTTAAGTGGCTCTAAGAAGAAAGAGTTGAAGAAATAGAGTCTATTAGACAAAGGTAAGACTCGGGTGAATACTGGTGATCAGCTGTGGTGCTATAATAATTTCAAGGGCGAACTTGAATTGAAGTAAAACCCAGCTTTTGCAGATTAATTGATAAGCATAAGGCAAGGTCTTGAAGAAAAAATGTCAGTTATGCCTTTTTTCTGTAAAAATACTCATAAATGCAGGATTGAGTACTGCATATCAAATGCAAAATGCGAATAAAATAGACTAATAGCACATAAGGATCACCTACTATATCCAAGATGGCATGGTGTTGGCTTATGTTTACAATGGTGATATACAAATCTTGTCATCCAGCTTTTGTCTGAAATTGGTTGACCCACAAATGTCACTGATCAAGTGGATAAATTCAAACATTTGTCAAATGGCCAGATCTCTCAGTTCATAGGAGAAATTACATGGCTCATAATGCGATCAAACAGTGTTATTGTCTAGTTTAAATAATAATAATAATAGTAATGAGGACTAATTGTATAGCACCTAATCTTTAGAAGCTCCAAGAGCTTTACAACATATTTAATGATATGACTAAAAAAACAAAAAACAAACACCATGAAATTTGAAAACATTTTTAGAAAAAGGAACCCAATGATGTTTAGGACTAATATCTTTCAAGATCCAGCATTATTCAGTTGATCTGGCACATACAACTATTTGCATGTGACAGCTGCATAGGGGCTTTAACTTCTCTGATCTGTTAGTGGTACCGTTTTATTTAGGACCAACTAGGTGTCATCTTAAGTCAACTGGTGATGTTGATAATGCCATCCATATGGAAGTAGTAGAAATAATAACATCTTCAAGATAGACACAATGGTGGCCATTTTTAAGGTTAGTCATTTTCATCAAGGACACAGAAGACACTATAAGAAAACCCCCAATATAAAAATGACTTTCTATTTAAGAAGTAGTACAGTATAACCTGTTTTGAGCCAACAAAAATTGGTCTCTCAGAAGGTTTCTACACAAAGACCAGTTTCCATGCTCCTTTTTCAGAATAATTTCAAGAAAAATAACCACAATCACTGTACATATATTCTACTGTTTATTAATAGTTTATGCTAAAATATTGCATGTGTCGGGTCAGAGTCCATTCCCAATTTAAAAGTTGGAATTCGCCGACACCATTTGGCTTTGCCACGGGTAGCTGCTTACTAGCCAGCCCAGCAAACTTAAGTTGTTTCTCCAAATGGAATACACTCAAGCCCATTTAATCAATGTTGTGGTATCGTGGCATGCAGTTCCATCAAAAATGTATGTAATTCCATTGATAAACTGCACATAAATTTACAATATTCAATAATTTTGTCCAAGATTATTGTGTCTGAATTCAATGTCTAATATATAGCATGAACAATGAACAGAGCATTAACATTGTTGATTTGCCATCAGCTATCCTACTGTTACGGCTTGGAAATAATCTATAATACATGTTATACCATTGCAAAAATTGCATACATAATTAAACTATTAAATAAAAATTTTGGCACAGATCAATATGTGCCGGAATTCAGTGGGAAAAATTTACATCAAAATTAGGTTAAGAAAGACAAAGCAGCACATGTACGGTTCACAACATCCCAGGAGTTTCCGTGTACACTTATCCAGCAAAAATAATTAACAATCAACACATGCTTTAGTGAGCATATAACTTGTACTTCAGAAAACTACTATACTAATCATTGCACAAATTGCAGAGAATGACTTGAATTTGTGAACTTGCTTTTTCATAACAGTAAAATATTTTTTAAAATCAAAAATAGGAAATTAAAAATGAGTTCATAAGCAAACACCATACACATGTAAAACCCAAGAAATATGAGCAGTAGGCTTGCAATGATCACGAGACACTTTAAAAAAGAATTCTGAAGAAGAAGAAGAGCTGAACACATGTAAGCAGACATTATTTACTGGTCAACTGATTGCATCTAATAACACCGCCAAGCCCAACAAACCTGCTGGCAGTTTTTTTTGTTTGCTTTTTAATCCTCTGTTGTCTATGCAGTTAAAGAAGAAACACATTGTTTGAGCAATGATTGTATACAGAATTGATTAATTACAATTACAAAGATGACTTACTGGCTGTACTCATGGATCAGTCAGAAGTAACATTTCCAATGTATAATTGTCATAACACTTCAAGAACCTCATGAAATTGTTAAGTTCCAGAAGCTTTGTCATGATCGTATTGTATTAAAATTCTTATGCAAACTCTTCCCCAAACTGATAATACCGTATTTTGCTGTGTATAACGCGCACTTTTTTAACCTAATTTTCTTATCTCAAGTCGGGGGTGCGCGTTGTATACAAGAACTAAAAAAAAAGATTTTTTTCCAGGTTGATCTGAAGAGGATGAAGGCACTCACTACTTGTGAAATATTAAATCCATTGTACATTGCATTGTAACTAAAATGTTTACCGGTACTAGCTGTATTAAAGAAATAAATAATGCTTACAAATAGTCTTGTTCTTTGATTGCTTATGTTAATAAACTGGTTTCATTTCACGTCACTGTGTCAAGTTTTTGTTCTGTGCCACGGCCGGAAATACATGTACATAACGACTTGCCTTTGTTCAAAAGCTGTGCAAAGTGCCGCATTGGAGCGGAACAAATACCACTGTGTGGATTACCGTACTTGTTTCGTAAATGTTCAGTACCGTATTCCATTACTGTTGATCTAATCGAATTTTTCTTCATTTATTATTGGTCGAATTGAAATATAATATGTGTAGAATTCAACTAGTGTTAATGTTCTCATCAGAGCATCTGTTGTGGACATATATATTTTTGCGACTACGGGTTCTTTCTTACGGGAACACTGATACGTTGTGGAACAAAATAATCAATGTATGAAGTCGGGAAACATTTTTTTTCCTCTTTGGAAAATAAGCTTGTTACTTAGTTTTATTTCTCATCTTAAATCATAGTATTTGAGATATCTTTGCGATTATACAGTGATCAATGGCTTCAATGCTTCATCGACTCGGTGTGGTCTTTTCACGGTAACAGGCGCCAGGTAAGCTTTGATGCGCTCAACATAGTTACAATGCTTTGTTTCGGTGAGCAGTATTTAATTGATTCAGGACATACAGCGACTTTTCGAAAGTAATGACGACAAAGTGGAATTTGAGGGATTTGATGCAATAGACTGCGTCAACTAGACGAACATTTAAAGGGCCCTTTTAAGGGCCAACAATAAAATCGGAAAGATACAATATCAATATTGCAACTTTTTCATTCGCTATCTAAAATGACCAACTGTTGTTGCACTATGAAAACGGAGCGAAATAGCGGTAGTCAAAATTTTTAAATGCATTATATCATATGCGCGTTATATGGCAGAACTACGTTTTTTCCACTTATACATCGGTGCGCGTTATACAAACCAAAATACGGTAACCAATATACACACTATTTCTAGTACTTAGAAAAAAATATTTTTTCCCGGTATGAGAGAAATACACACACATGTATTTAAAATTTCAGGAACCATGACAACATTATATTATATTCAAATTCATACCCAATTTTTTCCCCCAAATTTAAAAATGCATTTTTTATACACTAATTCATATATGTGTACTTTCAACAAAAGATATTTTTCATGCGCAAAATGAATTAGGACCTAACCGAGTAGATAATTTTCGCAGAGTACCGAATCCAAGTATTTCGATGTACTATTTGCAGAATCTAGGCATGAACCGAGTAGTAGGTGCGGCTCCGGAGAGTACCATTTGTTTCATTATCATATGTGAAGCTTTAACTTTTCGTGTACCGTATAACGTATATATCGCCTATAAGAAGAAATTATTTAGTAATAAATAAAAATTATTATGTATTATAAAACTTTTTTTTAAAAAAGTTTGATATTTATTGAATTATTTTACTTGTAACCATTCGTGCGCGTATTTTTTGATGAGGCGAATACTTCCGAATAGTACCCAAAAATTGGATATTCAGCCAAAGTAAATGTCCGAGGCGATTTCCGGTTAGGCCCTAAAATGAATGTATGAAATTGAAGGAGCCACACCATGACTGTTTTAAATCTGAATTTGTGTCATTGTGTGGCTTGTTATGACGGGGTCACACTGTACGTATGTATGTATGTATCTATATATATATATATATATATATATATATATATATATATATATATATATATATATATATCCTGTCACTTGCATGTTCTCTGCTAAAGAGATCCCCCCCCAACAGTGACCTGAATCATACAAAGTATGTTTTCTATCGCTAGGCTTTATATTATATCAAAATAGTTCAATGGGGAAAATTGCAAAGCAGCTTGTGTGACAGTCCAGTTAACCAGTGGCTTATTGGTTCTGAGGCTATTAGTTTCTTACCAAAACCTTCAGTTGCAATTTTTTTTTTTATATTTAGTATTTTGACTGACTAGTAAAAAAATTTATAGACCTTAGTCAAAGTCTGAACTATTCTATTTGCAAAAAAATAAAAATACTTCTAAATAATTGTGTAAATGATCAGAATGGTGATTTCAATTACTGCATGAATATCACATTTATTTCTTTGGCTGTATGAAAGTTTCATTTGAGAGTCTAAATTGTTCCATCGTTAACTTTATCATCTTAATTTTTATATGGATGAAATGGCTTGTTCATCCACAAATCTATTAAACCAAAAGCTAAAGCATATACTAAATGAATGTACATTGTATGTTTACAATGTGGTTCCTAATACACTATACTATTTGTTAACATTTGTGTCATACAGTATGAACAAATATGGAAAAATACTGTTCAGTTCTCACAATATAAAGTTAAAAGAGAAACAAAAATGAGCATAAATCTAAGTTGACTCTACCTGGCTGGTTTCCTATTTAGGGACCATTACTGTTAATTCCTCAGGTTCTGAGATGCCATGACAGGATTAAAACATCAAAATAGAGTATGGTTCCAATGAAGCAGCCCTAAGGAAATTCATACTGTGATCCTGCAAGACCTTTAAAGTGTCCTGAACAACATCTGCAGAAGTAGAACAGCTCTGCTGACAAGACCATGGACAATGACAAGGCATACCTCAAAAATTTAGCAACTGCCTCCAACAAGTGCTGCATTGTGGCTGGAGACCCCTTTCAGAAGACTGAAGGAGGCTATCAAACATTGATTAGCATACAATGCTATGGTTATTTGAGTACAAGCTTTAAGCTCCAGCATCCTGAACGGAAGGCCAAACTCATGTCCCCATCAAACTCCTATCAATTGTCACCCACATATCCAAAGTTCCTGCTTGGGGTGGTGTTGTCAGGAGACATAACATGGGAGTAAATCCTTTTGGTAGACACTGATAGCATTCACAGCATCATTGCCATTGGGAACAGTACACCCCTTATGTTTCTCTTTTGGAAAACTTCTTTACCAGGGTCAAATGGAGGAGTAAACTTTGGGGTTTTATGAGGATGGGACACAACTTTTGTCCCTCCTACAGAGTATGCCCTGTCCTTCAACTGCTTACTGGGATTTGCAAGACTGCCCTTTATTGCAGACTTTATAGGGGTATGGGAATGCTTCTTGTTCATCTCGTGGGAGAGGACTGGCACACCTTATTTTTGTTTGGCTCTACATGAGCAAAAGATGTAGGTCCACAAGGTACTACATCTGAACATCGAAGACCAAGGCATCCATAAAACCATTAATGAAAAAGAAGTTTCACTTGCTTGAAATAGAACTGATTGGATAACTGGAGAGTTGGGCAGTATCAAGCTCACTCCTGTCCCTAAAACAATGATGGGACTCCATTGGCATGTGATTAGTATTCAATGGTAAAATTTGAATAATTTGCCCAAGAATTGATTTAAACATGTAAATGCAATTTTCCTTGAGTGAATTTAGTAAATGTTATTGTCAGCATTAGAATAGCATCACACATGAACCAAAGACACATTAATCAGACTGATTCAGGGTTCTCTCAGTTATATATTTCTACAGTATTCCATATAATGGGAATGTAGAATTATTAGCTTGGACAAGTGGACAAGCATATCAGAAGTAAGGAAAAAGTGACATGTACTGTAATTTAACATTTCTCCTGATTAGGTTTATTTATTTGCTATTTATAAGTAAATCATTATAATGTACATACCATACCTCATGCAACTTATTATTTCATTGCTGTATATCTTGTAACTCTTATTATGACAGGAATCTGACAATTTAGGTAAAATATCCTATGTGGATTGTTATGACATTGTTTCATAATGCAAATGGGCATACTGCTTCAACATATGCATACAATGCAATTGTAGGATCTACAATACCTAAGAAACTGCAATGACAAATTTACAAACTTCAAAGTGTTTCTTAAGAATAAAATGTTACTTGTCAAGATTTTGTTAACATGAAAATGAAAATTGAAAAGTCAACCTAAGGTGTATTGAAATATAATAAACAAAACAACCTACTCTTGACAACATCATAATCTTGTACTTTAGATAAATTATCGTAATCATTTTCAGTGATTGTGTACATAATTCTGTGCACTTACTCTCCTCATAGACTGCCAGCGTGGGGCATGAAGCTGAACTACATCCTTCTCCAGCAACTTCTGAGAGCTTTCAAAAGAGTATTCTTCTTCCTAAACAGAGAGATTTTATTTTAATTAAAAAAAATGAGAAACTGTAATATTTGACTCTTGGAAATATTACTGAATACTCTGAGAGAAGGAAAATCAGATTTAGAGGTACATCATACCCGCTTATGTTGACATCCTTGGGCCCGAGGAATATTGTCTACATAGGCGGATGTCGAGATAAGTGGGGGAGGGGAAGGCTGGAAAGAAAAAAAAAGTCGTCAGCAAAGGGTGACCCGTCATCAGTGAGTAGCATTTGCACCTTGAGAAAACAATGGAAATTTTGAGTACATGAAGACAGGATCAGTATAAAATATACTTGTATACTGAAAAATTACATCTTGGTTACCTTTGCGTAGTAAAATCCAAAATAAAATATTGCATTGATCACATCTTGATATGAAAAACACTACGATATTCAATGCTGGCATTAGCACATGGTTGGATAGTTGTTATTTACACACTTCTTGTACATGTACTTAAATTGGCTTAGATATTGGTCAGTCTGTTCCCATCTTATTGAGGCTACTAAGGGGATGGGGCTATTCACAGGGAAATGAAAAACTGTCAACAGTACATGTATTCTCCACAAATACTTTTGTATCCAATGTTATGACGAACATTAAAGCAACTGAACCAACCACTTGTTGCTGTGAAGTTCTCCACACTGTTATTTTCGCAAATGCTTCATTGAACCATTTTGATGCTTCCTCCATATATTCAAATGAAGCAGTCTTTTGCTTCTTCCTTTGGGGAGCACAGCAGTTACCTTCAACGTAGTCTTTCTTTATAGACTCAGCAGCTTTCATCCTTCCTGAACATGTGTTATTTTTAAGCGAAAAATTTCACAGACCTCTTTGCAAGATGTTCAGCCCTCAACTTCCTTAACAGACAGATATTTAGTTTCCTGAGGCTGTAAATTTAATTTGTGTTTAACACTGCTATTGGTAGAAATCGTAAATGTAAATAAAGTTAAAAATAAACTTGTTTTAATAACCGATCAATTTGAAAAGTCTCGGACACGCGTAATCACGCGTATTTGGACACACACACACTATATATATATATATATATATATATATATACACACACACACGCACACCTTGGATTCAGAAAATCACATATACAGGAGTCTTCTGTCCTGCTTAGACCACCTGTTGAGTGAGAAAATGTATTGATCAATTGATCAATTTAGCAGTGCGGATAGTTACAATCAGAAAATTCAGTGGCTGGAAGACCCACACATGTACATGTTGTCATTGTAAGAGTACATCTGAAGAACATGACCCACAAGCTAGGCGACAAGATCAAAGACTTGACTAGCTGCAGAGTGGTGAGAAAATGTGCTGATATTTACAATGACAGATTTCAGAGGTAGAATGACCCATTGATGTACTTGTGTATAAGAAGACATCAAATGAACAATTTTTGCCTTCATTATTGTTTTCATTTCCAACTGTAGCAAACTAAGACTAAGTAGTGTGTGTGACCTCAAAATCAAGACATGTTGAGAGTTAGACAAAATTCTGTTAGCAAATTTTGGCAAGAAGGGTTAAACGGCAAATTGACGAAGATTGCAATGAAATTCAACAGAGTGCTAAGAGTTGCTAGAACTGACATTTCACATTAAACACTATGGATGATGCCCAACTTAGTGCTTGGAATAAGACTTTTTCTTGACCTGACAATTCACTCTCACTCTAATGGACAAACAAAGGCTACATGTCAGTGCTGTAAAGAAGTTTGAAAATTAAACTCAATGGCAACCGCTGTTTCGACTCGTCTGGAAATACAGCCATTTCAGATATGCCCAATCTGCTTCTGGTAGGGGACTGCAATGTTTACTGGTGGTACTCTTGAACTCCTAGTTTTAAAATCCTAGTGATACTTCTGTGAATTCGTTGGAAAATGCAAGAATTGATCAGATTTCACTACTTTTAAATTGCATCATGAGGCCAGCTTGATAGGTCCAAACAAAAACATAGGGTGGTTGTTTTTTTATTTTATCCGACCGCGACATTAAAGCCTGGAGGCAAGATTAAGTAATTGTTGAACAAAGTATGGGTTGGAACTTGCAGCTTTTCGACATAAATGATTAAAAGACAAAGGATTTTTTCAAGCTGGGACCAAGGGCTTCTGTCGATATGTACATTTATCTTTATCACATTGTCGACATAAGCATGACAATTTGGTAGTAATAGTAGACCAAGGGACTGGGACTTTGCTTTTTTGTTGACAAAGGCGGCTTGTTGATATAAGCGATGTCGATATAAACAGGTAGGACTGTATAATATACAACTGACAAGGTTTCTATAAAAATCCTGTTTTCCCATGACTTTTCCAAAAATCTCTTACAACTTTGTCAGAATTAAATGCTTTAAAGTTTAGGACAAAATGGCTGTATATACAAGAAATAACGATAATAATAATCAACATGATTGGAAAGATATCCACATAAGACACATTTTTTAAATAAAGTTTCTATTATTTTTCCATTACTGTCTTTGACATTTTTTCCAGAATTAACCATGACCATGAGAAACTGAAAACAAAGCATGGGGTATTTTGTGACTTCTTTTACTGATTGCTCCAAGACAGTTTCTAAATTCAAGAGAATTATATACATTAACAACAGCAGATAAATATTCAAAATATTTATCAATCTAAAGTCTTCTGCCCTGAGCTGAAGGACTGGAGAACAGCACTAAATGTACAAAATATAATCCTCCAATTTTTTTCATATCAAATAACTGTACTACCATCATTAGTCCAAACTGAAATAATTAGAATTCAAATTAACATCTCTTTTATGTTCTGATGCACTTGGTATATTCAGTTATCAATGTGGTTTGGAAGTAGACCCGGTGAATTAGGCTGCATTACATTCTTGCTTGCTAATAAGAATACTTACATGATGTTGAAGACCAAGTAAGCATCAACAGAGATCTTTTGGTGAAAATTCTGTCGATATCGCTTTCTGTTCATTAGTAAGAATCACATGATTTTCAAGATAGTCATCATTGTGGACATTCTGGACATTTGATTGACAACATTTCATATTGAACCAACTATACATCATAATAAAATCTTTTAGTGCATACCCCATTTTGATTTGACCATGCCTTCACAAGGAGTAGCAATAACAAGATTGGACAGATGCATATTATATTCTTTGCTATATATACCTTGGATTCATTTTCCAGTCTATGTTTGCACATATATATCCTTTCCAGCAATAACATCTGTAAGGACTTATTTGTTGTATGTAGTTAGACTTTATTAAGCTTACATTAATCTTCTCAAGTCAACTGCCTCAACTGATGAATGTACAATGCAAAAGTAGTGGTGGGAACAAGTGAAATCCAACAGATGTCCCTAGTGAAAAGCATTGAAACATCTGATCAATCCACCATGGTACAGATACATTAATATATCAATAATTGGAGGACAAATATGGTGTGTGATTAGTTTCAATGGAAGCCTCCAAGTTGTTAAAGAGGAGTAGCAGTAACAAATGTGCTAAAAGACAGACGGATAAGGGATAACAGACCAGACAATAAGTTCTCCTGGTCTAAGACCAGTAAAGCAAACAAATGGCTATGATAAACAGAACCAATGGGAATCAGTTTTAAAAAGTCTGATGACCTCTACATAGAACAGTTCAATTCGTAATGCAATATGTACTGAAAGTAAACTTATTTTGCCCTCCCTGCATACTACTTTGTCATTACAAATTTTATTGATAAAATAACATAGTGGCCAAAATGTGTTACTTATTGTACAAATATGAATCTCAGCCAACTGTCAATAAAAAGAAGAAAAAAAATGCGGGGAGGGCCAGAGAAACTGGCTTAAGTCAGTGACATCTAAATATTTTGAAGGGTTTTGAAAGTCATGTTACCTTGGCTCCTTGAAGAATGCTTTCTTCATAGTTATTGGTCATCACAGGCATAACCTGTGCTACTTCAAACACAGCACATTTCTTTTTCTGAAATAAAAAGATCTGAATCAATTGAAAGTACTAAATACGTAAAACCATAATGATTTTATCAGCTTTACTTCTACTACAATCCTAATGGTTACAGGTCCTATATGAGTGACAGGATCAGATAAAACAATTTAATGGCAATCAACTATTCTTCATAATCAGTTCTTTGAAAATCAATGTTACATTACAAAATTTCAAATATTTTCTTTTGGTCTAAAAGCAAACCTTTCTTTCTTGTTTCAAAACAGACCCAAATTTTTTTCTTTTGCTTACCCATAAAGTTTTTCCAACGATTAAACAAGAAAAGAATTTAAATTGTTTCTGAATGCTGGCTAGCCAGAATCTCACACCATTCATTGAGTAACATTAATCATGCTCGATATTTCTAAGAACCAACTGGAAATAGACTAGATACAATATTTTAAGAATGGCTACCTTTCCAAGCTGTCCAATTGTGGTCAGATCAAATTTAGATTGTTATATCTGACAAATGCAAATTATTTATTTATAATATGTATTTAATCTAAAAAAATCATTAATGAGTAATCCTAACAATGTCTTTTGTCAAATGAATACAAAAATGTTAGGCAACCACGGTATAATTTTGGCAAATGGTAAAAAATAAAGAGCCCCTCAAAGGAACATTAACTATTAGCCAATAAGAATTTCCAGAAATCCAATTCATTTTCCTTTGTCCTATTATTCTGTACAAATGCTGAATATTGAAATTGTCTCTGATATTCTTGAGAATCTCCAACATACCAATCTGGTAACAAATATATTGTCTTCCATGTTTAATTTATAACATATTAACATGTTAAAGTACCTATAAACGCAGTAGAAACTTCATAATCATGATCACTGACCATGATCATGATTATACATGTATATGTCTAATTTTCCTAATGTATAAATCACTTTGTTCATATGCTCCTGAAGTATACAAATGCAAGCAATGATCTTTGACTGACCCCAATCAACAATTTTAAATGATGTCTGGTTTTCAAAACCTCTTTCACAAAAGTACAGATAAGTAGAACGTTGATAAGCACCATTTTCACACTAGACCAGCCACATAATGGAAATCTTTTAGAAAAAAATTCCATATCAATACAACTAATTGTTCATTATTAAGTACCAGATTATGCATGGTAATGCAAGGTAGATATGTTTTATATGCAATATGCTGTCATATGTGCAATTTTATTTTTGGAATACTAACATGTTCATTTTACTGTTTTAATGGCCTGTTCATTTAATTATAGATTTAAACTTTTGTTATTCAGATGCAAAAAATGGATATTTGCATGGATTTAGTTAATAAAAATTAAATTTCACTAAGTGTCACCATGAAAGCTGACAGACTTTTCAAAATCAAGCAAGCATTTTCCTTGATTGATATTTATATTATATTGATTTTCTGTTTGCTTGATTAGGATTTTTAACATAGCTTAAACAATTTTTTAGTCATATCGTTGCAATGTCTGCAGTGAGGCTGTTTATAGTGATGTCTAGCACTGGGGCATCATGCCAGAGACATATAGCATGATGTCCCACCCAGTCACATTATCCTGACACCAGGCCAACCAGTCCTAACACTAATCTCTTAATGATGAGCGTCAAGCGAGGTAGCTGTTAGTACCATTTTTTTAAGCCTTTGGTATGACTCGGCCAGGGATTGAACCCATGAGCTCCCGCTTCCGCGATGGACATTAACCACTAGGTCACTGGAGTGGTCAAATAATATGGTCATATAATATTGATATTTATTGATAAAATAAAACACATTCTTAATAACAGTAAGAATGCTTATTTGAGAAAAGGTGAATTTCTGTGTATAAATTCCATTTTCAGTTTCAAAACATGTGATATATAAAAAGGATTTCTAAAGGATTCACACCTGCCTATTATAAGCAGATTCACAAATTATGACAGTTGCTAAAAATGAAATGGAGAACTATTATATTAGTTTATATATTACAAGCTAAATACTGGAGTAATATATACCATGCTTACATTTTTGGTAAAATATACAATGTTATGCAAGTGATTTTTATAATAATTTTCTTATTTCCTTACAAGAACTGCCTACTTGATAAAACTGGGATTTGATTTCTGTGCCCATTTTGTGAGCAATAATTTACAACAACCTCTTATCTGCACAGATGTTGACAAACATGATGATGGAGCTCTATCACAATATCCTTTCAATTAACCTTATTAAATTGGCCAAGTTCACTCAAGAAAATTGTTGTTGTTGCATGCCAGTTTCTTTCATCATTTCTCATTTCCATGTCGTTGTTGGTCTTGTATTTTCTCATGCAGACATAATATAAATATTTACTACCATATTTAAAGCAAGTTTTTACAAATATGGAATATATATTGAACGCTATGTTATCATGGCTCTCAGAAACCCAATGTTCTTGGTCAATGAACCTCTCAAAGTATGTGCAGTTTCTCCCTGGGATGCATGACTATGGCATGTCTAATTTCTACCAAGATGCTTCCCCTTTATTTATTCTGGGTATGCAAAATTAGCTCAAGGCTCAACTTAAGTAAACAGACATGAAACCAGTACGAATAATTAATCCTTATCACTGCAACTACATTACCACTGTGATATGGGTTGTTTTCACAGACGTCACGATTAAGTACGCAAATTACCACAATGCAACGTGTGCACCTTCTGCCACCATTTTGATTCCCTAACAAACCGTTGTCAACATTAGTCATCATGTATATTCAAGATAATAATCTGATTTAACTATCGATAAGGATATTTACTTTATCAAAACGATACATAGATTATACTTGAAATTATGTGCTCTATAGCACAAAAATAAAAATAAAGCTGGAAGTTCTCTTGTTCATATCAAAAGACAGAATAGTAAAGTTGAACCGTAAATGTGCTTACTGATATCTGAGAGAAATGCACTTATTTTGTTTTACGAACAGACAATATTGACATTATTAAAAAGTCATTCATATATATCCCTAAGTTTGTCATCTTTAGAGAGTATTTCCAGATAATGCTTTTCTGGATACAATATCTGTCGTGACATAAAATTTCATAGCATGTATTTTATGCTAGAACTTTTATGTACAAATACTTTTTGTGACAACATGTGTTTGTGCCAAAGAATATTTAACAAACCATTTTAATTAGTATGGTCAAATATTGTACTTGTGGTGGAGATGGTGGACATAGGATTATACTGAATAAAAGTGATAACCAGTCAAAGAAGTGTATCTATAGTGTATTCAAACGAAACACGTGTCTAACAGAACAAGACTTTGTGTTGAATGTTAAAACGATGTATTCCTGAAATGCTTTTAGAAATATGAAATTATATATTAACAATTAGCTTTTTAACTTGAACAAGAACCTAAGTATTGACTTAAACCCATGAAAATTGAAAATCATTACATGTATCCAGTTATGTGTTTGTTTATTGATCAATCTATTTCTTTATGAAAGAATAACAAAGATAGTTGAAATTTAAATATTTTACTGGGAGAAAACATGAAGAAAAGTCACACATGTGATCTTGTGCAGTTGACATGCACAACAGAATATGATGTATTATTATATTCTTACTCACAAAATGAAACGTGCCTTTGTAATAATGTGGTTAGAACAGTGTTATTAGGTGCAGGTTATGGAGGATAGGGAATCAAAATGGTGGATATGGAAGTACACGTTTGGTGATATCACGTGAAAACAACTCATACTACAAAGAAACCATGTTTTATTGAGTGTAAATAAAACACATGCTATTAATTGGCATTTAATGATATCCTAGTTTACTGTAATGATGTTTAAATTAAATTGATGATGATGTAACTACAAATAATAACTCTTTGGATTTATAATGGTCTAATTATAACAAATGGTTTCCCCCCCCCCCATCAACCCTAAGATATTACACCAGGAACTATCCAAAAATTGAAATCTAACAATAACAGGTTGACAAAATTGATGACCTTTGAAGGTGGTGGAAGAACCTGGGAAAACCCATGGAAAGAACCGTCCCACAAGAAACTACTGGCAAGCTTTCTCACATAACTACAAGAGCCGAATCTTAGACTTGAATCCACCCAGACATGTGAGATGACAGTGATCCGTAATGGAAAGCACTTTAGACCACTCTGCCACTCTTTTGCAATATGTTATGGGATTAATGAATTTATAAAAGTTTTTTTTTATAAAAAGACATTTAAAACATGTATTCAAATTTCTTGCTATGTTTGCCAATCTGGAGTCAATTGTCTCTGATTGTGATTAGGATTCACATGGCTTTGATTTACTCAAAAATGAAAACACTAACTGGGTGAATAAAAAATGCAAAATGCACATTACTATCCATTGTTGTGATTTCATGGATATATGTTCCTAAATACAAAGAAGCAATTAAAAATTGAGACTAAACTTATCAACATTTGATCAAAATCATGAAGGCTTATTGTGCATGTGACTTAGATTAGATTTAACAACTTTTCAATTATATCACTACAATGTCTGCAGTGTGACAATTTATAGTGATGTTTAGCACTGGGGTATCATGCCACACACGTGTAGCCTGATGTCCCACCCACATTCGAGGCAGATGCTCTACCACTAGACCATGGAGTGATGAGGCGAAGGATTAAACTGCATTTATAATAACGTAGGATGGAAATGAAAATAGACAAAGAAGCAATTCAGAAGTTCATACCTCATAAATTTGTCATCATTTTTATTTAAACTGCATAGCTAGTGTTTGAATTTTACATATGGTATGCCAATTTTGGTCAAAAAATTTATACAAATTTGCAGTGAAACATTTACAAGCATTGAGAATAAGGTCAATAAGTATATATACTACATTAATCATGCTTGCAATGCATCTTTCGGTTTGGACTATGTGTGTGACCCACTCAATTCAAATTCAATATCAGTCAAGGTGCATAAGCAAATTTGTTAAAAAATATCTTAAAAATTGTTGCTTTTTCTAAAAATGTATGTGTAGAATGTGTCTTTGACCAAAGAAGAGTATAAATGCAATTTATATATTTTGTTGTGCCTTTAATCACTTTAAAATGTGCACTAAAATTATAATGCCAGACACACAAAATTTGGCTTTTGCTTAACTCAGAAACCAGTAATTCCATACAAGTCATTATCACCTGAACACAGTGTGTCATGGAAAATTAGACCTGTTCTGATCCCTAGGCCTAATGCTATTTTTGAGAAGCATATGGGTTGTTTTCACAGACGACATGATTAAGTACACAAATACCCACAATTCAACGTGTGCGCACCTTCTGCCGCCATTTTGAGTCGCTAACAAACCGTTGTCAACATTAGTCATTATGTATATTCAAGAATAATAATCTGATTTAACTATTGATAAGGATATTTACTTCTTCGACACAATACATAGATTATACTTGAAATTATGTGCACTATAGCACAAAAATAAAAAATAAAGCTGGAAGTTCCCTTGCTTATATCGAAAGACAGAATAGTAAAGTAGAACAGTAATAGTGGATATTATTGATATCTAAGAAATGCACTTTTTGTTGTTGTTTACAAACAAACAATATTGACGTTTTTAAAAAGTTATTCGTATCATATCCTTAAGCTCTTCATCTTGAAAGAGTATTTCCAGATCATGATTTTCTGGATACAGTATCAGTCACAAATTAAAATTTCATAGCATGTATTTTACGCTAGAACTTTTATGTACAAATATTTTTTTGCGACGTGTTTGTGCCATAGAATATTTGAGAAACCATTTTAATTAGTATATTCAAATATTGTATTTGTGGATGGGATGGTGGACGTAGGCTTATACTAGATGAAAGCGATAACCGGTCAAAGAAGTTTTATCTTTAGTGTATTCAAACAAAACACGTGTCTGATGGGATATGACGTTGTTTCGAATGTCAAAATGATGTTTTCCTCAAATGCTTTTAGAAATATGAAATTGTATATAAACAATTGGCTTTTAAACTGTAACAATAATCAAATGCTTGATTTAAGCTCATGAAAATCGAAAATCATTACATGTTTCTACTTGGTTGTATATCCATTTATTTATGCATTTGTTTATTGATCGATCTATTTGTTTAGGAAAGAACAACAAATATGGTTGAAATACAAATATTTTACTTGAAGAAAACACGTAAAAAGAGTCACGCGATTCGATCTCGCAAAGTTGACATGCAAAACAGAATTGATGTAGTTTTATATTCTTACTCACAAAATGAAACGTGCTGGCTATGTGGGATAGGGACTCAAAATGGCAGATATGGAAGTACACGTTTTGTGACGTCACACGAAAACAACGGATTGAGTTTTGCCATCCATACTTGCACAGAGCTCAAATTAAATCCATTGAAAAGTGATAAATTCTGCTAGACAAGTGTTTAATCGTAAATGACATGTAGAACAATGGATTCAGATATTTTTTCGAAGCCCTAATAATGGCCATGTCTTGAAGTAAACATTTAGTCAGCCTGGCAATTACCTTATCCTTGAAATGAAATAGGATATACATTTTGAATTCAAAATGGTCGGCCAGTGATTCTCTCTTTTTCTTTAATTGGTTTCTCAACCGCCTCAAGGCTGCACATTTTCTACTGCTTGGATCACCCATGTTTACAAATCTGAACCAAATTACCAAAGTTGTTGAGCTGTTCGAAACGTGGAGTACAGATACGGTGGAATGTTGGATCTTAAAAACAGTTAACACAAGTCCTACATCATGCAAACGTTTAAACACCTAAAACTACAACTATATACAAATTTAATCAATTTTAGATCTTAGAATTTCTCATTTTAGCCGGTTGCCATTTTCGTTTCTTTCCTTTCTTTCCTTTGCTGTGCAGAGTAAAAGACTTTGGCTACCCGTCGCCTTAAAAAGGCCACCAGTCAGAAGTTCGCGCACAATATGCTGGCAAGGTTGATTGATGGGATGAAAATTGTAAGCACTCAAAATCTGTGGGGAGATGCCATTTTGCTATGTTAAAGGATAAAACGATATCAAAAATTTGCGTCTGCATGATGTGGTACTGAAAAGTAAATGAGTCCATATAGTCATTTTAAGAATGAAAATGAGCTTCGAAAGCTAAGAAAGCTCCTTCCTCCTTGCTCAGCGATAAGTAGCCTCGATTTCGAATGTTTAGCATGAGCACTAAAAGTATTTTCAAGCGTGAAGATTTCGACAAGTAATAGTTGTCTGCCTTCAAACAGCGCGAAAGTACGAAGTGGTCAACAGAGATAGAGGAAGCCTGAGTTCAGTCCACATGGCTTTCAAGCTTACGGTAATCACCAAATAGCACGCGCAAGTATTTAAAACCTACAAATTATTTATGCTGATGAGTGTTTTGGGTGACTAAATAAAGTTGTGGGATTCATATGTGCCTTCATAATAAGCGTCCACTGTGGGATATATTATTTTAAAAAAATGTGTCTTTACACACACACACACGCACGCACACACACACACACGAATATATATATATATATATATATATATATATATATATATATATATATATATATATATATATATATATATATAACACTTCATCACTGTGCGTATGGACATCAACAGAGAAGACTCTCTTCAAACAAGCATTCCTCTCTAAACAGATCCTTCTTTTCAAAATAGCTGTATCAGTCATTCGAGTGATTGTCCATGATGATCTTACATACATAGGATAGTCCGAGTGGAAGAGCATTGACGAAGCGAGGGTAGACGATGTTACGTTTGTCCACTTCTTGTGACGAAAACAGGTAAAGGACCATGTATCACTGATATTATGAACACTCTCGATAGATCCTAATGAAAGCATAAACATACCTTTACGACGAACCAGATTATTTTAGATTACTTGGTACAAGTTCGGTTTTCATGTTTTCGCCCAGTGCTATAATTTTTTTCTCACTCCAAATTTTTGTTTTTTGTTTTCTGTTACGCAGGAGAGTGGAGAGAAGAATGGAAAAGGGATTCCGATGAAATTGTGTACCATTTTTATTTTATTTAGAAAAGACTATTCCTACTTTTTCACGTTATTTTCATGTTTTTTATGGTTAATAAACGAACAGAAATTCATCATTGATATGTAGGCCTGCAGTTGAAAGAATCTTTATATATTCGCAGTTTTGCGCCATGAGCGGATCACAATTTGATATGCCAATAATATTTTTTAAAATACGGTTGGAGGAGCTGGTTCTGTTCTGTGCGTGCGCAGGTAGCTGATAAGGTCAATTATTGCACGGAATGTTCGTTTGCATAAGGAACAGGAGATGAGTGGGACATCTTCGCACAACTTGGAGCCTTTGTGCACAGATGAACGCCAATTGACTCGATCGCTTGCTGTTTTCTCCCACGAGTCAGGGTTTATGTTGAACGCTTTCAATGCAGCTTTTAGATTGTCTTTCAATCGTTTCTTCTGACTTCCGTGTGATAGCTGTCCTTGCTGGATCTCGCGATAGAAGAGTCTCTAGGCATCCGGTGGTTTGACATGCGTACATGTCCGTCCCAGCGTAGCGTAGCTGGCACTGCATCAACATGGTGTGTATACTGGGTAGACCTGCTTGGGCGAGTACTACCTCAGTGTCTGGAAACTTGTCTCACCACTTGATGTTGAGGATTTTCCTGAGACTTGTGGCGTGAAAGTGGTTCAGCTTCCTAGCCTGCGTTGGTACACCATCCATGTTTTGCATTCGTAAAGTAGTGTTGGGAGCACAATTGCCCATTAACCTTTAGGTTGGTTCTGGATGCTGATGTCTCTTCTGTTCCAGACATTGGCATACAATCGTCCGAAAGTTGAGCTGGCTCTGGCAATGCGAGGGTTCACCTCGTCGTCAGTAGTGACGCTCTGTGACAGTGTGCTGCCATAATAGGGCAAAGCGGTTCACTACGTTGATGTTTTGACTGTTGACGGTGACGTTGAGCTCAACATAGGGCTTTCCAGGGACCGGCTGATCCAGGATTTCTGTATTCTTGGTACTGATGGTGAGACCAAAGCTTGTGCAGGAGCTGAAGAACTTGTCAACGCTGCATTCCAGGTCGGTTCTGAGCCAGCATTGAGGGCGCAGTCATCAGCAAATAAGAGATCCCTGATGGTGTATGTCATGACCTTTTTTTGAATTTGCTTGAAGCCTCTTGGGATTTTATAATTTTCCATGTGTACGGTACCTGATGCCGCCGACTCCAACATCTCGGTCTCCGAAAGCATTAGTGAGCATTGCAGAGAACAAAAGACTGAACAGTGTCGGTGCCGGAACACAATCCTGTTATTTTTAATAGTGAGTGATTCTGTGCTTGCTATGGAATTTTGTATAGCTAAACTAGCTCGACAACGACTATAGTATAAGTCACATGTGTCATGCACGCACATTTCCTAATTTTATGGTACATATAAATTGTCGTTTGTTTTAAAATCTAACACTACTAAAGTCTATTCAATCTTGATTTTTTAATGAGTTGCACTTTAACTGTTATCAAGAAACATCCCAAGGAAAATTATTGATCTCTACGGTATTTTACAATTGTGGCCTTGTACTAAACTTGTGTCAAAATAAGAGCGCGTCGAATGGAATCGTCAGAATCGAGGGTAGTACGAATTCGTTTATCAATATACGTTACTTTTATACTGACATTGCAAGGCGCGATATTCAATCTGGGTTGTATTTGATTACACCTTTAGGTTGATTTCGTCCAAAAATGACTACGTTGTTTACACTGATTTTGTGATTTTGACGTATGCAACTCTCGTCAGTAGTGAAGGGGGGGGGGGGTCGTCTTTATGGACAATGGAAATCACAGACAGAGAGGGCCTGTACATGTATACGGACAAGGAAAAGTTGTGTTTCGTTTGGGATTAATAGAAATGGAACAGGCGAGGTGATGTCACGATACTTGACGTTGATAACAATGTTGCAAGAGGCTGACCTGAAAACGCTCTACCCTAGGGAGAGACAAATACAGTAGAAACATAGACATAGAAATGTAAAACATATACGTAGTTTGATGAACATAAATATGTTACAAATAAAATATTAAATCGACTAAAAATGTTTTGGCAAGAAATAATAGATATATTTTTAAAACATATGCGTGGCCCTGAAAAGGGTTTTGGGGTTACTTCTTCTGTGTTTTCTAATCTCTTATTTTCTTTCACCAGCTTCTTATTTCCTCTCCAAATTTCGTCTGTTATGTCTGCTCTTTCTCCTCCTCCTCTTTTTTCTTTTTCTCGTTCTCTTCTTTTTCTATTTTTCCACTCCATTTTCTCATTCTTATTCTTACTTCGTCGTCCTTTCATCCTTTTCTTTTTCAGCAGGTCGCAAAGGCGTAGCTGGGGGGGGGGGTCTAGTTCGAAACCATTTTATTTCGTGTAGAATGGGGCGTATGATATAATTGTTTTTAAAAGCACATTTATTTTATTTAAACAACAAACAACTAAAAAGTAACAATAAAGCAAACTATTTTTGACAAGGTTGACTACGTTGTGAAGTCAAGCTTGACTTCCGCTGAAGCAAGTCATTAGACCATTGATGTACACTACATTTCCTAGCTAAAGACTAAAGAAATCCATAATGGTCACAAAACGATCGATATACTTTGTCATCGTTTTTTTGATGCGTTACGATAGAAATCAATCACTAAATGTTTTAAGAGATATGCACAATTTGTGCACACACCATATAATTTGTGCCTTTAAATTTCACATCTGGGCATTTCTTCCTATATAGTCGATGATGTCGTCGTCCAAAGTTTGCAATCCATACGAATCAAAATGCTCCACACAAACCTCTTTACGAAAGTAGACAGATACCCAGTGGGTTCCTGGGAGATTAATGTCGTCTGTGTTGATGACATAAGCTTGATGGTCTTGAGGTTTGCGATGAGGAAGTTCATCTTTAGCACACACGACATGAGTCGAAGAAGCAGTGTACGAACTGTTATTCAAACGGGAATACAATTGCCAGGTATCCATTTTTTCTCTTTCTTCTTGTTTTTATCACTGATGCAACACTGCTTCTTTTAAGGAAAGACCCCAAGCGTCATCTAAAATTCGTCCAATTTTCTTTCCTGACTCAAGATCAGATATACATTGTGTTTACTTTGTCTGGGATGGTCGCTTTGACATCCATAAAAAAATTTCTTGGTCAGTTCTGTAATTTTATGTGCAACGTGTTTAGCAAAACAGGACACTAATAGTTGTTCTTTTCTGTCCATCGCGACCTCACCAGTCTGTTCCCTTCGACTTCCACGGCTTCCGCCAAATCCTCCAATTATATTTCCATAGATTCTCCACCAATGAAAAAGGGATAGGAGTCTTCCATAGATTCTAATAGTACAGAATGACTTCTCTGAAACTGTTGATTTCCATCATATTATCGAATTTGGCATAAAGAATGACGTTCACTGTCTCCTTTAACTGTGCTTTAAACTGAAGTTCCAGACTAATCTGGTCGGATTTTATAAGGTGGAAATGTCCCTCTTCGCCGGCATGGTCTGAAGTGAAATCCAAAACCCACAAAGCATAACCTCTTGCACAATCATTGTATGAATTGCCTAACTGTCAAGTGGCTTCATGCAGGGACAAGTGCTACCTCAAGCAATTGCTCTTGTCAACGTTAACGGGAGCTATATTGTCCTCGTCTTCTAAATCATAAGTGTCGGTATCTTCGACTACCTGACTTTCAGGTACAAGTAACTGCTATTCAGATCGATGAACTCTTTGGGTTGTCCTTTGATTTCAAATTTGATCCTTCACACAGGAGACAGGATGAAATTCGACCTACTGGGATTCTTGCAACGTCATCATAGTGGGTGGCATGGCAAACAGACTTCGTACATGCGCAAGACTCTCGGGGCATCATTTTTCTTTCGCTCGCTATTCTTTTGATAATCAAAAACGTCTAAGCTTCAGACTGTTCTTCTTTTCTTAGTCTTTTAGCTTTGGGGGTGTGAAGTCCCTTGGATGAGTTTCTTCGTCATCTCTTTCTGCCTTGTCTTTGCTGTAGCGTCAAGGAAGCATGAATGTTTGACCCGGCAGCATCCAGGGCATTTATAGGAGTTTCCCGTTGCCCCAAAAAGTAATTTTCCGTTTGGAGCAAGATAGTTTTGCCAGCTCACAAGAAAGGTTCTCTAGGGTTTTGTTTGTTGATGATGCCAATTTGGAGAAATTCTTTGCTGTGCGTCAAAGCGGCATCATTTAAGGCGTGCAATCTCCATGACTCCATCGGTTTCAAAACGAGGGTTTCAGAAACAAAGGCCGATTTCAACATATCTCATAAACTATGACCTCATGTTGATCGATACCTCGGTGCACCGGATACATGACCTACAAGTTGTTAGACAATCTATTTTGAAAATGGAATTTCATCGTGACTTTACATTCGGTGAATGGAATATTTTGTCCCAGATCTCCTTTTAATGCAATATTGACAATGTCGACATACGACTAACTGAGAAATATATAGGTGTTTCCACCTACCTAGTTGCTGAATCCAATTTGAAAGAAATGACACACTGTAACTATACGGAGGCGTGTCCTACCACATCAGAGTAGGAAGGAATGATAGTCACTTCTTTTTATAATCGATGACTTGAGAAGTGTCATTCCAAGAGTCAAAACTCGGAGGATATACATTACAATGTACTTCTTCAACCCCACCTTTTCCCACTTTACGGGTTCTTCGATCGAGAATGCTTTCGGTGTCGTACACTTCATCCTCTTTTTTGGTCTTACTTTGTAACTCGAGCAAGTAAAACGTTCCTTTAAAGAATTTCTCATTCATGTCTTCCAATTTATAGGCAGCAGAATGACGGTCACTCACTCGTCCAGTGACACGAAACAATTCAGTGGTCCAGTTTGGTAAGTAATCTTTGCCAAATTTGTGTTTGGTTTTGACAATGCGCACCAAATCTCGCGTCGTCAAAACTTCATCTTTCTTGGAGACAACCACAGTCGGAAACGTACCAAGTAGGCACTCGAAAACAGGCACATCGTTTTCGGGAGTCACTTCTTTAAGGGTTGTGGTTGGCGGCACGTCTGATGCTTCGATGGTAATATCGGTTGTACGCTTGGACCAGGTGCGTTAAGACGTCGATGTAATTAAGAGTGTGATGAGTAAAATGTTTCCACATGTGTTCTTTCAAAGTACGTTGAAAATGTTCCACGATGCTAGTTTTGGTTTCAGGATTCATGTTGATAAAAACAATGAATGTCACGTTTCTTAAATTCTGTATAGAATTCTTGGTTCAGACATTCAGTGTCTTTGTCGTTTTGTCATCGAAGAGGGTGACGACCTTTTTGTTTCTACGCCAGTTTGAGAGCTTGCAATGGCACGAGCCAGGAAATTTTTGAAAAGACATAGATGACACGAAACAAAAATTCATAGACAAGATTGTAGGTGGCCAAATGAGAGAGATCGGCTAAATTGGCTTACCATTGATGATCGGTGCCCTCCATTCGGGTGCGACATCTGGAAAACGTTCGTCGAATGGGTTTTTGTAAGGAGGCTTGTTCTTGTAACCATCGTTGGACTTGAGGTAAACGGACACTTTTCAGTCGGTTTTGGTAGCACGATACAATTTCTGAACTCCTCCGTAACCATCAGAAGGAGCTTGATCGAAGTAAATGTTGGCCAATACCTCCATTTTTAGTAGGTTAAACACTCTTCACGGATGCTACTTTGGATGGATCGAGATGGTGGATTAGAAACGGCTTTATGTGTCCGATGTGCCACGGGAGTAGAAGCCAAAAGTAGTGGTGGTGGGATCAATGATAACAGTGAGAAATTCATCTTCTTTAAGACATACACGATATCACCCATTATAGTATACCACTCGATGACCAGACATATGGTGCAATAAATCTAATAATATAATATATATCGCTGATAATGTACCGATTAACGTTGTTTCTGCGACCAGCAATGATACCATATATCCAACCTTGTTGTAACAAGATTACCGGGTGAGATTTTTGGATTCACAACAGAATAATTTTGACGATGATATAAATACAATGTTTCATAATAAATTACTTGAATGAGCAATTAAATTAAGAATACGTGCGCGTATATTTAATCCAAATTTTGGATTATTACACAATAACGCACACATATAATAGAAAAATACAAACAATTTACTCTACAAAAGACAAACACAAGACTTGAATGATTCACAATGACTAAACAATGGAGCGATGGCTATAGTTTACTCAACTAGTAAACAATGTAAAATTTTACTCATGTAGTGAATGAATAGCTGGATTTAAAGTGAAACCGGCCACTAGGGTCATATGTTCACTATTTTGCACTGCCATTTATTTACATGGCATTGATTTAATTTATCCAGGAAGATTGAATGGTGCCACATCTTCCTGGCGTTTATGCGCACAGAGTGTGCTATTTAATTTGGTTGTCATATCATACCCCTAAAAAGGGGCTAATGATATGAATGTTAGACCTGGGTGAGTGGAAATAGACCCATCACGCACTCAACCTATCAACCAATCGAAAGTACGTACACTTATTCCAAATTCAATCCAATTTTTCTAGTGGATTTCCCTATGCCAAAATTGTGTAAGCCACCGATGCAATTCATCAAATGGTAGAGTTGAAGAATTAAATTACGTTCCTATCTATGCCAATCTTCTAGTACAAAAGTGTACATATTATATATCCCTAACAATTTCTTTTACTGATATGACTAAACGTCATTTGAAAGGTAGCCACTGTCAGAGAGGATTATATTGTTAATGTTGAGCGATGGGTCCGACAAGTTAGGCTTTTTGGATAGAGCTTGTCAAGGAGGGTTTCCGTAACCAAGTGGAAGACCCTATTAAATCAATGAAAGACAATAGCCCTAAAAAGGACTTTTTTTTCTTCGGAGAATCCCATGATCACTTGTTAGTGACCGATTATCCCTCTGCTCCTGTGGCTGGTCCCTGTATACTTCTTGAGTGTCTTGTTTGACCCTGTACTCACTCGATGATTCCCTGTATACATCTTGGGTGTCTTGTTTTGGATTCTCACTCTAAACATCCTTGCTCCCTCGTCAATTTGCTTCCGTATTTTTCCCTATCAATTTGGAATTCTTTGTGCTGTTTTGTGCAGAATATATAACCCCATATGACAACTATTTGCATTGTTAGTTAATGCATGATGTTGTTAAGTTACTGCAAGGCCTGATAGTTTTGGGGTTAACTATCTTTATACTGTATGAATTTGAGGTCACTTTCTAAATTAGCATATTTTTGGTTGCAACCTTGTGTTGCTGGGCCTGATAGTCTTGGGTTTGAGACTACCTTATAAGATCTAATTTGGAGTCATAACCTATGCATATATGATGAGGTTTTTAGTTGCAACATTGTGTCGCTGGACCTGATAGTCTTGGTTTTGAGACTACCTCATACACTCTAGTTGGAACCATAGTTAGGGGCGCGTGTTAGTGGTTATACTTTAACCGCAGCGGTATCGCGTTTTTTTAGGGGCCTATAATACATTCGTAATATTAAACTCTTTTATGAGATGTTGTCTATGGGGTTATATAGAAGGAAGAATTTAGAAGCATAAGAGAAGAAAAGAGGTAAGACGCATGCCTTATTGATTGTATAACTGGTAGTTAATATAACTTTTGATGTTTATACCTTTATGTATTTCTTTTATTTTAGGTTTACTTTTATTGTTCCATGTTATTTTACCATTCCATTAGGCAGGCCCGCACCTAGGAAAGTCTGGACCCCAGGCAGCTGACAGAGTTCGGGCCCCTTTCGTGTTTCAAATATGTGCGTATATGTGCCTATCTAGTTCGGGCCCCTGACAAGTGCCATGGTTGCCCCCGCCTATGTGCGGGCCTGCATTAGGTTTGGTTGCTGTGGAGCCGCCATGGGAACGTAATACCCAGCGTAGTGTAGGTGGGCTCTCTTAAGAGATAACGAGTCCCTTTTGGCCCCGTACGCTTCCATCCCTCGTACCGATATTATTTTCCATTAGGTTAGGTTGCTATGGAGCCGCCATGGGAACGTTATACCCAGCGTAGTGTAGGTGGGCTCCCTTAAGGGTAACGAATCCCTTTTGGCCCCGTACGCTTCCCTCGCCTTAGAACAATATTATTTTATATGCATATTTAGGTACCAGTTAAAACATTCATTTCATTTATGGATGATATGGTGTTATACTTACATTTTATCCATTAGCCCTGTAGTTCTAAGAAATTCAATTATATTATAGTATGTTCTTTGAGGGGTTTTGTTGCATAATTGAATTATTTCTGGATATGTACTTGGTGTAGCAAGTTCTAATTGTTTAATTATAAATAGGTCTCTTTCTTTTTGCGTATTGTTACAGATATTGAATATATGGTACAGATCTTCCGGTACGTTACAGTGGAAGCAGTTGATGTTGTGTGGAAAAGGTCCTATATATTTTCCAAAACTAATAGCTAATTTTGTTTTTCCAAGAATTATCCTATTTATTTTAGATTGTTCATAACTGCTGCACCTGGATATCAGGATATTTCTATCGACTTCTTTGACAATACTATGTAAAAATCTCCCTTGTTTATTATGGTTCCAATCCTTTTGCCACTTTTGATTCATCAGTGTATAGATTAAATTGTTAATTTCTGTTGGACTATACTTTAGTGGCATGTAATTAGGTTCAGTGAGTTTACTCTTGGCTAATTGGTCAGCTAATTCATTGCCTTTTATGTCGATGTGAGATGGTATCCATATGTCAAGTGCCAAATTTTTCGTCAGTGAAATCCAGTAATTAATTCGTAGGCTAGCCGACAATCAACTGTCTTGGAGTAGAGTTTGAACGGAAAGAATGTTAGTTTACCTCAGTCAGACTGTTACAATATTTAGAGTGAAAGCGGAATGAGTGTTTGACACGCTTAAAATTAGGTGATTCCGCACGTAGAGCTGTCAGAGTGATTGGAAACAAATGATAAGGTGACATTTCGATCCTAAGTGGCATTTTTGGCATCTTGATAGACGGTTTTCAAAAGGTCCGCAAGAATAGCATTTATTCCGATTGGTCAAATGTATAGGAAAGAGGGTTGGGGAATATATTCTCTGAGTTAATGAGTTTGAATTAGTCTGAAAATTTCTCTGCAAGAGAGAAACCAAAGGTAGACGTAATTACCAGGACTCCGGGGGTAATTTTACAGCAGTGCCTTCGTAATAATAAGCTCAGGAAAGTCCGCCGGAAATCAAACGGCAGAAGAACGCCAAAACACAAGGTATTTAACTCAAATTCACCTTTATCACGATGTAATGTATATGATGTTTTTCTTTGTCATAGATGCATAATGTATCGATACTATGATACAAATAGTTCAGTATTACATTGATTTAATAACGTACTTTGATATGTTTCTTTGTTACAGATGCATGATGTGTTCATATTTTTGTATGGATAGTCGGTTTTACAGTGATTTAATAATGTATTTTTGAATTCTGAATTAGCATTTTTTACCTTATATACTTAGGTAGGTAAATGGGTGGTGTAGAAAACCCGCCGTGTACATTTATGATTGGAAAGTGTTACATTAATTTGAATTTATCATATTAGTAAATATGGATTGTGTGTTATGATATATTGCCTCACTTTACGTAATGATTTACGGGAATATATGACTTTCCCGAATTCTGATGTCGATAATTAGCAATATAGCTCTATTGATCTTAAGACTTGTATAGTATTTGTTAGCGGTATAAATGATAACACTGATAGTAAGATCTGATTTTTCGAACCTGAAGACGGACTTACTATCTCAACTCTTAAAGTAACGAGATACTTAGGGCGTTTTACCCTTTTCTTTTCAAAGGAAAAATAGTTTGTTTGAAGATCGAATAAGAAATAGCGAGGAATTCGAAATTCAGAGACGGAAAAAAGAAGTTAGAAGACAGAGTTGTGTAATTCCACGTACAACCAAAGGGCAAGCTCAAGTTGAGACTAACGCAGAAGAAGAAAAAACCAGTCGACGAACAAGGTCATTTTGAATCACCCAACAGTCCAATGTTAAATGAACATTCGATTCCATGATGAAATTTACTCTCAGTATTAACGGCTAACTTCATTTAATTTTATTAGTGTTTGGGATTTTTATGAATGTATCCATTATTTTAAAGCTTCAGTTTATGTATCTCTGAACTAAGTGTATTCAGATAGAAAGAAATTGTAATTCACAGTGTCATTCTTTTCTTAATTGCATTTTAATTAAATTCATATTTTATCTTTACGGGGGCTCGTGTGTTGTCTTGTTCAAAGTACCATCTCAGATTACCATATCCATTAACCGGGCAAATTACACCGTAGAGATCATCTTCTAGATAACGATAATTAGAGGGAGGCGGTCTTCAAGTGTTGTTTTCCAAGTTGCGCAATACCTCTGACCAGGCCTTGTGCAATATTGTACTAATAACACTTTGATAACCGGCAGCACACTTACACCATAGAAACTCTACTGTTATGTTTTGAGTATCGAGTACTTTAATTATTTGGTTGATTTGAATAAGAAAGTTTTCTCTTGATTTATTATTATTAGTATTAGTATTATTGCATTGTATTGATTTTATGACACTTAGTGAATCACTAATAATCAAGGTCGTATTTGGTTTATTTTCTAGTATCCATTTTAAAGATTCCAGGATGGCCTAAACTTCGGCTGTGTAAATGGAGCAGTGATCCAGTAGTCGGCTGCCCATTTTGATATGGAGTGCTGGAATGACCCAAGCCGCAGCTGTTTTAAACGGGTTGTTAATTTTGGAGCCATCCGTGAATATATGAGTATAGTTTTTATATTGGTTGTTGATTAGTTCCATTGCAGCTGTTTTTAAATAATGTTGTTGATTTTCTTTTTTTACCTTTGTCTATAAGGGAGATGTTTACTTTAACTGGTGTATTATTCTAAGGTTCTTTATCAAATTTTTGGTTAGTTTCCACTTGGAATATATCTACTGGGAGTTGTAGATTTAATTCATGTACTATTTTGCCAAAGGATGACTTATTTTTAAAGAGTTTTCCTAAAAGGAATATTGCATTTGTTGATAGCTACTAGAGTGGGGTGTGTTTTATTGTGGGTGGGCAGTCGAGTTGCGTATCTCAACATGAGTTCCTGCCTTCGAAGCTGTAATGGCGGTTCTCCTGTTAAGACCTGCAAACTCATGTAGTAAAATGAATTCACTCATAATGAAATTATGCAAATGAAAAAGGACAGATATATAACTTATCTTTGCATTCCCTAAACATACAATGGGTTTAACGAATTCTCACAATTAGCCCACGGCTACAATATTATATGCAAGGAGATACACTCCGTTTTAAGAACACTTTATTTGAGTTCCACGGTTGCTAAAGTTCATCTTTACAGCTGCTACAATTCATGTGGTTCGCTTTACAGCATGCACCACGTACACTTCGATTCCTCCGATATTTGGAACGTTCGGATCCCTCTGGTCACCACCGGCCACTCTAGATACTGGACACTCCAGATACTGGATAGCTGAAAACATATCTATATATATGACATGGGCATAAAAACGTAATAACGTTATACACGGCAAGTTATACAGATAATCTTACCGACACAATAATTACAAAACAACAAATTCAGAAATAAACATAACCTTGCTTGCTAAGAATCATAATGTACTAAACATTTCTTAAAAATATAGCCTTATATTACTAATATAAATTCCTTCGATAGGTTGTAAACAAGAATATAAACATGTGCATTATACTGCGTAAACCAAAGCTACAAATCACGCAGAAAGTGACGCAGTAGTACAATACTGTTATCGTATATACGAGAAATGATTTAAAATTACCTACCTCTACAGCTGGAGATGTGTGAGTCCTTATAGTAGACCGCCGACTGACAAGACTATCCGTAATGTAAAAAAAGCTTTACATGCGGTGAGGTATTTATATACATATACTGTCTGTGCATCGAATGCATTCGGTTCTTCTATTCAAAAGTACTTCGCACGTGCGGCATAGGATGAACCGAACTCACTATTTTGAAATACGAAATAATATACATTATTCACTCTCGGATATCGTTTTACGCCAAAATAAAATAAAATAAATAAATACGCCGAATAACTAAATAAAATGGTTTCTAAAATTCCGTGACACTTGTCGATGACGATGATGCGTCTTCGGTATTAGCTTTCTTTATATTGTAATATGGTCGTTAATGTTATTCAGCGATGCCTTTCACACACATGCTTGATTATATCTGCAAGATTGTGAGGGATTCAGTGGCATTATACTAAGCAGTATTAATCAACCGAAGTGTTTCTGCGACGAATTCCAGACCACCAATGCTTTGCTAAAGTTACTTTTGTATCTGCTGCATCCAACATGAATATTTCCTCGTGATTTTGATCTAGCAAGACTGATGCGGTTCCAGAATATTTGTCGGTTAAATGACACCATGAATATGTGGTAAATATTTGTTTCTTCTCCAAATTCAGTGCTAAACACAGAGCCTGTGCTCTCCAGTGACTTCAGCGTTATGTTCGATCGTATTTTGTATTGACCAATTTGATGATTCAGACCCAACCGTAAATACCGAGTTTTTTTTTTTTTGGTATACATTTTTGACGATGTCATCAAGTCGTGTGTGAATTTATGCGAGTTTAACGTCGACGACCATTTGATTTCTAAGAAAACCCAAATGACCTGTTGAAGTCTACTTGAGTTCCTTCAAAGATTCGTACACACGCTCACATGAACATCATACTGAGATCACAGCGTAATTTATTTATCATTCTTTGACGTTAAGGCGGTATTGATCTTGGCATCTTTATCGTCCACGTACTTTTACTTTGCAGCGTCATCGTCCGGTTCCAGTTCATTTAGAACAACAATTTTATTTCCGCTAATACTGAGTGGACCTGTCATTGCATCGCCGGTTCTATGAAAGTTCTTAAGAATCATTGGATAATATCGACCCATTTAATATTGCTCGTCTTTAACCTTCTATGTTGATCCTGCAAAGAAAAAAAACCCCACTTTATCTCGGTCAATGCCCCCTCACCCTTCGTCGAGACTCATAAAATCAGCAATTTCATTTCCTGTTGCATATTTTGACAAATCATGTCACCCGGGTCTGCTTCAAAAAGATCTTCCGTAAATATAAACCGTTTTAAATTATTAACATGCTTAAAACGACAGGCGGTGTTATCGTGCGGCGGCGCTGATGAGCACTGAATTAAGAACAGCAGGTCTGCTTGTCCACATTTTGTGGATCTGTTAATGTCTGCGTTGGTAATGTCAAACACCAGATTGGAACGGCAAAGGAATCGCTTGCGATTTTACTGAATACTCTCAAATTATTTCGGTGGCGCCAATTGAGAATTACTCAATACATTTTTTAAAATTAATTATTCCTCATGGGTGACGAATCGAGGGATCTCTACCTTTAAAAAAAAATCCCTTGATTTGAACAAGCAAATCAGTAATTCGAACCTAGCAAGAGAAATGACAACTATCCCTTGCCAGTACATTCCCGTGCCCATACTGCATCTGCTGTTGAGACATCACCAAATAATATTTTTAGCCGCACATATAGACTCTAGAACCTGACAGACACTCGAAACTCAAACATATTAGTCACGAAACTTTTACACTAGCTAGGTTATTATTATTATTATTATTATTATTATTATTACTATTATAGAGTAATATATCTTTACTCCAAGCTCTGGCTTAAGGAGAACTACTCAAGACCAGGATTATTTAATTTTTCACTATGGTTGATTGATCACTATTATTATTATTATTATAGAGTAATATATCTTTACTCCAAGCTCTGGCTTAAGGAGAACTACTCAAGACCAGGATTATTTAATTTTTCTCTATGGTTGATTGATCACTATTATTATTATTATTATTATTATTATTATTATTATTATTATTATTATAGAGTAATATATCTTTACTCCAAGCTCTGGCTTAAGGAGAACTACTCAAGACCAGGATTATTTAATTATTCACTATGGTTGATTGATCACTATTATTATTATTATTATTATTATTATTATTATTATTATAGAGTAATATATCTTTACTCCAAGCTCTGGCTTAAGGAGAACTAATCAAGACCAGGATTATTTAATTATTCACTATGGTTGATCTCGACTCTAAGGCATGGTAGCTCGTCTTATTATTTAATTATGGAGTCTCAAACTCGAACCATCCTGTGGACCGCTTGATGGCATTTTCGATGGCCTGTGGACTGGACTTAACTTTCGTTTAATTCCTATCGAGGGGCCCCGACTGGCCGAGTGGTCTAAAGCACTGTCCGTTACGGATCACTGCCATATCACCTCTGACAGCTTGGGTTCGAGTCTTAAGATTCGGCTAATGTAGTTATGTGAGAAAGCTTGCCAGCTTATCGTGGGTCGGTGGTTCTTTCCAGGGCTTTTCCGGGTTCTTCCTCCATCAATAATACTGGCCGCCATGTATAGCCTATATTGTGTTTAAAATGGCGTTAAACTATAAAAACAAAACAATTCCTATCGTTGTTGAATCAGACGACAGCTATAGGCCGTTAAATCAGCCCTTCACCCGTGATGATGTTGATATTCGGGTGATGCCTGATGGGCTGATATCCCGAATTCATTAAAAGCTGAATTCATCCCGACTTGGCTGCAGATATCGGTGGAGGGAGGGAGGGAGGGAGGGAGAGAGAGAGAGAGAGAGAGAGAGAGAGAGAGAGAGAGAGAGAGAGAGAGAGAGAGAGAACCGCTTTTGATAATACAATCCTCCGTGGGCACATTACACTTTATGGAGTCAGACTTGTATAACACTTTTGTACAATTGTTAATAAAGGGGAATTACTCTGGAATAGGTTCCTAGTGTGGATCTGAGCAGTTGTTACAGACGTGCGCTTGTTTGGTTAAAAACACCGGAACTTGATGAAGTTAGGGTTGTAAGCGGCAATGTTTTGCTTGGTGACATGCATATACAGTACATTCTACACAGCATGTAAATAGTGAAGAAGAAAGAAAAAAAAGTAGACATACGCATGAGAGATCGAATTTCATTTAAAATTTACAGTTAGTACATATACTAAGTTTTAGAGATCGAAATAAGTATTTGAATTGCTAATCATGACTGTTGATAGCTTACTGAATATGTAGCTACAATATCGTAGCCTCAACTTGACTTGTAGTGGGTGAGGTAGAAGTAGGGGTACTAATATTAGTACTAATTAGTACTAACAAACAATCATGCGAATGTGCATTCGAATATGTTTTCACGACTTATTCAGGTTCTTTTGAAACAATGCTAGAATTATTTCACTATCGACAACTCAGTAACTGAGTCAGCGTCATCAATGTAGTTCAAGGTACCTAATTCGTTTTAAGTACTTAGTGTGAAATGAATTCGGGACTTTTAACACTGACCTGAACATTTACTGTTACAAATAGTAAAATTTCGCGATGCTTTGTGGAACTAACTATAACAGTCGTGGTAAAATAAAAAAATATAAAACAAATTGTGTGTGTAAGTTTTAAGATAGTGTGGAACATTTGGGCTCCTAATTTGCTTTGTAACGAGCCCCTGTGGTGTGAAATGAATGTTACTATGCAGTCAGTATATTAACAATGAGTATGAACCATTTTCATAAATAAATCAATACCGTCATCAACTTAATTCTGATCACCTATTTTCGAATGATTAACCTTTGATGCAAATATAGTGACACAGGTTTGACGTTTTTCAAGGAATTATCTTGGCATCGAGTCGAGTTATGTGGAAGACTTTAAGGAACTCACAAAAAATTATAAATAACATCAATTGCATAAATGTGATGTAAAGGACTGGCCACAATACATCAGAATATTTCCAAAATTTGGTCATGAGCTTTTACTTCAACAGATGGAGGATTTGAATCAATGTTTTGGATAAAAACAAACAAAAATTACAACTAATGTACATTATACAAAATATTAAAATATATTCCTCAGATCTGTCCTCTCACAGTAAAATGCTGCCATTCATACTTTCCTTTACTTTAGCATTTTTTGGGAGATCATTACCTGGATTATATTAGCAGCAGTCCTCATTGTTAATGTTTACTATTATAAGTTGATATACTGTTACTGGATCCAAATGACATCAGTGTCTGCATTTTAATGTATCATTATGTTAGTAAAACTCCCCCAATTCCACTAAGTTTAAATTGTTTTCTAACTATGAGAAGATTCATTTGCTGACTGACTGCCAGAACTGCTCAAGACTGGGACTCTCATGGTCAAATATCAATATAATACCAGTTTGCGGAGACCACAAAATCCAAGTTTGCGGAGATCTTTGTTGTTATTATTATCACCACTCTATATGATGACAATCAAATATGGAAACAAATATCACTTGCTGGTATCATAGATGAAGACAAAGATCATATTCCAGGCATTATGGATTACAATGGCAATTAGTGATTAGTATTTTAGTCATATGTACATTCATATTTACATAGGATTAAATCAAATAGTTGTGTTTATATATATATATATATATATATATATATATATATATATATATATATATATATATATATATATATATATATATATATATATATTTATATAAACATTTTTTGTGATGCAGTCCTTCATATTAGACTTGAAGTCATATTTTTCCTAAAATTCTACTGGTCATATTCTACAGCTGATGGCTTATGACAATGAGTTTATATAATAAATTATTATTATTATTATTATTACTACTACTACTACTACTGCTGCTGCTATTATTATAATTATTATTACTATTATTATTACTATTATATTATTATTTATATTATTATTATTATTATTATTATTATTATTATTATTATTATTATTATTATTATTATTACTGCTGCTGTTATTATAATTATTATTACTATTGTAATTATTATTACTATTATTATTATTACACTACTACTACTACTATTATTATTTATTATAATTATTATTACTAGTATTATTATTATTACTACTACTATTATTATTATTACTATTATTATTATAATTATTATTACTTGTATTATTATTACTCCCACTACTACTACTATTATTATTATTATTATTATTATTATTATTATTATTATTATTATTATTATTATTATTATTTCCTGTGAATGATACCCGAGAACTCAGGAGAAACCTCCTCTTGGATTAATATGTATTCAGTTGATCAAAAGTTGCATTCATACCTTCAGTACTACATCATAAGGATATCATTGCACCAACAACCTTTGCAAAAAGAACTTATTTTAGAGAAAAAGTTTAAGCTTTTTTTGAAGAGTCAGCAGTTGTGGTTAATATTTGTTATGATTTCCAGTGTTTGATTGTTTTGGTGATAAAAGCATTTGTAACTCTTATGTTCTTGTATATAGTATCAGATAAGTGTATACTAATCAATTTCGTTTAGTTTTTGTGGGGTCAGTTGTATTATAGCAGCATATTTTTGCATTGTTTTGCAAGCATATTAGAAATTATTTATGTTTTTTTAGTCTAATTTTGTGTGTGTGAAGACAACATTAAGGCTACACTTTCTGTGATATAGTCAGACTCATAATTAGATGTAACAAACCTGGCTGTCTCAGTTTCATCCTTTAAATCATGAAAATGATTTAAACCATGCAAGTATATTCTAATAATAAGTTTGACTAAAACTAATTCCTTTGCATTTTTAGGCAAAGTAATATATTATTTCTTAGTAGGTTTGAAATACATGTTGTTTTATTGCTCACGTCTTCAATTTAAAGGTTCCTTTTCAGGTCACAAGTAATTGTGACCCCTACTTATTTTGGCTGAGATTTATTGAAGACATTTAGTACTAATACTGATTGCACGAATAGTAGAGTAAGGGCATCCAGCCTTTTTGGATGGGGGCCATAACAGATGAAATACTTAGTCACAGGCCACTAAAGCAAGAATAGTTCCTTTCACTAATTATGCATATTACTTAAAATGAATATTTTCAAAAGACTGCCTGAATAGCCATGTACAATGTACAGGACTGAACCACATATGGCCAATGGGCCACAGATTGGACATGCCTACAATAGAGTATACCGGCTAAAAGTGAGACTGCCTTATATTGAAGTACATTATAGATATAATTTTACAATGAAATGGGAACCATGAGGATGCTTGACTAATATAATGAAGAGTCTTATAGTGAAGAGTGTAGTACCTTACAGTAAATAAAACTTACTGGTTTTATAGTATTTCTTTCTTGTCATTGGTATTGTATATTTTTAGGGTGGGTATTACATGTCCTATTTTCTTGTGCTCACTCTCATATTTTATTAATGTCATTTTGTAATATATTGGAATCTTCTTGCATTTTGATTAATTTGTCACATACATTATCATCTGCAAAGAAGCAAACTTCCAAATTGGGTCTTTGCAGCCAAATTTTGAGAAAAAAGCTTATATTGATTTTTTAAGTTTTGTTTCAGGCTTTGGACTCAATCATGGAAGGCAAGAAGAAACCTAAAAGGTCCAAGATTGCCCCATCTCATGGGAATGTCAACAGTGCCTTTGAACTGAAAAATAGGTCTGACACAAACCCCAATAAGAAAGGGTAAGTGTGGATTGAGTCATTACCTGATATGCTTGGCCAGATTATTTATCTTTGGCCAATACTGTAGTAGGCTTATCAGTGAGTCAGACTGTTTTGGGGCATATGAAAACAATTTTCAATATACCCTGACTCAGATTAGGGCTAAGTCTATATCAATATAAGTCTTGCACCTTGGAGAAATGTCAGCCTTTAATGTACATAATGTTTGTAGATAAGTTAGTTAAGAAGGGTTATGTTGATCTGCTTGTTATCTCATCATGATTTATGCTATTTTTTTGTAGAAATTATCAATATTATATATTTTGTTTTACAAAAACGTCCTTATCTTTAATAAGCAGGCCAGTTTTAGCCTGTTTGGTAAAATACCTGTGGAAATACTTTGATTGAAGATACACTGTATATGTAAGTGAAGGTGCAATCAATTGAGATGAGAGGTTTAGGAATTTAGCACTTATATTATCTTAGTTGATGTGACATTGAGTTGGTCTAATTCATTTAAAATTAATTCAAGACTTAATTTAGTCATTTGGAAGCACTCTTCTTTGCTAAATTTTGAAGAAACATATTCATTTAATTTCCCACTGGAGAATTTTGTATCGCAGGTTAATGACAGAATTGCCTCACAAGTCAATGAAGGTTTTCTAGTTTTGTAGAATTCTTGTTTAAAAGAATATCTGATATTTTAGTGGAACAATAAGTTTTCTTTGCCTTTTGTGGTGGTCCAAATAAATTATCATTAACTTAAACTGAGCTCAAACATTTTAGCAAAGCCTTAGAATCAATTACAGGAGTTCAACTTCATCTTCCATTAAAGAGTCAATAAAAACAGGTGGTATATTTCTATATGAAGCGTTAATAGATGCTGCAACAAATAAATGTTGAAACTAAAATCCTTCCAATGAAGAAATGGTTAACAGCAATCAATAGTGAAGTAATCATTCTTAGATCTGATTATCTCATAAATACATTCTTGAGTTTTCATAGAAACATAAATAGAAACGTTAATGAATTTAAGTCAAGCAGTCATTGATATTGAGGTCTCTGACATAAAAAGGATCACTGACAATGTAGTATAAATGGTCACCACCTAATAAATCCATCAAACATAGCACTGGGGTTACACATGCTCTCACTATTCAAGTAGCAGAAAGGCCAAACAGACCAACTTTTGGAATGTCCCTTTCTAGACTAAGGGTTCTAATGAAAATGAAACTACATGTATAAGGTAAATAATGCCAAACTGAAGCTTCTAACCAAAAATTTCTCAAAATGGGTTAATTTTTAAGTTACTGTAGTTTTGTCTTTGTCTTTTAAAAAAAATATGCATGCATGTTTATCTGCCATGACACTTATTGTGGTTGCGCCTTCTTTGCTGCTGTGAATTAGATCATTATTATATATCAATAATATGGCTATGGAATCTTACACAGCTGAATTAGCTCGAGAGCGATTAGAAGAATTACAATTTTTATTTGATTCTACAAAACCCCATTAATCCGGTTTATCTATGATGTCGTAATCCGTTATTATCAAGAATACATTTAAACTTACTCACCAGAGCAGACACTTGCTTGATTTGTAACATGGAATTTTATAAGTAAATCTCTACGTAAAATCTTAATGATTTTTTATCATAAAGAGTCGAAGTGGATGATTTATGACTTAATCAGTAGTGTATATTATATATGTACCAACGTATGAGGATTTTTATACACAGCAAAAAGGTACATGAAAATGTCTTCAGAACAATATTTACACTGCTCTCAGTCAGAGAAGAACAATTTGGTGTTGATATAATTATTTATAAATACGACAATGAAGTTCTTTTGTTGACAGAGGAACAGTTAAATAACTAAAGCAAGAACATGTTGTAATGACTATGGTTGATAGAGATCAGATTTTGTATTATGCTCTTTCCTGTTGAATTTGATTGGATTAAGAAAATATGATCTAATTTCTCAGATTGATGGGTATATTATCTAAAAGAGTTGTACTGAAAAAGAGACAAAAATACATGATTATCAGAATAAATATTTATTTTACAAAGTCAAGACATAATAAATATATTTTTACAAAGTCAAGACTGTGTGTGTGCATGCATGTGTGTTTAAATTTTGTAACCAGAACAACACAACAATTATACAGTATTGCATAGACACAACAAATAAATGTTTTTACTTACCTCTGTTCACTCTCCCAAAAAACACTTCCAGGCAATTCTCACTGCCTTTTATAGTCATGATACACCTATGCAGAATGTTCCAGAAAATTTACATCATTTTGGATATCCCTGTCATTCTAGAATATTTTTGCATGGTCAAATATTCCAATGAGTCATTCTGAAAAATCCATGTCATTCTAGAATATTTTTGCATGGACGAATATTCCAGTGAGTCATTTTGGAAATCTGTCATTTTAGATATGTTTGCATTATTGTGACTATAAAATGCAGTGAGAATATCTAATCAGTCTGAGTCTGGAATTGGTGTATTCAGGAGTGAACATAGATAAGTAAAAACATTTACATCAGCTTTTTATATTATCTGTGACAAACATGACCCTGTCCTTCATAATGAAAAAATTGCTATATTGGGTAAAAATGATATATCCCACCTTATTTCCTTCTGTTTAAGTCTTAATGTATGTTACACTGTTTACTGAAAAAAATATTGATTCTGATTCATTTCTTTGGGCGCACATATACTGTGTGGTATATTTTGTTTTATTCCTTCTTTTAATTTAATCATTGTAATTAAACATTTCATATATGGCAGAGGAATGTCAGGTTTTAACTGGCAGAATTTCTTTGGTGGAAATGGAGATGCGATTTTGTTTGCATAGAAAATTATGCAGCATTTATAGTGATCATTCATGGAATTTAACTAATTGGTTATAGCTTTATTTTTTTTTAATACAGTACTGTTGTTGTGGTTTAATAATCTGAAATTTATGTAAATATTGTTTAATCTTAGCATTTTATTTACTGAAGAAAAATTTATTGTGTGATATTATTTATTTAGTCACTTCAGTATGCACAAGTGATAAAATAGAATATGGAATATGTGGATTGCATACTTTATATCTATTTATGTATGTTTTTTTTTTCTTTTCTTCTGAGAATTAAAAATTGACAAACAAAATGTAATAATCGGATTTCTCTGCAAAAAATCAAGATGGACTCTGTATGTGTGTGCATGTGTTTGATGAATAAGTGAACATTAATGATATTTGATTTGATAAACAGAGATGCAATGATGGGTATTTACACATACAGTATTGTTACTGTTTTCTGTGAAATGCTTCAGAACATGAGTGCTGGAGTGTATAAAGTAAACAAAAAAAAGACTATATGTCCTTATTGCCATATTTATTTGATTTTCAATATGTGCAGCAAAGTTCACCAGTCCAGAATTAAATACATCACAAGGAAATTAGCCAAGATTTCTCATCATTGAATCAAATGATGCAAATCAAAAATATCATCCAAATTAGATAAGTCAAATAATGTGACTGGATAGCACTTAAGACATCTAATACTACGAATGAAAAATCACCAAATTCCAGTCCAAGAAAAAAAATGAGGAAACCCACTGGCTCTAGCGAATGTAAAATCAGTGTACCACATACGATTCCCTCTCTGAAACTGTGAAATTGGTTACATGTTTTCCATCAAAAGAATAACAGATTGCTGGCACAAGTGGTAGTGCATGCTCTAAACCAAACAAGGAAAGGATTAAAGAATCTGCTAGACTTCCCAAAAGGATCTTATGATCCCTCTGTTTATTAAGTTTTGTAGTTTAGAGTGTGTCTACTTGAGAGTCACCTGATATCAAACCAGGGAAGCTCTACAGTGTATTTGCAGTAGGATTAAAAAACAAATATTTATGAAATGAATATTTTGACTAAAAGAACATGATCCATTAGCTGTTTGTTGTCAGGAAACCTTTTAAAAGAAAATGAAAGAGTCTATCTTAAAAACTCTGTCCTGCAGCTTTTCAACAAATACTGATACGGTTTCTGGAGTAGTGTCCATCACCATAAATACTAAAGAATTATTCTGAAAATTTCCACCATGTTAAAATCTTTAAAGAAATGGTGCCTTAGTATTCAGAAGTGCTAATGCTGTAGATTACAATAAACTTTTCATTATTTCTGTAAAAAGGCTCCAACTTCACATGTATACATTCATGAATACATAGCATGTTAGTATACTCTGTCATTGGTAGAAACAGGTGCTCTTCAAAGATACAGATTTATTTTATCAGTGACATGATATGTCACAATGTATTCTTTACAAACAGGACACCTGGACTCAGATCAGAATTAATTTTCTTATATAGTTTCTACATTTTTTTAATCAGTACTGAACCTTCCACTGTGTAACAATCAATATAAATCATATGCTAATCTAAAATACCTACATAGATGTCATCACTGTGAAGTTCTTGTCATAGGTTCACCAGAATTTCTTTGAGAGGCTGGACTGTAAACAAAGCAATGTGCAGTGGAAAACAGATTTCACTTCTGGATCTTTACTAAGACCTTGTTACTCACTGTGCACTGGCATTGAAAAACACAGACAAAAATCCATACCAAGAATACCTAAATCTAACTCTGGTATCACCACCAAAAAAAGACCTGAAAAAGTGCTCAAAAATAGACTGGTACTAAATTACAGAACTAAAAATTATGATCTGATTCCACCTGCATGATGTATTCCATAGTTATTCTGGCATCGCAGCAGAAAGGGAAGTTCATAAAAGGCATTTATTTGATATTAAAGTGGTAGTGTAGCCAGATTAAGATGTAGACCAAGCTACAGTAGCTATCTGCCATATATTCTTTTTGTTTATTTGCACTGGATACGGAAGAGGATGAAGTCCTCTCAATGAACGACCTCCATGCTGACTTGGAATGTTTGGGTTTTGAGCCTGAAGATATTGTAGCATTTTGTGAGGCTGAGGCAACTTTCTCTAAATGAACAGTAGTTGAGAAGCCAAGAAAATAAAGAGAAAACTTGATGTCTGTTGTGACTAAAGTTCAAACAGTGGCAAAACACAATCCTGTTATGTGACCAAAAAAGATGAAAATGTCGAAGACGTCCAGTCTCATTGACATAAATAACCTGTCTGTGACAGATATTGAACTTTGCAACGAATAATTGGGCCTAAATTAATAGCAGCCATATTATGGCAGATCACATGAAACTGATGACCTACCTGAATTGCATCTAGAAGTTGAAAGTGAAGGGCAATAATCATCATTGATGTTACCTCGGCAGAGGGTGATACAGGAAATTGAAAACTCCCCAAAAATATCAAATTTTTGGGCAGAGGTGATTAATATTGCATGCACTTCTTTGTGTGAAACAAATGAAATTATACTGGAATAAAGGATCCCATAAAATGGTGATAACTTGGCCCCCATTTGTCAATCAAGAAATTTGGAATGACCTTAGCAAAAGGGTTCACTTTTATGACAAGGCCTTTAGAGATATACAGAACCTTGTTGCTGAAAGCATTATGCCAGTTGTCCAGTTTGCTGACTTATTAAATTCTCAGATTGCCACAAATGATGAGGCAGAAAACAATAATTTCAGATGCTGTTATAGAAGAAGGTATATGATCTGATTACATTTAAATAGGAAATATTCCAATCTTTGTAATATGCATACACTCATAATGTCTATGCTTTTGGGATGATCTGGCTAAATAATTTTAAAAGATGTGACACTAGATTTGCACTTGCAAAAGATAATTATACCCAGATGTATAGGGGTTTCAATAAATGCTATTGTGCTAGAGGTAGTGGACCCATAAGTGGTCCATGTTTCAATCATAGGGCAAGATTGTGATCTAAACCCTATAATGCCAAAAGCACTTATAGTACGTTAATCAATACCAGAATCCCAATAAAGGAAGGAGACCTGATTATACTAGTCCCCCAAATGAGCCCACAAATTAAAATAATCCAAGGAGGTATGTTCTGTGTGGGAAAGCTAAAAGAATGTATTGCTATATGGAATAATTTTACGTGTGATCCATGTACTTTTGCAAACAGTTTCAGGGTACAAAATAGAGTCTGATTCCATGCCTTTCGAGTCCTGTTTTTGAAAAGAAATTCCTTTTTCTGATGATCAGAAAACCTCTATTTTTAATTAAATCAATGAACAACAATGCAATGGAGTTATATTTCCATACATATAGGAGAGTTATCAATTTGTTTTAAATATTTTTATTGTTCCCAAAACTAATGGAAAATTTCAGCCAATTGTCAATCTGAAACAGTTGAATAAATTTGTTTATGTTGAAAATTTCAAGCAGGAAACATTTAAAATTGTTTTAGATCTTTTCTAGGACAATGATTGTTTTTACTTCTATCAGTCTGAAGGATGCTTACTTTAGTGTTCTAATAAATAAGATGTTTCCAAAGTTATTATGTAATGCTCAACTTTTTCAGTTTTTGAGTTCACCCTTTTCACTTTCCTCTTCTTTGGGGGTTTTCACTAAGATCATAAATAACATATATAAATCATTCAGGCAGCAGTACATTCAGTACTCCTGTTATTTTGATGACTCTTTAAATTTGGATAGTGACAGTCACGTTTGCTTTCAAAATATATGGACTACACTTGAGACATTAAAATCCCTTGATTTCACAATAAATCTAGAAAAATCAGTCCTTATTCCAATGTGAAAATTACTTTGTTTTGGTTTGTCTTAGACTCATTGCTGTATGGTTTATCTTACTGAGGAGAAACTGGAAAAAATTCATACTATTGCCAAGACGCTGATTAATAAAAAATATGTTATAGAGTTGGCATCATTTATTTGTATGCTTGTAAATATCTTTTATGCTGTCTTGGAAGCCCCTATGCACTACAAATGTTTGGAACATGATAAAATAAAAATACTTTGCAAAAACAAAATTTTGTTAATACAGTACACTTATCTCCACAAAGTATCCAGGAACTTAAATGGTGGTACCTAAATGTTGCAGATAAGAATTGAAAATCTATTAGACAAAGCAATATTTCCTTTGCTATTCAAACTGATGCATCACTCTTGGGGTGGGAGCTCCTCAAGTTGGTTCAAACAGACCAATCTCTGGTAGATGGAAAAGAGTGACACCATCTTTTCCATTAATTATCTGGAGTTGTTAACAGTTTTTTTTATATGTATATACCTTACAAGTTTTTTATTCAGTCTGACAATATATGTAATGTCTCATATATATATATATATATATATATATATATATATATATATATATATATATATATATATATATATATATATATATATATAGACAGATTTGGGAATGGTGCTTGGAAAGAATATATTTATTTCAGCAGTCAATATTGCTGGCAAATATAATATATATATATATATATATATATATATATATATATATATATATATATATATATATATATATGTATGCAGATTTTCTGACTTAACTGAATGGATGTTAAATAGAAAAAATATTCAAAGACTGTGCACACACACTATTGTTCCCAATTTAGATCTTTTGCATCTAGATTAAACTGTCTATTAAAGTTTCATGGTTTCCAGAACCAGGTGTTTTTAAAAGTGATGCCTCTTCATTCTCTTGGCATGTTTCACTCATAAATTTTTCCCCTTTTAAGAAGAAAACTGTGGCTCAACTGTGTACAAGATTAGCTTGTAAATCTAACTACTTGCAAATCGTTTGATCCAATGCACAATCAAGGACTTTGACTATCGAGGTGCATATACAGAACCTATCCTTTAGAATGACTGTGTGTGGAGGCAAATGAACTATTACTGTATGTCAGATGAATGAAATTGTTTCTTCATTATTATACTTAGCTATCTTTAAATTCAGCTAACCCTGCATATTAAGTAGTGTTTAGGCCCAAATGCCAAATCTTGTATGCTGAGAAACCAAATATAATTTCACATTTGGGTATAAAAAATTCATCCTCACTTGCAAACTGCAAAAATCAGTCTTGAAAATACTTCAAAATTTTGTATTTCCAAATCACCTCAGGTTATCAAAACTTTGACAAATAATTTCTGACTTTAGTAAATTCAAAAAGTAATCAACAAATCCTCTCCTTTTTTAAAGGAAATTTACTAAATAAGAGCCTCCTAGCATAGCCATACATTACTGTATATAGATCGTTTGAAACATGGTGACAGAGTTGGAGTTGCCATAGCAACACCCATGACCTCTCTTGAGCTGATCACTTGATAAAACCTAAATTTTTAATGCAAAAAATCCAGCCATACACAAAGCTTTGAACTACATGTAAATTTAAGTCTCTCAAAATTAAAACTTTTCATATTTTTTTTCCACATTGAAACCATGCAGAATCTTAAATCTGACAACCTGTTAACATCCCAGATATCACAGAAACATGATGTTCTCATACATTCTGGGAAATGTATTCTGTACTGTTGACTACCTTGTCATATTCATGTTAAAGGTAATGTAAAAGCTGTCAAAGCTGCCCTACAGCTACACATTTCCAAATGTCGGATTCAATATACTGACTTCAGGGATTGTATAAAACACCATGTTCATGATACTGTTGTTGGCAAAATATGTATAATGAATTATGACACAGACAAACTTAAATTAATTAAACCGACTAATGGAGTCTGTGGGATTCCTTGTACAGAATAAATAGGCAAATTGAGGTGGTATTGTGCTGATTGCATATCAGGCATGGGTATATAATGCATGCACACTTCCTGAAATGTGAACTTTGACTGGACTGCCTATCATGCCAGTCTCTATTGACTGTGGAGCACATTCTTGTCACGTGTGTCAGTTTCAACTCTGATAGACAGTACTGTTTTGTTGCGTACTTCTTGCAGAAGCAGTATAAGGATGTACCACACAAGAGAATCTTTAGGGAATGCACTATACACAAAAAGTTGTGATGTTTTAAAGATTTTCGCATGTGTTAACTTTATATGCTATAGTTTACATTTTATATTTTATCTATTCCAAATAATGTTTATATTTACCTGGAAGGGCTCATTTGAATATTAAATGGTTATACACACATTCCATTGAATAAAATATTCATACATTGTGGCATTTGGCGTGCTCTGTGATGGGTAGTCACTCGTGAATGCATGTCATGCTCCTTCGGGAGTAGCTCATACACCTTTAGTCCCCATCAGGTGCTCAACTTTCACATGTGGCTCCAAGCAGCTGTAGCATAGGCAGCGGCCACACTATTGGGCAAAGGCTTCAACTGGCCAGCTAAACTAGGTTGAGGGTAGTCAACATGCCTCAAACCCTCGGTGAGATAAGATCTTGTCTATATTTGCATGCAAAGCCAACTTCAGCAGACTGGGCAGAAGAGATCATTTGAATGATCCAATGGCCACAAAGGCAAATCTGCAATCACTTGTGGAGAGTGCAGGGCATGACAAGTCACTGAAGACGTCATGGCCGTCTAATACAGCCGAAGTAGTTCTCAGCTATGACGAATCTTCGTACCATTGAGTTTCAACTCCCAAGGCAAAGAGAGTGAGGCTGTCTCTGTGCAAAGGCTGTTTCACTTAAATCTCCTTCACACACAAGCCATGTTGTGCAATTATCATTCATCTCCATCATCACACCTATCATTCCTTACCTGCACCTACCAAAGTTCTATGGCATTTTGCGACTGGTGAAGCAAAAGTTGGATATGATCACTGGGAGTTGTAGTCAGAGACCTGCATGTACGTGGCCTTTGGACAAGTAGTCGCTCTGCTCTGTACCCAGGGCAGCAGAACAGTTTGGCAGCATGCAGGGTGTGAAGTGTCGTTTAGTAGGGGTGGGGTTCTTCCTATAGACTTTAAAGAATTATGAGGAAGTTCCCCTGGTCCGCATTCAGAATGTTTACTTCTGGACAATATATTATATATGGCTACGAGCCCCCAGTCAGCAATGCCGACAGTTAAATTAAAAGAAATACAAAGATGAAATTTAAACAACAATTTAATAAATGAAAATTTTAAAGATATTAATCAGTCAACGTCACTCTTGACCCAATGATCCCTAGATCATCATTTGATTTCAGTGTGAGGAATATTTTCCCTTCTTGAGTGTTACTCATCTAAATAAGTCTCCTTTCGTCTTTCTCTCCTTCCGATTCCTCTACTTCCGTTTCCTCTTCTATCTCTACTTCCGTTTCCTCTTCTATCTCTACTTCCGTTTCCTCTTCTATCTCTACTTCCGTTTCCTCTTCGATGGTATCTCTTGAGGTCACCCGAAATTCACTCGGTATCTCTCAAATTCACTCGGAATTCTTTCCACGTCATCCGAAATTTCCCCAGAATTCTCTCAATGTCACCTGAAAGCTTCCTTTGAAGCTATCTTAAGATTTCCTTGATTTCCAAAATCTGAGTCTGCCACCAATTTTCGTCTGGCCGTACGGAGTTCTATCTCTTCTCAATTCTTATTGGAGCGAACTGACTAATTCCTACTAAACATTGGGTTTTATCTAAAAAAAAATTTGAATCAAGTCCCACCCACATCACATTTCGATTGGAGGGCGATCGACTCTGGTCAGTCGTTCGACTGTCAATCATCCGAATGTCTGTCTGTGTGTCTATCAATTGTTACAGTCTTCTTATTTGACGCTGTCCTGTCCTTTGATGTGGTTACGTCACCCGTCCGCGATGGACACAGTCTCCTCTCCCCTCGAGAGCTAACAAAGACCATCTTACGTAAGGGGATTAGCTAACTTAGAACAGTTGGAAACATCACAGCTGGGTCAGGCAGACCTACAATTTATACATGTACAAGGCCAGTCAGAATCACAAGTTATAGTAACTTATACCTACATACAAGGGGTTGGGGTAAAATCGTCACATCGGGCAACTGAGTGGACCTTTTTAGGACAGCACTACTCACCCTGCATAGGTAGTAGCCTAAAAAAGGTGGCCTGCTGTCAAAATTGTCACAGATATTTTTTATTGGAGCATGAAACATCCATACTCTCATGGACAAAGAAAATGTAGCATGACCCCACAGGAGAACAGCCTTAGTTGCTAAGGAGCTTTCACGTTAAAATATCGACATTGCAGCCTTGAGTAAGACCAGGTTTGCAGAGGAGGGTTCTCTGACTGAGCCAGTAAGCAGCTACACCTTCTTCAGGACAGGAAAAGCCCAAAACAAAGACAAGATCCATGGAGTCAGTCAGCCTCACTGTCAAATCAAGTCTTCTGAAGCAGAATCCAGACCTGCCGGTTGGTATCAATGATAGGCTAATGAAACTGCAACTACCTGTTAGCCACAAACGCCACACAACAATCATCGGCATCTATGCCCCTACCCTCTCGAGCCCAGCAGAAACCATTGAGCAGTTCTATGCGGACCTTATATATGTACTGTGCTCAGTTCCAGCTGATGACAAGATCATACATGGTATTTGCAAGATTAACAACAGCTATCTGCTCCTACTCAGCAAATGCATCCATTTTGACCTCCTCATCAGAAATACAATGTTCAAGGTGGCGAACAAACTCAAGAACACCTGGATGCATCCCAGATCTCGCTAATGACACTTAACTGATTATGTAATAGTCCACCAGTTTAGGATGTCCTCATTACCAAAGCCATGCGAGGAGCAAAATGCTGAACAGACCACAGACTTGTCTGAAGTACTCTAAAGCTGTGCATTGCCCAACATCACCCAAGGTGTCTTAAGCTTGTGTGCATAGCTTTCAACATTGTCAAACAAACTCCAACAGCCTTCCAACCAGCTCAATTGTGAGAAGAGCCTAGATGACAAGCTGTCCATCAACCATCATATATGTGGAAATGCCTCTTAGAAATGGAACAAGCTCAGAGATATGATAAGAGAAACAGCTATGGCAGTTCTGGGCCCCAAGAAGTGAACCCATCAAGACTCACTGGTTCAATTAGAACAACATTGAAGATCTGCTTGCCAGAAAGAACAAAACATTCCTGGACTGGCAGAATGACACAAACTCCATCCTCCCAAAAGATCACTTCAACTCCTATCAAACTGAGGCTCAGAGAGAAATCTGCAAGATGCATGATCAGTAGTGGGAAAGGAAAGCTGATGAAGTGCATCATAATGCCAAAACTAACAACTCCAAAGAGCTCTAAGATGCTGTCAAGTCAATCTTTGGCCCTTCAATGTCTGACTCTGCCCCCATGCTTGCTGCAGATGGCATTACACTAATAAAGTATAAGGCTGGCATTAAGGACAAATGGAAAGAACACTTTAGTCAGCTCCTAATCCTGCCATCATTGGTCAACCAATCCATTCTTGACTAAATACCCCAACAGCCAATGTATGACCAACTGGATGTTCCACCAGTGATTGAGGAGTTGAAGATAGCCATGAAACAAATGAACTGTGGCAGGGCACCTGGAAAGGATGATATCTCGAGAAAGTGTAAAAGCCTCTTAGTGAACAGACTCTGGAGGCATTTCACAATGAGCTGACCAGCATCTGGATGGAAGAGGAGATATGAGATGACCTCCAAGGCACATCAGTTGTGACTCTCTATAGGAATAGAGGCACACATGTGGAATGCAGTAACTACAGAGGCATCTCCTTGCTCTCCATAGCTGGTGAAAGACTTGCTTGCATCATTCTCAACAGACTAATTGCGGCAGTGTCAGAAGATAACCTCCCTGAATCTCAGTGTGGTTTTTGCATAGACTGCAACACTGTTGACAAAATCTTCACACTGAGATAAGTCCAAGAGAAGTGCCTTGAACATGAATCTGTATGCCATCTTCGTGGACTGCACAAAGGTTTTGTGGGTAGTACTCAAGAAGCTTGGTTTCCTCAGATGTTTACCAAACTCATCAGGCTCTTTCAATTTGACATGACTGGTAAGATTATTTCAGATGGCGAACCCTCTGAGAAATTACCCATATCTAATGCTCCGGTACTCTTTAACCTCTTCTTCACACAGGTACTGCTCCATGCCATCCATGACTTTGATCTTGGTATCTACATTAGATATCACCAGGATAGGTTGGTGTTTGATCTTTGTTATCTAGCTGCAAAAACTATGACTCGAGAAAGACTCCTCACTGAAGTACTCTTCGCAAATGACTGTGACCTCATAGCCCATGAAGAGACTCACCTACAGGCAGTCTTGGACAGGTTATCTGAAGCCTCCAACTTATTTGGACTCACAATTTGCCCAGAAAAGACAGAAGTCCTCTTCTAGCCCACCTCAAACACTGTCCCTTCACAACCCTGCATTATCATTTACCACATGCAGCTAAAGAATATGGACAGTTTCAAATAACTTAGGAGCACAACATCCAGTGATGGCTCCCTGGACAAAGAAAGCACTGTGAGGATGCAAAAAGCCAGTCAAGAACTCAGACAACTCCAAACCAAGGTCTTGCAGCACAAGGACATATGCCTGTCATCAAAGATGAAGGTATACATTGCAGTTGTCCTTAAATCTCTCTTGTAATACTGTGAATCGTGGACTGTGTACCGAACAATTCCACTAGCGCTCCCGGAGATCCATCATGTGGATTAGATGGTAGGACCAAATCACCAGCCAGGAAGTCCTTGATAGAGCCAACACAACAAGTATTGAAGCCAAACTAATCCAGGCCCAACTTTGATGGTCTGGCCATGTCATCCGCATGAATCAAAACAGAATCCCCAAGCAGTTGTTCTTTTTTGTGCTAGCCCAAGGCAACTAAAAGAAAGGCAGCCCTTGCAAGAGGTACAAGGACAATCTCAAGACACACATCAAATGGGCAGAATTTCAACACCACCAACTGAAGTGTGTTGCCTCAGACAGAAGTCATTTGCAGGCCCTGACAGGACAGACATTCATTCATTTGAATAAAGTTCAGATAAGTACATTCAATAAAATGGACACATATTTAATTGAATATAATGAACATAGTACAGACATTACCTTGAATAAAATGGACATCCATACATTCATTTGAATAAAATGGACATACATTTGATTGAATAAAATGGACACACACATTCAGACATACATGCATTCAATTACGTAAAATGGACTAACATATACTCATTTGAATAAAATGGACATACATGCATTCAGTTGAATAAAATGGTAACCCATTGCTTGATACAGACCATTAGGCCATGTTAAATCTCATGCAAATGTAACAATCTCATTGGTTTCCATTGTTACATTGCCTTATGCAGCTATGCTCCATATCTTTGACAAATACCAGCTGTTAAATTTGCTAAAGTGTGATTTTTATTTCCTTATTTTTAATTAAACAGAATAAGTATTAAATTGGAAATAAGAAATAAATACTTAATTCAGTCATTGAGTGATTAAATGAATGATTCATCATCTGTGATGAGTGAGGGAGGATGTACTCACCAGATTTATCATTAATAAAATGACTTGTACATTCTTAGCTAATGATTCATTGATTTATTATCATTTTTGTTATATATATATATATATATATATATATATATATATATATATATATATATATATATATATATATATATATATATATATATATATATATACAACATACTGATCATAATATGTACCTCTATGTCCTTCTTTTATCTACCATTCTCAGGTTGCTCTACTTAATCTCATTTTTCTATTGTTAGATCAGAGATCATATTTGGCAATACAGTTATGTTCTTTCTGTTCTAATTGATTAATTAATCTTAAGCTTAAGAAAGATTTGAATGTCTTTTCAGGTCAGTACATAATAGTGGCTTTGAAGCAAAAAAGGAAAATTTTGTAAAAAATGCAATACTGGCTATTGCTGAAGCAAAACAGATAGCCTCCAAATGGAAAAATTGGAACACAAGCAAAAGGATTAAGAAGAGGAATGGTAAGCATTTATCTTGATATTTGGTGATTTGAATAATTCTTCAAACACTTTAATCTATTTATTGTACAGTGAAACCTGTCTTGAAAGATCACTGCTATGTGAAACCATCTGTCTTGAGAGACCATATTCTCAATGCACAAATTTAATCATTATATAACATTGTGACCTGTTATGAGAGACCACCTGTCTTGAGAGACCATAATTTTATTGCAGAAAGAGAGTTTTTTCAAGACACGTTCTATTGTATTACACACCAACTGCAGGCAGCATAGCTAATATAATTTATTAACACATACTTTATATACTATAGTTATATTCAGACAGCATAGATCTAGATAAGTCAACACATAATACACTGACAGACATGGGTTTATGCAGCTCATTATGACTTGTTAGCAGAGGGAATATCAGAGACTGTTATCTGCCATCTCATCAGTCTTTGTTGGTTGGAGTTGTATGTAACTTAAAAATGAGTATACACAATGATGCAAAGCAGATAACTGTTATATTCTTTGTATATTTATTATTTTAAGTGAAAAATGTAAATCCCGACATGCAGACACATGATTATGTAATTGCAGGTATGAATCACTGTTGTTTGTAGTGAGTTGGTAATAAATTGAACCATAGACCGTGGCTGAAATGCATCAGCTTCGTGTGATTCACTATATTTGAAAGAAATTCCATCCTCAAGATCTATAAGCATGCTTTACAGGAAATTCTTGTAAGAGGCACTCTTTATAATTGACAGTAGCCAGCTTGATACATCTGAAGTTTGTGTGAATTTGCTTGGATGTAGACTTGTCCTAAATTATTTATATCTCATCACAGCATTAGAGCGAAAGTAAAATAATACAGTGTAATACATTTCACTCATATGTACATTCATGTATGTAGTTCTAGAAGCAGAGAGGGTCAGCCAATCTTTTTGGGTAGTGGGTGGGTGATAGCCCACCTCAGGCAAAGCTCCCCCAACATCAATGACCTTGGAAAATGTTGATTTCTTAATTGCCAAAAGCCAGTTTAAACCTTGTATGGTGACCAGACCTTCCCCCCAATCCCAGGTTGACAACCTTTCTCCCTACCAAGGACTCAATTTTATAGCATAGTCTTGGAAAAATATTGATTTTTTTTGTTGTCAAAAGCCAATCTAAGCCTTGTTTGTACGCCTAGTTGGCAAGATGAAATCCACATGGGCCAACCATTTCACTGAAACACAACAGCAATAATGCCCAGATGCGGTCTTAGTGTGCATTTTGTTTTATTGGCCACGCATGTTGCTGGCCATTTACTGAGTTTGGTGTGCATTTTAGTATATCTGCTGGCCGGCGATATGTAATTAAATCATTGTTATAATGATACTAATTAGTGATTCTGTACTAACTATGGAATTTTGCACAGCTAAACCAGCCCAACAACGACTGGTTGCAATTAAGAAATATCTCCCCATCTGTGTTTCTGTCAAACAGTGGCTACAACATCAGGAAGCTCAGGTGGAATTTACAGAAGGTACAAAACAGTTATTTAAACCAGTTGTTGAACCTACAAAAAAAATTGTTTCAGCAATTGAGGCAACATGAAAAACTCACATAACATTACCGGCTACCTGTTCAGTCACAACCCGAAGATCAACCACCTCTTCAGCAACTTCCAAAAGTTAAACTAACATAATAGATACCACTAATCAGGGATAAAGTCCAAATAATTGATATTACTGTATTTGGGTAGTTATAGAGAGTGGCAGCAAATCAACACTGTCATGGTTGACGATGACCACAGACAGCATTCAAAGTACTGTTTCTGGTTTATTCACATGGCAGATGGCACTAGTGCAGTGTTTTCAGTGCAATGCCATATATTCACAGAGTGGGTTTGACATTCTTGGAGTTAGTGAAGTATTTCTACAGAAAAACGGACATCAATAACCATCTGAAGAGGTGTTACTGAATTTTGATAACAATCATGTTGCACATGCATATCATCGTTTGATGACATTTATGGGGTGTGATGAGAATGTTGATTTTGGCTTGCAGATAACTCATCGAGATTTTACATCATTGCATCTGATCTATTTTTTGCTCACCAGCAGCCATTTAAAAAATAATGTTACTGCAACTGCTACACTAATTGTGTGGACATATCAACAAACCGGAGGTTTTCACTGAAAGATTTTGTATGATACAGTTAAAACATGTGTTGTTATAGTTGGTAAAGAGAATGATGCAATAGTACAGGTAAATACAGTTAAAACATGTGCTGTTATAGTAGGTAAAGAGAATGATGTAATAGTAAGGGTAAATACAGTTAAAAGATGTGCTGTTATAGTAGCTAAAGAGAATGATGCAATAGTAAGGGTAAATACAGTTAAAACATGTGCTGTTATAGTAGGTAAAGAGAATGATGCAATAGTACAGGTAAATACAGTTAAAACATGTGCTGTTATAGTAGGTAAAGAGAATGATGCAATAGTACGGGTAAATACAGTTAAAACATGTGCTGTTATAGTGGGTAAAGAGAATGATGCAATAGTACAGGTAAATACAGTTAAAACATGTGCTGTTATAGTAGGTAAAGAGAATGATGCAATAGTACGGGTAAATACAGTTAAAACATGTGCTGTTATAGTAGGTAAAGAGAATGATGCAATAGTACAGGTAAATACAGTTAAAACATGTGCTGTTATAGTAGGTAAAGAGAATGATGCAATAGTACAGGTAAATACAGTTAAAACATGTGTTGTTATAGTGGGTAAAGAGAATGATGCAATAGTACAGGTAAATACAGTTAAAACATGTGCTGTTATAGTAGGTAAAGAGAATGATGCAATAGTACAGGTAAATACAGTTAAAACATGTGCTGTTGTAGGTAAAGTGAATGATGCAATAGTACAGAGCTTCAAAATAAAAGAGAGATTTGTTGTTCCTAAATAAAATTGTTACCAATCTGGAATCAAATATGGCATCCATGACCATTTTGAAAATGCTGTTATTAATATTCTTTCAGACTGGATAGTCGTATTGAGATAGGGTTTTCATGAAAAGTCTTTATGATGTCTAGTTGGTTCTGAATGAAAATGGTGCAGATTTAATAGCATCAAGTATGGTCACCATTTTGACCATCTTGTAAAAGTTGTTACTATTCCTTCAGAATGCTTAGTACTATCATAATGAGGTTTTCACTTATAGGATGCATAGTTGATCCTAAATGAAAATGCTGGTGGTCAGATAGCCAGTATGGCTTCCATAATGTCTGTTTTGAAAATGGTGTTATTGCTACTAATCTTAAATGGTCAATTTTCTTTTTTTTCACCAAAAAGACTTATATTGTCTAGTATGGTGAGAATTGGTCATAAACAAAAATCTCGTTTTTAATAGCAGTATTGCCTTGCATACCTTCTTTATCTTTAAGTCTCTTGTCCGAGCTCATAATTCCAACCTCCCATTATATGGAATGTTTTACCTATATACAGCAATAATCATAAAATCTAATCTTAAACACAAACACTTAAGAAGGTTAAGTACCCATCAGGATAAATGTTGACTGATTTTCATTGCGACTAATGATTTTGATAATGCAAGTGTGAAAGAATTTAGAATTTCACTATTTTGCTTTGCAGTAAATGATACTGTTGGTACAAAATCAAGACAACTATACTTCATATGATTTATCAGCATTCATACTCAATGCCATGTACATTACATTCAGTTATAATAAACATGTATGTTTTAAATTTGCACACCTTTAAAATGTGAGGTTTAGGTCAATCAGAACCACTTATAATACTTGAATAAAAAACAAGCCAGCATTTTACTAAGATTATATCTTCAAATGAGATTGGTTTCTCTCCGTCATTGACTAATATTCATGCAGTTGCACTCCAAGAGTTACTACACATGATGGTGTGGTAACCTTAGCAATCTGATCATCTGCATATTTTTTCATACCACTATTGGCTGTATCAATATAGTCTCTGATAAACATGATGCCACTGTCTCTAAGATTCCACCATTGGACATCACCTATGATAAACACATGATAGACTCCACAGTTGATTTTGTTGCTCTTTTGACAGCCTTGGTGTGCTTGGCTATCTTATGAAGTGGACCTGGTTCTTCATCCATTCCTGTTAGTGCTGCCACTTATTCTCTATGACCAATGCAAATGTTTTTTCAAACCTGGCTATGCAGTCTTCTCTTGCAGTCTGTCATATCTGTAACATTATCTTTAACATTTTTGTGGCATTGTGTCACATTTTGAATTAATGCTGATTTTAAGTGGCTTTACAGCATTGCTAACATGCTCTTTTTTTAAATCTTTGGTTGACATTTTACATGATTGGTTTTTTATTGATAAATTGGCATGAGATAAGTCTGTATCTAAAGTTTGCTTATAATGCAACAAATGATATCCATTCACTTTAGTGCACCAACTTGGATTTCATTCATGACTTGATTTGCAATTAATCCAATATTTGTTAGAATGGATCACAAGATGTGTCGGTAAAGGAAGTATGAAAGCCTAGATTGCATTTGGAAGACAAAGTCTACTTGGAGGGAAACAAAAGTCCACTTATTAATGCAAATAACTGGACGATAAAACAAAGATCGGTTTTATTGTTAACAGTAATAAGTCCACAGCAAAAGATTTTTTTCTGGATTATTGGCACGACTATACCTGTGATTTGACATGGATATTGCACCACAAAGCGAGCCCTCAATAAACAGAAGCTGGTCAGTATTATTGAGCAAGTCCAGCTCAGTTTTGTTTTTAGACAATAATGCATCCCAACACCTACCCAGTGACAAAAAGTACCGTAATGTGCAAGATCAAGCATAGCAGAATACAGATAATGAGAATCACCAAGATTTTTTAAAATTCAAATACAAACCAAACTTTCTTTGCATGTTTGTAATTTTTTCCAGAGATACTTTATAAGACAGTGATACTTTGTAAGACAGTGATACTTTGTAAGACAGTGATACTTTGTAAGACAGAGATACTTTGTAAGACAGTGATACTTTGTAAGACAGTGATACTTTGTAAGACAGAGATACTTTGTAAGACAGTGATACTTTGTAAGACAGTGATACTTTGTAAGACAGAGATACTTTGTAAGACAGCAATGAATCAGTTGCAGAAGGTTTCCCAATCAATCATGTACTCGCATGGATACACACCATTTTTTAATAATAAATCTGTTTTGGAAAATATTGCCAGGTAGTTACAAAGTTAAATGCAGTTAGATTGTTTGATACCCTATCCAAGGATGGATTCATAAACTGTAGTGAATTAATGAACTGCAGTTGACCCATCCTAAATGTCATACAATTTTCCATGTTGTTGTGGATCAGGGAGTCTGATGCCATGGCTACTGCTTGCATTATTAGGTGACCATAAATGACCATCATACACAAGTTATGAAGCACCATGGTTTCCTTTTTGTTTGAGTAAATTTTAAACTGCAAATTACCTACATTGTATGCAGTACCTTAGTACAGGCCAGTGATGTGTCATATGAACTGTAGTATCATTGGAAGTAAACGCTTTACAAATCCAGCAATAAATGGCTGTTGAGAACACATGAATGTTATCTTCTGTCATAATTATGAATGTTGGTCAATAGTTCTGCTGTAGAATCCAATTTGCCATTACTTTAACTAATAGCATCTGAAAATTGGTGTTGTTATTTGCTTCTCTTCTGCTTCATTATAATACCTTTCACAGATGCACTAAAGAGTACAGAGTTTAGCTGCCAAACATTTGTTTAATTAGCCTGCTCTTGGATATTCTCATCATTAAAACTGGAGCAAGTCTCTAAAATCATCAATAATTTCACTAATTTACAATAGGCAATGTATTCTTCTTTTGTGGGTGTAATTTTTCTTGCACAATATTCTGTAAATTATTTTAATTTTTATTTTCTTTATAGGCTTCCCATGGTTTATTTCATTCCATTTCTAAGGTTACTCCCAAGTTAATCAATTTATCAATGAGTTCTGTAAATGTCTATGAAAAAACATGTAACTCGTTTGAGCCTCTTTGATAAATCAGTATCAAGCATTAATTTGATAAGGCAATCTCAAGTTCTCTGTGATACTTTTGATATTCCATTCATTTTGTAAAATAATAATGCATGTAGGACCTACATAAATTTCGTGAAAATATTTTGAGTTCTTGTTATTGATCAAAATACTGTGGCTGCTGCCATATTAATTCATTGTTTGGTCTACAATGTATTGACTGGTACGGTATGCAGCTTTATTTATAACAAGGATGTAACACCAAGTAGTGTTAAATTATTAGGATTGGTTCTTTTAGTTGGCTCTTTGGGCACTGGCAGCTGTCATAGTTTCTACCAAACAGACTAATCTCATGTGTGAATGATTAAATTGCTAAATATGCACAGGTCACATATGGGTTAACAAAGCCATGGGTGTAGAGGCTATGATGAGTGTCAGGGACCCAAGAGGGTGCCAAAGAAGTCAAACACCCAATTTTGTCACTGCTAGTTTTTTAAACCACATATCACTACTCCGATTTTTCATTTAAAGATTAATTATGATGCCTAGTTGTTCCTTAATAAAAATAATGCCAATCTGACATTCATTATGGCTACATCAGCAGCTATCATTAATCCTCCTAAAGAGAAAGTTATATCAACATGGAGTTTTCACCAGCAGACTTCTTGTAGTGTCTGTCTGTCTGTTCTTGGATAAAAATGGTTCTGATCAAAGTTCAATATGGCGGCAAGGTAGCCCCCTTGAAAATCACCAAAAGACTTCTTTTGGTGTCTAGTTGGTACTGAATGGAAAAGGTGCCTATCTTAATTCATTTTGGCTGCCATGATGTTTTGTACATAGTTTTTTCTAGTATACTATTAGCAGTCCTTAAAAATGTAAACATTACTGGTAAATGCTTTTAAAATTTCAAAAATGAAATTGTCTTAAAATTGTAGAAAGTCTTAAAATGCACAAGTTTGCTTGCCAGAGTCTTGGTACAATGGTTGAAAATGACAAACCACCTAATAGTATGAACAATTTTCAGCCAGCAATCCACCATGCTTTTTGTTAAGAGTGTTAACAGTTTGGTATGATTGCAGATAATTTTGGGCATTTCATAAACTTTGATTCATGTAAATGAATATAATTTTCTATATAAGATAAGTGGTTCCATGTTTTCTTAAACTGGGACACAAGAAGAAAACATAGAATGTGAAAACACTTTTCACTCTCTATTTGACTTTTTTGTATATGGTAACATTAATGTTATATTTTTTCAACCCTCCAGCAGAACTAGTTGGATATGGTATGTATAAACATTTTATAGGTGCATTATTAATTGTGTAGATAATAAAGATGATGCACAGGTTGTAGGCACTAATTGTGCAGAATATTTGTTATGTACAGCACCCTTTCTCATTTGTAAGGTGCAGATAGCTGGTAGAAAATTTTGGAAAAATAAATGTTTTTGTTTGTTTTTATGGTTTAACGCCATTTTTCAGCACAATATAGGCTATACATGGCAGCCAGTATTAAATGGTGGAGGAAGAACCTGGACAACCCCCCGGAAAGAACCACCAACCCACGAGAAGCTACTGGCAAGCTTTCTCACATAACTACATTTGCCGAATCTTAGACTCGAACACACGCAGACAGAGGTGAGATGAAAAATAAATGTGAAATCATGCTAATTTCAATAAAATCAGGAAGAATACAATTTTGTTCATCATGTAGAGATATTTCTATCACACCAACATAAAGATGACCACAAAACTATTCTGTCATTATAGGGTCCCAAAATTATTAAAAAGTTAACCTTGATATCTACATGTTTTGCTATAATATTTTTAATTACACTGACATGGAATACTATATAGATTCAGATCTTTTTGGTTAAGAAAGTGGTTGTATTTATATTTATAGTAAATTTGAATATCTTTCACCTATATCTAAACAATCTACATTGAAAACAGTAGATGGAAAGCTTTTCTAATTTCAAAAGCACATTAAACAGGAACAAATAACTGTAAAATGAAAAAGATATTAATGTAACATATATGCATCATACTTTGGTAACTAAAACAATTACACAATTATCTCATTTGGTCCAAAATATTCATGAAAATATTGACAAATAATGGAAAATTATTTTAATATATAATTAGTAACATATTATAATGATAAACTATATTGTGTTAGAATAAAAAATACAACAAGATCCAATGCAAATTTGACTGGTTACAGTGACCTCAGTAATTATGATAAGGTACATAACGTAGCAATTATAGTTCTTTAATCAAAGTAAGGAGCTATGTACCGAACTATCACAAGACATTTATCAAAAGTAACAAGACATATTCTGCAAATTTTTATTGAAACCATTTGGTAATGTGTGTATCATATTTTTCAAAAAGTAATAAAGCCAGCACTTCAATTAAAAACCTTGTCCATAAAAAAAAATGTTTGATGAAAAAAACTCGACTAATACTGGAAGTAGTACAGAATATTAGATGGACATATCTAAGTGTTATGTCTGGGGTTTAAACTCTAGTAGCAAGACCTGGTAAAAGCCAAAAAAGGATTCAAGTTTCCAAAATATAACTTTTTTTCTTTAAAATTTTAAATAAAACAAAGTAAAAGATTTAAAGTAAAGGAATTTTAAATACAACTTACAGTGTATGAATTCCTAGAATGTAATCGTAATAATTCTTAATTGTACTATCATTTTCTCATGAACTTGGAAACTATTTTAAGATATTGTTGATGAAGGTTCAAAAGTATGTATGTGCTACTATGATAAGACTACTGAATTCAACACAGTTACTAATCCAGATGTTTTGTTTCAAAACAATTACAAGAATGTAGAATATCAGTGAAGTCCTCAAAGTTTCACATAATCAGACGGAACTAATTAAATATTCAAGAATGTAGAATATCAATGAAGTCCTCAAAGTTTCACACAATCTGACGGAACTAATTAAATATTCAAACCCTTTAATAAATTCCCATAATCCTCAAAGTATTAACTGTTTCAATTATAAAGATTTCCCACTGTTATATTCAACAAACTATTATAAATAATTCACAATATCCTCTCTGAATCTTTCCTGTGAACTTGAAGAATGGAATACATGGTGCATGTTGTCATTATATAGTAAATATATACACACAAAATCAACAGTCTCAGATTTAGTATAATTTCTTAAACAATTATAGCAGATTATTTCAAAATAACTCAAAACAGTCATGATGTTCTCATGTTTTCAGATTATTGAACCACTCAAATGCTAAGGTGTGCTTGTTAGTTCTTTAAATGGCAATTGTACTATGAATTCCATGTGTTGTTTATATGATCCCCATTCATATTTGCATGGCATTTTTAACTTTCTTAGTTATTTATTGACCTTAGGGTTAGCCTTGTTATAAATGAAACTTCTGTGATGAAATTTACATTTAATTATAGTACTAACTAGCAATGAATTAAAGAAATTAAAATACAAATATCATAGACTCAAATGGCCTAAATAACAGTTATATTATAAATTCAAAATATAATACACAAGTAAGAACTTTACTGATTTTTGGAAAAACTATTTTCAGTTTTGGTCTTTGCTTTAGATTTCAGTTTAAAGTTTCTATAGAATTTTCCAGAATACCATACGGTTGGATTTTGTAGAGTATATATTTCATTCTAATCCAGATTTGGTCTTTAACTGCTGACCATCTATGTTTTTTGATTTATCTGGTAAATTTATTTGTGTTCATTATCATCATCATCAATGGCTACTATCGCTCAAGCCTACCAGTTTGTTTGATACACAGTTGTCACGAAGTCGCCAAGAAGTATCAGTTCACCTGCATTCTCATCTCCTTGTGGTATATCCTCCAGGGTGGTACCATTTGTATTTGTTTTCTCGACCATTTGTGTTGTTTACAGTGGCAAACCATTGCATCCTGTCTTAATTACTGTTAGTTTACCTATTGTAAGTACTGTCAGTTTAATTATCTTAACTACTGTCAGTTTACCTATCTTAAGTACTGTCAGTTTACCTATCTTAACTACTGTCAGTTTACCTATCTTAAGTACTGTCAGTTTACCTATCTTAAGTACTGTCAGTTTACCTATCTTAGTATTGTCAGTTTACCTATCTTAAGTACTATCAGTATACCTATCATAACTACTGTCAGTTTACCTATCTTAACTACTGTCAGTTTACCAATCTTAAGTACAGTCAGTGTACCTATCTTAACTACTGTCAGTTTACCTATCTTAGTATATGTCAGTTACCTATTTTAAGTATTGTCAGTTTACCTATCATAACTACTGTCAGTGTACCTATCTTAACTACTGTCAGTTTGCCTATCTTAACTACTGTCAGTTTATCTATCATAACTACTGTCAGTGTACCTATCTTAACTACTGTCAGTTTACCTATCTGAACTACTGTCAGTTTACCTATTTTAACTACTGTCAGTGTACCTATCTTAACAACTGTCAGTTTACCTATCTTAACTACTGTCATTTTACCTATCTTAACTACTGTCAGTTTACCTATTATAAGTACTGTCAATTTACCTATCTTAACTACTCTCAGTTTACCTATAACTACTGTCAGTTTACCTATTGTAAGTACTGTCAGTTTACCTATCTTAACTACTGTCAGTGTACCTATCTTAACTACTGTCAGTTTACCTATCTGAACTACTGTCAGTTTACCTATCTTAACTACTGTCATTTTACCTATCTTAACTACTGTCAGTTTACCTATCTTAACTACTGTCAGTTTACCTATCTTAACTACTGTCAGTTTACCTATTGTAAGTACTGTCAGTTTACCTATCTTAACTACTGTCAGTTTACCTATCTTAACTACTGTCAGTTTACCTATTGTAAGTACTGTCAGTTTACCTATCTTAACTACTGTCAGTTTATCTATCATTACTACTGTCAGTTTACCTATCTTAACTACTGTCAGTTTACCTATCTTAACTACTGTCAGTTTACCTATCTTAACTACTGTCAGTTTACCTATCTTAACTACTGTCAGTTTACCTATTGTAAGTACTGTCAGTTTACCTATCTTAACTACTGTCAGTTTACCTATCTTAAGTACTGTCAGTTTACCTATCTTAGTATTGTCAGTTTACCTATCTTAGGTACTGTCAGTTTACCTATCATAACTACTGTCAGTGTACCTATCTTAAGTACTATCAGTATACCTATCATAACTACTGTCAGTTTACCTATCTTAACTACTGTCAGTTTACCTATCTTAGTATATGTCAGTTACCTATTTTAAGTATTGTCAGTTTACCTATCATAACTACTGTCAGTGTACCTATCTTAACTACTGTCAGTTTACCTATTGTAAGTACTGTCAGTTTACCTATCTTAACTACTGTCAGTTTACCTATCTTAACTACTGTCAGTTTACCTCTTGTAACTACTGTTAGTTTACCTATCTTAATTACTGTCCATTTACCTATCTTATCTACTGTCAGTTTACCAATCTTAAGTACAGTCAGTGTACCTATCTTAACTACTGTCAGTTTACCTATCTTAGTATATGTCAGTTACCTATTGTAAGTACTGTCAGTTTACCTATCTTAACTACTGTCATTTTACCTATCTTAACTACTGTCAGTTTACCTATCTTAACTACTGTCAGTTTACCTCTTGTAACTACTGTCAGTTTACCTATCTTAATTACTGTCAGTTTACCTATCATAACAACTGTCAGTATACCTATCTTAACTACTGTCAGTTTATCAATCTTAATTAGAGTCAGTGTACCTATCTTAACTACTGTCAGTTTACCTATCTTAGTATATGTCAGTTACCTATTTTAAGTACTGTCATTTTACCTATCTTAACTACTGTCAGTGTATCTATCTTAACTACTCTCAGTTTACCTATCGTAACTGTCAGTTTACCTATCAGAACTACTGTCAGTGTACCTATCTTAACTACTGTCAGTTTACCTATCTTAACTACTGTCAGTTTACCTATCTTAACTACTGTCAGTTTACCTATCTTAACTACTGTCATTTTAAATATCTTAACTACTGTCAGTTTACCTATCTTAACTACTGTCAGTTTACCTATTGTAAGTACTGTCAGTTTACCTATCTTAACTACTGTCAGTTTACCTGTAACTACTGTCAGTTTACCTATTGTAAGTACTGTCAGTTTACCTATCTTAACTACTGTCAGTTTACCTATCTTAACTACTGTCAGTTTACCTATCTTAACTACTGTCAGTTTACCTATTTTAACTACTGTCAGTTTACCTATCTTAACTACTGTCATTTTACCTATCTTAACTACTGTCAGTTTACCTATCTTAACTACTGTCAGTTTACCTATCTTAACTACTGTCAGTTTACCTATTGTAAGTACTGTCAGTTTACCTATCTTAACTACTGTCAGTTTACCTATCTTAACTACTGTCAGTTTACCTATTGTAAGTACTGTCAGTTTACCTATCTTAACTACTGTCATTTTACCTATCTTAACTACTGTCAGTTTACCTCTTGTAACTACTGTCAGTTTACCTATCTTAACTACTGTCAGTTTACCTATTGTAAGTACTGTCAGTTTACCTATCTTAACTACTGTCAGTTTACCTATCTTAACTACTGTCAGTTTACCTATTGTAAGTACTGTCAGTTTACCTATCTTAACTACTGTCAGTTTACCTATCTTAACTACTGTCAGTTTACCTCTTGTAACTACTGTCAGTTTACCTATCTTAACTACTGTCAGTTTACCTATCATAACTACTGTCAGTTTACCTATCTGAACTACTGTCAGTTTGCCTATCTTAACTACTGTCGGTTTACCTATCTTAACTACTGTCAGTTTACCTATTTTAACTATTGTCAATTTACCTATCTTAACTACTGTCAGTTTACCTATTGTAAGTACTGTCAGTGTACCTATCTTAACTACTGTCAGTTTATCTTAACTACTGTGAGTTTATCCCAATGTTTTCACTCTTTACACTGATTATAATAGCAACTTGTTTCTCTTGTTTTCAATGTTCAGTTGTTGGATCTTCCCACAACAGCATGGGGAATCCATCCGGTAATGAATAACTTGGACATAGTTATCAATGATTTTTATCTAAGGAATCAAACTGTAGAAAAATGCACATACTCTACTGACTAGGTGACTAGTTTCATTGGAGATAACAACAATTCATGCATGGCTCAGCTTCTTTCCATCTTTGTAATACAAAACAACAGAATGTAGTGTAACTGCCATTTGATTCCATGAAGTCACCTGGACTTATACTAGGGATCAACAGGCAATTTTAATTTGTAAGATCATTTCCATTTCATGTTCTTTCAGATTTTCTTTAAGGGTAATACAAGCCATGTCAATGTATTGGATGAAATCATTGATTTCATTCTTGACAATCTGTTTGAAATGAGGTTTGTTTGGTTCCTCTTTGGTCACTTTCATTTTTGAACACCTTTTTCAAGGGTCATCCTTGTTCATACATGGAATTGGACTATGTCTGGAATAGTCACAAGGAGCTTGTCTAGGTTTCAGTCAACTTGAGCTTGATATTTTCATGATTTTCACTAATATGCAAACCTGATTTCCAAAGTGTGTGTGTGTGTGTGTGTGCGTGCGTGCGTGCGTGTGTGTGTGTGTGTGGTGGGGATTTCTAATGCTGCTTTAATAATTTCTCAGTCATATTGTTATAATGTCTGCAGTATGGCAGTTTATAGTGAGGTCTTGCACTTTTTGGCATGATGTATAAGGCGACCGGTCTTAAATTAACCTTTTAATGCTGAGTGCTTAATGAGGTGGCTGTAAGAACCATTGGTATGACTTGACCAGAGTTTGAACCTGTGACCTCCAGCATCCAAGGTGAATGCTCTAACCACTAAACCACTGGAGTGGTAATTTAGGGTGCTTTTATTTTCAGTGTCATATTCTGATGACATGCATTTGGAGAAATGAATGCAACCAATATTACATTACTGAAATAGGAAAAAATAAGTGAAGGAAAGGTTAATATTTGGGTTTTCAGCTCAAAATTTTTGATGGAGATTTTTCATTTTTGTCAGTCAAGACAACTTTTTGTTTCATATCTCCTTCTCAACTTCCTTTGCATCTGATTTTCCATGTTCCACTCAACAGTTATCCTGTCTTTGTAAAAATGCAACAACATTGCCTTGTATTTCTTTTAAGCTGTTCCTTACTAACCTTGCCTAAGGGTTTTAGATGTTTAGGATCAAAGAAACAGTAACACAGAAAAAGTGAAAACAAGAAGCTTTGTAAAATTTAATAGATAATTTATTTCTCTGGATAAAGATTATAAAAATGGAAAAAGAACTTAGTTTTAAGAATCAAATCCAGAAGTAATTAAAAAATAATCCACAAATTAAATTTCAAAAGTCATGGTAACTTCTAATAAATTCAAGTTCAAAGACAATGACATGCTGAAGTCTGTACTGTGCTTATTTACAGTTTCTTGTAGAAACACAATATTTAACACTCCAGTGTTGGAAATCTGAAAATTTTCTGGATAAACTGCCTTTATCCAAGAATTTCTGTATGAGCACTTTAAATATTTCCAGAGATATGAATTAATTTTTTAAATTCCAAATGAACTGAAAAAAGTTAACATGAATTAAAAAACTGGCTACAACAAAAGAAAATGTCATAACGTCAGGTGTATAAGCCCAAAAACTGAGAATATTTCACTTAAACAAGATTTTATCATATTTTAAAAAAGTTTTGGATAAAATGCCCAGATTGTGAAGTCAAGACAAAAGGGAGGAGTCATGTGATCATGTTTATATCACATACTCCCTGACAAGAACCAATCATTTTACTTTAAGAATAAAAAAAAAGAAAGTTGTTTACTCCTTAGTTCACTAGTTTCATCTTGACTTTGACAACAATTAATCATTTTAAAACTAAAATAAAGTCTGTTTATGTGGCTGCCACTAAACCTTAATCAAGATCAGGATCTAGGTCAACATTAGTTGTTTACCGATGAATAATTCATATCAACTGATTTTCTGGGGAAAAAATATCATCTCCAGTTAATGAATTTACTCAGCAATAGCATGTGATAAAAAAATATAAAAGAATTTAAAATTGACAAACAAGCAATTAAATTACAATAAATATATAATAAATCAGATATACATAACAATGGAAATGGTTAGTATCACACTGTTGGAACCTATTACAGCTCAGACTTGCAGCATGGCTGATTGCAGAAAATAATTGAAATTTCTTGGTGATCTTCCCATCTACAACATGATGATATGGCTCTTTCATTTTTGCCTTCATGGCATCTACAATTTCTTTCCCTCAGATGTAGTTCATTAACAGCTTATTTTGGTGTTGAAATCATCTGTTCCTTTGTCCTTCCATCTTATCTGCCCTTTTACCAAGGCTCTATAGCTCTTTATTCTTTGTCTTGATTTTGTTTCTCCAAAAGCATACTTCATTTTCAGGTGTCTTTATTGTTTTCCAGGCTCTTGATAACATGTTTGCTTTCTTTACTGCTTCTGACTGGTTCCTATACATAATGTTGGGCAGCTTTATGATGAGAGACATCAACTTATCCACTGATACATATCTGCTAGTTTCTGACACACATGTATTTTCCTCTTCCTGCATGTCCTGCTGTTTCTTCTTTGTCTTGAGAGTCTGTTTCTTAATTTCGTGTTCACATTCCTCACCACCAGTTTCTTCCTATTCAATTGTCAGCAGTAACGTAGTACCATATACTCTGAGTTTTTCTTTCCAACTGCCTCACCTTTAGTTTTTGTCTCTCTTTGTATGCCTTCTGTATCTGGGTGCATATTTTAACCATCACAGAATATATAAAGTATATGCTACACATCATAGAATTATCTGTAACATATCATATAATACATGCATTATGATGTTATCAAATCTGAATGTTTTGTTTTTTTATAAAAATGATTATTTGATAATAGATCTCATAAATATTATATTTATTAATGTACATAAAAATTTTATTCTTTATCAAGTCAAAATTTGTAGTTTTTTGAGAGTGATATCTAATTTAAAGATGACCCTTTCCAATGACTATGCACAAGAGCACAATACGATAAACTAGGTAACCAACATTAAACAATTATTGCAACATTATTTCACCAAGCCTATTAAAAATGTGAATTAGATTGTAACATATATTGGCCGTAATAATAATAAAAATATTGCAATAAAATTGTGGCACATACATTACCAGCATCTTTATAATACAGGCACATGTAATAAATAAACACATTCAGGAGCTGTGTCTGGTTTTCTGTTTTGTATCAGTTATTATTACTATGCATTAGACAAACTTAAAATCTTAACTGATGTAAACTTTGATACGAAATGGAAAAGGTGAATATATAGAAAAGTTGTCAATCTTTTTGCATTGTCCTGTTAAAGAACATTCTAGAAGTCCCATGCATGTACAACAATGTCAGATGACAAGTTATATGATAAATATATATCATCAAACTGTATATTCCTATATCTGTGTAACATAAGTATTGATAACATATGGAAATTTGGGATCTGGAAATTTGAGATAGTAACATATGTATTGTTTTTTTCCAAACCATATGATTACCTAATTTGTAAAATAAATATCAACTAAGGATTATAAATCTTTGAGCCAAAAGCTATATGGCTATTTTTCTACCTCACTTACTGCAGGCAATGGAAACAATTGTAAATAGTCCGATATGATAAAAATTATTAACTGTTTTGAAAGTATAATGAAGATATCATTGTTGTGTCAACAAACATAGTTTAATTAATACAAATAACAAGAAGCATTTGTTTCAGGTATATTGCCATTTGTGGGAAAATTAATTAAAAATGACAATTCTCAGTATTTGACATATAATATAGTAACAGCAAAACCTAAAGAAATGTTAGTGTATGATATGACATCCGTAACATATGCATCCTTTTGTGAGTTTAAATATTCTGTATGTTTCCTAATTTTGGAACAAAATATGATTTTCCTAAGTTAGAATTAAAGCATATTTAGCCCCTCAGTTTATTTAATTTTTGCAGCTAATAAAATATATCATTGTTTACACTTTGTTGCTGTGAAAGGGTGACACTTATTTAGTTAATGTTAGTTAATTCATTTTAAGCATGTTAGTCATATTTTTAGAAATGTTTATTAATTAGCTTTATGTAGCCAGCAACAAATGTGGTAGAAGGTAATAAATAGTTGTAAATTTGTTCATACCACTGTCAGCTTCAAATTTTTTCAAGGTAAATATCTCCATCAGTGAATTATCAGTATACTCAGTCCCACAGTTGTAAAACAGGAAAAGAACTTACTAGTTGAAGGGTAATAAGGTCACAGTGCAGGAAAGCAGGTGCAAATTAAAGTTTTGGTGGTTCTTCACTTTTTTAGGTTTTTGGATCTGGATATATCTACTGTTGCCTTGGATAAATTTACATCAAACATTGTACTGAGATTTCCCAACGGAACATGAAATATCTCAAGATATATGGATGTCTAAAAGTTAATTTTTTGTTTTGACTTTTTTTTTTAGATTTAGCTTTTTAGTTTAACAGAAGAGATGAAAAATCTTATGAAGTAATTATGAGTCTATGATCTTAAACTAGGTAAGTGAAAAAAATGAAAACCAACAAGTAAAATTCAACAAAAATTTACTTCCCTCAAATACAAAGTGAAAAATGTAAAGCAAGCTTATATTATTGCAAATTTAATTACTAATAATCCTAGAATTTTTAACAGAAGTCCACTATTTAAAGTTCTGAATAAACTTTGATGATATTCCAAAATGAATACAATGCTGGAAGTGATGATATGCCAACAGTCTATTCTTGAATCACAATAATACAATCATAGAATATATCCTTATTTGAATTTCACTATGAATCCAAGTCTCCATTTTCCAAGAATGTCATTTTTGAAGACTTTGTATTTCCAGAGAAGAATTGCTTGAACTGAATAATTAGAATAAATCAGTTCCAGCCCAAACACAATACTGGACACAACAATAATACTGTTCAGGTCTTACAGCATGAATAAATAATATCTGGAAAAAACAAGATTGTATAGTTCTCTATGTCACAATTAACATTTTCTAAAACAAACTATTACCTAATGTAAAATTTCATTCTGGAAGGTTCCAAATGTTTACAAGATAATATCCTAGGTCTACTACTAAAATTACAATAAAGAACAAAACACAATGGCCTTGACCCTCACAAAGACAAATAATTCCAATAGTTACTCAATAGAAAATATTAAATATGTATTAGTTTTTTTTTAATCAGAATTAAAAAAATAATAATGATTCAGATCAGGTAGAATGTTTTTCCCCTGATCAGATCTAGAAATTTACAGTTAGTCCCCTAATCAAATCTAGAAATTTACCGTTATTCCCCTAATCAAATCTAGAAAGTTCCAGTTATTCCCTTTATCAATTTAGAAATTTACAGTTATTCCCTTTATCAATCTAGAAATTTACAGTTATTCCCTTTATCAATCTAGAAATTTACAGTTATTCTACTAATCAAATCTAGAAAGTTCCAGTTATTCCCTTTATCAATCTTGAAATTTACAGTTAATCCCTTTATCAATCTAGAAATTTACTGTTATTCCCTTTATCAATCTAGAAATTTACAGTTATTCCCCTGATCAAATCTAGAAATTTACAGTTATTCCCTTTATCAATCTAGAAATTTACAGTTAATTTATCAATCTAGAAATTTACAGTTAGTCCCTTTATCAATCTAGAAATTTACAGTTAATTTATCAATCTAGAAATTTACAGTTAGTCCCTTTATCAATCTAGAAATTTACAGTTAGTCCCCTAATCAAATCTAGAAATTTACAGTTAATCCCATTATCAATCTAGAAATTTACAGTTAATCCCTTTATCAATCTAGAAATTTACAGTTAATCCCTTTATCAATCTAGAAATTTACAGTTAATCCCTTTATCAATCTAGAAATTTACAGTTATTCCCTTTATCAATCTAGAAATTTACAGTTATTCCCTTTATCAATCTAGAAATTTACAATTATTCCCTTTATCAATCTAGAAATTTACAGTTAATCTCTTTATCAATCTAGAAATTTAGTTATTCCCCTAATCAAATCTAAAAATTTACAGTTAATCCCTTTATCAATCTAGAAATTTACAGTTATTCCCTTTATCAATCTAGAAATTTACAGTTAGTCCCCTAATCAAATCTAGAAATTTACAGTTAATCCCATTATCAATCTAGAAATTTATAGTTAATCCCTTTATCAATCTAGAAATTTACAGTTAATCCCTTTATCAATCTAGAAATTTACAGTTAATCCCTTTATCAATCTAGAAATTTACAGTTAATCACTTTATCAATCTAGAAATTTACAGTTAATCCCTTTATCAATCTAGAAATTTACAGTTAATACCTTTATCAATCTAGAAATGTACAGTTAATCCCTTTATCAATCTAGAAATTTACAGTTATTCCCCTAATCAAATCTAGAAATTTACAGTTATTCCCTTTATCAATCTTGAAATTTACAGTTAATCCCTTTATCAATCTAGAAATTTACAGTTAATCCCTTTATCAATCTAGAAATTTACAGTTAGTCCCCTAATCAAATCTAGAAATTTACAATTATTCCCTTAATCAATCTAGAAATTTACATTTATTCCCTTTATCAATCTAGCAATTTACAGTTATTCCCTTTATCAATCTAGAAATTTACAGTTATTCCCTTTATCAATCTAGAAATTTACAGTTATTCCCCTAATCAAATCTAGAAATTTACAGTTAATCCCTTTATTATTCTAGAAATTTACAGTTATTCCCCTAATCAAATCTAGAAATTTACAGTTAATCCCATTATCAATCTAGAAATTTATAGTTAATCCCTTTATCAATCTAGAAATTTACAGTTAATCCCTTTATCAATCTAGAAATTTACAGTTAGTCCCCTAATCAAATCTAGAAATTTACAGTTAATCCCTTTATCAATCTTGAAATTTACAGTTAATCCCTTTATCAATCTAGAAATTTACAGTTATTCCCATTATCAATCTAGAAATTTACAGTTAATCCATTTATCAAATCTAGAAATTTGCAGTTAATCCCTTTATCAATCTAGAAATTTACAGTTAGTCCCCTAATCAAATCTAGAAATTTACAGTTATTCCCTTTATCAATCTAGAAATTTACAGTTATTCCCTTTATCAATCTAGAAATTTACAGTTATTTCCCTGATCAAATCTAGAAATTTACAGTTAATCCCTTTATCAATCTAGAAATTTACAGTTAATCCCTTTATCAGTCTAGAAATTTACAGTTATTCCCTTTATCAATCTAGAAATTTACAATTATTCCCCTGATCAAATCTAGAAATTTACAGTTAATCCCTTTATCAATCTAGAAATTTACAGTTAATCCCTTTATCAATCTAGAAATTTACAGTTATTCCCTTTATCAATCTAGAAATTTACAGTTAATCCCTTTATCAATCTAGAAATTTACAATTATTCCCTTTATCAAATCTAGAAATTTACAGTTATTCCCCTGATCAAATCTAGAAATTTACAGTTAATCCCTTTATCAATCTAGAAATTTACAGTTAATCCCTTTATCAATCTAGAAATTTACAGTTATTCCCTTTATCAATCTAGAAATTTACAATTATTCCCTTTATCAATCTAGAAATTTACAGTTATTCCCTTTATCAATCTAGAAATTTACAATTATTCCCTTTATCAAATCTAGAAATTTACAGTTATTCCCTTTATCAATCTAGAAATTTACAGTTAATCCCATTATCAATCTAGAAATTTACAGTTATTCACCTGATCAAATCTAGAAATTTACTTTTATGTCATGCCCCTGATCAATCTAGAAAAGGCATTTTGATGGCCATGAACACTATAGTACCCTTAGTTTTGTTTGTTATCAGTCAGCTTTGCCATAAAGCTCTGCCAGATACTAATGTCTTAGATGAGTTTCAGCAAAAGAGTTTTGACAAACCTAACATGTAGTTTTGGCCTTTGATTCTTTTATAGTATCTTAGTGATTTAACAAGCAGATTATTTGTAGATTGTGTCAGTTACAGTAAATCTTAATCATGCACATTCTTGGATGATTTCTGTGATAAATATTTGGACCTTTTGGGGGTACACGGGGTATGGAGGTAATTTTGTTCATAGTTTTAGCTCTTTATTATTAGCTAGCTCATTGTATTGTTAGATGTGCAGTTGATAATTAATTATATTAAACATTATTTGTTGCTACAATTTGTTACACTTTTTACATTGTCCATTGAATTATGGCTTTGCACATCACTATACATTTTTGTCATGGCTTTGTTGGTAATGGTGCAGACTTCAATGCATCTTTACATTGTGTTCAATTTCTCTTGAAGTGATGCATGTGTATTCATGAAACTTTGCGTATTCATCTTGAATAACACAAGCAAATATTCATGCTCCTGTGACATTGTTTTGTATTTGGTGTAATCCTCAGCAAAGCAGGTGAGACTGAGCAATCTGCAAATTTATTTATTACAGTAGTTTGCTTTCTACACATTTGTTTTCTTGGATTGGTCAGAAAATTACCATGGATGAATTTACTTAGATTTTCAGATACACTGTTGCTTTATTTTAATTAACTTTATATCTTTTTATTTACTTAATTCATTGCTAACACAATATGTTCACACCATACCAATTTAAAGCTAAAAATGTGAATAGAATTAACATTCCATTGTTAATCATTACAGGGATTACTTGTGAACCCACTTATGATTTAGTAAGATCAATGGATCTCATTTCTTAAAAATACTGTTAACAAAATAATAAAGAATGCAACAATGATTAAGATTTTGTGGTATCAAAACATCAATGAGGGCTGGTTGTTAGAACTTTACTTTTAATTGACACCCTATAGTTGTTAATGTGCTGAGGTGCAGTTAAACACTGACACTGTAAAACCTCTTGAAACAACCTGATGGTATTCCAAATGTAGCATCTGTTAGAAGTAAAAATTACATTATACCAAAGCTAAAGAAGGAATTCTTTAAAAAAAAGTTTTCTTTATACTGGTCCACTGGTATGTAACAACATTCTCAGTGACACAAGAAAGGCATCTATCATTTCTTCTTTTGGTAATCAATGTCTCAAATGTATGAAATCTTTAAACAGTTGTAAATTATAGTAAAATATATACTGCATGCTTTTTCTTTCATTTTGCATCATTTTTCACCTGACTTTTTCAATATTGGATGATATTTTATATTGTATGTAAGTGTATGTGTTCTCAGATACCTGTGCATATGTTTTAGCCTTGATATTTTGATTTAGTGTCAAGCCTGTTTTTTCACATCATGTTGTACATGTATATATTGTACATAACAGCTAGAAGGCCTCAAGGTAGGTTAGGTCTGTAACTGAGTTACCAATATCTCTAAATAAAGTGTTTGTTATTATTATTATTATTGTTATTACGCCCATATATCTTGGCTTGGATGTCATAGTTACAACATTTGTATAATTATTTTTTCATGTACACTGAAATATCATCTTTACTAAAGTCCTGTTTAATTCATATCCAGTATTTATTTGAAACCCTTTTAAATGTCTGAAAAACTACTGAAACTTCAGTAAAATACTATATAATGATTTAGTGAAATCTCAGGAAAGTTTTAGTAAACTCTCACAAAACTTTCAATAAAATGTTAGAGATCTTTCATATTATTATTATTATTATTATTATTATTATTATTATTATTATTATTATTATTTAGATACTTTGTTGGAATTAACTTGTTACATGTCATGTTTCATCCAATTTGTTTAAAACTTGGTAAATGGGTTTATATCATCAAGATAATGGGTGACTTTAGCTATGTGCAAGAGACAGTGAGCATATGCCATTATCACTTAAACAAATGTTTATCAGAATATACCAAAATACAGTACCGGTGCAAGTCATTTTGGTGCCCTAGGCGAGATCAGATATCTGGCGCCCCCCTTCCCACTCATGCCCTCCCCCACCATGATTTGCCCCTTAGCCCAGCGCCCTAGGCGATTGCCTAGTTTGCCTAGCGGAAGCGCCAGCCCTGCCAAAATAGCAACATTCAGTGTCATAGTAAATTTCAGAGATATCACTTTGATTGTATTCTTTCGTTGCTCCATAAAACTACTTAGTGAAATATTTGGTCAATTGTTAAGTTATATTAACCTGGTAAATGTAATGAGGCCCTGCATGGACCGCTTTCTAAAAAATAAATCCACAGAAATATAATTTTATTCTAGACTTAAATACAAGAAGCTTCCCTATGGATTTAAGCCTAAAGTTGTTACTTGTTTGTTGATGATGATAATAATAAGGAGTATTATTGCTTTTGGTATTAATAATAATATTATTATTATTATTATTTAGATATTGGAGAGGAGGAAAGTGAAGAAATGGCAAAAAAACGTGGACTGGATGATATCCATGATGACTTTTCAAGACCAACCAATGTTAGAGATGGAACTATTAGCAAATCCATGTCTGTGGCCAGTAACAGGGCTCTTATTGAATATTTTGCAAAGTTGGGGCACTCAAAAAATGAAGATGAAGTGATAGATCTTGATTTTGTGGACAAACTTCTTGAGAATGGGGCAGATATTCGGTGCACAGATCGTCATGGGCAGACTTTACTACATGAGGTTACTTTTTTTAAAATTTAGGCACCTTTCACATCCTTTCAAGGTGGCAAATAGTCTGTGTACAAAATGCTGTCTTTTTGCAGATCAAGCCATTTCCTATACATCACAACTTTCATTTCAACTTGCTCATATTTGGATAAGTGAAAATAGATTGGCTTTGAGGCTTAATGTCAAAATTGTAATTGTCAAGTTTGATTTTCAACTCTTTCTCTTTCTTTCAAAGTTTTACAAGTTTTATTTTCAACTCTTTTCTATATCATTCAAAATTTTACTAGTTTGATTTTCAACTCTTTTCTATTTCATTCAAAATTTACTAGCTTGATTTTCAACTCTTTTTTTTTTATCCCCAAAACTCAATTACTGTCTGAGGTCAATCACACAATATAGCTATAAATAACATATTATTATTGAGAAGTATCCAATACATAATACATTATTAAATATACAAAATAATAGTGCTTAACATCCTAATAGTGGTTTAAAAAAACAAGACAATATACGTTTTACTTTAACAGTTTTGCCACCATAACCTTTTTGTTTGCACTGCGCTATCATCTTTTACATTGGAAGTTACATTATTCTTATAGCTGTTTTATCAAGTGGCTAGTAGTTTTGCTAAATATTTGTGTTTGACCATCTTGTCCACCTTGAGAGCTTTGCTGTGGAATTTTCTATTCAGTCTTTCTCTCATTTAATTGTAGTATTCAATCATTATCTACCAGTATTCATTATAATAATTTACATGTTTTCTTTTAAAATAAATAATTTATTGATTAAATTCCAGAAATTTAGTCCCTTTAGTTTTTAGTTTATTCTCAAAATTATTTACTTGCATTATGAGTGACTTTGCAGATTACTGCAAACCTTGAATGTTATGTTGTCCAAAATACTGCCATCTTGAATTTTTATTTGTATTTATCAATTTTGGCCATAGCTAGAGGTGCTATAGACATGGACAGATGTACAGGGAAATAGTACTTGGCCTTTTTCACTTTTCCCTGATGAAAGAGCACAGGAATCAATATAAAAACCTGTTATCCTGCATGGAAGCACAATACTGCATATGACAGATAGATTGATAGATAAAGAATCTATCATTATGTTACAAAACGTGCATGAAATTCAATGGCATTTAAATAAGAATGGTAGCACAAAAGGGTATTATGTTGATAGAGACATTATATGTTGACATACAATATTTATGATAAGACAGTTGGTAGATGTATATTTAGAGTCAAGAGGCAATGTCATAGAGGTTTTTTGACATGTCATAAATGGCCAGGTTTGTATAAGTGAGGTTGGCAGGTTGTAGAATTATGTTGAATTAAATATCTGTTCTGGACCATAGGTCAGTTTTAAGCAGACATGGTAGTAATTTAGGTCCAGAGTGTCTGCACATATTGTGGTCAGTCTTGAGTGTCTGCACATATTGTGGTCAGTCTTGCGTGATGTCATTTTAACCATGAACAAGAACTTGCAGGTATTTAAACTTGATATTTTGATGCAGTAAAATGTTTAAAATGGAATAAAGATTTGTATTGTTACTGTACACAGGTTGCTCGTAAATGGCATGTGGATGTGGCCAAATTTCTGATAGTCAAGGGTGCTAATGTTAATGCTTCAGACATCAAAGGCCGAACACCTCTCCATGTTGCGGCAGCTGATGACTACCCTGAGATGGTACAGCTACTAATCAGCAATGGAGGTGAGTCAGTACATAATTCAGCCCAAATATTTGGAAGGTTTATTATATGGCTGTTAATTAAGGAGTGTACTATGACATAGGTCAGTCAAGATATGAGCTTGTTCATCTCCGATTGTCCATGATTGCAATAGTCACATGGTATTTACAAAAACCCAGCAATTGCCACATGGTATTCACACAACTCAACAATTGCCACATGGTACTCACATGACCCAGCATTCTTCCATTTAGTTGCAGTAGACAACTACCACAACACAGTAAAAAAGCTTATCTGCTGCCATTGGTCACAGTTGCCCAGTCAACACATACATCAGTCAGTCAGAGTGAGGGTTATAGTAAATGGTCAGAGTGAAAATTATCAAAGCCTAATATACCATAATATATCCAAAAATTATGAATTTTCCATATAGTTAGAACATGGATTGAATACATAGTCTAATTGAGGCAAGGGAACACTTTGATAACTATTAAACTTACTTAAAACAAGATAGAACAAATGGCAAAACTTTGTATACGAGGTGAGTGTTTTGATCATTGATTAAAGGAGTTTTAACAGTATATGTTGTTGACTGAATGCATGTCAGGTTTTTCTTTCATAGAAGAGTTCTGGACTTCTTTAATATGTGGCAGCAGCAGACACTATCCTGGTCTTGTTATTAATGCTCCCAACTGCTTGCAATGGTAGCATCTAAATTTGATCATGCCTGTTCATCAGTACACATTCCCATCTGTCCCAAGCATTGACTGTACAAAAACTACATGATGTTGACAAACTTGGTAGGCGTGTTTAAGTGTATGATTCATTAAGTTTAACTGGATAATTCATTAAGTTTAAGTACATGATTCATTAAGTTTAAGTGGATGATTCATTAAGTTTAAGTGGATGATTCATTAAGTTTAAGCGATGATTCATTAAGTTTAAGTGATGATTCATTAAAGTTTAAAAAGTGGGTGATTCATTAAGTTTAAGTGATTCATTAAGTTTTAGTGGATGATTCATTAAGTTTAAGTGGATGATTCATTAAGTTTAAGTGGATGATTCATTAGGTTTAAGTGATGATTCATTAAGTTTAAGTGATGATTCATTAAGTTTAAGTGGATGATTCATTAAGTTTAAGTGGATGATTTCATTAAGTTTAAGTGGATGATTCATTAAGTTTTATTGGATGATTCATTAAGTTTAAAAAATGGGTGATTCATTAAGTTGAAATGGATGATTCATTAAGTTTAAGTGGATGATTAATTAAGTTTAAGTTAATGATTCATTAATTTAAAGTGGAGGATTCATTAATTTTAAGTGATGATTCATTAAAGTTTAAAAAGTGGGTGATTCATTAAGTTTAAGTGATTCATTAAGTTTTAGTGGATGATTCATTAAGTTTAAGTGGATGATTCATTAAGTTTAAGTGGATGATTCATTAGGTTTAAGTGATGATTCATTAAGTTTAAGTGATGATTCATTAAGTTTAAGTGGATGATTCATTAAGTTTAAGTGGATGATTTCATTAAGTTTAAGTGGATGATTCATTAAGTTTAAGTGGATGATTCATTAAGTTTAAAAAGTGGGTGATTCATTAAGTTTAAGTGATGATTCATTAAGTTTTATTGGATGATTCATTAAGTTTAAAAAATGGGTGATTCATTAAGTTGAAATGGATGATTCATTAAGTTTAAGTGATGATTCATTAAGTTTAAATGATGATTCATTAAGTTTAAGTGGATGATTTCATTAAGTTTAAGTGGATGATTCATTAAGTTTAAGCGGATGATTCATTAAGTTTTAGTGGATGATTCATTAAGTTTAAAAAGTTGATGATTCATTAAATTGAAATGGATGATTCATTAAGTTTAAGTGGATGATTCATTCAGTTTAAGTCGATGATTTATTAAGTTTAAGTGGATGATTAATTAAGTTTAAGTTAATGATTCATTAATTTAAAGTGGATGATTCATTAATTTTAAGTCGATGATTCATTAAGTTTAAGTGGATGAATTATTAAGTTTAAGTGGATGATTCATTAAGTTTAAGTGGATGTTTAAGTGGATGAATTATTAAGTTTAAGTGGATGAATTATTAAGTTTAAGTGGATGATTCATTAAGTTTAAGTGGATTATTAAGTTTAATTGGATGATTCATTAAGTTTAAGTGGATGATTCATTAAGTTTAAGTGGATGATTCATTAAGTTTAAGTGATGATTCATTAAGTTTTAGTGGATGATTCATTAAGTTTAAGTGGATGATTCATCAATTTTAAGTGGATGATTCATTAAGTTTAAGTGGATGAATTATTAAGTTTAAGTGGATGATTCATTAAGTTTAAGTGGATTATTCATTAAGTTTAAGTGGATTATTAAGTTTAATTGGATGATTCATTAAGTTTAATTGGATGATTCATTAAGTTTAAGTGGATGATTCATTAAGTTTAAGTGATGATTCATTAAGTTTAAGTGGATGATTCATTAAGTTTAAGTGGATGATTCATTAATTTTAAGTGGATGAATTATTAAGTTTAAGTGGATGATTAATTAAGTTTAAATGGATAATCTGTTAAGTATCAGTGGCTGATTTAAAAAGTTTAAGTGTTTGATTAATTTAAGTTGATGATCTGATATTAATGTATAAGTGGAAGGTCTTTATCCCTTTTGATCAATTTGTGTGGGATCCATGTTAGCATTTTTATCCATGATACCTTTAGTGAGAATGTATAATACTGTTTTGAAGCAAAAAATGACTGTTCTTGCTACAGTCAACTCCTTATAAATGTACTCTTTTAACAGAATTTATTTTTGACACAAAATCAATGGTAATGAATATATATGAAAGTAAATTTGAAACATGGAATGGTATTTTCATCTCCAAACACTGACATAAAATGTTGGTGACAAGTAAGTTAATTGCCTGTTTTAAAATTTATTTTCAATAAGTCTTTCAAGATTTGGATCCTATGTATAAGTAAATTAATAACATAGAGACAAACAGTCATTCATACAAATATATTTTAATAAATGATATACAACATATAGATTTTTTTAATTTAAATTTTATCCAATTTTATATAGATCCTTGTTATTAAGGCAATTAGGATAGATAATATCTAAACTTTGAAATCAGTTAATTTTCCTTGATCAGACTATTCATGTTTTTATGGACAATATCTATTAACATGAAAGAAAAATCAAGTAGAGAGTGATTATTGGTATGAAAATGTATTGAAATAGTTGAGGATAACTGAGGATCTCTAAAAAAAAATTATATTTACATTTCCTCTCTAAATTTGGACTGTGTGTAATGTTCTAACAAGATTTGAGTGTCATACACAGAAAGTTCTGTTAAGACTTAGTTCCTATCCATATGGTATTCTCCCAGGACTTGAATCCCATGTGCAAAATGTTCTACCAGTTAATTGACCTGTGTGCATGGTGTTCTCACAAGACTTGAACCCTGTGTATAAAGTGTCATCATCAGACTTGAATCCCATGTGTAAAATGTTCTACCAATTAATTGACCAGTGTGCATGGTGTTCTCACAAGACTTGAACCCTGTGTATAAAGTGTCATCATCAGACTTGAATCCCATGTGCAAAATGTTCTACCAATTAATTGACCTGTGTGCATGGTGTTCTCACAAGACTTGAACCCTGTGTATAAAGTGTCATCATCAGACTTGAATCCCATGTGTAAAATGTTCTACCAATTAATTGACCAGTGTGCATGGTGTTCTCACAAGACTTGAACCCTGTGTATAAAGTGTCATCATAAGACTTGAATCCCATGTGCAAAATGTTCTACCAATTAATTGACCTGTGTGCATGGTGTTCTCACAAGACTTGAACCCTGTGTATAAAGTGTCATCATCAGACTTGAATCCCATGTGTAAAATGTTCTACCAATTAATTGACCAGTGTGCATGGTGTTCTCACAAGACTTGAACCCTGTGTATAAAGTGTCATCATCAGACTTGAATCCCATGTGTAAAATGTTCTACCAATTAATTGACCAGTGTGCATGGTGTTCTCACAAGACTTGAACCCTGTGTATAAAGTGTCATCATCAGACTTGAATCCCATGTGCAAAATGTTCTTCTTCCAAGACTTTGATCCTGTGTGCAAGGTGTTAACCTATTGATAATGTTTTAATTATCAGTTACTGATTTATCCGTGCGTTTTGGATAAGGCTGACTGTATACTGTCCAAGAAATGACATGTTTGGGTTGAGATCAATGCTTATAATAAGTCTGAGGCATTCCTCCAGGTCTGTTTTTTTTTTTGAGCCAATCAGGAAAGGATTAAGTGCAGGTTATTTTGTGAGTTTTTGATCACTGGTAAAAGCCTCATGCACAGAGAAAGAATATATATAGATTTTTACAACTGTAAAGTTGTAACGACTACTGATAAAAGGGAAAGATAGTCATTAAAGTGTTTGTTATTATCATGACTTATTTTAATTATTAATCTTAGTAACATAGAACTTGTTTTGTCAGATTGCATCATACTGTCAGTTTGATTCACAATGCTGACTTTAAAGGTAGACATCTAAAGGTCCCAGATGGACAATAGTGTCATTGATTGCAAATTGATCAATAAGTCCTTTACTAACTAACCAATCAGATCAGTTTTTATATCAGTATCCCATCAAGCTAAGTGAGTTTATTGTATTTGCCTGCATCCATCTATCAACAATTGATTGCTACCATTTTGAAGGTCATATTTCTTGTCCAGTTTTGATACAATGCATTTTTCATGTATGTTTATAAACTGATCTAGCAGATCATTGAGTGAGCATAATCACTTTGATTTATGATCCAATTAATGATCATACTATGATAAACTGATATCACAGAAATCTTGGATGAGTTCCATAATTAGTTAGATCCATGCATATTGACAGAGCTTGGTACCACTCTAGAAATAGTGTATCTGATCCAGTTTTCAATGAACTCAATAAATAGGCTAATATCAAAATGTTGGGTGAGTTCATGAGTGAGAGTTATGCATGTTATTCTTCATAACTTAGGCACAGCTACATTTGAAACTATTAGTTGAGATAATTTTGATCAGACTCAGTAAATTGGTATGTATATGTGTTTGATTTTTAACATAGCTTTAACAATTTTTCAGTCATATTGCTACATAATTTCTTCAGTGTGGTAGCTGATAGTGATGTCTAGCACTGGGGCATCATGCCACAGACATGTAGCATGATGTCCCACACAGTCACATTATCCTGACACCAGGCCAACCAGTCCTAACACTAACCTCTTAATGCTGAGTAGTAAGGTAGCTGCTAGTACCATTTATATAACTTTAGTTTGACTCAGCCAGTGTTTGAACCCATGACCTCCCACATCTGAGGCAGACAGTGTAACCACTAGGTCACTAGATTTAAGATGGATATGATATGAGTGAAATTCACACATACAATATTAATGAGGTGATCTTTCATCTGATTGGTTGAAGTTGTCAGTGTACTAACGACTCTTATTTCTGATCTGATTGCAAAGAAATTCAAACAAAATATTTATTATTTATATTTGTATCTGATTGGTGAGCTTGTTACCTATATGGAAATCAATTGTCATTCAAAGATTGCTACAAAATGGTAAATGAGTATTTGTTTTCATGGTATTAGATTCTGTAATATATGAGATTTGCAAATTTTAATAAAGTGATCCCACATTTGATTCGCTAAACATATTACCTGTCTAGGAGCTACATATATTTCTGATATCATTAAAAGATAGTGAAATGTTTATATCATCAGATTATTCACTGATTATGACTAAGATTATAGATCTAAATTATGTCTTTGTGTTGTAAATTTTTAAAAATCAGATTATAGTAAAATAGGTAAAAAGTTACATGATAGAAAGTTTAGGTGATGGTTGAAATAGATAGTGTTGTGTTCAAATGACACTCGATCTACATAATCCTGCTTAGTGGCATGTTCAACTAGAGTGTTACATAAGCCATGAGTAGGTGATATCAGGCCTATTTGGGCCTCTTGTTTAGTGTGCATTATTTATATTTATAAGGTACTGATATTATTAAACAATACAAAACTGGCACTATAGTTTTGTTTTCTTGTATATATGTCTCTTTAATTAGCAGGATCTTAAGCCAATAGCTTAGGTCACAGCTTCATTCAAAATTGGTCCAAAGTAGCTGCATTTTTGTGGTAATGCAAGGCACGGTGTGCTAAACCTCTTTTTTGTATCTTTAAATAGTTTGTTTTATACTATATAGCCACAATTTTGATTCAGCACATGTAATCATTCTTGTTTTTGTTTATGTATCCAACTTTCTTTGTGTATTTCAGCTGACAAGGAAGCAGTGACAAAAGGAGAAAAGCAGACAGCAATGCACTATGCAGCCAAAAATGATGCCTGTAATTCAATGAAAATGTTAATAAATATGGGCTGTGATTATAAGAATGTTTGTGACTACAAGGGCAGGACACCTTTGCATATTGCAGCACAGCTTGGTATTGCTATGATTTCATTCAATTTTTTTGTGTTGATTTTTAATTTATTTGGAAAAACTACAATTTTATCAGTACCTAATTTAGTTGTGGAATTGAGAAGGGGTCATAATACTTCTACAAGAAATCATTATTTTTTGGGTCTATAATGTTACATGCTTAGCCTCAAATAAGCAGCAACATAGAAAGAGTGAAAACTAACAAGCTTGTATAACTTGAACAAAGAATTTATTAAGTACAATTATTTTCATAAAATAAATAAACTTATGGTTTTAGAGAATCAAATCCAACATTAATCCAATATAGAATTCACAAAAATAATCCACTAATGGAATTGCAAGAGTCCTGATAAATAAATGTTTTAATAGTTCCAGGTTCGAATCTTGACGATGTAATCCAAAATGGCTGACAATATCACGTGATGCAGTTCTTCTATTATCATCCAAATGAAATTATGAGCACATGTTTTCTCCTCCAAATAGATAAATAAATCCTCTTGCTTCAATGAATTGACACAATGTCCAGTACAAGGTAATAAAAATTAACACTCAAACATAAAAACACAACTATTAACTTTAAAAGCCCAGATTCTACTGATCTGTTCTATCCCAAACAACAATTTATATAACTGTTTTCTTAAGTAAACAAGTGAGCGCGTGATTTCATGGAAGTTCATGGAAGGTCACAGAAAGAGGCTGCCTTCACTAAATCACGTACTCAAAGAAAGATCTAGATATTTCCTACCCCCAAGAACTAAAAATAAAAGTTGTCCTTGAAATTAACCAATAGTTTTAGAAGCTTGTTGACAATGTCTAAAGCAGGGTCAGGAATTAGGTCAACAAGCCAAAGTCAACCTGTGTTTACAGCTAGAGTCTAGGTCAGCCTGAATTTTCCAGAAAAATTTCCCAATTAATAATTATTAAACCCTAAATGACAAATTTGAATTTAACAATAAAAAAAAAAAATAATTTAAATCCAAAAGACGTAACAATAAATTCGAAGTTAAATAGTAACCATGAAATCTACAAAGTATTTCATGAAAAATGTTGAAGTTACAATCCTATTTTTAAATCTTAAATTTTATCTGAAAATTATGTACATTAGTCACTCCCAATAATGATATAACAGTTTTCTAAATAAGACATCTACTTTCATTTTAGTGAGCAGTATATGTATATTTGCAGTAGCTGCCATTTCTACATCACTAAATCATGTTTATCTGATAAATTATAAAAACTCAGCATTGCCTACATCAACATCAGAGCCTTTACCTATGTTATTGAAGCTTTCATAGTTATGATTCTAAACATGCAAACTGCAGAAAGTACTGAACTAAATCCACAGCCTCCATTTTGGAGAGTGGAGAATCCAGCCCAGTTACCCACTTACTTTAAATAGCTGATTATGACTAGAGCTTAGATCACATGATCTGTCATAATGGTCATGCACATGAATGTAGTTTCTAATAGAGGTTTTAGACATAGGTGATCCTCCAAAACCCAGTTCAAAATGGCTGATGTTTGCAGAAGGCATTCAAAGGCAGTTTTATTAGAATGGTGTAGAGGTGTCCAAACTCACTTTCATGTGAATCAAATAGAGGCATCTTAAGGTGCTTTCATGAGAACGGGGTTGAGGCATCCAAAGGTAATTACATGAGTTAAAAGGTTAATTTAATTTTTTGTCATATACTTTCACAGAGTAAACTTTATGTTCATATAATAGATTTGACAAATATTTGGAATTAAAGGCCCCAGAGATTTTCTCAGTAACAATAAATATTATCATTAGTGATTCATAACATTGATTGCCAGTCATTGAATATATCAACAGAAACTTCATATAATTTTCAACATGGAATATGAAGTATTTATGTATGAAAATCTACACAGTTTTACATTTCATTTTTACCATTTAATTGATCCATCTTTAGCTCTGTTGGTTATAGCCCAAAAGAGTTTATGGGAAGGCATGTTGTCATGGTCACCATAGCAACTATCTTAAAAATCTTGTTATTGCTACATGTTATGGTTATTGCTACTCCACTTGAATGAATGGTCATATCAACCTTCCACTCAAAGGCTTCTTATGATGTTCATATGAATAAAAATCCAACATTACATAAACACCATCCATCTTGAGAATATTGTTAATGCCACTCATGAATGGAAATTCATTTTTTCATGAGGCTTTCAGTGGGAGAATTCTTATGATGTCTAGTTGGTCTTAATTAAAAGTTATTCTGCCTGGACATCCACTGTATACATATTACTGCTTCATCATAATGGTAGTTATAAAGACTTCTTATGAAGTGTAGATGGTCCTTAATGAAAATGGTGCCAATCTGATATTTAGTATGACCCCCACAAAGGCATCCATCTTGAAAATCTTTGTTATTGCTGTTTCTCATGAACAGAAAGTCATATTAATTTGGTGCTTTCACTGCAAGTCTTCTGATGTGTATTTGTGCTGCTCTGATTTCTTCTATGAGTCTTTATGCAAAGCCTAATGTTAGTATGACTTTCCATTTAAGAGAACTAGCAATAACAAGATTTTCAAGATGGCTGCCTTTGTGTTCATACTTGATTGGATCCACTTTTATTCAGTACCAGCTAGACATTATAAAAAGGCTTGTTGGTATGAGTTTCCCATCTTGGAAGAGTTGCAAAAAGATTTTCAAAAGGGTGGCCATACTGGAGAGCAGATCAGCTGATAATTTAATTTGAAGAAAAGACATACACAGCAATATAGCAAATAAAATTGAAGTTGATAATAATGTGATGATTTAATTATATTTATAAAGTAAAATAGCACTGAATTAGTACAATATTGTGGATGAAGGGGCTCTTACTATGCAAAACAGATGTGTCAGAATTTACTAATAATGGAGTGTAGCATCTATGCTGATGCTGAAGAATTCATAATGTCTCTGATAAAATAAGTGTCCAAGTATGAAAATTTCTTAACGAATTTATAACAATTACATGAAAGAAAAGACTTTATGAAAAACATTTTTCTTTGTAAAACCATTTCCAAGTTTATAAATTTATTTGCAGAGAAATATTGCTAAATTTTGACCACACATTTATTATTTTATACATTTAGTTTGTATCTTTAAAAAAACAAAATTAACAATATGTATACCTGATAAAAGTCTACCAGATTTGATTAGTGATGGTAGTCCTTTGAATCTGAAGTGGACAGGTTCTGTGCAGCAATCATCTCAATGCAAAGAGATGGCTCTTCATTCCCAGTCTTGACTTGCATAGTCGATGACAGAAGGGACATTGGAAATTTTTATAGTTACAAGGATGGATGCTGACCTGTGGTGAATATCTGGGCTTCCTCCATCTGGCTCCAGTATTTATTTTCAAGGTCAGTTTATGCTTTGCAGGTGTATGCACACCAGTGAGTTCAGTTCTATGCTGTTTTTTCAAGATGCATTGGTTTTCTTTAAAGGTGCTTATGTGGTTGGCCATGGTTCTTTGGCCATGTGCCACTTCCCCAAAGAAGATCTGTTTCAGCAAATAGGTGCCATCTATTTTGAAGACATGGCCAGACCAGCAAAGTCTGGCCTTGAGCACCAATGCCTCAGTGGTTGTTGTTTTGGTTAGTTTTTCATCATGACCTAATTTCTTAATTTTGCAATGAAAACTGCAATATGTTTGTAGAAAAGAAATGTTGATTGACTAAAACCACCAAATCCTTCTCACATATGACTTCTGACTCGTTACTACAGATAGAAATTGACAGCTAGAAGATACAAACAGTAAACTTTTTCCAACTCAAATTGCTGCAAATTCAAAGTCTTGGAGTAAGAGATTGTTCTAGCTTTGATATTAAAATTACTTTTTATAGACTGAAACAATAATCAAATTATTCATCATTTTGAGTTTAGTAACCTTATCTTGTCATTGAATCAGATGTGGAATTTGGTTCATATTGCCAGTCAGCATATACTTTGTTCTTGATGAGCTGACTGATATGATCATTGTTTTCATCAAACCAGTCTGTATGCACACATTTCTTCAGTTAAGCCAGTGGTGCTTTGGCCATGAGATTCTCATTGATTGTAGCTTTGAATCAGTTTCACTGGTACTCGTGTTTCAGTTTTGCTTAAAATAAGTAATAGAACCAACAAGTTTTTTAAAATTCATCAAATAATTTATTCCTTAGAATACATAATGACAAATATTTTAGAGGCCTGACAAATTGGCATGTAGATATTAACCAATCATAACATCTGATTGCAAAAATTGAATATGAAATTACTTGCCCCAGTCAGATCCAATACAACAGCTTTTGAAATTTACATATCTGCTTCTGTATAAAATATTTTTGTGAAATGTACTCTAGAAACAGATTTATAAATATCCAGTTTTTGAAAGATTCATGAATAATTCATGAATCGTTCATCTGAAAGGAAATAGTTTAACATGTGCAATTTATTTATTTAGTGTTACATATTTCAGCTCTTTACTGTTTAATTAACAAGAAGACAAAAAGCTTTGTAAAATTTAACAAATAATTTATTTCTCTCGAAAAACATGGTTAATATGAGAAAAAACTTATGGTTATAAGAATCAAATCCTAAATTAGTCCCAGAATAATCCAAAAATAAAAAATTAGAAGTCCTAGGAATAAAATGTTTTAATGAATCGGGAGTTCAAGTCCTGATGAAATCCAAAATGGAAGCTGAAGACATATGCTGTAATCAGTGTAGTTCAGATATGTTACAGTTCTTTGTTGAATTTCAGAAAATAATATTCCAGTGTTTGAATTCTTTAATTTTGATAACTATCTTTGTCCAAGAATTAATTTTGAGCACAAAAATTTCCAGGGAAAAACAAAAAATTTTAAAATCCAAATAATTTGAAGAAAAATAAAAAATTAAACTCAAACTAGTCACAAGAAAAAAGACCTGAACATCTCCAGGGTTAAGTCAGGGCTGAAATTATTCTCAATATTTACTATAAAATCTGGCTACTGCACAAAACAGATGCCCAGATAAGGATCAACCCTCGAGTTTTGAAATAGTTGCTACATGTTATTTGTATTGTACTTCACTCTATAAAGCCTACACTAAGAAAGAATATTTTATTTAAAAATGTTTTTTACTTCAAATCATGAATTAAGGTTAAGAACTTGGTCAGCTTTAGATACAAAGTTTCCATATTAGTGTTTACAAGAAACTGAACTTCATTTCTTGAAAATGTCAAATCCAGTAAATAAAATTACATTACAATAGCATGTAATAGAATTTAAAAAATGTAAAACCTACAAATGAACAATTAAATTAAATCAAATGTAAATTAAAGCTAATATGCATAATAGCTACAGGTTATCAGCATGTCAGCACAGTACTGGTTATTTGGCACTGATCAAATGTCAAGTTGTTTATATGTAAAGAGTAAAAAAAATCACAAGATTTTAGGATGATTGACCTATCAAATAAATGTATACAATCATGTAGTCCTACATGACATAAGATCCAAACTAAAGATGTTGCCATTGTTTGAAAAGTATTCTGCTGCTTACATTTTCTTGTGTGACTTCAATTTCAAAAGGTGAAATTTATCAAAGTCTTTATCCCTACTGGTCATAGAAAAGGAAAGCTTATGGGATGCCCTGTTTTGTCTTCCATCATCTGTTGTACATTAGTAAAAGTTTATTGCTACTTTTTCTAAACTACTTGGAAGATGAAACCTTACATACACATTTATCCAAGTGCTATTTTGGCCTAGATAATAATGGTGCAGTTCAGACTATGATAGCAAATGTCTTGAAAATCTTGTTATTATATCTCCTGAATGGATAGTCATAACAACATGGGGTTTTCACCAAAAGACTTCTTATGATGATTAGTTGGTACTAAATGAGATCGCTGCTGCTGGACAAATTTTGTTCTCTTGACTCCACCTAAATGAATGGTTGTATCTGTGAAATCAGAAGATGTTTTGACTTGATATTTAAAGACAGAACCAGCATCTTTATTGTTAACATGTATATAAAATGTGTCCATTTATCATGTAATCATAATCCCTCAAACAACAAGTCATACATCATTTTTCACAAAATATATTGTAGCCAGTGATTGACAGGTTTAGTGCTGGAAGTAGCTACACCACATCTGTTAATAATATTTTGTATTTAGCTTCTTCATTTCCCATTAATTTGCCTACTTTCTTGAAAAATTTAGCAACAAATGGTATTTCTGATGTAATCTAAAAATAGAAATATCTATGTACAATGTATTGTTTAGTGTATTGGGTTTGTAGTGTATTAGTGCATGTTCTATAAGATATTGATGTTGTCTTAGATTTAAGTTTAGTTGCATTATATTGATTTTTTATGCAGCTTTTGGCTTTTATATATGCTTAGTGGCAACAATCTTCCTTAGGGTGAACTAAGCACTTGATGTCAAAGGAAACTTTTTGATCTTTTTTGTTGATCTGATGCTGCTGTTATTATAAAGTCTCCTAATTGTTTTTGTTTTATTGTATTATGTTTTCTTAATTCAAACACAATATATGACTCTGAAATGAACATTTTACTATTTAATTTACTGAAATAGTATTAATAATAATAATAATCAGGATAATAATAATAATAATAATAATGCTTTATTTATAGAGGGCGACTCATTAGTCAAGGAATATTCTCCCTTGAGGCCCACTTATGGAGAGTATAACAATGCATATTATATGAAGATAGCAATCATTACTGTATATTTTAACATATTTATTATTAAAATACTAAATTCCGTTATCTGTTAGAAACACATACATGCTCATAATATCTCTTCTTAAATACTCTGTTATTTTCAGCGGATTTTACATGTAGTGGAAGTTTGTTCCACAGAACTGTACCAGATTATTGAAAGCTCTTTTTAATTGCTCTGTTCTTGGTTTTGGTGCTAGAATGTTTCAATGTGATATTGATCTCAACTGATATTGTGTTGAAAAAGACCTGAATAAGTCCTGAAGATACTCTGGTGCAGTTCCATGTAGACATTTATATAAAAGAACTGTCTTGTGAAAATATATCCTGTTGTATATTGTGAAACATTTGAGTTCGGTAAATAATGCTTTTGAGGTATAATCAATAGGGGCATCTAAAATTATGTGATGCTCATTTCTGAAGTTTATAAATTCTTTCAAGCTCAGATTTAGCACAGTTTTCTCATACATTTGAACAATAATCCATTGTTGGAAGAATGTATGACTTGTAGTATAGATTGCACATTTATATAGGTAAATATATCTTGATTCTGCTGAGTAAAGCAATTTTAGAAAATATGTCACAACTTGAACTGGAATTATCATATCTCAATAATTTACAATTTATTCCAATTTAAATCTTGGCTTTCCGAGAAGAAACATCAAAACCAAACATGACTTAACATGTGAATCCACTGATTAAACCTTTCTTAGACCATAGCTTGAATATACTTTCTCTCTGAGAAGCCCATACATGAATTTGAATGTCCAGTAATTGATAAAATTCAAAGTAGAGGAGGTCGATGGGTCAAACTGCTAGAATAACATATATGTAAAGCAAATTAGTTTGGGGATTATATGCGAAGAAAATTAGGTTCTGGATTATATGCAAACAAAATTATGTTGATGATTATATATCAAGCAAATTAGGTTGGGGATTATATGCAAAGCAAATTAGTTTGGGGATTATATGCAAAGCAAATTAGGTTGGGGATTACATGCAAAGCAAATTAGTTTGGGGATTATATGTGAAGCAAATTAGGTTGTGGATTATATGCAAAGCAAATTAGGTTGGGTATTATATGCAAAGCAAATTAGGTTGGTGATTATTTGCACAGCAACTTAGTTTGTAGATTATATCTAAAGCAAATTAGGTTGGGGATTATTTGCAAAGTAAATTTTGCTTGGCTGTGGATAATATGCAAATTAAATTAAGTTGGGGATTGTATGCCAAGTAAATTAGGCTAGTGATTATATGCAAAGCAAATTAGGTTGGGATTATATGCAGAGTAAATTAGGCTGGGGATTATATGCAAAGCAAATTAGACTGGAAATTATATGCAAAGCAAATTAGGTTGGGGATTATATGCAAAGCAAATTAGTTTGGGGATTATATGCAAAGTAAATTAGGCTTGGGATTATATGCAAAGTACATTAGGTTCATGATTATATGCAAAGTAAATTAGGCTGGGGAATATATGTAAAGTAAGTTAGTCTGGTGATTATATGCAAAGCAAATTATGTTGGGGATTATATGCAAAGTAAATTAGGTTGGGGATTATATGAAAAGTAAATTAGGCTGGGCATTATATGGAAAGTTAATTAGGTTGTGGATTATATGCAAAGCAAATTATGTTGAGGATTATATGCAAAGTAAATTAGTTTGAGGATTATATACAAAGCATATTAGGTTGGGATTATATGCAAAGCAAATTATGTTGGGGATTATATGTAAAGTAAATTATGTTGAGGATTATATGTAAAGTACATTAGGCTAGGGATCCCTTCAAGATGAATCCTCAGGAGATAGACTTTTTTTGTTCTACAAAATCTTTCAAAAATTTAGGGATATTATCTTTCCACCTTATGTGAGACAACTGATCAGAATAATCAGATAGCATGCATCCTCTCTCATTTTCTATTCATGATAACCTGTTATTATAAATATCTCATTTTCTTCTGGCCATTGTACAGTATAAAAAAACTTCCACAAAATATCTCTGCCTCACATGATGGAGGTTTCATTTTGAATCAGCAATTCACATAGTCTATTATCTATAACATTGGGTGGGGATATTTTTACCTAATTTTGATATTTAGTTCTTTCATACTTTTTCACCATTTTGATTTTACTATTTCTTCTTTTTTAATACTAATTTGCACATATGAAATAAATCTGAACAAAGTTCTTGAGAGTAATGAAGAAAGAAGTATGGTGCTGAATGCTTGATAGATAGCTAGACAAGTAGATATATCACAAAAAGTCATTGTGCAAAAATTCTTCTTTAACCTCTTTTTTCCAGAAATTTTGTTTACATGTCCAAATTAATTATGCAATTATATGTTGTCAATATAGTGATATCTATTGTTTCTTATTGTGTTTACATAGTATATACCATGAAAAAACCTCCCTGTCCCTTTCAGCCAATCCATCTTGTGATCTTAAGATGGGAACCTCATTTATATAACAGTAGAGAATGAATGATATGCAATGGGTTAGGTAGTGGTTTACGATCTCCCTATATGTTAATTTTGGTTATGTTTTACTCATTAGAGTTGGTACTGTTGTTTAGACTTCCTTGAAGAATTTTTCTGAACATTTGCATTCATTATTATGCAGAGTAGTGTTGTGGTGTCAACATATTGGTATACATTGGAGACCAACTATTACATTTCTGGGATGAGTGGTGGGATTTTCTTTCCAAGCTGGATATCTTTTTATTTTATCACAAGATAACCTTATTTTCAACTAATGGACAAAATTGATTATTTCTTTTTACAAATCAGGGCAAGAGTATTTTTCAATCTTTTGGAGGGCCTACCTTTATCTTCATACAAAATCCTAGCCCCACCTCCCCCCCGGTCATAAAAATTTAAGGATTTGTCCATTAAAATTACTAATGATCATATGATGTTTGCAGTATGTGAAAAGTATAATATGCTTTGTCTTGCTAATGAGGTTTAGAAAATCAAACACAGTTATCTAGTAGTTCTGTAATTGTTTTGCTGTGTATTAAGTCTTGTTCCAATTACAATGTTCCAAATAAAGATTTCATATCAAAACATAATTTACTCACTTTTCATATACCGGTAGATCGCAGTGAAAGTGCTATATTTCTGCTCAATCATGATGCACCAGTGATGACTAGTGACAATAAAGGCCAGACAGTCCTTTCATGGATGATTACAAAAATGCCTCCTGTGGTAAGTGGCAAACATTTGATGAATCAAAGACCTTGATAATACATCTATCACAGGAACTAAATTGACAGTTGCTTTAGGCAATATAGGTGGTAGAGTGCTATTATAGAGGTAGGAATGTCACATGTTTGAACCCATTGTGTAGCATTAGTGTGACAATGCCTAGATAACAGGTGGTAGCATACTCAGCTAGAGTCAGAGGTCAAGCAAAATTCTCTTTTGTGCACCTACCAAATCATGGAATTGCATAATTAAAGAATACAGATTTGAGCTACCAATTACATGATCACGTTTTGAAAAACAAAATGGAAGGATGATGTATTTTCAGACACTTCTCAAATTGTCTCATTTGAAGGAATATTCTTATTTGGACAAGTTTTGACACTTACTATTGCCTCAGGCAGAGTAAAAACAAGCAAATAGAAGGTTTTATTGCATAGTTTAATTTATCTAGTGGAATATACCATGGCTACTTAGGGTAGTTACATACTCATAGTTATTCAGAAAGCAAGATTCAGGGGATTGTTCAGTTTGGTTTTCTGTCAGTAGGCTTGTTAAAGCTGAGAGAGTTTATGTAAAGTGCCTTGACCAAGAACACACCAGGGTATCTGAACCTTTGCTAATATGATTTCAGGATTTGAACCAGCATCATGTTAGTCATAAATGTAGGGGAAGTAACTATTGCAGCTCTTCAGCCTGGAAAAATGCATTTAATTACAAATTTTCAGACCTTTATAATATATAGAATATCTGTTTAGTATTATCCTGTGTAATTCATATACCATGAGCTTTATACATTTTTCTTTAATGGGAAATGAAGCTTGCAGTGTATATACTGTACATATATTTTGTTTATAACACATACAAATACACATACTAGCATTTCTTATCTTTTATGGCTGTTTACAGTCCTCCTTGCAAATCAATAAGTTGTTCCTTTTCTTTATTATAGTTCTATTTTCATTCATATTGGTTAAATTAATTAAAGACACACTTCTGTTTTGAAAATGAAAATGCCTATAGTGAAGAAAGTAAAACAATAAACTAAGCAAAATGATGAACCAATAAGAGGTAATTTAAATATTAAAATTCACCTTAGTGATTATTATGATTTAATTAACATTGCTACCAACCATACACTTCTTTTATCCTCCAGTTGTCTCTATCCCCTTGCCATTGGTTGTTTTTTTTAAAATAAATTTACCATCTTTCATAGATCCAGAGACATCATTGAATAACAGGTGAAAATGAATTATCACCTTAGTGATTCATTCACTGCCCGTCACTCCTATCAGGGTATGGGCCGCCAACTACAGATCTCCAGAGTCCTCTGTCCTGGGCCATTTTTTCTAGCTGGTTCCAGGTGTAGCCCATCTTGGTGGTGTCAGCCTGGAGGTTGCGTCGCCAGGTGTTTCTTGGACGGCCTCTCTTCCGCTTGCCTTGTGGGTTCCACCTCAGCGCCTGCCTGGTGATACTGGTTGGCGGTTTTCGTAGGGTGTGCCCTATCCAGCCCCATCTCTTCTTCCTGATTTCTTCTTCAGCAGGAAGTTGGAAGGTCCTTTCCCAAAGATTGGTATTGCTGATGGTGTCAGGCCAGCGGATCCGGAGAATCCTTCTGAGGCAGCTGTTGATGAAGGTCTGGACTTTCCTGATGGTGGTCTTGGTCGTCCTCCAGGTCTCTGCTCCATACAGTAAGACTGACTTCACGTTGGAGTTGAACAGTCGGATCTTGGTGGTCAAGGACAGCTCTTTGGAGGTCCAGATATTCTTGAGCTGGATGAAGGTGGCTCTTGCTTTGCTGATCCTTGCCTTGACGTCTGCGTCTGTACCGCCCTGCTGGTCAATGATGCTACCCAGGTAGGTGAAGGACTGCACTTCTTCCAGGGGACTTCCATTCAGGGTGACTGGTTCGGTACTTGTGGAGTTGATCTTCAGGATCTTGGTCTTGTCCTCGTGGATGTTGAGGCCAACTTGTGAAGACGTGGTTGCCACAACGTTTGTCTTTTCTTGCATCTGCTGTTTGCTGCGTGAAAGGAGTGCAAGGTCGTCGGCAAAATCCAAGTCATCTAGCTGGCTCCACAAAGTCCACTGAATTCCGTTCCTGCGCTCGCTGGTGGACGTCTTCATAATCCAGTCAATGGCGAGGAGGAAGAGAAACGGTGATAACAAGCATCCTTGTCGGACTCCAGTTCGCACCTGGAAGCTGTCTGTGAGCTGCCCTCCATAGATGACTCTGCTGGACATGCCGCCATAGGAGTTCCTGATTAGGTTGACCATCTTGGCTGGGATGCCGTTGTGCCGAAGGAGTTTCTAGAGGGTTTCTCGATCCATGCTGTCGAACGCCTTCTCATAGTCGATGAAGTTGATGTACAACGGGGAGTTCCACTCTAGGGACTGTTCGACTATGATGCGGAGCGTCGCAATCTGGTCCGTGCAGGATCTGTTCTGCCGGAAGCCTGCTTGCTCATCTCGCAGCTGTGCGTCCACGGTTGCCTTCATCCTTTCCAAGAGGACTCGGTTGAAGACCTTCCCTGGCACAGATAGGAGTGTGATGCCCCTGTAGTTGTTACAGTTGCTGAGGTCGCCTTTCTTGGGAAGCTTGATCAGGTAACCTTCCTTCCAGTCTGCCGGTACGTCTTCTTCCTCCCAAATCCTCTCAAAGGGTGGGTACAGCATCTCCACTGACGCATCCAGGTCTGCCTTTAGCACCTCTGCTGGGATGTCGTCGGGTCCAGCCGCCTTCCCGCTCTTTATCAGGGTGATGGCCTTCCTGATCTCGTCTCTGGTCAGTTTCTCACAATTGATCGGGAGATCCACGTTAGCTGGTTCGATGTCTGGGGGGTTCGCGGATGCTGGCCTGTTCAGGAGATCCTCAAAATGCTCTGCCCATCTGTTCATCTGCTGGTCTAAACTGTTGATGGTATTCCCCTGCTTGTCCTTGACAGGTCTTTCTGGTTTGCTGAAATTCCCGGAGAGTCGTCTGGTGATGTCGTACAGCTGTTTCATGTTACCGCTGTACGCTGCCTGCTCCGCCTCAGCTGCCAGTCCATCTATGTATTCTTTCTTGTCCTTCTTGATGTTTCTCTTTACTACTCTGTGGGCTTCTGCATAAGCTTCTTGTGCCTTGGCCTTCGCTGCTCTGGTTCTACTGTTGTAGACTTCTGTCTTCTTCCTCTTCCTGTCTTCGATCTTGGTCAAGGTCTCTGCTGTGATCCACTCTTTCTGCTGGTGTTTCTTTGGCCCCACTACTTCTTGGCATGATGCTCTTAGTGTTTCTTTCACTATCTGCCAACTGTTGAGTACACTGTCTTCTTCTTCTTGAAAAAGTTCCTGAAGCACTTCAAACTTGTTCTTCAGCGTCAGACCAAACTCTTGTCTTATCTTGGGGTCTTTCAGAAGGCTGACATTGTACTTGACTCTTCTGTCTGACGCTTCCATCTGGTTTCTCTTCAGCTTCAGCTTCAGTTTGGCCACCACCAGGTGATGGTCGGACGCCACGTCTGCTCTTCTTCTCACTCTAACGTCCTGCAGGGATCTTCTGAACTTCTTGCTAATGCAAACGTGGTCAATCTGGTTCTCTATCGCGCTGTCTGGCGATACCCATGTATTCTTGTGGATCCGCTTGTGAGGAAAAATGCTGCCTCCAATGACCAGGCTGTTGAGTGCACACAGGTCTGCAAATCTCTCTCCATTCTCATTCATCTCTCCCAGGATGAGGATGGTGACATCCTTGTCTGGATAGGTCTCGAGGATCTTCTGCAGTCTGCTGTAAAACTGGTCTTTGTCCTCCTCTTCACTGTCGTTCGTTGGGGCATAGCACTGGATGACGTTCATCTTGATCTTCCTCTTCTTAGTTCGGAAGTATGCCGTGATGATCCTGGGGCCGTGCGCCTCCCATCCAATCAGTGCCCTCTGTGCCTGCTTGGACAGCATGAAGCCTACTCCCTGCGTGTGGGGTGCGTCGCTCTCTTCATGCCCAGAGTACATCAACAGCTCTCCTGTCATCAGTCGTGATTGTCCAGCTTGGGTCCACCGTGTCTCGCTGATGCCTAACACTGCCAGGTTGTTGCTCCTCATCTCGGCTGCTACCTGCGCCGTCTTTCTTGGCTTGTACATGGTCCTAACATTCCATGTGCCGATGTTGATTCTCCTGGTAGACAAAAGGGTAATCGGCTTTGTGGCATCCTTTCGGCTTTCACCACCCAGCGTCATGCGTCCTCGTGATGAAGACCCTTCCTCTCCCAGGATAAAGTTTTCTGTTTCTTCTGTTGTTGACATTTCTGTAGCGTCGTTCTTTTTACGGGGTGGGGGTGCTAACCCCACGCCCAACCCTCCTCCTTTACCCTGACTTGGGAAAGGCAGATCATAAATCCCTAAGGATCTCACTGGTGGAGTTACCTTAGTGATTATTATGATTTAATTAACATTGCTACCAACCATACATATCTTTTATCCTCCAGTTGTCTCTATCCCCATTCCATTGGTTAGTTTTTCTATAAATTTACCAACTTTCATAGATTCAGAGACATCATTGAAAAACAGGTGAAAATGAATTATGCTTGTTTTTTTGTCACAGATTTTGTCCATCTTGCAATTACGAGAGAGAGACTTTGTTTAAATACCAGTTATGTTTCAGTTTATCAATCTATATTGAAATGCATGAGAAAAATGTACACCTCAACAGCAATTAATATTATGGTTATACACTGTGATTGTGGTTGAGAGTAGTATGAACACAGACTTGACCTCAGTTTCACCAACATTCTCATATTTTATGCATATACTTATAGAATTTCATTAGGTTGGCTTTAAATACAAGCTAATCAAATTACTGGATTCAGGACTTGAATTGATGTCCATGCTTAACGTGAAATATGTTGTGAAACTGATTTGAAGGAAAACAAAAAATTGATGAGAGATAATTTTGAGAGGAAGGGTACCGTTCAGGAATTGAATGTTATCTATTATTTATATGCAACTTTCAGAAATATTTAGGAAGATGGAACAGTTAGAATTTATATACATGTCAATAATTATTTTTGATACAGGCACAGGAAGGGCTAAAACAGTTTCATACAACAGACCGAGCCAACAGAAAACAGTATTTCCATCTGGATCAGCTTGTTGAAAACACAGGTTGGTAGAGCACTAAATCTTTGTTAATGTTTATCTTGAAGAGCAGCATTTTTAAATGGCCTGACATACAGAACTTGTTTTCATTTCTCATTTTTTCATTAGGTCGCTGTTCCTCATTTCTCATTTTAAGAAAAGACCACAAATACTGAGACTCAGACCTTAAAAAATTACAGTTTTCCCTCAATAACTTGCACACAGTAGGGTTCAGAAACATAAGACTAAACTGTAAGTGAATGCACTAGTTACCAGGGGACCTTAAACAAATTTAAAAGGTGATTCCATCCCTGGTGGACATCAAGACAAATGAATGGTGGGGGAATAAGAAAATTGTTGAATGGCTGATTATTCATTTGCAGAATAATTGTCATTAAAAAACTTTTACTAATAAAGTTGTTACACTTTTTTTTAATTCCCATTTTTGCAAGATACCAAGCCTCCAAAAGATCATTAACAACATTACTCCTAGCAGTTTCAATAAAAATAATAAAAATAATAATGAGGACTTTGTATAGTGCCTAATCTTTAGAAGCTCTAAGCGCTTTACAACTTCTATAATGAAATGGCTACAAAATAAAATTAAAAAAAAAAATACCATGAAATTAAAAACATAAATAATGCTGAACTTATTTAAAGTCGGAAACATTATTAGGTTGTTAAGTTTCTTCTTGCAGTCGAAAAAGGTGAGTTTTTTAAGAGCACTCATGACAGGGATCACTGTATCTTTGTGCCTAATTTCAATGGGCAATTTGTTCCACATTGCTGAGCCCTGGTATGCAAAAGAACGTTGTCCATATGACTTCATTTTCATAGTGGGAACAATGAAGATATGATTGTCAGAAGAGGAACATAAGTATCTTGCTGGTGTGTACACATGGGTGAGGTCAGATAGGTTTGTTGAACTGGAGTTCATCAGTGAAACATTGCACAGAGAACAAATTTTGTGTTTGATTCTGGATCGAATGGATAGCCAGTGTATGGTACAGAGCAGTGGGGAGGTGTGCTCTGATCGTGGTACTCTAAGGATAATCTGAGCAGCTGTGTTTTGAACTTTTTGAAGTTTTTGGAGTAGGCATTGAGGTGAACCAGACAGAATTGAGTTACAGTAGTCCAGTTCTTGAAAGTACTAATGAACATCAACTGGCATCAACTGAAAGATATTTGTGAATGGAGCTGATGCATCTCAGCTCCAGATATGCAGCCTTGCATATGTTCATGCCATGTTGGTGCAGTTTGAGAGTAATGTCCAGAACTCCTAGGTTTCATACTGACTGTGTGAATTTAATGTTGGTGTTGCTGATATTTATTGTTTGAGGTAAAGGATGTGAATGAGAAAGTCTTTGTGTTTTGATCAGCATGATCTCAGTTTTATTATTATTCATCTATTTATTACATGTCATCCATGATTTCACATTAGAAATGCATGTCTCTACTCCTTGATGGTAGCAGCAACATCACTTGGATGGCTGGACTTGTATATTTGTTTGTCATCATTGTACATTTGGTGAGACACTGGGTGATGATCTATGACACTTGATAGCGGTTGAGTGTAATGAATGAAGAGAAACCAGGTCACAGAACAGACCCTGTGGAACACCACAACATAGATCAACTGTTTGTGTCCTGTTGACTAAGTAGAATCTGAACCACAGTAAGGCTGTATTGTGACTGCTCTGCTAAAGAGTCCTTTTTCTTGCTGTGAGGAACTGGATATATTTGCTACAGGCTCAACAACAGACTTCATTATTACATTTCTTCTGTCCCAGATCAAGTAAAATGGGCAATGGATGTGTTCAGTCTCCAGTGGGATTGGCTGTTTTTTGTACACTTTACCACCCTTCTGACTGATTCATCAAGTTCTGCAAAAAGTCCACTTCTTAGATCATTCTCATAGCCCCAATGTGGCCTCAGTGCTCATGGTTCAGTGATCTTCTGGACTTGTTGATCACTTGACCCATTGATGCTTGCATCAATAAACCTGTTACCAATGATTAACTGATTTCCAAATGATGTTAGAGTTGCCACAGACTCATTTGTTACACACTGACAATACTGATTCTGCTCAATGGGGTCAATAGAAAATAAAAAATGAATGAATATGTAATTATTTTGAATTTGCAGATGATCAACCTCTTGGAGTGTGTTACTGCAACAATAAAAATTATCACAACTGTCATCGGTACCATCAGTTCATGATCCCATTTCACAGCTTAAAATGGTTTATTTTAATGGTCCTGGCCACTAGCAAATCCAACATGGTGTTAAATGTGTATTTTCAAGAATTACTTATAATTGTTCACGGAAAAATCCATGCTTTGGAGCTGCTAATATTAATATGTATGTTGCAAACCTACCCGTAGATTTTTCCACACTGGAAATTTTATGTTTGGCTACACTTCAAATAGGATCAGTTGCTTTTTTTAAAACCACCAGGTTCAAATAAATACCTGTCATGTTGCTACACAGCACAGGTCTCCATGAATGACTCATCGGCGTGTCATGCTGCTTAACTTGGATGTATTTCTTTGTGTCTCCATCAACAGGTCTCATAGCAACTCCACACATGACTTCGTTGTTTAATGCTCCTGTGGTAGTCACACAACTCATTTATGAGATCTTTCCTTGTTCAGTAATTCCTGGGCATACTGATGTACAAAGAATCACTCAGCAAGTGTTTAGTTAAATCGTTCAATTATTGCTTGATCACATTAGGTTCTAGCATCACAGATGATGCTGAAATTCTTAGGCAGGATCAATCCTTAGCAATCATGGCCATTGCATTCCACCATTTGAATAAGTTCATTCAGAAGTGGTAGCAACTTCAGTTGCTGTTTTAGTTGATAGCGGTTCCACTTCTTTATATCTACTTGCAATATCCATCATTGTGTATTTGTATGTATGAGTCTATCATTTGTGTTTTTTCACCTGGGTACATAGCCCATGCAGTTCCTGGTAATTTCACAAGTGCCACAGCAATATCATCACCACTTATATCTCAAGAGGAGCCACAAAGTTTTTGTACTGCATTTTACACACTTGCCTGTTATTCCTTATTGTTGTTGCTCTTAGCATAGTTGTATCCTCAATTGCCTTCCATTGAACACAATATAGACTAATGATTATTAATAAAATATATTCCTACAATATAAACATCATTGGCACAGACACAAGCACCCATCAAACATCATCCAGCATTACCAAATTCTATTTAAGACATTATCATTAGTCTGTCTGTGTCTGGTAAAACTAAGTTGTTGCTCAATATAATAATGAGGTGGCTCAAATGGGACAAACTTTATTTAGCATTGCCATCCACAGATGACCAGTGATGTTCATGATGTCCTTGAGGAATTCAATGAAGTTGCAAATGATTCATTAGAACACGAGCATTCCACCAGGTGTTGTTGAATATATGACCAACATCAATAATGCACCATTGGTCAAAGAGCTTGATACATTAATAATCTTGTAGTTTGATGTCAAGAATGACAAACAAACAAATCCATCCAGAATATTGTCATGAGACAGACATTAAAACAGTAAGCATTTACATTACACAACAGTACACTCAGATCCCCAAAGTGATCAGAGATAACTGTAATTTTTTGTTTATCTATCTATATGGCATTGATACAAATACATTGTAAAATACTCATCAATCTTGGTGTCCAGGCAACATGGGCATAAATAAGTTTAAAAACTTGTAAGCACTTGCTCAGAGCACCAATCTTAGTAATCACCTCAAAACACCCACAGGACACTCCGATATTACATTATTTCACACCTCTCAAAATACATCAAGAAGTAAAAAAGCAAACACACACATAGACATTGATACTTTTTGTACTTCGCTGTTTTAACACTATTTTAGATATATTTTTATTTTCTTTATTTTGATTAATACAATGTCCTAAAGATTATCAGAATATAGATTATGACATTGTATTGAATTAAACTTCAAATCTGACATTTTATTTTAATTTATATAAAAGCTGTTGGTGTTTGCTTTTTCTTGATGTTTATTTTAAGACTTTAGACCCTGCTAACGTTGCACTAAGGTTGTAGCAACGTTGTCATATAACATTATAGCAATCTGATTTGGTGAACTTACTGTAATGTTGCAACAACATTAATGTTTTATGACACAAAATGACATTCCAACAACATTATAACAAAGTGAAGAATGAAAGCAGCTTGTGTTTGTGAAACCCATATGGCCCAATGATATCAAGAAAGTACAAAACTTTAATTATCCATTGCAAAAATGTCTACATTACAATCCAGTGAAAAGAACAGAGATTGCAGTACTACAATAATAATAACAAATAATAATAATAATAATAATAATAATAATAATAATAATAATAATAATAATAATAATAATAATAATAATAATAACAACAATGCAGAGTCCCTCAATGACATTCTAAAACTTTCAGTTGATTGGAAACAAAAACAAGACCTAATACATAAACTTTTCAGCATGACACAGATCCATTTCATGGATTATTGAAGCACTCCTCATGACAGTGAGAATTATCAATTAACAAAAGAAGAACACATTTGCCACATAAATGACAGAGTTAGAATGTGCAAATCAGAAAACCAAATTTGCAAACTTCCTGAAGGACATTAAACATTTGCAGAAATCAAAGTACATAAAATCACAAGAATGAAACTGTACCATAATTAATGAGACGAAAGGAACTGCATGAAAATCAATCTGGTCAGCAAAGATGGCATGTCAATAAGAGGACCAATAAATGCTAAACACTTACCCAAAAAATGAATAATTAAATTATTTATGAGATGTTCTATTAATGGACAAAATACAGGAAAGGATTAAATTGTTTATGATATCTTAATAATTTTTTGTACAATTTATTTGCCAATTTCTTTACTTATTTGATGACATATTAAATTTCTTTACCTCCTCTTGGTGTTGTGGTATTACTACTTATTAACAAATGTTGATGAATATTCATGTTACCGTACCTTAACACTTTTCATCAAAATGGAGTTATTTCCCTTGGTAACTCTTGACATCACTACTTTTCCACAACACAAAAAAGACCAATTATATTATTTTTATTGACAGTAGAATGAGCTACTTTTTATTTGTTGGACCATTTCATGGTCTATCATGCACATACAAACTAAAATTCTTCCCCATGGATGTCAAGCAGATGCACTGCTTGGTCTGTCAGACAAAAATATATTCATGATGACAGATCTGGAGAAAAGCTGTAAAGAACATATCCTTGGTAGACTAGCCCAGTCAGCACCTGCGATCCACCCATATTATAGCTACCATCCACTGTGTCACTGATAAGATGCAAAGAAATCATTGACGTGATATTAACTATACACAGTGATACATGACAACAACCACATACTGGATGTTGTGTTGGAGAATATCTGGAGGGCTTCCTCCTTGCCACATTGATCTTCTGAAAATAATTGTCAACTCTGTTATTGAGCTCCTGTAGCACTTTATTTATATCCAGCCCAGGTAGTTTGAGCATAGGCAGTTGATCTTTGCTGATCAAATAAAGTAAACAAAATGCCTTTTGTATTTGATGCCATTTTATTCTCAAACTCTTCCCATGGTGAATTACTGATTCTGTCAGATTTTTGACAGAATTCAGCATCAGGTTCAGATGTTGTACTGTCTAACTGATTTATTTGTTTAAGATCAACATTTGGATATTCAAATATATGCTGCTCAAGAAGCCTTGTTACATAAAACATTTTTGGTATTTTTGTATCATTGTGATTGATGTTTTTGAGTCTGTGAATTTTCCATTATTAGTAAATACAAGGATGTTATCATTGGTCACACCTAAAACTTGTTGGATAATAGTAATCCATTTAATATTGCTGGTCCTTAGCCATCCATATTGATCCTGAAAAACAACAACCTCAGCCCGGTCAACCCTGATGAGACTCAAGATTAGCAAGTTCATCTCATATTGGATATGTTGACAAATCAATGTCACAGGGGGCTTGCATCTAGTAGATATTCCATAAATATCTACCATTATAAATTAAGAAACTGTTTAAAATGATGGGTGGTTTATTTGTGCACAACTTTATGCAGCAGTGCTGATGATCTTGACACACCATTAAGTACATAAAATGCTACTGGACTGCATATAAGTGAATCAATCAATGTCTGTGTTGGTAAGATTGAATACCAGATCAGGATGGCATTGGAATCACTAGCAATTCTGCTCACATATTTTTTAAATTCTTTTTGTGGCTCCAACCTATATGAATCAAAATAATCAAATAATCATGGGATCAACCACACATGCAACCCAGTGAATACCCTGGCCTGAGCTTCCATCGAGATTAATGATATTAGTTTCAGCATGGTTTGGTAATTCTGTTAACTGATCAGAAAAGTTCTTTTATTTTTTTTATCACTGTGCAGCATCAAATAAATCAAAATTGGACATGGGAAGTTTCCTGGTAGGTGCAGACTTGAATGTATTGCATTCCTGATAATCTTAGGTCCCATTCATTTATTTTTATTTTTTTTTAAAACCTTGTCCAATTATGTTTTCCAATCACATGCTGGCAGCTGATTGAAAAGCACACAAAGTGGCTGCTTTTACAACAGCTGGAGCTGCAGTGGCAATCAGGGCAGGTATTGCTGAAAGATGTGGGAATGTACCATCAGTTTTTGCTGTATCATGTGGAAAGATAAAATTGCATGCCAGTCTTTGATTTCTTGGCATCACAGTAGTGTTTGAACTGACACTCAATTAATGGTAGTTTATTTGTGCTATGCAATGCTGTTGCCTTCATTGATAGCATTGTTCCACAAATCTTCTTTGTTGCTGACTGTTTCCTTTTAATCTGAACAGGTGTCAGTGTAATATAAAAGTGTTGATATGACATGATTTAAATATATGTTTTCCATGAGTGCATCAGTAGCTCTCATTCATCCTCTTAATAAAATTTCACTAACAGTATTTGGTTTGCATCTGCAAACCCACTCTATGTTATTCTGAAGCTCATTGAATATGTGTCGTGGTGCACTGATGCTATCTGCCATGTGAATTAACTTTGAGCACCATCTGTGGTAATTGTCAACCATGACAATGTTGTTTTACTGCCACTGTCCATAACAGAGAACAGATGTTGTTCTTCAATGAGTGATGGTATCATTGTTGACATGCACAATGAAAGTTTTGTCAGTCTCAATCTTCAGTCCAGTTGCATCCACATCAATGCCTTGAGCATGACAGATTGAATATTTGTCTTTTTCCTTTCAAACAAATACAATCGTGTGTTTTTCTGCAAAATACAATGATGCGGGATAGTGGAATTGCACATGACAATTCTTTATCGCCATTTAAGATCGATCAACATACTACAAATTCCTGTTTGAAAATTTCATTTATTGACACAACTTTAGTTACAACATCATTCATTGTCACATTACAGTTTTTGGGATGATCAGTGGTACATCATTGATGGACCACTGTTTATTCAAATGCAGGATTAAATACATGTTTGAACATTTTATTATATTCTTGTGTTTAGAATGAAGGTAAAGCCAGGCCACTTCCTGCTATATTACTGGTGGTTATATATTTTCTAACTTGGTGGCTGGTTGTTTGTCAGTGATGGCACACCTGCTAATTATTTTTGTCATTCATTTACAGCTCAATTTTTTTTATTTTAATGAAATTTTCTGGCATCACTTTTTGTCATATTAAGCATATGAGTCTGTCCTTAACAGCTGAGCATGCTTTACCGGCAGCATTACCAACAGTGCCAATAGTTTTATCACCAACAACTTTGATATGTTTCATGCCTAATTGTTTTGCAAACAGCATCGCTTTTAGGGCTATCCTTGTGAATAAACCTAAAGAACATCATCAATCATATCTCTGAGATAACATTATATACTGGTAATCCTAAATTTAGCACTCTGTCCATCATGGGTCAAATTGAGCATTGTGTATAAGAATGTTTTTTTGTAATCACTGATCTAATTGATTATACACTGTAATAATCATCAGTAATTTCATTGATTAGTGCCTAATAAACACTGCTGTTCATGATGCCAACTGTGAATTATCACTGACAAATTGCAGCTGCTCCATTGATGATTTCAGGTATATTATTACTAGATTCTCTTTTAGCAATCAAAATTTCCGGTTGATCAACATCAGTGAGGACATTATTGGTACAAATTTTATCATGAATCACTAGAGAGGGTTTGTTTGTTATGACCACTATGTGCTTGTGAGTGGCATGGCTACTTCTTGTTGCTTCTTCGGATGACAATTCGTGATGTGGTTGTGGTTCCAGAGCACTAGGAAGTGCCTTCTTAAAGTTTACGCATCATTTCTTCATGTTCTTCTACCCTGTTCCTTTAATGATTGGTTAAAGATTTTAATATTATTAATATCATCCTCAGATCTAATTTGTTGAGTACTAGTAGCGACATGATATAAATTTTTAACCCAATCACATGTTTTAGAGTTTTGAATTTTGCATATTGATTTCCTTCACTGTGACCAAACACAGCAATATAAAGTATTTGGTCTTTATCCCTGATATCAGCAATACCTTCCTCAGTAAATTATGTTAGTTTTAACTTTTGAGATGGTTGACGAGGGGTTGATCTTTGGGTTGTGGCTGAACATGTTTGTGGTGGTGTTTCAGCAGGTTCAAGATAACCAGCAATATCTGCTGGTAATGTCTTAAGAGCTTTTTGAGTTGCCTCAGTTGCTGTGAACAAATTTTAGGTTGGTTCAACAATTGGTATAAATAACTAACTGCTCTGAACCTTCTATAAATTCTACTTGATATTCCTGACACTGTTATAGCTGCTGTTTGACAGAATCACAGATGGGGAGATATATCTTTTTGTGACTACGGTTGTTGTCAAGCTAGTTTAGCTGTGCGAGATTCCAAATTTAGTGTAGAAACACTCATTGTTAAACTGTAGTTTAATTATTCACCACCAGTCATCAGATAGACAAGATTTCAGCATATATAGTAATGTACCATATTTTGTTTACCTACTAATGACCCACAAGAACGGCATGCGAGGAAATGCTATTACATTATGCTAACAACATGATATATCTTCAGTTCACTGACCTACTTGCTACTATACATCAAAGGGATAAATTATAGTACTTCCCCCCCCCCAAATAATCATATAATAATGACTTTATTTAAAGAGGGTAACACAATTAGCTAAGAACTAATCTACCTTGAGGCCCTCATACAAAGAATTTATTTAATTCAACAGCATCTCAGAAGCCACTGGATATATTTAGTTTGGAAGATGGAAATAGAGTGGGCATTTCTAATCTCAACTGGAATACTATTCCAGAGCAAAGTTCCAGAGTATTGGAAACTTTTCTTAAATAATTCCTTATTTGGTTTGGGAATTTTATACTGTTTTGTAGATATTGATCGCAGGTTGGGTGTATTACCAGGTAGCCTATACTGGAATAGGGATTGTAAATATTCAGGAGCACTATTATTGGATATCCTGTACATTAATTTGGCTTTTCTTAAACATATTCGGTCTTTAATAGGTAATATTTTTAACTTACCAGCTAAATTTTCCTTGCTTTCTTTCTGGTTTGATATTAGCCTTAATGCTCTTTTCTGAATTTTTTCCAACTTTGATATGTTTTTATCATTTGAATTACCCCATACTGTATTACAGTAGTCAAAATACGGTTGTATGTAACTGTTATAAAATAATTTTCTGTGCCTTTCAGGGAGAAAATGTCTTATCCTACTGAGAAGCCATAAACTTGAATTGACCTTTTTACTGATATGTTTGATATGATCAGTCCATGATAGATTATTATCTACCAAAACACCAAGTAGTCTGTCGTGGCAGACCATTTCCAAATTTTTATCCTTCCATGTTAGACATAGTTCATTGCTATCAAGATTTTTCCTTTTTTTCCTTGTTGAGATAAGTAATATTTTAGTTTTACCAGTATTTACTACCATGCCATTGCATGTGCACCAGTTTTCCAGCTTGTTTAATGCATTCTGTAAAGAGATTTCGAGTTCATGCTTTGTGTTTTGGATGTCAGATAATGTTGTGTCATCTGCATAGAGATCTGTAGATGATATCGAGTCTCTTAGTAAAAGTGGTAGGTCGTTAATAAATAAAATAAATAGTAATGGACCTAGAATTGAGCCTTGTGGCACTCCATATTTAACTGTTTCAGGTTCGGACAGAACGTTATTTATATAAACATGTTGTGTTCTCTCACTTAAGTATGAAGTAAACCATCTAACTGTTTTTTCATCGCATTGGTAGATTTTTAGTTTCTTCAAAAGGATTTCATGATCCACCATGTCAAACGCTTTCCTGAAATCTACAAATACAGATCCTATTATTTTACCTTGGTCAAGTGCTTGAAGCCATTTATCAGTTAGGGAGATCAAGGCAGTCTCACATGAATGTTTCTGTCTAAAGCCTGATTGATTAGGGTCTAACAGCAAGTGTTTGGTTAAATATGACATGAATGAGTCATGGACATGTTTTTCAATCAATTTTGACAAGGTTGGTAGTATTGAGATTGGTCAGTAGTTATCAGCATCATTCTTAGATCCAGATTTGTAAATAGGAGTTACTTTTGCAGTTTTCCATATTTTGGGGACAGATGAGGTTGCAATACTTAAATTGATTATGAATTTTATGCTATCTAAAATAGCAGAGGCAGAGGATTTAATGAGTCTTGGACCAATCTGATCAAGTCCTGTAGCTTTCATGGTATCAAGTTCACTGAGACATTTTTTAACAAAGTTTTTTGATACTGGTGGTATAGAGAAACATTTTTCCTTAGAGATTTTGCTACTGCAGAACTTTTTCAGTTCACTAAAGTTGTTTTCTATCACTGGTTCTTTTAACTTTGTGGAGATACTGGTGAAAAAATCATTGAAAACATTTGCAATGTCAGTTTCATCAGTGACTATGGTGTCATTTACCAGAAGTGAGTTAATTTTACTTGTCTGATTGTTGTGTGTTCTTCCAGTGAGTTCATTGAAGACTTTCCAAATGGAGATTGTGTTGCTCTTTTTGTTTTCAAGCAATGACTGATAATACAACTTTTTAGCTATTTTAATCATACTTGTTATTTTATTTCTCCATACTTTATATTTTGCATGGTTTCCCCTAGCCTTGAATTGGTCTCGTGTTTTCATAGCATCTAGTATTTCAGTAGTAAGCCAGTTAGGTTGGATTTCATTCTTTACTCGATGTACTTTCATTGGTGCATGCTTAGAGACTACATCCATAAATAAGTCAGTCCACACTCTCAAAGCTTCATCTATATCATCCAAATTTTGGATCATATTCCATGGAACTTTATATAGGTCATCAAGAAACTGTTCTTCACTAAAATGTTTGAACGATCTGTAAGTGATCGTTTTGTGTGTGTTTTTCTTATCTCTCTGGCATTTAACCTTTCTTGTCAAAAAAGTAGGATAGTGGTCACTAAGACCAACATTTGGTACATTAACACAAGCCACATTGTCTGGTAGGTTGGTATAAATGTGATCAATAAGAGTGCTTGATTTTTCAGTTACCCTTGTGGGCTCATTTACCATCTGGACTAGGCCTAATGATTCAATAAATTCCATCCAGTTGTCCCTTATTTGAGTGTTGAGAAGGTCCTTATTTATATCACCAAGTATATATGTTTCTTTCTCCTGTGCAAGAACATTTTCCATTTGTTTCAAAAAATCATCATTACAGATTGCTTTGGAGGAAGGTGGCCTATAAGTGAAACCAATTAGGAATGATTTAGCATTATTTTGAGAAATTTCCACCCAGACACTCTCAATTTCATGTGACTCCAAGTCAAGTCGCCTTTCTGCATTTACATCTTCTCTAATGTATACAACAAGACCTCCCCCTGCTGTCTCTCTGTCCCTGCGTAATGGTTTTTTGTAGCCTTGACAGTGAAATAGATTATCATTGTGGTTAGCATTTAATTTAGTTTCAGTGAGTCCTAAAATATGTATATTATTTTCTTTAGAAAACAACATTAACTTAATCTGGTCTATTTTTCCCAATATACCTTGTATATTTAGGTGACCTATGTTAAAACCTTTTGAATTTAGTTTCATATCGATTATATGTCTGTTATCATGCAGTGGGGCACACAATGAGATTGTCTCCATACTACTTTTATCATTCTGACATCCTATTTCTGTATTTAAATGCTCATATATATTAGCATTTTCAAAGTCACATGCATACCCTTAAAATCTGTTAGTTTTTGTATTGACAATAGTGTTCAGTGAATAGTTTGAGACAAGAGTGTCACTTGGTACATTTAGATTTGTTTTTGTAAATGAAGCATTGGCATTCTCCTCTTTGCCAGCTTCCTAGTATGTATAATACAATGCTGTACAGAGACTTTGTTTGTGTCCATATTTATGGCATCTGAAGCACTCAATCTCTTTGCCATGATGGCATACTTGTGTCATGTGCCCAGTTTCTCCACAGTAGAGACAGTACTCTTCATTATAGTGTCTGAAAATGGGGGCAAACATGTTAATGTTTCTCAGTAGTTGAGAGGTTCCTTTACTGCTTAGATGAATTTTGTCTCTGTCGTAGAGTCTTAGGTTGACGTCCTGGTTCTGAAGAAAGAAAGATGTGTATTGTGGAATGTACTGTATGTTGAAGTCTTCACATAGGTCAATTATGAGATCATTTATTATTTTCACCCTGGTGTCCACACGAGGAGGTAGACCTGATATCATTATTTTACATGTATCTGGACTGCAATACCTAGCAGCATAGAGTAGACTTTCAAAATCTGTTCTGATTTGATTTAGTGACCTTCCCTCACTGTCATCATTTCCACCTACTAAAATAATAATATGGTTATATTTGGTAAGGTCAGAATTCATTATTTTGTCTGTGATGTTGTTGATTTTTGCACCTCTTAGAGTCTGGACATCTGTTTTAAAAAGTCTCCTTGGAATTATAGTTTTCAGTATTGAGGAGCCAATTATTAGAGTTCTTTCTTTCTTGGCTTGTGATTTCATCTGTTGGACTCTGGGTTTGTTTATATCAGACACATCTCTTGAAGGAAGGGGTGCTGAAATTGATGTTGCAGTTGTGTGAACTGATCGAGCTGATGTTGATGTTGACACATTTGTCTAAGTACTTGGAAATACAGTTGTTGGTGCAGGTAGCAGACTTGTCTTAGCTGCGGGCCATGGGTGGACACTTTCTGCTGTTACAGGTGTGACGTGTGACTTGGAGGAGGATACTATTGTTTGCAATGCAGGTTTACTTAGGGTATCAGTTTTTAAATACATGTTACATTTTCTCTTGGTTAGTATTGGGATTGTCTGCGTCTGAGCATCTGACATTGTTGTTATTTGGGAGTCAGTCTGAATTGCTATTTCACATGAGTTTCATCAGTCCTTCCCTGTGCTGACTTAATAGCATGTAACTGCAGTTTTAATTCTTCATTTTGGGCCTCCAAGTTCCTAATTGTTGTTTGATGTCCACACATGGAGAAATCATTAAGGTTTAAGCCATCACTGCTGTGGTCATGATTTATGGAGCATGTAATTTCCTGACACTCCCCAGGGGTGTTAATTTTATTCCCTGAGTCATCTAGGTCAAAGACTTTAGGAGTTGCTTCATGTTTGGTACTACATCTAATTACTGGTGTAGATAATGTACTAATTGGGCTGTCATTGATTGACAGGCATAACCTTTCCTTAGTGTTATGGATAGGGGTGGAGGAGATGGGCTGAGTGGTAATCTGTTTTACATATGTTTCTTCCTTCAGGTCATGGCAGGCAGTGAAAAAATATTGAAGCCAAATCAATTGGCCTTTTCCCTGAATATGGAGTCTACTAGTGGCACTGTAATATGTTATAGTTACATGCAGATTTTTCTCCTCATCATGTAATTGGAAAATTTGACCATTTTCATAATAATATAAAATCAATCAGTATAATACAGAATTTAAATTATGTGTGCAGTAAGATTTCAGAACATTAATACCTATTTGGGATCATTTTGTTATTCACATGGTGGAAAATCAATAATTAGTATCTGACAGGCCACTGAGAAAACACAAATCACACATGTTGGGGAGGGGGCTAGCAGCTTTGTTTATTTGTTGCAAAAAACATGCAGGCATCGTTATACATCAATTTTTAAATATAGTTCTATAAGTAAATCATAGTGTAGAGGTTAGTAAGGTTGGAAGTTTGTTCAGCCAATACCAGGCAGAATTATTTTTGGGTTCAAATCATGGGGTGTACAATTTGTCACCATTTGTAAAAGAATTATTATAATTAGGGGGACAGCTGTGATTGGCTGAGGAGATGTTGAAATATCAATTAATTGTACTTGTAATGAACATAACTTGAACCAGGTGAACTTGCCTGGCCCCCCCCCCCCCAACCTACTAGGGTGTTCATTTTGTACCCATGGGTTCACTTTGGGTGTGTGTGTGCCTGATTACAAATTAACAACTATAAAAATAAATATAAGAATTACCCAATAAATAGTATATGAAAAATTCAGCTTGGTGTGGTCATCTTATGCTAATTAATTATTTTTTTGCACCACAAGACTGCATCTGGGCTTTTAACCAGGCTTGCATACAAAATGGAGATTGGCTTTTGGCTACAAAGAAATCAACAATTTTCTAAGACCTGGATTGTAGAATTGGGCCTTGGTCGGGTTTGTGTGTCCCCCCCCCTCGAGAAAAAGGTTAGCTGGACCTGCTGCTGTATTTTTTTTAATACAAATTTTAATATTATAGTAAATATTGATTTCTTTTATATGCTATTTGAGATATTAAAGTGTTCTTCCTTTCTCTCTTTTTACAGAAAAAGATTGTGAAGGAAATGTAGTAACTCCCGTAAGTCTACTACTTAAAGTAAAAATCCTTCTTTTAATTTTGCTTTCTATACATGTATGTTGAAAGTCTTTTTAATTTTGCATAATGCTGACTCTTCTTTAATGCAAAGACTCCTGTGAAATAAGCTTCTTTACTAAAACATACAAGTATCACTGTGAAATAAGCTTCTTTACTACAACATACAAGTATCACTGTGAAATAAGCTTCTTTACTACAACATACAAGTATCACTGCGAAATAAGCATCTTTACTACAACATACAAGTATCACTGTGAAATAAGCTTCTTTACTACAACATACAAGTATCACTGTGAAATAAGCTTCTTTACTACAACATACAAGTATCACTGTGAAATAAGCTTCTTTACTACAACATACAAGTATCACTGTGAAATAAGCTTCTTTACTATAACATACAAGTATCACTGTGGAAAAGTTTTCTTTATTTAAAATCTTGAAAGACACTGGCTATTCCTTCTGTAGATCCTACCACATTATGAAGATGTTCTGCTTGCAAAATTGTCTCAAATTTCATAATAAACTTTGTGTGTACAGAGTGAAATACATGACCTTTAAACAGGGGACAGTTACTATTTCTGTTCACTTTGTTTCATTGGTTACCCATAATTAGCACTCACTTGTGCAGCATGAATGAAATATTAAGCTGTTCCATGCTGACTTGATAAATATATGGGTAGCACCTGTGCATATGTGCAACAGCTAAGGGATTAGTGACTTATAAAGCTCCAAATACATTGTACTTTTTCATCTTAATGAAACCGAGATCATTAAATTATATTGATATTCATTTAAAGCGTTTTCATAACCACTAATTAGGTGCATATAGAGCAAGAAATTTTTGTAATTGTGACATCCACAGTACAATAACACAAATTATGAACTTGAAGCTACTGTTTCTACTGACAATAAAGATCAATGCCTTTCCAACTTAAATACTATTTTCAAGTTTGAGAAAAATGGAGATTTCTCAGCATACAAAAAGTGAAATTACTACAAGTTCCCAGAATACTTATTTCTACCTACAGATCATGATAAAATGCACATTGTACATCACTGGGTGTGTCTAAATAATAGTACAATTTGTACATCATTGGTTGTGTCTAAATAATAGTACAATTTGTACATTATTGGGTGTGTCTAAATAATAGTACAATTTGTACATCACTGGGTGTGTCTAATATCAGTAAATTTTGTACATCGTTGGTGTGTCTAAATAACAGTAAAATTTGTACATCATTGGTGTGTCTAAATAATAGTACAATTTGTACATCATTGGGTGTGTCTAAATAATAGTACAATTTGTACATCATTGGGTGTGTCTAAATAATAGTACAATTTGTACATCACTGGGTGTGTCTAATATCAGTAAATTTTGTACATCGTTGGTGTGTCTAAATAACAGTAAAATTTGTACATCACTGGGTGTGTCTAAATAATAGTAAAATGTATGGTCTAGTCAGGGAATGGATCTTGTTAGGTTTATGTCAGAAAAATTATTTGGGGACTTGAGCAGTTGGACAGTGGTTGACACAAGGACTTGGACAAACAAATGGCATTATGGGATATGTGAATAAACAGTTTAATATGATTTTTGTTTATTTTTTTCATATTTAAAGTACAGCAGTTTCAGTGTTGTGTCAGAATAACAGTAAAAAATAGGGCCCTTTCAGGCACATGGAATGAGTATGAAAGTCACAGGGCTGATGTTTGTACTCTTTTACAGCTGAAGGCAGCTGTGAAGTACAGACAATATGATCTTATGACCAAGCCAGTTTTTGTTGTTCTCCTGGATAGAATGTGGTTGAAATTTGCAAGGTAATTATGAAATCTAATGTAAAAATGACATTTTACATGCAGTTTTCTTTTAAATGTTTCTTAGGTGAGGGCAATTCATAAATTGTTTTGTAATACAGTGAAACATTCCTCAACAAAGACCTCTATATATGGGACACATCTTTTGTGTAATACAGTGAAACATGCCTCAACAAAGACCTCCATATATGGGACACATCTGTGATGTAATACAGTGAAACATTCCTCAACAAAGACCTCTATATATGGGACACATCTGTGATGTAATACAGTGAAACATTCTTCAACAAAGACCCCATATATTGGACACATCTGTAATACAGTGAAACATTCTTCAACAAAGACCTCCATATATTGGACACATCTGTGGCATAATGCAGTGAAACATTCCTCAACAAATACCTCCATATATGGGACACATCTGTGATGTAATACAGTGAATAATGCCACAGCATAGACCTCCATATTAGTATGGTTATATGGTCTTAATACAAATAATATAAAAACAAGTGTAAAGCCACAAGCTTAGTATAATTCAACAAATCATTTATTTACCTTGAATATAAAGTGAAAATGTAAAAAATATATACCAAAATAATTCTATATTTGTCCTAATAATTAAAACTCTGAATAAACTTTAAACAAAATCTAAATTAAATACAATGCTGAAGATGTTGATGTCCCTGTGATGGTTCATGTATAATGAAAATAAAATAACTTAAAAAAACAACAAACAAACAATGTTAATTAAATATGCATAACACCTTCCCTCATAAAGAGAAAAAAAGATTTATGCAATAAAGCTTTCTATTATCAAATGTACATGTGATAAAAAATTTTGTAAGTTGAAATCTTATGAATGACACTAAGTATACATCAAACAATATAATATTTGTCTATACATGTCAGAGTGCATCTGCTATTGCTTTTTCCCTTGATGTGTCTGATGTCAATATTGTATTCCTGCAACATCAAGCTCTACCTTAATAATCTTTGAGTTTTGTTTTTCTTCTTTCCAATAAAAGTAAGGCAGTTATGATCACTAAACACAATAATCAGAGAAGTAGCTAAACTTAAACACTCTTCAAAGTGTTACAAAGCCAATATCAGATCCATACAATCCTTCTTCATAATGGAATAATTTCTCTGGTACTTACTTGATTTCTTAGAAAATAGAACAATGGATGATCTACACCATTTTTGTTTTCTTGAAGCAACACTGCTTTAAACCCAACATCACTTGCATCAACATATATTTTAAATGATTTATTTAAATTTGGAGCTGAAAAAACGGTTGCACTCTTAAATATCACTTTTAACTTAACAAAGGCCTATTGATATTTTTCCGACCAATGGAACTTCATTTTCTTACTCAATACATTTCTCAAGGGTTCAGCAGTTATGGTAAAACTGGAGAAAAAATTCCAAGAGTATCCAGCCATACCTAAAAATTCCAAGAGTATCCAGCAATACCTAAAAATTCTAAGAGTATCCAGCAATACCTAAAAATCATTTGCTTTTTATTGATAGAGCTGAGTCTTGACCTTAGCATCTATAGGTTTAATTTGTCCATGTATGTCCTAGAAATGTAAAACAAACATGGCAAAATTCACTTTTAGATAAATTAATTGTCAAATTTACATTATTGAGTCTGTCAGAGAATGTTTAAATTGTCTCTAAGAGATCTTCCAGATGTTGTTGTAGATGATGACATCATCAATGTAAGCATCAGGTATCTAGACCACATGTAACCATTTCATTAATGTTGAAAATTACAAGTCAAACAATTCATTCCAAAAAGCATTACTTTATATTTTCATGGACTGATCATATCAAACATATCAGTAAAAAGGTCAATTCAAGTTTATGGCTTCTCAGTAGGATAAGACATTTTCTCCCTGAAAGGCACAGAAAATTATTTTATAACAGTTACATACAACCGTATTTTGACTACTGTAATACAGTATGGGGTAATTCAAATGATAAAAACATATCAAAGTTGGAAAAAATTCAGAAAAGAGCATTAAGGCATTAAGGCTAATATCAAACCAGAAAGAAAGCAAGGAAAATTTAGCTGGTAAGTTAAAAATATTACCTATTAAAGACCGAATATGTTTAAGAAAAGCCAAATTAATGTACAGGATATCCAATAATAGTGCTCCTGAATATTTACAATCCCTATTCCAGTATAGGCTACCTGGTAATACACCCAACCTGCGATCAATATCTACAAAACAGTATAAAATTCCCAAACCAAATAAGGAATTATTTAAGAAAAGTTTCCAATACTCTGGAACTTTGCTCTGGAATAGTATTCCAGTTGAGATTAGAAATGCCCACTCTATTTCCATCTTCCAAACCCAATATATCCAGTGGCTTCTGAGATGCTGTTGAATTAAATAAATTCTTTGTATGAGGGCCTCAAGGTAGATTAGTTCTTAGCTAATTGTGTTACCCTCTTTAAATAAAGTCATTATTATTATTATTATTATGATTTCACATATAAAATGCACCTCTCTTCTCCTTGGATGGTAGCATCAACTTTAGTTGGGTCGCTAGACTTGTATATTTGAGTGTCATCAGCATACAGTTTTTGAGAGTGGCTGAATGTATAGAATGAAGAGAACAGGTCCAAGAACAGACCACTGTGGGACACTACAACATAGATCAACAGGGTTGGAGTGTATTCCATTTACAGATACAATTTGTCCTGTTGACCAAGTAAGTCTTAAACCACAGTACTGTAATCTTTCCGCTATCCAAAGCAGAGAGAATGTCATTAATTACTTTCATAAGAATTGTTTCAGTAGTGTGGCAAGGTTGATATGCAGTACATTGCTAAAAAGACTGTTTGAATTCAGAAGAGATACAAGTTGAGTTTCTAACAACCTTTTCAAAGATTTCTTATATGAATGGGGAAATAGAAACTGGATGGTAGTTCTTTAAATCATTATGGTCAACTGTTGGTTTTTTCAGCAGAGGCTTTTACAATGGCAGTTTTAAAAATTGATGGGAATTGCCCAGATGAGAGAGAGGTATTAATAACATCAATTAGTGAAGGCAATATTGGATCTAAGCACTCAAGCAGCAGTGATGTTGGAATTGGATCAAGTTCACATAACTTTGGTGCACTCTTCATCACGATTGTCTATATCCATACTAAATCCATAGAGGTTCAAATGCTGCTAATGGTTGTTGCTGAAATTCTGTATCATAACTGTATGGTGACTATGAGTCAATTGAAATTGTGTTGTCAAGCATGCACTAGTAAACATTTAACATGCACTAGTAAATATTTAAAAATAAGGATATTTTGTTTCCTTTTTTTTTTCTTTCAAATTTTTTCCAAAAGTTGGATTTAGTCCAGATATCTTATACAACAATATTTGGCTGCCATGTTGGCATCATGACACATGTAAAAAAAATGTAATTAACAGTTAATAAGCTTAATTATATTTGTAATATTTGAATTTGTGACAAATAGATCTAATTTGTAAAACAAATTTGAAAAATAATTCGCTGTTATTTTGACTCAATAAATGAATACATGCTTTTAATATGATTAAATTGATAACAAGATTACATTGGAATTTCCATACATTCCCAACTGATGGAAACTATCAATATACTAATACAGTAAAAAAAAAGTATAGTGGTACATACCACTGGAAGAAAATACTGTTGTAATGAAGTAATAGTTGATTTTTAACAGTGTTATCATCATACATTATTAACTGTTATCATGCCAATGGAAATGGGAGCTAAATGCATTTCCCCAGTACACACCAAGGCAGTCAACCCAGCTGGCAAGCCTAAGTGAATTTTGAACCCACAGATTGTGAGTATTCTATCAAGTGAGCTATTGCAGCTTAGTCTCAAAATGATGTTCCAAAAGAGGTCTTGTTGCAAGATGCATCCCGAAATGATGTTCCAAATGAGGTCTTGTTACAGGATACATCCCAAACTGATGTTCCAAATGAGGTTATAGACTTTTCTGAAAGAATAAAGGACCTTATATTTTAATAATTATAGTTTTATTTGCAATACCTGTTAACTTTTGGCATGATAAATTTACTTTGATTTGGAGAGGTTTTGTATGCTAGGATTGTGCCTTTTCCATTTTTGCTACTTGGCTTTTTGCTCATCACTGTATAGTTAGTCTTGTAGTGATGGGCCATTAAAACACACACACACACATGTATATGTATATATATATATATATATATATATATATATATATATATATATATATATATATATATATATATATATATATATATATACCATGCACTCAATGATATCATTATTGTTGTTGTGGTTGTTGTTATTATTATTATTATATCACTGAAAAATATCATTACTGATTTTAAATGGTCACAGATTTTAGGGTTTTTTTGCACCATGATAAAACAATAATTTCACTGCTAATTCAAAGCAAGATTGACTTTTTATTGTTGTTTTTTTGTTGTTGCCAACTTGTACAAGTTCTATTAGTCTTGGAAACAGTGCTTGACTCACTGAAATCAAAACACAGCTTGCTAATATGAGAGGCCAGTGATAAATAGGGAACCAAAATAATCTGTATATTATGGCAACCAAACTTATCCTTTCTTCTTTAGAGACCATATTTAATATTTAATGACTCCTGACCCTAATGAAAATGATGTAACTCATATCTCTTCACAAAGATGAACCTTTGCAAATAGGTGATTTGCCAAACTGTGCCTATCACACTGGCATAAAAGGCAACTTCTATATATGCCTCACTTTCAGATGTGACGCATTCATATCTTTGAGTTACACTGTATTTACGAATGGAGCACAAGCAAGATATGAGCTGTTTGAAAATCAATTCACATGATATTTCTTTATCTAAAACATCCCTTTCTCATGAAACAAAAATTTAGTGCCAGACTACTTTAGGCAGGGAGAAACTATTGTTTGGTTAGGAAACACCTGACTGCTGATCACAGAAGGCATGTGACCATTACATACAACACATTTATATAGGAATTTTGCAGGGGTGGGTAATTAGAATGGCTGCTGTAAACAGATGACTACTGAGTATAGGGGACTGTTAGAACAGGTTTGACTGTACATACTGTGAATTCACACACTTTCATGGGTTACCCCTTCTTTGCCAATTTTCTGCTTTCTAAAAACCACAGAATATAAGACCTAATAATGTTTTGTGAAAGCAAGTTCTGATGAAAATGTAATCTTTTTTTGAAAACAGAAAGAATTTATACTCACAAAAATAAATTTGCAGTGTTCTTAGAGCTGAGATATTTAGCCTATGGGCTGTAATGCTGGATGAACCTATGCTATGGCCTGTGTTCACTGTCCATAGTCTGCCCATTAACATTTGCTTGTTACTACTCTGGTTTCTGATTTGATTTGGATCAATCTTGGAAATGAGGTGATTTTGAATCAAATGCTTGATTTTTTATTACATTTTATTGAACATGGTTAATAAGTTTTATCATCAAGATAAGTAAATCAATTTTATTATGAACTGCATTGCAATAATGTTTATATTTACATCTGATTGTATTTGCTTGTAACAATTAAATGATCATATTCTGACTCAGATTTACTCCAGCTTAATAGATGTGTCTTATTATGAATGAGTCTGATGCATATTTATGAGGTGGCTTATGAAGTTTAGTTGACACGAAATAAAAATGATGCCAGTCTGACATCTGTTGTGGCTATTATGATGGCCATCTTAAAAATCTTTTAATTGTTAGAGTGGAGTGCATAGTTGGTCCTAAATAAAATGCTGCCTGTCAGATGTATGATGCTAGTGCTGATCTGACATCCAATATGGCCATCTTGAAAATCTGTTTGCTAGTCCTATTGTATGGTTATTTCATCCTTAATGCTAATAGTGCTGATCAATATTGTTATTTGCATTGCTTGTTAGGTTGTTTTTTGGGGGTTGTTTTATTATGTACTATTGTAATGTAACATTGTATGTTGGACTCAACCTTGTCCAATGTCAAGTTTATTTTTTACTTGACCTGAAATATTGATTTATTTTTTATTTTATTTTGTAAATAACTAATACATAGCTAAAATATTCTCTATATGTATGGGTTTATATAAGGATCATTATTAATAGCATATTTATTTGGGTCTGGATCTAGGTTATTAAAATTCTCTTACAATTTACCTGGCATAGTCTAGGTTATACTCCAGCTGGAGTCTAGGTTATATCTTATCATTTTAGTAACAGACTCTCTAATTATTGCTAATGATTTATTTTGAAAGCATTAACAAGTTTTGAGAAGGTGAGTTTTCATTATTTTAAAAAAATAGAAAATGTTAATTGCAATCTGAGGTCTTGTAGAAAACTATATTATCTTGTTACAGGAAAGATTATTAATTTGTGCTTGACATCCAAGCAGAATCAAGTTAGTGTTTTGTACAGTATTCAATTTGGAATTATTGAATTATTTATTTTCTGGAAAAACAAAAATGATGACATTCTTGGAAATATAGACTTGAATTCGTACTGAAATTTCAAATATGGATTTCTTCTTGGAGTGCATTAATGTGTTTCAACAAAAGACTTGGTACAGCAACACAATACAGGCCACCATAGGCACATTAACAACTTTAGTGTTGGATTTAATTTGGATTTCTACATAAGTTTATTCAGAATTTCTATGATTTGGTCTTGTGTCTGTAATACTTATTTAGACTCCTTATCAATATAGTGTTAGTCTTTTAGTCCTTCAACATATTAGTGTTGTTTTTTTTTGTAATCTCTCATGCCTAATAAATATAGTGGGACAGTATAGCAAGGACTTTTTTGATGGTCTGAAATTGGCAAACTTTTCATTATAATTTTTTTTTTAAAATGTCAAAATAAGCTTCACACCAGAAATGCCCATTATTTAGAGACATTCACTTAAAATGTATTTTTAAAAAGTTTCCATAGCCAGACTTTTCTTTTCTTTAAGGTGGAGGATATACCTGAATCTTATCCTGAACATGTTGTACATATTGTTATGGACAGTAATGGCTGTCACTGTGGAGTACGACCAGCGATACATTTATTACCTGCCTGACCAGTGGTGGAGAATAGTTATTCTGGTATATTACTGTAACATGTGATTTTTTGGGTTAAAATTAAACAGAGTTCATTTGAGTAGTGTCACAATTAACATTTTAGAATTGGCTTACAAATATAGGTCATTGCCTTTTATAATCCATGACTTTACTAATTTTACCTTGTCACATGGGAGTGTATGCAGTATGACTAAAATTTAGGCAGTAAAAATAATTATATTGCTAGCATGAATGATTATTTTAGCAATGTCAACAGTGCTCAAGTATGTTTCAATTTCCTTTCCATCAGTGTAGTAATATGTTATACATCACCATGATTGACAAATCTGTTCTGGGTTATTTTCAGCATAATTAGCACCATTATCTTGTGTAAGTTTTCCATAAAGGTCTCACATGGAATAAACTACCAAGACATACCATACATTTGTAGGTCTATACAATCTTTTTATACTAGAATCTTAGCCAGATATGAATAATGCTGAAAATTTTTACTATGAGCTGTCTTCAAATGTGCATACATGTCCAGTGTGATATTGAATACTTCTTCAAATTCTCCCATTGTTTATACATGTACAGTTTCATCTTGGGTACCGTTTGTAATCCATGCTCAATAATCTGCTTCCCATTGTCACATTTTCAATCATCAAATTGGTTATGTGATGTTGAGCAGCTTCATTAATGATTTTACTGTAAAAACCAATTCTTTCTTTCCTGCCAAAAGTTTCAATTATCTGATTCCCCCCCCAACCAGTTAGTTTCTACCAGTTGTTTCTTTACATTGTTATAATGGATTCTTTGGTAATAAGCCTAATGCTCACATGTGAAATATCATACATGTATTGGGTCACTTAAGAAATAAATGGGTAGGGGGTACAGAATCAGCTAGCTTCTTTCCCACCTACAATCCATTCATTTTTTTTTTCATTAATGGGTTCTTTGGTAATACACTTAAGGACTACATGTGAAATATAATACATATAATTGGTCATTGAACACTTAACAAATAGTTGGGAACAGGATCAACTTGCCAATTCTTTCCCCACTACAACCAATTTGTTTCTTTTTATTACTCTTTCCTACTCTGCTTATGGCCCACATGTGAAATTTAATACATGTAATGGTTCTCTTAACAAACTCTAACACAGAGTTTATTTCAAATGAGTATAACATAGAGTTTATTTCAAATGAGTATTACATAGAGTTTATTTCAAATGAGTATTACATAGAGTTTATTTCAAATGAGTATAACATAGAGTTTATTTCAAATGAGTATTACATAGAGTTTATTTCAAATGAGTATAACATAGAGTTTATTTCAAATGAGTATAACATAGTTTATTTCAAATGAGTATTACATAGAGTTTATTTCAAATGAGTATTACATAGAGTTTATTTCAAATGAGTATTACATAGAGTTTATTTCAAATGAGTATTACATAGAGTTTATTTCAAATGAGTATTACATAGAGTTTATTTCAAATGAGTATTACATAGAGTTTATTTCAAATGAGTATTACATAGAGTTTATTTCAGATGAGTATAACATAGAGTTTATTTCAAATGAGTATTACATAGAGTTTATTTCAAATGAGTATTACATAGAGTTTATTTCAAATGAGTATTACATAGAGTTTATTTCAAATGAGTATTACATAGAGTTTATTTCAAATGAGTATTACATAGATTTTATTTCAGATGAGTATAACATAGAGTTTATTTCAAATGAGTATTACATAGAGTTTATTTCAAATGAGTATTACATAGAGTTTATTTCAAATGAGTATAACATAGTTTATTTCAAATGAGTATTACATAGAGTTCATTTCAAATGAGTATAACATAGAGTTTATTTCAAATGAGTATAACATAGAGTTTATTTCAAATGAGTATTACATAGAGTTCATTTCAAATGAGTATAACATAGAGTTTATTTCAAATGAGTATTACATAGAGTTTATTTCAAATGAGTATAACATAGAGTTTATTTCAAATGAGTATTACATAGAGTTTATTTCAAATGAGTATAACATAGAGTTTATTTCAAATGAGTATTACATAGAGTTTATTTCAAATGAGTATTACATAGAGTTTATTTCAAATGAGTATTACATAGAGTTTATTTCAAATGAGTATAACATAGAGTTTATTTCAAATGAGTATTACATAGAGTTTATTTCAAATGAGTATTACATAGAGTTTATTTCAAATGAGTATTACATAGAGTTTATTTCAAATGAGTATAACACAGAGTTTATTTCAAATGAGCCTTGACATTAATACAGATTACCATTTCATATTAATAACCTTTCAAATATTACTTACATTTAATATTATACAGTTACTTTTCATTAATTTTCATGCTTCTTAGTAATCTTACACTACTTTAAAATGGTCATTTGCAAGGTTTTGTAAATAAATTCCAGACTGAGTAAAAGTGTACAAGGAAAAGGATACTGGGTACCTCAACCAATCATATACTGCTTAATTCCTTTGGAATTTGATCCACTATACCCATAAATATATGTGGATATAATAATCTCAGCATCAGTTGTTCATACAATATTTGACTCCATATTACTGTTCAATAAATACTTATTAACATTGTGGTTGAGGTAATTGCTAAGCTTTTTAGTAACCATTGTGGAGCACATATGCCTGACAATATTATTACGGCAAATTTTGGAGCTCTCTATACTTCCAGAAATTGCAAAGCTTTTAGCTCTAAACACACAAATACCATCACCTTGTACAATTTTCAATTTTGTTGGGACTAAGGATGTCGTATGTAAATTAAACTTTGGTAGCGTAATAAAGGTAGTTTGCATTTTCTTGGAATTTGTGACATGTTTGGTGGTGGTGACGTTTGTCAAAGCTGGTCTTCTTGTATAAAATTTGAAATGGCTACAATGATAAATGTTAGACAACAGCTTGCCACTACGTTCATTATACAGTCTTATCCTGCCCTTTGTAAGGACATATTTTACTATGTAAGGGCTTACCAATTGAGTAGCCAGTTTGCACCCAGACCTCCTTATTGCATTAGCATTTTATAAGGTTGTGATCTCCCTTTTGAAAGGTTGTATAGGATTTATTTCTTTTATCAACATTTTACACTTTTAGTGGATCTAAGCATTTTTAATATTTTCTGTTACACTTTGGCCTATATATTCCCAGTGTTTGTTAATGTTTGCCAAAACATTATGAGATAACTCATTGCAATCTCTGTTTTAGCAAGGTGTAGAAATTATACAAGCCTGCCTACTTTACATAATATAAAAAAAATGTGCTCGTGGTAGATGCTTGTAGACATGACCTGTATGCAAACAAGGTACTGTGTAACCAGACATCACAATTTGTTGTTTGGTCATTGGTTATCTTGGATAGAATTTCTTTCAGGGTCCTATTGTCACATTCTCTCTGCACATTGGTTTGTGATGGTATACAGAAGAAATTCTGTGGTCAGTTATATTCAACTCACTTGTATAGGTTATCTTGTTTGTGAACTCTTTTCCCTGATCATTTATGAGGTTAGGGTTAGGGTTAGGACCATGGCAACATATGATATTAAGTAGAAATTTTGTTATTTATCAGCATTTTTTATTTGTTGGGGAGACATTCAGCCTTAGACCACATGGAAAAATGACATGTTGCTGCCATACCCATTGTTCCCATTGTCTGCCATTGGAAGAGTACTGATAATATCAATTTTAAGTAAACCCCACACTTTGGATGGCACTGGTACAGGAATCATGAAGTGCTGCTTGTATTGGCCCTACTGCATTTATCACAGTCATTGATATTTTTTATTACACGCTGTATCATTCCTTTCTAGTAATACCCTTCTTAGTATTTCTCATATGTTTTGTCATGGCCTAAATGTCCACCAGTGTATTTACCTGTTACAATAAAAATCAAACAATTCAAAGAGGCAGATGATAAAAATGGAGCAAGCAGAAAGAGAAGGAGGGAGGGATAGGGCAAATGAGAGGTGTAAGAGAAAGAAAGAGAGTAAGAGCAAGAGCTAGAGCGAAAAAAGAGAGCTAGAGATGGACGGGAATAGAATTAGAGGAAGAGAAAGACAGAGGGAGAGAGAAATGGCAAGAGGCAATATATATGAGAATTCTAGATAGTGGCGAAAATTGAGGGAGCTCCAGAAAAAAGAGATCAAGAGAGAGAGAGAGTGTGTGTGTGTGTGTGTTTGATAGGAAAACAGAGAGAGAGAGAGAGAGAGAGAGAGAGAGAGAGAGAGAGAGAGAGAGAGAGGGGGGTTTGAAGACAGTTGATACCTTTAAATGAAGATATATTCAAGCATTTATTCTAATAAGGAAGAATCTATATATGTTTAATTACAGATAGTACCATACAGTTATTCTAATTAAATCTAATCAATCACAGGAATGATGGATAATTGATCTTGAGTATGAACATATCATATACTAATTAGCTCAGCAAGAAGTTTTAAATTGATGTTTTTTTTGCATTCTTGCCAATAAATTCAGTCTGGGTATTTTTTATCTGAGCAACTTTCTTAATGTACTTTACCAGAAATGAGATGTCTCAAGGACTGCTGATTCATTTCTACTAAAAACACCATGGTTATCTTTGTAAAGTACACCATTGCTTGCAGCAAAACTTTTAACCTTAATAAGAATGCTGCACTTTTCAGTCTTTCTCTTATTGTGATCTTTTTGTTTACTTCATTTTTGGGGGCACCAGACAGATGCCCCCCCCTCCCCGCCAATAAAAAAAAGTAAAAAGTTTTTATGTATGTATGTGTTCCCCCAGGTATGTTGTTTGTTGTTTTTTATTTCATTTAACTCCCCATTTAATTTTTCCCCATCAGGGTTATATATTTGATATGGGGTATTTTTTTTATCCCTAGTGTTTTTTCTGTAGATCCTTACTATGTGGGAATTGATCTACCCACAACTATTAGTCTACTTTTTTATTTGTTTTGACCATGGCTAGTGGTCTCCTATTTTCCTTGTGTTTGCTATTTGTGTTGGTGCTATTTGTCTGTTGCTATATAAGGTATATACCTTGTATTTGTGTGAAGGATTGCCATTTCATTCAAAATTTTTCACCAGTTGTCTTACTTTATGTCTTCTCTGAATGGAAGACATATATTGTTTTTGTTTTATTTATTATTATTATATTTTTATATTTTAATTTTAATTTTGAATTTTGTATAAATTGAAGTATGTTATTTAAATATTTGGTTACTTCAATTTATCTAATAATATTTATATTCTTAGGTCCATCTGCCTTGAGACAGAATCTGTACGAATTTATTTGGTTGTACAGTTCCTGTCTCAATTTGGTCCGGCCTTGAATTGTTTATTGTAATTACAAGTAAAAAAAAATCAAAATTGTTTAAGTTTAAGTTCCCTTTAATGGGAGCCATGTCTATTACGGGAGATAGACATGGTAGATAAAGTATGGATTTAGTATCCAGAGAAATAAAGGTGCATTAACATAATAAGATTTTATTTATGGGTGATTTTTTCCAAACTCTGCCACAGGCCTGCTCACTTCGCATGGCGCCGTGTGATTTAGCCCCATGGCGTCCTCATGTGTACTTTCCCCTCACATAATATATAATAATTTTTTTTTTTTTTTTTTATAAAAGTGTTAAAAAATTTTTTTTTTTTTTAATAACATTTAAAATTTCAATATATTTTAGTTTTCGAAGAAAACTATTCCCTAACCTTCATCAGTGGTCCACACTTTATAAGTGTCCTCGTTATAAAGTCCGTTATTTGTCGTATCAATTGTTTGTTAAAGTTTCCGTCAAGGAAGAGTAATTGGCGTCTGTCATATTTGTCTAGCTTCATTTTTTCGATTATCAGTTTGATCCTTTCTTCCTTTGTTTCATCACATTGCGTTATTGTGTGGTACTTTGTATAAGGGGCATTTCTGCATAGAGGGCAGCTAACAGGGGTCCGTATCATTCGTCGTCTAAGAGCCACTTTGCCTGTAAGCCAGGCGTTGTGGAGGTACGTGTATAATATACTTTGTACCTTTAGAGAGTTGATGTTGGACCAATGCCTCCAAACTCTGTCCCAGTTAATATATGTAAATTCTGTCTCTATTTTACTTTTTGTTTTGTTTGCTTCTATTTCCAAAATACAGTCATAGATGTCTTCTTTATTTAGTTCCCATATTTTTGGATTATCTCTTAAACCTATATAAAATTTCTTTTAATCCCCTTATATAATTGTGGTGCGTCTACTTTCTTAACTAATTTGTCGTTCGTGTAAATGTCTTGTCTGTGTCTCATTCCGAATCCTATCCAAAAAATGTATAATGCTTCCCATGGTGTTTGTGGTGTGCTACTTATCCGTTTAATCCTATTTATTATACTTTTAGTTTTAATTAGGAGGGGATTAGGTAAGGCTAATCCACCCCTTTTTTTAGTTCTATATAATGTCTGCTTCTTTATGTAGTGTGTTTTGTAATTCCATATGTAATCTACTATTTCATTATCTATGTTTTCTAGTGTTTTATTGTTAATGTCCACAGTGTTTATTAAATATGTCAAATTTGAATACATATATGTTTTTGCAAACTGTGAACGTTCTATTAGACTAAGTGGCATTTGTGCCCAGATATTTGCTATGTCTTTTATTTTATTTTTTATTTTTAAACAGTTTTCCTTCTCTGCATTTGCCCCGAAGAATATCCCCAGGGCTTTTACTCTATTTTTTATCAGGTGTGGAGGTAATCCAGGGTGATTTCCCCTCCAGTTGCCTATTTTTAGAATTCCTGTTTTGTCATGATTTGTTTGCGATCCTGATGCTCTACTGAAAGCTTCATATTCCTTTTGAAGGTGTTTAAAGGAATTTGGATCATTTATAAAGTTCGTGCAATCATCAGCATGTTGTAGCATCTTAAATTCTTCTTTTAAGTTTGGTATTCTTATTCCCTTTACATTAGTATTGTTCCTGATCTTCATACTTGCACATTTGCATTTATTTTGTTGTACAAGATTTTAGTCCATTTTTGGAAGTTATTTTCAAATCCAAATTTTTCCAGTACTTTTTGTGTATAATTATGTTCTAATCTGTCAAAAGCTTTCTCCTGATCGAAAAGTACCATAGCACATTTCGAGTTTGACCCGTTTATAAAGTCTATAATTGTCCTAATGTTAAGTATATTGTTATGCATGCTTCTGTCTTTACCACCGCATGTTTGATTAGTGTTCACTATGGTGTTTATCCCATTCTTAATCCTATTAGCTAGAATTCTACTCAGTATTTTGTAATCTGTGTTTAGGAGGGGGATGGGCCTCCAGTTTTTTAAGTCTGTTTTGTCGCCTTTCCCTTTGTATATAATTGTTATCAAGCCTTCCCGCATCGTTTTTGTCATTTTGTCAAATTTTAATAATATATTGTTGTATAATCCCTCTAAAATTGGTGCCACCTCACTTTGGAATTTCTTATAGAATTCCGCTGTGAGGCCATCTCTCCCTGGTGATTTTCCTTTTGCAAGTTCTTTTATTGTGGATTTCACTTCTTCCACAGAAATGAGATCATCACACCGTTTCTTGTGTTCTGATGATATCACTTCGCATTGTATTGAGTTTAGATATTGTGTAATTATGTCGTTGTCTATGTTTTGAGAAGTGTACAGTGTTGTATAATATTTTTGAACTTCACTCATTATTTCGGCTTTTTGTTTACTGACAGATTTGCTAGGTAGGTGCCATAACAAACATATGATACTATATCGTTGTTTGACTTGTTATCCATGATTGTGAGTCAAGTAGTAATAGTATTGAGGATATTCAACTTTATTTATAACAAGATTTCATGCTACTAAATGATTCAGTAAATGAGATTACACAACAATTTCCTTTGGGAACACAAGCTACTACCTGTGATAATTACTAAGTGCACAACATAAGCCATTTTTGGTGCATTTTGCAATTTACTAGTTTCATGGCTTTATTTGTTTTCCTTGATCCCTTGAAGCCCCCAAAATATAAGTCTGAACACAGTGCTTGATTACTAAATAGGCAGAGTAGACACTAGCCGTTGGGCCCTATGCCAGGCCACACACGTTTTAGTCCAGCACTGTCTGAACAATAACATTCACCTGTAATTTTCACACCTTAAATATACATATGGTAAGGAACACCTGGAATACTTGAAAAAATTTGGTTGCAACTGTCATATTGCTATCATTTTAATTAGCAATTTCAGTAAATACTAAATTATTTTACACATGCTAATAAAATCTGACAAATTGGGACAATCATATTTCTTCCAAGTGAGACCTTAAAATAGTTATATTTCTTTATTTTATATTCCAATTATATATAAAATCCAAACAAAATAAAAAAAACCTCAATAAAGACAGGGCATTGATATGTATTTAAAATAGTTATATTTCTGTATTTTATATTCCAATTACATGTATATATAAAATCCAAACAAAATAATAAAAACATAAATATGTTAATATGGGCGTTAATATGGGCATTAATACTTTTTTTGTTAAAATGGTAGGTTGTAACATAAATATTTTTTTTATATGGATGGTTTTAAAAACAACTACATTCATTTTGGGGGGAAATTTGTTCTTATAAAATGCATAAAATAAGTTATTATCTGTTTTTATAAAATGAGTATTGCTATTTATTTGAAAACTTTCAGCTGGAGGGGAAAAAGATTAGATGACCTGTTGTTTCTCCTGGGGAAAGAATTGGCTAACTCAGATTCTTTCCCCATGGAAAATAGTCTGTTAGCCAATATTTTCTAAGGGGAAACTTTCAAAGGAGGTAAATTTGACTTCTACACTGGTGTAGGGATTGTTGCTGTTGAATGAAGTGTTATATATCTTGAATTGATTGAACCAATTGCAATTCCAGATATTCCAACCCATTTAAAGCAAAACTTGTGATGTAATCAGTGACTTGCATTGCATCTTGTTAATCAAGCAGTGCTGTGCCTGAAGACAAGGCCATGAACACCTCTATAAATAATTCATGGACAGCATCATCAAGATCATTTTTGTAATGTCACACAAAATGGTTTACTGATGTTGACATCACACATGGGTGTTACATGTCCACATAGAATTGTCACTGTATTAAATATGATATATATGAAATAACCAGGTTCCACGGTTTGTGAAAACCCAATTAAAATATAACTTTAAGAGGCTTTGCTGTTTAAACTTTTTTCATCTCAGAAGATTTCCTATAAAGTGGTGACTTAACAGGTCAACTGGGGGTATTTTTGTGTTCTCTTGTGGGTTGGTGAGCACAGGTGCTGAGTATAACCCAAATCAAAATATAAAATATAAAACAAATTAGCTCAAAAGATACAGAACTTTATCTTGATGATGAACCATATGGTCATTCCTTAATGGTTATTCAGTTCAAAAGGAGCATCATAACTACTTGCCACACTTTCTCCATTTGTAGTTGAAAAGACTAAAATTGGGTTAGTTGGCACACCAAAAATCATGAAAAAAACTTAAATCAGGTAGTGTGCTTTATTGAGTGTGAACAAAGATGACAGAATGAAAACATTATTTACAAAAATCAAAACTTTTATTGATATACATGTACCAGTAGCCATTTTCACTCATGCATCATGGAATTCATTCAAAGGCCTGATTTACTGCCATGACTTGGCAGAAGTCATGGACAGCATAAAAAACCAAGGTGTAACTGCCATTATGCAAATCCATATCAAACATGGCAGAAATAAGCAGGACATAAACACCATCACACTTATTTTCAAACCAATGCTACCCAAAATAGTAAAAGAATTTGGGAGTGGGTTTATCATATGGTAAAAATGTTTACCATTGTACATAGAGGTCGTCTCTCCAATTTCATCATATGCTCATTGCAGAATTGAAAGGGAGTCTCATAAAATAAAGATTTATGCTAATAAATCAACATCAGATCCAACAGAAATATCTTTTGTTCTTGATTATTTTTTTAAGCATTTTGTTTGGAAAGAAAATCTTGACTTTATTTGTAACCTGTGTACAAGTTGGGCAGTACACAGAGTGTTTAATGTCTCCAGCCCAGTTGATCTTTGTTGGGGTGTTCCACAGGGGTCTGTTTTTGGACCTGTTCTCTTCATTCTATACATTCATCTACTTTCTAGTATCATAGATCATCATCCAGTGTCTCACCAATTCTATGCTGATGACACCAAAATATACAAATCTAGCTGCCTAAGTGAAGTTGATGCTACCATCCAAGGTGTAAAGAGGTGAATTTCTGATGTAAAATAATAGATGACATGTAACAAGCTGCAGATGAATGATGATAAAACTGACGCCATTTTGATCACAGTTAACACAAAGACTTTCTCATTCACATCCTTTACCTCAAACAATAAATATCAGCAACACCAACATTAAATTCACAGCCAGTCCAAAACCTAATTGTTACTCTCAACAGTACTCTCACAATGCACCAACATGTCATGAACATATGCAAGTCTGCATCTCTGGAGATGAGACACATCAACTCCATTCTCAAATATCTTTCAGTTAATGCCACTGAAACACTTGTGTGTTCATTAGTACTTTCAAGAATGGACTATTGCAACTCAATTCTATTTGGTTTGTCTCAATATCTACTCCATAAAATTCAAAAAGTTCAAAATACAGCTGCTTGGATCATCCTTACAGTATCATGATCAGAGTACACCTCCTCACTGCTCAGTACCATACACTGGCTATCTATTTGATCCAGAATCAGACACAAAATTTGTTCTCTGTGCTATGTGTCACTGACGGACTCCAGTCCAACATACCTATCTGACCTCACCCATGTGTATAACAGCAAGATCTTTACACTCCTCTTCTGACAATCATATATTCATTATTCCCACTACGAAAATGAAGTTTTATGGACAATGTTCTTTTGCATACCAGGGCGCAGCAATGTGGAAAAAATTGCTCCCAATCAAGAGTGTTCAACCAAGATTAAAATCGGAGGACAGGAACTGGAAACAGAGGGCCAATTCAAATATCTTGGTTCCATAATCACTGAAAAGAGATCAAGAGCAGAAATTTTGTCATGAGCAGCACAAACAATGGCAGCTATGTCAAAGCTAAGGCCAATCTGGAGAGACAAGAATATTTGTCTGAAAACCAAAATCAGACTATTAAGATCACTAGTCATGTGAGACCTGGACCCTTTCAGCAGAATTACAATGAAGAATAAAGGCATTTGAAATGAGATTCTACAGGACCATCCTTGGCATCTCATATATGGACCACATCACAAATGAAGAAGTGCATAACACTATCAGGCACAAAGTAGGCCATTATGAAGACCTCCTCACCACTGTCAAAAAGAGAAAGCTCAGATGGTATGGCCATGTCACTAGAGCCAACAGTCTGTCCACAACAGTACTGCAGGGCAGTGTCTAATGTGGCAGAAGGATAGGTAGACAGAAAAAAAGTGGACGGACAACATCACAGAATGGACCAGGAAAAGTTTTGCGGAGACACAGGCATTGGCACATGATCGAGACAAATGGAGGGAACTGGTCAGATGTTCAGCAGCACAGTGTCTCAACGACCACACTAGGTCAATAGATTGATGATGAATAGTAATAAAAATATTGAGGACTGTGTACAGCACCTAATCTCTAGAAGTTCTAAGTGCTTTACAACATTAAAAAACATCTATAACATAAAAAGGAAAAAAAACACATAGTATGATTACAAAAAAAACCACCATGAAATTAGAAAACATAAAACATGCTGAAAATATTTAAGGTAGGAAACATTGTTAGGTTGTTATGTTTGTTCTTGCAGTTGAAATAGGTGAGTTTCTGTCCTCTGATTTTAATCTTGGCTGAGATTTGTTTGCCACTATTTGTCATCAGCTTTGTCATCTCGGTGCTTATCTCCGTGTCAGATCTGGAAGATGTTTCATCCAGGTTCTTCACTAAGTTGGCAAGCTCATCTTCACTGCCTGCCAGCCCATCAATGTTGTCCGCAAAATGTAGGTTGGTGATGTTAGGTCCTCCAATGCTGACTGTCCCACAGTGGTTTTCCAGGGCTTTGCTCATGATGTGCTCTAAGTAGATGTTGAAAAGCATGGGTGACAGGAGACAGCCTTGCCATACTCCAACTATTGTCTTGAACCATGATCCACAGAACCTTGAGCAATTACTGCACTGGTAGCCTTGGCGTACAGCTGCTTGATGAATACGGTCAACTTTAGACCCATGTTGTACTAATTCATTGTGGCCCACAATGCCTCATGCCACACCCTGTCAAAATTTTTTTTGAAATCTATGAACACGTGATAGGATTGTCTTGTTGATGTTGTGAGTACTTTTCACACAGAACCCTAAAATTGAATATTTGTTCTGTTGTGCTTCTTCCACTCTGGAACCCTGCCTGTTCTTCAGTGATTATTTCTTCTGCTTGTGGGTTCATTATGTTCAAGATGATCTTTAGCATCACCTTACTATTATTATGTAATGGTAAATATGTTTTGATAATTCCACTGGAGAATCACAAACCAAAATCAGTGTTTATCTGATTATCTGTTGGTGGCTTAATCGAATAAATACTTGTAAAGTGGGGTGTGTGCAAAAATCAAAATAGTGCATCAAGCTGAGCTGATAATACATTATTTGCAAGGTAATTAGTTTCAAAATACAAGTTTTTGCTAATGATATCTGATTATCTATTGTTTTAAAATTCATTGTTCTGGAGATGAAAAGATGGACATATTTAATGACTTGAATTATTTTTATTTCAACAATTCCTTGTTAACTAAGTTCATTTAAATTAAGGTCAACTCTAAAAGAAAAATTTAGAAATTAGTTTACTTATTTAATTTCACAAATTTTATTTAAGTGTCATAATTATCATTTGCAGCACAATTCACTGTTACCTAAATTTAATAATGGTCCGTTTATATTTTCTCGACTTTTGATCTGTATTTTAGGTGGGAGCTGTGATTTTCACATTCTGGCAGGTGATTGAAGAGTTCAATGAGTACAGAAAATCCAAAAGATCCCATAATGTAAGTAAAAATGCATGTGGTAGAATCATTTTTATTGTTTTTCACTGCGCCTTATCATCTTGGAATTACTGCTGGATTATATTGGGTAAAAGTATCTATTTGCCAAACTTCACTCATAATTGTTTTAGTTACCAACCATTCATATCTCTGTTGATCCCGACATTTTTGTGTTTTGATCCCAAAACCTCATAAAATGGCTAAAGTGCAGTTAAGTATTTGGAAGAATATATTTTTGTTTTTGAGAAAGATTGAGCAGACATCAAGCTTCAGACATTCTTGTCAAATGCCCAGAAACTTAGGAGTGTGCAGAGACTTGTCTTGCTTTCCATCATGGTTTTAATATTATCAGTGCTCATCAGTTTGATACACAGAATTTCATTGCTTTCCATCATGGTTTTAATATTATCAGTGCTCATCATTTTGATACACAAAATTTCATTGCTTTCCATCATGGTTTTAATATTATCAGTTGTCATCATTGTAATACACAGAATTTCATTGTTTTACTTCATGGTTTTAATATTATCAGTGCTCATCATTATAATACACATAATTTCATTGCTTTCCACCATGGTTTTAATATTATCATTGGATACCATTTTGATACACAGAATTTCATTGCTTTCCATCATGGTTTTATGAATACCTGTGATTTTGAGACACAGACTTTTTCTTGCTTTCAAGCATGGTGTTATAAATTCCTGTCATTTTGAGACAGAGTATGCTTGCTTTTCTGCATATTATTAATATTAGAAAGGCTTGTCCTTTTGAAAGGACACTAGTTTGATGCTAGTTTGACACTAGTTTGATGCCAGTTTGACACTAGTTTGATGCTAGTTTAATGCTAGTTTGATGCCAGTTTGACACTAGTTTGATGCTAGTTTGACACTAGTTTGATGCTAGTTTGACACTAGCTTGATGCTAGTTTGACACTAGCTTGATGCTAGTTTGACACTAGTTTGATGCTAGTTTGACACTAGTTTGATGCTAGTTTGATGCTAGTTTGATACTAGTTTGATGCTAGTTTGACACCAGTTTGATGCTAGTTTGACACAAAGTTTGATGCTATTTATGTTACTGCATGGGACACTGGTTTAAAGTTTGTGTGTTTTGGAAGAAGACACTCACTTAAAGCAAACTTTGATAATATTCTATCAGACCTAGTTTCATAGTTAATTTTAATGTTAGGACTATAATGAGTATGTGCATAATTGTTAATGGTTTAAGCAGTACATGTAATAGGTTATGAAACTTTTGTATTAGGACTATTATGAGTATGTGCATAATTGTTAATGGTTTAAGCAGTGCATGTAATAGGTTATAAAACTTTTGTATTAGGACTATACTGATTATTTGCATAATTGTTAATGGTTTAAGCAGTGCATGTAATAGGTTATGAAACTTTTGTATTAGGACTATACTGATTATTTGCATAATTGTTAATAGTTTAAGCAGTACATGTAATAGGTTATGAAAATTTTGTATTAGGACTATAATGATTATTTGCATGACTGTTAATAGTTTAAGCAGTGCATGTAATAGGTTATAAAAATTTTGTATTAGGACTATTATGAGTATGTGCATAACTGTTAATTGTTTAAGCAGTAATAGGTTATGAAACTTGGTAGCCAGTTAACTGACCTCATACCTCTTCAGTGTCTCATAAAACCAAAATAATTAGTTTTAAACATGGACTGAAACATTCATCCAGACACTATATATGTACACTCTACCATTATCTGCTATTCTAAGAATACAGAATGAATTATGACAATTTTCAATTATACTTTATGCAGTAGGATGTAGTAGCATTTTAAATACCTCAGCATAATAAAGGCATTATTTTGCCATTTAAAGGTAAAGTTAAATACTTTATGTAGTTATGTAATCAGTTCCATTCGTAAATATCTTTCAGTTATTGCCACTAAAACACTTGTGTGTTCATTAGTACTTTCAAGACTGGACTATTGTAACTCAATTCTGTCTGGTTCATCACAATATTTACTCCAGAAACTTCAAAAGTTCAAAACATAGCTGCATGGATCATCTTTAGAGTACCTCGATCAGAACACACCTCACCACTGCTCTGTACCCTACACTGGCTGAATCAAACACAAAAAATTTGTTCTCTGTGCTATGTTTCAGTGACAGACTCCAGTCCAACATACCTATCTGGCCTCACCCATGTGTATACACCAACTAGATACTTACACTTTTCTTTCTGATAATCGTATACTCATTGTTCCTACAGTGAAAACAAAGTCATATGGACAACGTTTGTTTGCATACCAGGGCCCAGCGACGTGGAATGAATTGCCCATTGAAATTAGACACATGGACACAGTGGTCCCTTTTAAGAGAGCTCTTAAAACTCACCTGTTTCGACTTCAGGGACAAACTTAGAGACCTAATTGTGTTTTGTATCTTATATGTTTTCAGCATGTTTTTAGGTTTTCCAATTTCACTGTTTTTGTCATTTGTTTTTCTGTAGTGTAGTCATATCATTATTGATGGTGTAAAGTGCTTAGAGCTTCGAAAGATTAGGTGCTATACAAAGTCCTCATTATTATTATTATTATGTAAGCGCTTACACACATTCACCAACCCGTGAACTCTATTGTTTTTGCACAGTTCAAGAACTATATAGATTTGTATCTAAAAAGTTTAATGCTGGTATTGCACAAGTTTTATAATATGTGTTTTCTTAATGATTCAGACAATCAGCCTGATTGGTAAATCGCTGCATCAAATCTCAGAAAATATGACAAAATAATTGCAGTTGGAATGTATACCTAAGCATCATGTGAAAGTAATATATAAACATGATGGAACTATGTCTGTGTTGACTCAGCAGGTAATTCTTGCTGGTTCATTCTCAGTAAATTAGGTGGTTTCCACTGTAGTTAATCACTTACAATTAAGTTAATGTACAGTGGAACCCCGCTATAACGCGATGATCGGGGTCCATAAAATCGGATAGCGTTAAAAGCGGGGTCGCGTTAATGCGGGGTTTTACAATATTTAACTTTTTTCCGAGAACATATACGTGTATACATGTACAATGATCAAAAGTCGGCTTATCATCAGTTGAATATTAACTGGAATGCATTAATTAAGATATATTCAAAATAATCGATGGCTAATATATTTATAGGTTATTACTGTGCATTAAAAACATTTACTAATTTTTATTTGTTTGAACGATAATACAGATTGACCGATAATACCAGACTATCGCTGTATCATGAAAAGTGTATCAACACCGTATACTACTGTGCTGTCGTGGCATGCAGTTCATCCATAATGGATGTAATTTCATTGAAAATCGTACAGATTTAAAATATTCAATAATTTTGTAATAGTCTGAATTCGTCGTGTAAAATATAGGATGAACAAAATATTGAAACCATTTACTTGCCGTCTGATATCGTACAGTCATTGCATGCAGCTATTCCCAGGTCTACATACAGTGTCTGTACAAATTTCATACCGAAAATTTTTATCATATGCGACAACTACAAGAATAATTAACAATCAACACATGATTTCAGCGTGCAAATAACTTTTTTTTTCAGATTTTGTGAACATCAAAAGAAACATGTGAAAAGAACTTGCGTTTTTGAACTTGCTTTTCCATAACAGTAAAATATTTTTTTATATAATAAGCAAACAACGTACACAGATAAGGCTCGATAACTAAGTAATGAAGGCCTGCAATGGTTAGGAATCACTTTTTATATAAAACAAAATTAAGCTGAACGGATGTACTATTTTATACCCTTTTAATTTACAGATAATAAAGTGGATATTATTTACTTTCAACTGTTTGTTGTTTGATCACACCACCAAGCACAGCATACATGTTGGCGGCTTTCGTCCTTTGATGTTTATTAAATTGTGCGACTCTTGTATCAACCACAGCTTTGTCTGCTGCTTGGCTGTGATTGCAGTTAAATAAGAAGCCCATGTCGGCTATTGTTTGAGCAACGACTGTATACAGAATTCATGGAAGACAATCATAAAGACGATTTACTGGCTTTACTCATGGATCCGTAATAAGTAACACTTCCGATAATGTTTACTTCAGCTTAACAATTCAAAAAACTAATGAAACCAGTTTTCTCTTCTAGAGTAGAATACGGAGCTTCACCACAACCTGTTCAAATTGATAAATTTCAGAAGCCATACGTTGTACACACTATTTCTCGTACGTTATATATATCGTGTTATTTTAGAATTCATACACGATCACTTCTCCAAAATCACTTAAAGAACCTGGATAAATTGTTAAGTTCCGATCGTTTATTATTAAAAGTCATACGCGAATTCTTCCACCAAATTATAATAAACGTTTTACACACTATTTCTTGTACGTTAAACAAATATTTTCACGGTCCGATAAAAATACACGTAAATGAATTTCAAATTTCAGGAACCATGCCACGATCATATTAATTTAAAAGTCACAACTAATCTCATGCCCAAAATGAAGTTAATTTCTTGTTTTGTTTTTTTTTACTTTTCTCCAATTTTTTTTTCTCCATGTGTGAATGAATATATGAAATTTCGGGAGCCATGCTACGACCGCGTTATATCCGAATTCGCGTTATGGCGGGGCGCGTTATAGCGGGGTTCCACTGTATTATGGATAACTGGGTAAGAAAGTTAATAATCATTTCAGTACAGATTTCTAATGGCACAAAACAATATAAGTTTCTCTTAAAATCTGTCAATTAACCATTGTTATCTTTTGTCTGGTTGATGTATTGCATCTGTTTTTAATTCTTGTACATGCCAGTTAAACAGTGTTTTACTGGCATATCCAGAAACCCTCATAATAAATAGATGATAAAATGTAAATATTTTTTTCTGCCAATTATTATTACAAGATTCTTTGTTGAATGATAAAGCTTTTCAAGTTATATACAGTTGCACCTGTTAATAGAAGCAACCCATGGGAAATGGCCTTGGAATTTGTACACATTATACCTCTGAATGCCGGTTCACCTTTCAAACATGGTGTTTGAACTGCATGCCTATTAGTAGTAGTAGTGGTAGTAGTAGTAGTAGTAGTAGTAATAGCAGTAGTATTTCAGGCAACTTAAATAATATTTGGAAAATTCACAATATACATGTATCATTAAAAAATTCTGGTGGAGTTCTATTCATTGATTTCTTCAACCTTTCCCATTTGCTCTTTTTTTCCATGTTGTATGTTTTTGCTTATGTATTTAGTAAGAGGGTATCGAGCTCAGCAGTTTGTATATTGCAGTTCACTGTCTCATAAGTAACAGACCTATGCTAAATTTATGCACAAATGAATAGTACTGAATTGCATGAAAAATGATTTAATACAGGCATTGTAAGAAAAAAAAGTATACTTGAGTAAATGCATTTATTCTCTATCTCACTCACTCTATCTCTTTCTCTCAAAAATGCCACTTTTCATTATTATAATATTCTATAAGATCTACTCGTAACTAAAATAACATCAACACTTAATTAACATATTTAAATAATACTTGGATCTCTCTGTGGATGTTACTCATAGGCTAGAATCTGAATGTAAAGACTAATTCCCAATCGATGCTAGGCATAACCCAGCATTACTGTGTATTCTGGGCTGATCCCTGCTGAAGTAGAATTGGTGCTAGGCTGATCCCAGCTGAAGTAAAATCTGTGCTAGGCTGGTCCCAGCATTTGAATATATGTTGAGCTGATCCCATTTTCAAGTAAATTTATGCTAGACTGATCCCAGCTTGATTGTGTATTCTGGGCTGACCCCGCTCAAGTAAAATCTGTGCTAGGCTGATTCCAGCATTCAGGTGTATTCTGGGCTGATCCCAGCTTAAGTAAACTATGTTATAGTCTGATTCCAGCATTTTAATGTATTATGGACTGTTCCCATCTTAACTAAATCTATGCTAAGCTGATCCCTGCATAGAGTGTATTCTGGGTTGATCCCAGATTCGTGAACTAAAGCCAGCTCAACTAGAATACAGACATTTTACCTAATTATAATACTTAAGCAGTTTTAAGTTCTTTTATTACTTATAAAAATTATAGTCCACTTACCTAACAGAAATGAACAATATTTGAAATTTATATATAATATTTTTACATTATAAACAGATTATAGGAAAAACTTACAGTGGTCTCGATGAACTAATATTGCATGGTAAAAAAATACAAATTGTTGATCAAATCAAAGTAACTTAGGGTAAAATTAGTTAGGAGGGATATACAAATGTTACTTTGCCTCAAGTATTTATCTCAACAACAAATTTTTAAGTGATATTATGACTCTATTCAACTTTTTTTTTTTTAAAAGATAGAGAGATTGGCCATTGAAAGATACACAGACCGATTGACATGAGTATTGTAAATATATGGAACATAAAGCATCTATTCACTTGACACATTTACCTAAACACTAAACAATGTCAGTTTTGGGAAAACAAACATTTCATATGCTTGAACAACCACATTAAGCATTAGAAAACCAGTGTTTGGTCAGGAAACACATGATCTAATACAACAGGTGACAATTTACAGATGAAATTTTATGGCAGAAATGGGATTAGTTATTGAGACTAGGTGATCTCTGTATAAAGGTGACTTCTTTTTGGGCACATTTTACAGTATCAGGAAGACGACATCATAGCATAGTTCATAGATGAAAAACCATTGAAACCTTTTGACTATGAAGATTGGTTGTAATGATGAGTTGTCTTCTGTCTGTGATAAGCAATCTTTCTGAAACACGTTTCATGTATGAATCAAAGCTTCCATGGTATGGATATAGATATGGCCACCATAAGAGCCATCTTGAAAATCTTATCACTCCTGAATGGAAGGTCATATCAAAATCAGGTTTTACGAAAAGACTTTTCATAATAAATAGATGGTCCTAAATGATATTCACGCCAATATGACATCCAGTATGGTTGTCATGGTAGCCATCTTAACAATCTTGTTATTGCTGCTTATTTTGAGAAAAAAATTGACATGGAGTTTATCACCTGAAGACTTCTTTGTCCTAATTGAAAATGTTACTGCCTGGACATCCAGTGTAGCCACCACAGTGGTTGTCATGAAAGTCTTGTTATTTGTTGCCTCTTCTCCTGAACTGAAAGTCTTATCAACAGGGGAGTTTCACAAGAATACTTACTAATTTGAAAATCTTGTCACTCATTGTCCGAGATAGTTACAGCACTCGGCAGTTAAAAAGAAGAAATAGTCTTTTCTTGAATTCCTGTAAATTATTTTGGATAGCAGAGCATCATGGTACAATTATTTTAAGGGGGTGGAGTATTGCCCAAATTGACTAAATCCTATATGCAGCCCTGCATCTCAGAACCTTCTTGAATTCCTATACTGGTTTTTTTGTTGTTGCTATCCATTCGATCCAGAATCAATCACAAAATTTGTCCTCTCTACTACATTTCAGTGACAGACTCCAGTCCAACATACCTATCTGGCCTCACTCATGTGTATACACCAGCAAAATACTTACTCTCTTCTCTGATAATTATATACTCATCATTCCGATTATGAAAAAGAAGTTATATGGACAACATTTATTTTGCATACCAGGACCCAGCAACATGGAATGAATTGCCTATTGAAATTAGACACGAAGACACCTTTTAAAACTCACCTTTTTTGACTGCAAGAACAAACTTAAAGATCTAATAATAAATCTTACCTTAAATATTTTAGCATTTTTTATGTTTTCTAATTTCATTGTGTTTTGATTTTTATAGTCATATCAATATAAATGTTGTAAAGCGCTTAAAGCTTCTAAAGTTTAGGCACTTTGTAAAGTCTTCATTATTATTATTATTATTATTATTATTATTATTATTATTATTATAATAGCTTGGTATATAGAGAACACATTTGAATACCGAATATTCATTTTCTAGATGATGATAAAACAACGTACAGAAGAGATCATGCAGGATATGGAATACTGTCATCCCCGTTGTCCAGATGAGAAAACTTTCCTGCAGATGGAACTTGATGATTTGCAAGACACACATGAAAGTTACTTTTCAGATTATTGGTATGAAAACCTTATCACAGTAAAACATAACTTGAAAGACCTCTGTTTTGGGGATACAAACTGTCAGTTATATTCTTATCACATAAATCAGTTTGTGTTATATACAGTAAAATGTTGATTATCCAGATGGTAGTTATTCAGATTATTCACTTGGATGGACTTGTACTGTGTATCCCACATGCTTTTGCTTACTACAACACGACTCTGTCTATAAATCTAACTAATCTGCTGACCATGATACCAAAGTAGAATAGGACTAGAAATTAGAAATAAATATGATAGAATATACTTTCAGAAAATTATAATTACAATGGTATTATGAATAAATTAATTAAATTTTTTCCCCCGAATAAATTTAATTGAGAGAGAGAGAGAGAGAGAGAGAGAGAGAGAGAGAGAGAGAGAGAGAGAGAGAGAGAGAGAGATATTCAATGGGTAGAAGTTGATTAATACACCAAATTATACATAAGTAAGAGTTATTATGAAAATGTTGTTACGTGTATTTGATTTGGGTCATTTAATTTATTTTTTAATTGTTTGTTTGTCAGATTCAAATTTGACATTTTAAGTTTAAGATTCATTCATTGGGAGATATTTTTTTTAAAAAGTGGGATGACTTGTACTTTACAAACAAACAACAGATGTTGACCTTATTTTATTTCTGACCTGGCTTCAGAGTTGTAAACAAGCTTTTAAAATGATTGGTAGATTCCATGGACATTATTTAGCTTTGTTATAAATATCTTTCAATTTTTAGTTGGGTCATATGGTGTGTACATGATTTTTTGAACTTAAATTTGTTCTAAAAGATTCTAGAAGATCACGTGACCCCTTTCTTGTTTACTTAAAAACAGGTATATAAATTATGTTTTGGAGCGAACTATTTAGTAGAACTTGGGCTGTTAGAATATTAAAGGAGACTAGAAACCAGCGGAAATATGCAATAATATTAAATACACTGCAGAGAAAAACATGATTCTGAAGTGTCGTGTGCGACCGTACTGCCAATATTGAGATATTGGCATATCTTCTAGGCGCTGAGTTTCTGTGACCTCGTATGCATATTTTCCGCGCCTATTCGGTTACTTTCGGAAAGTGACGTCATACTAGCGACTCCAGCATCCAGACCTACAGTTGCAAGGTTCATTTCATATGGAGTACCATGCCGTTTTGCGTTGCTTACGGGTGTAATAGCATACATAGAAAAGGCTGTGGAGTTCATTTTTTTTTCTTTTCCGAAAGATAAAGGCATAAAAAAAAGTATGGATACATTATTGCAAGCGAGTTGATTTCAAAGCAACACCATATAGCACTCTGTGCTCATTACATTTCTCAAAGGAATGTTACCAGAGGGATCCTAAAAAACAGAACCTCTAGGATACACGAATGCTAAGCCTAGACTATAAGTTGAAACTGTTCCAGACATACCATTGTATATTTTAAATCCTGGTAATGAGTGTCAAATGTACGAGTTACGAAAATAGGCAGAAGACCGAGTAAGTGCTAATAAAAAAATATGACAGCCCGACACCTGATCGTGCTGATGAAATGAGTAAATGTTTTTTTTCTTCTTCAAGATTACAATCTAAATAAAGTCACCACTGTCCTATGTGTAATTGAGATGTGACTTTAATCAAATGGAAACTTGCTAAAAAAAAAAATAATAAGATTATCAACCCTTGACACCGTCGTGTTTCAAGAAAAACAATTTAAATAATTTTAAAAAAATATTAAAAAAATTATTTAAAAAAACACAACCTATCAGTCTATGCCTGTTACACGTAAAACGTATAAACGGAAATCTGTAGTGATTGGACCTGATATAAAAATGTCCCTTGGGCAGTTTAAATAGCAGCGATTAAAAGAAAAGAGATCCGATATAAAAATAAAAGTTTCACATTAACTGACTGACAATAGAAATTAGGGGAGGCGACTATTGACCCGCCCATTTGCCCCAATGTGCAATTACTCTCTGTGATACGCCTTATTATCCCCCAGGACAAGACCTTTTTTTCATATTCTGGTCTGCATAATAGTTAGAGGTTATAATTAAGTACACAAACATAATGACAGTTTAACACATTAACAATTATTCCTTATCATTGCACTTATCTTGTGAAATGGACTGGCCCTCTGATATAATTCAAAGAAACCATGTGCCAGAGAGTGTATGTAAGCACCAGAAATTCATTGGCAAATAAACGATGCCGAATTTTGTTGTAACTTCGAGGCCAAAGACTTCATTTTAAGAGTTCAAATCTGCAGTCAAACGTTACAGTACATGTATGTGGCCATTGTTTTCCCACATTTTATATCCCACCCTATTTCCTTTAGTTTAAGTGTTAAGATATGTAACACTGTTTACTGAATTAAATAATTATTTTGAATTAGTTTTTTAGGGGCACATAAACTGCGTCGTATTTTTTTTATTTCTTCTTTTAATTTAATCATGGTAATGAAACTTTACATATATGGTAGAGGAATGTCAGGTGTTAACTGGCCGAGTTTTTGGGGGGCGGAAATGGAGATTTTGTTTGCAGAAAAAATTACGCAGCCTTCATTGTGATAATTCATGAATTTTAAACTAATTGGTGACAATTTTTTTTTTACAAGAAGCACTTCTGTAGTAGTTAAACAATCTGAAATTTACGTGAATAATGTTTAATCTTAAACTATTTATTGAAGACAAAAACTGTCCTGTGATATTAACTATTTCTTCACTACAATATTCACAAGTGATACAATAGAATATGACATCTGTGGACTGCACACTTGATAAAACAATTATATATGGAATTTCTTCTTCTGAGAAATGAAAATTGAGAGACATATTGAAATAATCGGGGGTTAACTGCGAAAAATCAAGAGAGATATTACGACATAGGGAGGAAATACCTCCAAAATTGGAATTTATTTTCTTTCTTTCTTCTCCCGGCTTGAAAGTTAACATATATGAACTGTTCGGGTTTGTGGAATTTCAGTCAGGGCTATTAAGTTTATTTAAATCATCAGCCCGGGGCCTGTGTTTAAAACATTTCTTTCAGCACTGACCAGTACAGTACGTAATCTATTTTAACGAAGCATGTATATACTTACAGATTTGTCATACGCTAACTGTAGCATGCATGTAAAATTCACTGTAATTGAATCATAGAAAGGAAACTTCTTTATGTTGAAATTAATTACGTATGATTTCCTCCTCGCAGATTTATTTGTGGGGTGTTGTTTTTTGTGTGTGTGAAAAATTACTTCCGATGAAAACCGTTATCAATGGTCTTTCTCGCTTGCCATGTTTCTGTTTGTATACGAGGAGTGGCTAGTGTGACGTCACAAGACCACGTGATCTGTCATCTCATTAAAACTCGGAAATACTCGGCAATTTACGTAATCATTGTATCTTCTTCGCAATATAATCAATATCCGCACACGATATTATTTTTGTAAACATTATATTCAAATTAGAATTTGTAAAGAATTACATTTATAAAATAAAAATTTTCATTTCTAGTCTCCTTTAAGATGTGTTGTTTTGAGTTATTTTAAATTACCTTGTATTGGAAATTATTTCAGTTTGTTTGGATCAAGAGGATTTATTTTGTTATTTATCTGGAAAGTAATTGTGCTCATTGAATTATATTACCAAGAACTGACTTCATCATGTGACATCATCTTCCATCTTGGATACTTCACTAAGATTCGAACTTGGAATTATTTGGACATTTTATTACCAGGACGTTTGCAATTTCTCTAGTGGATAATATTTTGAATTATTTTTGGATTAATTTTGGAATTGATTCTTAAAACCGTAAGCTTATTTTCCTTTTCTGGAAAATATTTGTGCTTAATAAATTGTTTATTAAGTTTTTACAAGCTTGTTATTTTCACTCTTTCTATGTTACTGTTTATTCGAGCCTGAGCACATAACAATGTGTAGTTTATCATATAGAATCTAATCTAGTAGACTCCAAAATGTCAGATCAAGGCATTCTGTAGTCCAGGTCTACATATACTGTTGATCAGTGATCAATGGTGACTTAATGGATGATAAAAGTTAATCACCTGCTGGCAAAGGTGTGAATAGGGAGGATTGCATAATGTTAAGTAACCAAACAGGTGTGATACCTGTCATAACCAAACAGGTTTGATAACTGGCTAACCAAGTGATGGGACAGTTTTAGAGAGACAAGACTTGTGCATGTGTCAAAATGTCACATTTTATAATAGTAATACATGACCTATTTTTTTCACATTGCTTTCACTATTCTTGGTGCTTGTTTACCAACCCCAGATAAAGTCCCTCCTCCAGTTAGTATCCAGCCTGCTTTTATTGTTCTCAATATGTTCATTCTTTGCCATTGACTATGCGATTAACAATCTCAGATTGGGTAGAGTTCTGGTTGCACCTAGCATCATCAAGAACAAAACCACCTCCTTCTTTCCCCAAATCGAACTCTGAGAGGGATCAGTGGTACTTCTGCACATTCCAGTTCAAGGATGTCACCAGCATCCTGATATCAGGAAGGATTGGTACCACTTCCCATTTAAAGGAAGTCACCAGCATTGTATACTGCCAGCATGCTAATAATGACATGAATCAATGGCACTTCTTGATTCAAGGATTTCATCTATTGGCACTTCCTACTTCATTGATCCTGGGAGGGATCAATTACACTTCCTGTCTGCTTACCTTTGTATCTTTCTATTGAGGACCCTGAATATGGCATTGGATCTGATTGCACTATAATTTCCTGTGAGGCCTCTCCAGTTGGTCTTAGATTCAGCCAATGTGGGAATGCGAGAAATCTTGCCAGTAACTTCTTGTGGGTTGTGGGTTCTTTCCAGGGGTTTTCCCAGGTTCTTCCTCCACCATTAATACTGGCTGCCATGTATAGCCTATCATGTGCTGAAAAACGGTGTTAAACCCTACAATAATAACAACAACAACAACTCCAGTTGTTAGCAGAGAATCCTTTTCAGCTATGGGGGAGGCCAATGATAGACTTATTTTCAACACATGTGTCTCTAGTTTCAGACCAAAAAGCATGGTTTGTAAATGTCAGACGTGGTATAAACTGTATGCATATGCCATCCTACCTGTAAGAAAAAACTCTCAGATTCTTTAAAAAGTCATGAATTATATACAATGGCTCATCTGACAGTTCATATGTGACCCCAATGATTGTGAGTAATTTAGTATCTCCACATCTGGTTTGTAGATAATAATAATAATAATAATAATAATAATAATAATAATAATAATAAATAACAGTAAAATAATAATAATAAATAATAACAACAACAATAATAATAATAATAATAAATATTAATAATAAATATTAATAATAATGACTTTATATAAAGAGGGTAGCACAATTAGCTGAAGAACTACCATATTTCATGTATTTTTTCGTACCCTTTAATTTTTCGTACATATCACTTTGTATTGTTTTTTTAAATCCATTAAATTATCAGACAAATTTTCTGTTAAGAAGATTCACATTTGCAAAAAAGATCGATAATACCTTATTGCCATTTTTTTCTTCAAAACTCAATAATTAATTGTTGGAGAAAATACAATAATTGATGCATAAACTCTCTTATTGTCATTACAATATCTTCACAGGCTTTAATTGTAAATATTATTGTTAAATAAAGTGTGCCACCATAACAAAACACCATATTTATTCTAAAATGAGTTCAGAAACCCTTTGATATTTTCTTTTATAACAAAAAATAAATCTGAGTACATGCTAAAGTGAAGACCACTGGTCAACTAGTCTAATCAATTCATTATAGTCATAAATATATAAAATTTTAAAAAATCATGTCATTTTCGATCATAAATTTGAATGGACTAAATTAAATTAATTTGTACATTTTACAAATATCTTGTGTTTGTTCTGGTTTTGCTTGGAAATAATTAACATTTTGTTGCAAATCTATTCAATGATATACCGGTACTCCTCTATTACCTTTATTGGAAAGTTCAAAATAACAAATAATGCGTGTGATCGCTTCAGTTGCACATTGACAGATTTTCATTTCCCTAATGAAAACTATATTTCCCTACTGGCAGCCTTGCTGATTTGACCAATTCTGTCAATTCTTGTCCTCGATCTAATTTCAGCTGGAATAACCAAAGCAATAAGTGTGTTTAAATTTACTATGTAAATAACACTATAGCCATGTGTTTGTTGTGACAATTTACATCATAATTAAAACAATAATGAATTGTTGATTTAGGCATGTTTATTGATAATGGAATATAGTATGGTTATAATATGTGAGGATTATCACAATTATCAGATATCTCCAAATACAGTCTTTTTTCTCTTTTCAAAAAATACAAATAAAAACCGTTCTGAATAAATAGTCATTTTTTTCATCTCTCTCTCTCTCATGCATGCACATACACATGCACATGCACGCTCATGTGCATTAACTAAAATGTGATTTCAAAGTCTTTATTTTTTATTGCAATTTGATAATGTGATTATTGCTGCTATAAAAGTACAAGTTGCACTTCATTTCTTGACAATATGGTCTCATAGCATTGCATTCACCAATATCAATAAATATTACCCTAACTATTACATGTTCAAACCATCTTAATAATTTTGCTAGTCCTACATATAAGATCTCAACACTTATTGTTTTGACTTTTGTGTGCACTAAAACATAATAACATGTGATACATCTTACATATCAGTTTGCCAACATTACACAATATAACAGTTATATGTGCTCTAAATGCAGACAAGCTTTCACACTGAGACATAATCCTCTCTCTTGCTTTCTATCTCTTTCTATCTTGTTCACTAATAACAACAAAAAACTATTTTAGTACTTTTATTTTTATTGTAATTAGATTCTTGATTTGAGAGCAGAATGAGACAGAAAATATGTTTATCTTGTATGTTTTGTACCAGTAGGTTGTTGAGTAATGTGGGTTCCATTGAATTTGTTCAGGTATGATCTCTTTATTTTTCATACACGGTCAGAACCACAAAATGATAATTATTTATTTTACATATAATTTTTTGTACTCTGAAATTAATAATTATTTTTTGTGTGCAAAAACATTACATGAAATATGGTAATCTACCTTGAGGCCCTCATACAAAGGAATTTATTTATTTTAGCTGCATCTCTGAAGCCACTGGATATATTGGGTTTGGAAGAAGGAAATAGAGTAGACATTTCTAAACTAAACTGGAATATTATTCCAGAGCAAACTTCCAGAGTATTGGAAACATGTTTTGAATAATTTTTTATTTGGTTTGGGAATTTTAAATTATTTGGTAGACGTGGATCGCAGTATTATCAGGTAGCCTATACTGGAATAGTGATTGTAGATATTCAGGATCACTATTATTGGATATCTTGTACATTAATTTGGCTTTTGTCAAATAGATTTGATCTTTAATAGGTAATATTTTCAACTCACCAGCTAAATTTTCCTTGCTTTCTTTATGGATTAATATTACTATCATGCTCTTTTTTGAAGATGTTACAGCTTTGCTATGTTTTTATCATTTGAATTACCCCATTCTGTATTACAGTCTGAATAGGGTTGCATGTAACTGTTTTAAAACAGTTTTATGTGCCTTTCAGGGAGAAAATGTCTTATCCTACTGATAAGCCATAAACTTGAATTAACTTTTTTTTTACTGATAATGTTATATATGTTTAGTCCATGATAGGTTATTATCTACCAAAACACCAAGCAGTCTATCATGACAGACCATTTTCAAATTTTATCCTTCCATGTTCATTACTATTGTTACGGCTATTGGATTTAATTATTTATTTTTATTGTTAAGTCCAAATTTATCATTTAGGGTTTAATATCCATTAATTGGGAAATTATTCTAGAAAGTTTAAGCTGACTTAGATTCTCTAATTGTAAACAAGTTTTGACCTTGGCTTGTTTGACCTAAATCCTGACCTTGCTTTAGACATTGTCAACAAGCCTCTAAAATTATTGGTCAATTTCAAGGACAACACTTTTATTGAGGGTGGGAAGTGAATGATTTCCTTTTAGAATATTCCATTATTACGTGACTTGGAAAAGGTAGCTTCTTTTCCATGACCTTCCAGAATCACATGATTCCTCTTGTTTACGAGGGAATTACAATATATATAGCTGTATTTTAGAAGCTGACATTAGTAGATTTTGGGCTTATTGTAATATTAAGTTGTGTATTATCTGTTTGAGTTTAATTATTTTGGACTTTGTGTCAATTCGTCGGAAAAGAAGAATTATTTGGAAAAAGGACATATGTTTATGATATTCATTTGGATGATTAAAAACAAGAACTGTACCACGTGACATTGTCAGCCATTTTGGATTACATCGTCAAGATTTGAACCTGGAACTATTAGAACATTTATTTATTAGGACTTGCAATTCCATTAGTGGATTATTTTTTTGAATTCTATATTGGATTAATGTTGGATTTGAATTTTCTAAAACTGTAAGTTTATTTATTTTATGAAAATAATTGTACTTAATAAATTCATTGTTAAAGTTTTACAAGCTTGTTAGTTTTCACTCTTTCTGTGTTGCTGCTTATTCGAGCCTAAGCACGTAACACTATCAAGATTTGTTTCTTTTTGACATGTTGAGATGAATAATATTTTAGTTTTATGAGTATTTACCACAATGCCATTGCATTTACACCAGTTGTCTTTTATGGTATTGAGTTCTTGCTTTGTGTTTTTGATGTCTGATGATGTTGTATAATCTGCATAGAGCTCTGTAGATGATATTGAGTCCCCTAATAAAAGTGGCAGGTCATTACTAAATGAATAATATCAATAGTAATGGACCTAGAATTGAGCCTTGTGGTACTCCATATGTAATTGTTCCAAGTTCAGACAGATCATTATTTATATATGTTGTGTTCTCTTAGTTAAGTATGAAATAAACCATTTAAACAAAGTTCTCTGATACTAGTGGGATAGACAAACACACCTCCTTAGGGATTTCACTGCTGCAGAACGTTTTCATTTCAATAAAAAGTTGTTTTTCTATCACTGGTTCTTTTAACTTTGTGGTAATGCTAGTGAACAAATCATTGAAAGCATTTGTAATGTCAGTGTCATCAGTGAATATGGTGTAATTTACGAGAAGTGAGTGAATTTTATTTGTCTGATCTTTGTGTGTACCTCCTATGAGTTTATTGAAGACTTTACAAATGGAGGTGATGTTTGTTTTTTTGTTTTCAGGCAATGATTAAAAATTTGGTTTTAGCTTTTTTAATCATATTTGTTATTTTATTTCTCCATACTTTATACTGTGCATGGTTTTCCATAGCCTTGAATTGGTTTTGTGTTTTCATAGCGTTTAGGATTTCAGTAGTAAGCCAATTAAATTGGATTTCCTTTTTTACTTGATTTAGTTTGAGTGGTGCATGCTTAGAGACTACATCCATAAATAAGTTAGTCAACACCGTCAGAGCTTCATCTATGTCATTTAAATTTTGGATTATATTCCATGAAACAGTATAGGTCATTGATAAATTGTTTTTCATTACAAATTTTGAATGATCTGTAAGTGATCGTTTTGTGTGTATTTTCCTATTTCTCTTGCATTTAATAATAATAATAATAATGAGGACTTTGTATAGCGCCTAATCTTTAGAAGCTCTAAGCGCTTTACACCATCTATAATGATATGACTACACTAAAGAAACACAAATGACAAAAACAATGAAATTAGAAAATATAAAAATATGCTGAAAACATATAAGATACAAAACATTATTTGGGCTCTAAGTTTGTTCCTGCAGTTAAAAAAGGTGAGTTTTAAGAGCACTCTGTAATCTTTCCGCTATCCAAAGCAGAGAGAATGTCATGTGTCCTGTGGCAAGGGCGATATGCAGACTGTACATTGCTAAAAAGACTTTTTGAATTCAAATGAGATACAAGTTGGGTTAGAACAACCTTTTCTAAGATTTTTTATATGAATGGGAGATTAGAATCTGGGCAGTAGTTCTTTTAATTGTTATGGTCAAGTGTTGGTTTCTTCAGCAGAGGTTTTACAATGGCAGTTTTGAAAAATTATGGGAATTCCCCTGATGAGAGAGAATTATTAATAAGATCAATTAGTGAAGGCAATATTGGGTCTAAGCACTCAAGCAGCAGTGATGATGGAACTGGATCAAGTTCACAAGACTTTGGTGCACTCTTCATTATGATTGTCCGTACTAAATCAATAGAGACAGGTTCAGATGCTCCTAATGGTTGTCGCTGAAATTCTGTATCATAACTGTATGTTGACAAGTCAATTGAAATTGTGTTGTTAAGTAAATCTCTAATTTTTTGTAAATTGTCATGGAAGAAATTTGCAAATTGGTCTGGAAGGTCTACTGGAGAGAAGGTAGTTGGAAGTGGTGTACATTTGTTCCTTGACATTAGTTTATTAGTTATCTCGAAGAGCTCTTTGCAGCTGGAACTCTCTGTGATCTTAGTACTGTAGTGGGATAATTTTGCTAAATGGACTATGTTTGTGCCATTCTTCTTAGCAGCTTCATAGATTTGTTTATGAATAGTGAGTCTTGTGGAAAGCCAAAGCCTCTCTGCTTTTCAGCGATGTCTTTTAGCAGTGTGAAGCTGGTCCCTAACACTGCTATACCATGGAGAACACTTTTTTTATTGATACTCTGCATTTGGTGGCTGGGGCATGTTTTTCAAGCAATTGAACACAGGCAGTTATCAAGTTGTTCTGCTGTTGGATGTAAGTAAGTTGTTAGGTTTTCTTGGATGTCATGCATGAATTTGGTTCTATTTATCATACAGAGGTTTCTCTTAGTAGCAAATAGAGGTGGAGGGTTAGGGACTGATACGTCGAGATGGCATACAATGCAGAGGTGATCCAATGCAAGTTCATGGGATACAAGGGTGGATTGCAGAATATTATCATCAGGTCTATAAAGAAACCAGTCTAAAGTGTGACCATGTGTATGGGTAGGTTGATTAACTGACTGTTTAAGATTGAAAACATAAATCTAATCTAGGAGTTTTGACGTGTATGGGTTTCCAGGACAGTCAAAGTGAAAGTTGAAATCTCCAAGAATAAATAGGTTGCCGCCAATCAAATTTTCATACCCTAGTAGATTTGGAAACTGCTCCAAAAAGAGAGATTCAGTCAGCTTGTTTTTTCTACTAGGAGGAGGGCAGTAGAGACAGAAAAAATGGACTGACCTTTGTTCCAGTGTGAGTGTTGTTTGGACTAGTTCAAACAATGTGTGAATCATTTAATCTTCCTTGTCAAAAAAAGTAGGATATTGGTCACTAAGACCAACATTTGGTACATTAATACAAGCCACATTGTCTGGTAGCTTGTTATAAATATGATCAATAAGAGTGCTTGATATTTCTGTTACCATTGGGGCCTCATTTATGAGCGAGACTAGGCTTAATGATTCAGTAAATTCCATCCAGTTGTTCCTTATTTGAGAATCAAAAAGGTCTTTATTTATATGTTTCTTTCTCCTTTTCAAGAATATTTTACATTTGTTTCAAAAAGTTATCATTCCAAATTGCTTTTGAGGAAGTGGGCCTATAAATGAAACCAGCTAGGAATTCTTTTGCATTATTTTGAGAAATTTCCAGCCAGATACCGGTAGTCTCAATTCATATGACTCCAAATCAGGTCACCTTTCTGCATTTACACCTTTCATCCCTAATGTATACAACAAGACCTCACCCTGCTGTTTCGCTATCCCTGCCTAATGGTTTATTGTTACCTTGATAGTGAAATAGATTATCATTGTGGTTATCATTTCATTTGGTTTCAGTGAGTCCTAAAATATGTATATCATTTTCCATAGTAGACAACAATAACTTAATCTGGTCAATTTTTCTCATTATACCATATACATTTAAGTCACCTATATTCCTTTTCTACTTAAATGAATTTTGTTTCTGTGGTATAGTCTTAAAAAAAGGTGTGTATTGTTGAATGTACTGTAGGTTGAAGTCTTCAAATAGGTCAATTATCAGATCATTGTTTTCTTTCACCCAAGTGTCCACTCGAGGAGGTAGCCCTGATACAATTATTTTACATGTATTTAGCAGCATACAATAAATTTTAAAAGATTTGTCTGAGCACTGGGAAATGCAGTTGCTGTTGCAGCAGACTTGTCTGAGCTGAAAGATGCCCCCAAGAAGTGACTGCTGAGGAGGGATAAACTGTTGCAGTGCAGAGTCCCCCTGTACAACAATTTGTACATGTTCCACCTTCACACTCAGCTTATATCAAATGATCTTTTTGCCAAGATAAGGTTTTGAACAAGGTTGCAGACTGTAATGCTCTGGTTAGAAGGCAGTAGTTCCAAATTTCAAGATGCCAAGTGGAGAGTATTCTGTAATTGGTGTAGTAGGGAGCACATTGTATGATCTGCCTTTTTTGACTGCTCTTGTAGATTATTCAAGAAAAAGTCTCCTCAGTCTTCACCAAAAACCCATAAATTCTCCATGGGCTCCACCATAATGACCCTTATTTTTCAAGACTGCTCAAGAACTTTGAGCATCAAAGACTAATCTGTTGCTAGGCATGACCTCTCTTGTGTTCTTTTGTTATTATCTAAATTAATGACAACATAATGAACCCTTTAGTAAGGCATCTTTTGAGAACTATGTTTTAAAGATAGTCTTCCTTCTCTTTAGCATCAGCTAGATGGGATTAACTCTTGCCTTATTAGTGGAAGAGGATTTTATTAAATGTAATGATAACTATGATTCTATCTTTCTTTGCCACCACAGCTTTCTGACAAAGAACCAGATATGATACCTTTGGTAGCCTCTAAATGAAATGAAGTTCCTAGTCTCAGTCACATCATTGTTAAGGATGATAATAGACTTTTTGCCTGATTAGAACTTTACTTATCTTTTTGGCTAATTCAGAATGGATAAGAAATGGTCAAAAATGACTTATCTCCCTGTTAAAGCTACCTGTGATATACCAGCATACACCATTTCTAGATTGATTATTCTATCAAAACATTTTATCCATCTCTCTTGAGAATCAAAACCCATGAGTTAGTACTGTTTCTTCATATTGAACCTGTTTTAATCATTCTTTTATAGATGATACCATGAAAATCATATTCTTTTAGTCTATCACATCTTCTCTTTGATTTGCTTTCTTGCACTGTCATACCAGAGAGAAGGTATCAGTGCATTTGGCCCTATTGTGTCATTCCAGGAAGTTGTATTAAAAAAAAGACATTTTTCAGTTTGCACCACAACATCTTTCTGGAAACAGTAGGTTCACTCTTACAACTAGTCATGAGGTCTTTAGAATCCTTCTAAGCTGGTATATGGTAGTTAGCAATTTACTAATGTATTACTCATATTAATATCCATTTGGTGGTGTTGGGAGGATAAAACTAATTTTAACTATGTTATACTTACCAGTTATTATTACCAAATTTACTCCTCACTCTGGCTTTCCATTAGTCATAGTCCAAGTCAAGAAGGACAATGTTCTGAATGACAAAAGTGGCTTAATGAATGGAATTTGAATATGTTTATTTTAATTATTGGCCTGCAAGTACTTATTTGAGGAAGAATTCACTTTGGATTGGGGACTAAAACCAGGAAAGATGACTTCATTGTAAATAATGAAAGTTAAGTATTATGTAATTAAAATCAGTTTTGCCTCACCTGCCCATACTACTAGTTTGGGCAAAACAACAAAATTTGATACTCATGGAAATAAATGAATGTTTGCTATTTTAGCACTTTTTATTAATGTTGCTGCTATTTCTTTATATATTTTACTTTAAATATAGCAGCTAAAGGAAATAAATCCAAACATGCTTTTAACATTTTCAGATTCAGTGTTGTGGGTGGGCCAAATTCACAATACTAGTTTGATTTTGTGAGAAAGTGGAATGCCTGAGATATTGTTGGGTGGGGCAAAAATAAGAGGGTAAATGTAGATTTTTCTCATGCCAATACATTTTTATTCCCGAAGAGACACTGTCATACAGCAAGTGCTTTGAGTGGTCAGAATTCATTTAGTTAAGAATAGATTGGAATGACAGAGGCAACAGAAAATTCAGTTTAAATTAATCTCTATATGACCCTGTTTTCATCTAAACATGTATTTTAACCAGCCATTAATATTTACTTTATTTTAGCTTTTTTCTATTGTAACTGGGTAGGACAGGTAACTACATGTCTGGGGCATGATGCTCCAGTGCTAAACACAAAATTTGTTCTCTGTGCTACATTTCACTGACTGACTCTAGTCCAACATACCTATCTGGCCACACCCATGTGTACACACCAGCAAGATACTTACACTCCTCTTCTGACAATCATATTCTCAATATTCCCACTATGAAAATGAAGTCATATGGACAACATTCTTTTTCATACCAGGGCCAAGCAACGTGGAATGAATTGCCCATTAAAATTAAACAAAAAAACCCAGTGATCCCTTTCAAGAGTGTTCTTAAAACTCACCTTATTCAACTTCAAGAACAAACTTGAAGACCTAATAATGTTTTCTACCTTAAATATTTTCGGCATTTTTTGTAATGTTTTCTAATTTCATTGTGTTTGTGTTGTTGTTTGTTTTTTGTATCAATATCATTATATATGTTATAATATATTTGTTATAAAGTGCTTAGATCTTCTAAAGATTAGGCACTAAAAAATCCTCATTATTATTATTATTATTATTATAAATTGCCACACTGCAGACATCATACTGATATGACTCAAATTGTTAAAACTACGTTAAACATCCAAAAACACACACAAAAAACCCCACACATGCTGGTTAATTGTATCTATATTACTTGTAAATAAATTTTCACCCATTTAAACTGGGTTTCAACCTTTTTTTTTGTCAAATACTGCATAACTGTTTAACTTTATTCATATATTATTATTTTTCATGGATTTCATAGATACTATGGAACACACAAAATTAAGTGACTGCCATAATTAATGTGTCTGAGAGAGACATCCAGAAATTGTATACTTATATAAATTTATTTTTTGTTGTTGCAAAGTTTAAAAAACCTAATTCCCATGACATGGAAACAAATGACTTTGCAGTACATATGCTTACTGATTATTTTGCAGGAATATATTTGACTGGATCTGCTACATCTTCCTATTAACATCTTTGGCTACCCACATTGCGGACATTATTTCCCACTCAGATGCACTAGCCCGTGCCCACATTCGGATCATGGCAGTCAACATCATACTTCTTTGGGTCAGATTAATGAAAGCAGTTAGAGCATTTAAATTTCTTGGTATGAAAATTTAAATGGTGAATTATTTTCAGTTGCTGAAAATGTAAGGACCTGTTGCACCAAAGTTTTCAGAATTACTTACCCAAATCTTCAAATTTAAGCACCATATTTTACCCCATTACTGCCAAGAGCATACAGAAAAATAATTTTAGGATAAATTTTGAGGTTAATTAGCTTGTTATAAATACTCTACATTATCTGCTTTCTTGATTAGTAAAATTTAGAAACTAAACTACTATGACCCTGTGGTCTTAAAATGAGTGAAAAGAGTGAAAACCAAAATGTTTTGCAAAAAATTCAACATATATATTATTTGACCAGAATATAAAGTGAAAATGTAAAAAGTACTTACAGTATTGCAAATTAATCCCAAATAATCCTAGAGTTGTTAAAACAAGTTCTAATGAGTAAAGTTCTAAATAAACTTTAGTGGAATTCCTAATAATTTTTTATGCTGAAGGTAATCTGCTTGTAGTGGTTTGCCACCTCTAATGTACTAATGTACCAAATTCCTGAATTATAATAATGTGCCAATAGTCTTTTGTTGAATCACAGTACTATTATCCAAGGTTTACTTGTTTGAATTCACTATAAATCCCAGTTAATGTCCCTTCCCAAGAATATTATAGAGCATATTGTATTTCCAGAGAATAATAAATAATTTCACCAAATCAGAATATAACAATATAAATGATTACTGCCACGATGTTATCACAGGAATAACAAATGTTTCCAGTATTAAAGACTATATAAAAAAATTAAACACAAATGAATAACCCAGATGAGGTTCAAAAGTTTATTTCTAGAAACATTTATAGTTATAATTGCAAGGTTGTTACTAAAGTTAAAATAAAGAACATCATAAACATGATGACCTCCAATCAGATCAAGATACATTTTGATAATGATTCTGATATTAAACTCACACTCATAAAAAAAAAAATTATTAGCTATAAAATAAATCAATGATTTGGTCAGGTGGACAATGAATATACATTTTGGGACAAGGTCAGCTACAAAGTACAATTTTACATAACTCATAGCATATAATAAATAAAATAAGCCAAACCTACAATACAAATTAAATATACATAATAAAACATGATAAAGAAAAAAAATATACATACATTTTGTTTTGTTTATCAAATCAGATCCCTAAATTAGTTTTATGTAAGTACATCCAGGCTTGAGATTTTATTCATAAAATTAATATTGATAAGGAAATATATTTTACAAGCAGTGTTATTGGATATACATCGCTCCCTCGATAACTTGCGCCCTGATAACTCGCAAAGCCACTTATAATGCAGTGTCCAGCTTGGATCCCGTTTTTTTTAAAAAGAAATTTTCTTTTGAAAATGAAGAAAATCGTGATCAGAACTGGTGAATGAAACCTTGATATATTGCCTGTTTTATCTTAAAAAATGGCGGTTAGTGCCCGAAATGTTAGAATCAACATCGTGAAATTTTCAGGTTTAATAAGGAATCACATATCTTGTTAGATTCTATCGGAAAAAATATTTTCTAAGTTCACTGTAAATAATAATACTGTATATGTATACGGCGAAACAGTGATCAAAGAATAATAATAAATGATAACAGGTGGCAACACTGAATGAAATGAACACTAATTAAATATGTCTTGTCAGGGGAAATTAGTGTTTTAATCTTTTCATTGTGTTGCAGTGTAAGCAGTATAATTGTTGCATGTTCTCTTCTATTCAAACATGAAAAGAGTCAATTGACCATCACATCGATGCCTGTGAGCACATCTGTGAGAACCTTATTAAGTGACGGCTGCGTTTTGATCGACAACTTGGGGAAGTGTTTGTTGCATTGTAAAAATCAATTAAAATAGAACTGCTTTGTTTTATCATGTTAAGTTGGTCTTTTGTATCAAATAAGTAAAAGATGTACAATACAAAAGTTCAAAGGAATGCAAATCCTACATGCATAAACTCTTGTGGTCAATATCATGTCTCAACATCAATCAATTTAATTGGACCAATCGAACATGGTTTCAAATAGTATGTACTTATTGTCATTAAAGTATATATTAATCAGTAATTTATCCTAATCATTTGTAAATGTGATCATGGAAAGCAAGTAAATCAAGCGAAAGGTGTACTCGGTGAATGAAAAGCTTACTGTCATAGAGAGGGTTTGTAATGGTGAATCAAGATCAAAAGTTTGTAGTGAACTTAAACTTGCCGAGTCAACACTCAGAGGTTGGCTCAAGGATGAGCAGAAATTTCGGGATTATTTGTATGAAGTTGATTCTGATGATGGATTTAAACGGAAACGGGCACACACTGCAAACAACACAGAATTAGATGATGCTGTGTACACCTGGTTCACACAGCAATGTGAACAAGGTGTTCCGATTTCGGGAACAATTCTCAAGGCCCAGGCAGAGAAAATGGCCAAAACTATGGATACTGATTCAGATTTCATGGCAAGCCATGGATGGCTTTGGAGATTCCAGCGCAGACATGGAATAAAACAAAATTTTCGTTGTCGGGAGAGATACGCTCAGCAAATCAGGCGGCCTCATCTAGTTATCTCAACCAACTCCAAGAGATACTGACCCGTGATGGATATACAGACAACCAAGTTTATAATTGTGATGAGGCTGGTCTATGCTATCGGATGATGCCAGACAAAATTCTAGCTACCAGAGATGATACACACAAAAAGGAGGGTTTCAAGCTGAACAAAGAGTGATTAACACTTTTGTTTTGTGTTAACAAAACTGGCACACATAAAATGAAACCATTATGTGTTGGCAAATACAAGTCTCCCCATTGTTTTCATCACATGAATATGGACAGCCTTCCATTTGTATATAGAAATAGTGGAAATGCATGGATGACTGCAACAATAATTACGGAGTGGTTTTCTAAGATGTTTGTCCCCGCCATCAGAAACCACCTGCGATCCAGGGGCTTAGAGGAGAAAGCTCTACTGCTATTAGACAATTGCCCAGCACACACCCCTGCTGATTCACTACAAACAAGCAACGGAAAGATCCGAGTGGAATATCTCCCAAAAAAAAACAACATCATTAATCCAGCCACTAGACCAGGAAATTATAAGCACTTTTAAACAGAATTACCGTTGAATGTTAATACAGTCCATATTGGACAGTGGAGAAGGTGTTACAACCTTTCTTAAGAGTGTGAGTTTGCAGTAGACTGTTTTCATGGGTGGTCAAGATGGAGATTGATCACACCTAAGATAATAGAGGGGTGCTGGATGAAGGGTCTTGGAGCTGCCTTTGATATATAATATATGAAAACTATGAGATCCGCTGATTGGATTAAGGATGTATAGTGCATTGTGACTAATACTCCGCAAATCAGATCTGAGGATGATGTTAATAAGTTTGACATCTTTAACTAGAAAGTGGATGAGCATATTAGGTGATCAATGCTGGAAAGGAGACAAAAAGAAGAAGAAATGAAGTTTCAACTTGAAGAAGCTAAACAATCAAGGAAACAAAAAGAAAAAGAAATGAAGTCAAAACTTAAAGAGGTTGAATGAGCAAGAAAAGAAAAAGAAGATTTGATATCTGAAGATATTTGACAAAGAAGGTAGTTACATTCACCAAGTAAGAAAGAAGCTGAAGAAATAAATGAAAGTAGTCAGAGCAATTAGACCACTTGAGGAAGTGGTCTTATTACTCCATGTCCATTGGTCCAAGACATTTGTCATTTTAGCCATTGCAGCTGTAAGCATCTGTGTGTCCTCACCATACAGCAAGACTAGTAGAATGCATTATGATATGCAATTGGATCTTTGTAACAAGACTGATCTTTGAGCACCGGATTTACCTATGCATAGTTTTCATTTTGATGCTAATCTCATGTTTACTGCTGCTTGAGTTGTGGAGTGAGCAGCCAAGGTATCCCATCTCGTATATCATGCCTCTGTGCTGCTTTTGCTGACATAAAATGGTTTGTTGAAAGTCATTTGGATTTTCTTTGGGTCCTACTCTACTTAATCTTGAAGTCAAATATATTTTATTCTCCTCAAACGCTGTCCAGGCTGAGCAATAAGATCTGTAGTAACCCAGTAGAGTGATGTCATCAGCATAATCATGGCCTACACAGAAAGAGAAAAATTTGGTAGCCACACTTCACCAGTGTCTATCAGAAATCTTTCATGGTACTTTCCCATTTTTCAATTCTTCAGTTAATCAATCTGTTTGAGGATCAAGAGTTAGATTAGCAGCACCTTTAAGCTTCTGGGGTGGTGTGCCACCACTTGACCTGTTTGTGGAGAAAATATTTTGTATTCAACAATGGAGGTCATAATGCATGAGGTATATGAAACAGCCATGTTGAATACATCTGGGACTTTAAGCAGTCTCCAAAACAACACAAATTCTAGTATTGCATATGGTTGGACCAAAAGTGAGTTGAGTACCAAAATGACTGCAAGAATTCTCTTTGGGGAGAATTTGTGGCTCCTAGTTTAGATGACCAGACAGCTGATATAATTCATGGCTTTGAAATGATGGTCAGACAATCATGGGCAGTGATTACATCCTTGTAAAAGGCAAGTTAAAGTCTGTCTTAAACTGCTGGGACTTTGTACTCTTGAGGTGTGAATACAACTCTGACCATCAACCAAGGAATTTAGGGAATGTTTCTACAATGCAATGAGCAACATTACCAGACTACATCTATGTCTAGCAAAGAGTTTCAATAAGACTGGATTTCAAATAATACTCACATTGTGTTATGAAAGTGAGACCTGGTTGTCTCTATTAACTCTGGTTCTATATATCATACAGTGTGTATAAACATCCTTGTATCTTCAATGTTACATCCAGGCTACACAGCTTTGAGATTTCTCCATCACCACTCTGGCAGCAACTTAAATATAAGATTACAAATTTAAAAGGGGAGAAGTCATGTAAAAGAAACAAATTCCCATGTGTTTATATAATGGTGCAGGATAATTATCATAATTTGTTTATTAAGGGAAATATAGGACATGCTGGAGGGGGAGACAAAAGAAGACAATGTACCCAGAAATAGTAAGTTAGGAATTGTGGTGAGGACGAGTTTCTTCCCTTTCATGTAAATTCCTGGATGCAACACTATATCTTGATTTTAATACTTGCCTCCAGCTTGTGTTAAATTGGATTCTGTGTCTTTTATGTTGCATTTGTATTTTCTATGCAGACTAGGATGACAAGTTGGATTTTATATATTTTATGTTGTATTTTTTATGCAGACTGTAATGGAAAGTAGTATCAAGTTCAAGGTAGATGTTAACTTCCATAAAATCTTTAGTACCATTTCAGTATAGACAGAATAAAAAAGATAAAGCCTTTTTTTTTTTATAGGACCATTCATTGTAATAATGACCAAGATATTAGGAGATCTAGTCAAGATTGGATTCCTATACTTGGTGTTCTACTGTCCATATGGTGAGTAGCAAAGACGTTTTGCTGTAATACATGTAGTAAGATTTTCTGTGTCAGTATGTATGTGTGTCTGTGTATTGTTTAATTTAATATTGTTTGTTAGTTTTAAATTCTTTTTTTTTTCATTACATGCTATTGTAATGTAAAAATGTAAATGTATTATTTTGAGATGATGTTTTTTCAGAAAATTGGTTGGCCTGAATTAATGTTAAATGTAACAAGGTTAGTGCAACCTTGTAAATGGTTTTATTTTTTGGTTGAAATTATTGGTTGTTGTCAAGGTCAAGATGGCACTAGTGAATAAACAATTAAAAAACATTTTATTTTTATTTTTAAATTATTGGTTCTTATCAGGGTCATGTTAGGTGTACATGATATAAAGGATCATGTAACTCCTTTCCCCCATTCATGATTTTGCAATTTTGGAATTTTTTAAAACTGTGTATTAGAATACGATATAATCTTTGTTTTAGCATAATCTAGTTAGTTTGGGGCTTTTACAAATGACATTAAGTTATTTTCTTTTATTGTAGCCAGTTTCTGAATCCATGTTTCCTTCAGTTCAGTTGGATTTTTAGAGGATTAATTGTATCTCTGGAAATGATTGATGTGCTCATATAGAATTCTTGTACAAAGACAGTTTATGAAAACTTTATTAGGATTTCCAAGACTGGAGTGTTAAATATTGTGCTTCTGCAAGGAACTGTAGATAAACACAAAAAAGACTTCAGCATATGTCATTGTCTTCCATCTTGGATTTTCCAGCGGGACTCGAACATGAATCTATTCAAACATTTCATTGCTAAAACATTTATAATTTAATTTGTGGATTATTCTTGGATTTTTTAAAAATTTGATTCTTAAAACTGTAAGTTCCTTTTCCATTTTAAAAATTGTATTTCTTGGGAACAAACTTATTTGTTAAATTTTACAAATCTTGCTGTTTTCACTTTTTCTTTGGTACTGTTTATTAGAGCCTAAACACGTAAATATGTATGTATGTATGTATGTATGTATGTATGTATGTATGCGACTCAAGCCATTAGGGTCATTCACCACTGTCACCTAGCAGCAGTGGAGTCTGACAGCCCCCTGAGCGACTGAGCAGTGTTATGTGCTTAGGCTCGAATAAGCAGCAACACAGAAAGAGTGAAAACTAACAAGCTTGTATAAATTGAACAATGAATTTATTAAGTACAATTATTTTCATAAAAAAAATAAACTTACTGTTTTAGAGAATCAAATCCAACATTAATCCAATATAGAATTCACAAAAATAATCCACTAATAGAATTGTAAGAGTCCTGATAAATAAATGTTCTAATAGTTCCAGGTTCGAATCTTGACGATGTAATCCAAAATGGCTGACAATGTCACGTGATGCAGTTCTTGTTTAATTATCATCCAAATGAATTATGAGCACATGTTTTCTCCTCCAAATAGATAATAAATCCTCTTTCTTCAATGAATTGACACAAAGTCCAGAATAAAATAATTAATATTAACACTCAAACATGAATTACACAACTGTTAATTTTAAAGCCCAAAATTCTACTAATGTTAGCTTCCAAAACACAGCTATATATATGTAATTCCCTCGTAAACAAAAAGGAATCATGTGATTCTGGAAGGTCATAGAAAGAAGCTACCTTCACCAAGTCACGTACTGAAAGAATGAACCAGAAGAAAAATCAGCCACTAATTACTAAAAATAAAAAGTTGTCCTTGAAATTAACCAATAGTATTAAAGACCTGTTTATCAATCTAAAGCAAGGTCAGATAGAGGTAACTAAGCCAAGGTCATCCTGTTTACAACTAGAGTCTAGGTCAACCTGAATTTTCTAGAAAAAAATCTCCCAATTAATGAATAAATATTAAACCCTAAATGACAAATTTGGATTTAACAATAAAAAAAAAAAAAATTAAATCCAATAGCCGTAACAGCAGCCCTCTTAAGAAGTACACTGCTCACCTTCTTGGCTTTAGGAAGGGGCTAGAAAAGGTGCCCTAAACATTGCCTGCCCTAAACTTCCCTAGCCAGCTTACTGCAGCTGGTGGCTACCCTACTTCAGCAGTTAAAATACAAAGATGAAAATGAGGATTGTCCCTTTCAAACTTGGTGCATGGATTGATAACAATACTAGACAGAGATTACATGGAAAGACCCCAGAGGAGAACTGCCCAAATAGGAAAGGAAGTTGCCAGATACAGTATGGACATTGCTGCCTTGAGCAAGACCGGCTTGCAGGAGAAGGTGAACTGTGTGAAAATGGCTATCGATATACTTTCTTTTGGAGCAGCCGAGGAAGTGAAGAGCGCCGTGAGGCTTGAGTCTGCATTGTAGTGAAAACAGTAGTGATTGGCAAATTGGCTGGACTGCCCAAGGGAGTAAATGACAGTCTCATGACCATGAAACTCCCCCTCCAGTCTGGAAGAAAGCACCTTGCCATCATCACTTGCTTTGCTTCAACCTTGACCAACCCAGATGAAGTGAGGGTCAAGTTCTATGAGGATCTTCACTCCATCATTGCTGATGTAGCAATGGAGACTTCATTGCAAGAGTAGGCTGTGATCATGTTGCCTTGGATGGTGTGTTAGGAAAATATGGAGTGGATTACAGTAACAGCAATGGTAACCTTTTACTCCAGACTTGTGCCAAACATGAACTGCTGATCACCAATACAGTCCTCCATACCCAAAACAGGACATCATGGATGCACCATCAATCAAGACACTGGGATCTCATTGATTATGTCATTGTCAGAAAGAGGGACAGGCAGGATGTGCATGTGACCAAGTCTTTGTGTGGTACTGACTGCTGGACAGACCACCACCTCATCATCACCAAGCTCAACATCTGTATTCAGCCCAAAATTATGCCTGGAGGGAAAGAAGACTTCCCTAAATGACTAAATATCACCAAGCTGACACATACCAGTACCAAACAGTCTCTTGTAGATGCGCTAGAAGAACGTCTAAAATCCACCCTTCTGGACAATCTGAATGTCACGGCCGACTGGGCGGCAGTCAGAGAGCTGGTCTACAGCACAGCTTCAGAAATCCTAGAACCCTTGACCAGAAAGCACCAAGACTGGTTCGAGAACTGCTATGAGATGAAGCAGTTGCTGGATAAGAAACACCACCTTCACCAAACCTACTTCAACAACTCCAAGTCCACCTCCAGGAAAGATGCGTTCAACAAATATGCAGAACTGTACAGAAGAAACTATGTCAGATGTGAGACACATGGCTGAGCAACAAAGCTTATGAGATCAAGTGCTGTGCAGACAGGCATGACATGAAGAACTTCTACAATCCCTGAAAGAACTTGATGGACCTACATCCTCTGGATTATCCCACCTACTCAGCACAGACAGGAACACACTAATTACTGACAAAGAGAAGATTCATCAATGTTGGGCTGAACACTTTGACAGCATCCTGAATCACTCTTCATCCATCAACAATGAAGCCATCAGTTATCTCCCCCAGTTCCCATCAACGAAGCACTGAATGACCCCCAACCTTGCTTGAGACACAGAAGGCGATATGTCTGATCTCCAGTGGCAAAGCCCCTGGTTCAGACTCCATCCAAGCTGAAGTCTACAAGGGAGAGGGCACAGCCCTGATAGAAAGGCTCCACCAGCTGTTTTTACTGATGTGGCATCAAGAGACAATCCCCAGGAATTCAAAGACTCATAATCCACCTGTATAAGTGCAAAGGGAACCACCAGGACTGCAACAACCACAGGGCTATATCCTTGCTCTCAATTGCAGGAAAAAGGCTCGCCATAATCCTACTGAACTGCCTTACTACACACCCTGACCAGGGACTCCTGTCAGATAGCTAGTGTGGATTTTGAAAAGAACATGGGACCACTGACATGGTGTTTGCTGTCAGGCTGCTACAAGAGAAATGTCAAGATCAAACTGCCAACCTCTTCTACATCTATATCAACTTGACATAGGCCTTTGATACTGTCAGCAGAGAAGGCTTCTGAAAGGTAAGTGCCAAGTACAGATGCCTGAGAAAATTTATATCCATGGTGCAGCATTTCCATTACAGCATGCAGGCACAAGTCCATTACAATGGAGAGACATCTGAACCATTCCCAGTTACCAATGGTGACAAACAGGGTTGTGCTCTGTTACCAACACTATTCAGTCTATTGTTCTCCTCCATGGAGATGTTGGAGTTGGCAACCCCAGAAGGGTTCAAGCAAAAACCAAGGTTATGACAGACACCATCAAGGCATTCTTTTTTTATTTGACTGTGCCATAAAACACTGGCTCAGAAGCCAACCTACAATGTAGAGTTGACAAGTTCTCCATCTCCTGCACAAGCTTTGGTCTCACTATCAGTACCAAGAAGACTGAAGTCCTGCATCAGTCGGCCCCTGCATTAAATAGGTATGCCACACAAGATAAACAGTTGTACAGCATTAAATAGGTATGCCACATAAGATAAACAGTTGTACAGCATTAAGTAGGTATGCCACACAAGATAAACAGTTGTACAAGATTAAATAGGTATGTCACATAAAACAAAATATTGTACAGGATTATTTAGGTTAAACTTTTGTAAGGGAATATTTTGAAAATACTTGCAATCATCAGGATTCAACATTTTGTTAAAAATCTGTTTGGTTAGCTGGCAAACATTAGAAAACTGTATGATCTGATTACTGTTTAAAGTTTGCTGTAGTTCCATGGTTTTAAGTGGCAAACTAATGTATACCAAACTAAAATTATTTTTTATATGGTAAGCCTGGGTGGAGGTTGGGGAGTGGGGAGTGTTTTAAATTTGTAAAAACAGTATGGAGGCTGTGTTATATAAGACAGCGATTTCTTTTTAATTTAATTTGCCAAATTTGTTTTAAAATTTGGGGATATGTTGTCTTCAAGCGTGTGCTTTTCATTAGATAAATGTGATAAACTTAAGAACTGAAATCACAATTTTTTTAATTATTTTATAAACTGGATGCAGCATTGTACATGTACTTAAAAAGTACTTTGCCAGTCAGTTACTTTCTGCAATGTTACACAATGAATATTCATTGTTTTTGCATATTATACATTGTACCTCTTTCCAAAATTACTGTTATTTTTTTCACCTATAAAAGAATATTCAGATCTGTTTTCACATAGAGTGCTGAGAAATTGGGGTCTATACTATTAACTTGAAATATGTGTTCTGACAGAGGGGTGGGGGGTCTATACTGTTTGCTCTAAATATACATGTAAAATGAATAGACCTGATCTGCTAGCTGTGTAATTATACAATATGCAGATCTTGGTCTCTGTTGTTTGTAGCTTGATGTGGACTTTTGTCTTCATTTAAGGAAAATTATTCACATTTCTAAAAACTGTAAGAAATTGAATAGAAAATAAATAGATAAATCAAGATATTTCCAATTTGTATGGTATTTTTAAAATTAAGTTATATATATATATATATATATATATATATATATATATATATATATATATATATATATATATATATATTGTTACGTGCTTAGGCTCGAATAAACAGTAACATAGAAAGAGTGAAAATAACAAGCTTGTAAAACTTAATAAACAATTTATCGAGTACAAATATTTTTCAGAACAGAAAAATAAACTTACGGTTTTAAGAATCAATTCCAAAATTAATCCAAAATAATTCAAAATATCATCCACTAGAGAAATGGCAAAAGCCCTGGTAATAAAATGTCCAAATAGTTCAAAGTTCAAATTCCAGCGAAGTATCCAAGATGAAAGACGATGTCACTTGATTTAGTCAGTTCTTGTTAATAAAATCTCTATGAGCACAACTCTTTCCCAGATAAATAATAAAATAATTCCTCTTGATCCAAATGAATTGACACAATTTCCAGTACAAGGTAATTTATAATAACTCAAAAAGACACAACTTAATATTCTAACAGCCCAATTTTCTACTGAATAACTCGCTCCAAAACATAGTTTATATACCTGTTTTTACGTAAACAAGAAAGGGGTCACGACCTTCTAGAATCTCTCAGAACAATTTTACGTTCAAGAAATCAATCATGTAAATAGCGTATGACCCAACTAAATTAGAAAAATGTTTATACTTTACTCCATTTTGTCCTTGGAACCAACCAATCATTTTAAAAGCTCGTTTACAACTCTGAAACCAGATCAGAAATAAGGTCAACACCTGGTTTTTATTCTGTAAAGTAAAGGTCCCCCCCCCCCTTCAATGAATGAATCTTAAAACTTAAAATGGCAAATCTAAATCTAACAAACAAACAAAAATAGAAATAAATATAAATGACTAATATCAAATATACGTAACAATATATATACATACAGTCAGCTCCGCTTATATGCATGGCCTTGGGACCGATGCTATGATATGCAATTAGTCGGCTTATGCAGTTAGCCGGCGTTCATGTTATGGTATGTATCTGGTGCAGCATGCATACTGATACATGTACCCATTATTTCTCCGAAACAAACCCCCATTTGGCCTAGTTCATTTAAATGTGACGTGATTTGCTCTGGTATCGTATGCAGATCAGTTTTGTCAGTAGATCGAGGAGCTGACTTGTGGTCAGCGCTCCAGTCTTAATCTATCGAATTTAATGACCAGACTGGATCGGATTCTTAACGATCAACAAAGAGTGTTAAAGCTGTCGACCATGCTTGGTTAATTATTATGGTTGACTACTATCGCGCCTCCTGGTAATCAACAGAGAGTCAGAGAGCTAATGCCGTCTTGTTAATGGTTATCTACTATAGTGCCTACTGGTGACCAACGGAGATTTAATAGCTGTGATGTTGATATTAACAGACCTCATTAATCAACCTTGACTGCCAATGTTCGGAATTGGTTTGTTTTCATTTTGAAAGGAACAATTTTGAACAATGCAGTTATCTGAAGCAACTTGGCACATGATAATTCATGTTCGGACCAGAAAAATGTATGCAATAATGCAAATTATGCATATAGACAATATGCAATTATCCGAAATTGATATCCATTGAAAACAATGGTAACAAATCGGGGCTGGCACAAAGCTATGCAATAAGGTGGAATATGCAGTTATACGATATACATATATCTGTAGCCAACTGTGTGTGTGTGTGTGTGTGTGTGTGTGTGTGTGTGTGTGTGTGTGTGTGTGTGTGTGTGTGTGTGTGTGTGTGTGTGTGTATATATATTGCATAATTTCAAATATAAAGTTTAACATGCATGTTTGTACATTAAAACTTATTCACTGTGTGATTATCTGCTTGTATTTCCACAGCAATGGTAAAAAAAATCATGATAATGTGGAAAAATCCCTAGTATGTGATAAGCCTTGAGATGCATGGTACATGCAGAGATATATGGTACAACTATGCAACTTAATTACTTTGCAATTTCAAATTTGTTATTTTAGAGGGCTTCATTCTTTTTCAGTGTGTGCATTTTGGATGTTATTTGGTGGTACAAAATTCTCTGAAAGCCAAGCTGGAAATCCGAATCGTACAGAAGTGACAGTAGATGGCATGGGAACATTTAATGATGCCTTGTTTAGTATGTTCAGAATGACCCTTGTAGATAACTATGACTATGATGTACGTATCCTGTTCATTATTTGTAGCTGTATTTGTCAATTTTAGTCATTGATCCTTATACTAATATTCATTTGCTTTTACATGTTTTAGGTTGAGTTACATGCCACATATTTGACAAGAAAAAACAGGTATTTGATTTTTGGGGGTTCTTTTCTGTTAGCATTAATTTGTATTCATCCCAAATTAACATGCAGACAAACATAATAATAATAATAATAATAATAATGAGGACTCTGTATAGCACCCAATCTTTAGAAGCTCTAAGCACTTTACACCATTTATAATGATATGACTACACTAAAGATAAACAAATGACAAAAGCATTGAAATAGGAAAACATAAAAACATGCTGAAAACATATAAGATACAAAACATTATTTGGTCTCTAAGTTTGTCCCTGCAGTCGAAACAGGTGAGTCTTAAGAGCACTCTTAAAAGGGACCACTGTGTCTTTGTATCAATTTTCAATGGGCAATTCGTTCCACATCGCTGGGCCCTGGTGTGCAAACAAACGTTGTCCATATGACTTTGTTTTCACCTTGGGAACAATGAGTATACGATTATCTGAAGAACAGTGTAAGGATCTAGCTGGTGTATACACATGGGTGAGGCTGGATCATTATGTTGAACTGGAGTCTGTCATTGAAACATAGCACAGAGAACAAATTTTGTGTTTGATTCTGTATTGAATTGATAGCCAGTGTAGGGTACAGAGCAGTGGTGAGGTGTGCTCTGATTGAGGTACTCTAAAGATGATCCGAGCAGCTGTGTTTTGAACTTTTTATAGTTTCTGGAGTAAATATTGTGACGAATCAGACAGAATTTTTTTTTGAGTTACAATAGCCCAGTCTTGAAAGTACTAATGAACACACAAGTATTTTAGTGGCATCAACAGAAAGATATTTACGAATGGAACTGATGCGTCTCAGTTCAAGATATGTAGCTTTGCAGATGTTCATGACATGTTGGTGCAATGTGAGAGTACTGTCTAGAGTAACACCTAGGTTTCGTACTAACAGTGAGAATGGTGTTGCTGATATTTATTGTCTGAGGTAAAGGATGTGAATGAGAAAATCTTTGTGTTGTGATCAGAATGGCCTCAGTTTTATCATCATTCATCTGCAGCTTGTTACATGTCATCCATGATTTCACATCAGAAATGCACCTCTCTACTCCATGGATGGTAGCATCAACTTCAGTTGGGTGGCTAGACTCTTATATTTGGGTGTCATCAGCATACATTTGGTGAGACACTGTGATGATCTATAACACTTGAGAGCGGCTGAGTGTATAGAATGAAGAGAACAGGTCCAAGAACAGACCCCTTTGGACCACCACAACATAGATCAACTGGGCTGGAATGTATTCCATTTGCAGATACAATTTGTGTCCTGTTGATCAAGTAGGACTGTAGCCACTGTAAGGCTATATTCTGAATGCCAAATACATGCTGGAGATGGTGAAGTAATATATCATGGTCTTTTTTGTCAAATGCTGCAGACAAATCAAGGAGGGTGTCAGGACTGTAATCTTTCCACTATCCAAAGCAGAGAGAATGTCATTAATTACTTTCAGAAGAGTAGTTTCCGTACTGTGGCAAGGGTGATATGCAGACTATACATTGCTAAAAAGACTGTTTAAATTCAAATGAGATACAAGTTGGGTTAGAACAACCTTTTCTAAGATTTTTTATATGAATGGGAGATTAGAAACTGGGCAGGTCAACCAGAATGACATGTTAATTTGATCTTTAAATGAATCTAGGTCTAATATAGGGTCAGGTAGGTTAATCTGCATGTACATAAAAAATAAAACATGTACTTTTTGGAACATTTGGAGCAGTTGCTAAAATTATTTATAGATCTGAACTACAATAGCTGTCTAATCCTCAGTCTGACTTTTATTGTATTTATTAGCTAAGGTATGTACAAGTTATAGTTGCTACTTTACTGTTATGTTCAGCCTTAGTCTTCTATGTTAGAGCATTGTAGTGAATGTTCATCAGGTATAACTGACTAAGCTTGCTACCACTCTGTAAGCCATATTTTTTATCTGAATTTAATCAAACATGGAAATCGGGCCCATGTCATTAAATTCTCAGATGATTTCAGTAATGATAGAGGTGGAAGTAATTTTTAGGAAGTAATTTTATATCTGATTTGATGCTTCAGGTTATGACTAAGTGGTCACATTTAAACTTAAAGTCAAAGTCGGTGTATGAGTTGTTAACGGTTGCCTTATAAATACAGTAACCTTCAGAAAAATAATGTCACAACTATAAAATGACAGCACTTAGCAATTGTTAGTTACAAGTGCATGTGTATACTGAGTTTTACAATAAAATATTGGCAAGTGTAGTTAATTAACAATAAATCTCTTTTCAAATGCAAGCCTGTTGGTTCCTGTATTAAGTGACTCTTTTAACATGTGACTAGTCTGACTTATAGACTATAAGTGGCCAATGTAATTATGCCTTGGAATGTAAACCGTAGTTAATGATATGGTTGATGCTACCATCCATTTAATAATGCCTTGGAATGTAAACCGTAGTTAATGATATGGTGCTAAAGAAATGAAGAGATGCAGACAAAAAAGGAAACTTTGGCAACACTAAAATTACCATCAGTTGAGCTACTGTAAATGCAGATGTTATTTAGTAAACAATGTTAAATAAGGTGGGATATAAAAAGTGGGGAACAAACACTTGCTTGAGACTGTATATAATGAGATATGCACATAATAATGAGATGATCTTGCATCCGATTGGTTGAACTTGTTATCTCTCAAGATCTAGAGACCAAGCCTCTCATATTGGTAAATAGGTTATTATCATAAGGATGGGTTAAATTAATAGCAAGAGATTATGCCTACTAATTATGCTTTATATTTAGAAAGAATCTTTTCAGACTATAATACTATATGTGCAATTGGCATACTTTAATGGTTAGGAGATAGTTTACATGGAATTGTGTTTTACAATGCTATATAAGCCTGCTTACTAGTGATATGCACAACTGTTATGCTATTAAAATCAGTTGAGCAATATCAAGCCCATTTAGGTCTCTTGTTTTCTTCTAAAATATCAATGTCTTGTTTTTTGTCTAATAACATTAAAAGTTCATAATATGATTCAATTGAAAATTTCCTTTTGGGGGGTACTGTGATTTGCAGCTAAGACTTCATTAAAGAGTCATTATTATTATTTTATTAATGTTTTCTGTTTAGTAGAAACATTTATCATCAAAAGCATAATGGTATTGATTCCCTGTTTCTAAGCATTAATTTTATAAAATTAAGTTATTACTGAAATAACAATCTTCATTGAGATCTGCAGTAAGAACAGGATTCCAATAGGTTTTTAACTCTTCAGTTTGGTTTGGTATTGTATGGCTTAACACAAGTACGGTAGTTTATTCAGTGTTTAGGTACATGATGGTGGCTGATCCAGGTCGATCCAATGGTAGGGCTTTAACCACTATGCCTCTGTGGCTCCTTTTCATTTATTAGAAATTTGACTCTGTAAATTTTGTTAATGGAAATTTGTTCAGTTGTGAATTCGCACAGAAAAAACCATGAAGATAAATGTAAACAGAGTGTCAAGCTTAGGTTATACTTTCTAGAATATATACATTTGTTTTAAGTCATGCACGATTGAATGTAAATAACCATTTAGTTGCTTGAAATGTATCTCTGCTTTCCTTCCTTGCTTAATTTTGAAATGTATTCATTCAAAAAAATATAGTTTCTGCTACTTATATGTCTCAGCAATTTTTGAGAAGAGTTGTTAGACAAGATATTTTTAGCAAAGGTCAGATCATAGTATAATTTTTCATTGCCATTGTGCTGTAAATTAGAACTTTTTGAATTATTGATTGATGATGGCAAAACTTTATAAATGTATATATTGATATACAGTACAACAATAAATTGTGAATAACTGTTCTCTAATTAGTACTGTACATACATACATTTGAAGATAAAAGTAACGACCATAACCATCATTGTGACTTGTACAATATTTTGGTTACTGATAATTATTAGTCATTTCCTTCTTTTATGTTGATGGACTAAAAGTTGCAAACGGTTTTATAAAATGATACAATTCGGTAAAAATTTACATTTTGAAATGTTATATATACATCTTACTCTAATTTGTAATGTGTGCCCCTTAAAGTATTCCTAATATCACTTTCAGACAATGATGGAAGTAGATTACATAATGTCTAATATACTAATATGTCTTTCAGACAATGATGGAAGTAGATTACATAATGTCTAATATACTAATGTGTCTTAATATACTAATGTGTCTTTCAGACAATGATGGAAGTAGATTACATTATGTCTAATATCCTAATGTGTCTTTCAGACAATGATGGAAGTAGATTACATTATGTCTAATATCCTAATGTGTCTTTCAGACATTGGAGAAAGTAGATTACATTATGTCTAATATCCTAATGTGTCTTTCAGACAATGATGGAAGTAGATTACATTATGTCTAATATCCTAATGTGTCTTTCAGACAATGATGGAAGTAGATTACATTATGTCTAATATCCTAATGTGTCTTTCAGACAATGGAGGAAGTAGATTACATTATGTCTAATATCCTAATGTGTCTTTCAGACAATGGAGGAAGTAGATTACATTATGTCTAATATCCTAATGTGTCTTTCAGACAATGGAGAAAGTAGATTATATTATGTCTAATATCCTAATGTGTCTTTCAGACAATGGAGGAAGTACATTACATTATGTCTAATATCCTAATGTGTCTTTCAGACAATGGAGGAAGTACATTACATTATGTCTAATATCCTAATATGTCTTTCAGACAATGGAGGAAGTATATTACATTATGTATAATATCCTAATATCACTTTCAGACAATGAAGGCAGTGGATTACATTATGGCTAATATTCTTGTTGGCTCCTGGTTGTTTATTTCTGCAATTCTTGTGCTGAACCTATTCATTGCCCTCCTATCTGACACCTTCCAGAGGTTAGTGTAATCATTTTATGTTACTTTAATAAATTATAAATTAATAAGTTTATCATCTTTTCTTTCTAAAAAATTCTCATTTTTCTTTTAGTCTTAAGGTATTACTGTTCAGTCTCAGAGACATGGAGATTTAAGAATCATAGAAGATAGAAAAAGAAAAAAAAATGATTTTGATTGGACCATTCATACATTAAGGATTGAAAGCTAAAGGACTACAAAACAATTATGCTTGGACATGCAAGAATAAATTCATTCCACTACAGGATGAATAAAGTGAATCTCTTTAATATGCAGACATCATAGTACATTTATATGTACAGTGTTGGCGGTACAGACTAAAGTACTAAGTATGGTGTGCAAGAAATTGAACATGACAAAACAATTTTATTCAAGCACAGTTGTGTCAAGAATGCAACCATGGTCTGATGTGGATGTTAGACAACTGAATGAACTATTGAAGGATCACAGTTTATCTTTTTTAGAACACTATATCTACTGCTGCTCACAAAATGGTGGGCTTGAAGAGAACCTATTTTGCTGAAATGATCTGACTAGAAAGGAACTGTTTTCTTTTTGAATAAAAATGATATTTGTGTGAGCATTTTTAAATCAACTAAGAGCTGCTCACAATGTAGACTCTGTAAGAGGAAAACAGCCATATATATATATATATATATATATATATATATATATATATACATGGTGTATGCAGACTTGAAATGCCAATTAAATTTGATTTCATCAGGAAAGTATATCTTTTAAATGATTATGACATAATTAGTCTGAAGTTTAAACACTCACTTTTTTCATCTCAAATCATGATGGTACTTTACACCATGTCATTATTTTTTAATTTTTTAAAATCAATGTTCTACAAATATTTTAGAAATATCTCATTGTTCTTTACATCTCCATAAGCATCTGAATATTAATTTTTGGAACTTCTCATTTATGTAAATTTAACTTTTAGAGGGCTTATTACAGCATGAGAATGGTGTGTAATGGATAAGGTCTTTGCCTCTAGTGAATATTGGTCCTTGGAGTAAACTAGTTGCAGCTGAAACAAGTGCAACTAATTACTAAAAAATATGGTCACCATAGGACGTCTTAGAAAAGTGTAATTAAATTCTACATGCAGTTGAAAAGCAAAACAGCTTAAAATTTGCAGACTAAGGGGATTTTAAGTCCTTTGAAAGAAGAGTTACAGAATTGCAGTATACTTTAAATTTAATAGATAAGTGTGAATCATGAATGGATTGAATCAGCTGTCTTACAATTGCAATACAACTATGAGGCAAGTATTGAAAGGTAAGCACACGTTAGGAGCGTTACTGTTCATATAGTGATGCTGTAGGTATTTCTTGCATAGTTGTAACCCTTGTAACAGTTGTACAGTAGCACAAAAAAACAACAGATCAATTCATTTTGTAAAAATGATATAGAAACATTAATAGTTCATACAGTTAATAGGTATTAAAAAAAGAATTTGCAAACATCACAAATAGGTTATGTGAAAATTTGGATAACCCAGTCTTGATGTAATTGAGTTCCTGAAAATTATGGTCCTGTACAATATGTCATTCATAAGAGTGCTGTTTTGTAAATCATAATCATGATAGTATTTTACAACATGTCATTTATAAGAGAACTGTTTTGCTAATCATAATCATGATAGTACTTTATAATATGTCATTTACAAGAGAACTGTTTTGCTAATCATAATCATGATAGTACTTTACAATATGTCATTTACAAGAGAACTGTTTTGCTAATCATAATCATGATAGTACTTTACAACATGTCATTTATAAGAGAACTGTTTTGCTAATCATAATCATGATAGTACTTTACAACATGTCATTTATAAGAGAACTGTTTTTCTCTAGTCATAATCATGATAGTACTTTACAACATGTCATTTATAAGAGAACTGTTTTTCTCTAGTCATAATCATGATAGTACTTTACAACATGTCATTTATAAGAGAACTGTTTTGCTAATCATAATCATGGCAATTAATGTTGCCATTAAGTGTCTTTCATTAGATACTGTCAGACTATAATTCTACAAACTATCATTATTACCATCAACTGGCTTTCATTAGATACTGTCAGACTATAATTCTACAAGATATCATTATTAATGGGGTTTCATTAGATACTGTCAGACTATAATTCTACATACCATCAATATTCTCATCAAGGGGCTTTTATTAGATACTGTCAGACTATAATTCTACAAACTATCATTATTACCATCAACTGGCTTTCATTAGATACTGTCAGACTATAATTCTACAAGCTATCTTTATTAATGGGCTTTCATTAGATGCTGTCAGACTATAATTCTACAAGATATCATTATTACCATCAACTGGCTTTCATTAGATACTGTCAGACTATAATTCTACAAGCTATCATTATTAATGGGGTTTCATTAGATACTGTCAGACTATAATTCCACATACCATTAATGTCGCCATCAAGTTGCCTTTCATTACATACTGTCAGACTATAATTCTACATACCATCAATATTCTCATCAAGGGGCTTTTATTAGATACTGTCAGACTATAATTCTACAAACTATCATTATTACCATCAACTGGCTTTCATTAGATACTGTCAGACTATAATTCTACATACCATCAATATTCTCATCAAGGTGCTTTCATTAGATACTGTCAGACTATAATTCTACAAGCTATCATTATTAATGGGGTTTCATTAGATACTGTCAGACTATAATTCTACAAACTATCAATACTACCATCAACTGGCTTTCATTAGATACTGTCAGACTATAATTCTACAAACTATTATTATTACCATCAACTGGCTTTCATTAGATACTGTCAGACTATAATTCTACAAGCTATCATTATTAATGGGGTTTCATTACATACTGTCAGACTATAATTCCACATACCATTAATGTTGCCATTAAGTGTCTTTCATTAGATACTGTCAGACTATAATTCCACATACCATTAATGTTGCCATCAAGTTGCCTTTCATTACATACTGTCAGACTATAATTCTACATACCATCAATATTCTCATCAAGGGGCTTTCATTAGATACTGTCAGACTATAATTCTACAAACTATCAATATTACCATCAACTTGCTTTCATTAGATACTGTCAGACTATAATTCTACATACCATCAATATTGTCATCAAGGTGCTTTTATTAGATACTGTCAGACTATAATTCTACATACCATCAATATTCTCATCAGGGGGCTTTCATTAGATACTGTCAGACTATAATTCTACATACCATCAATATTCTCATCAAGGGGCTTTCATTAGATACTGTCAGACTATAATTCTACAAGCTATCAATATTACCATCAACTAGCTTTCATTAGATACTGTCAGACTATAATTCTACATACCATCAATATTCTCATCAAGGTGCTTTTATTAGATACTGTCAGACTATAATTCTATAAACTATCATTATTATCATCAACTGGCTTTCATTAGATACTGTCAGACTATAATTATACATACCATCAATATTGTCATCAAGGGGCTTCTATTAGATACTGTCAGACTATAATTCTACAAACTATCATTATTACCATCAACTGGTTTTTATCTGATAGTGATTTCATTTAGTAAAAATGCAGTTTTTGTCTCAGGAACTCAAATTATACTGAACTCAAATTGGGTATGTAATTGTTACCAATGTAGCATGCCAGATAGCAGCTTGACATGTTTTGTAGCTATCTCTGACTCATAAGTAACTGGCAAGCTTACAATTTTCATAGCTATCTCTGACTCATAATTAACTAGCAAGCTTACAGTTTTCATAGCCATCTCTGACTCATAATTAACTGGCAAGCTTACAGTTTTCGTAACTATCTCTGACTCATAAATAACTGGCAAGGTTACACTTTTCATAGCTATCTCTGACTCATAAGTAACTGGCAAGCTTACAGTTTTCATAGCCATCTCTGACTCATAATTAACTGGCAAGCTTACAGTTTTCGTAACTATCTCTGACTCATAAATAACTGGCAAGGTTACAATTTTCATAGCTGTCTCTGACTCATAAGTAACTGGCAAATTCATAGCTATCTCTGACTCATAAGTAACTGGCAAGCTTACAGTTTTCATAGCCATCTCTGACTCATAATTAACTGGCAAGCTTACAGTTTTCGTAACTATCTCTGACTCATAAATAACTGGCAAGCTTACAGGTAGGGGAAAATGAATAATGTGTAAGTTGTTTTGTGCCAGAATTGTTTGACATCATTCAGTCTTCAATTATACTGAAGTCTTTAATGATAGGTTAAAAGCAGTAAAAAAGTATTCCTAATGAATAAACTGTTGTATTGAAACTGTCAGAATATATTCATTTAAAAGTAAACTAAAAAGATAATTTTCTTTATTCAAGAGATCAATATAATTTGTCCAGAAGGCTGAATAATTGATAATTTAAATATAAGGTATATCTTACCTAAACATGATCATTTTTAAATTAGGAAGACATGATAGACAAAGTAAGGAGAAGGAAATGTGATGAACCATATTTCCAAATTTGAAATTATTAATGTTAAGCTTCAAATTTTAGATTTTGAAAGCATTTGGATAATTTAATTTTACATGTTCAAAACCCATTCTATATTGTTTAGTTTACAAACCTCCTAATTCAATAACTGACTCAGGATAGATAAATTTGAACAAGTAATGTATAAAGCTCTGTATATTCATCAGCATACTGAAGTTATTATTGCTGGTGACTGAAATACTTTCTTGCTGAAGACCATTCCTCATTTAACTGTATTATTTGGAAAATTATTTGTATTATTTCTTGTGCAACTCAAATCTGAGACTCTAATTGACTACACACTAGGTATACACTGGAAGACAGATAGTATTGGACCAGTGTTGTTGAAATATTAAGAAACTGTTATTGCCAAGACAATAATACATTTATATATTTCATGATTTGCATAACTCTGAAAAATCTTTGAATTGCAGGGGTCAGTTGAAATCTTGAATTTCAAACATGTTTGTTTAATCCTTGAAAAGTCTTAAATTTTGCTCAAAACTCCATAAATTTATCAGCAGGAATACAAATGACACAGGTAGTTATCAGATGGAGTGGTGTCCCCTTTCTGTAGTGGTACACTAATCATGTTGAAAATGGATTACTAATTTAGTATGGAATGTGACACAACATGGAGCAATCCATGATTACAGCTCAAAAAGTGGAAGCATGAAACAGTTTCTTTAATTAAAGCTAGTACGTCTAGTCCTTAAAATCTTTTGTAAGACCTTCAAAACTTCTTTGACAAATTATTCCTGAGCTGTATTTAGACAAACTAATTCCTTGTTTTTTTCAAAATAGGTTAGACAAAATGTTTACAGAAGTTTACAATTGCAATCCCCACCCCACAGCATTCCCCCAAAATAAAGCATCACAGATACTTTGCAACAGACATTTTGATTTGCCTTTTGAATCCAAGTTCAAGAAATGAGGCTGGATGCTATTTGACAAAAGAACTTGTCACATTAAAATAGTTTTAGCATACTGTATGAGACTCTAAATGGAACTGCATGACAGTATATACAAGACATTTGGCCAAATACAGACTAATTATGCACTATATTTTATAGAAGCTAAAAATCATTTGCAAAATCTAAATTTCAGCAGATTAAGAAGTGCTTTAAATTTTTGGGGATTCTTGTCAAGAAATGCTTGATTTTAGCATGAAACAATTAAGCTCTTTCAGAGCTTTTATAAGGGGCCCCGAGTGGCCGAGTGGTCTAAAGCACTTTCCGTTACGGATCACTGCCGTCTCACCTCTCTCTGCATGTGTTTGAGTCTAAGATTTGGCTAATGTAGTTATGGGTCGGTGGTTCTTTCCGAGGGGTTTCCCGGGTTCTTCCTCCACCAATAATACTGGCCGCCATGTGTAGCCTATCATGTGCTGAAAAATGGTGTTAAAACCCAATAAAAACAATAACATCAGAGCTTTTGATAATAAATGCTTTTTCAACATGCTAAGTGAGAAATAATTATTTCATTGTAACTAGTGTTAAATAGCTTTTTTTTGTATGTAAGTAATATGAAACTGTATGAGAAATGAAAATTATAGATCATTGTTGGGTAATCATTAATTCTTGCTTGTGAAAAATTGAAAATTAAATTTAAAATGAAAAACAACATAAAAGAAACTCTGAAAGAGTTGTACTTACTTTAAATGTACAAATATTTAAATCTGTTTTATAGCAAAATTTGTTTTTTAACATACTTTTTCTAAGTTTTCTCTTGTTTTTTGTTACTTCAGTTTTGAAACTTTATGATGATATACCACCAGAGAAAATCTTTTTGTGGAATTGCATTTTGTAAATATCGAACCTCGATTTTATGTATTTTATAATTTTTATCTTTATCTTTTATTTTATTTACCTTTTCAGAATTATAACATCATTGCCTATGTCTTTTTATTTGTATTTTTTCATATTTTTTAAATGTTTATTTGGAATGGCCTATTTTTGTTTTATGTACGGTATTTGCTTGTATATTTTTTCTTATGACAGATGAATATTCCATATAGCTTTTGCAGATTTGACCAACTGCATTTTTACTTTTTTTCAGAGTGTATGACAATGCAAAAAGCATTGCCTCCATGCAACGTGCTATCACTATTTTGGCATTCTGGGAAGGCATGAATCAGAATGCTCAGAAAAAGTTTCTGGATGGAATTAAAACAGAATGCTCTCCCTTGATTAAGTACTATGATGATGACATGACCCAAGATGATGATGAGAGTATCAAGAAGTTAACAATGCAAATCAAGGTTAATGTCAACAATTTTTCCAGGCTCTTGGGTTTTTATTACTTTTCTTAATTTATCAAATACCAATATCTTTTTTTCAGGCAGGGCTAAAAGTGGAAGATAAAGATACAAAAAAAATAATCTGTGGGGTTAGTCCCCTTTTTAAGAAATTGCAAGACAAAGCTATGCAGATGTTGATAGTGGAAGAAAGAATCAAATCAATATTAAAGTGTTTTTGCAAACAAGTTACTCAAACAATAAGGAATATAATGAAACTTGTGTGTAAGATTAATGTTTAGCATATAGGGAATAATTTGTTTTTCATCATGAGGTTGGAATAGGTAAGTTAAATGTCACCTCATAATTTCTACATAATTTTGATAGAATTAAATGCACTTTTGCTCTGAATTATGCTTTTGTCTTTGGAATGTTTCATGAGTGGACAATACCATTCTTTTAAAAGTATATGTATGCTTCTGTATTTCCTCTTTCTCAATCCTTTTCCTCTTTGTCTTAGCTCCTAGATCCTAAGTTTGAAGCATTTGAGATCCACATGTGTAAACTATTGTCTACACTTTCTAGTTGTAAAAACCCATGTAACTCCAAATGTCCCCTGGATCTAGCCATACTGTTTTGAGTAAATTAGTATCAATATGGAAAGTGCAGTTTATAATCACATCGTAAAAGTGTGTGTGTGTGTGTGTGTGTGTGTGTGTGTGTGTGTGTGTGTGTGTATGTGTGTGTGTCTGTGTGTGTGTGTGTCTGTGTGTGTGTGTGTGTGTGTGTGTGTGTGTGTGTGTGTGTGTGATGACAAGGTCATTTAACATGTGCAGATATCATTGGTTCCAGGGTTTATCCCTACCCCAATGGGATTGACTTCAGGGGCATACATTTAGAACTATTTAGAACTCCAATTTGTAGCTACAAGTTTCCATTGTTACATCATGGATGTTGAATTCCGTGATTGCTTGAGATGTTATGTACTGAACTGCGATGCAGTGAGAATGATTGAAAGTTCATTGAATGCATGTCTGTGCAACTGAATAAAGTTTTTATATATTTTAGTACTATTTGTTCAACCCAATTTGTCATACATTTAAATGTTAAAATTGGGTTCATTGGTTTATTTTTGGTTGTGCAGTGTCTAAAGCAGTACTGTATTATATCCAGAATCAAATTATAATGACAGCTGTTATAACTTGTTATATGTACATTAACTTTGCATGAATAAAAGAATGTCTTATTGCTTTCACTGAGATTTTTGTCGGACTTTTCAGGACGATGTTGATGAATTGAAAACTAATTGGCAGGATAAATTTGGCAAAGATAAAGATATGGGTGAATTAAAGGTGAGTTGGTTTGCAAATAAAATAAATTTCATCAAGTCTTTGCTGCATAAGTTTAATAGGCCCAACCTTCATAAAACATTTTGACCAAGCATATACTTAGTGAAATTTACCCAGGCATAAATCCAACAACTAGTATTTGTGTCAGTTTCATGTTGATAAGTAAAGTCATCTGAAAAAAAACCCAGTATAGTTTTCATAGCATACTGATACCATCTGACAACAAAGAAAATTGCATAGTACACTAGTATCATGTAACAACAGGAAAAAAATCTCATTACAGATCATCGAACAAAAAAGAAAATCTCATAGCTCACTGGCATGGTCTAACAACAGAGTACAGAAAACTTAAATGCCCTACCAGATAAAGAAAGTTCTCCATGTATTAAAGTGTCTAGAATTCATGGTAATGTTAAAGGAGTTGCATAAAGTTAAAATTGTATAGTGGGTCTGAATATCAAGAAAGGAAATGGCCCATATAAGATGCCCATTTTACTGATAAAAGAAACAGAGATATCATAACCCTAGTTTTGACATCACTTTAACAGCAAGTATTAGACACATCAAAACTAGCATTACAAAAGACATGAATAATGGAACACAAATAGATATGGCCATTTTGGAATTTTCCAAAGCTTTCAACAAGGTATATTTAACTGCAGACTCTCAATTCTGTTTTGACACTTTGGAATTCAGGTTGATGCGTTGAGGTGGATTAATGATGTAGTGCCAACCAGGTTGACATGAAATTAAAGACTAAATCTATTACATCAGGAATCCAGCAGGGAACTCTCATGGTTCTGACAGTTCCTCCTCTGTTAACCTGATATAATTGTCATTTTGCCCTTTTGCTGATGACTGTGTTCTTTAAAGACCTATTACCAATTTAGAAATTGTACATTACCATCCATATCATTATTTAGATCAGGCTAGTGAAAACATGAAGTACATCTGGCATAGTAACAACATTACCATCCATATCATTGTTTAGATCAGGCTAGTGAAAACATGAAGTACATCTGGCATAGTAACAACATTACCATCAAGCATACTAGGCTTTCTTAAAAGAAACTTGAAACACGGTTCACTCTGTATACAAGTATCAGCATTGCATGGAACATGCTTCCACCATTTAGAATCCACAGCGTCTTATTAAACTGATTGATTGAATTCAGAGAAATCCACCATTTAGAACCCACAACATATTAAACAGATTGATTGAATTGAGAAAAATCCAGCATTTAGAACCCACAACAGACCCTGAATAAAGATTGATTGAATTCAGAGAAATCCAACATGCTTTTGACTACAACATATTTAACTACCAAAACTTTGAAAGTATCACCACCATGATCAATCAATTGCCATGACATTCTCTAGAACTATGAAGAATAACAACAGATGTTGTCACACTTCTCTGCAAGGTTATGAAAGACTAAATCACTCTGGCCATATGCTATTGTTTGCCAACATTACCATGATCAATGAGATACATTCACTTCATGAAAGTTAACAAGCATCAGTGTAATATCAATAGAGACACTCATTCTTTCCTTTCCACAGGCAGCAACTTTATAATCAGCTACCTGAAGCAGCAATGACAGCCCCGATCTCAGTTTATCTGGATACCTTTAAGTCAGCAATGACAGCCCTGATCTCAGTTTATCTGGATACCTTTAAGTCAGCAATGACAGCCCTGATCTCAGTTTATCTGGATACCTTTAAGTCAGCAATGACAGCCCTGATCTCAGTTTATCTGGATACCTTTAAGTCAGCAATGACAGCCCCAATCTCAGTTTATCTGGATACCTTTAAGTCAGCAATGACAGCCCCAATCTCAGTTTATCTGGATACCTTTAAGTCAGCAATGACAGCCCTGATCTCAGTTTATCTGGATACCTTTAAGTCAGCAATCCAGCACTACAACTGCAACTTGCAATGAACTGTGAGAATACTTGTACAATGTATATACATGTTTGGTTCTTAACTGCACCGTGGAAACATTTATATTCTACACCCTGCACTGATTTCTCATGATGTCTGCTTATCAGCTTTGGCCAGATACCTAAATTGAAGATGAAGTTGAACATGTGAATAAGCTATTTTTAGCACAATGACTCATTCCAGAGCTGGAAATTTTACCTAATCTTCTATTTATTTTTTATTGATACCTTAATAGTTATTAACTAAACTTGTTCAAGGAATGACATATTTTCATCAATAACTGTTTGAACTGTAAAATTAAATTTAGAAAACAAATTTAATTTCACAACAATGGGATGGATCAAATGTTTACAGATGATTGACATGCTGTTACATTGAAGAGATGAGTGTTGCAAGATTGAACTGCAAAGTTACTTTCTAATTCTATAATTAAGTTAATAATTTACATCATATTTTCTTCTAGATTTATTTTGTCATCCCTATAGATGATATTCATTGATGTATAATCTTTTTTTTGGAAATACAGTGTATCTTAATTGGGTTTCATATGAAAGGGGGCGCTGGATGATGGAATGGTCTAAGGCATTTGTCATTGACAATTACACTGACATCTCACCACTATTTGTATCAGTCTCAAGCTCGGACAACATTGGTATGTTTGATAGCTTGCTTTATACATATAAATTATTTACAATATTATATAACTATAATTCTGCTCTAGGGTCACCATGGCAGTGATGATGACAGTGATAGTCAAGGAGGGGGAGGAGGTGATAACCATGGTAAAAAAGCTGTTACAATAAAAACATTTGAGAAAGAGGTGGACCATTTGAAGGACAGCATGAAAGAGCTGAAGAAGATGCAAGATGATATTAAATACCTCCTTACAGACTTGGTTTTTAGACTTGAGAGAGGAAATGGTGTCTCTTACTATGGTATGTATTCTCCAGATGTTCAGATCACCCCAGGTAAGCTAGATACATGTATGTAGAAAGTTGTGTACTAGGGATGAGTAAGATGAATTATCCATTATCCCAAGACCTGGGGTCAATTTTCTGCACAGTTGGGTGGCAGTCATGTAAAGCCACTCCCCCCCCCCCCACAGTATGTTTCTGCTGTGCTATCTCAGCCCTCTTTAACATGGAAGAACCCCAGAATAGTTTAAAAAACATGGAGAACATCAGGGACAGCCCTCTTTTCTCATGACGGCCCTTGTGACTTATTGTGTTAGAAAACAGACTTACCTGTCTTTTAGTTAATATTATCATTTAACAAAGTATGTACCCAAAGTAAAAATGAAGGGAACTAATGATTCTCCATTGTCAATAATTGGGAGACAGTTTGATGTAAAAAAAATCTTGTCTTGGGACTTGCTGGAAGATTTACCTGCATATGGTATGCAAAGGGAGTATTACTCCCATCTGTGCCAATTTTGTGCACCCAGTTTGAAACTCCACCTATATGGCTGCCATTGAAAATGCTAAAGAAACACTCTTTGTCTGAGGTCATCTTTAGAATCATCCATTGCAAATGATTTATTTAAGTTGTATATCCTTGCATGCACAATCTTTATCTGCACACATTGGAAGATGCCATGTTAATACATTGTTTAAATCCATTGGAATACCTTTGGTTGTGATGGGAAAGGTACATAGTTGATTCATTTTCCTTTTACTTGGTTGTGGTATAAAACCAGCTTTCCCAAGAAATAAAAGTACCCAAGAAAAACTAAAAATCAGGTTAATGAATTATGAACCACAAGGGAAATTGATAGGTTAGCCGAGATTGAACCACAAGACACCACTAGATTTGACTTTGATATATGACCAGGTGACAAAAACATTTCCTGATTACAGATTTATAAAAATGGGCAAAAATGAGTTTGCTTAAGATGGCACTGTTTGTGTTGTTTTTTCTCAACATTTAGGATAGATGGTGATGGTATTTTCTGTTCTTAATAATCTTGTGGATGACAGCAAGTACTTATTCAGAATAAAATATATTGTTAGCAAAGATAGTCAGCCTGGATTATTCATGATATACTTGACCTGTTAAAGAATCACAGTGACATAACACTATCATCAGCGTGGACAAAAATTTTAAACCAGGAATGTTTACCAGAATAGACAAACCATATTACCATAAAGTGCATCCTGTATCTGCAGTGGTTTATGCACTGTACTGTTTAAATGATCCTGATATTGCCCTTATACTTGGTGTACACCAATGCCATGGCCATAGGCACATTAAATTATGTGGCCCAGCTGGTCAGAGAATATTTTATTAACTTGAGATGAGGAAACAGGCTTACAGAATCACGAATTTCAAGAAAATAGCAAAATGGGAAAACTCTCTTATCAGTGAAGCTAAAGTAAAAGATGTAGCAGTGTTGGGTAAAACATTGAAGTATCCAAACATGGTAAAAATAATAACCAATGAGATTTTATATCATTCTGGCAAATACTATAGTAAGGGCCAATAGACCATATTATTTATACACCTGAACTGAATCAATAACAGTTTCCATGAGAAAGAATAGGTATATTTTATAACGGCGATATTTTTGAGGATACTTATAATATTAATGCATGTTACCCTATATCTGTCTGGCTTTTTCACAGTGATGACAAAGATTTATCTGTGACAGAAAAATCTGCCACAGATGAATCAACATTTGATCAGTTTGTGCTACCGTCTGGTCTACTTTATCGGAAAGAACTTCTACAACATAGGATGAAAAAGACTGTGGTAAAATATGATGATGATGAATTACTCAATAACTCTTTTGCAATGTCATCTGTTGTAGTGCATATAGCACAGCAACAAATTTCATGACGTCCAATTCCAAATTTAATTTCTCGATGATATGATGCAATCTTGTGTTGAGTTTGGACATCGTGGTCCTGCAATACAAAATATAATTCCACCAATAAGATCTCAATTGACAAGGTGATATTTTATCTGGCTAGTTTTCTTGGATACGGCAAATGTCAACCATATTTGGAGCGATTTGGTCATCCAACAAATGAAATTAGCAGAGTAGCAATAAACAGCAGACTACCTCTCGACTATGATAAAAACAGAGATTGAATCATTCGAGTTCTCAGCAAGTACTCATCCTGTTATACCCATCTGGTTTAGTCATCATTTTAATAAGCCGGATATCAGTGTTAATCAGAGTGGCTAGGCAATAGTGCTATTACAATATTTGTTAGTGGTATTTTAACATCGCTGAATGTAACTTCTGCAATAATATCATTCAGGACACAAACACCTGTCTGGCTTTCTCGGAATCGTAAAGATATTTGCAGAAAAATTATCTCTAAATGTACATTTTCTGCATGATCTGATAATAAAGGCTGCTGCACAAGAATAATCAAAGACCCATCAAAACATGATTTTGTGGTCAAAGATACAATAGTGAGGGAACTGTTGATGCCGTGGAAAAATGCAATCACATGAGTTGGAATAAATATTGGCATGATAGTCAGATACCAATGTGGTCTTCAGTTTCTGGTTCCTAAAGGGAGGAAGAACTTAATTGAATTTCACCCAGTTAATTGGTGTAACAGCACTAATTTCTGTGTCTAAATTCTCATTAGGAAAGAGTTGTGTATGACCCTGTTAAATGAACAGGAAACCCATTAGAAGTTAGCAAAGACAGGTTACTGGGTGTTACTTGTTTGCAAAATATTTTGATTGTTTCAATGATAATTTGTTTCAGAATATATTTGTGCAGCTAAGAGATGAAAAATAATTTCTGTCCATTCTTTATAGTTAGGCCCCTGAATAAGTAAAGTGTTTGTTTAACTATAAAGTGTCACTGTAATTTTGTAAGACTGCAGATTTTCTTGTGACTTTTGAATTTTAACAATCATCTAGGCATGCTATCAATTCATTGACCATATCTTGAAGTCAGCTTGTTCTGCCATTCTGATATAAGCTTTACAAACATTTATCAAATTTGTGTTGTACTTCCATCTAATTATCTTCATCATTATCTGACTGTTGTTTTGTGGGAGTAGTGTAAATTCACTTTTAGAGAATCCCAAGAAGCTGCTGTCTTTTAGTGAGTTATCTTGAATCAAACATTAGATTAATATAGTCCTACATGTCCTATTTCATTTAATTTTTCATGCACTAAGAAAATAGTTATTAATTTCAGAGTACGAAAATTTATATGTAAAATAAATAATTATCATTTTGTGATACTGTGTGAAAAATTAAGGGATTGTACTAAAACAAGGTCTAAGGAACACATGATACTCATAAACCTAATGTACAAAATAAATGTACAACATTTGTCTCTGCTTTCAACTTAAAAATCTGATTACAATTTTTTATAAAGTACTCAAAAAACTTTTGTTGTTATTAGTGAATGAGAGTGAAAGACAGACAGAGAGATAGAGCTGAAATGATAAAGTCACAGTGTTCAAGCTCAACTGCATTTAGAGCATACTATGCAGTTGTGTTATGCTGGCAAAATGATTATGATGGTCAGTTCTAGTTATTCATAAATTTGTATGCAATGATATGAGCCCACGTTGTCCAGTAATTAAGTGCAGCTTGTAATCTTACAGCAACAGTGACATCATTATAAAATTGCTATAAGCAATAAATGAAATTGAAAAAATTGCTTTTAATTACTGCATGTGTGTGTACAAGAGAGATGAAACAATATTGTGTCAGTGTGCAAGACTGTATTTATTCAAGGCGGTTTTTGTTTGTAGCTTTTGGAAAGAGAGAAAAGAAGCTACAGGTCAGTTTTAATCTGTATTTTCAGTTACCTGATGATTATGAAATTCATCACATACTAGGACACTTCTATATTCCATTTTCAAGTAACAACTCAAAGTCATTGCTTCATTCTTGTTTTAATTACGATATACATTGTCACAACAACCACATCGTTATGCAGTGTTATTTACACACTAATTAATAGGTTATTCGAGTTGAAACCAAATAGAGGACAAGATTTAGCAGAAGAGATTAAATCATTGAGGCTACCCATAGGGTAAAGAGGATATCTCTAGGGATATGAAAATCTGTCAGTGTGCTATCAAGGCCATTGCCCCTAAAGATGTAAGGACAAGAGATCATACACATTTGCTTGTTCATTGTACTCGCCAATAAAGATGATAGTAGAGAGGTATATCGCAGAATAGATTTGCAATAAAATGTTAATTATAAGTTCTTAGCAGATAGTATATGTATGAACTGATGTTTAGTTACGGTGATGGACTTAATAAAGAGAACTAATTAACGATAATATTTAAGGATATGTTCTGTAAAGGCTTTTGTCAAATTGTTAAAAAGAAACTTAAGTAGATATTGTAAATGTCAATAAGAGTTTATGCATCAATTATTGTAAAGAAGACAAATGAGGGTGGATGGATGAAAGAGTAGATTAACAGAAGAATTTCTAATTATTAAATATGTCATTAAAAAGGTAATTAAAGAATTAAATGTTCATTGATCACTCTGCTTGTCATTGTTGGATGTATATATATCTTACATGGCTATTTGTTCAAAGCTGGTCGAAATGTAAACTTCTCGTCTTGCTTTAAATTAAGAAAATGTCAAAATATGTATTTAAAAAGTTGTTGTTGTAGGGTTGAATGCCATTTTTCAGCACACGATGGGCTATACATGGTGGCTAGTATTAATGATGGAGGAAGAACCCAGGAAAACCCCCAGAAAGAACCACCGACCCACAAGAACCTACTGGCAAGCTTTCTCACATATCCACATTGGCCAAAGATGAGATTCGAACACACGCAGACAGAGGTGAGATGGCAGTGATCCATAATGGAGAACGCTTTAGACCACTTGGCCACTCAGGGCCCCTTGATTAAAAAGTAATAAAAGAATTAAATGATTTATAAAATGTTATTTATTTGGTTTCTTAATCTCCTGTTTCATTATTCTTTGTCTCATTAAAATTTTATTAGAAGTTATCATTATATTGTGAGAAGTATCAATTAAGGTAACAAAAAAACATTTTTCATTTGGGATTTTTTTTTATAAATATGGCTTAGAAAAATATATCGGTAATTTGACGTATCTTTATCATCATTGGTATTCTTAAAAGTCATTTGAAACTTCTCTATTTGATTCAAGTTGAAAACCCATAAATAAGTGGTTAAAATATGTATACATGAAAGATAAGATATGCTTAAGAACTTACCAAAAGTCATTCTCTATATAATAATAATAATAATAATAATAATAATAATAATAATAATAATAATAATAATAATGAGGACTTTGTATAGCGCCTAATCTTTCGAAGCTCTAAGCGCTTTACACCATTAATAATGATATGACTGCACTACATAACAACAAATGACAAAAACAATGAAATTGGAAAACATAAAAACATGCTGAAAACATATAAGATACAAAACATGATTAGCTCGCTAAGTTTGTCCTTGCAGTTGAAACAGGTGAGTCTTAAGAGCACTCTTAAAAGGGACCACTGTGTCTTTGTGTCTAATTTCAATGGGCAATTCGTTCCACGTCACCGGCCCCTGGTGTGCAAACGAATGTTGTCTACATGACTTTGTTTTCACCTTGGGAACAATGAGTATACAATTATCAGAAGAAGAGCATAAGGATCTAGCTGGTGTATACACATGGGTGAGGCTGGATAGGTATGTTGGACTGGAGTCTATCATTGAAACATAGTACAGAGAACAAATTTTGTGTTTGATTCTGTATCGAATTGATAGCCAATGATGCGTACAGAGCAGTGGTGAGGTGTGCTCTGATCGAGGTACTCAAAAGATGATCTGTACAGCTGTGTTTTAAACTTTTTGAAGTTTCTGGAGTAAATATTGTGATGAACCAGACAAAATTGAGTTACAATAGTCCAGTCTTGAAAGTACTTATGAACACACAAGTGTTTTAGTGGCATCAACCAAAAGATATTTACAAATGGAACTGATGCGTCTCAATTCAAGATATGCAGCCTTGCATATATTCATGACATGTTGGTGCAATGTGAGAGTACTGTCTAGAGTAACGCCTAGGTTCTGTACTGACTGTGAGAATGTAATGTTGGTGTTGCTGATATTTATTGTCTGAGGTAAAGGATGTGAATGAGAAAGTCTTTTTGTTGTGATCAGAATAGCCTCAGTTTTATCATCATTCATCTGCAGCTTGTTACATGTCATCCATGATTTCACATCAGAAATGCACTTCTCTACTCCATGGATGGTAGCATCAACTTCAGTTGGGTGGCTAGACTTGTATATTTGGGTGTCATCAGCATACAATTGGTGCGACACTGGGTGATGATCTATGACACTTGAGAGTGGCTGAGTATACAGAATGAAGATAACAGGTCCAAAGACAGATCCCATCAATTGGGCTGGAGTGTATTTCATTTGCAGATATAATTTGTGTCCTGTTGACTAAGTAGGACTTGAACCACTGTAAGGCTATATTCTGAATGCCAAATACATGCTGGAGACGGTGAAGTAATATATCATGGTCTTTTGTGTCAAATGCAGCAGCAGAGAGGGTGAACAGACCAACTTTTCTAGGCGTCAATTTAGTAAACTAAGGCTTCCTTGAAAATACTTTTTCAGGCGTCAATTTAGTAAACTGAGGCTTCCTTGAAAATACTTAATTAATTTTTAATAATAATTTGAGCAAAGAATGAAAAAAAAAAGACGCCATTTAGTTGACGTTCACCTCCTCGGCTGCTATGAAAATCTTCGATTTTTACTAACAATTTTTTTACTTCAAAATCCTTTTAGGATGAAAGTCTTTAAGACTTTACAAACAAACTAATTTGTAAAACCTCACCTCGTAAATCAATCAGATTATTAGATTGGTCAGTGAGTTTGAAATTAATTCTCGTTAACAAATTATTATGACATCGCATATAGACTAGATTAGTTGGGTCTTCAATAATTAGAAATCCTGGAGGAGCTGTTGGTGCAAAAGAGTATAAAATATACCCCTGCTGAGCTTGATTTGATTTCTCAAGATCTATTTGATAGCTTCCTTCGATAACATCACATACTAAATTGAGCGCAATCACCGTTGAAATATTCACATTGTTCGGAGCAATATGTCTACCGCCGCCTTCTGGATCATTATTAAATTTCAGAATATTTGCTGTAGGATTCTTCGATTTTTTCCAATTATCGTGGATTCTTTTGAACCCAATATCAATAGCATCGTCAAGTTGTTTCTTTAGTTTATCCGGGTTATATCCAGGGATTTTAAAATCTTTAATCTCCGTTTTATTAATATTGTATAAATCCGCAAACTTATCATGTAATATCTCTTCATTTAATACTTCTTGAATAATTATCGAGTGAAATATTTTCATATCATAGATGATTTTATTACCCGTTTCTACGATGCTGATAAACTCGTCTTTAGTGAGAGAGCCGGATTTAAGAGATATTAGCAGTAGTGAAAAATCATTATTCATTGCTGTGAAATTTCCGTTGATGAGAGGAACATAAATTGATTCAAAAATATTTTTATTTAAGAACTTACCAGGAGTATAATCTTGATAACTCTTGACTTCATTGACGGGTTTTATTTTGTTGGTGATATAATCGGATTTTTTAGGTTCGGGTGGAAAATCCTTCGAATTTTCTCGCGAGTTATCCGGTGGTAATTCAGGCCATCCTAACACTGATCTTATAGAACTCTGATAAATATCTACAACATATCCAGGGGAATTAATCTCGATAGCAGATGATAACGTCGGCTCGTGAACCGTTATAGCGATTTTTGATTCTTTTCCAGTGAGAGATTTTATTCTGCGTTGAAATTCAGCGTTGATCTGTTCGATTTGGTATGACCCAGTTGGTAACGAGACAACGTTCCAGTCTGGGGTTCCATCTTCACGATTTTTCCACGCGAATACCAAGGAATTATTTGGTTGTTGACCACCAAATGCTACCGATCTAATATTAGGCCAGCTATGATACACTCGTAGTTTTGCTAGTGCGATCTCGCTCACGGGAACGGGAATCGGGAAATTCACACTGAATTCAGGACGCGTTGAGGTTACTGATATCGTGCTTGTTTTCACCGGTGTTGTATTCTCTACTATTTGTTGAAGTAGTTCTTGCGACGACATTATTATTATTATTCTGCTCTAATTTCAGCATTGTTGTTTTATACAATTCCGCCATCGTTGAGAATTCGCTATCTGATATTGTTGTGTCGTCGAGTGATGATGATATTAACGAGGATAATTGCGAGTAACCGGCGGATGCAATATGAAATTTTATTATATAATTATGTAGTTTACTCTGGCTACACGATGATAGTTTTTTTGTGATCCCGGTTAATATCCCGGCGATTGTAGCTATCGAAGAAATAACTATTGGTACTACAACCGGAGCAATCATTGTAACCGAAGACAGTATTATCCCAGCAGTAGTGATTATTCCCGACACTGAATACACAGTGACATCAACTGCGGTTATTCTTCGTTGGTATTTTTTTATTTTTATTTGATACTCCTCACAGAGAGAATTGAGTTTAGTTTGAAATTCTCTGACTTGATCATAGCGATACTGATTCGATGATGGAGTCATTTTATTTTAAAAGCGCTAGCATTTTCAATTCAAAATTCTAAAGAATTTTTAAATCAATTTAATTGTTTACTTAAATCCACTACGAATTCTACGTACCACGTTACTGAAACCCTGGCTAGATTTCTATCTGTAGTCGTTATCGTGAATTGTTCAGTTGTATCCTTGTCGATGATCGTTGATATCGTATTATTGACTCCAGATGAACTACTTGATGATATATTGAATTGAGTCGGTGATACTATTGTTAATCGATAAATACCCTTGACTGCTGCGGTTATGTTTAAAATGTTATTTGTGGGAGTCCACATAAATGAACCGTGTTGAATCGTGTATACTACGTTGTTGACGATAGATTTATCATGAGGAATTTTTGTTTTTTCAACAATACTTATCATCCTCGTTGCATCATCCTTTATTGCGTTGTTGAATGTTTTAAGCTCATCGATGGATTTTTTAATATTAGGAAGAGTTATTTCAACTTTATCAAACGGGGTTACAATAAATTTATCAACGATGTTTTTACGAAACATTGAAAATTGTCTCACGTGTTTTTCATATTCGGATTGAAGAGTTGTTAGTTCCACCATAGAATCTTTTATCGTGCTGAGTGGTGGTGTGGCTACTGGTGGATTTCCAAAAAATTCTAATATGGGTTTATCAATTTGGTCAATTGTATTTTTTTGTGTTTCACTAAACAGATTAAATTCATCTATATGTTTATTATATTTATTATTAAGTGATTTCAATGAATCCACTGTGTTATCATATGTTGCTAATTTATCCGTAATTGTTGAAATAATTACACCTGGTTTGAGTTTTCCATCATCAGAAAATAACGCGATAGTATCCTCTGCTGCGTCTCGTTGTTTAACCAAAATATCATTAAGAGAGATATTACTACTTTTCAACTTACCCTGACGATCTTGAAATACAACTATTTCACCAGGATCAACATTTGCTAGGTTTAATATTTCAGCTATTTCATCTTCGATTAGTTTTTTAATATCCTTGTTATCAACGGTTTCAACTTCACCATCAGGTTTCTTCAGCGATGATAAAGATCGTCCCCAAATATCAATCATTATTATAGAAATATTTTTATCATCTAAAATCAAAAAAGATTTCTAATCCTATGGATTTTTAATCCATTGACCGCTAGTATACTCATTCACTACTACATGAGGTGGTTTTAAAGATTTAGGAATCAAAGATTTCCGTGAAATAGCATCAAGTACATTTAATACTTCATTGCCACATATGGGTGGGTCAAGCATTGTTTGTGTTGGTAACGTGGAATACCAACATCTCACTTTGTGAGGGTTTTTAAATTTCTTAATATAATTGATAAATTCTTTCGGCGGCGCTAATCCATATGAATCAAAATAAACAATACCGCGTGGATCAATCGCATATGCAACCCAGTGAGTTCCAGGTCCAGAGCTGTTATCTAAATTAATAATACCAGTTTCAACGTGATTTGGTTGTGCTGGTAACTGATCTTTCATAAAAACACCTCTGAAATTTTTTATTTTTAATTTTTTAGCGGTATCAATTAAATCAAAATTGGACATAGGAATCACAGATTTGGAAATCGAAGATTTCGGAACTATATCGTTCCTGGAATTCGAAGACCCTTTCCGCTGTACCATGAACTCGGGGTTCCTGGTAGTCTTAGACCCTTCCCCTTTTTTTTATAACCCTTTCCAGTTGCCTTTTTCAACGCCATTCCTGCTGCGGTACCAATGGCTCCTAACGCTGCCGCCTTCGCCACCGCTGGGGCCGCTGCGGCAATCAATCCTGGAATCAACCCTAACAACGGGAATATACCACCAGTCTTTTCCATGTTACGGATCGCGTTTGTAGAAAGAGTAACCTGAACTCCCTTTTTTTCTTCCAACGCTTTATTAAAATGATTAACCTGAGTTTTTGTTAGCGATAGTTTATTCCCTCCGCCATTCATCTGATTAAATTTCAGCGTTATTGTGGTTCCACATTGCTTAGCTGATTTAGATTGTAATTTTTTTATTTGACCAGGTGTCAATGTGACATTGATATTACTATACGACATTATACAAAATAGATTGATTCTAATTTCAAAATCCTAAAGGATTTTCAATGCTTCACATTTCGAACTACAGATTTAGAAAACTTATAAGTTTTCAACTGGTGCATCTACCAATCTCATTCGTCCACCAATACCTTCGAGTATCCTTGATCTATCGCTGAGAATAACAGCAACTGCTCTATAATTAGCAATACCCCCAGGTTTTATTACACGAGCTCGGAAGTGTATATCAACGACGGATTGTCTCATCAAGTCAAGATGTTCTAGTGAAAAGTAATAAATCGGGTACAGACTTCTAAAATCCAATTGTGATATTTGCAATCCAGTATCAACATTTTGATCACGTCCCATATATGACAACAACCGATGATAAACTCGTGCAATATGATTATTTCCATAATCAAGTTGTACATCCTCGGATGGTTCTTGCTGTCCGTTTATTCTCAGCGAGACTTCACTACATCCAATTTGATCAAATATCATGTGGGAACGTTCTTGTCTATTTAATCGATCAGTATTCTGTAATGCAACAAATATGTGACGTGGGGCTGAAATACCTTGTTTTGATGCTAGATGCCATGTAAGTGTACCATCAATATTAGAATCCATAGTATCTGTAGATGTTGACAACCAACTTAATAATCTCTCTCCTCCTTGATCCATAAATGATAGTAACTTCGGTTCAACGGCTAACGATGGAGTCAACACTGGCATCCATAATGTTAGTTTTGATAAAACGACTTTACCAGCGGCAACACCAGCATCGCGCCAGATTGCATAATTATCATTACCCCTTCTCATTAGAGCTACAGTATGCTTTACTCCATAAATAACTTTTCTGACGTTTCTACAAAATCCAAATATGTGATGGAGCGGAATAGCACATGAAAACCGTCGACGCTCTCCTTGCAACGTTGCTACTCGTGTTGCAAATCCTAGATTATAATTAGTAATATTATTTATGACATCAAAAGTACCAGGTGGTCTTACATATCCGGCTGGTGCTGGATCAACTGCAGTAGCTTGTGGTACCTTTACTCTAGAATACTGGACGTGCTCAGCGTTATCAGTAATATCCTTAGAGAACATCATAGATGGACCAGCCGATCTAGTATAGTCATCAGAATATCTTGCTAGCCCAATTATTGTTGTTGCTACATCAACCTCGCGTTCAATAGATTCGATTTCTCTTCCATCAATGAGATATCTAGCACTTTCAAATAATGCCATGATACCATTATTGACAAAACCAACTCTGATAGTTGGGTCATTTGCATATGGTGTATCATCCGCTTGTAAAAGCTCACCTTCGACTTCAATAAAGGCTTCAGCGGGTAAAAAGTATTTACTGGTATCATGAACTTGAAGTTCGATTCTTCCACGAAGATCAGGTTGCACTGCGTGATAAGCAAAAAATTGATAATCACGTACAGAATCATCTTTAAGTACTGGGGCTTCCATGTCAAATGCAACATCAGGGTTCTGTTTGAACATTTTTATTATATATCCGATGGTCTAAATTGGAGGCGAAATCTAAAGATTTTTCATTTATTATAATAATTATTTTTTTATAATAATTTGCAAAGCAATTTCACCGACGACGACTTTGTCGTTTGTTTAAGCCACTTCCCGCTATCATATTTGCTGTTATGTTATCCTGGGCGTTAGTCAACGATGATGAAATCAACGACTGTAGTTTTTCATCTACTGCGTTATTTATTATTTTACTAACTCGCGCAGGCATAACCTCAGTAGATGGCAGTGAAGTCATTCCTGGTTTCGTTTGGAAATTCTTCAAATTTCTACGTCGAACTAGCGCTGTTAGTTTATCCTTAGCGGCTGAAAATGCCTTCCCAGCAAGATCACCAACAGCGTTAATACCCTTATCTCGGATAACATCAATTGCTTTCATTGATAATTGTTTTACTAGCGGAGCTACTTTTGGAGCCATTCTTGAAAATAATCCCATTATAGTATTACCGAGACCATCTCCATAGTATGCTCGGTATTTTGGCAATCGTGAGTTTACCACGTAGACATTCGTTGGTTTATCATGGTTGTAGTGTATGATCATTATTCTATATACAGAATCACTAATGATTCTACAAATTGTTATTTATCTAATTAGTCGCTATGATAACCATAGAAATTCGAAGAATTTCCATCCAAAGAATTTTCTACTAACTCTTCAATGAAATCTCTATATGTTGCAATATCCATGATACCACCTTGAAATAACCTCCTACAGATATCAGCTGCTTCATTGATTATTTCTGGTGAGTTATTCCCGGCTCGTTTTCCACCTACGAGTATTTCTAATCGTGCTATATCACCGAGAATATTACCAGGACATGTTACACTAGTGTTTCCAACGTTAGAGTTTCCAACTCTTGAGTGAGAATCCATAGGTGAATATCCCTTTCCGGTTTTTTTCTTAGTTTTTGCTTCCTTTTTTCTTTGTTTTTCTTCTTGTTTTTGTTGTATGTCATATTGTTTAATTCCCTCTTTAAAATTTATATATCCCAACTCTTTCGTATTCAAACGATCAATATTTTGATTCGTTTTATACAACCAATCAACCCAGTTATCTCGTGTTATTTTACTATTTTTATACTCTTCCTTCAAAAATTTTTCTCTTGAATAATAGCTTTGAACAGCAAAATTACCAAAGGCGGCATAATCGTTTGGTTTTATTAATTGAAATTGTCTTATTTGTGTTATACCCGCCGGAGTGAATTTGTCTATAAAGGAAACACTACTCTTAGTGGAAACTGCGCCTTCTTCTTCTTCTTCTTCTTCTTCAAGGGTATCTCTTCGAGGTTCATCACCGACATCAATACCACTTTGTCGTTGTATTTCCATCTGAGTTGCCATATCACCTGAAAGTTTTTGTACAGCCTGTTTTGTTTGTCCAGTTTCGATTGCTATTTTTTCAAGTTCACCAAGAAGAGGCCTCTCTATTCGTTTTCCTTCTTGGGGGACATCTCCATATATTGCTCGTTCAGTTGCTGTTTTCACACCCTCAGTTGCACTAACAATAGGTTTGAAGAGTTGCTCTGTATCCTCTGTAAAATCCGTCTGAAATGATTGGCGTTTTTGAAGTTTTTCACGTATACTTTCACGAAGGGGTAATATTTTCCGGATAGCGCTAAGCCTTTCTCTAGCTAATCTCGTTGTTAATGATTCTCCTACCATTATTGAAAGAGTATTACTATTGTCAAATTGAAACTCTTTGAGTTTCCATCTTCGATTTAGAAATGCAAATCATTTCTTTGCAAAGCACATTTAATTGCAAAGCATTTCATCAAAGATTTTTAAGTAAAAAAAAAATCACTAACTAAAAAATGCAAAGCATTTTAATACTTCCTTGTTATTGTACTGAGTCACACACATAATTTTACTTCCTCGTTTGCACAGGTAACATGTTATACATGTTATGTACATGTTATATACCGTACTGGTTATACAAACAAAGGAGGCTCTCTACGCGTGGGGCTCATCACCTTCAGAGTTTTCCATTAGTATTTTTAATTGTCTCACTTTACAATTAATAATTCTTTTTTGTTCATATTCTAAGCCTAATTGCTTTCGTACACGTTCAACGATGCTACATAATGGTACGAATACAGTAACATCTTCAGTATTTACTAAGCTCTCACGTATAAGCTTTTGTATATTTTTGATTAAAAAATATTTCTTAGATAGGACATATTTTCCTGTCTGTTCTGCAAATTGTATATCCTCGAAATCGGTCATAATTTGATCACAATCCAAACCTGAACATAGTTTTATATTTTGATCCTTAAGTTTGTTGATTTCAATAATAATCGATTTGAGATTTTCAAGATTCATATATATATATAAATATATTTGTTCAAATACAAAATATGAAAATTCTTTAGAATTAAAAATACAAAGTATGAAAATACAAAGTATTTTAAAAATGAATTCTGGATACACTAATGTGTTGATCACATCTTAGTATACCCAGAAGCTTAATGCGATTATAGGTGATTATGATTATATATACAATGAATGACGACTGCACTTACAACCCCTGATCTAGTGTGTAGGCAGTTGTATTATACACATAGGACGGTACAATTACACATTCACCGTTTTGAACCCCCTTGGTGTTTTATACATCAAGCAGCGCGCTCAACGTACAACCGACAAACACATAACAATAGATTATAGGTGATTATGATATTTACAATGACAATGAATGACGACGGCACTTACAACCCCTGATCTAGTGTGTTAGGCAGTTGTATACACATAGGACGGTACAATGCCATATATTTCCGCGCTCGAGTGTTGCGGCAAATTTTAGGCATAACAAAGGGTGGATTATAATTCAATGGAACGATGATGGTAATGATGTGGGCGTGGTAAACCAAACCAACATGGCAACCCATGAAAGAATTCGAATTCATGGTTGCATGAGTTGGAAAAAAACACCAACCCACGCTACCGAGAATGCGATAGCATGAGTTACAATATTGGTTTGGCTGAGGGGATCCGCCCCACCCCCCCAATTAATATAAAAACATCTTCCGTTTCGCCATCAAATAATATATCTGCTATGGGGACCGAACACGCGTAGTTGATATAGATCTGTGTTTACAAGACAAACACGATACCATTACACCACGAGCTAGTCATACAGAATAGAGATTTTTTAGTATATATATACTGCTCAATTAGATCATTGTATATGCAAGGAATTTTAACCACGCCCACCTACTTCACGAACATAGGTAAATGCGTGCGCGCTAGCAATTTATTCGTGTTCTTTCATCAATTCGTTATGTCGGTGTCTCAAACAATGTCCTTAATAGGATTGGATTAGCATACTAAAGAATAAAAGGAATGTTTTGCGTGTCTATGAAACAATTCTGTTAATATTTGAAAAAAGACAAAATTGATTGTGTGTTGTTTAGATTTATTTAATTATAACAGCCAATCAAATCAGGCTTGCCATGTTTAAGATCCGTAACTCTGTCATTAGTGGAAATCCTACGCGTTATACCTAACGGAGTTATCTCCCGTGAAATCCGTAAGATTTCCATTTACGTATTATACGTAAGAAAACTGAATTTTGTTTTTAAAACGCTTTGAAAAAGCGGTCTTATAAATTCCATCTGCTACTTTTTGTACCGAGGAGGTGTGAATATCGAAATGCTTACCAGCTTCTGACATTGATTTAAATACCATCTCCGTGTTGTCAATATTAATTGACTTTACTGGTCTCTTCCCAATTGATTTACAAGTACCAGTATTTCCAGATGCAGTATTCTCACTTTGTGTAACAGCTCGTAAATTATTTAAAGAATTATGTGTCCTAATACCATCAATATGATCAATAACAAGGCCATCCTTGATTGATCCATTATACACTTCATAAACGAAACGGTGATTGAGATATATTTTCCCTCCAACTCTAAAGATCAAATATCCCATACCATTATCCCACCCAATTGGCTTCTTATTTTTACAATGTCTAACAACACCATCACGAGAAGCTTCGTATTTTTCAATAACATGATGTCTTTGAAATTCTTGGCTCATTATATATAATATATCTATTTGTCTAATTCGTTAATTGGCTGAATTATAACATTAGCAAATCTTTTTATATAGTCAGCCGCGTTTTTTATGACGTTGTCAGAGTCAGAAACGCTAGCGTTTTTCTTCAATACTCGCTTGTCATAATAACGTTTTAACTCTCTATAACGCTTACCCCCGCAATTAATGCATAACTGCGACTTGCCTCTTACACCTACCCCACAATGCAAGCATGGTAAAGGCCCCTCCGAACCATTTCTAACACTCTGCATATGATACCCACAGAATTCATTTCTGCATGATTTGTTACATGGAGTCTTTGATCCAATCATAAGCCATTTGCAATGATTCATTATATAAAAAACTTTCTATTTAAATACTTGTTTTAATTATAATATGAAGGAATTCAAGAGATTATCGAAAATTAAGCCTTGGAAAAATGCTAGATTTAATCTCGATAGAATCTCTAATATACCTAAAAGTCTAGTAGATGACAAACCACTGCTGAGTAAAATCAGCGACTGTTTTAATGAGTTTAAGCGTGATGGAGCATCTCATGCGTGGTCGACATTTCGAATTATTAATGAAGATGTCAATATACCCGTAATTGATGCTACTATGAACGATACAAGAGCAGCTGTGATACTTTCACACCTTGGCCAGAAATCCAAAGGATTTCTACTGAAGTATTTTTTTAGAATAAAATTCATTATCGAAGAGGAAGGTGAATGGATTATCAGAGATAAATTTGACCCAATCCTTAAGGATAAAAAATTTGTAATTGTGAGTAGAGATTCCAAACCAGGAATTCTAACTGGAATTGACAAACCATACTATGAGAAATCTTACCCTGTAACAGCAGTTGTTTACGGAATATATCAGCTAAATGATAACCCAAGTATTACAAAACTAGCTCCAATGTTTTCATCATCAGTGGCTTTGCCACTTAATTGTGTAGCAACACGGTTAATAGAACACTTCACAAATGCATCCCGGGGAAACAAATTAACTGAACAACGACGAAACAAAATAACCGAATGGGAATTGACAGTGAAACAGCGCGGGGCAACGATTTCCGATATAGCTAAATTGGAAGCATTATTAAAATTTCCAATATCGGTAGCAACGATAACCGGAGAAGTATTATACGAACCGAAATATCAATCGCGAGGAGCTCCAATTGAAATTATTGATCATAACAAACACGCGTGGACACCCGCGGTAAATATATTTCCACGAGAAAGAACTGTTCGATATATCCCTAAAGAATTTTCTAGGGATGGTTTCTATGAAGAGAAATTATTTGATGCTATTCACACATTAACCAAAGACGACCCTGTGTCAATGTGGTTACTCAGGAGTAATGAGGATCCGGAAATAGGATTTGATCAGTTTGTAAAACCAAATGGTGAATTATATCGAACTGAAGAATTAGATACTAGAATGAGAAAAATCGCTAATGAATTTTCAGGTGAAAATTCTAAAGAATTTTCTAATGAAAAACTACTTACGGATAGCTTCACAATTCCATCAGTGGTAGCTCACTTTGCAAGAGAAAAAAACTCATGGCGTCCAACACGAAATAATTTTCTGGAGGACGTGAAGTCGAGTTGCGTCGAATTTGGTCATGGAGGATTGTGGAATACAAAATACTCACGTGATGGTATGATTTCAATTGATATATCCGCGTGTTATCCTGGAAGTTTTCTCGGGTATGGAGAATGCTCTGAGTACTTCAAACGATTTGGACACCCCACACATGAAATGACTCGTGTTGCGATTAATGGTCCATTGCCTGGAACTGCTAGTGGAAACACTAGTGTTTCTAGTTCTAATTTTGATTTAACCGGGTTCGCTCGTGTGATATCATTCGAATTAGCTACAGGGTTACATCCGTGTAGTTATCTTTGGCTTGGTAGACATATGTATGAAAAAGCGTGGATGCCAATTGTGCTATTGCGATATATGATCGATTGTGGTATGTTAACATCATTAATTGTCAGCGAAGCGATTATTTGTTATAACGCGCAGAAAGATGTTTGGTTACCAAAACCCGATCTCGAAAAAATAATTAACGAACAACGAAAACAATTGGGAGATTGTGAAACACTTATGGATTGGTCTAAGAGGTTATTCGAAGGTAGGAATAGAGAGGCTAAAGAGCTCGGACGAAGAATAATCGGTAAATTCACTCAAGGTGGAAGATTTGACAATGCAAAATATTCTTCGAGATTGATCTTAGACAATGAAGAATACGATTTTATCATAACCGATTTAATAAAAAAAGGAAAATTTGTAACCCGTAGGGATGCTTTTCGATCCAATGGTGAGAAATTAGGTACGGTTATTACCTACTGTGATGGATATAGTTGTCAGTACACACATTTGAGAAGTTCTATGCTAGCCTATTCTTGTATTAATCTATTCTCGATGATAAATAGATTTCCTAATACCGCGGTTAGAGTAGCTACTGATTCGATGTATATCCATGAGAAATACAAATCAGATGTAGCTAAATTCACAGATCCTAAGGAAGCGTGGGGGAATTGGAGGTTTAAAAAAGAAACATTACATGAGTATTGTAAATCCGCAGACGTTGATATGGATGATAAATACTTGAAAAGCAATCATAATCTCTCAGAGATTCAATCAGAATTTTCTACTGCACCGCCCGTATCCGATCCGATTTGTAGATACAAGACAGTTTATTTAAACGGCTGTGGTGGATCAGGAAAGACAACTCGTGCAATCGAATTATTTCGTAGTAAAAATACTACGGATTTTCATGCTAGCGTTTCTAACATGGTTGTGTTAACACCAACTCACAGACTCGCCAGAGAGATGATAGCGCGTGGAGTAAAAGCCTGTACTTATCACAGCTTCTTTCGATGGAAAGGCGATACATGGACTCCTGATCGAATGGGCGATAAATTTATTCCTGAAATAATAATCTGGGATGAAATATGCACTGTATCGTTGACAGTATTACAGATATTTCTATCATGGTTATTGACAAAAAACACAAAAGTTGTCATGTGCGGGGATCACGGTCAACCGCAGCCATTTGTTGGTGGATCTCCACATGAATGGTTAAAGGGTTTTGTAGACTATTATGAAGAGATTAATACAGACCATAGATCACTTGATGAACAATTACGAGAATTCAAAGCGCTAATTAGATTACAACAGGATAAAATCCAATGTGAAATAGCGCGTGAAATAATCTCTGAAACTCCCATGAAGGAATTTTGGGAAATGTGGAAGCCAAATGATTTAATAATCGCGAGTAGAAAAATAGTCAGAGACGCACTTCAGATGAAGTTGTTTGAATTGCATAAGTGTAAATTTGCAACACTTCCAGTACCACTCTGTTATAGACCTAAGGATACACGAAAGCAGAATATCGACGTTGACATTCCTGGACAACAACAAAAGCAGAATTTAGTATTAAATGATATTGTGTTGGTTGATATCAGCGTCGTCGAAGATGCATTGGGGAACTCTGATAAATCCCCATGGACGTTAGGTTATGCAGCAACAATACATTCTTCACAGGGATTGACTATATCCGATACAACTCTTTGGATAGTAGATAATCGCATTGAATGGTCAAATTTAGTTTATCTCGCAGTATCCAGAGTACGACGGATAAATCAACTTCGAAGAATTGTTTTCGATGATGAAATCATTAATGATGAAATCATTAGTGACGATATAATCAGAAAAAAACTCTCTGGCTATAAACAACAGGATAAAAAAAATAAACGAGAATTTGACATTGATGCTGAATTAATTAAGAAGCTGAAACAACAACAGAATAATCACTGCGCGAGTTGTAATTGTATAATGAATTGGAATTGGTCGGATAAAGATCCTCGCCAATTCACCGTAGATAGAAAAGATAACAATCTCGGTCATGTCAGAAACAATGTGAGGTTGACTTGTCTTGAGTGCAATAGACGCAACGGCGCTAGTTAAGACCACGCGGTGGCAATTGAGTATCCTCGGGGATCACTTGCAGTTGTTGTCGAGTAAATCCTCGCTGAGGAGCAGTTGAATCCAGTCTATAGATTGGAGGTCTACCAGTTGATCGTGTTATACCGGATATCCTATGCGTAGTGACACTCCAAATAGGATCGGTAGCTCTTTTTTTACCACCCTCAAGCTCTCCTGGTTCATATAAGTACCTTACAATGACATTACTACCAAGAATTGGTTCTTTTTGTGAAATTCCTTGGATTTCCATTTTGATAGATGCCTTCTTAATAGCGTTGACAGGTTTCATATTAATTGTTCTAGTAATCTCATTATTGATTGCGGTAACTACACCTGGTAATCTCTTGACCCATTCACGGGATCGCTTTTCTTGAATTAATTCTTTCGCGTATTGATATCCAAATAACCGCTCAGCAAGGGTTTTATTAAACCGTTCAACAATTGCCTGATCGCGATGTAGCGCAGTGTGTCCTCGTCTGATGGCGACATTATGATGTTTCATCGAAGATGTAACAACACCTTGAAATTCCTTGCCAGGATCAACTTGTAACAGATTTGGCCAGCGCAGAGGACCTCGTCGATAAATTTTTTCAAATGCAGAAGCTACTTCAGTAGATGATTTTGTTTTTAACGGTTCTGCTTCTTTGTATCGACTTGCAATATCAACTAACGTTAACGCATATTTGTAACCATTGTCATGCGGCAGAAATAGTATATCAGCTTGATGAACTTCATTAGGCGTTGTCACATCAAAATGCGAGTAGTTAATTTGTTTAGGCGCTGGTAGATAAATTTGCCATATTGCCTGTTTAGATAACCAGTTTGCCGCTGTAGTTTTTTTCACCTTTGATGCGCTAGCGAGTTTATTAATTGCTGCGTAACCTCTCCAGTATCCTCTCGGAGAATAATAAATAGATTCCATATTATTAATTATCCAGCTCCAAGCATCAATTTACCCTTCATAGCAGATTTTACCAACCAAGAAGCCAACTTTTCTTTGAAGGATTTATCAGGAATAGCATTTAACGCATGAATTAATTTTACATCTGCGAGATGTCTATTTTGCAGATTGCTGCTTTTATAAGCGACATCATGAACATGACACGCCTTATCAATAGCGTTTATTGGATACTCGCCGGGTCGGGGCTGATTTTGATCATCAAGTCTGATATCTAATCGTGTTCCCGGTCCACAGTAGCTATATCCTGGAAGGTGCTTTTCTCCTGGATACTTTGCCCACGGTGTTCCTGGGAGTTTTGCTAACTTGGCTGCAATATCACCTCCTCGTTTTTTTTTAGAAAATTCGAAGAATTTTTAGAAGTAAATCTAAATTTCCTTGTACTACATTGTACACACTTACCAGAAAGCGCTGATCGATTATTTTTAGTTGTAATCGTCGTCAAGTCATTTGTGCCAGTACGCGTCCTACATTTCACACAATATAAATCCATAATTATATATATATAACAACATGAATGTAATTGATTATTCAGCTACAAGACGACGAGAACCTATTAGACACCAAGCAATGTTACCAAACTCTATTCGCGCGATTATCATCGGACCATCTGGATGCGGTAAGACACAACTACTACTTAATTTGATAACGAGATGGATGAAGTGGGATAAATTGTACATGATTGCTCCGAGTGTAGATGATCAGCGATGTTATGAAGTATTAAAGGATTTTAACGAGGCCACGCGAGAAATTAACGGCGATGGTGTTATTGAGTTTATAACCGATATCGAAGAGGCACCTAGCATTGACTCCATTGACGGAAGTATTAACAATTTAGTTGTATATGATGATATCATGTTAGATAATCAAAAAAATCCTGCTAGAATATTTTCCAGAGGCAGACATAAAAACACCGACGTGATATATGTAACTCAACGTTACACTCAAATACCAAAAGTGATCAGAGATAACTGCAATATGCTGTGTGTATTTAACGGAGTTGATACTCATACTCTTAGAAATATTTGGCAAACTTGGTGCGGTGGTGATATGGATCATAATCAATTTAGAAACTTCTTTAGCCGCGCTCAGACAATCCCACATGGATTTGTGACGATAAATTTATCAGACCCTCGGACAAGATATCGTGTCGGACTTGATCAAATATTTAGTTAGCGCATTAGCAGCCGAGATTGTGAACGTCAACTAAATGGCGTCTTTTTTTTTTCATTCTTTGCTCAAATTATTATTAAAAATTAATTAAGTATTTTCAAGGAAGCCTCAGTTTACTAAATTGACGCCTGAAAAAGTATTTTCAAGGAAGCCTTAGTTTACTAAATTGACGCCTAGAAAAGTTGGTCTGTTCACCCTCTCTGCTGCTAATGCTGCAGATAAATCCAGGAGAGTGAGGACTGTAATTTTTCCACTATCCAAAGCAGAGAGAATGTCACTAAATACTTTCAGAAGAGTAGTTACTATGGCAAGGGCGATATGCAGACTGTACATTGCTAAAAAGACTGTTTGAATTCAAATGAGATACAAGTTGAGTTAGAACAACCTTTTCTAAGATTTTTTATATGAATGGGAGATTAGAAACTGGGCGGTAGTTTTTTAAATCATTATGGACCAGTGTTGGTTTCTTCAGCAGTGGCTTTACGATGGCAGTTTTGAAAAATGATGGGAATTCCCCTGATGAGAGAGATATATTAATAACATCAGTTAGTGAAGGCAATATTGAGTCTAAGCACTCGAGCAGCATTGATTTCGGAATTGGATCAAGTTCATAAGACTTTGGTGCACTTTTCTTCACGATTGTCCATACTAAATCAGTAGAAACAGGTTCAAATGCTCCTAACGGTTGTCGCTGAAATTCTGCATCATAACTGTATGGTGACGAATCAGTTGAAATTGTGCTGTCAAGTGAATCACTAATGGTTTGTACTTTGTCATCGAAGAAATTTGCAAATTGGTCTGGTAGGTCTAGTGGAGAGAAGGTTGTTGGAAGTGGTGTACATTTGTTCCTTGACATTAGTTTGTTAGTTGTCTCGAAGAGCTCTTTGCAACTGGAACTCTCCATGATCTTAGTACTGTATTGGGATGATTTGGCTAAATGGACTAATGTTTGTGACATTCCTCTTAGTGGCTTCATAGATTTGTTTATGAATAGTGAGTCTGGTGGAAAGCCAAAGACTCTGCTTTTTGGCGATGTCTTTTAGCAGTGCGAAGCTGGTCCCTAACACTACTATACCATGGAGAACACTTTTTTATTGATACTCTGCATTTGGTGGCTGGTGCATGTTTTTCAAGCAATGAACGCAGGCAGTTATCAAGTTGTTCCGCTGCTGGATGTAAGAAAGTTGTTAGGTTTTCTTGGATGTCATGCATGAATTTGGTTCTATTTATCATACAGAGGTTTCTCTTAGTAGCAAATAGAGGTGGAGGGTTAGGGACTGATACGTCGATATGGCATACAATGCAGAGGTGATCCGATGCAAGTTTGTGGGATACAAGGGTGGATTGCAGAATACATGTATTATCATCAGGTCTATAAAGAAACCAGTCTAAAATGTGACCAAGTTTATGGGTAGGTTGGTAAACTGACTGTTTAAGATTGAAAACATGAATGGAATCTAGGAGTTTTGACATGTATGGTTTACCAGGACAGTCAAAGTGAAAGTTGAAATCTCCAAGAATAATTAGGTTGCCACCTATTGAATTTCCATACTCCAGAAGATTTGGAAACTGCTCCAAAAAGAGAGATTCAGTCAGCTTGTTTCTTCTACTAGGAGGAGGACGGTAGAGACAGAAAAAATGGACTGACCTTTGTTCCAGTGTGAGCATTGTTTGGACTAGTTCAAACGATGTGTGGCAGAAATTGAAGGTTGTGTTGTACTTAAGGCATTTGATCATGGAATTCTTTGTAATTACAGCAGTTCCACCTCTGCGAGAGTTGCGGGGGAATGACTTGATAGAGTAATCGCTGGGTGTTAAATCAGCACACTTAGATTCATCACCTGCAGAATGTAAGCAAGTTTCTGTCAGGAAGAAGACGTCAGTATTCTGGTCGTTGATAAAATTAAACAATTTCTGTGTGCTTTTCCAGTGATCCTACTGATTGAGCGTTGAATAATGCAATACAAAGTGGTATCCCTGGGACAGTTGACACAACGGTTGACGATTTAAGAGGAATTTGAACCAGGTTATTAAAATTAACGGCAGAAGTTTTAAGTTGTTTATCCATTATGGGCGAAAAGGAGATAGCTGGAATTCTTCTTCCTGTTCTACGCTGGCCAGCTTTGAAAGAACGTTTCTTTTTTCGCTTCCGTTTACATTTAAGAAATGGTGAATGTATTCCCAGTTTATTTAGCCTTGAGCACAATGTAGTATCTAGAACCAAGGTGTGGTCATTTAATCCAATTAATGAGGGTCCGTCATATTGTAAGCGGTCACATGACAGCGGTTTATTAAAAAACAAATGACATCTTAACATTAGGACAAAACAGCTGAGAAAAATTCTAATTGTTCTCGTTTCCAAAACAAGGAGATGAATTAACACATACGAACGGAACAGCCAACGCATGATGAAACACAATAATGTAGACGATGATAGAGAACAAGCACAAATATCATAAATATAGCACAAAATCGGAAGAGCCTATCTCGAGCAGTTAAGCGATGGCAGCCATCTTTCCATATTATATCATACGCAAAGCTAAATATTTTCATCAGTGGACATATCTTAATTGGATCCTGTCATATTTTAAGCAGTTTTAAATGAGAACCTTGTACCATGTAAAAGTACAAGGTTAAACAATAATGTAAAACAATAAAACAGCCATAAAACCAATTTTAAATGTATTTTATCATAATTCTATTCTCAATTTTTGTAAAAGCAAAATAGCAATAGTGTATTTTCTATCTTTTTGAAATCATAAATCTTAGTAGAAGTTTTATTTATGATAATTTAAAGTTTTTTTTGACAAACAATGCTATGTACAAAAAAATGATGCATTTAAATTATTATTTTATAGTTGGAATGTGCATGAAATTGTACAAAAATTACAGTTATTTCTTTAGAATGTGTCATCTTATTTCAAATAATGTAGATTTCAGTTTTTTCAATACAATGCTAAGAATTAACATTTGTTGTATGAGTTTAGAACAAATGGAATGAAACTGTTTTCTCTGAAAGGAATTCTGATCAGGATTACTGTTACACAGTTCATCAACAGAATGCTTTACCAAAAGTGTATAATTGTCAGTCAGATAGTTGGGTTCATTAGATTTTGAGCTGAATGTAATCAAACAAAAACATAGTTCCTCCATTTTGAATCCAGATGTTCATTACCTGATGTTAACACATTAACCCCTGGAGGTTTTTGCTGTTTTCACATGAAATGCTAGTAGGAAACACATTTTGGGGACTATTCCTGAATACATCCTAATACATCAACTTCTAAACAATATTCCATTAGACCAATACCTAGTTGTGCTATACAAAAAATTTCCTTTGGTTAGTTTGCTGGTGCATGAGCAAAAGGGGAAAAGTTAGATTTTTATATGGAGAAGACTCTTTATTCAAAATGTCCACCTTATTCTACTTTTTGCACAGGTTCACCTGTCTTTGTGCGCTTTGGACTGGTCTGCCGTAGATCTGAGGCCATGAAGTCTAAAATCTGGACACAAGATCAGATTCCGACCATGGGCAAATTTTGGGTGGAAAAAAACGGGTCCAAAAAATTAGGTTTTTTTCTCTGTATTTTGTAGTGCAACTAAAATGTCCAGATTATTTGGTATCATTGTAGAGCTACATCTGTCTACCTTTCTATAATACCACCCACTTTAGTGTATCATACATGACCTTGACCCTGCAGACCTTGGAAGTAGGCTACTACCTCATGCCCCATAAACTCAGCACTAGGGGTTAATGTGTTAACATTGCTTAAAAATAAAATAACTAAAATCAATGAATCTGAATATTAGAGATATAAAAGATATGACTGCTTCTTGAAATTTTGAATGAATACACTTCAAGTGATGATAGAGCATGTTGTCTTGAATATTCTAATAAAGCAACCATAATCCACAATGTTGAATATGGCTTCTGGCTGAGCAAAGATTTGTATAACAAAGTAAGTCATGCAAATTATTGAAAAAGAAAGAAAAGATCATGTTAAAGCTTAATAAAAAGACACATTATGCAGCATTTTAGTCAAAATTATTTCACAGATGTTGAATTAAAAACAGATTTTCCTGGATTTTAATTGTTGTCCTCAAGGCATATGCCACATGCTGGAATAAGTCGTTAAGATGCACAGTAGCAACTTATGTATAGTCCTTCGTCTTGTCCAGGATGAAACATGAGCACACCAGATTCTTATGTTTAGAGTAAGTAGTGTTGACTTGCTTCATCTTGTCGGGAAACCAACTGATGATTTTCATAACGTCACTCTTATGGGCCAGAAAATTTTAATTCACCATACCTTGGACCATGATGGAGGCTTCTTGTTTGGCATCAGTCTTTGTGCGGAGAAACCTAAAATTTAGTGCCTAGTTTTTCATGTTTATTTTACTTTTTGTTTTCTTGGAAGTTCAAGACTTCTCATCCATGTTATTTTGCTTTGTTGCTGCAGGTGCAATGGTTGGTACAGGATATCAGCCTTATATAGGATACATGGATTCTTATGTACAAGGTGACAGGCTTGAGAGGTAAGTTACTTCAATATTTGTCATTTGCCATGCACTTTTTATGTGCAGAATATAAGACAAAAATAATTCATAATTGTCAGTCAATGCAGAGTATAAGTCAAATTCACCAATTCAGCTTATTTTCCATCCTCCATAGATATATAAGTTGATTCGGAGTATAAGACGAGGCCATGTCAATATCTTGGCTTTGTATTTTACACTAGTAATTGTATTGTTGTATGATATTCCATATTACCGGCAATCATGAAATTGCATTATTGATGCTAACAAGTTTGTGATTTCACTTCTGAACAAAATCACTGCTATATTATGTTATCAATTGACAGTGCTGAATAAACAGTCCATGCTTGTTTTATTATAATTGAAAGCACATCCATGTTGTAGTTAATTTTATTACCTATAGTTACGAACGTTATATAAACTTTCAATGACACAATCCATATACAAGTCAATTCGGAGTATAAGTTGAAGCCCCAACTTTCAAGTAAAAAAGTATAGACTTATAGGCTGGAAAATACGGTATACACTTGTCAATTGACAAATCATATAGCAAATAATATCCAAAGGGAGTTTTGTAATCTGTGTGAGTTGGCAACTGACAGTTTAAGCCATGATAAGCTCAGATTAAACAACATTCATTTATTATAATTGCAATTCTTTGTAATGTTAATTTTTTTAAAATTGTAAAATATTTTCAGTTTGCTTTTTAAAGATATTTCAGTTTTAGACCTTTAATTAAGGGTATGAATTTTTGTTGAGGCCAGCTTCTGCTATGTAGTTATCTTTAGAACGGGGCATTTTGTACCAACCACATAATAGCTCTGTCAGCAGCAAACAAGCAATTCCACCAAAGATAGACAATATAAGGTTTTGAACATTCCACAGAATGGTCTTAATATTTTCCCTAAATTGGCATATGTTTTAAGTTCAACACAAAGGGTGTGTTTTGTTGGACATACAAATGACTCTCGGATTTAATGCTTTCATGTACAAGTTCAGTGTGACGTGGCCTATTCATTATTGTCTGTACTCATGACACCAGGTGTCATTGCTCAATATCCATTTTCTTGTTGATTAACAGGTTAGTCTACAAACATGGAGCTACTTTCAAATAAAATTAAGACTATATCGGTAAATGGTTATAGTACAGGTAATGCATGTACAAGAGTCAATGAAGTAAGACATCAACATTGACAGTTAATTGGGGATAGCAGAATCTGGCTCTGACCCACTTCAACTCCCCACATTATAACTATGAGTGTTGACATCTTACATTGTAGGACTGTGTCAGTTGCTATAATGTTAGTCTTTTACTTCCCAAGCCCATAGTCCCTGTATCCATTTATCAATAGTTTTAATTTCATTTGTAACTAGCCATACTGAAAGACCAAGATCTATTGTACATATACCTTTTTTTTGGCCAGATTTACCCAGTAGATCAAATATAGTCAAAGAAATAACTTTTTTTTCTTCAGAAAGACAAGACATGTTATTTGATTCTGTCAGAATCAGTCTATTCATTATTAAGAAGATGATATAAATCCACCATCATTTTTATTTCAAGTAAAGGCATGTAGTTTGTATGCCTGCCATTCCAGTATTTACATTAGTTACTTTGCATGTGACTGTATAAAATAGTTATCCATATATTTTATACAAAAATATATGCAACTTAGCCTGATCAGCTGGTTATCTTCTGAGCAATGGAAATCTTTGCTACAGTTACAGGCAAATTCCCTTGGACCACTGCCTACTCCCAAGCTGGGCTATATGTGACTTACTACCAGCTGTTAGTGTATTGTTGTTTGTCCCAGGTCTAGTAGACCACAGCTGATGCAAAAGCCAGGCTATACAAGACTTACTACCAGCTGTTAGTGTATTGGTGTTACTCCCGACTCTAGCAAAAGCCAGACTATGTATGACTTACTATAATAATAATAATGAAAATCATCAGTGCTAAACTTTTCCAGGTATTAGATGTCATGTTTCACAAATTATCTGACACCTTGGCTAATTTTACTATTTAACATGTACTCAATTAAGATTGTCATAACATTACTATTTTCACTTCATTTTTTATTGTAAACAATTCTCAAATTCTCTATGATTAAAAAAACTACTATTAAGTTCCAACATTTTGAGAATAAAATCATTAATTTTTATAGAAAATTCTATGCATAATTTGTGGTATTCTATGCTAATTATGGAATTGCAATTCACTTGATTCATGATGTCATTTGAATAAAGATAAAGTAGATTCAAGGCAACAGATAATGCAGAAAATCTTAATTTGTGTCTGCAATTTGGAATGAAAATCTTCATTTGAGAGAAACCAATGAAGAAATTGGTAAAACTTACTTTTCATATCAAAATAATTTAAATGTTATTCTATGTAGTGCAATAGCTTACTGCGTTTCAGTTACCAGAAATATTTTAAAGAAAAGAAAAATAAATTGCAGGGATTTGAATGAATTGTTAAACTTAGCAGTCTAATTTCACTTATCAAAACCAAAACTTTTTAGATTTTCCATTGAATACCTGCATTTAGATCAGTAGCAATTTTTTAACATGAGGAAAATGCATACATATGGACAACCTGCAATTATGCTAATAATACCTTTATAATATGGAGACATTTTTTCAAGTGGATGGCCAGCAATTATCAAGACTATAAAATTGTTTATGTTGTACAACTTTGTTCACTTTATTAATTTGTCAATCTCATGTTTGACACTATTTTTAAATATGTAAAAATATGTAGGGTTTCCACTCTTTCAAAATTTTAATAGAAATGATTACGGTGATTATGTAAATTCATTTTAGGTAATATATTTCTATCGGTTACATTTTTGCTGCTTATGTTTAGGTCGAGAGAAAAATACAGTTTCCCCACCCCACATACAGTATAAATTGTACAACACTGAATGGTATGACATCACAAAACATAAATAGGCATATATTTTGTAGCCAATTTATTGGGCCTGACAAAAGTAATGTTTTAATATCATTGTTTATGTTACAAAATGTTGATGGCCTAGATATCAGTTATTACAGACTTCCACTTTAAATTCCCAGTGGATTATTATTGATTATCTGAACAACTTCTAACAATCTTTTGTCTTTCGGTGGATATGGTAATTTAACTGTATGTACACAATATTCATATTTATGATGAAAAATTAGGCTTACACTGCACAAAATCTATCATAATTTGATACTGCAAATGTGAATAATTTTGCTCAACTTTGACATTAGAAATATACCGAATTTATTTAATTTACACAACTTTGTCATTGCAAATATGCCAAATTTATTTACTTCATACAACTTTGATATTGCAAATATGCTAAATTTATTAAATTTATTTACTTCATACAACTCTGATATTGCAAATATGCTAAATTTATTAAATTTATTTACTTCATACAACTTTGATATTGCAAATATGCTAAATTTATTTACTTCATACAACTTTGATATTGCAAATATGCTAAATTTATTAAATTTATTTACTTCATACAACTCTGATATTGCAAATATGCTAAATTTATTAAATTTATTTACTTCATACAACTCTGATATTGCAAATATGCTAAATTTATTAAATTTATTTACTTCATAGAACTTTGATATTGCAAATATGCTAAATTTATTAAATTTATTTACTTCATACAACTCTGATATTGCAAATATGCTAAATTTATTAAATTTATTTACTTCATACAACTCTGATATTGCAAATATACCAAATTTATTAAATTTATTTACTTCATACAACTTTGACATTGCAAATGTGCTGAATTTATTAAATTTACTCAACTTTGATATTGCAAAATGTGCTGAATTTATTTACGTCATACAACTTTGATATTGCAAATGTGCTAAATTTATTAAATTTACTCAACTTTGACGTTGCAAATGTGCAGAATTTATTAAATTTACTAAACTTTGATATTGCAAATGTGCTGAATTTATTAAATTTACTCAACTTTGATATTGCAAATGTGCAGAATTTATTAAATATACTCAACTTTGACATTACAAATGTGCTGAATTTATTAAATTTACTCAACTTTGACATTGCAAATATACTGAATTATTAAATTTACTCAATTTTGATATTGCAAATTTACCGAAATTATTTAATTTTCACAACTTTGATATTGCAAATATGCCAAATTTATTTACGTCATACAACTTTGATATTGCAATATAAGAAATATATTTAACTCACACAACTTTCAAATAGCAAATATGCTGAATTCATTTAATTTACAAAAATTTGATATTGCAAATGTACTGAATTTATTTAATTCACACGATTTTGATAACACAGATATGCTGCATTACTTTAATTCACACAATTTTGATACCACAGATATGATTAATTACTTTAATTCATCCAATTTTGATAGCACAGATATGCTGCATTACTTTAATTCATACTGTTACGTGCTTAGGCTCGAATAAGCAGCAACACAGAAAGAGTGAAAACTAACAAGCTTGTAAAACTTTAACAATGATTTTATTAAGTAGAATTATTTTCATAAAATAAATAAACTTACGGTTTTAGAGAATCAAATCCAACAAATATAAAATTCACAAATTAATCCACTAATGGAATTTCAAGTCCTGATAAATAAATGTTCTAATAGTTCCAGGTTCGAATCTTGACGATGTAATCCAAAATGGCTGACAATGTCATGTGGTACAGTTCTTGTTTTTAATCATCCAAATGAATATCATAAACATGTCCTTTTTCCAGATAATTCTTCTTTTCCAACGAATTGACACAAAGTCCAAAATAATTAAACTCAAACAGATAATACACAACTTAATATTACAAAAAGCCCAAAATCTACTGAATCTCTCTTCCAAAACACAGCTATATATATATGTAATAACTTCGTAAACAAGAGGAATCATGTGATTCTGGAAGGTCACAGAAAGAAGCTACCTTCTCAAAGTCACGTAATAATGGAATATTCTAGAAGGAAATCATTCACTTCCCACCCTCAATAAAAGTGTTGTCCTTGAAATTGACCAATAATTTTAGAGGCTTGTTGACAATGTCTAAAGCAAGGTCAGGATTTAGGTCAAACAAGCCAAGGTCAAAACTTGTTTACAATCTAAGTCAGCCTATTTACAGTTAAAGTGATTAAGCTGAACTTTCTAGAACAATTTCCCAATTAATGGATATTAAACCCTAAATAATAAATTTGGATTTAACAATTAAAAAATAAATAAATTAAATCCAATAGCCGTAACAATACAATTTTGATGCATTACTTTAATTCATCCAATTTTGATACCACAGATATGCTGCATTACTTTAATTTCACAATTAAACAAGACTTACCAAAGTCGCAGTTTGATTGGGATTTTATGAACCTGTAAGTGCCTGAGGGATCACATGAGATGGAATTGGTCACGTGATGAGTCAGTCTTTAGAGCATGATCAGTTTGGATGCCACAGAGAACAACAATAGGGTGGGATATGCAAGCTAATTAAGATGCATTTGGGTGGGCATGTGATCCCTCAGGCACTTACAGGTTCATAAAATCCCAATCAAACTGCGACTTTGGTAAGTCTTGTTTAATTGTGAAATTTTATTTCCCCTGTAAGTGCCTCAGGATCTCATGAGATTTCAGAGTTATGCATCCAAGCACGACAATGACGAAAAAAATAAAGTAAAGTGTTTATTTGTGATACTAGGAAAACTATAATCAACAAGATATAAGCATCTGAGACTAGATCAAAATTTTTATAGCTGGGACTTCCCAAGCACAGCGCTACTGAAATCTAAGCTATCCGATACAGGTTTATGATAGAACTTGCGGAAAGTGCAATCATTACTCCATCCTACAGTCTTAATAATAGTATGCAAAGACAGTTTCATTTTAGCTGTAGCAGTGCTCGATGCAGCTCTAGTGCTGTGGGCCCCAGAAATGGATGTATCAATCCCTGCCTCCTTCATAACAGTCTTGATCCATCTAGCTATGGTGCTTTTAGCAACAGCTCTAAAAGGAGGTTGTGTGGTTATCAATAATTTTTTCTCATTTCCTCGAAGAGAAGAAGTTCTACTGATGTATTCTTGTAAGGTTTCAACTATACATAGTCTTTTATCATGATATGCAGAAAAAGTCAATTGTGATAGATGTTGACTAGGTTTACTTTGCTTCAAAAGGTCCCTAATTCTGACAACAACTCTATCAGAAAAAATAGTAATATCATCAATATTTATGACACGCAAAGTTTGGCATCTCTTGCCACTAAGTAAGGCCAACAGAATCACTAGTTTCTGAGTCACCTGTTTCAAAGAAATTTTCCTCAAGGGAAACAATTTTTCCAGATGTTGAAGAACAGTTCTCACGTCCCAGGTTATACCATATCTTGGCAAACATGGCCTACGAAGAAAAACTCCTCTCAAAAATCTTTTTATGAGCACATTATTACCAAGATTAACATTACTACTCAATTTAACTAAACTAGATATAGCAGATCTGGCAGTGTTTATGGAACTGTAACCTAAACCAGAATCAAACAGTTCTGTCAGGAAAGCCAGGACCAAATTTACAGGTGGATCAAAGGGATCAATATGTTTCCCAACCGAAAAATGCAACCATTTCTGGAGATGTGTCCAATATTGTTTCCTTGTTGATTCTGTCCATGAGTCGAGTATAACACTGGCAGCTTGTCCTGATATGCCTTTACGGAACAAGGCTTTTCTGATAAGCGAAACACAGCTAGCCAGGTTTTCCACAGTTGATGTTCCTTGAGTGGATCCTGAGGCAAGGTTAACAGAAAGCGAGTCTGGGGAAGAATATATGATTGATGAACAATTTGTCGCAAAAGGCAGGGAAACCAGGGTTGTGTTGTCCACAATGGTGCTACAAGTACAGTGGGGCCTTGACTTACGAGTGTCCCAACTAACAAGTTTTTTGAGATACGAGTCGTCTTTCGGCCGATTTTTTGCTTTGAGTTGCGATCTAAAATTCGGGTTACGAGCCAGCTTCAGATACCCCACCGCTAGTTGGCGCAGCGAACGTCACAGTGAACGCATGAACATCCGCCAATCATCCCGTGTCTCACTCGTTCACTTTAAGCGGTCAGCTCGCAGTGGAAGCATTAGTGTTGTGCTCGCATTTGTGCTTGCGGTTATTTTGCAAAGAAGCAGATGATATTCATTGAATTAAAGAAAGAAATTATGGAAAAACATGACCAAGGTGTACGTGTAGTCGACTTGACGAAGCAGTACGAGCGTAGCACTTCCACGATCTGCACCATACTGAAGCTGAAGGAGTCAATACAGGCAATCACACTAGCCAAGGGCGTTAAAAAAATTAATAAATAGCGGACGTCTCTCCGTTAAAATATGGAGAAGCTGCTGATGGTGGGTTGACGGAGAAGCAGCTCGCCGGAGATACCGTGACGAAGGCTATAATCTGCGAGGAGGCACAAGCTATTTACGCTGATTTGCTGCAGGTTCTCTACCTTCCACCCAACATCACCCCTATCCTGCAGCCCATGGACCAGCAGTTGATTTCTAATTTCAAGAAACTCTTTACCAAGCACCTGTTCCGACGCGGATTTGAGGTGACGGAGAGCACAAACCGCAACCTTAGAGAGTTCTGGAAAGACCTCTATAACATCAGGATATGCTTCAGAATTATCGATATTGCAGTGTTTTTTGGAGGTCCGGAACAGATTAATTCCATTTCAATTCATTTCTATGGGGAAAATGGATTTGACATACGAGTAATTTGAGTTACGAGCTCCGTCACGGAACGAATTAAACTCGTAAGTCAAGGCCCCACTGTACCACTTCTGCACAGTCGTCTACTATCTTCTGAAGAACACGTCCCACCAGGCTGAAAGGTGGGAACATATATAAAATTAAGTTTGACCATGTCATAGATAAAGCATCAATGGCCCATGCATGTGGGTCTGGTCTATATGACACATATTTATGAATCTGATGATTCAGTCTAGAGGCAAACATATCAATATCAAACTGTCCAAATATTGCATGAATTTTGTTAAAGATTGCTATGTTTAACATCCACTCTGCATTATCATTGAATTTCCTAGATAGTTGATCTGCTACTACATTATTCTTCCCAGGAAGATGGCAAGCACTCAACCAAATCTGTCTTTCTATACACCAGAACCAAATATCATGGGCCATTTGATTGAGTAATCTCTTCCTACCTCCCATTTTGTTAATGTAGGCAACAGCTACAGTATTATCCATGAAGATCCTAATGTGTACATTATATTTGTAGCTACAAAGAGACTTTAATGTCAGGAAGCAAGCCTGCAATTCCAAAACATTGATGTGGCTCATTTTTTCAGTACTACTCCAGCCACCCCCAGTTTTAACATCATCTGTCTCATTTACCCCTCCCCATCCTATAAGAGAACTGTCACTTTTGATAATAATTTCTGGGTTACCTCTGCAGATAGGTTTAAAACTGATTTTAACATTTTGGATCCACCATTTAATTGTATCTTTAGCACTGCTGGAGAGAGAAATTAATGCATCATAATTGCCCTTATGCATTTTAAGTAATTTGTCTTTCTACCTTTCCAAAGGTTTGTAGTAGAGAGGGGCATATTCTAAGCCAGGCTCACTAGCAACCATTGTGCCTATTAATTTTACTAATTCACGAATAGTAAAATGTTTCCTCTTCAACACTGTTTCACAAAACTCAATCAATGCCTGTGCCTTTCCCTCTGTCACTCGAACTGTCATATCTACTGAATTAATGAGATATCCCACAAAGCTGATAGTTTGTGTAGGTTGCAAAATGGATTTAGTTGGGTGTATTTGTAAATCCTAAATCATCCAATAATGCAGCAGTATGGTACACATTGTTTTGACACTCTTAAGTATGTTGAACCTTGAAGAAGACTATCATCCAAATAGTCAACATTGAGATAACCCATCTTACATAAGGAAGAAAAAACAGGCTTCATCATTTTGGTTTATACTCGTGGTGCAGATGCCAGTCCATTTGGTAAACAGGTGTACTGATAAAATTGTCCTTTCCAGTGAAAGCATAAATATTTGCGAAAAGCAATGTGAACTGGAAGAGAGCAATATGCATCTTTTAGGTCAATAGAAGCAAAAGAAGAATCTTTGTGAACCATGGTCAGTGCTGTTTTTAATGTCTCCATTTTAAAATGGTGATGTACCACATGTGCATTGAAAGCACGCAGGTTGAGAATAACCCGGATGCTCCCATCACGCTTTTCTCTAGTGAATATGTTAGACAAGTACTTTATACCAGCAAAGTTTATTTTCTTGACCACTCCCTTTTTCAGCAGTTTATCAATTTCAGTTGTAATTACTGTGGTTTCTTTGTCAGAGAAGTTTCTCAGCTTTGGAATACAAGTCTGGACTGGGCTGCTATCAAGTTCAATTCTATAACCATTCAGATTAGATAAAATCCATGCATCAGATGTTAGCTGCTGCCATTTATTAGCACGCCAACTAACTTTACCAGCAACAAAATTTTCTGGTGTATTATACAAGGCTGGCAAAGAAACCGTGTTGTCATGAATGGGAAAACTGCTGCTTACAGTTTTTGTGGAAGATGCAACACTGCCCCTGTTCACAAATCTTGACGGGGGTTGTAAGTTCTCCTCTTTTTGAGGTTCTGTGGTCCCCGTTGGTATGGTTGCCGTTGATAGGGCTGGGACCTGGCCCCCATCTTCAATAAAAAAGACTTGGGTCCTGCTTGAACACCTTTATAATTGCCGTATCTCCCAGTGTTTGAAGCAGAAAATTTTCCTGACACTTTGTTCCCCATCTGCTGAGCATCTGCAATATTTTTAACTTTTGTAGACAGGTCATCTCCAAAGAGGAGGTCAGTTACCTTATTTTGGGGTGAACAGATAGATTGATAACCGAAATGCAGATCTGGCTTGATCAGTTCTTTCCATTTATGAGACATGTCACAAAACGCAGAAGAAAGCATCCGCAATACATCACCAGCATCTGCGAGTAATTTATTTACATTTGCAGGTGTACCATCTAATTTATTTTGTAGTAATGCATCCATAAGTCGGAGAAGGGGAACACTAGCTTTGGCAATAGTTCCTTGGAACTTTTGGAGCGTAGCATCCATTTGTTTTGTACTTTTGTTCATTTTTGCCCAAATTTCAGGATTTACTTTAGGCACACTTAAATTTTGGCAATTTTGTGGCCTTAAATGTTTTTCGCTCAAGTCCTTAAATTTATCCTGGGCTATTTGGGACCGGAATCCTGCATTAACGACTTTAGCCAAGCACTCCTGAATGGGCAGCCCACAACCTTCGTGCACTTCATAAAAGTCAGATAGCTCTTTAAGGATGTCATTTCCTTCAGTTTCTGATGGTAAATTTGGTGGTGATGTTGCCAAGTTTTGAAGGCCATGCTCGAAGTCATCGACATCTTCCTCACTTTCCGCCCCGGTGTTGGAAAGATCACTTCCCTCGTTATGCTGAACCGTTTCCGTGCATACATGTTTTCGTGCTGGTCCATTAAGTCTCGGCACATCAGCCATGGGTTTTTTGCTAAGACTGTCAACTTGTGACTTCAAAGTTGTTACCGTAGCTGACAAATTTGTCAATAATTCAAGCTGTCGGTCCCACATGACTTGATTGTGGGTCGCTTGTCGTTCAATAAGACTGTCATCTGGGCGCCGCCATTGTTGTGCGGATGTCACGTTTGCTGTTACCGACTCTCGCGAGATTTCACAGTCATGTGACGAACTCGTTGTCGTTAATGGCGTAATCTCCTTATCTGTAGATGCTGGATTTCTCCTAGATTTTGATGCCACTACAGGGCTATCATTTTGCATAGTTGTTCCCTCTTGGGAATCATTGCGTTTTGTTGCATCCCTGATGGAGAAATCTTTGGCCTTATCAGCTAAATGCTGCTTGGCTCTATTATGCAATATTTCTTGCAAAAGTCCATTCCCCGTATTGACAGGATACCTTTGTCTTTGTCCCGATTCCGCCATTGTGCAAAATACGACACTTAAAAACGATGAAACAATAAAGTACGGTACAGTTATGACTGTATAAGGCCTGGAGAAAGGTAGAGGAAGTTTCTGCCCCGCGCTAATGTCAATTCAAATTTGCACGAAATATTCAGACGTAAATTACTGGAATCGCCAAATTAAAACTCTAGAAAACCATATGTACTGACTCCTTGACGCTGGACCATTCACTGACTCATCACGTGACCAATTCCATCTCATGAGATCCTGAGGCACTTACAGGGGAAATAAAATTCATACAATTTTGATACCACTGATATGCTGCATTACTTTAATTCACAATTTTGATACCACAGATATGCTGAATTACTTTAATTCACAATTTTGATGCCACAGATATGCTGAATTACTTTAATTCACACAATTTTGATGCCATAGATATGCTGAATTACTTTAATTCACACAATTTTAATGCCACAGATATGCTGCATTACTTTAATTCACACAATTTTGATACCACAGATATGCTGAATTACTTTAATTCACAATTTTGATGCCACAGATATGCTGCATTACTTTAATTCACACAATTTTGATACCACAGATATGCTGAATTACTTTAATTCACAATTTTGATGCCACAGACATGCTGAATTACTTTAATTCACAATTTTGATGCCACAGATATGCTGCATTACTTTAATTCACACAATTTTGATACCACAGATATGCTGAATTACTTTAATTCACAATTTTGATGCCACAGATATGCTGAATTACTTTAATTCACAATTTTGATGCCACAGATATGCTGCATTACTTTAATTCACACTTTTGATACCACAGATACACTGAATTACTTTAATTCACAATTTTGATGCCATAGATATGCTGCATTACTTGAATTCACACAATTTTGATACCACAGATATGCTGAATTACTTTAATTCACAATTTTGATGCCACAGATATGCTGCATTACTTTAATTCACACAATTTTGATACCACAGATATGCTGAATTACTTTAATTCACAATTTTGATGCCACAGATATGCTGAATTACTTTAATTCACACAATTTTGATGCCACAGATATGCTGCATTACTTTAATTCACACAATTTTGATACCACAGATATGCTGAATTACTTTAATTCACAATTTTGATGCCACAGATATGCTGCATTACTTTAATTCACACAATTTTGATACCACAGATATGCTGAATTACTTTAATTCACAATTTTGATGCCACAGATATGCTGCATTACTTTAATTCACACAATTTTGATACCACAGATATGCTGCATTACTTTAATTCACAATTTTGATGCCACAGATATGCTGCATTACTTTAATTCACACAATTTTGATACCACAGATATGCTGAATTACTTTAATTCACAATTTTGATGCCACAGATATGCTGCATTACTTTAATTCACACAATTTTGATACCACAGATATGCTGAATTACTTTAATTCACAATTTTGATACCACAGATATGCTGAATTACTTTAATTCACACAATTTTGATACCACAGATATGCTGAATTACTTTAATTCACACAATTTTGATACCACAGATATGCTGAATTACTTTAATTCACAATTTTGATACCACAGATACGCTGAATTACTTTAATTCACACAATTTTGATACCACAGATATGCTGAATTACTTTAATTCACAATTTTGATGCCACAGATATGCTGAATTACTTTAATTCACACAATTTTGATGCCACAGATATGCTGCATTACTTTAATTCACACAATTTTGATACCACAGATATGCTGAATTACTTTAATTCACAATTTTGATGCCACAGATATGCTGCATTACTTTAATTCACACAATTTTGATACCACAGATATGCTGAATTACTTTAATTCACAATTTTGATGCCACAGATATGCTGCATTACTTTAATTCACACAATTTTGATACCACAGATATGCTGCATTACTTTAATTCACAATTTTGATGCCACAGATATGCTGCATTACTTTAATTCACACAATTTTGATGCCACAGATATGCTGAATTACTTTAATTCACACAATTTTGATACCACAGATATGCTGCATTACTTTAATTCACAATTTTGATACCACAGATATGCTGCATTACTTTAATTCACAATTTTGATGCCACAGATGTGCTGAATTACTTTAATTCACAATTTTGATACCACAGATATGCTGAATTACTTTAATTCACAATTTTGATACCACAGATATGCTGCATTACTTTAATTCACACAATTTTGATACCACAGATATGCTGCATTACTTTAATTCACAATTTTGATGCCACAGATATGCTGCATTACTTTAATTCACACAATTTTGATGCCACAGATATGCTGCATTACTTTAATTCACACAATTTTGATACCACAGATATGCTGCATTACTTTAATTCACAATTTTGATACCACAGATATGCTGCATTACTTTAATTCACAATTTTGATGCCACAGATATGCTGCATTACTTTAATTCACAATTTTGATACCACAGATATGCTGCATTACTTTAATTCACAATTTTGATGCCACAGATATGCTGCATTACTTTAATTCACAATTTTGATGCCACAGATATGCTGAATTACTTTAATTCACACAATTTTGATACCACAGATATGCTGCATTACTTTAATTCACAATTTTGATACCACAGATATGCTGAATTACTTTAATTCACAATTTTGATGCCACAGATATGCTGCATTACTTTAATTCACAATTTTGATGCCACAGATATGCTGCATTACTTTAATTCACACAATTTTGATGCCACAGATATGCTGAATTACTTTAATTCACACAATTTTGATACCACAGATATGCTGCATTACTTTAATTCATACTAGTTTGGTGTATCATATTCATGTTACTGATTATTTAAGTTCAAGTGAGTTGCATATACAAATGGTTGGTGGAAGGTTTTACATTCTATTGTAGGCCTGACTCATTGCCAAAAGCAGGAAAGAAGAAGAAAAAGAAGAAAGCAACAGAGGATAGCCTGCTGGAGTACCATGAACATGACACAGCACAACAGAGTAGGTGAACAGTAAACAAACAAGTAATATTAACAAGTAATATACCTGTTTTGAAAACTGTGGCACTTTTGAGCTGACTTTTTATACAGATTAATGTAAGCATATTTACAATTGAAGAAAAAGTATTTAAAGAAATATTGGAAATATAATAAATAAAATACTACCACCATGCACTTCCTCATTCAAAGTTACATAAGGCTCATGACTAATTCTGAATAAATTTTGACACAGTTAATCGCATACTTACATACTGAATAAATTTTGACACAGTTAATGGCATACATACATACTGAATACATTTTGACACAGTTAATGACATACTTACATACTGAATACATTTTGACACAGTTAATGGCATACTTACATACTGAATAAATTTTGACACAGTTAATGGCATACTTACATACTGAATAAATTTTGACACAGTTAATGGCATACTTATGTACTGAATAAATTTTGACACAGTTAATGGCATACATACATACTGAATACATTTTGACACAGTTAATGGCATACTTACATACTTAATAAATTTTGACACAGTTAATGGCATACTTACATACTGAATAAATTTTGACACAGTTAATGGCATACTTACATACTGAATAAATTTTGACACAGTTAATGGCATACTTATGTACTGAATAAATTTTGACACAGTTAATGGCATACTTACATACTTTTTAAAGAGTGGTGATTGGGATTTTTCACACTTGATAAACAGTGGTAGTGGGAATTTCTCATGTGAGATTGGTTACAAGAATGGGTGTTATTGCAAGTGGCTTCATAAATGATATTATCACATTATTTGGATGTAGTTACTTTTTCTTTAGCAGCAGTTTTAAATGTAGGAAAAAAATATGATGATAAATATTATTGATTGATTGATATGGTGAAATGAAAAGGTTTCAGGCTTTTATGTTGTATTAAAAGATATTGCAAGAAACAAGCTATGACTACTGAAATTTTATATCTCAATTTATCTAGTTCATCCTTAAACCTGTTTATTTAAACATACAATATGCTTGAAAGAGGATATAATGGCTCCAATTCTAGTATTTTTTATACTGGTAACAAATATTATTCCAAGTATTTTATCTCATGTTCATTTTTATGGATCAGAAATTTCAAACTGTTTCTAAATCTTTATAGACAGTTATTTCCATGGCAAATTGCACTTTTTTTCCCCCCAAATGGATATGCTTTCAATAACAACTAGATATAGTTTGCAGTAACACCTGCTTATTGTGCATACCTTGTTGAAGGTATTAACAAACTCCAAATTCTTTTCAACTTTTGGGTATTCTGTCAGAAGATGTTCAGCAGTGTTGGAAATTCTTTTGCAAATCACAATAATGTCTCTGATTGGCAGTTTAAAATGATCTCTTATATAATGCCACATGACTAGGCTGGTATGTTCTGAAAAATGGTAAATGCTTAAGAATGAAATAAAAGAATATGAATGTTACATAGCAAACATTAACAGTTTATTAGTCATATCATAGTATAATATCTATCTGTCTTATGCATGCGATGGCTGAAATATAAAATTTCTAAGTGCATGCCTTTTATATGTCCACCATAAAGCAGAATGTATTTTGTTGTGATCACCAATAATCCATCTGCCTGTTACTGATTCTATTTCTGCATATATAAGTTCCCAACCAACTACAGTCACCAACCATTGTGGATACACAATAATGTATATAATACATACACATTATTACATGTATGTATTAGTATATCACTTACACACATTATTACATGAATGTATTAATATATCACATATACACATTATTACATACATGTATTAGTATATCACATATACACATTATTACATGTATGTATTAGTATATCACTTACACACATTATTACATGCATGTATTAGTATATCACATATACACATTATTACATGTTTGTACACATTATTACATGCATGTATTAGTATATCACTTACATACATTATTACATGCATGTACAGTATTAGTATATCACTTATACACATTATTACATGCATGTATTAGTATATCACTTATACACATTATTACATGCATGTATTAGTATATCACTTATACACATTATTACATGCATGTATTAGTATATCACTTACACACATTATTACATGTATGTATTAGTATATCACTTGCATACATTATTACATCACTTGTAAACATTATTACATGTATGTATTAGTATTATTACAAGTTCCATTAAAAGCAAGAAATGATGCATAACTAGCCTTTGCATTTTATATTTGTTACAAGGTTAACCATGGAAGAACTACAAATGTATATTTGTGTAATGATACATTTTTAAAATGCTAAAGGTTATTACTACCAATTTAAGTAAATGCATGTATCTCTCTACTTTCCAGTTCATTTATCAAACTGGTAATATAATTTTATGATCATTTATATTTTTAACATTTCTCACCAGCAGGTCAAGCAGTTAGGCCCAACATTAGGCCTTTCATGGTGGAGATTGAGACCACTGAATTTTCCCCAAGTTCAATACCTCCAAGAACCATGTCATCTGACCAATTCTATTTATCAATGTCTAGGAATTCAATGGTAGGTCATAAATACTTGTTTATAACTCAGGCCCAACTGCAAACAAAATAGAACCCAATCTGCTATTATGTAATGTACCAGCAGATCAGTATCACTATTCAACTAATTACTCAAAATTGGTCCAGTTCTTTACATGCATTATGCAACAGCAGATCTGGATCTGTTCAGTTTGCAGTTTGGTAATTGAGTGTGTACAGAAGGATTTCATTTGTCTCAATTTCATTAACACAATATCAATACACTTCTAGCATCAATTTCATTAACACAATATCAATACAATTCTAACATCAATTTTATTAACACAATATCAATACACTTCTAGCATAAATTTCATTAACACAATACAATTCTAACATCAATTTTATTAACACAATATCAATACACTTCTAGCATCAAGCTCCTCATGGGGAGACAAATAATGTTACCCCCTTGACTGGGATTTCCTTGTCACAGGTCCAAACCCCAACATAGATTCTATATTTATTATTGTGTTGAGAATAAATGTCAATAAACAGCTATTAGCAATTAAATAGTTTGTTTTTCAATTTAAATTACCTTTATTTCAAGTTAACCAGTCTCTGAAAGATTTGTAAAACATAACTTTAAAATGTTTCAACACATCACATACATGTATGTTTAATTGCATACCTGCAAAATATTGTGTATATTGCTATTTGTACACAACAAAACAAGATTTCTTTTGTTAAAAAGAAGAAACATTTGTTTCAATGTTGATGCTTAATTTTTAAAATTATTTTGTGAAATATTGTGATTCCATTACATTAGTAATAGTGAAACTTCTGCTCCTCCTTGAGCAAATCTCTGAGTGCCATTTCAGGAATTTTTGTTTACTTTAAACTTTGGAACTCAATTCTTTATAATGTGTGTGTGTGTGTGTGTGTGTGTGTGTGTGTGTGTGTGTGTGTGATTTGTATTTTTTAATGTAGCTTTAAAAAAAATTCAGTCATATTGCTGCAACATCTGCAGTATGGCATGTTTATAGTAATACCTAGCACTGGGGCATCATGTCGCACACATGTATCATGATGCCCCACCCAGTCACATTATCCTGACACAAGGCTGACCAGTTATAATGCTTACCTCTTAATGCTGAGTGCCATGTGAGGCAGCTGTTAATACCATTTTTGTAAGTTTTTGGTATGATTTGGCTGAGGATCACATGACTTACTGATAGCTTTTGCATAGTCAGGATTGGCATGCCTTTCAACATTTTATTTTATTCCCTTTATTTGATTTATACAGAAGACATAATTAAATTGATAATACAAACAAATCTTCTTTTAATTGAGTATTATTCAGAGATTAAAACGCAATCACCAGTTAATTAGGTTCTCACAGAATGCCTGTGGACATAGCTGTCATGGTTTATTGACTGTATTCATGTTTGAATACAATAATCATATTGCATTTATGATGTTTGCACTGAAACCAAATAAAAATATACAATTAAAATACAAATTTGACTTAACGAAATATTTTTAATTTTTTTTTTTTTTTTTTGGTGTTGCTACCAGTAGGCTTTAGTGACATTTTCTCTGATAGAAATGTTATCAAAGATTGTTATTTACAGTGAATGGAGACTTGTTGGTAAAGAAAATGCAATAAAAAATAGGATGTATTATAAGATGGGAATTTTACATTGTTTATACATCAGGGTTTTATCTACCAATTTGATTGCCATTTTCTTCACATTCTGCAACTAATAGTCAATTCTCTTGGTATTTGCTTGGAAAAAATGTGATCCATTCCTACACCTGCATTATAAGTGAATTTGAATGTTATTATCCAGGTATCATGCGAATGGTGTATTTTGTTAAATAATTAGCATGACAGGTCCTGTTTTAATGCACAGATAACTGATGACCACCAAAGAGTGAGACCACTTTTTGTTGGTCGATTAAGGTAGTGTTCTTCAGTTTCATATTTAGATCTTTAAAGATAAAGAATTTGCCTAAGATTTCCTCATGTAAAAAAGACCTTGCATATCTTAATTATTAAAAGAACTTATAATTCTTTTTATTGTCATGTATGATTAATGAGCATAATTTGGGTTATACAGTATACAGCTTACTTTAGATGTATCCTTATAATTAAAAAAAAACTGCTAGCTGCAATTGGTCATTTTCACTTCCTGGACTTCAAAGGTGTGTTGTGAAAAGAAAAAACAAGCTGATAACTCTTTTGTTTCACTCTTTAACTATTTTGAAAATGATTCATTACACTTGTAGATGCTGGTTTTATCTTATCTGCAATTTATTTACCCTATTTTAATAACTGCTATTATGCCTCTATGATCTTAAATTAAGCAACAGGAAAGAGCAAAACCCAACAAGTTTTTAAGATTCAACAAATAATTTAGTGAAAACTGAAAATGAAATTAAGATATTATGAATTAAATCCCAAATATTCCAAAAAGTTATATCACAAGTCCTAATGAATAAAATTCAAATTAAATGCCATTTGTATTCCTAATAAGATCCAATGCTGAATGTGTTGATGTGCCTGTAGTGTCAGATATGATAATGTACCAATATCCTGGATTGTGCAAGGTGCTTAGAATCTTTTGATGTATCACAGTATTATAATCCAAAAATATTCTTGTCTGAATTCACTATGATTCCAAATTAATGTTTCTGTTTCAAAAAAGATTTTTGTTAGATGAGAACTTTGTATTTCCAGTGAATAATAGGAATAAATTATTCCACCCAAACAAAACATCGAACACAACAATAATACTGATTCTGCCTCAGATGCTAAATGCAAGTATTAGTAATTTTCATGTAAACAAGATTATTTTAAAGTAAAAAAAAAAATTAAAAAAAGTAGAGCCAGGATATACATGTAGGTCCAAATTTCAGAAAATTCTAAGTTGTAAACATAAAATCTGTTGCTGTGATTGTTGTCAGAGATAAATTAAAAATAAAGATAAATATCTCTGAAGTTTTAAAACTGTTTGTTTGTTTTCCGAATATTCTTGAAAAAGAACTTAATGAATTGTTTCAGAGATAAAGTAAGACAGCCTTTAGGAGAATCAAACCAGCTTGCTTGCTTGTTTTTTTCAACACATTATTGACTCTATATCAGGCATCATTTGGCAAGCCAGACTCTTGAGAAAGACATAAAGGTATGAGTTGTAGTTTTGTACTGTATTTACTAAAAGTGATAATAAGATTAATGGGATTAATGTAACTTGGGCAAACAAATGAGCAGACTTTACACAGCAGTTCTAAAAGTTTGCTGATGCCTGGACTATATCATTTCAAAGAATCTAGAACAAAGTGCATCTCCCAAGGACATACCAAGGCCAACTTGGTCTGGCCTGGCAGGTATCAAATCCATAAACCTTGCATTAAAAGTTTGACGTTCTACCCACTGAGACACCTCAGCATGGGTGATGAGGTAACATTTTCAAGTATATGGATTTATCAACAAATGTGATCAGTGTATGGTTTTATCAACATATATGATTTGTCTATTAATTTTTCAACAAATCTAGTAGAATAATAGTGTTCATCACTGGATTTATTTGCCATCCATTTAGTAAGTACTCAGAAATCTGGCAAAGCTTGACCATCCCCCCTGTATACATGCCTACTTTTGTACACCCCCATCCCACCCACACCTGTGAACATGTTTGATGCATCCCCCTCCCCAAATTCTATACAACAGAACACAGAAACAATCATAGATTAATAATATTAACATGTTTAATAAAATTGATAGTCCACTGATGTTGAATGTCCGGCTGCATCAAAGAAATAAGTTGCATAACTTCAGAAAGTTTGTCTAGTGTCTGCTAAAATTCAAATGCTGACTAAACCCAGTCGAACAGGTTATGTATTAGACAAATTATTATGCAGGTTTCACCCCCATTTTCTATGCATAAATACATTATCTGTACCCCCCTCCATACCCAAGCATATGCATTTGGGTTAACCCCCTTTCCCTCTTCATGCATATGTACTAAATGGACGACCTCATACAGTGGCAAATAATATTTTTAAGTGTATATAATTACAAAAGATGCCATTAAATAATGGATAATGCTGAATGCTCCCATTCACTCCAAGTCTGCTGAAGGACTACCTAGGATCCTCTCTACCCCAGAGACCTATGAATCCAAAATATTTAGTCCCTCACACCAAAGCCAGTATGACTTGTCCAGCCAACATCAGTGAAGTTACCATTAACTAAAGTATCTGAGTTAAATAACCCCAAGGAGTTAAATGACTCCCTGAAACAGCTAAAAATACAATAACCCCAAGGAGTTCAACGACTCCTTGAAACAGCTAAAAATACAATAACCCCAAGGACTTCAATGACTCCCTGAAACAGCTAAAAATACAACTGAGATGTGTAATACATTAGATGCACCTAACATAATGTTTAAGCACAGTGTTATATATTATGCATATTAAACTCTTCTTTCATTAAAATGCCAGTATGAGATTAAAAATACAATTTGTACATAGATTATAAAAGCTAGAATGTTTCTAATAATTTTAAAGTGTACAGCATCTAAATGAATACATGTCTCTCCATTTACAAGATGCCTAACCTGGAACAAACTACTTTTATCCAACAGCATGACATTAATATGGCATCAGTCTGACTTAACAGAAATGTAAAATAAATTCAAACATGATATATTAAAAATGAAAGGATAGCTAGAAAGTGAACAGCTCCTTGTCAAGTCAATGCATTGTGTCATATAAAGGATGATAGCACTACAAGTAATCTGTATGGTTGAAGAAGACATTGTAAATGAGGCTCCCACTGCCATAAATTTGCATATGCTGTAGTAAATGTACAGAAATCATTCTGCAAATCACTGAGGCTAAACTAAAATGTTACACCATGGTGGGTAATGTTGTACATCAGCAAAAACCAATCTACACTAAGTTTCATATATAATACAAACTGTAGTTTTTGGCACACAGTTTTGGGGTATAATAATAACAAAATGCTACATTTCTATTGGGTCCAAATATGTTCCATAAGTAACATTCATTGAGAGTCTAAAGATTTTATCTGGTGCAGAGTTTACACCACCACAAGTCCTTCGCTTCACAGGGTGGAAGCCAGTACAGTTGTCAATTGAAATTATTGGACAATATATACATGGTGGACAAAATAAATCAGTTTAAACAAAAGTTTTCATCATTCTTTTAAGCATGTCTTCATCATTTTACATGTCAATAAAACAAATTTTTATTTTTATTTTACTAACTTTTATATTAATTTAATTTTTATACAATTAATGCCAACTGAATATCTATAACAAACTTTCAATTATCCTTTAGGTATTATCTGTGGCAAAAATGTTCATGAAAATTTGTTATAAATATATAGTAAAAAGGATCTGCAATACTGATCATTTCAGACTAAAATAATACCATTTTGTTAAAGGAAGGTAACATATAACTTGATATATAAAAGAGGTGGCCACATTTGACTGACTTTATTAAATAAGTAGAGCACTAAATTAATAAGTTATATTGATACAGAATATTGTTTGAATTATTCCTAAATACTTATGTCTCAAATATAAATTTGAATGTAATTCTCTATACACAAGAATTTTTATTTTTCAGGGTACAGGTGGACATGATCACCCCTCTGAGTGCTGAAGACTGAGAAGATTCTTGAATACCTCTTAAATTGCAAATACCATATATACTCAGTTATAAGTCCATGTCCACTACAAAACTGCTATCAGGGTAAATGTGGCTGGGTAGGACATGATGCTATACGTAATGCCTCAGTGAGAGACGTCATTATCAACTGCCATGCAGACATCATAGTAATACAACTAAATTTTTAAAAGATACATTAAAAATCCAAATCTCTCTCACACACATGGAAAGTGCATAGACCCAGGTCTGTCAGTTTATTTCATGTTCCTGCAGGTCTGGAGCCATCAGTAGAACAAATAAGTAGACCCAGATTTGTTGTCACATTATGTGATGGCAGGTCAAGATCTTTGTTGTTTGCAATTGGACTTGACAAGCAAGTATATGCAGTAATTCAGATTCATGCTAAACATTTCTTATATTTTAAAATATCAAACATTTCATAAAGTGATCAAAGAACTTTTTAAGTAATCTTAAACTCCTCTTTTTCTGCTTCTTCTAAATGTCATTTTTTTAATGAACATTTCAATCAAAATTTGTAAATATTTATTGATTATTCAATATTTTTGGCTTCATTTTTTGTTGTTGTCACAGTTGACTAGACAATCATATCACATATTTTTTATAATTCACTAGAGAAATAATTTTTAATGGCTCAGCATTATATCACATAATACATGTACAGTGTATATTTTAAAATATCTAACATATCACATATTTTACAATATCAAACATTTTGTATATTTTAAAATATCAAAAATTTCGTATTTTTACAATATCAAACATTTTGTATATTTTAAAAAAACAAACATTTCGTATATTTTAAAATATCAAACATTTAATGTTTTTTACAATATGAAACATTTTGTATATTTTAAAATATGAAACATTTTGTATATTTTAAAATATCAAACATTTAGTATTTTTTTAAAATATCAAACATTTAATATTTTTTACAATATGAAACATTTAGTATATTTTAAAATAACAAACATTTCTTATATTTTAAAATATAAAAAATTTCATATATTTTAAAATATCAAACATTTAATATTTTTTACAATATGAAACATTTAGTATATTTTAAAATAACAAACATTTCTTATATTTTAAAATATAAAAAATTTCATATATTTTAAAATATCAAACATTTAATATTTTTTACAATATGAAACATTTTTTATATTTTAAAATATCAAACATTTAGTATTTTTTTAAAATATCAAACATTTCATGGAGTGATCAAAGAACTTTCTTTTTTGACAAATATTTAGGGGTATTTAAGTAATCTTAAACTCCTCTTTTTCTGCTTCTTCTAAATGTCAGTTTTTCTATGTCAAAAAATGTTTGTGAAAATTATATTTTGTGGATCATTTATGTTTTATACCTAATTTATATCCAATTTTTATTAGTAGTTTTCACATATGATATATTTTACAAACTAAAAAATAAGCACACAAACGTTGCTTTACTGCATGTTCTATAAGACATGAGAATTGTTCTTTGTTCCAAAACTAATGTTAGAGGTTTATTGTGTCCTCAAATCAGAATTGTTCTTCGTTTCAAAAATAATGTTAAAGGTTTAGTGTGTCCTCAAATCAGAATTGTTCTTCATTCGAAAAATAATGTTAGAGGTTTAGTGTGTCCTCAGATCAGAATTGTTCTTCATTCCAAAATAATGTTAGAGGTTTAGTGTGTCCTCAAATTAGAATTGTTCTTCATTCCAAAAATAATGTTAGAGGTTTAGTGTGTCCTCAAATCAGAATTGTTGTTATTTTTTAGTTTGATTATAGCAAAGCCAAAGAATAATATATGTGGGTCAGATTTCTGCCAGCATGGTGATGTATGGAATTTTGTCTGCTAATTATTTTGAAATTTTGATTTATATAGATGCAGAGATTTTATAAAGGAAGTTATGATAAGAGAGTTTGTATTTTTCATTAAAATTTAGTATATTCCATGTTTTCTTTAGTTTTCAGTCTGTTTCTTATTTATTAAAGAAAATGTATGTTCTTTACATTGCATTTGTTTCAATATAATACATATCTGAAATAATTTTGTGATATAACTGTCATTGTTTTGGATATGTCATTGTTATGATATAATTTTCACTGTTTTGGATAAGTCTGTGATATGATATAATTGTCACTGTTTTGAATAAGTCATTGATATGATATAATTGTCACTGTTTTGGATATGTCATTGATATGATATAACTGTCACTGTTTTGAATAAATCATTGATATGATATAATTGTCACTGTTTTGAATAAGTCATTGATATGATATAATTGTCACTGTTTTGAATAAGTCATTGATATGATATAACTGTCACTGTTTTGGACATGTCATTGATATGATATAGCTGTCACTGTTTTGGACATGTCATTGATATGATATAACTGTCACTGTTTTGGACATGTCATTGATATGATATAATTGTCACTGTTTTGGATAAGTCACTGATATGATATAATTGTCACTGTTTTGGATATGTCATTGATATGATATAACTGTCACTGTTTTGGATATGTCATTGATATGATATAACTGTCACTGTTTTATGTCATTGATATGATACAACTGTCACTGTTTTGGATATGTCATTGATATGATATAACTGTCACTGTTTTATGTCATTGATATGATACAACTGTCACTGTTTGGGATATGTCATTGTTATGATATAACTGTCACTGTTTTATGTCATTGATATGATATAACTGTCACTGTTTTGGATATGTCATTGATATGATATAACTGTCACTGTTTTGGACATGTCATTGATATGATATAACTGTCACTGTTTTGGATATGTCATTTTTTTGAGTATTTTGAATTATTTTGTAAGACTGGATGATATTTATCCTAGTTAAGAACTATGTACTATTTGAAAACTTGCTCAAAATAGAGGTTCTTCCCTATCAAGGTTGTTTAGGGAGCCATTAAAGTGAACTGTGTCATAAGCAAGGCTGCCTTTAATTATTCTAGTGTAAGCTACAAGTCAGCTTTTGTATTGTTTTATGTACGACCACAGTCTAATAGTCTAAAGCATTTAAGATGAAATCATAAGGTTGTAATTAGACAAGAACTCAAAATAAATAATTTAGTTAAATTGGATCCTTTTCTATACATGGGTTAAATCATTAACTTTGAAATAGAGAGACACATAGTGAGGGGACATTGCACATAGAAAAGCTCACATCATTTGGTTTCATTTTTCTATATTGCCTATTCATATTGTTACATTTAGGCTCTTACAAAACACAACAATAAAAGAATGAAGACAACAGGTTTTGTAAAATTTAACAAATAATGTACTTCCCTAAGAAAAGAAAGGTAAAATTAAGAAAAGGTACTTATTTGTTTTAATCAAATCCAAAAATAATCTGAGAATAATCCAAAAATTAAATAAGAGAAGTTCTAGTAATAAAAAGTCCTAATGAAACAGTTCAAATCCCTATGAAATCCAAAATGGAAGGCAATGACAGATGCTGTGGTCAGCATCATTCTGATGTTCCAACAATTCTTTCAGTGTTGGAATTTTTAAAAATATTTTGTTAACTGTCCTTGGCCAAGAATTTAGAGCACAAGTACTTGTTTTTTAAAAAATCCAAGTTGTATAATATTCAATATTCACATTATTCTGTTTCAACTATTTCATATTATATTGTAGGTATAGTTTTTAATATCTGCATTAAATTGTTGATACTTAAATTTATTAATTAATATTTGATTGACTAAAATGTGATTAGTAATTGATTCTTTGTGCCAACATCAAAAACATGATTTTTATGTTAGATTCCTGTAATACTATTCAATATGTGGGTGTATTTATATACATTTTACAAATTTTAACTTGTGCCTATAAACAATTGTTTCCAGCTCACCTGTCCATAAGGTTATGATATGGCACTGCATTCAGCATGCATCATACATTGTTTGTCACCATTTACTGTTTTAAGCTCTAAAAAGAGCGCAACTTAAACACCATCAAAGAAATTATCTTCAAAAACAGCTCAATATCATTTGACCACCGTTACTAATTACAAATAAAGTAAGTACATTTGAAAGACTTTTTCCTAAAATATACTCAACAAAATGTGACCAAGAAGCATCCTGACAAAGAGTTTCACTTTTATTTAAACATTATCAATCTACCATCAAACATGGCCATTATTACAGTACTAATAGTAGATAACCTGTAAATGACTTTTCAAAGATGGCTGGACAGAATTTGATTAACTTAGAAGGCTTTGCAAAAGCGCTATTAATTTTTGACAACCTAGGCAACCAAGAGGTCTAAGGCACTTGCCCAAACAGATCACTGATATATCATTTCTGTCTGTTTGAGTTTGAGACTCAGTTCAGACAACAGATCACTGATATATCTTTTTTGTCTGTGTGGGTTTGAGACACAGTTCAGACAACAGATCACTGATATATCATCTCTGTCTGTGGGTTTGAGACACAGTTCAGACAACAGATCACTGATATATCATCTCTGTCTGTGTGGGTTTGAGACTCAGTTCAGACAACAGATCACTGATATATCATTTCTGTCTGTGTGGGTTTGAGACACAGTTCAGACAACAGATCACTGATATATCATCTTTGTCAGTGTGGGTTTGAGACTCAGTTCAGACAACAGATCACTGATATACAGTAGTCCCCCTCTTGTACGGCCCCCCTGACCAGCGGCCACCCGCTCCAAACGGCCAGAATTCGTTGGCACCGACGAGTTTCTGTTCAAAAGTACCCCTCACGAGAGGCCACCCGGCTAACGCGACCAGCGGCCAGCATTTTTGTGCAATAATATAAAATTTTCCCCCTCACGAGCGGCCTCATTTTATTTTTAAATGTATCCAGAACCAATAATTAATTCAAATCTTGACGTAAGGTAAGTAATTTTGATTATCTCTATCGTAGTCTAGATACACGTCTCCGAGTGCCAAGTCGCCGTTAAAAATGTCGACTAAAGATTTAAAGTATATCGTTATCTATGAAAGTCGATGTTTACAGGAAATGGGCTCAATAATGTTTTGATAGAGTTTGGGGTTTAACACCTATGTTGAGTTCTTCTCGTTGATGATTATAACCAGACGTAATTGTTATAATCATAACAAGGTCAGCATAGGCTAAAAATAGATTTTGTACATTGGCACACACAGACAACCGTAAAAAAGACAATAGGGTACCAGACAAAGACCGGGAAAAATTACGTGACCAAACGATATGGCTTCCTTTACGAAGGCTGCATTTCGTAGACTCGACACAAGTTTTGTCTGCATAATTGAATCGCATACAGTCAGCAATAACCGAATAAATCATTACCAAACACTAAAATGTCATTACGTTAACGGATACATTATTTTCGAAGAAAGTCGGTTATTCTACTCGACGACATCGGGAGGGGGGGAGGCCGTATGTACAAAAGACTCGTAAAAACAAGTTTATGTTGAAATAATTTGAATAAACAAAGTAATAACCGATAAGAAGGTTATTCAGCAGCAGTGGGAAAATGGAAAGATAATTATGTATGTACCAAGATGTAAATGACGTTTTTGAATCCATTTGAAATGTGCATGACAACAATACCCGCTCGCATATCAAACTTACGCCAAGAAAGCAAAAATAGTAACGTATATTCAGTTGAAATAAATTTATCATGACAAAAAAACTTTTATTGATTAATGTTTCATTTAGACGAAGATATTTAATGTTTTGAAGTATGTATCTTTCTTACTACGTACATTACATATACATGTACTTCTCATAATAAATTTAGCCCCCCTCTGGAACGGCCACCCGCCTTATAAGGCCACTTTCCCGGTGCAACAGGGGTGGCCGTATAAGAGGGGGACTACTGTATCATCTTTGTCAGTGTGGGTTTGAGACTCAGTTCAGACAACAGATCACTGATATATCATCTTTGTCAGTGTGGGTTTGAGACTCAGTTCAGACAACAGATCACTGATATATCATCTCTGTCTGTGGGTTTGAGACTCAGTTCAGACAACAGATCACTGATATATCATTTCTGTCTGTGTGGGTTTGAGACTCAGTTCAGACAACATATCACTGATATATCATCTCTGTCTGGGTTTGAGACTCAGTTCAGACAATAGGTCACTGATATATCATTTCTGTCTGTGTGGGTTTGAGACTCAGTTCAGACAACAGATCACTGATATATCATCTCTGTCTGGGTTTGAGACTCAGTTCAGACAATAGATCACTGATATATCATTTCTGTGTGGGTTTGAGACTCAGTTCAGACAACAGATCACTGATATATCATTTCTGTCAGTGTGGGTTTGAGACTCAGTTCAGACAACAGATCACTGATATATCATCTATGTCTGTGGGTTTTGAGACTATGTTTAGACAACAGATTACTGATATATCATCTCTGTCTGTGTGGGTTTTGAGACTCAGTTCAGACAACAGATCACTGATATATCATCTCTGTCTGTGTGGGTTTGAGACTCCGTTCAGACAACAGATCACCGATATATCTTCTCTGTCTGTGTGGGTTTGAGACTCAGTTCAGACAACATTTATATGTGAGAAAGATTGTTATTAGCTTGTTCTGGGTCAGTAGTTTAGCCTTTGTCTGACATAATCTGTCACTAAATTTCTATTTTAAGCTTATTCTCAAATTCACTGGAAAACATTCAGCTTAATGTCAGGAACACCACTCAACAGAATTTGACCAAAATTTAAGAGAGTTTTTAAAGTTTTTACAAATGGTGAAAGTCTTCTGTCAAATATGGCCATCATTACTAAAATATATTTTTTATTCTTGAAAACCACTCAAGAGAATTTGACCTTATGAGAGAAAGCAACCAGCAGGGCAGTGCTTTTATTACAAATAATTCTCATCTGTACCATTAAAAATGGCTACTATTACTATACCATTAAATTTCTTAGAAATTGTTCAACAGAATTCGACCTAATTTGAAACATAGCATCCTATCATGAAGGATTTATTCAACATTTCCCAGTTCACATCAAAATGGCCACCTTTGCTAAAATATAGAAAAATAATTCAATGCCTTCTTTACAAAACAATTTGACTAAGTTTGACAGGAAACCTTTTAAAATAAAGGGGTTTCATGCATATACAGTGATGCCAATCTACAATAAAACAGTTACTAAAAATAGAAAGATGTTTAATTTTTAATGTTTCAACAATTGATCAACATATTTTGACCACATTTAACCAAAAACATAAGTTCTTCACAGGCTCAAGAGAAATTTTCAAGCACTCATCCCTGTGGCAAATGAGTTGCAAGAGTTACTCATTTGCGAGCAATACACTCAGCACAGTACACTTCTTCACTACAAACCTTATTAAAAGCACGGGTCAACTTGACACTAAAACAAAACGGTTTAGACACATAATTAAAGATAATATTTGCAACTTGAGCATCTGCACTTGATTTCTTAGTTATTTTAACCTTAACATTGGAACCTTTTAGTAATCTAGGTCATAATTTTCCCTTTCAGTCAGCTATCACAAATCTTTTGAGTTTGATATGGGAGAAATAAAAGACAATGCCATACTGGATGATTTTTGTCAGTAACTTGCATCTTAAATAAAAATTCCAACCATCTAAATTTACATAAACTTTCTTACAAAGTGGTTCCGTATGGTAAAAACACCATTCTAGAGAATTACCCATGGTGTTATACAAAAGATTTCTGATTGGCCAAAAGAATTTCTAGGTCATTACCCCAACTAGAATCAACTACTCATCAATAGTTGTCTCGACATATCTGAATTATACAAAGATCACAACAGCATACTTTGTGTTAAAGTTAGTGGGAATCACTAAGACACAATTTAATTACATATGTATGGAAAAATCTGCTGGCATCTTCCCTTTGTATCAAAAAACTGTAACTGAGCAAATTTAAAATCAAAAATATTCTTGCTATTCTGTTTGTAACTTCTTAGAGATCTGATCATCATGATGTTTGATAGCTCATTAATAGAGAATTTTCTCCTCATCAAAATGACAGCTAAATAATAGTATCAAACTATTAAGAAAAGTGAAACTATCTAGCCATCATATTTATACCATTTTAGTATCAAACTTATGTTTGGGTAACTGTAAAACAAAATGTTATTCCTTCATGACAAGATATAGACTGAAAACAAGTACGTGTATGCAAATTGCATGAGAGGCAACAAATTTTATATAATGTTAAGCAATGTTGAAGTTCAGTGGTTGCTAAGGGTTGAAAATGCATATTTATTCTTATCATGTAAATCTGCATCTACTTGACCAAGGGATGATTATGTAGTCAAGTTTTTCTTTGTCCCGACAAATTTTACTTGGCCTGGACAAGATGAATTTGTTTTCCTGAACCCTGCTCTTAGGTTTGCACAAATGTGAAGTTGATCCCTTTATCACTATGGCTAGTTACTAAAAGCACACAAAGCTTTAAACATTCTCAGAAGCTATCAACTATTTCTGGTACAACTTAAAATAGATTTTTTAAAATGACTTCTCAAAAAAAAGCATAGGTTTAATCAATATTGATGGAAAGCATCTTAACATGAAGAGCTTTGGATCTTTGTACTAATTTTGCCAGTTTGCTTTCAAACATGGCTGTTGCTGCTTTAAAAAAAATTATAAGTTTTTAATGACTTCATCTAAAAAATACACAACTTAATTAAAATATTTTGCACCGTAATCAACATAATTAGAAGAAATTTGTATCCTACTAACCCCGATTTCTTGAAAAACTACTTTCACATTTGACTAAGGTGGATGTCTGCCAGGTGAGCATTCTCAGGTCAATTTTTTTACTTGTTAATATTATTAAATGAGTCACTTGGGTTACTTATTACCATTATTAAATGAGTGACTTTTACCAATATTAAATGAGTAATTTGGGTTACTTGTTACCATTATTAAATGAAGCACTTGGGTTACTTGTTACTATTATTAAATGAGTCACTTGGGTTACTTGTTACCATTATTAAATGAAGCACTTGGGTTACTTGTTACTATTATTAAATGAGTCACTTGGGTTACTTGTTACCATTATTAAATGAAGCACTTGGGTTACTTGTTACTATTATTAAATGAGTCACTTGGGTTACTTGTTACCATTATTAAATGAGTCACTTGGGTTACTTGTTACTGTTATTAAATGAGTCACTTGGGTTACTTGTTACCATTATTGAATGAGTCACTTGGGTTACTTGTTACTGTTATTATATGAGTCTTCTATCATGGTTTTGGGGGCTACTTTGATAAGCACTTATTTGATAAGCACTTTTTTTTAGATCCAATTTTTTTTCTTCTCACAAAAATGATAATTAAAGTTTTCAATTATATAATTATATTAAAATGAGATGGAGATATAAATATGTCTAAAAACAGAATAGTCAGGTTTCTGAGATACTGCATGCCAAATATACATTCTCAGAATATAAAATACTGTAGTATCATTTATTTTTGTAAACCTCACATTTTGTGTTTTTTATATTAATAAAATCAACATTTTCCTTGGTACTTAAGTTCATGGTCTTGTCTGTTGAAGTTCACATATTTGTAGATATTTAATTTTGTGGATTAAACACTATATACACCCAGATCAAGAATATGAAAGAACAAAACCACAATGATAGCTATTGGCAGTCTCTTCATTGGTTAAAACAATACAACTTGTATAAGTACAAATCACACCCTAGTCATGATCAATCATTTTATTTTATTTTTCATCAGGAATTGATGCAGCCAACTTCAGTAAATTGATTATTAAAGTACATGTGTATGATCTCTTTCATAAAACACTGTCTATAAAGTTACTATGCCAAATTCAATTCCCTTCTGAGAATCATGAGTGTTGATACAGAGTTGTAAAAGTTGTAAAATTCAGCTTCAGTATCCAGCAGTTTGGATCATGCTATAACTTGTTAAACAAACATATGACCAGCTGTTCTTTGCTCAATGCATTTAAGATGTAATGTCAAAATCTGATGTTCTCTGGGCCCATCAAAGTTTTAAGATGTTACCTTAATTGAAAAACAGAATCAATCCTTTGTTTGAGCCTGCCTTATGTACAAACCACTAAAGCCACTAGACTTTCCTTAAAAGTTCATCAATCAAGTGAAATCATGCAGAATGGTTAATTATGACTCGTGTGAAAGATTAGACCTAGTTATCTGTGGCTTTGAGAAGGCTGGACTTATTTAATTCAGCAATTTCAGCATTATTTACCTGACAAACATTTGTGTGAACAGACAGACTTAATTGGCTTGATGTTGATTCCCTGGTTTTGTCCAGAATAGTGAAGTATGAGCTTCAGCACTAGGCAGTAATTAGTGTTTATACTGATTATTTCATTAGTACTTCAAGCAACAGTTTCTTTTATTTTACAGTCATGTTTGTTTATTGAGATTAAGCATGCATGAATAAAAATGAGACATGCTTTCACCAGGATTTACATTTTCAGCAACAGATTCTCTTAAATTTAAAACTGTATATCTGACCATATAGGAGAATTGTTTATTTTTTAAATTTATTTTCATTATTACTAATGTCTGAATTCCTTAATGCTTTTTCTCACTTGCCACTGTCCTTACTTACGTAACATATTGATTTAAGGTAGTAAAAAGAATTTACATCTACCAGATCCATACAGACACATGTGCAGTGAAACAATATAAAATGCATTATAAAGGTTAAAATAAAACATATTTAAAAGCTAATATTTCATAGCCAGGTTACAGACATTATGTTGACTTGTCAACTATAGTTAATTTAATCTCTAAGAATGAAACACATTAGGGCAAAAAAAAGTCATTCATCACTGTCATTAATGTCACTTGAAAATTATTGATACTACAGTAGGTTGAAAAGAAATTTATTTCATGCTGCAAATTTTGTATTTGAAGAAGATAAAGCCTTTAAAATGTTAGTGTAAACAAAGGTGGTAGAAATATAGGTTATGGACCAACCCAATAACTTTATGGGGGATGGTACTGCAGGGCTTGTGACTTTTTTGGAGAAATTTTTTTATAACCCCTAAATAGTGCTAAAATGTTCTGGTTCAAGGTTATTAGAGACAAAAAGAACTTGTATATCCATTCTGTTAAAGAAAAAAAGTTAGAGAAAAGAAAAATAATCTGGTTCAAAAGAAATCCCAGACTCCCCACATCTAGTTTAATGGTTATTCCTACAAAATAAAAGAAATATTTATAAAAAGTTTTTAAAAAGAAACATTTGTCTTTAGATGAATTTTGACACTCAAACTTTCCAAAGTGAAGATTGTATCATTAGATGTCAGGGGTCAAGCTAGACTTGAAATTTAGCAAAAAGTGACTTGACAGAACAGGGATAAACGAGAGCTGATGAGGGTTAAGTGGGAGTAAAGCGAGACATGTAATATACATGTTAGCACTTGCCTTCTTTTCATGGAATAGACAATAGAGGTCCAGTATTTGTTATTAGAAATTGGGTACGAGTTTGGTAAATGGAGATAAATACATTTCTCCTGCTTTGTTACACCCTGCAAATACCCAAAAAATACATTTACTACAACTATAGATAATACCGTCATCGGTGCATTATTGTTCTGCATGTATACATTGATTCTGTTTACAGTACATTCAATACAAATGACTTACTATCATATATATTAATTAATTATCCATCTATAATAGAAAAACCCAGCATGAACAGCAGTCAGGGTAGCTTCCTTGCTCAGAGTGAATAAAACTCAAACAGGTAATCCTAGATCAAGGTTGCCTAAACAGCTAAATATGTGTAAAATGAAAATAACACAATAATTGCAATTGATGACTTTATTTAACACATCAATAAACATTAATTACATATAATAATATACCCATGTCTGCCTAATTACAATATGCTACACACACATAAACTATATATATATATATATATATATATATATATATATATATATATATATATACACACACACACATTCTTATACATGTGTGTGTGTGTTGTTTTCATTCTTTTAGTTGAATTATGCCCTCAATTTTCAAGTATGCATATTTGCATTTAACATTGCTTTTAAGCAATACTTTATTTTCAAGTGAAATAGTTTCAGAGTTATATCTACATTATAATCATATTTGGTATAGGTTTAAAACTATTATTAGTTTCATTGTATTTTGGCAATGTGACTTAAAAAGAGTACAACAGAAGTTATACATTGTAGTGAATTTTAACTGAGTAACTAGATTACAGAATTGTAATTACAAGTTAGTACACATGTTTAATCAACTACCCTTAATCAAGAATTTTTCTTTTTTCCTTTCTTAATCTTCACCATAAAATGGCATTTGACATGTTTTCTAACCTTGTTTGAAACAATACCTGTACGATATACATGAGCAAATGCAGACATTTTTCAGACTGTTCATCCTAATTTCTTGGTTGCCAATTAAAACTTTACCATAACTGTTTACAGACAATGCACTGGAGAATTAAAGTTTATGAATGAACTAAACCCTTTTTTCAACCAGATTGACACAGCCAATGTTCATCTATTTTTATAAAGTGAGAATTTCTTAATGTAACCACCTACATTATAGCTTTGTTACATTTATAGAATTGCAAATATAAGGTTTTAGTATTTGTCTACATACTTAGTGTAACATTAGGAATTGGTTAAATTGCATTTGCTTTGCTGGTTTTTATTCTTCTTGATACTTTTACAAAAAACCTTGACCTTACAGTATCCGGAAATCCACATAATTTTCTGACCTACATAATTGCATTTTAAAGCCAAATCTTTAATAATATTTACACTCTGCTTCTATGAATTGTAATATATTTGCCCAATGGTTTACAAAAAATAGACAATCTAATAAAATGGAACAGCGTTGTCAGTTTTTATTCTCCAAGACAGGTTCACTTACGGTTTGTTTGTTTGATTTTTTTTATTTGTTTGATTTTTAACGGTGCACCAGCACACTTAGGCTATTTATCGCCATACAATAGGTTGTATTTATACATGTTTAAAATACTAAAAGGTTTTATATCGACCAGCGACATAGAAAACCAAATAGTTCATAGTAAAATGGTAAGATGTTGGTAACAGTAAAATATGAAGCTTCCCAATCAATGGGAGATGTAAATGGTGTATGTGGACGAAAAGATGTTGCAAAAAAGAGGCTGTATTTGCATTAGATAAAACTATTATTATTGATGGCATACAAGTTATAGTTTAAAATAAAGATTTCCTTCCTTCGGGAAATTTAAAATACAAGTGATTTGTATAGTATCGAAAAGTTCCTTCATGTCATGTACATTATAGTATTTATCATGCGTAGGTTGCAGATCAGAACACTCGGTCATAAAGTGCTTAACAGTCAATGGTTCATTGCAAGAAACGCACTCTGGTGGATCTTCACCTTTTAGTATGTGAGAGTGGGTAATGTATGTATGACTGATTCTGAATCTTGCAATGACAATTTCCTCCCTACGGATAGTTCTGTAGGAAGGAGTCCATTCTCCCAGGGTTGGTTTGATGGCATGAAGTTTGTTATTGACTGCATCATCCCATGACGCCTGCCACTTCTGGCATAGGTATTTTCTGATACAAGGTTTAAAATCAGTAAACGGTAATTTAAAGTCCGATGGTTCTTGGGATAGAGCCATATTAGCAGCCCGGTCTGCTTCTTCATTACCTCTAATACCAATATGGCTAGGTAACCAACAGTATACTATATTGTACGAGGTACTAAGCTCGAGTTCTTGACGAGAATGTTGACTAATAATGGACTATCCAGTTTTCTATTGTGAAGCGACCGAAGCACAGATAGTGAGTCACAGAAGATGATGCTATTTAAAATGGGTTTTTGTTCGATAAATTTCAGAGCAAGGTCTATTGCTCTGATTTCCGCTGAAAATATGGACGCATCGTTTGGCAAGTGCACTTTGGTTATATGTTTGCCACTAACAAAGGCTACAGCAGCCTTTTCATCAACTTTTGATCCATCAGTAAAAATTTTAGTGTAGTTTTTAAAATCGTTGAGGAGTTCATGATAAGAGTTCTGGAAGATGGCAGGGTTTGTCTCAGATTTTTTCCCATTGTGTAACGTAAAAATCACTTTGGGTTGCTTAAGGAGTCAAGGTGGTGTTTCCGAGACAAACTTGTTCTGAACTGTAGGGAGATTAATTTTGATAGTGTCAAAGCTGGATGATATTCTGATGTCAAATGAAGGTATGGCATTTGGTTTGTTTTCATATAAAGTTTTGTATTTTGGTTTAAAAACAGCCGAAAAAGCAGGGTTCAGCGGGTTTGATCTTAATCTGAGAGCGTATTTGTGCAGAAAGCAGTTCTCTGCGATGTGATAAAGATGGTTCATTCGCTTCCGCGAGAAGGCTTTCACATGGAGATGTCTTAAATGCTCCCAGAGTGAGTATTTTTCCCTGATGATGAATTGGGCCAAGCATTTTCAAATAGGACTTCCTAGTTGAACCATAAACAATACATCCATAGTCTAGTATGGAGCGGATAAATGTTCTATACAAATTGAGGAGGACTTTTTTATCAGCACCCCAGTCAGTGTGCGCAATTACTTTAAGTATATTTAAAGCTTTTAAGCATTAAGCTTTTAAATTCTTGATGTGTGGTAATTGGTATAAAAGTCAGTTTTCTGTCGAAGATAATACCCAAAAACTTTGTTTCCTCAACAGCTGGAATAAGTGTTCCGTCCAGCATGAGTTTAGGGTCATCATGATGTTTTCGCAACTGACAGAAATGCATGCATACTGTTTCAATTTTGAAAATTTGAAACCATTATTACTGGCCCAATTTTGGATCTTGTTGATATTTTGTTGGAGTTGCCTTTCAATTGTATGCATATGCTTTGATTGATAACAAATTAAAAATCGTCTACATATAATGAGCAATCCACACCGGGAGCTAAACATTTGGTGATGCTATTGATTTTGATATTAAATTGCGTCACAGATAAAATACTGCCCTGGGGCACACCCATCTCTTGTTGGTGCATATCGGAGAGGGTAGAGCCCACTCGTACTTTGAATACTCTGTCGGAGAGAAAATTGGAGATGAAAGAGGGTAGACGGCCTTTTAGACCCAGATTGTGCAGGTTGTTTTGTATCCCATACTTCCATGTTGTGTCATAGGCCTTTTCTAAATCAAAGAAGACTGCTACTAAATGTTCCTTCTTGATAAATGCATCGCGAATAAATGTTTCGAGTCTAACCAGATGATCGTTGGTACTACGACCAGAATGGAAGCCACTTTGGAAAGGAGATATTTAATTGTTACTTTCCAAGTACCATACAAGCCGAGAATTAATCACTCGTTCCATTGTTTTGCACACGCAGCTTGTCAGTTCAATGGGCCGATAACTGTTAGGATCTTCGATATCTTTGCCTGGTTTGGGAATCGGCATTACTATTGCTTCTTTCCAGCTCTTAGGTACATTACCAGCAATCCATAAATCATTAAAGATTTTCAGAAGTAATGACAGAGACGATTCTGGGAGGTGTTTCAAGAACTGGTAATGTACTTTGTCAGGCCCAGCGGATGTATCATGGGCCTTGCCTAAAGCCTCCCTAAGCTCCAATAAGAAAAACAGCTGGTTATAGCTTTCAGTGTTGTTCGATGTGAATTTTAAACGTGACTTTTCTTTTTGAGATTTTAATCTTCGAAAGGCTTCTGAATAATTAGATGATGATGAGTTTTTTTTAGAAACTATCGGCAAGAATATTTACTATGTCACGTTTCGAACTAAAATTCCTATTGTTTGCTTTCAGGTGTCGAATAGAATTGTGTTTCCTCTTTCCACTTATGTTTCGAATAGTATCCCAAACTTGTGTCATTGGGAAATGAGAGTTTAAAGAAGAAATATATTTCTTCAAGGATGCACGTTTACATTCTATTAATTGTGCGTCGAGTTTTAGACCGGGTAATACGATATTTGTTTAAATTTTCGGGCGTTGGACGATTGTTGAATTGTTTTAATGCTTCTCGGCGTTGTCTAATGGCTTCTTTGCATTCCTTGGTTACCCAAGATTTTTGCGATTTCTTACTGTTCGGTGAGAACTTAGGAATAGATTCATCTGCAACTGTAATTAGAATTGAAGTAAAATGCTGTATAGGATTAACAGCGTTGAATACTGTATCATTATTTAGTCTAGTTTTTCATAGTGTTTCAAACGAAGCCCAGTCGGCTTTCTTTATATTCCATTGTGGATTTGCGTCATCAATTTTTGAGTTATTTTCAAGAGTGATTGGAAATTGATCACTGCTGTGAAGATATCAGCGACCTTCCATTCATAGTCCAAAAGCAGCGAAGAGAGCACATTGTCAAATCTATGCATGTGTATGTACCCGTTCCTGGGTGTAGATATGTTGGTGAGTTAGTGTTATATAGACACAGATCGTGTCTAGAAATGAAATCTTCTACTTTATGGCCTCTGTCGTTTATGTGATTCGATCCCCATAGAATGTTATGGGCATTAAAATCCCCGAGTAAAACGAAGGGCGCGGGAAGTTGTTGAACAAGATTCTCTAATTTCTTTTGTACTAGGTCGATGTAGAGTGACGCTTACAGCAATGGCTTGTAAATTTGTATTTAAAGGAATGACTCTGCGAGGGGCTCTATTGTTCACAACAACAGAGACTCCTCCTGAGGCCCTGTCAGCGTTTTGAAAGCACGCGTTAAACAGGGAAAAGTTTTTAAATGTAATTGTATCTGTCTCTTTCAGGAATGTTTCCTGTAAACATATTAATGCAGGATCGTGTTCATTTAAAAGCAGAAGAATATCATTGTAGTTTGCTTTAAGTCCTCAACAGTTCCATTGTATGATGGTGTTCTTCATCGTAAAGTTTTGCTGGAGATTCTGGAGCTGGGTTACACGGAGGAAATTTGTCTTGTTATTTGTCTGGAGGAAGTATGGGAGTATATTTGGTTTTACTAGGTATGGAGCTACCTTGAGTACATGGAGCAGTTTCTTCTGCATCCATGCTCTCAAAGTCTCCACACTTCTTGTAAAGTATGTTGTAAAAAAAAGCTGCTTATTTGTTTGAGCTTTGTGTTTATGTTTAGGTGATTTTGGTGATGGATTGTTATTAAATGTTTGAGTTGATGTTGTACTATTCTGTGGCTTATAATGAGGTATATTGGCACTTATTGTTGAATCGGGCTGATCCGTCTGTGTTTGCGCGTCCTACGTGCTTTTTGGATTGTGTTTCACGACTGTGGAGAAGGATGGGCCAGGAAGGGATATTTTTGCCTGGACAAGTTTTCTGGCCTCTGGGTAGGGAATGTTGAAGGTACACTTTACCCTCTGAATTTCCTTTTCCTGTTTCCATGTATCACAATCCTTGGAATTGGCGTGATGTTACTTGCCAAAGTTGACACAATGCGGAGTTGCTCTACAATCAGCTTCCTGACGAGAGTGATCTCCACATCGGCTACATACTTTGACTTTGGAACATCGGTCTTCGTGATGGCCGTATTTTTGACACTTATAGCATCGAAAGGGGTTTGGAATGTAGATCTCGAACTTAACTTGCAAAAACCCAACTTTGACCAATTTAGGTACTATTGGTTTGTTGAGGGACATTACAAATGTGTTGGTGTCCTGCAGAATGTTATTACGTTTAATACGTATTATACGCACTTCATGTTTCATCCCTTCGATGATATCTGTGTCGGTGACTCCAGCCAAGTCACGGCAGCGCATTACGCCTTGGGACGAATTCAGTGTAGTGTGGGCGAATGAAGTCACTGGAATATCGAAAAAGGTTTTCATTTTCATGATATTATTTATTTGACCTTTTCGCTCAGACTCAACCAGAAGACAACCCGATTTGAGTTATTTGACACTTTTTGGTGTGCCAATGGATCTCGAAATAGTTTTGTCAATAACAAACGGAGATAAAACAGAAAGCGGTTTAGAATCATCCTTAGACTGAATAACCATGAAGCGTGGAAATGATTCCACGCTACAAGTTTCTTCATCCGAGTCAGACAGTGGTTTGGTACGTTTATTGTTGATTTTTTTGGTGACATTTGCCATGATTAATAGTTAAAATATCAGCACCCATGCTCCCCACCCACCAAGGAGTCCAACGAGGGGACACTTTTTAAGTGCCAGGAATACACAGATGCCATACTCGTTAGATAATATTACCTGGGATTGACCCATGAAGCTTCCTTCTAGGGTCGGTAAAATTACCTCCCGATTGACCCATTGAGCCACCGCCTTCTAGGAAGTCTTCTAAAACTTGGGAATGTGAAAACTAAAGGAATAGAATGTAGGGGCAACGGTGGTATCAAGAGAGATACAAGAAAGAAAGAGAAGATCAGTAAGTAAAAAAAAAATGACCTCCTAGGGCTTGGCGTGACCAGTCAATTTGTCGAGACCGGACCTATCCCGACCACCCGTCTAAGAGAAGTAGAGAGTAGAGGCCAAGAGAGTAGATTGCATCGGAAAAGCCTCCGCTCAACTACCAGGATCCTTTCCTCCTACGACACGGGTCGCAACCCACGGCAAACAGGTTGCCTCTTCTTAGTCGCCTTTTACGGCACGTCGGGCCAATTCTACAACCCCGAAGCCGCAGGGGAAGGTTCACTTACGGTACAAAACTGATTTTTTTATGTAGAAATTAATGTACACGAAGCAATTAAAATATTCATGCTACTGAATCTATGCTTAAAAATTTAAGTTTGATTTGCACAACTTTACGTTTTATAACATAATTGCTTTTATCATCAAAAGAATAACTTGCCAAAATCAGGCAATAATAGTTGCTAACTTACTGGAGGAAATAGTCAATCAGCTTTCAAAACACATGCCTGTGAATGTACAATAGTTTGTAATTGATATCAACACCAACTATTTGATGGCCTGAAGCCTACATTTTCACCTTAAACTATAACATAACACTGGAACTAACCTGGCCATGGTGAGAGAGCATCTCAAACAGGATGGTTATTCAATGTTCCTCTAAAATAATTCTCAGGGCAAATTCAATTATGCTTTCCAAACAGGACGGTCATTCAATGTTTCTCTAAAATAATTCTCAGGGCAAATTCAATTATGCTTTCCAAACAGGACGTTCATTCAATGTTCCTCTAAAATAATTCTCAGGGCAAATTCAATTATGCTTTCCATGCAGGACGGTTGTTCAATGTTCCTCTAAAATAATTCTCAGGGCAAATTCAATTTTGCTTTCCAAACAGGACGGTTATTCAATGTTCCTCTAAAATAATTCTCAGGGCAAATTCAATTATGCTTTCCAAACAGGACGGTTATTCAATGTTCCTCTAAAATAATTCTCAGGGCAAATTCAATTTTGCTTTCCAAATAGAAGATGGTGAAGTCTATATTATTTTAAGCAACTTAGTTGCCCACTTTTACCTAATAGCATTACTCCAGTATGATGTCTGTTGTCTTGAAGTTCTCCAACATGTTTAATTTTTAACTATCTTGTGCCAAAGTTCTCTTAAAGTTGGATATTTTTTACAAAAATATTTTTGCATTGTACAGTCAATATCTCTCGATCTGTAAATGCTTTAATTTTTATGAATAAAATTTGGTATATAATAAATGCACATTTTGTACTTTTCATAGGTCGATTCACACATTTATTATGTTTTAATTTCTTCATTTTGTACTAAACACTTGCTAAAATTTACTTGAGGAATGGAGATGACATTGTCTAATTCCGTATTTCATAGGAAGTGATATTTGCACATATTTCAATTTCAGCTTGTTTAACCTGTGTGGAAAACATTGCTTTATATTGTGATTTTTAACACATTTTTACACTTTTATGTGGGCTTAACAACTCTTGATTGTATGTGCCCATCTACACATCTTTTTCTTTTTCTTGCTATATATCATGGAATTTGATTTTCAAATATAACCTAAAGAAAGATGACATCTATTCAATTGGATGAAACCACATCCTTCTTAGTTCATCTGCTCGACATATCTTGTCCACTGAGTAGTATTTGATTTACCTTTACATGTCTGCAAATGCTACATACATTTGTTCATACTTGCGTCAAAATATATTTTGAAAGTATTTTCATGAATGATTTGAATTGTTTTCCTTGGATTTGGGTTGTAATTATATCCTAAAGCCCTTGTTATATCCAGGGATTCCACAGTGTATTCATCAAATCTAGTTATTCTTTAAATCTAATCTAAAGTACTTGTCTAAATCCAGGGATTCCTTAATTGTATCCTAAAGTACTTGTCTATTCCTGGAATTCCTTATTTTTAATCTAAAGTATGTACTTGTCTATTCCTGGAATTCCTTAATTGTATCCTAAAGTACTTGTCTAATCCAGGGATTCCTTAATTCTAATCTAAAGTAGTTGTTTAATCCAGGGATTCCTTAATACTAATATTAAGTACTCGTCTAATCCAGGGATTTCTTAATTCTAATCTAAAGTACTTGCCTAATCCAGGGATTCCTTAATTGTATCCTAAAGTACTTGTCTAATCCAGGGAGTCCTTAATTCTAATCTAAAATACTTGTCTAATCCAGGGATTTCTTAATTCTAATCTAAAGTATTGGAATTCCTTAATTCTATCATAAAGTACTTGTCTAATCTAGGGATTCTTTAATTGTATTGTAAAGTACTTGTTTAAGCCAGGGATTCCTTAATTGTATCCTAAAGTACTTGTCTAATCCTGGGATACCTTTTTAAAACAGCTTGCCTTAATGGAGACCAAACAACACCATATTACAGGCTACGATCTGTTTTACTTACATATACACCATTACAAAACATATCCTAAACTAAATCCATCTATTTTCCTTGAACAGTTTTGCTTTTTCCAGTTTTTCTTAATTGCTTGATAGTTTCAACCAAATGTACCACAGATCAGCCTGGCATAAGGTCCTCTCAGGTTTATACAATAATTCAAATAAGTCATCAGATCTTCACCCTTACTAAAAATAAAAAACTTTTAAACGCCTTCTAAAAACTGTTGAACAGAATTTAATTAATTTTGACAAAATGAATACTGACATGAAGACCATGCAGGTAAATGTAAATGGTGACGATTTATCATAAAATATGGCTGCCATTACTAAAACAGAACAAAACACATGACTGACTTCCTTTCCAGAACGCTGGATTGAATTTTACCAAATTGTTGTACAAATAATGTCCAACTACCAAATATGACTTACTTAAAAGCAGGGGAAAAAAATCCCTTACAATGACTTCTCAAAACCTGCTCAACAAAATTTGACCAAATTTAACAGAAACCATCCTGGCATAGATGGCCTTTATATTTATAAAAATGATGCCAATCTGCCATCAAATATGACCACAATTAAAGAATACAAAACTTTTAAACAACTTCCTTATAATACAAAGAGAATTTGGTCACATTTGTTAGAAATCATCATGATATAGTGCTCATCCGATGATGCCAATATGCCATCAGTTATAGCCAACATTACTAAAAATCTTTCAATGACATTTTCACAATAACATCTGAACAGAATTTGAACAAATAGGACAGAGAGCATCTTGGCTTAGAGGGTTATCAAATTTATACACATAATTCTAATCCACCATCAAGCAGGGCCACCATTACTAAAACAAGAAAAGCACTTAAACAATTCTATCCTAAAATAGTCTCAGTTTCCTCTGACCCTTGCCACCCCATAAATGTCCAAATATCAAAAATTATGTGGCAGGTGGCAGAGGAAACACAGACTATCCCCAAATATGTTAAAGCAAATTTAACCAAACTTTACAGTAAGTATCTAGGCGTAAAGTGCTTTCAGTTTGCTACCATAATAATGTCCATCTGCCATCAAATATTGGTGCAGTTGCTCAAAATAGACAAACCAATAATAACATTCCAAATAAGCACTTTACAGAATATGATTGGATTTTAAAGAAAGTATTCTAGATTGAATGATTTAAAGATTTATTAAAATAATACTACTGTTCCAATATCAGCTGCTATTACAAAAAGAACAAATGCTTAAACAAACTTAAATTTGCTGAGCAAAATTCTTGCAACTCTGTCATAGTGTCATGGACTAAGGTTGTTTCAGTAGTGTACAAATGTTGATGTGCAATCTCAGTAGATATAAATAATAGACAACCCTCGGAAGAGTTGTTTTCATCACATCAGCAATCAACACCATTGGAAGAAATTTCAACATAAATCATCATACCAACTTTGACTATTTGGCCACCTACTCTTGCATTTCTCATAAAGTTTAGGCAGATGTCAGGTGAGCATTCTTATTAATAAATGAACTTGGGAATTTGTACAGCTAAAACGTCCAAAGACTCGAATTATATATTTTTTAATATACAGTAATGTGTAGCTTTCTGTACACCTAAGGTTTCTGGCACCAATATTGAAGTTAATCGCATACCAAATTTGACCGATTGAAAAAAAAAAATACTGCAATGCTTACCATTTGAAAAGAGACAATTGTCACCAGAATATTCTGTTGAAAATAATATTAATTTTGGATGCACGGGATACCACCCCCCATTTTTTCATGGCTCATGATATGTCGGCCTATTCTGAGCACAGCTTTGAAAAGATGTAATACTTATCAATTGGGCTATAATTGTTTCTGTCAGCAGTTCAGTCAAGCATTTAGGTCAGGTTTATTGTGAGTTGTACAAAATTCAACATAACAATGCCACTAACTGGCAAGATATATTAAGCAAACTAAACTGATCTTGTAAAAAAATTAGTAAGTTCAACATTGTAGAAAAAAAAACTTTTATGTGGAAGAGAAACAACAATGAATAAAATGTAATGTATTTACTTCTTGCTTATGAGGAAAAACTACTAAAGAATTCAGAAACAGAATATACGCTGAGGAATTTTTTGAGAATCCCATTCTTGCAGCAAGTTGAGACACTGGCAGCAGATGATTGTGTACATGTGGAACCACTTACAAAACTAAAAACTCGGATTAAGATTAAGATTTTTTCAGGTAAACATTTCCATCTTTTAAATTATGTATTTATTTGTATTTATGTGGGTCGATGGATGAGGCTGATTACTGATATGACAATATATTGATCTCACTGGGAACAAAAATCACATTGCCAAAATCAAAAAGAGATTTAAATCTCATCCAAAAATACATCAGATCTCTGGAAACAACACAATATGAGTTTACAAGATTATCTGCTGCTGATCTCTAAATATCAAGATTTGATTTTATTCTACTGAACGATGATATTAAACAAATACCGTTTGAACTAGAATAACATGAAATAATAAAACAGCAAAGAATGAGTATTATATAGATGGGGCTATTCATGTTTGGTCGACGTATACAAATTAAAATAGATGGTGATGGAATATTTATAGATTCAACAATGAATCAAAATTTTGCTTATAAAATATTACGAAATCTACAAGACAACTAGTTTTTCTCAGGATATATTTTGTAACAGAGCAACAAACACCAGATGGATTTTACGTGATAAATTGGATCCAGTAAAACAAAAAGTAAATATTAGCATCAATAGTAATCTTGGACGAAAATTAGTACGCCATGAACAATGCATAATACAACTCTTATTCTGCTACAGCTATTTTTCTTTGCAATGTATTGCTTTAATGAACCAAACATTTATACTCTTGCCCCAATGATAACAGGTTCGCTAAGTTGTTAGGCTCATCGTGTAGGAGAACGTTCTATAAATTAAAGGTGCTCTACGCGAGCTTGATGTGAAGAAAAGAAACAACAATCTAAAGGAACAAAATCATACAGAGTGATAAAAATACCTTAGATTACCCTTATGACCCATTCTAACAAAGGACGCTCTCACTCATACTTTATTAAAAGAGATGGTTCGTAACTTCCAAATATTTGGTTCCACCCATGACCCTCGATTTTTTTCTGCTGTTTCCGTATTCAAAAGCACACTACCATTCTTTATTGCTTGTTTTACTCCTGAGATATTTTTCTATTCATCAAGCCATCATTGACTTTTCTACGTTGTACCAAAGTGAAGTTAAGATTCCAAAACGTGCGATTTTCTCGAAATGTTTCCTTTTGGGACAAGTGCGAGGTCATGTGACAACCGGTGAAAAGAACTACATGTACTATGCTTGCGGCTCTACGATAAATTAATTGTTTTAATTACTGAACAGTGTTAAATGTAAAAGTAAGTTTTTACTTAATATTAACGCGATGAAGAAAAAATATATGGTTATGCGCGAGATAAAAAAAAAACAGTGCCAGTTTGATCTGGATGTGGAATTTGTCATGACACTAAAACAACAACAAAATATTCACTGTAACACAATAGAGAGGAGAAAGAGAGACAATTACAATATGAAAAAGAGGAGAGAGAGAGAGAGAGAGAGAGAGAGAGAGAGAGAGAGAGAGAGAGAGAGAGAGAGAGAATTAGAGTTGAAGAAGTTGGAATTTCAGGAAAGGGAGAAAGAAAGACAGTTACAATTTGAAAGAGAGGAGAAAGAAGGACAATTACAATTTGAAAAAGATGAGAGAGAGAGACAGGAAAGGGAGAAAGAAAGACAATTACAATTTGAAAAAGAGGAGAGAGAGACAGGAAAGGGAGAAATAAAAACAATTACAATATGAAATTAGAATGAAAGAAATGGAGCTGGCAAGTGAGAATCACCATCATACTTCAAATCAAAATTTTGATTTAGCAAGGAATATTAGATTAGTCCCCCCTTTCAAAGAAAAAGAAGTAGACAAATATTTTATTCTTTTTTGAAAAAGTTGCAGAAAATTTAAAGTGGCCAAGAGAGAATTGGACTCAGTTACTACAATGTGTAATTACTGGTAAGGCTAGTGAGATTTACACTTCACTGTCTGTTCATCAAAGTAGTGACTATGATGTAGTTAAAGAATGCATTTTAAGAGGTTATGAGTTAGTTCCTGAAGCTTATAGGCAAAAATTTAGAAATTACATAAAAAAAAGAAGAAGGACAAACTCATGTCGAATTTGCTAGACAAAAAGAGCAGTTGTTTGATAGATGGTGCTTAGCCAAGAAAGTCGAGCAAGATTATCAAAATCTCAAGCAAATTATATTAATTGAAGAGTTCAAAAACTGTGTCCATAATGATGTTAAAACTTATCTTGATGAGCATCAGATTGAAACCTTGGAAAATGCTGATCGAGCTGTTGATGAATATCCTTTGACACATAAAGTTCCTTTTGTTAACAAGACTTCTACTGAACAAGTTTCTGGCCGAAAAGTATTTCTGCCTAATTCAAGCCCTTCTAAAACTCAAACTAACACAACTTTCAAAAATCAAACTTCAGATAAGTTTGATTCTAAATCCTTGTCTCTTCCGACGTGTATATTTTGCAAGAAAAAAGGACACGTTGTTTCTGATTGCTACAAATTGAAAAATAGGCATTAAAATCAAGATAGACCTGTTCCAAATGCTCTTATTTCCAAGAGGTCAAGGTCACAGTCATGTATTGAAAGCAATACATTTGTTGGGTCTAATAAATCTCAGTCTGATTTTATTATGGAGAATTATGAACCATTCATATCGAAGGGTTCTATATCACTCTTGGGTGATTCAGCCAATCCCACCCCTATTAAAATTTTAAGGGACACAGGAGCTTCTCAGAGTCTTTTATTATCAGGTACTTTGCCTTTTTCTGAGAAGTCTTCTTCTAATGAAAGTGTTCTTATTCAGGGAGTAGAGTGCGGCTTTGTTAATGTTCCTCTCCATTGTGTAAATTTGTTATCAGACTTAGTGTCAGGACCTGTGACAATCGGAACAGTCTCGGTTTTACCCGTAGAGGGCATTGATTTATTGCTAGGCAACGACTTAGCTGGGGACAAGGTTATGGTTAATCGACTTGTAACTGACAAGCCTAATTTGGATCAGAAAGTTGATCCAATTGAAAAAGAATTCCCTGATATATTTCAAGCTTGTGCAGTTACCAGAGCTATGGCAAAGAAAGCTGTAGAGAATGATGTTGATGAAGGAAGTATTCCTTTATCTGACACGTGTATAGGTCAGGCTTTTGATGAGGTCACTTTTACTCCTTGTTTGGATCAATCAGAAGGTATTGATCGTAGTGATCCTCTTTTAACAACTCATTCTCTTTATTCTAATCAGGGTGATAAACGACATTCACTTGTCGTCGAACAGGAAAAAGATCTTGAGATCTCCTGTTTGTTTCAAAGGGCCATAAATGAGACTGAAGCCATTGAAGTTCCTGTCTGTTATTTCATTAAAAATGGAATTCTTATGAGAAAATGGAGACCTCCCGAGGTACCTGCTGGTGATGAGTGGTCAGTGAACTATCAAATAGTAGTTCCAAAACCTTAAAGACAGGAAATACTTAATCTGGCCCATGAAACTCCTTTGGCTGGTCATTTAGGGATTAATAAAACGTATCACAAGATCTTGACCCATTTCTATTGGCCAAAAATCAAAAGTGATGTTGTCAAATACTGTAGGTCTTGTCATACTTGTCAAATGGTAGGAACACCCAATCAGAAGATACCTAAGGCTCATCTGCAACCTATTCCTGCCTTTGACGAACCATTTAGTAGAATTATGGTAGATTGTGTAGGTCCCTTACCTAAGACCAAGTCAGGTAACCAATACGTGTTGACCATTATGTGTGCGTCAACAAGGTTTCCAGAGGCTATTCCGTTGAGGAATATAAAATCTAAAACAATAGTAAAAGCTCTGATAAAGTTTTTTACTCAGTATGGCCTTCCCAAATCTGTTCAGTCTGATCAAGGTTCAAACTTTATGTCTGGAATTTTCCAGCAAGTTATGTATGAATTAGGCATTCAGCAATTCAAATCTTCTGCCTATCACCCTGAGAGCCAAGGGGCATTAGAAAGATTTCATCAGACGTTGAAAAATATGATTCGATCGTATTGTTTTCATACGAATAAAGATTGGGATGAAGGCATTCATTTACTATTGTTTGCTGTTCGAGAATCGGTTCAAGAATCTCTAGGCTTCAGTCCCTTTGAACTGGTTTTTGGACATACTGTGCGTGGACTACTGAAGTTATTGAAAGAGAAACTTCTTTCTAATGAAGATACCGAAATCAATCTTCTTGATTATGTGTCTGATTTTCGATACAAATTGTCAAAGGCTTGTGAGGTCGCAAAAGCAAATCTGCACTCTGCTCAATCTAAAATTAAAGCAAGATATGATAAAAAAAAAATGAAGGAAAGAAACTTTCAGCCTGGTGATAGGGTCCTGGCTCTTTTGCCAATGCTACAAAATCCTCTTCAGGCAAAATAGTATGGTCCCTACACAGTTGATAGAAAAATTAATGATTTAAATTATATTATAAATACTCATAGGAGGCGCAAACAGAATCAACTCTGTCATATAAATATGCTAAAGGAGTATATTGAAAGAGATAGCCATGCTAAACATGTAATTGGTTTAGTTGTACCTGTCCCACTCTATGAAGGAATATCATCAGATTCTACTGATATTAAAGTGATGACTGATATTGAAATGACGAATCTTTGCAATTCAGAAATTATGAAAAATCTAGACCAGAAACTTTCACATTTGCAAGTGCAAGAAAGAAATTAATTGAAGTAATTATTAATAGAATATGAGCACTTATTTCCAGATATTCCTACAAGGACAAACAAAATTTTTCATGACGTTGAAATTGAAAATTCCAAACCTGTTAAACAACATCCATACAGGATGAATCCACTCAAACAGGAATACTTAAAAAGGAAATTCAATATTTGCTGGAGAATGATTTTATCGAGTCCAGTAAAAGTGACTGGAGTTCACCGTGCATACTTGTACCAAAACCAGATAAAACTTTCCGTATGTGCTCTGATTATAGGAAGGTGAATAGTGTGACCAAAACAGATTCATTCCCATTACCAAGAATTGACGATTGTATTGATAAAATTGGGAATGCCAAGTATGTCACCAAATTTGACCTTCTGAAAGGATTTTGGCAGATTCCACTATCGGAAAGAGCAAAGGAAATCTCGGCATTTGTGACTCCAGATGGACTCTACCAATATAAAGTAATGCCGTTTGGGATGAAAGGGTCGCCAAGTACATTTCAACGTCTTATGAATATGATTACCTCTGGTCTAGAAAACTGTGATGCATATATAGACGACGTCATCATCTACAACGACACCTGGATAGAACATCTAGCAACAATTCGAAAATTCTTTGACAGACTCACTGATGCATGCTTGACAATCAATTTATCTAAAAGTGAGTTCTGCCGTGCTAATGTGACTTTCTTAGGACATATTGTGGGACATGGACAGGTTAAACTAATAGATGCTAAGGTTGAGGCTATTTCTAATTTCCCTCTGTGCCTGAAAATAAAAAAACAACTGATGCGGTTTTTAGGTATGGCCGGATATTATCGTAAATTTTGTTCACATTTTTCTATAATAGCAGAACCCCTGACAAATTTATTGAAAAAGAAGAATAAGTTCTGTTGGACTGAAAAATGTCAGGAGGCTTTTGATAAGTTGAAAGCCATACTTGAAACAGCACCAGTTCTTGCAGCTCCAAATTTTGGTCAATCTTTCAAATTATCTGTTGATGCAAGTGATGTTGGGGTTGGAGCGGTTTTAATTCAAGAGGACAAAAATGGAATTGAACATCCAGTGTGTTATTTTTCTAAGAAATTGAATAAGCACCAGAAAAATTATTCAACAATCGAGAAGGAATGTTTGGCATTGATTTTGGCTTTGCAACATTTTGAAGCTTATTTAAGTTCAGCTCCTTCTTCGATTATAGTTTTAGTGACCACAACCCCCTTACTTTCATCGGCAAGATGAAAAACAAAAACCAAAGATTACTGAGATGGAGTTTGTTATTACAAGAATATAATCTTGATATCAGGCACATAAAAGGAAAAGATAATATAATTGCAGACGCTCTTTCCCGTGTATAATTCATTATATTGTGTAATTTATACTAGTTCTTTTAACCTCAGATGCAAATTGGTTTGTGATAAAAAGAAAGTTTTATCATATAAACCTTTCTTTTATTTTATGGGGGAAGGTGTTACGTCAATTACGGATTTAAATTATTTATTTTTTAATTGTTAAATCCAAATTTGTCATTTAGGGTTTAATATTCATTAATTGGGAGATTTTTTCTAGAAAGTTAAGGCTGACCATCCTTTAACTGTAAACAAGTTTTTGACCTTGGCTTGTTGAACTAATTCCTGACCCTGCTTTAGACATTGTCAACAAGCTTCTAAAACTATTGGTTAATTTCAAGGACAACTTTTTATTTTTAGTTTTTGGGTGTAGGAAATATCTAGAGTACGTGATTTAGTGAAGGCAGTCTCTTTCTGTGACCTTCCATGAACTTCTATCAATTTCTAGAAAATCACGTGATCACTTGTTTACTTAAGAAAAACAGTTATATAGACTGTTGTTTGGGATAGAACAGTTCAGTAGAATCTGGGCTTTAAAGTTAGTAGTTGTGTATTTATGTTTGAGTTATAATTTTAATTATATATATATATATATATATATATATATATATATATATATATATATATATATATATATATATATATATATATATATATATATATCCAAGCTCCAAGCAGATGTATGTGTGTGAATAGATATTTAATAGAGCTACATACAACCTTAACGGTAAAAAAAAATTGAATTATGCCCGGAAAACGTCGATACTTGATCTTGCAAGATATTTCGATGACTACACAAGATCGGCTGGTCCAACAATGATATTTGCAAAAGACACATCTAATCATCCAGAAAACAGAAACGTAACAATGGATGCAGCTGGGAACGCAGCTGCATCAATGAACGAAAATTTTAACTTGGGTTTTGCTGCACGTCGAGCGATCTCATATTTTTGGATTTTGAAGAGATATCCGAAAGTTCATATTTTGTGAAGTTTCGCTAAGGATAAACGGACATCAAGAAACCGCTGAAGATATATTGCGAGATTTTGAATACAATGATATTGCACGTGCATATCATCGATTGATGTCCTATATGGGACGTGATCAAAACATTGACACTGGGTTGCAGATATATCAGCGCGATTTTACAATGTTGTATCCGATCTATTACTTTTCGTTGGAACACTTGGATTTATTCTGAAATTCTGTCGTTGATATAACTTTTCGATATCGTTTAGCTTGAGTACGTGCAGCAGTAGTTATTCCACCTTCTGTTCCTGGTGGCGCTAGAGCAATCCCGGTCATACTCAGTGATAAAGCAATATTACTTGAAGGTGTTGGCAGACGAATGAATGTTATTGATGACCCGGTAGAAAATATGTAAATGTTTTCCGAATATGTAGACAATTAGATCAATTGCATTACTATAAAAACGTCGTACAATTATGTTAATGTCACTCTGACTCCCGGTCAAGTGAAAAAATCACAATTTAAGAAAAACGCGAGCATATGCAATACAAAAATATAATTACAGCAAGATCTATTTGCTAATAGTAGTCCAAACAAGGTATCGTTGACTAAACCCGAACTAAATATTTTAACAAGCATTGGAAGAAAAAACCGGAGTTCAACTTGATTTCTTTCCAAATGCCACCAAATATTTGATTAAAACCGGTGGTATTTTTCCACTTCTCGCAGCAGTACCAGTATTAATCGCCGCCACTGCGTCTGCCGTTGCAAAACAGCCGCGTTAGGTGCTGTTGGAACAACGTCGAGAATGGCTTTAAAGAAAGCAAATGGACTAGAATATAAAAAGGGAGCGTTTCTAAGACTACTAGTAACTTATCTAGGACGATCCGTTCATGGATTAGGTCTGAGATTTCTAGGAACTTATAAACTTTGAACTTATGGACACCGATGTCATATTTTGATTTACTCGATGCTGATACAAATTAAATATAAAAAAAACTTTAGAGGTGTTTTTATGCGAGATCAATTACCGAACCAAGGGAATAAGAGTGAAACTGGAATTATTAATCTTGATAACAGCGATGGTTCAGGAAAGTATTGGGTTTCTTACGCGATTGGTCCATGTGGAATTATTTATTTCGATTCGTATGGATTAGCACCGCCAGTCGAATTTTTGCAATATATTAATCAATTAAAATTTCCAGTACAAAGTATTCCAGTTTGGTACTCAATGCTACCAACAGAAAGATTAACCGATCCACCAATATGTGGTCGTGAAGTTATTAATGTACTTGACACGATATCAAAATCAACAAGACCACCTCACAAAGTCGTGCACGAGTATACAAGTCAAATTTATTAATTTTTTTTAAAAATCACAATCAAAAAATACTTTATATTTACAGAAGACTTCGTAGTGATATTAGTAAAAAAAACGCGATGACATTAATTTCTCAAAATACGTGACCAAGGATGAACCGGGCTTATGAACCTTTACGGGATAGACCGAGATGAAGTTATTTTTCAGAATCGATATGGTGTTTTAAAAATCAGCAACATCAAATAAAATTAAATAGTTAGACGCGTTCTTGGGGCTGTTGAAGACAAATCCCTGTGTTTACAAGTACTGGATCTATCAGAGATTCAAGTATGTCATTTGCTGCCATCAGAGATGAAACCCCAAGCCGCTTAAAAAATACCGGTGACACAATGGCAGGTGAACTCAACATGAACGGAAATAAAATAGTAGTTGTAACAGATCCAACATCTGATGTAGATGCTGCAATACAAAATATGTTGACGCTAAAGACGGTACCATTGATAATAAATTCTCCACGTTGCGGGCCGAATTTTTTGTTGAAATCCGTTGGCTGCTGACATAAAACTCAGTTATATTAAAACAAACATTGAAACGATTAGAAAATCTCTGGATGATTTTATCAGTGGTGTTCCTGATATAGTTAGAAAGGTTGATCTGATTAAGAATCCCGCCAGAGTAACATCAGGATCAGCAACATGGTCACAGCAAATTAATAATATCAAATACACCGCAAATGTCACTGGGGTGTATAGGCTGTCTGTGTTCAGCAGTGCAAAATTTAGTATATTCACTACATATCCGTGGCGACATCACACCGACAAGTTTTCCGGGGTTGTCACTGTTGTGTAAAATAGCGAAAACGAAGAAACATTTATACTGGACGCTGCTGATAAGAAATTAACTTCAGCGACTTACTGGTGGTGTCTGAAATTTGTTGCTGAAACGCCTCAATTGGTTACTGCGTAAAATAATAATATGACCCCGACGAAGTCAACGACGACGTCAACAACAGTGTTAAATGTTCAACAATATATACATGATCAAGTACGTGAATGGCAATCATCGTCAAAACCATCATTGACAAGTAAACGCTGAAAGTAAAAAATAATTACAAACGACATGCAGTTGCTTTGGATGTTACAATATATTCAGTAGCTACGTTAGCTGCGTCCACCGGCGTAATATTATCAGCGTTAACACCAGTAACAACTGCGTTAGCAGTAATAATATGTGCTACATCATCAACAGCAATTGCAGGTGTTTTTAATATTATCGCGAAAAAGATATTTACGCGCACAAACACTAAACTCAACGTCTACGTTGTAAAATTAAACACAGTCACAGTCGCGTACTCGAAATTATCGTCGCTGATATCATCAAGTATCGACGATACAACGATGTTAGTTTCCGAATTCGCATTAATGGTTAAGATATACAACAACACATAAAACCACCATTTGAAATAAAATGCGAACAATAATGACAGAACGTCTTCAATAGATAGTCATAAATACAACTCCGGCAAGAACAACGATGATATGAGTAAGCTCAACCAAGTCTGAATTCAGTATTAATTTTCCAACAGCGAATTCGGTAAGCGAGATCTCGATAGCGCAGTTCCGAGTAAACCACAGTTTGCCAAATATCATATCGAAATCATTTTGTAGACTACAATGGAATAATTCGTTGGTATTCGCGTACAAATATAAACCAGATGGTACTCCCGTCTGGAACCATGTTGGAATACCAACCGGAAGTTATCAAATCGAAAAGGTTAATGAGGAATTCGAAAGTCGAATAAATAATATTGAAACAAGGGAATCCAAGATAGCAGCAACAGTCCATGAACAAAACTCACTGCCACAATTGAGATAAATTCTTCCAATTATGCCGTTGATATATAACAGTCATCGATCAGAAGCCTCTTAGGATGTTCTGAAGATCCGCCGGAAGTTCCTCCGTCGTTACCAGAACCGAAACGGTCTGATTTTACCACGGATAATCTATTGTCAAAAGATAATTTAAAAAACCAGAATTTTTTTCTCTTATAAAATATTTGATTTAGATGAAATGGTTTACCTAATAAGAAAATTAGATGTTACCTTTAATGGTCTAACTTAGAGTGGTCCAAAAGTAGACTTTGATGAAGATAATCTCGATATATTAATCGGTGACATTAATATGATCAGAAAACAGTATTAAAAACATACATCAATATTTTACAGATGACCTTATTGATTTAAAAACAGATAAAAAAGATCTTATTGAACATTTTGAGGTGTTTAATCAAATTATAGCCGATTTAAAATACATCAAATTTCTGAACAAGCGGTAATTAACTCAGAAGATAGACACAAGCAAGATTTTTTTAATAAACACAAGATAACAGATGATAAACTGACAAATTTGAAATTGCCTGAATTCATCACATATCAAGAGTTACAAAAATCCATCAATGATACCATCGATGAATTCTTTCCTAAAATACTTGAAAAATGGAGAAAATTCCACAATTGTCAAATATTCTCCGACATAATAATAATCCAGACAGAGAAGACCACCATGTATCTCCATAAATCGTAAGTATAACCACGGTGGTAGTGGTCAACATCGTCTGCAATATATCGTTGATGGAAGTTATAACACATACACATCAATATCAAATCAAGCACATCAAGGATATATTTTGTATAGCTTTAGTCCACAAGTTCCACCTGGATTTTTAATCACACAAGAGCCAATCAATCCCGTCTAATTACGGTGTCATAATCCACTGATATCAAGAATAAATTTCAAACTAATTAACCAATCCGGGGACTTTACTGATATTCGAGATGAATCGCTGAGTCTGATTTTGTATGTAAAATCCTAAGGATTTTCAATCGTGTAAGGTCACAATCAGGAATCTTCGTGATAATATAAGATCTTTATTTATAAGCCTTCTTGAAGGGTTTAATTTTTAAAAATCATAATTACCGTCATAATTACCGTTTAATCGCTCATAATTAAAGTTATTATTACTGTTAATCGTCATAATTATCGTCATAATTACTGATCATGGGATTTTATTTATATTATTATAATGCCTAACAAACCTACGTATTTGTTCGACAAGGATGGAAAAACAAATTATCGCCACGCGTGGAAATGAAAAACCAGTTGATCTTTCATGTAAATATAACATCGGGTTAACCAGACTGTATAAATTTGGGAACGTGCAAAAGTATGAAAAGATTATCTATCCGGATTAGCTTTTGTTGTATGGGGTAATAATCTTACTGCGCGATTACAACAAACACAGCATGAAATCAAATCACGCAAAGATGAAATCGACATCGCTAACGAAAATTAGACTAACTAAAATGAAGAACGAAAAAAAATTTGCGCAAATTAAATAAATTAAAACCCATAATGAAAAAGTCATCGAGGATATTAAAACCCAAATCGCGTATTATCAAAATATTTAAGCACAAAATGAACGTTTATCCGCTAAGATTTAAACGCAAACGGAGATATTTCAAAACATTGCTCAAGCTAATTAATAAACTAGCCTCGGAAATTCAAATAGCATCGGACGTGAATAAAAACCTCGCGGAAATACTCAAAGGGAAAAACTCACGCAAAAGTAAATACTTTCAAAAAATTATCACGAAAATACTGGTAAATTAAATTAACATTTTTTCAAAATCCTTAATATTCCTTTGTTCTCATTTTGACCATTATCCGATTTTGACTCAAAAACTCTAGAAATCTCGTCGGTGATTTTTTTAATTATACGTGCCACCGGGATAAACTATATTACGATTTGCATACAGAATTTTTTCGTTCTTCAGTGATGATTTTTATCATTCGGTATTCATTTTGTGGGTTGGCATACCACACTCATGTTCGATTTTAACTTTACGTATTCGGTAAGTATATATTAACTGGTAAATATTTTGCTGTCTCCGACTAAATCCTGAATTTTATCAAATTCGATTGTCAACTCGGCAATATTTTCATCGTTCATTGTATATAAATATTATTTCTCTAAATACTTTACTCATATATAAATGATACTCTTGTTTTATATCGACGCGAGTATACTGTGGTAAGTTTGTTATCGGCAGCTCTTTTTACCGATATAAAATTAATATCAAAATATTTTCCCGCGGAATATATCGATGGAAACGGAATGATCTTTTCGTCGATGAAACCGATAACCGTGCTTTTGCTATATTTAAAAAAGAAATCCTGTTCCTCCGACGCGGCAATTTTCAATTTGAGTAATCGCTAGTAAATTAATCACCTGGTTGTCCAACGGACTTGAATTAATATGATCAATAACAAGATTTTTACCAATCATACCGTTAAAACACTCGTACAAAATCCTATGAGAATAACGTATTTTACCGTTGATTCCAACCATTATATAACCGTTATTATTAATATGACCCTATTTCACTTTTTGTTGACGATGTCTGATTGTACCATTACGAGATGCTTAGTAATTAATGAAAGCAAGATGCGATACGAATTCCTGCTCCATTTTTACTAACAAAATGTGTCTAATTGACACAAATTATATCTGCAAATAGAATACACTCCAGCCCAGTTGACGTATGTTGTGGTATTCTACAGGGATCTGTTCTTGGACCTGTTCTCTTCATTCTGTACACTCAGCCGCTCTCAAGTCATCACCCAGTGTCGCACCAATTGTATGCTGATGACACCCAAATATACAAGTCTAGCCACCCAAATGAAGTTGATGCTACTATCCATGGAGTAGAGAAGTGCATTTCTAATATGAAATCATGGATGACACGTAACAAGCTGCAGATGAATGATGATAAAACTGAGGCTATGCTGATCACAACATAAAGATTTTCTCATTCACATCCTTTACCTCAGACAATAAATATCAGCAACACCAACATTAAATTCTCACAGTCAATACGAAACCTAGGCGTTACTCTAGACAGTACTCTCACATTGCACCAACATGCACCAACATGTCATGAACATATGCAAGGCTGCATATCTTGAATTGAGATGCATCAGTTCCATTCGTAAATATCTTTCAGCTGATGCCACTAAAACACTTGTGTGTTCATAAGTACTTTCAAGACTGGACTATTGTAACTCAATTCTGTCTGGTTCATCACAATATTTACTCCAGAAACTTCAAAAAGCTCAAAACACAGCTGCACGGATCATCTTTAGAGTACCTCGATCAGAGCACACCTCACCACTGCTCTGTACCCATCATTGGCTATCAATTCGATACAGAATCAAACAAAAAATTTGTTCTCTGTGCTATATTTCAATGACAGACTCCAGTCCAACATACCTATCCAGTCTCACCCATGTTTATACACCAGCTAGATCCTTACGCTCTTCTTCTGATAATCGTATACTCATTGTTCCCAAGGTGAAAACAAAGTCATATGGACAACGTTCGTTTGCACACCAGGGCCCGGTGACGTGGAACGAATTGCCCATTGAAATTAGACACAAAGACACAGTGGTCCCTTTTAAGAGTGCTCTTAAGACTCACCTGTTTCGACTGCAGTGACAAACTTAGCGACCTAATCATGTTTTGTATCTTATATGTTTTCAGCATGTTTTTAGGTTTTCCAATTTCATTGTTTTTGTCATTTGTTGTTCTGTAGTGTAGTCAATATCATTATTGATGATGTAAAGCGCTTAGAACTTCGAAAGATTAGGCTCTATACAAAGTCCTCATTATTTTTATTATTATTATTATTATTATTATTATTATTATTATTATTATTAATTGTTATGTTGAACTTTATCGGGAAAACAACGATTTATATAATCCTGTTCCTATAATATAAATCGGTATTTTGTTTGTGTAGTATCAAAATAGCTCTCTGAATTTTTTACCTCCACATTTGCTACATAATTGCGTTTTTCCTCTAACACCGTTTCCACAACCATTTCAAAGAAAGTCCCGTTACTTCCTCGTCTGATATGTTGTCCATGAGAGGCGCAATATTTTTCTGCGATAACAAAGTTCGGTTGATACGATTATTTTCCACATCCAATAATTTTGCGTCATTGTGATACTAGTATACCAAATATCTTTAAATTAAACACAGATTTGTCAATGCAATATGGAAAATGACTTCCAAGATTACTTATTTAAAACCACAACACGTGCGTCGCGTTTTTGACCTTGATCGCGTATCTAAACCACCTTTGATAAATCCTCATGGAGATTTAAAATAAACAGTAGTATAAAAGAAGCAAAAAGCGAATTTTATATTGATGGCGCTAAATAATCATGGTCAACGTGTAAAACTAAAGGATACAACGATGTAATGACCTATGCATGAGCAGAAGAAATAATTTCCACGATAGATTACCTCTCTGATAAAACATTCACTAAATTCGAGAAAAAAATAGCGAGTTTATGACAAACGCGATCATGTAATGACGCGACACGATTACGCTATTATTAGCGATAAACCAAAATAGGAATGTTGCCTGGAATCAACAGACCGTATTATGAACGAGCATACCCGTTAATTGTGGTTGTTTACTGAATTTATTTGATAAACAAACCATATATCCACAAATTATCACCAATGAAGTTTTTATCGTTAAATTGTGAAGTGAGCGAGGAATGAAACCTTTTAAAAACGCGAAACGCGGAAATGGTTTGACTAATCAGCGACTTGAAAATAAAAATGGGCTGAATTGGTTAAGAATACCTGAGCGTCAATAAACGAGGTCGCTATGTTATTAAGTAAATTAAAATTTCCAATAATAGTAAAAACAATAACAGGAGAGATTTTATATGAATCCATTAATAGGTTAAAAGGGAGCTCCCATTGAAATCATCGATCATAACGCACATGCGTGGACCAGCGCAGTCACAATATTTCGATCGAACTATAAAGTTTTATACAGAACGCGAGGACATATTTGATTTCACTTACACGTTAAGTAAAAACGATCCCGTATCTGCATGGTTATTTAAAAGTTCCGATAGTGTGCATTATGATCAATTTGTTCGAACCAACGGCGAGAATCTCTTCATGACGCGATGAACAAACTCGCGCAAAAATATTTTAAAAATACTGAACCACTATTAAAAATTGAATACGGTTCTATAAGTCGCTGCTCATTTCGCCCGAGTGTAACATTCATGGAAACCAACCTGATTTGAATCTCTCGAAGATGTTCAAGCTAGTTGCTGTGAATACGGACATAGTGGTTTGTGGAATACTAAGTACAACCACAACTTTGTTATTTACGTTGATATAGTTGCGTGTTATCCGGGAAGTTTTCTTGGAACCGTCGAGTGTTCCGACTATTTTAAACGATTTAGACATCCCTGTCATGAAATGACGCGAGTGGCGATTAATGGATCATTACACGATTTTGACTTGACAGGATTTGCTTGTGTTATTTCATTCGAATTCGCTAAAGAGTTCATCCGATTTGTTATGCTTGGTTTGGTAGACACTTTTCAGAAAAACGCTGAGCACCAATAGTGTTATTGTGATATATGCTCAATTTTAAAGTACTAATATCGTTGACGGTGAGTGAAGCAATACTATCATATTGAGCACAGACCAAAATCTGGTTACTCACACCTAAACTAATTCCGGTCAATGACGTTGATTTGGTTACGCTATTAGACATTTTAGAGACAAATATAAACGTCATCATACACAATTAATTTTAGATAACGCTGAATACGATATTATAATCGCTGATACAGCAGAGGGAAAAAATGTTTGTAAGTCGAGAAGACGCTTATCTAACGGAACAAAGTTGGGAACTAATGTTTGTTATATCGATGAAGAATCGCCGCAATATTTACATTTAAGATCCTCGATGCTTGCTTATGTTTCGATACATTTATTGTCAATAATAAACAGATTTCCTGATACTGCACTTAAGAGTTGCAACGGATTCATTTTATATCGATAGGAAGTATAAAGAATCAGTGACTTGTTTTATAACCATCCTAGAGTTCGTGGAGAATAAAAGAAAAAACTCTTTATCATTATGATTTATCCCCGGATGTTACGAATAAAGATGTTTATTATATCAATCAGATATTAAAAGTATCGTCATCGCCTGCTATATCCGATCCAGTATCAATATATAAAACCATTTATCTGAATGAGCCTCGAAGATGCGGTAAAACAATTCGTGTTACTGAACTATTTAGACAGAATTCAGATATAGTTCTGTTAACCCCTACATATACACTTACACAGAAATGAAAACCGGATGAGCTAATTATTGTACTTATCATAGCCTTTTTCGTTGGATAGGCGACGAGTGGACTCCTGATCAAATGGAAGAGAAATTTATTCCAAAGATTATTATTTGGGATAAAGTGTGTACAGTTTTGCTAAAATGTTTGAAAATGTTTCTCGATTCGTTATTATCGAAAAATACAGCTGTGACAATGTTTGGCGATCACGGTCAACCGCCGTCGTTGTTGGTTTGTCTTCGCATGACTGGCTAAAGAGATTGGTATATTATTATGAGGAGATAAATGAAGATCATAGAACACTTGATCCAGAAAATTAAAAGTTTAAGAAGTTAATAATATTATAACCGAATAAAATCAAGTGTGAAATAGCTCGTGAAATGATTTCAGAGACTTCCATAAACGATTTTTGGGAAACGCGGAGACCACATGATTTAATAATAGCAAGTGTAAAAGATAGTCAGAGACATACTTCAAATGCAATTATTTAACTAAAAAATTCCATACGAAAATGTTTTCCGAATTGCCTCTACCGTTGTGTTATAGACACACTGATACACGAAAACAAAATACTTAAGTTGATATTTCAGGAGAGTCTACGATTAAAAATTTAGTATTAAACGATATTGTTCTGGTTAATATTGATGTTGTCGAAGATGCATTACGCGCTGAAATATCCGTGGATGTTAGGATACGCAATGACAATTCATACATTTCAGGGATTAACAATCTCTAATGCAATTGTTTGGATTATCCATGATCATATCGAGTGGTCAAACGTAATCTATCTTGCAGTGTCACGAGTTAGAAAAATAAATCAATTACGGAGAGTTATTATAAATTTTGATGATAACGAAATTGTCGATGATGGTATAATAAGACAAAAATTAGCTGGTTATAAGCAAAGTGATAAAAAAAAATAATCGCGACTTTGATATTGATGATAAATTTATAATGATGCTGAAACAGGAACAACATAGTCATAGAGCAAGTTGTAACGCTGTAATATTGTGGCAGTACTCGCGTAATAATCCAAGACAATTTACCGTGGATATAAAAGATATCAATCGTGGTCTTACGCGCGAAAATACGATGTTGACTTGCCTTTGTGTAATCCGCGTCAAGGTGCTAGTTAAGTGATCGCGGTGGTAATTGTGTATCCTCAGAATCACCTGTAGTTGTTCACGTGTAAATACATGCTGAGGAGCAGTTGAATCTAATCTGTATATTGCGGGTCTACCCGTGGATCTTATAACGCTAGAAATGCTATGTGTTGTAATACTCCAGATAGGATCAGTCGCTCTCGCGCTACCACCTTCAAGTTCACCGGATTCATTTAAATATCTTACAGTGACATTAACCAATACTGGCTGCGCTGAAAACTTACGTCGTTGTACGAGTATATATTTTTGTGACCGCGTTATTAGGTTTCATATTGACTGTTCGAATAATTTCATTTCTAGCGCAGCTATCACACTTGGTAATCTGCCAACCCATTCACGAGATCTCTTGTCTTGAATGAATGCCTTAGGTCATTGATATCGAAATAGCCGTTCAGCAAGTGTTCGATTAAATCGTTCAACAATTGCCTGATCACAATGAATTGCAGTATATTCTCGTATTTCGACGTTATATTGTTTCATCAGTGATGATTCTGCACCCTGAAATTCTTTGCCAGGATCAACCTTTAGTAGATGTGGCCATCGTAGACCACCACGTTGATAAATTCGTTTAAACGTAGAAGCATCTTCTGTATCAGTTTTAGTTGATAACGGCTCTGCTTGTTTACATCTACATGCAACATCAACGACAGTTAACGCGTATTTGTATGCTATTTGACGTCTTGTATCGTGTGGTAGAAATAATATATCAGCCTGATGAACTTCATTAGGCACGCTGACATCAACATAATCATACTCGATTTGTTTAGGCGGTGTTAGATAAATTTGCTAAATTGCTTGTCGTGATAACCATTTTTCAGTAGCGGCACAATTAACATCTGCAGCTTTGGCGAGTTTACTAATCGCTGGTCTACCATTCCAATATCCTTTTGGAGAATAATAAAATCGATTCCATTATAATAATAATCGTCTGATTAATTACCTTTTCTCAATACAAGATTATCTTTCATCTCAGTTTTTAACCAACTAGCTAATGATTCCTTGAAAGATTTATTTTATATCTGCGATATGTCTATTGTGCAGATCCTTTACTCAATAAGCTACATCATGAGCATAACAAGCTCGATCAATTTCATTTATCGGATACTCACTGGGTTTTGGTTGATCTTGATTATCAAGTCGGATATCAAGTCTGGTTCCGGGACCACAATAATTATATCCTGGGAGGTGATTTCTCCTGGGTATTTCCCCCATGGAGTTCCGGGGAATTTTTCTAATTTTGTTGCAATATTACCTACGTGTTGTTTTTTGAAATTTGATTTGTCACACATCGTTCACATTTGCCAGTAAGCGCTGTTCTTTTGGTTTTGTTGTATTGTTTGTTAGACCACTTGTAGTAGTACGCATCTTGCATCTCATACAATATAAATCCATAATTTTATTTCTAATAACATGAATGTAACTGATTTTTCTGCAACACGAAAGCAAGAACCAGTTAAGCATATTGTTCACATGTTTATTATAGGTCCATCTGGGTCTGATAAAACGCAATTAATGCTTAATCTGATAATTAGATGGTTAAAATGGGACAAGCTGTATTTGGTAGCACCATCTGTGTTATAAGATTTTAATGAAAAACGCACTCATTGGATGAGCGCGGTGAAGAAGTTATCGAGTTTATTACTATTATTAATAAAGCACCGAATGTTGATTCCATTGATGGATTTATTAATAATTTAGTTGCATACGACGATATAATTTTGGATAATTAATCAAATCCAGCTAGAATATTTTCCCGAGGCAGACATAAAAACACAGTTGTAATTTATGTTAATCAGCGGTATACACAAATACCAAAACCGATCAGAGACAATTGTAATATTCTTTTTGTATGCATCGGACCTGGTGCGACGGTGACATGAATATAATATTAAATGAAAACAAATTATTTAGCCAGGCTCAGTTATCTCCGCATGGTTTCATAACAATACATTTACATGATCTTCGAACACGTTATCGAACTGGTCTTAATAAAATCCTTAGATGATAGCAGTAGGGAGGGTGTGACCTCGAACTTGGCACTAACGCGATCGCTGACATTTCTTGCGATTTTTCACGATCAGAAAAACTTATTAGCGATAGGCCAGGTAAACCAATAAGAGTTTCGTAAGTTCGTTGACAGGGTTGTCTCATACTAAGTACTGAGTCGATCGCCGAATATTTTGCAATTTTTTTGCGAATTTCCCGAAAGCCTATTTTTGCGAAACGAAGAGTGAACCAATTAGAAGCGGTTGGTCCTCCTTGCTGCTCCATGTATTAAACCTGGGTCAATATAAGAGCGCGTCAAGTGGAATCGTCACAAACGAGGTTTATTACGAATTTGTTTTTCACACTGCGTAGCTTTCACTATAACATTACAGTGCGCGACATTCAATCCGGATTCTACTAAATCACACCATTAGTTTCATTTTGTTCAAAAATCTCTACGTATATTAACATTGATTTTGTCTTATCAGGGCGTCTAAATAATTTCTTTAAAAAGAAATTTGGATGTATACGAAACCAAATAAAGTGAATACTTGCCACTTAAAGGTATTGAGACTCGAATTCTTAAGAATGACACCCATTAATGAAATAATCAGTGTTGACTGTCTACATGATCTTTTTGACTTGTATTATAGTCTGGGGTTGCCTAATAGGTTCATTTATAGTGCACATAAATGAAAGGATCCAATGATCAAATCGAAAACACGAATGTAATTAAAGTGGAAATCCATGAATAACATGTTGTTTGTTGTTCGTCCGTCGATTAAATGAGGACCGCTGTAGTCATCCGAGGTTTGGAGGGGCTGGGGCTGGGGCTGGGGCTGGGGCTGCTCTGTGTGTGCGCTGGTGGCTGATTAAACCAACCCTTGCACTGAATGTTCATTTGCATAAGGGACAGTGGATACGTGGTACATTTCCAGGAGGGTTCAAGGCATGTACTTTTTCTGGCTTACCTCTTCAGATCTGCAGCTGATATCCTGCTAGATTTGCTCAACTTTGATCCTTTGTGCACTCAACAACGCCAAGTGAATATATCGCTTGCTGTTGGCGCTCACAGAAATCTGGGTTTATGTTGAACGCTTTCAATTCAGCTTTCAGATTGTTTTGAAGCGTTTCTTCTGACCTCTGTGGGATCGCTATCCTTGCTTTAGCTCGCCATAGAAGAGTTGCGTATTCAGCAGGTGCCCTGGGATGCGTACAACATGTCACGTCCAGCGTAGCTAGCACTTCATCAGGATCATGTAAATACTGAGGAGACCTGCTTGGGCGAGTACATTAATGTCTGAAACCTTGCGCTGCCACTTGATGTTGAAGATGTTCTTGAGACTTGTGGTGTGAAAGTGGTTCAGCTTCACATGCGTAAAGTAGTGTAGACGTTTAGTTTGATTTGAATGTTGATGCCTCTTCTATTCCAGATTTTGGTATACAATTTGCCAAAAGTTGCGCTGGCTCTGATAATGCGAAGGTTCACCTCGTTGTCAATAGAGACCCTCTGTGACCGTGTGCTGCCAAGATATGTGATCGGTTCACTGCGTTGAGTTTTTGGCCATTGACGGTGATGTTGGTTCAACTCATGGCTTTCTGGGGGCCTGATGATGCAGAACTTCAGTCTTCTTGGTACTGATGATGAGACCAAAGCTTGTGCAGGAGCTGGAGACCTTGTCAACGCTGCATTGCAGGTCGGCTTCTGAGATAGCATTGAGGGCGCAGTCATCAAATAAGAATTTCCTGATGGTGTATATCATAACCGTGGTTTTCGCTTGAAGCAACCTGGAATTAAATAGTGTTCCATCTGTACGGTACCTGATGACTACTTCATCCTCTCCATCTCTGAAAGCATTAGTCAGCAATGCGGATAACACTAGACTGAACAGTTATGGTGCCAGAACACTACATTGCTTAATGCCATTTGTTACTGGGAATGGCTCAAATGGCTCTCCATTGTCTTGGACTAGTGCCTGCTATTTGTAAACAACCGATAGACGGCGCGTATCCAAAATTAATCAGGTTATATGGAGCCCACAATAATACAGCATTGAAGTATACTGAGACTGTAATGCATATCTGTTTCAATATATTTTTATTTTAATTTAATTGTTTGTTTATTAGTTTTTTAAGATTTATTTTTCACTACATGCTAGTGTAATGCAAATTTATTAACTAGAGATGATGCTTTTTCAGAAAATCGGTTGACTTGAATTATTCTTTCCTAAACAAGTAATGTTGACCTAAATCCTGACCTTGATGCAGGGTTAGTGGCGACATCGTAAAGAGGTTTAGTTTAAATTTAAAATGATTGGTTATTGTCAAGGTTAAGATGGTCAAGATGGAACTAGTGAATTAAGAAGTAAACGACGTTTTACTCGTAAAGTAGAATGATTGATTCTCGTCAGGGTCATGTTAGGAGTATGTGATATAAAATAATCACGTCACTCCCCCTTTTCTCTATTGTTCAATTTGGTTTGTTTAAAAACTGCGTTGTAGAATACGATACAATCTTTGTTTTAGTGAAATATTCTCAGTTTTGGGCTTTTTACATCTGAGGTTAAATCATTTTCTTTTGTTCTCCTACATAATTTTTGGACAAAGACAGTTTATCAAAATTTTGTTTGGATTTTGAACTCTAGAGTGTTAAATATTGTGCGTTTACAACGAACTTTATATAGGCTCAACACAGACTTGAGCATGCGTCATCGTCTTCCATCTTGGATTTTCCAACAATACTGAAACTTGAGTCTATTAGTAAATTTCATTGCTATGACTTTTTTTAATTTAGTTCGTGGATTATTCTTGGATTTTTAAATTATTATTTCTTTTCTTCTCTAACTGTAGGTTTGTTTTTTCAATTTTACAATCTTTTTCCAGTGAAATAATAATATATTTTTTTTTCATTTTACAAAGCTTGTTATTTTCATATTTTCTGTGTTTATTAGAGCCTAAACACCTAACTAGATATATATATATATATATATATATATATATATATATATATATATATATATATATATATATATATATATATATATATATATATATATATATATATATATATATGTTTATTAGAGCAAAAACACGTAACAAGATATACATCATTCTGACCTCATACACAGGTCATTTTATGAAACTTCATACAGTTTGTTGATTTTCTTTGCATTTTTCAGATATTTTTAGTCGCTGTTAAATCTCAAATTTTTCAAACACTTTCAGCTGATAAATATGAAAATTTATAACTATACAGATTTCGTGTGTCTTTCTGGTAACTAACACTATATTTTCCCCATGTATCAACATGTGCAAATATTATGCAGCAAATCTTGTGCATAAATAGTTGTTTTTCTTCAGATCGAGTGAAGAACTTAATTTTAACTAAAACAGATTATATCTTTTCAAGAAAAATATATGATTTCTTTGAATTAGTGATTTCACTTGTAAATCATAAAAACATATTGATGTATTTTGTACAAGAAAGGTGAGCATGCTTTCAAAAGACTATGTAATCGAGGATGGAGTGTTCCAAAAACAAGTTCATTTTGAACGGACTACACACTGCCATCTGTTTCATTTACACCTAATCTTCCTTGAACCTTAAACACAATAGATTGTGATTTAGAATTCATACTGAAAATATGGTACCAACCTTAATTTTTTATGATGAAAACGAGAGAGAATGGTTAATAAAACATAAAGGTAGACATGCCTGTCAAAACAATATGGCATATAACTGACTTGTCAAGTTCCTCATTATCAGTCGGTAATCACTGTTATTAGAATGATAATGACACAAGTAAGTTAATACTCTTTCTATATCCTATGTATGTATTTTAGCCATGTTCCCACTCTTATCTTCACCCCCACCGTAATCCCCACAAAGTATGATGAGGAGTGAACGCTGAGATTGCCTTCTGATATACAAAATAAAAAATTAAGAATATACTAACGTTATAACATAGTTTATTGATTTATCTGCATTGAAACGTTTAAGTTCTAATTTTATCTCCCTACTTCAAAGACTGGGCATTCTACTCGCGGGCAGCACTCAGGCCATGTTGCGTTGATGTCATGGATTAGCTCACAACCGATGACATCTGCAACCACACCACACCTGGAGTGATAGAAAACACCATTATAGATTAGTCATCATGCCAAGTATGAATCAAAGTGGAAAAAAAATCAGAAATGTTTATTTTAGATTGCAATATGTTTGCAATAAAATAACAGCAAAATTTATAATATGTCATGGAGGAAGTTTTGATGAAAATTATTTGATATCCATAAATGGGGAATTATCTTCGTTTCAGAATATTTTTGGCAGTCGTAACATTTTGGGAAGTTTTAAATTCATCAGTTCAAACTGATACATCCAGCTGATCTAAGAAGTAACAACTGTACAGTTTATTTACACTCTGCTGTAACAATAGTTACGTATCAAACATCATTACTTAACAATTTTCCATTTTATTTATATGATATATTCTACCAAGAATCTGAATCTTCCTTAAATATTATTTTTTTTTCGTAATGCCGACAACATCATCTTTATTTTGTACTACTTTTATGTAACGAAAATACATCAAGTCTCCTGGAGTTTAAAATTTCACTCATCTGCTTATATTTATAAATGGGGGCTGTTGGAGGCCAAGTAACTATCTTTCGGGATGCACGTCCAAATTTCCTTAATTCAAGATTTAGTCAATATATCAAATCAGGGGTGTAGTGATGTGGGAACGGCATTTCCTTGCATATTTTTGGCACGTTCCCTTTTTTCGAGCTCGGCATTGTCCTACTACATGAAAGCAATATGCATTCTCTTGCTTCTTTTGTCGCATTCTCACATGTCTATATTTAACACTACACCAATGGATACAAGATAATCAGTTTATTGTCTTGAGTATATAATTCCATGTATAATAGCACTACCTGGATCTGACTTGATCCTTAAATGGCAGGGTGATTTAGAAAATGCTGTTTCAATGTACTGTTTCATTTGTTTTATAACATGAAGTGAAAGGCCAAAAGATATTAACCGTACATGAAAATCTAAATGTAAAACAAAATTTTCATACCAATACAACATGCCTTTTTTAATGGGAAATACTTGTGACATAAAATAGATATTAAATTGTGATGTCAGACACTCACTAAATGAGGAACTATCAAACATCCTTGAAGGAAGAAATTTTCTTTAAAAAAGCGTGGCTACCATTTAGTCACTATTACAATACCATGTGAATAATTTACGATGGATGTGGCTGTCTTTTTGTGATAAATATATAATACACAAAATGTATATTTATAAATGTTCATTTTTTGTTTTTGATTTGAATTTCACCATGTATTATTTTATGTAAAATTTAAGTATTGCCTTATTCATAGTAAATTTTATATGGTAGATAAATTTTGAAATCCACGTTATTTGTATAGTGAGTGAGTTTAATGTTATCTATTATAAAATATGTTTCTTTACCCATCCCTACTACATATGTCATTTGTTTCCTCATTTGTTTTGAGTGTTATAAAAAGCAATACAGCTGCAGTATCCATCTATCCATCGAGCCATCTCTCTATAATCTTTTTGGTGAATTTGTTTCATTAAGGTGCAGGATCTATGTTTATCGTCACTGGATTATCGTCAAAACTTGACACACATGTACATTGGGGAGGGACATCTCTAAAGAATGAAGACCAAGGAGGTCACAGGGTGTAATGTGTCTTGTCGCTTGGTCAGTTGTTTGTTTTGAGATCAGGTAGTATTATCTCCTGTTACCTTAAATTACCTTCAGACATAGTAAATTACCATCAGACATAGTATATTATCATCAGACATAGTAAATTACCATCAGACATAGTAAAGATATTTAGACTGAGATATAACAGATATCACTACTAATATGACAGTCAAACATTAGTGTCACATGTGTCGGTTTGTGACAGCTTTGGTGTGTGGGGTGTGGGGTGTCCTACGTCATGCATCAATGAATAGGCATCATAATTTAAATCAGATTCACCAATGAACATAAAGCATCATCGGTGGGGTGAGTGGGTGATATATCCAATGATCAAAGAAGAATGTCAAAGGGTGAATCATTTTTATTTTAGGGTAAATGTTTGAATCCTGTAGTAAGGGGTTACACATATTCTTTCCTTTCCTGCTATTGTGAGTTATTCTTTGTTCAAGTTATGAGGCTTAAGATGAATGTGCATCAAGAATGGTGCTGCAACATTTCCAATGCCCTTGTGCAAAGGGGGTTGAAACTCTTTGAGAGAGAGAGAGAGAGAGAGAGAGAGAGAGAGAGAGAGAGAGAGAGATTATTTGGTTTAATTTACCCACCCAGCACACATATAACCCATGTGATCACATGAGCATCTAACACAGCCATCATACCATTCTTCACCTACTGTATAGTTGTCGGGACAAGGTCCTGAAAAAAGATAATGTAATTTTATATTTCATTCTTTACCTTAATATTCCCTATTTAAGCACATAATGGATCTTCATTGTATGTAATACTATCTGAGAGTTAATGTGATTGAAATCCTACATCACCACAAGAAATAATTATGAACATGAAAGATGAGCCATACTTATGTCGATCAGAGGAGAAAGGCTAACATATATGCCACGTTATGTATGTATACAGAAAAAATACAATAAGACAATATATATTGGAAACAGAAGGCTGACAGAGTCAGAGAATAGGAACCCGGATTAATGTATCGTCATCCAAATAATTTAAGAATATGTTGATAGGAGGGTGAAGACAACTGATATATCTAAAGAAGTGAATGTTAGGTTCAGATTTTACACAGGGAGGTGGATGGCAGTATATATTCACTGTTTTCAATCAAACTCCTCACCTAGTTTGGTTTTGGACTAACATACTAGATTTGGAAGTCGCAGAATTAGTAATAGAGGAAATTATCTGGAATTCAAAGTATAATGTGAAATGAATGGTTACCGTGTTCCTATACTACTAGTACATGGCATAAATTGGAGCTTATCCATTTCAGGTAATATATTTGTTACAGCAACACGTTTGAGGTTTTGGGAAGTTCCGTGGAAAACTCTTGCCATAAATTCTCGATTATCTTGGTGGGTAGATTCCAATTTGGATGAGCCTACACAGACATACACTACTCGATTAAGGCTACTTCTTTAGTATACAGATAAATGTCATTTTCCTGTGGCACCTTTTGATTCTACAAATTCAGATTGATTGTAGCATTTGTAGTGATGTTTCCAGTAGAGGTGTGATCAAATAATGGCTCTATTCGCATCATCAAATATGACGTAATTTGGACAGCTCTGTCATTCTTCCTTATAGTTTCTTGAAATGACTTATCTTTATACCTAACACCTGCGGAGTGACATCTTTCTGATTATAGTTATATTAAATACTTCAAGTGGTATATTTTCTAACGTAATTAGATATTAATAGCTGCCTAAAATGACGATGGAGTACAGAAACTTCATCAAAATCAAGGTCAGGATGATTTGAAGTTAAATATATATTTAAGTATGCACCTGTCTCTGCCTGATACTCCGTACTCACTTGACTGAGTATTATTTGGAATGCAATCTGTCTTATGCTCCACACCAACTTGATGAGTATTATTTCAAGTGATATCTGCCTGATACTTTGCACCCACTTAACTTAGTATTATTTTGAGTACTGTCTGCCTGATACTCCATATCCACTTGACTGAGTATTATTTGGAGTACTGTCTGCTTGTTACTCCATATCCACGAGGCTAAGTCACATGGCGCTTCTCAGGAAACTTAAAACAGTGCTACATGCCCCTAGTGGGCGATACAGCACTGTAATTCAAATTCATCATCATGGAAGAGTCGGGAAATAATCCGCTTAGAGGGAAACGAAGCATACAACATATAAACAAGGAATAAGGCATTAATTAGTCTGTTTTATAAGTGCTTCCTAAACACGCATGCCCCGCATAGGGTAGTAAAAATCACTTGTGAGCTATACTGAACTCTTCTCGACTTCTCTGCGTAGCTCCCGCACTACATAGTGAGCCCTACATACAGGGCCAATAAACCATTTAGAAACTTTTACTAATCAAAATATTATAAATAATTAGAGACGACCCAACTCGAGGTTGGGAATGTACAAAATTAGTTTTAAAAATGTTGTTACGTATATTTGATATGTCATTTATATTTATTTTTATTGTTTGTTTGTCAGATTCAAATTTGGAATTTTAAGTTTAAGATTCGTTCATGGGGTGGGGGACCTGTACTTTACAAAATAAACACCAGGTGTTGACTTCATTTCTGACCTGGCTTCAGAATTGTAAACAAGCTTTTAAAATGATTGGTTGCCTGCAAGGACATTATGGAGCTTTGTATAAACATCTTTCTATTCTTTCTATTTTAGTTGAGTCAAAAACGTGAGTTTTTTTACCGTAAATTTGTTCTAAAAGATTCTAGAAGATCACGTGACCCCTTTCTTGTTTACTTAAAAAGGGGTATATAAATTATGTTTTGGAGCGAACTATTGGAGTAGAACTTGGGCTTTTAGAATATTAAGGTGTGTCGTTTTGAGTTATTTTAAATTACCTTGTATTGGAAATTATTTCAATTCGTTTGGATCAAGAGGAATTATTTTGTTATTTATCTGGAAAAGAATTGTGCTCATAAAATTTTATTACCAAGAACTGACTTCATCAAGTGACATCATCTTCCATCTTGGATACTTCACTGGGATTCGAACTTGGAATTATTTGGACATTTTATTACCAGGACTTTTGCAATTTCTCTAGTGGATAATATTTTGAATTATTTTTGGATTAATTTTGGAATTGATTCTTAAAATCGTAAGTTTATTTTTCTTTTCTGGAAAATATTTGTGCTCAATAAATTGTTTATTAAGTTTTTACAAGCTTGTTATTTTCACTCTTTCTATGTGACTGTTTATTCGAGCCTAAGCACGTAACAATGTACATTACTCATTTCGAACACAGTCGATTTCAATATACGTAAATAGAATCAGGCAAAGACGACACACAAAAAAATAGTAGAATATCTTGTTGGGTTTTTTAAAATATTTTTTGTACTTATAAATATAAGTAGGAATTCAAGTAGGAATATACCGGACTTTGCAGATAAATTCAAAAACGTAAAATAAAATAAAAGCACTGTCAAAAGGAAAAAGGTGATGATCTGTTTATAGGTCCTGATCACCAAAAGAATTAAGACAACTCGGAAAATTCGATTCAAGAAAAGGCTATTTTATATATATATATATATATATATATATATATATATATATATATATATATATATATATATATATATAGCACACAGACATATAGCAAAACACTAATAGCATAACAGGAGACAGGAGACCCATAGCCAGGGTAAAAAACAAAAAATTTAGGGAAGGAACCAAAGAGAAGGTGGAACTAAACCAACTCTGAGGAACCGCCCCATATAAACATTTAGGAAAAAGGTAAAAATACCCCTTTCAAAATATTTAAAAATCCCGATGGGAAAAAAATTAAAGTTAGAACGGATTAAATGGAAATAAAAAAACATAAACAAACACACCAGGGGAAACACAACACATTAATACAACATGGGGGGGTCTGTCTGGTGTCCCCCCCCCCCCAAAAAAAAATAAAGATAGTGATCATCAAATTACTACTTCTGATCACTCCCATGTTACCTTTTGTTTAGACAACTATGTTAGACCATCCATTCTTTTACAGCATCAAAACTTGAATATAAATATGCATTTCTTGCAGAATCTACCATTGATGGAGATTTAAAAAAAAGCATGCCAATACGTTTGACATTTTAAAAAAATTTATTTCAGTGTTTTAGTCATGAACCAAATACTTGACCTTTCTTTTAGTCATGAACCAAATACTTGACTTTTGTTCAAATAAATAAGATATAATTTCAAATGCTAAAACTGAAATACACTTTAAGTGAATAAATAAACTTACATATATGAATGTGGAGACATGACGGTACAGTGCCAAATGGCATTTTGCAAGATGATTTGTATACAATCCTAAACATCAATAATGAAAGTGTTTTGCCTGAAAACATCGAAACAGTGTTTGTGGACGATATGATAATTTATATCGTGCAATTATGGGTTTTTATTGTTTTAACTAAAGTGGTGGCGTTGTGGTGGAGCGTTGTCTTCAATTGAAAAATTTACATGGCTTTTTTCTGATTGGCTGTAGATATGTATCATGACTCTTCGCTTTTCTGTGCACCTTATGAATGCTATTCAAAATATGACTAAATAAAAGAATATTATTAAACTTTGAGTTTATTTAACTATTTATACTGTTGAATTGAATTATTATAAGGATTTACTATTTATATTTTTGTAAATTCAATGAAGTATGAACCGACAAAATGCTGTGCAAGCTCTATACTAACGCCTTGTGGAATATAGTTTTTGTTCATCGTTTATTCTATTCATTTGCTCATCGTTAACTCTATTCGTACTTCCTTGAATTTAAAATAAAATAAACAGCCAGTCCTTAAATACACGTATCCATTAAACAGCAAAAAACAGAAAACACAGTTTTATGAAATTAAAGAATCTTTCAGCCGCATAGTTACAGATTCATAGGAGAAAGAAAATATGTGATACTTTTCTCCTTAACGCTAATAGGAAAGCATCTGTAATAGGAAGGTTTAAGAAAAGTTTGCAAACGATTTGACTACAAAAGTATTTTACTTATAATAGAATTTGCGAATGGATATTATGCCGAACCTCATTTGTGAATATTACAATAACTATCATAGGTAAATTTATATGATCCCATTTGAAGCCAGCAAGATATTTACTTTCCTCTTCTGATAATCCTACACTTATTATTCCCACCATAAAAGCGAAGTCATATGGACAATGTTCTTGTGTATATAGGGGCTCAGCTACGTGGAATGAATTGTTCATTGAAATTAGATATAAAGACACAGTGATCCCTTTCAAGAGTGCTCTTAAAACTCACCTTTTTCGACTGCAAGAACAAACTTAAACACCTAATAATGTTTCATACCTTAAATTTTTCAGCATTTTTCTATGTCTTTTAATTTCATGGTGTTTGATTTTTTTTAGTCATGCCATTATAGATGTTACAAAGCGCTTAGAGCTTCTGAAGATTAGGCGATTTACAAAGTCCTCATTATTATTATTAAGTAAACCAATATAAATATGGATTATACCTTTTGACTTATCTGAACTGATACATTTGAAATGTCTAAATTTAGTACAGTTCAGGAAGTTATAGTTTTAAAATATCAATCTATATTTGCCAAAGAAAACTGTCTAACTTTACAGTAAGAGACTTTTAAAATCATTCAGTGAATTCTGGGTTATGGGAGAGAGAACTTGGGGGATATTCTGCAAGGAGCATCAGTTCATATATTTTAAGTATAAAACTGTTCGAAGACGAAAAAAACTATCTGTAACAAAACATATGCTGTTAAAATGGAAAGGATATCATGATACTGGTAACAGATGGGAACCAGCTGACAATATTTTGTCGCTAAAATAAATGACCAGATAACTTAAATGGCGAGTATGGAGCAAAGATTTTAGGTAAATAAAATGGAACGTCGAAATGCACATAATGTAATGAATACGTTAACTTTAAGAATCAAAATGCACCATAACATAGGAAATTATATATATATATATATATATATATATATATATATATATATATATATATATATATATATATATATATATATATATAATAATAATAATAATAATAATAATAATAATAATAATAATAAAACAAAGTCATGTGTCATGTGAGAGTGTGCAAAGACAGACAAACATAGCAATGTCCAATTCTTGAAAATAGTACTATAATAAATTGTTCCGATACCCGACAAAGAATAAACTTACACTGAAGACGAACGTTTTTCTTACAACCACCTTTAATTTACATTGCATCTAGAAGAGAAACGTAAAAGGACAAAACAAATAAACTTATTTTTAAATGTTTTAAATGCATTTACAAAAGTATTAAGGGGTCGAATACAGACTACGGTATTTTTGTCCAAATATACTTAAGGGAAAATAATAAGTAGGCTACTCGTTGAGTTTGGTTACGCAATAATATAACTTTAGTGATAAAATCAAAAGAATGATAAGTGATTAAAAAAGAACTGATATCACCGAACAAGGGCTTAAAACAGCATTAACAGACATGAACTGATATCATAGAACAAGGGCTTAAAACAACATTAACAGACATGAACTGATCTAACAGAACAAGGGCTTAAACAGCATTAACAGACATTAATTTATATCACAGAACAAGGGCTGAAACAGTAATAACAGACATGAACTGCAAAGTGTAATTGAGTGGATGTTCAAAATGCTACACACAAGATTTGGTCCGGAATTAAGTAGGGATGTTATCAAGAGACATTTATCTAAAGCCATGTGTACATGATAGCAACTAATGGAAAGAAAATTATATAATGAATTACCGAATACGTGAAAGATACAAATGTCAGTGTCAATGTCCAAATGCATATAAAATACATATTTTATTCTTGGATGTGGGAGGTCGCGTCATACCAAAGACTTACAAAATGGTACTAACAGCTACCTTGCTAGGAGCTCAACATTCTACGACTAGTAAGCCTAGTGTCAGGATAATGTGGTGTTGACACGTCGTAGAGTCGTTTTGAGGTCAATGCATATTATATGACCAGGGTTGATAAGGGAAGGGGGGGACAACCGGGGATACATTCCCGGAAACCGGGGCCGTAAGGGGCCTCAGACCGAACAACACTTTTTAATTTTATAAAAGAAAATTTTGTTTGAACAAGAACAAGGAGAGACACGTCTGTTTTTTACCCCAGGGCCCGCGATAACTCTCAACGGCTAATGATTATGATTTAATAAGAAAGGGACACTATGTACATTAGGCTAGTTCAAACATACTCTTGCGTGTCTCAGTGAGATCTGAGTTAATCTACGGACGGGTAAAATACTTCGTTTTATTGTAACGCCAGAGCGAGGCTTTCCCGAAATTTGGAAAATTGATTTGATTGGCTAATTAGAAGCAGATATTTTAACATCGCTTGCCCATTTCCATCAGGACGAGAGCAAACCTCAGATGTAGTTGTAGGAATACACATGAATTTGATGCGTTTGGTGATTCGTTTCGATATTGTTCCATGTAAACAAATGTAGTGCAGAATATGTTCCGGCTGGTTTCAATTTACGTTGCCTTGAATGGTTGCAGAATGTGTATGTGTCAAAAAACGAGGAAGTGGTGTCTATGTAGTTTTGCATGAAGCCTTGCCGATGCAACTTTTGTTGGGTAATTAAATGATTTTACCAAACCAACTTATGCCAGAGACCTGTCAAAGCCACTCGAAAAGCCTTTTTGAATGAATATATTATTGACACCGAGTATTTTCCTATCATGATAACTGCATTGATATCAAAACCACTCCATGATGTGTAATTACTAATAGGAACTACAATAGTTTGACGCTTTTGTAATGGAGTTATTTGTTTAATTATTAAAAAATTGCAATTATAGCGTTAAAAGTTAAAAGTGGGTAGATCATAGATGTTTCAAATGTTGTAAATTTTTATTTTCAGCATTTATCTTTGAATAGGTTATTTATGGCACATATGTTTGTTCGCCAAAGGTTGCCAATCTGGGAAGTATTATACCAATTACCACCATATTTCTTTCAAAGACTCGGCATTATTTGAGCATGCTATTGGAAAGAGAATATATATATATATATATATATATATATATATATATATATATATATATATATATATATATATATATATATATATATATATATTAAACTCAAAGTTGCAACTCTATACAAGTCGTACATCCACGTGACGTAATTTGCTAGAAACCATGAATGAAAAGCTACTTCCTACTAAATTAATTACAGAAAATTTACCCATTTCAAACGTTTACAAATGTAGTGAAGACTACCGGTACAATTTTATTAAACAACTACATTACTTTGTTTTATTCAGCTCCTGCTGTAGTGGCTGTGTTGTTGTTAGAGACTTGAATGTATTGTTGTTGTACCTGGCCCTTCTGTACCTACCGATCAGATTAGCCAAAATAACAGAACGAGAGTGGACCAGTGTAACATATTTGCACAAAGATCTTTGGATATAAGCACGTGTTCACCATACCACGAAAAGGTGAATTCAACAATATAGCTCTGATCAGTATGGTTCGATACTAGTATTGCATATTAGCATCACTATTATAACTAATACAATTGTTTTAAAAATACATACAAATTAATTGTATATTTGCTTACCTGTTACATAGTAATTTGCAGAATAACAATCATACCAGAAACAGCCAATCAAAGCTAAAACTAGTTTTGTGTTCATCTTCACTTCACTTCAACGACAAGCAAATGGCACAGTGACCTGTTCTAGCATACGGGTTATCTCAATGCCGTATATACCTTATAGGTCTTGTATGTGATTAAGTGCGGTGGTCAAAGTGCGGAGCACTAGATATATACAATATATGTAGAATGACGAAAAGAGTTTATCGAGTCCTCAATGTCTGGCTGCGTTACTTGCATTATTTTTGTCAGTTTCTGTATTATCAGCACTATAATCCTAATCTTATAATCCCAATTGGTCCATGGGATTACAAATAAATGGATTTTGGAATCGTGAAGGCAGCGTGAAAGCATATGATATTTTACCATATCCAAATTTTATTGTGGGAAACTACACGTGCATACTGTCTACAACTGATAAGGAGTTGACTACAAAGCCTGTGTTACTTGGTACATCCTGTACACGTATTAGAAGGTATTAGACTTGTTTTTATATAAAGCATGGTTCATTCAACTTTTTTTTAAAAAAAGTAGTGTCCACTATGGAGTGGTCTGGGGCAAACAGATAATTTATTTATAAAAGAACAATTGAAGAAAGCAAATTTACCGTCAAAGCTTATGGTGTCATGGAAATCATAATTAAAACTTCACTAGACCGCTCATTTAATATCAGATAACATTGTAAAGTGCGCACCAAATCTCTACATTAATGTGCATTATTACCTTGACTGGCTCGGGCTGTGTACAAGAAATAACGGGTAAGACCAATTTAAGTTGGGATTCACTTTGGAATGATCTTGAATTCTTATTGCATCATACATATAGAGATATATCTTCATTCAAGTCACAAACGACTTCATTATCAAGTTCCTCCAAAGTCATGGAAACCCGTGTGTGACCTGGTTAATGATACATTTATTTCTCTCTGTTGCAATATGAATTCAACATGATTTGAAAACTATTCTTTACAGGTGTGTGTGTGTGTGTGTGTGTGTGTGTGTGTGTGTGTGTGTGAGTGTGTGTGTGTGTGTGTGTGTGTGTGTGATTTGAATATTTCACGTAGCTTTAACAAATTTCCAATCTTATCGCTGTGATGTCTGTAGATGCTAGACATCACTATAAATTGCCACACTACAGACATCATAGCGATAAGCATATGCTGCAGACCACAGGTGCTCGACGCGAGCTTGATGGGAAGAAAAAATAATAATCTAAAGAAAAAAAATCATACAGAGTGAGAAAAATACCTTAGATTAACCCCATGACCCATTCAGACATATGACCCTCTTTATCATACTATATAAAAAGAGAAGGTTCGTAACTTCCAAATACTTGGTTCCACCTATGGCTCTCGATTTCATTCTGCTATTTCCGTATTTAAAAGCACACGACCATTCTCTATGACTTGTTTTATTCCTGAGACATTTTTCTATTCTTCAAGCTATCGTTGACTTTTCTACGTTGTACCAAACGGAAGTTACGGCTTCCGAAACGTGCGATTTTAACGAATTTTTCATCTTGGGAAAACTGCGAGCTCATGTGACAACCAGTGAAAAGAACTACATTTACCGTGTTTTCGACTCTACGATACATGAATTCTTTAATTACAGAACAGTGGTAAATGCAAAAGTAAGTTTTTACTTAATATTAACTCGATTCAACTTTAGGAATCCTGTTGCATGGAAGAATTAGACATTTTTTTACTTCACTGCACATGTCGTAAACAATCAGCACACGCGTCAACGCCGAAACATGATTGGCTCAAAAGGTTAATCATGGTAATGTAGTTCTTAATTAATTTGTCGCTGTCTCATTACTATTATTTTGATTATTATTAAAAGTTTTTATTTGTAATGAATTTAAAAGAATGATAAAAATTTAGAAGCTCAATGACAGCGAGATCTTTGGCTAATTTGTATGACTTTCCTCAACGAGTAATCCTCTACCATTTACGCTATGTAAAAGAAATAACCTCGGATGTTAGGACTGCACATACATTTGATGTGTTTGGTGATTCGCCTCCGTAATGGTGTGTGTGTGTGTATAAATTCTGTTGAGTAATATTCATAATGCTTATGTAATTTCTATACCGATATATATACCCCAAGCATATTTTTGTATCGAATAATAACCGAGCCGCTCTGCATGCCGATGCCTCTTTCTCGACTTGACGGAAAAACCCGAGGATTTTCATTTGAGCCTTTCCTGTGTCATCTTAGCAAGTCAAGGGTAGAGGATCCATTTCGTTATCGAAGACGTGGAACGAAATGGATCACCAGCCATTGGCTAACAAAGATGGTTTTGTGTATGCTGAAGATGACTGCAACGATATGAATAAATCGACTGCACCACCAGGGTTTTTTAAGCAGTATTTTATTTTTCGCATTTCTTGCACAGTCATACCTGTTTGAAACCACTCTGGTGGCCTAGTGGTTAGAACGTCCGTCTCTGATGCGGGAGGTACTGGGTTCGATCCCCGGTAAAGTCATACCAAAGACTTCTAAAATGATTCTAAAGCTGCTTCGCTTGGCGTTCAGCATTAAGAGGTTAGTGTTAGGACTGATCGGCCTGGCTTCAGCATAATGTGACTGGATGGGATATATACATGTCGACTGCGGCTTGATGTCCCAGTGTTAGACATCACTATGACTTGCCACACTGCAGACTTCCTAGCGATACGACTGAAAAGTTGTTAAAGCTACGTTAAAATTCAAATCACACACACACACACACACACACACACACGACCTGTTGAACTATTTATGTCCGTAAAACTTTTACTGAAGCTTATGTTGTATTGTTGTCGCAAATCATGCTGACTATTTATTAATCTTATCGTATATTACCCTGACCACATGTATATTAACTTTTCTTTGTATAAGAATCGATTTCCAATGGTCCCATTTAAACACAGCTTTACTTACTTCCTTTAGATTGCATTTTCACAAACTTATATAGTTCCAATAAGTTGCTCAATGTCTTTGTTTAACAACTAGGCTGCGCCCACAAACAAGAAAGGTTGACTCACAGTGGTGGAGTAGGGTTGGATGAATGAAGGAGAAGAGCTTGACTCTAGGTCTGTCTGTGTGTTCAAAGTCTTATCGCTGCCTCTTACTTCAGTATGGCACATCTACTTACCAGGATGGTAGAATGCCGCTCCGTTCGTCTCCTTGAAAACCAAGCAAGCTAGAAGAGCAACGCTAACGATGAGCAGACACTTCATTGTCACCGATTAATACCAGGGTCTAATCAGAAAGTCCTATCTGGAAACTGTGAGGCTTTTGTATATCTGCTTATACGTATTGTTTATATCTCTGATGCCAAGGTCATATTGATAAGAATAATCGCAGACTGGACAGATATTGGTTCAGAAATAATAGAAAAACCGGTCTGGGCTGATTCGAAGGTAGGGTTTAAAGCAGCACCATGTCGGTCACGAGTAGGCACGATAATCACGGAACCACGTTTTCTCCCATCTCCATTAGTTACTTCTTGTGGCACACAGGAAGACGCAATTGGCATATTCTTTATCCGTTGCTAGCATAGTCATTTTTAAGTCATCGAATAGGTAAGATGTTTACACGAAAGTGGTTCTTTTCTTAACTATTCAATGAATCCCATTTTATTCTCTCAGCTCATTACCAGGCAACACTTTAAAGTCTTTTTTTTTTACTCCTCCATTTAAATAATATATATTAATCTCAATATATCAGTGGATACCTTTGAACTAATATCTTTTAAGCCTACTTAATGACATTTCTCCAAATTCCTTACAGGATAAAATCTCCTTTCGATAAAATTAAACTCAGCTAAATAAAAGAATAGACACAATACTCTCCTCCAGTCTAAATTTTTAAACGTCCTAAACAGTCACAAATATTCTGGCCTATTTTGAAACATGATAGGAAAAAATTAAAAATGTGACAAATCATGTTATCTAGTAAAATTATGACCAGCCGTGCTTACACTTTAAAGAAATATAGAAGAAATGCGACAAGTCATCGATATACCTCGTAGTTAACTATGGAATTTCATGTTCCAAAAAAATCCTGGTTTAGCTATTATGTATTTCCCAAAATATAACAATAATGGTCAAATACAGTAAGCTCAGTATTTATAAAAGTGAGGTGACAAAGCACATGAGCATTTCATTATTCTTTAGATCAAAATAATCACTAGTCATCTTAATCTCATTGTCTGTTAAGATGTAACACTTAACCCACACACAGCAGAGCCCTGGATAGGGTAGGACAACTAGAACGAAATTCCAGGAGCCTACAGCAGTTAGGGGACTCACAGCCGTCACGATTTTTAATTCATTGGGGCCTACTGGAGGTTTTCCTAACGCCCACAGATCCTGCCCATGGCCCTGCTTCACAGTATATGTCTTTAATCTACTCAGGAGAAGCCGACACATAAACTCAAAGAGCCAATGCAAACACACAAGGATGTATATTTGTAATGGTTTAAATTTTTAAAAGGGTTAAAGTTAGACCCGGGTAGGCGATATTGTCCTATCAGTAGTTGTAAGTGGTTACTGGGACACGAAATGGCACTATAGTCTCAAATGGGAATTTAGCATGGGAATGGCACTATAGCTTCAAATGGGAATTTAGCATGGGAATCGCACTATAGCTTCAAATGGGAATTTAGCATGGGAATGGCACAAAGTCTCAAATAGGAATTTAGCATGGGAATGACTATATGGCTTCAAATGGGAATTTAGCATGGGAATGACACTATAGTCTCAAATAGGCATTTAGCATGGGAATGGCACTATAGCTTCAAATAGGAATTTAACATGGGAATTGCACTATAGTCTCAAACAGGAATTTAGCATGGGAATTGCACTATAGCTTCAAATGAGAATTTAGAATGGGAATGGCACTATAGTCTCAAATGGTTTATAGCTTCGAAATGTAACAGTGTTACAAGTGGCTAACCTCAGTGTCACTTAGTAATAGTATTGATGTTGACCTCAATACGCTCTATTCTAGGTAAATATGGCGAACTCTTAAGTTAAAAGTTTATAACCTGAAAAGGATTTATGGGTTCAAATTGGTTTATAGGGTCAAAAAGGTTTATGAGGTCACATGTAATGGGTAATGGGTAAAGGTTTTAAGTTGAAGTTGTTCACATGCACAAACACTTGTACAACATTAAGACTAACAAAGAAGGCATGAATGAAAGAATATATCTTTCTGAGGCATAGGGTGTGTTCTGAAAAGATCCGTTGTAGTTTATTCCATGTTCTCTAGTTCTTCCTCCATCTTCTCATTTTGTCTAGGAACTTTACCTTCATTTTCTTTCTCAACGGTCCAAAGGAGATGTCCCATCTTCCTAAACGTATCCTGGAACTTGATCCAATTCTCATTCAGGCATTCCAACTAGTGTAGTTTCCTCTCATTCTCCTTCTTTCAATCGACCCTGTAGCCTTGATCTTCACAACTTCCTCGTTAATCCCTTCATTGGTGAGCCTCTTCGCTTTCTTCATTTCTCGCTCGACTCGGCGTATCAGCATATATCATTTAGATTCTACATGCTCAAGTAGCTGCTCAATGTCCACCAGGATGATTACTGCTTCCTGAAGCTTGCCCACTTTTAGCAGTGGTCATTCTTGTCTGATTGGCGATGAACGGTACTACATTTTATTTATCTATTCCTCTTGAGAATAACCGGACCTCAAATGTGTTATTATGAATTCTCCGCCATATGCACCCATACTGTATTCGGTGTAATCCCTGCTGACTGAAATGTGACTCTGATGACCACTCGGGTTTTATTCTTGAGAGGAATATTCCATAAGATTTTGCTGATAGTTTAGCTTAGCGAAATCACGGTCATCTGTTGGATGATGATGATTTAAATCATTGGTCATCTTAGATGACTGCTGTCATCTTAGCTGAGATCGCGTCAAGCCGAGCTCAGTAGCTTATAAGCGTAATAATGTGTATATATCGCTAACATGTTTCGATTACTGTCCATTTGACCCCGATTACCGATTACCGACATTGAAACATATTTCATTTTAGGATCGTGTTTAGAATTATCACAATGGTAAATCGGGCAAACATTTCTGAACTGTTCAATAGAAAATTGCGTGCCCTTATCTGTGTCCTGGTATTTTTGTATTGCCTCGACGAACACCATATACGCACGTGAATAATTATTGGTGTCGCCGGCGGCTTAATTACATTCGAGTTTTCGTTCTGGATACCGCCGACTGTTGATTCTCACATGAATCAGTGAAAGATTGAGTAGATAATAAATAAATGTTTTTTTGTTGATTTCTTGATTATTTACTTTTGCCGTTTTCTAAAACACGATAAACAAATAACGTGATTGTTCCGTTTCTGCTTTGGTGGTGATTCGCCATATCTCATTAGTTTCTTCAGACGTGTAAGGAGCGCTTCTAAATTCTTGTGCGGCTCAAAATTGAACCGCATTGAAAACCTCGACAAATTTTTAAGTTCAAGCGCTAGTGATGGTCTGATTTGGGGACTTATAACGGAAACCTGATAAAAACACAAGCTGTCCAGCCCCAACAGCATGTGTCGAATGGAAATATTTCGCGTGGCTGTTCCATTTGAGCTCGATCGTGTGTTTGAGTCTGCGGAAGAAGGCAGGTACATCATAACAAAATCCAAACATGAAATGCAAATTTGATTTCCACCTTAGGTTAATGCTCGTCTAGTAGCTAACCCTTCATTGTAAGCAGCGTTTAAACACAGTTCGGATAACTTGAGAGATGTGATCCTAATAGCGGGCACTTTTCCAGCGCTGTCTGCATTATCAGCCGTATCCTTAGCTGGTAAAACAGAAACAGCATCGGATATCACCTCGGGTATATTAACATCGCCTGAAACAGTACCTTCCGCAGCACGGTCTTTAAACCGCCACAAGATTGGATCGGCACGGGTGGTGTTGTTAATTTCTTCCACAATATTGTTGCTGAGTTTATACGGAACCGATTCAAAATGACTCCAACCGTTGTTGACCTACGTGATGTATAAGTCAGCCATCAAAATTGTACTTCTGCTAACGTCTGTAGTTTTCTAGGGATCGCAATAAAACCGTTATGTGGTAACAAATAAGCCTCCTCGTCTCTTATTTCAAAGCCTGTTTGGTAATTGCGTGTGAATCTCTGTTAAGGTACTCGATGTATTCGCATTTCACTGTGGACTCATAGATGGGATCGTCAAGGGAAAGTTTAAAATAATCTGTAAATTACTGTGAAAACACTGTTATGCTGTGTGATTACATATAAATATCTCTGGCAACACTCCATCGATGGCACGTGTGCTAATCCGGTTCCGGTCATGATTGAAGTAATTATTTTACTATCAGCATTAGTTGAGGTGACAGAGTTAGTTTTGGCGAGTTTTCTCGTGGCCACCTGCCTGGCCAAGTCCAGGCCGTGTATAATGCGCTCTCCATGTTGAAACAGTATTTACTTCGCAGTAGTCAAACAGGCCGACTGAACCCGAAGAAGCTTTTTCCGCTATTTCCTCTTTTATAGACGGCAGCGAGTTTGCTCGATTCGTAATGTTGGCCAGACCTTTAATCGCGTCTGTAAATTGTATCCTACTGCTTGTTTTTCAGCCGAAGACGCCGCAGCCATTGCTGTTGATTTTGACGGTGTTGTAAAACAAACACTTGTTTTATTTGTGCCCCAATTCTGAAGTCATGGCATATCCACAATTAATATTAATGTGTAACAATATCATTTTTCGCTCTTTATACCTCATATTACCATCTACGCCACTTTAATACCTGTCAAACACCAGTTGCGTTCTCCAATTCACCATTGTTTATACTAATAACATGTTTTTCTCTCAAATATAATGTTACATTTTTTTACTACCGAGCGATAGATCACTTCACTGTGTAGGATTCTGTCAACGTGATGACACACAGCAGCAAAATGTTTCCTCGTCAAAATAGCAACACTGTTCTCGTCTGAATTTAACTTATTATCAGTGACATAATTTTTTTTGTAGTGGTCGTGTTGATTACATTTATTGGGTGTGTTAAGCCCATGGTCTTTATAGCGATCGTTGTCGGTGTTGTTTCATTCGTTGTCACCTTTGCTTCATGTGTTTCGATATCTCCGTTACCTGTTTCTGGTGAGTTCGTGGGAGCTACCTTTTCATTTAGTTCATCGTTTTCCCTTGGTGGAGGTTAGTCTTCATTGATACTTGTGCTATACATAAGTGTCTATTTTCCCCCAAGGATAAAATAATCCAGATTGGTTTTAATTTGTTGAGCGTTTAGGAGAGTTGTCTCACAATTTCATTAACTTTTGCATGATTTGTTTGGAAGGCTATGTTTCATTTCACTTTCTCCGCTATCTAAGTGCTTTCTCTTTCTTTACTTAACCTTAGGCGTAGATGTTGGTGGTACGTGGATGATGTCACTGTTTTTGCATATTTGCTGTTTATTTTTTATGAAAGTTGGTAACGTTGTCTTGTTGTTCTCGCCACTTAATTCTACGTTGAGGTGCTGAGTGATGGTTTTAGTTTCCATATGTTCTCTTTCCTTTGTTTGGCTGCCATCCTTAGATCTCATAATGTTTTGGCTATGGCATTTATCATGTATCTTGATCATATTGGGTGACATTGGAATGCGACTAAAGGTCTCTCTCACTGTGGGACTCGTGTGGAAAAGTCCCACTAATGCCTGAGTTGTGGTGATTGGGTTTATTGTTTAGGGTTGTTACTTGCATTGGCGTTGTTGTCAATTTTTGCTTGTTTCATCAGCGTTAAAATATTTTTGGTCTTTTGAATTTCGTGTCAATTGATTTCATGGTAATGTTGTTCTTTTTGTCTGTGGCATTTCTCTGATACTGAAAATTAAATAGCTGATATTGACTGTAAAATGATGGCGCTGAGTGGTCAGATGGTTCGAATGAGGCTGTTGTTGTTTAGATTTCTCTCTGCTTGAAAAATATAAAGTCTCACAATGGTTTTCACGGGCTTGCGAACCAGCAAGGATTCCAACCAGGTATTTTACTAGTATGGGTCATAACACCTGTCTAGGTTTTAATTCAGCCTTAGCAAGTCGTCAACCTTAATTGTAAAACTATTGTTGTTTGTCTGAATTTGGGGTCCAATTTTTTTATATAGAAAATTTGAACACTGAAAGCTGGGATAGATAGAAAGGATAAATGTGTTGTAAAATATTACAGAATACTATCCTTACAAATTTCCCAGAAGATTATACAACATTGATTATCTTACCATAATCTCAAGATTTCTAAGGTGAAGAATGTTGTCGGTTGCATTTCTGGATTGCTGTTTGGCGGGCTGCTGGGTCGCTTTTGCTGATCGATGCTGATTGGCGGGCTGTTGAGTGCCTTCTACTGTAAGCTGTCATTTTTTAGAAGATTTGGGCGTGCGGAGTCATATACTTGACATTGGAAGTGTATATTCGATCTAATTAATGGTCAGTATAGTGTCAGTAGTGTATCCTGATCTGCCTTCCCAGTAAGTGCCTTTAAGGTTATTGAGGAGTGTTAGATCCTGGTTATATCATTTGATAAGGTCTTCTGTATGGTAGATCAATGTGGGATGTTCGTCAAAGTACATGCCCAGGAATTTTGCCTCTTTCTCAAAAGCATATTTGAGTATTAAATATACCACTGGGTTTTCCTTGTTATTTTTCGCCTGATAACGGTATCGCAAGATGGGTTACCTACTTTCCAGATCCCGCTATCGTCGGCGAACTGAGAGAAATCTATTTTAGATTGATAGATTAATCGAGATCATTAATCAGGATACTGAATAAAGCTCACTAGTCTTCATTGCGCAGTACCATTTTCCATGATAAAGATTTTTGAATATTCTTTGCCAATTCAATTTTTGATTTTACTATAAGTTAGGAAGATTGATTTTCATTTATGAATGCGGCCCGATAGTCCCTAAAGGTTAATTTTCAAAGCAAGTCATTTGGTCTTCAATTAGGTCATATGGTATAGAATTATTGCTATTGCTGCTATTGCATTTGCATTTGACGTTCAATGCCAATTAGATATGCGATTTAAGTCGTGTTAGTTGATCTAGCGTAGACCTTTTATTGCGGAAACCGCTTTTATTTTGTGATATAAATTTATTGCTTGGTGTTTAAGTATATTTTTCATCATAATCTCCATGATTTTGCGGAGGTTATTTAACATAGAGATATTGGTATATATGATTTTGATTAGAAGGATCCTTGCCAAGTTTAGGGATATTAATTGTTATGACCTGTTCCAAATGGTTAGGATTTGATCCTCTTTTCCACAATGCTTTGATTTGTTTAAAAAAATATCACTATTTTCATTGCTTAGGAGATTTTAAATATCTAATACCGTGTGCCTTCTCATGGAGAGGTTGGTTTTTTATTTTAGTGCCCTCCACCATTCATGTGTGGTGAAATCCACATTCATAGGGTTTGATTGTTACCCAATAATCTACAAACAGATTGGGATATTGGGGTTTGATCTTCACACCATGGATTTGGAATATCATGAAGATTCTAGTTCCTGCACATCCTATAAATGATTTGATAGTTTTTGCCTTTTTGTGTTATTACATAATGATTTATTTCCCCTAACCATGTTGATTTTATTCCTAAGTTGTTTTTTACTGTTTCTGAGTTTTACGTATGAGCAGAACAATTCTGACTGAGTTAATTTTTGTCGGCGAGAATGTTATTTTTGGCTAGTTTTTCTTTTCACTGCTTCTGAGTTTTACGTATGAGCAGAACAATTCTGACTGAGTTAATTTTTGTCGGCGAGAATGTTATTTTTGGTTAGTTTTTCTTTTTCTTTGTAGATTAAGAAATCTCAAGCAAACATGGAGCGTCTAAATTTATTGATGGTTGTTGTTTTGCTTGCTTACAGTCGTCATTTAACCAAGGGATTGCCTACTTTGCGTTTCTACCCCCTGTTTTGAGGCTACTATTTTCATCTACCGAGGACCTGCTTTATCGTATCTCCATTTTGGCTGTTTAGTCAAGTTACTAATAGTATTGGAGATATTGAGAGTTAAGTGGTCACTCCCGAAAGTTCAAGTCTGGTTCACTTTCTATTCTTCTTCATGGTAAAGCTCGTGGAGTTTATACTTCACCGTCAGAAGCAAATTCTTATTATGTTTTGGTCAAGTAATGTATTTTTGAAGGTTTGTGAGTTGATACTCGAGTCATATCAACAGATGTTTGGGAATTTGCAAAAGATGAAATAGCCAAACATATGTCAAGTTTGCTAGAAAAAACCCAAGCTATTTGACGTGTGTGTGCCTCTAATAAGACCAACAATGGTTAGGACAAATTTAGACAACTCATATTAATCATCAGATTATACCTAGACGAACAAAATATAGATAATTTAGAAACGTTCCTCGTATTCTTTGGCCCAAAAGGTTTATTTGTCAACATGTTTTCCTCTCAGCAGATTGTTAGTAAGAAAACAACTGAGCCTCAGGCTGAGATAAATTTCAATCTGTTACAACAGATAAGAATCCACAGCTCCGGTGGCCTGGTGGATAGAGAGTCTGCCTCAGATGCTGGAGGTCGTGGGTTCTATTCCCGGCCGAGTCATACCAAAGACTTAAATAAAATTGGTACTAACAGCTGCCTAGCTTGGTGCTTAGCATTAAGAGGTTATTGTTATGACTGGTTGTCCTGATATCAGGGTAATGTGACTGGGAGGGACATCATGCTACATGTCTTCAGCATGATGTCCCAGTATTAGATATCACTATAAACTGCTACACTGCATACATCGTAGCGGTATGACTGACAATTGTGAAAGCTACGTAAAAAAATCAAAATCATACACACGCTCACACGCGCGCGCACGCACATACGAGCTCAGCGTCTGAATAGACTGACCAGAAATCCTTATCTAATTTCAAGAAAATTCGCGTTCTTTTTGATTGCTTTAAGTTTAGAAAACACAAGCATCATAATAAAGACAGAGCTGTTGCAAATGCTCTTGCTTCTCTTAGGTCTAGATCAAGGTCATATATTGGAAACAATACATGTGTTGGGTCAAACTAATCCATGTCTGACTTAATTAGGAAGAATTATAATTTATCGAAAACTTTTATATCACTTATTAGTGATTCGGCCAACCCTATCCCTATTAAATTGTAATATGAGACTGGAATATCTTAAAGTCTTTTATTATCTGGTACTTGCCTATTAGAGGTGAAAGTGTTATTTTTCATGGAGTAGAGAGACGTTTTATTCAAATTCCTCTGCATAATGTTAAATCAACATCAGACTTCTGGTCTAGTGAATATCTGTGCCTTGCATTCTTTGCACATTGAGGCGTGTTCTTTATTGCTAGGAAATGACTCATCTGTGAATAAGGTTGTGGTTAGTCTACTCGTAACTAAGAAGCCTTATTTGGATATAAAAGGTTGATTAGATTGTAATGAAATCCCTAATTTTATAAGTAAATAAAAATACTGATCTCCAGCTGGGGGAAATCATCTCTCCGCTGTCCTACGTGAAGATCTGATGATGAACCCTTAGGGGTCATGTTCTGGTGATCTTTGAATTAGGCAACGGAAATGTACCTTTACAAATTTCTGCAAATGAATCAAATCGCTCGGTACATAATGATGCTCTTCGTCCACATTGCTCACACATTCCTCGCTTATGCACATCACAACTGGAGATGTATTTGCGGACGTGGCATCGGACAACGAATTTGCAAAAGTGATAATCTCAAGAGCATTCCCTGTTTAGTAACACTATTTCAAAGATTGGTGGCAAGTTTAAGAATGAATATGCGGGAAATCCATTAAAAACGTACGTAGAACTGAATCATAATATTTCCTTGATCGAGGTAGGTATTAGAGTCAGCGGCTCCACTGATGTGACTGAAAGTTCTGGAACAGGCATGAACATTAAAAAGGCGAAACGAGTCCCACGGGTAGTTGTTTATAATGATCTCAAACGTGATCTATGTTGATAGCATGCCTGTATCATCATAAGTGGTGATATCTTCAAAAGAATAGCTCGTAGACAAAACACAAGTCACGTGTTTAATCAACACTCGGAGGTAATCCCCCAAGACCACTACAGAATAGAGAGCAACAGTTGTCTTTCTTAGATCATATCAACATCCCTTTTTCTCTAACAAAACTAATTGAGATCTAAACAAAACATCAATTTATGAACAAGTTAACAGGTTATAAAATTTACAGTTACAAAAAGTACTGGCTTTGGATTCTTTGACTTAGCAGCAGAGGGGGTGAACAGACCAAATTTTATAGGCGTCAATTTAGCAAAATTGATGTTCCCCGAATTGCTTATATAAGCCTCAATTTAGTAAACTGAGGTTTCCTTGAAAATATTTTTTAAAATTTTTTTTTGATTTCTTGGCATTTTTTAGTAAAAATTTTTTTTTGATTTTTCAGTAAAAAAAAAAAAAAAGACGCCGACATCTTCGATGTTGTAATTGGGGTTCACCCTCGTTGCTGCGTTGAAAATCTTCGATTTTTGCTAACCGATACAGCTATATATAGATACGATGATGAATTAGCGATATATTTTTTATATAAAATGTCAAACATCGGAGAAGCACAAATAACTAGATTAACTCGAGAACGATTGGCTGCGATTAAGAAATTTCTCCCGGTAAGGGATTCTTTCAGAGATAATCTTCAAGCTCGTCAACAAGCAAAGACAGATTTTACCGCCGACACCAAAGAATTATTTAAGCCTATAACTGAGGCAACTGGTGAAGTTGTAACCGCGATAAAAGAATCACAACCTACGGTTGCACCTGAGGTAAAACCTCCTAAAAAGTCGTATGATGAACGAGTTCAGGAGCTGCGAAATAAATTTACAGAGGAAGCTTTAGCGGAGATTGATAAAAGTAATATGGATGATTTAATAAAGTTTGCCGCGTTGGGATATTACAATAAAAAAGAAATTTAAATCCTGAACAAAAAAGTATAACTAACGTACGTGATTTTGCTAAAGCAGTTTACAAAATTAAAAATCAACTACCACAAGTCAGGGAGGAAAATCCCATATATCAGGCATATTTGACTGCTGTTGAACGAGAATATCTCGAAACTCAGGAAAAAAGAGGTTTATTAGTAACTGAACAACAACGACTAAAAACCGAACAAAAACAACGAGAGAAAGAGGAACGAGAACGATTAAAACAAGAACGAGCAGAAGAACGAAAACGCACAAAATCAACTCCACAAAAACGAGGACGACCACGAAAACAACCAGACCCTGTTATTGAAGATTCTCAACAAGAAGAACCTGAAGAAGAAAAATCCGGCGAGGGATATCGCGGTGGAAATTCAATACCTTGTTCAAGAAGTGTCCTCGATGATATATCACGGTTGGAAGTTCTTATTGGAGGAGTACGAGCTGGAAATAATTCTCCGGAAATAATTAATGAAGCAACTGAAATCTGTCAGTGGTTATTTCAAGGACGTGTAATGGATATCGGACTATATCGTAGTTTCATCGATGAACTTACCGATGATTATTACAGCGACTGAAAATCTTTTGGATTTTTCGATCACTGATTAGATATATAGCATTTAAATAAAATGATAGTACATCGTAGTATGAACAGAGCAAGACGGGTTTATGTTGTAAACTCGCGACTACCGGTTTACAAGCTCACGTATGGTAATGGACTTGGTGATATTGTCTCTGGATTGTTTACTAGAATTGCTCCAAAGATTTTACCTGTTGGTAAGGAAATAGCGTCAAAAGCTATTGGGGTTTTCGGTGACCGAGCTGGTAAAGTTATCGGTGATAGCGCATTTGATATATTAGGTAGCGCAAAAGAAAAACTTATGTCGTTGGCGAGACGTGGAAATAGAAATTCAAAGAAAAACGGAAATGGATTTCAACGAAGAAAGTTTCAATTACAGTCTACGGAACAAATGCCTCCTAAGATAGGTAGCGCGATTAATAAAATTGCAGTTGCACGGTTAAGAAAAATTGCTGGTTCCGGGTTGGCGCGGTTAAACATTTAGATCAACTACGTTAATGTAAAATGTTCAAGGACGAAATCGATGATGCTTTTAAAGTAGATGATTCCGTAGGAAGAAATAATTCTATACGCGATTATCAGTATTTTTCATATCAAACTCATGATCCAGATACAAGATCACGAATTGAACTTAGATTCGATGACACATCTAAATACTTCTTACCATGTGAAGCATACATCGAAGTAGAAGGACAACTGCGGAAACATGATAAAAATGAATTTGTTGACGCTGATAATCTCGAAAATATTCCGATTGGATTTGTCAACAACGGAATAATGGCGTTATTTAACAACGCCCAGTATACAATTGGTTCTAGTAAGATTGAATCTATCGATAATGATGTTGATGTTGCAACCACAATTATAGGTTTAGCTAGATATTCTGATGATTTTATTAAATCTGCGGGTCATTCGATGATGTTTGCGAAGGATACTTCCAATAGCGCTGATCATCGTCAATTTACTACAAGAACACCAAATAAACTAGATAATACTGCCTTCGCTGACGGTTCTAAAAGTGAACCTGTTGTTGTAGGTAGTAATCCTAATTATAACGCAGGATTTGCATCACGAAAAGCAAACATAGATAAACTTGGTAGATTTTCATGTACGATTCCGTTGTCTCATATATTTGGATTTTGCAGAGATGTCCGGCGATTAATATTTGGTGCTAGTCATACTGTAACGCTTACACGAAGATCAACTGATGAATATGCTCTTTGGCGTGGTCCTGCTCCTGTAACAGATGGTAGTGTAACATTAACAAAGTTAGCGTTGTGGATGCCAGTTATGACTCCATCATTGACTGTTGAAACTCGGTTGTTATCATTTATGGACCAAGGAGGAAAATCAATGTTGAGTTGGTGTGATGTTACAACAGCAACTACATCTGGTACAGGTACTGGGGTTTTTACTTGGCAACTTGCATTGACGAAAAATGTTTCCGCACCGAGACATGTTTTTGTTGTGTTGCAGAACGCGAACAGAACTAAAAAAATAGCCGGTGTTGCAAATGATAGTATACAATTGCGATCTCATATGATATTTGACAAATGTGATGTCAGTGAAGTATCATTGCGAATAAGTAATCAGCAAGAACCCGCAGAAAATCTTATCATCGACTATGATAATAATCAAATAGGACGGGTTTATCATCGATTGTGGTCATTTATGGGTCGTGATCAAAATATTGATACTGGACTTCAGATATCACAGGTAGATTTTAAAGAATTGTATCCGATTTATTACTTTTCGTTGCAACATCTTGATTTATCTAAACACTCTACCGTTGATGTGAAATTCCAAGCTCGTATCGGTGATGCTCTTGGAGGATTTAGAGCAGTTGCTGTTCTTCTCAGCGATAAAAATATGATACTTGAAGGTGGTGGTGGAAGAATGAGAATCGTTGATGCACCAGTGGAAAACCTGTAAGTGAAATTCTTCAAATTTTCTACGAAAATCCATAGGATTTCAACGACATGTAATTGAATCAATCGGTGTTATATAAAAATGTCGTATAACACTATTAATGTCACATTGACACCTGGTCAGATAAAAAAACTTCAATCGAGTTCAGCTAAAAAAATGCGGAACTACGATTACGTTAAAACATAATCAAATGACCGGCGGATCAAATAAACTATCGTTGACGAAAACTCAGGTTAATCATTTCAATAGCGCGCTTAAGGATAAAAAGGGAGTTCAGATTACGCTATCTGCAGCTGCAATAGCAAATATGATAAAAATTAGAGGATTTTTCCCATTGTTGGCTGCAATTCCAGGGTTGATTGCGTCAGCGGCTCCGGCACTTCTTGGAGCGTTAGGAACTGGGGCAGCCGGTGCACTTGCTTCTGGTGTTGTCAATAAGATAATGGGTAAAGGTCTGAAATCCAAAGGATTTTCAAGGGGAAATTCCACGAGAAAAAAAAGGGAAAGGGATTCAGACTTCCAGGAAGTCGATTCACGCGATACTACAAACCCAGTTAGTGAATGGGAAATCCGTAGGATTTCAATCGAAGATTTTCAACAACGAAATTTCACCAATGTCAAATTTTGATTTACTCGACGCAGTAAAAAAACTCCCAATAAAGCATTTCAGAGGTGTATTCATGAAAGATCAATTACCAGCAGCACCAACAATACCAGAAACTGGAATAATTAATCTTGATGATAACACTGGACCTGGAACTCATTGGGTTTGTTACGCGATATATCCAACGTGTATTATTTATTTTGACTCATATGGATTACCACCACCGATTGAATTTGTCAAATATACTTCGATGATTTAAAAAAAAAATCCCCATTTGGTATTCAACGTTACCCACACAGACATTAACAGATCCTCCAATATGTGGTCAAGAAACTCTTAACGCGTTAATGGTTATCTCGGAAAATCCTAAATTACCTCACAAGGCCATCCACGAATACACGATGATGAAATCATCAATGACAAGTCAACGTCGACGATTTTAACAAAGAAAAACGTGTATATATAACAATGTCAGATATTTTTGGAAGATCAGTACCACGTGCTCCTGAATCAGTTACTGTTTCACAGGTAAAAAAAATAATCAACAAAGCTATCTCCGCAATAGCAAATTTAGATGAATTAAAAGAATTATCTGATCAAATAAGCGCTAACACACAATTACAAAAAACCATCGATGACATTAAAGTCTCCTCTAATGACTCCGCCAATGATATGAAAAAACTACGTGACGATTATAACGATCATATAACTAAATTTAATCAACTCCAACAGGATGTCGTTGACTCTATTGAAACACCTATAAATAATTTCTTTGGTGTTCCGCGTGCATATCCTGATTTAAATATCGCAAAAGTAAAAGCCACCGTTGATAATTTACCGCGATTACGAACTGATTTCGATTCTCATGTTGAGCAATTTACTAGTTTACGAAGAAATTTTAGAAAAGCCGATGACGCCATCGACAAGTTCTTCGGAAAAGATGCAAAACCAGATGATATTAAAAAACTCTCACAGACATTACTACAAAACTCGATGAAATAACCGCGATTAATACCCGGTTAGGTGTTATTCGCGAAGATAGATCAATTTCAGATTTAATCGCGATTAATAAAAAATCCATCGATGATCTTAAAACGAACATAGATGCCATAGTATCAGATGGAACGAGAATGATAGACGTCATCGAAAAAGTAAAAATTCCTCATCATGATAAAGATATCATCAACAACGTATACACGATTCAACACGGATCATATACGTGGACGCCTACAAATAATATTTTACATGTAACTGCAACCGTAAAGGGTATTTATCGATTAACGTTAGTGACACCAACGCTATTTACTATATCCTCATCGAGTTCATCTGGAGTCAATAATACGATATCAACAATTATCGACAAGGATACGATTGAACAATTCACGATCATATCCATTGATAATAATCTAGCTAGGGTTTCAATGTCATGGTATGTTGAATTTGTAGCTGATTTAAGTAAACAGTTAAATTGAATATAAAATTTTTCATATATATAATAAATGAATTCCGAACGTCCCGAACGTAATTTCACGAGCAAATATATAGTATTAGACGACAAAACCGTTGACGAGCTATACACAGAACTTGACCTGTTAAAACAATACCATAACAACAATTTATTTTCATCTGATTATCTTAGATATCAATACCAAAGAATATCATCGGCGAGACAGCGGCAATATCCAACTTCTAAATCTGAACATCGCGTTATATTGGCGCTAATTCGAGCACGAAATGAAGTTCTTTATGAACTAAGTTCAGAACCTTACTACGAAATGATTCTTAAAAGATTTAGGAAGATATCGATGCTGTTAATAAAATTACTGAGATCGATCTATGTTGTATTAAACAGACAGGCACGCATTGACAAGAATGCAGAACGATATGATATATCGATGATTAAAAATAACACAGATCCGAGATTGTATGCGAGTTGGAAAGATCAATGCAAAGACGACGAAGAATTTTATTTAAATCATGATTGAGTTCTTTCATTGAAATTCGAAGAATTTCCACTGGAATTGCAAAGCAATTCACCATTGATTTATCACCGAGATTTTATCACACTATTTTTTTTTCCTTTGAAATCCTTGATTGCCTTGCAATTTTAGATTTCATTCAAAGATTTCAACAAAAAATTCTTTCAGTGATTCCATCAGAGAATTGTTGACTGCGTTAATAGATAAAATGTCAACGATGTCATTGGCACCGACAGTGTTTGAATATCGTTATAACACCGTCAAAGAATATCAAAACAAACTTGAAGCGTTAATTACAGAGTATAAAACTAAAAAGAAAAAATACCAGCGTAGAATCACCGTGTTAGATGTAACTGTTTACTCGGTATCAGGTGTAATTGCCGGTGCTGGAATAATACTATCTTCGGTGGTTATGATATCCCCCGTTGTTGTACCAATTTGTATATCTGCGGCTGCAACAATCGCAGGAATATTTACCACGATAACAAAAAAAATATCATGTTCTCAAAAAAAATTACACGATCACGCTATTAAACTTATTACTGCGTCAAACGCTTATTCGGAATTGTCAATGCTGATCTCGTCGGCAATTGATGATCAAATAATATCCGAGGATGAATTTTCAAAGATGGTCAAATTGTATAATTCAACGATTTCAAAATTGGAGCACGATAACAATAATAACAATGGCAACATCGTCGCAAGAAATCCTTCAACGAATAGCAACAAACACCGCCACGACAAAAACAAAGTTGATATCGGTGGTAACGAAAACACCAGAATTCAGCATTGAATTTAATCCTCCGTTGGCGGTGTCTGCAATAGCGCTAACGCAATTAAGATGCTATTATAGTTGGCCTAATGTCAGATCAGCACCATTCAATGGTAAACCCCCCAACAACAGATTTACATTCACGTATAGAAAAACTAACCCCGATGGTACAAAATCCGAACCCGTCACACATACAATACATCTGCCAACGGGCGTATACGACATCGAAGATATCAATGACGCAATCATAGAATCAATCCAGGCAATCACAGGACCAAATATCATCGAAGTCAAAGATGAACCTGATAAATACCCCATTGAAATAAAAGGACATGAGCCGCTGCTGTCAACGGTCATCGAAGTTAACTCGCCTGACTACGCCGTAGATATATACAATAGCTCAATTAGAACTTTATTAGGTTATCCTGAGTTTATTCCAGGCACCGTCGACATGAAAGATCTACCACCGGAACCGTTAAAATCGACTATGTATCCACGAAGGAGAATTATCATGGGTTTGATAGTGGTGATGTTGATGATATACCTAAATTAACATTTAGCGTACCAAGTGGAACTGTTAGTTCTTATTTGGTAGATTATAGAACCATTGGAAATATTTTTAGATTAATGAACAATGATTATAATCGATTTCTAGGTTATTTAATAACCGCAATAAGTGAAATTCCACCACGTCGCAACGACGTCATCAAATACATAGAAGTGTGTAATAAAATTATCGACGACATGAAAATTTATAATCAATTTAATATTGATCTTATTCTCGGTGGTAATTATCCTTCTGAATCGAGAACAGAATTTACAACGTATTATAATATCCGCGTTGAAGACATTCCAACGTTTAAGTTTCCAGGATATAACGTACCATGGATGATTCAAAAACTCAGTGACACCATCGACGAATTCTTTCCACGGATTCACCAGCGATGGCTGGATAGTCTTCCTGCGCTTCATCCAAGATTACCAGAACCAACATATGAAGATTTCATCGATGATAAATTACCAATTATTAATCCACAATTAGATTACTCCGATGATGGCTTTTTTCATACAGTAACGGCCGCAGATGCAATAAAAGATTATCGTGTGATAACAAACACCCAAAGTTCCGAGTATATAACACAAGGTCCAATCACGTGGACGTTTACATCACAATCTACCGGAAAAAGTTTCACCGTGTCATACAATAGTTTATATGCGAGATTCAACAACATGAAGCGATTATATCAAATTCACCAACAACAACTTCGAAATCTTATTCAAGGATCTCTCAGAAATTATTTAAATTTTTCAACGGCAACTACACGTAATTCAATCAAACAACAACAACAACAATTAAATCAAATTATCGCTGATATGAATTTATTAACAAAGACATTAATCGATACGATAATCGCAACCTTTGGTGAAAGGGGTTTGTATAGAATAAATAAACGAATATCTGCTGCGGAGGCGTTATCGCTGACAGATAAAACTCTACCTGATTGGAAACCTCCAGGATATGATGTACCAGCGTTAAAAGCATCAACGAGAAAAATCTTCGATGAATTCTTTCCTCAGATTCACGCGTTATGGTTTAAACTGATTCCGCCAGAAGCAATTTTAACATCAACGAATTCAGTATACCGCAACAACAATCACAGATCTCCCGGCAACGTTGATATATCATCTGTTATTGCAATACATGTTATCTGTGATGGTATCCTTGGAAGTTTCTCTGTGGACGTTTCAAAATCAAACAGCGCCAACCAAGGATATATCATGTATACATTTTCTCCGGACGTATCACCAGGGAGTCTTATAGTTAAAAACCCACCTAATTTGACTTACTTGAAGCCCATTAATCCATTTCTGTCCAGGATGAATTTTTCAATAACCGACCAAGAATTTAACCTAATTGACCTTCGCGGGGAAACACTACAAATAACGCTAGATGTGAAAAGTTCCTGAAAAGATTTTCGTCGTGAAAGGATTTCAACAATGGTTTTCATTTCAAATTTAAAAAAAACTAAACTGCTTTAATAATGTATCAGCACACGCTAGTATCTATCCATGACAAAGAACTCCTTGAAAACGATATCAGAGAGGTATTCGGGGGTAACACAACAAGTGAATTCTACGTGGATATAGTCATAGATAATTTAGGCACGGAGAAGTTTCTATTGACTGATTATCAAATGTTAAATCTTCAGCAAAACGTTATAACCATGGTGAGATTAACCCGTGATCAAATAATGCATTCATGCTTATCCGTGGAAGATCTTAAAAAAATCTTACATATTTTCTAAAACTGTTATTTACAGAGCTAAAAAAAATACTACATAAACTTTTATACTTCCCTGTTGACACACACACTAACAGGTATCACATAATACAATTTTACTTCCCTGTTATTGACACAGGCTTACAAACTTTGTTCTAGTTGAGTGCGCGCTTCACAAACGGGTATTATACATGTGCGCGTTTCACATTACCTATGTACCGGTTATACAAAGGAGGCTCTCTACGCGTGGGGCTCAACTTGCTCGATTAAAGCTTTTATCTGTCTCACCTTACAATTGATAAGTTTTCTGTTTTCGTATTCAGAACTTAATTGTTGTCTAATATGCTCTACGATCTTACATAATGGTACAAACACATTAACGTCTTCGGTATTAACTAAGCTTTCACGTATAAATTTTTGTAATCACTTAATGAAAAAATACTGCTTAGCGAGTATATATTTTCCATTGCGGGCTGCAAATTCAATATCGTCAAAATCGGTCATGATTTGATCACAATCTAACCCTGAACATAGTTTAATATTTTGATCTTTGAGCTTATTAATTTCAACAATAATACATCTGATATTTTTAGAATTCATTATATAAAAATATGTTTGTTGAATTGCTTGCAATTTCAATTGATGAGTGAATGGAAACTCTGAAAATTCTTTAGTGAACTTCTTTCAGAATTTCCATGGAAATTGCTTTGCAATTTCACGAGTGAAAATCTAAAAGATGGAAACTCTTTGAGTTTCACAAAATGAATTCTGGACACGCTAAGGTGTTGGTCATCTTAGCATATCCAGAAGCTTAATGCGATTATAACGATTATGGTTATATATACAATGAATGACGACGGCACACGACAGCACAATTACACACATCACCGTTTTGAACCCCCTTGGTGTACAAATATACATCAAGGACGTCCAACGGTTACACATATAGCCACGAAGCGTATTCCCCACGAGTAGAGTCTAACTCGCGGATAGCGGGTTTGGCCTACAAGAGGATACGTTTGGTGCGTGGACACACACGGACAGTACACAACAATAGATTATAGGTGATTATGATTATATACAGATGCAATGGATGACGACGGCACATTCAACCCCGCTGATCTAGTGTGGACGGCGGTTGATATATACATATACGACAGCACAATTACACACATCACCGTTTTGAACCCCCTTGGTGTATTTATACATCAAGCGGCGCTCAACGGTTACATATAATCACGAAGCGTATTCCCCACGAGTAGAGTCTAACTCGGATAGCGGGTTAGACCTACAAGAGGATACGTTTGGTGCGTGGACACGGACAAACACATAACAAATAGGCGATTATGGTTATATACAATGAATTGATTCAATGACAATGGATGACGACGGCACAACATATAGGGTGATTCAATGAATGAATTGATTCAATGACAATGGATGACGCGGGCTATTCTACATTCAAGTGCAAAATTCAAACCTCAAAATTAAAACCCGGTTTGAATGTCAATAATAACATTCACACCACGTGTGACGATGTGATTTGATTTTGAACTTGAATTTCGAGCTAAAGCCCAAATATAACACAGACGGATTTGTATATAACCACTCATTACAACGAAGTTAAATAAAGAGATGTGTGCTTGTAATTCCTTGTTCTGTTTAATAGCGATCACTGACAACGTTGAATTAACACATAATACTTGAAAAACACACTAAAAAAATATTTAAAAACGACGTGTATATAAAACAGTTCTGTTAATACTTGAAAAAAACGAAAATTGATTATGCATTAATGAGATTCATAACAATTATAACAACCAATCAAAAACTATCTCCGCGTTCACCAACGGTAACTCTGTCATTGGTGATTTGTCGCACGCGCGTTACCTAAGAGAGTTATTCCCCCTTGAACAATGCAAGTTTACGTACTTATACATAAACAAATCGAATATTATTATTGAAGCGTTTTGAAAAAGCGGTCTTGGTTATATTCTCTGCAACGCATTGAATAGAATACGGATAAATATCGAAATATTTACCAGCTTCTGACATTGATTGAAATGCTATCTCCGTGTTATTTTCAGTATTAAACGACTTTACAGGTCTAGCTTTTTTCGAGTGTTTTCCAGTCCCACCTCGTTTGGTGTTTTCTCGTTGTGTAACAGCTTGTAGATTTGATAAAGAATTATGAGTCTTAATGCCATCAATATGATTAATAACAAAACCATCCTTGATCAATCCGTTATATACTTCGAAGACGAAACGGTGATTGAGATACATTTTCTTTCCAGCGTTAAAACTCAAATACCCCATACCATTGTCCAACCCAACCGGTTTCTTGAGTCTACAGTGTCTAACAACACCATCACGAGAGGCTTCGTATTTGGTGATCACTGGATGTCTTTGAAATTCTTGGTTCATTTATATACATAATACTTTATTTGTCTAAATCATTATTTGGTTTAGATATATTATTTGAAAATCTGTCTATGTAGTCATGAGCAGTTTTTATGATTTTGCCGTTGGCGTCATTGACAACGTCAGGATTTTTTATTCTTCGCTTGTCATAATAACGCTTCAACTCTCTATAACGCTTACCACCGCAACTAATTCATAACTGTGATTTGCCTCTAACACCTACTCCACAATACAGGCACGGAAGAGGACCATTGCTCTCCCGACGAAAACTTTGCATATGATACCCACAGAATTCATTTCTGCATGATTTGTTACATGGAGTCTTTGATCCAATCATGAGCCATTTGCAATGATTCATTATATAAAATACTTTTTTATTTAAATACTTGTTTTAATTATAATATGAAAGAATTCAAGAGATTATCGAAAATTACGCCTTGGAAAAATACTAGGTTTAATCTCGATAAATTCTCTGATAAACCAAAAAGTCTAATAGATGACAAAACCATATTGAGTAAAATCAGCGACTGTTTTAATGAGTTTAAGCGCGATGGAGCATCTCATGCGTGGTCGACATTTCGAATTATCAATGATGATGTCAATGTACCCGTAATCGATGCTACCATGAACGATACAAGAGCAGCTGAGATAATCTCACATCTTCGAAAACGGTACTTTTTCAGAATCAAATTCATTAAAGAAGATGATGGAGAATGGATTATCAGAGATAAATTTGAACCAATCCTCAAGGATAAAAAAATTATCATTGTGAGTAGAGATTCCAAACCAGGAATTCTAACTGGAATTGACAAACCATACTACGAGAGAGATTACCCTATAACAGTAGTTGTTTACGGAATATATCCGCTAAATGATAAGCCAAGTATTGCAAAACTAGCACCTATGAAATATTCACAGTTGACTTCGTCAAGGCTCAATTGTGTAGCAACACGGGTAATGGAACACTTCACGAATGCATCCCGGGGAAATAAATTAACTGAACAACGACGTAAGAAAATAACCGAATGGGGACTGATAGTGGAACAGCGCGGGGCAATGATTTCCGATATAGCTAAATTAGAAGCGTCATTAAAATTTCCAATATCGGTAGCGACGATAACCGGAGAAGTATTATACCAACCGAAATATCAATCGCGAGGAGCTCCAATTGAAATTATCGATCATAACAAACACGCATGGACACCCGCAGTAAATGTATTTCCACGAGAAATCGTGAGATATATACCCGGGGAATTTTGTAAGGATGTTTTCCACGAAGAGAAATTATTTGATGCTATTCATGCGCTGTGTAAAGATGATCCTGTGTCAGTGTGGCTACTTCGCAGCGCTGAAGATTCAGGATTTGATCAGTTTGTAAGACCGAATGGAGAATTATATCGCACTGAAGAGTTACACTCGAAGATGAAAAAAAACGATGTAAAATACTCGAGTGAAAATTCTAAAGAATTTTCCAATTCTAAAGAATTTTTCCATGAAAACCTACTCACGGATAGTTTTACGATTCCATCAGTGGTAGCTCATTTTGCACGAGAAAAGAACTCATGGCGTCCAACACGAAGTGATTTTCTCGAAGATGTCAAATTGAGTTGCGTCGTATTCGGTCATGGAGGACTGTGGAATACAAAATACCACCGCGAGGGTATGATTTCAATTGATATAGCTGCGTGTTATCCAGGGAGTTTTCTCGGATATGGAGAATGTGCCAAGTACTTTAAACGATTTGGACACCCCACACATGAAATGACTCGTGTTTCAGTTAATGGTCGTTTGCCTGATTTTGACTTAACTGGATTCGCTTGTGTGGTATCATTTGAATTAGCGTCAGGATTACATCCGTGTAGTTATGTTTGGATTGGTAAACATATGGCTGTGAAACACTGGATGCCAATAGTGTTACTACGATATATGATTGATAGTGGTATGCTGATATCGTTGATTATCAGCGAAGCAATTATATGCTATCGAGCTCAAAAAGAAGTTTGGTTACCACAACTCATTCTAGATAGTATAATACGCGAACAACGAAAACAGTTTTCTGATGGAAAATCGGAGATTTTAAATGAACAACAAATCATGGATAGGTCTAGAAGTTATTTGAAATTGAAAATGGACTAGCAAAAGATTTTGGACGAAAAATAATCGGTAGATTTACTCAAGGTGGAAGATACGACAATGCAAAATACTCTTCGCGGTTGATCATAGACAGCGCTGAATACGATTTTATCATAGCGGATTTAACGAAAAATGGAAAACTTGTAACTCGTAAAGATGCTTTTCTATCCAATGGTGAGAAATTGGGTACGGTTGTTACCTACTGTGATGGATATAGTTGTCAGTATACACACTTAAGAGCATCTTTGCTCAGTTATTCTACTATTAATCTATTTTCGATGATAAATAAATTTCCTAATACCGCGGTTAGAGTAGCTACTGATTCGATGTATATACACAACAAATACAGATCAGCAGTGGCTGAATTCACATCCCCGGAGGAAGCGTGGGGGTGTTGGAGATTTAAAAAGGAGAAGCTACACGAGTATTGTAAATCGGCAGATGTTATGATGGACGATAAATACTTGAAAAGCAACCAAAATCTCTCTGAGATTCAATCAGAATTTTCCAATGCACCACCGATATCAGATCCTGTTACGCGATATAAAATCGTTTATTTGAATGGTTGTGGAGGATCAGGAAAGACAACTCGTGTGATTAATTTATTTCATAGGAAAAGAAAACCAATTGAAAAATCCGTTGAAAAACCAATTGAAAAACTTACAGATGATCAAAAACAAATACAAGAAACCATACAACAAATTCTACACGAGGAGTCTCCAGAAATCATACGACAAATCTTAGGGGAAAATTCTACGGAAACCCCTAAGGAAACCCCTAAGAAAACCCCTAAGGAAAAGTCTACAAATTTCACAAACATGATTGTGTTAACACCAACTCATAGACTTGCAAGAGAGATGATACAGCGTGGGGTAAATGCATGCACTTATCACAGTTTCTTTCGATGGAAAGGTGACTCATGGACTCCTGAAAGAATGGGACAGAAATTTATTCCACCGGTGATAATCTGGGATGAAATTTGTACAGTACCGTTAAAAGTACTAAAAATGTTTCTTGAATGGCTGTCAACGAAAAACACAAAAATTATTATGTGTGGAGATCAAGGCCAACCACCACCATTTGTCGGTGCATCTCCACATAATTGGCTCAAAGAACACGTTGATTATTACGAAGAGATTGATACCGACCATAGATCATTAGATGAAGTATTAAAGGAGTTGAAACAACTAATCAGATTACAACCGGATAGAATCCAATGTGAAATAGCGCGTGAAATAATTTCAGAAACTCCCATGAATGATTTTTGGGAAGCATGGAGACCAAACGATTTGATAATCGCAAGTAGAAAAATAGTCAAGAGATAAACTTCAGATGAAATTATTTGAATTGCATAAGTGTAAATTTGCAACACTTCCTGTGCCGCTCTGTTATAGACCCAAGGATACACGGCGACAAAATATCGACGTTGACATTCCTGGACAACGTGAAAAGCAGAATTTAGTGTTAAATGATACTGTGCTGGTTGATATCAGCGTCGTCGAAGATGCATTGCGTGCTGATAAATCCCCATGGACGTTAGGTGACGCAGCGACAATACACTCTTCACAGGGATTAACTATCACAGACACAATTGTTTGGATAGTAGATAATCGCATTGAGTGGTCAAATTTAGTTTATCTCGCAGTATCCAGAGTACGAAGAATAAACCAACTTCGAAGAATCGTTGATGACGAAGTCATTGACGATAATGACACTTCAATCAGCGCCGATGATATCATCAAGGATATAATCAGAAAAAAACTCTCTGGTTATAAACAACAGGATAAAAAAAATAATAGAAAATTTGACATTGATGCTGAATTAATAATTACGCTGAAGCAACAACAGAATAATCACTACGCGAGTTGCAATTGTATAATGCGTTGGAGTTGGTCGAATAAAGATCCTCGCCAATTTACCGTAGACAGAAAGAATAGCAGCGTAGGTCATACCAACGATAACGTTATGCTGACTTGTCTTGAGTGCAACAGACGCCGGGGTGCCGGCACAATGCCTCTGGCATCGGGTGCTAGTTAAGACCACGCGGCGGTAATTGAGTATCCTCGGGAATTACCTGTAGTTGTTGTCGAGTAAATCCTCGCTGAGGGGCAGTTGAATCTAGTTTATAGATTGGAGGTCTACCAATTGATCGTGTTATACTAGATATTTTATGTACAGTGACACTCCAAATAGGATCAGTAGCTCTTTTTTTACCACCCTCAAGCTCTCCTGGTTCATATAAATATCTTACAGTGACATTACTACCAAGAATTGGTTCTTTTGAAAAATCTTTTTGTGATTGTACGGGTATATACTTCTTTTAAATTTTAAATAGCGTTGCTAGGTTTCATGTTGATTGTTCTAGTAATCTCATTATTGATTGCGGTAACTACACCTGGTAATCTCTTGACCCATTCACGGGATCATTTATCCTGGATGATTTCTTTCGCGTATTGATATCCAAATAACCGCTCAGCAAGTGTCCGATTAAATCGTTCAACAATTGCCTGATCGCGATGTAGCGCAGTGTGTCCTCGTCTGATGGCGACATTATGATGTTTCATCGTTGTTAAAACAACACCTTGAAATTCCTTGCCAGGATCAACTTGTAATAGATTTGGCCAGCGCAGAGGACCCCTTCGATAAATCCTTTCAAACGCAGAAGCAACTTCAGTGGCCGACTTTGTCTTTAGCGGTTCTGCTTGTTTGTATCGACTAGCAACATCAACTACGGTTAACGCGTATTTGTAACCACCATCATGCGGCAGAAATAGTATATCAGCTTGATGAACTTCATTAGGAAAGGTCACATTAAAATGTGAGTAATTAATTTGTTTAGGCGGTGGTAGATAAATTTGCCATATCGCCTGTTTAGATAACCAATCCGCCGCTGTTGTATTGTTTACTTTTGCAGCGCTGGCGAGTTTATTGATTGCCGCCTTGCCTCTCCAGTATCCTCTCGGAGAATAATAAATAGATTCCATATTTTTAATTACCAGCACCTAACATCAATTTGCCTTTCATAGCTGATTTTACCAACCACGAGGTTAATTTTTCTTTTAACGATTTATCAGGAATAGCATTTAACGCGTGAATCAATGCTACATCCGCGAGATGACGCTGTTGTAGATCACCACTACGGTAAGCTATATCATGTACACGACACGCTTCATCGATGGCGTTTATAGGATTTTCCCCCTGACGTGGATTATTTTGATCATCAAGTCTTATATCTAATCGTGTTCCTGGTCCACAATAATTATAACCGGGGAGGTGTTTTTCACCTGGATATTTTGACCATGGTAACCCCGGAAGTTTACTTAAACTAGCGGCGATATCACCTCCTTTTTTTTAAAGGATTTTCCTTCAAAGGATTTTTCACAAATCGATATTTTTTTGTACCGCATATTTCACATTTGCCGGTGACCGCACTTCTGTTATTTTTTATGGTAACAGTCGTTGGGTCAATTGTCGGTGTACGCGCTCTACATTTCACACAATATAGATTCATAATATATTTATGTTATATCAACAAATGGAAGTGATCGATTTCTCCGCGTTGAAGAAACAACAACCAATAAAACATCACCCGATGTTACCAAACTCAATCAGAATGATTATCATCGGACCTTCCGGAAGTGGTAAAACCCAATTGCTGTTAACGATGATAATGAAGTATTTAACCTGGGATAAGTTATATTTAGTTGCCCCAAGTGTAGATGATCAACATTGTTATCGCGTGTTAAGCGACTACAACGAATCCGCTTCAGAAGCTTACGGCGGAAGCGTAATTGAATTTATCACCGACATTGAAGAGGCTCCATCTGTGGAAGACTTAGACGGATCCGTTAATAATCTTGTCGTGTACGACGATGTTATGTTAGACCAACAAAAGAATCCAGCTAGAATATTTTCACGAGGACGCCATAGAAACTCCGACGTGATATATGTAACTCAACGTTATACACAAATTCCAAAAGTGATCAGAGACAACTGCAATTTGTTATGCGTGTTTAACGGAGTTGATACTCATACTCTTAGAAATATTTGGCAGACATGGTGTCCTGACATGGACTATAATCGATTTCAAAATTTTTTCAGCGGAGCTAGAGCTACCCCACATGGATTTGTAACGATAAGTATACACGATCCTCGGACACGATATCGAATTGGATTGGATCGTATCTATAGCTAATTCGGTTAGCGTAACGCATATTTCTTAATCGCAGCCAATCGTTCTCGAGTTAATCTAGTTATTTGTGCTTCTCCGATGTTTGACATTTTATATAAAAAATATATCGCTAATTCATCATCGTATCTATAGCTGTATTGGTTAGCAAAAATCGAAGATTTTCAACGCAGCAACGAGGGTGAACGCCAATTACAACATCGAAGATGTCGGCGTCTTTTTTTTTACTGAAAAATCAAAAAAAAAATTTACTAAAAAATGCCAAGAAATCAAAAAAAATTTTTAAAAATATTTTCAAGGAAACCTCAGTTTACTAAGCTGAGGCTTATATAAGCAATTCGGGGAACATCAATTTTGCTAAATTGACGCCTATAAAATTTGGTCTGTTCACCCCCTCTGCTGCTGACTTAGATAAAAATTATTGACTAGACTTTAACTGAAAATGATTTAAAGAAGACAGGATTTTATACTATGCAGTCATCAAAATGCAATGCAAACAAATTCAACTAATTTAGCTAACAATAACTGTAACACTTGAAAACATTTCTAGATCACTACAGGGGATTATTATGTCCCTCACAACTGCATAAAGCTGACTCAAAACCTCACATAGTCTTTGAGATAGGTTGGCGTCTTCACTTCGCGCCTGGGTCTTATAACTGGTGTAGTCGCTGATTCGATGTCGACTCTGGTACGGAACGCCTCTGATCAGGTTCCTTTACATGCGTGTCAGCCGTTTGCTCCTGTACAGTTGTTCTTTCCGGTGATTTATCGCGGATTTGTACTGGGATTGATGTCGGTCTTATGTGTTCACTATTTCTCTTGTACTGAACACCATCCGTTGAAGTTACAATACAGTTTCGGTCGTTTGATTCTGTAACAACACCTTTTCTCCAGGGTTTATCTGGTTTGTGTCGGAAATATACAGGCTGACTGTTTTCAAGTTTTAGTTTCATTCTAGCACTGCGGTCATAACTTTTCTTGATACAGTCCTTCCTAGCATCTCGCTTCTTGTTCCTGGGCGACTTCTTTTGAACCAAAGGTAGCATTGATCTTGTTTCTCTCCCAAACATCATTTGGGCCGGACTTAGACCAGTGTCCTGTCTTGGAGTATTCCTTAGTTCTAGCAATGCTTCGTACTGATCAGTCCTGGAGTTCAGGCATTTAACCATCATGCCTTTTATAATCTTCACACCGGCTTCGGCTTTGCCATTTGACTTTGGGTGATGAGGAGAAGTCACGTGATGTTGAATGCCCCACTGTTTCGTGAACTGACTGAATTCGTCAGACGTAAATTGTGGTCCACCATCGCTGATGATTATTCTAGGTATTCCAAATTGTGCAAACTGCTTCTTGAGCTTGATAATGACTTGACATGATGATGTTGTGGTGAGTAAATCAACGTCTATAAAATATGAGTAATAATCAATCGTCAGCAAATAGTTTCTACCCTGTATTTCAAACAAGTCTAACCCAATTTTCTCCCATGGGTAGTTGCCGTCATCATGTTGCCGCAGGGGCTCTTTCTGGAGTTTTGGCTTTCTCTCCATGCAGTGTTCACAATTGTCTGCTAATTGTCTTATTTCTTGATTCATTCCCAGCCAGAAAATGGTTCCTCGTGCTCTCCTAACCATACTGTCAAAGCCAAGGTGGGCACTATGTAAACGTTCCTTAATTTGTCCTCTCCAAGCTTTTGGAATTAAAACAGCTTCCCCTTTCAGTATTATACCGTCATAAAAGCTCAGTGTGTCTCTGATAGAGAAATAAGGCCTCACTTCAGGCTTTAGGTCATTTTTGTTTTTGGGCCATCCTTCTATAATACGGTCAATCAACAACTGACAAGTTGTGTCTTTGGCAGTTTCTCTCCTGATTTCTGTAATTCGCGCATCCGGAATCTTATAAAACATTTCGACCTCACATACTTTCAGCCTAGTCAGTTCAGTGTCATCTGACAAACTATAAGCACGACTTAGTGTGTCCGCAATGATTAATTCAGATCCTTTGACGTACCGAAACGTAACATTGTATCTAAACATCTTCATTAGAATGTCTTGTAGCCGCTTTGGTGCTTGACTGAGTGGTTTCTTCAGGATGGTTTCCAGAGGTTTATGGTCGTTTTCAACAATCACTGGGCGACCATATGTGTACTGATCGAACCTCTCTAACCCATACAATACTGCAAGCGCTTCTTTTTCTATTTGTGCCCAGTTCCTTTCAGCTGGTTTCAAAGATCTTGATGCAAACTCAAGTGGGTGTCCATCTTGCAGCAGAGCAGCTCCTAGGCCATCTTTACTACTATCAACTTGTAGTACCAAGTCCTTATTTGGATCGTAGATTGCTAACACATCTGTTTGCTTTAACAGTTGTTTCACTCTTTCAAAAGCTTCAGTGCATTGTTTTGTCCATTTCCACGGTGTGTTCTTTCTAGTCAGGTTTCTCAATGGTTCAAGAGTCTCAGACAGATTTGGCACAAATTTAGCCATATACTGTACCAATCCACAAAATCGTTTGATTTCAGTAACGTCCGTCGGAGCATTCATTTCAAGAACAGCTTTGATTTTATCGTTATCTGGCTTGATACCTTGTGGCGTGATTCTGTGTCCATGGAAAGTGATTTCAGGGCCCATATCCTTCTTTCCTTCATTCAAAACAATGTGCCTCTCTTCACAGCGTTTGTAAAGCTTTGCCAGCTTTTCATCATTGTCTTTCTGGGCTGCTATTTCATTATCACCACAACCAACGATGATAATATCATCCGCAATTGTAAATATGCCTTCAAGGTCGCTAAGAGCTTCATTCAGTTTCCGCTGAAATATTTCACTGGATACATTCAGTCCGAACGGTAGTCGAGCCCATCTGTATCTTCCAAACGGTGTTATCATAGTAGTAAGTAGACTGGATTTTTCATCAAGTCTAATATGCCAATATGCTTCTTGCACATCGAGTTTCGTGAATACTTTGGCATTATGTAATCCTGGAACTACGTCATCAAAAGTTGCAAGTCGATATAGACTTGCAACTTTTGATGACGTAGTTCCAGGATTACATAATGCCAAAGTTCCCTCACTAACACTTTGTTCAGCGGTTGAGGATCTAAACATATCCTCCACGATCCATTGCTCTTCTTTGTAATTGCCATCTGGCTAACCCATTCAGTTGGTTCTGTAACTGGTATTAAAATGCAGCGTTCTGTCAGTAGGTCAATTTGTTCTTTCACCTCAGTTCTCACTGCTAGCGGTATGTTGCGAGCTGGCAATGCCCTGGGTTTTGCATCATCTGTGAGTCTGAGGTTCACTTCACCAAGATCTCCGAGGTGGCGTTTGATGCTTCCGATAAAATTATCGGTGTTCATTGTGACCAATTTCAGTTCTTGAACTGCTTTCAAACCTAGCAAGCAATCTAGCTCATTTGGCACAATTACAAAAGTTACGTCATAAGTTTCATTGTTCACTGGGTTTGTCACTGTCAGAGTTGCCTCCCCTAAGGATTTCGCTGTTGACTTGTTCCACATTCTGAGATGTGACACTTTCTGTATTCTCTGAGATTTTCGGACAAATCTCTGTTGGATTGTATTTACCTGGGCCCCAGTGTCAATGTGAAATGTTACATCACAGTCATTTACAATCATTTTGGCTTTTGCCTTTGAATTGATCGAACTGTCAATGTAATTAAGCCAGAATTCTTCTTCTATAGCTTCTTCGGGCTTGTCATTTTGGTCAACTGTTTGCACTTTCTTGCAGCATGATTTGAAATGGTTCTTTACACCACAGTTGTTACATCTCTTTCCCCAGGCTGGACATTTTTCTTTGCTTCGTTCATGAAACAGTCCACAGAAACCGCACTTAAGTTTCGGTTTTACCAATCCAGTACCAGATGCACCTGCTTGTGATCGTGGTTTCGCGTTATCAACTTTGTTCACCGAATCATGTACTTTGTCTTGTCTGATTTCTTGCACATGTCTATTTGACTGTTCAAATGCTCGGCAAGTTTGAAGACACTTGTCAAGTTCAAGTTTTTCTTCTCTCAACAACAATTCTTGGAGCTTACCACTTGTGCTGAGTACAATTTTATCTCTTATCATTCTGTCTTTTTCTTTGAAATTGCACGACTCTGCTCTTCTCCTAACTTCGGTAAGGAAATGTTCGAACGATGTAAAGTCATCATATTTCACACACCAGAACCTGTGGGTTTCAAGAACTTCATTTTTCCGTGGATTACAGTAGGCTTCAATCTGTTGCAGAACTTTGTCTGGATCGTTTTTGTCATTTTGATTTGCCCATACAAACTGGTCATAAATGTCAATTACCTTCGGCCCTGCACAGTGTAAAATGATGCTGGTTCGAACTGTCTTGTCTTTGTTTTGGGAACCACTAGCGGTCAAATATATTTCTATCTGTCGCTTCCATCTCTTTAAGTTTTCACTTATGTTTCCTTCAGTAATATCTAAAGTCCCAGGTGGCTTTAACGAGTCCGCCATGTCGAACGAATCAAATCGGGACGAATGTTCAATTAAATGTGATCTATTTTCGCGACCTGGCTTGGTCAAATTTTCGGAGTTTCTTCAACTCTGTGCGTTTATCCAGCGAAAATCAACGTTGCAGACGTTATCAGGATATGCGTTCACCGCTGCCACCATGTTGATAGCATGCCTGTATCATCATAAGTGGTGATATCTTCAAAAGAATAGCTCGTAGACAAAACACAAGTCACGTGTTTAATCAACACTCGGAGGTAATCCCCCAAGACCACTACAGAATAGAGAGCAACAGTTGTCTTTCTTAGATCATATCAACAATCTATTTATGGAATGTTGCCTTAAACGAAGCCAATTCGTACAAACAGCAAAGCAGACTATATCAAATAAACATCATATAGGTGTTTTTCGTAGCACCAGGTTGAGTTTGTCATCGCTTGACACCATATATTCGACAGAATCCAACGGAAACCACTTACTTGTATGGACACCACGCGGCTATTAATCAGCTTATAATTAATACGCTAGCGATTTACATATGTTTGTGGTAGTTCTTTTTCCGCCATGTAATTTGCAATTCGTCTCAGACGAAATTCCACGCAGCTTTGATCCACTCGCTAACGGCGCTGAATGGTTATATGATGGCTGCATCGGAAATAAATCCGATCTAAAGTTCTAAATGTATCATTGGACCACACCGGGTTAGTAGCACAACGATATTCGCCTTCTAATGTACCCCACCCCTCGGAGCATACAACTATCCTAGCAATTTGAGCGGGTCTAATAGCAGTGGCCGTGAACTCATTTGACAGTCTTTTTCTCAAATTACATCAGCAGACATTAACTTTATTGTTTATATGTTGTTGGTTTTTTTTAAATTTAGTGCTTGCATAACTGTTGGAAGTCGTGTTACCCACTGGCGTATTTGAGAACTCCGAGACCTCATCCGACAATAAGTGTACCTACTGATGTCCGCAAATATGCATTTAAATCGTTCCGCTTGTTTGAGAATTGTATTAACATGACCAACACGAACCCGCACTTTATATTTTCTTAATAACTTAGCAACTTTGACTGGATCAACTTGCTTGCAACGGCAGTGGCCGTGTTAGAGGTGAACGAGCCTAAATTCATATTCGCATCTGCGACACTTGCTGAATCATTTAAAGGTGTACTAGTTCACTCACACGACTTTCTTTTATATTATATATTTAACCTTCATGAAGCGATTTGTATAAGTGCTGTGTCATATACATCATCATTAATGAAAATAATGACTATAGAACATGGATTTTTTTTTTAACTTGGAGACAAAACGCACCGAGCTGCTTTCGCGCTTAGTAATTTCCGTAAGGCAAAGTGGAAGTAACGCTTTGTAGGGAACGCAGATTTCCAATTTTCATTGTAGTTGCGTTCAGCAAGTGGAGCCGTGTGTGATAAAAAAAAAAGTTAAAAAGGTGTATTGTTGGAGGCTGTATCAATACGGCACGAGAAGGAGTGAGTTTGCACTCATTTACTAATAATCCTGTTTCAAGGAAACAATGGACTAAGCAGATACGAACACAAGAAAATCTGGACTGAGCCGACAAGTGACAAGCGAGATAGTCAAGTTGTCTGTAGTGACCACAGAGAAGACTATTTCAATCCCGCCTCTAAACTGAAACAGTGATTTGGGATTAAGACCATTAGAAACTACCAAATGCAGTTCCACGTGTGTTTTCTCACCAGATAACACAGAGTACATGCACACCAGATCAACAAAAATCAAGGGTTACAGCTGTCCTAACAACATGTAGCTTTGAAAAGCAAAAGCGAGCAAAGTTAAAAAAAGCAACGTATCAACTTCTACTGGCGACATCTACACTGATTAAGGGATAGTTGTATATACTTCCTCGAACCCTAGCATATGGAAGAAATAAACGATCAGAGTGATGAACTTCGCTAAGTGTTCTAATATGAAATGATCCACAAGACATTCTTCTTGGTACGGTTATGTAAATTTGTCACTACACTTGTTTGACTAACCAAGCTCAAGCAATTTCCAAGAGTGACTTTCCAATATAAGCGCGAACAGTAGTATATTTTGGATAACTTCTACTTTGAAGCTAAACGTTTCTTACTCATGTGTCTTATTAAATCAAAATATTTTACTTCCATTTGCAATCATGACCTTAATAACTCTGGCAATTCCTTGCTCAAGTGTAGGATTGATCTCCTTCAATAATGGATACGGTCTATGTCGGCACGTTTACGCGCACTGATATATCTTTGATACTTGGTAAATCATGTAGGTAACATGCAGCATCTGACACGAATTATAGGTAGGATAACTCACCTATGAGGATGAGCCATGATGCAGAGACTACCATCTCCCATATGGTTCTATTTCCAGCACTAGAAATTCGCGACCTAGGTGAGTTGTGAAATGGTCTGTTTGGGGGGGGGGGGGGAGGGATATTTTTTACATTAATTCTTAATATTATTTCTACCTTTTAAATTAAAGTTGTCTAATTTACGTTAAAAATAACTGTACCTTTCAATGAATATTTAAAATAAATTATTCGTTATTGTAGATATTAGATCAAGAGGGCTTATTATTCCTATTTCTCTCAGTTCAAAGCTATAGCGAAGCGAGCAATCACAAGCGAATCATTAGTATTCCTGTGTCCATTGTATTGTCGGTCTTAAAGTTTGTGACCGGCAAATAAGTAAATTTTGTTACTGACTTTCAACATATCATATATACCTGGTTGATGTTATTTGCTTCTAAAAAGGGGAGTTACAATATATTGGTAGTACCGACACAATATTATTGCGATGGGATGTTCTTGTCCTAATGTTTGGAACTTGATGTACATGTTGTACACGGTGTAAACCAACATGAGAAAAGGATGCTACTTCCTTGTGTTACGTGCTTAGGCTCGAATAAGCAGCAACACAGAAAGAGTGAAAACTAACAAGCTTGTAAAACTTTAACAATGAATTTATTAAGTACAATTATTTTCATAAAATAAATAAACTTACAGTTTTAGAGAATCAAATCCAACATTAATCCAATATAGAATTCACAAAAATAATCCACTAATGGAATTGTAAGAGTCCTGATAAATAAATGTTCTAATAGTTCCAGGTTCGAATCTTGACGATGTAATCCAAAATGGCTGACAATGTCACGTGATGCAGTTCTTGTTTAATTTATCATCCAAATGAATTATGAGCACATGTTTTCTCCTCCAAATAGATAATAAATCCTCTTTCTTCAATGAATTGACACATAGTCCAGAACAAAATAATAAAAATTATAACTCAAACATGAATACACAACCGTTCATTTTAAAGCCCAAAATTCTCCTGAACCTCTCTTCCAGTACAGTGATTAAAATACCCTTTTCTGAAGTAAACAAGTGATCACGTGATTTTCTAGAAAGTCAAAGAAAGATGAATTACCTTCACAAAATCACGTACTCCAGATATTTCCTACACCCAAGAACTAAAAATAAACAGTTGTCCTTGAAATTAACCAATTGTCTTAAAGGCCTGTTTATCAATCTGTAGCAAGGTCAGACAATGAGGTAAATAAGCCAGGTCAGCCTGTTTACAACTAGAATCTAGGTCAGCCTGAATTTTCTAGAAAAAATCTCCCAATTAATGAATATTAAACCCTAAATGACAAATTTGGATTTAACAATAAAAAATAAATTAATTAAATCCAATAGCCGTAACACTTGTCACTCTTTCTGCCACATGTGCTCTTAAAAAAGCATATAATCAGGAAGAATGAAAGATGTGTATCTGTAACCATATGTAACTGGAAGAGTAGCACCGCGACTGTCGCTAAGAATGGACCACCAACGTGAGACAAAAAGTACATGTCAACCTCAGAATAATTATACAACTCCCAGTATGAAACAAAAATTGATAATTTGTGTGCAGAAAAGTTTTTTAAGTCAAAGTCTCTCAGAAAACAACAAACGTCTATACGTCACATTTGGACTCTTATTTGCTACCATAGATTCGATCCAGTGCCGGAATAAGGCATTCCAGTGCAGTAAGCATTGAAAATACTATATTGTCCACTCCTCCTACAGATATGAATAAACACTCTCCCACCTCCACAAAAAATTTAAAAAGCTATACAGGTGGGGAAATACGAGCATCACTCGGCATTGCCAAACTCCATTCGAGAAATTATCGTCGCCTTAACTCGGTCCTGTAAAGTTCAGTTATTACTTAACTTGATAATTAGATGGCTCAAGTGGGACAAACATTTTTGGTGGCACCATCTTTGGATGAGCAGCGATGCTTTAGTGTTCTTTGGGAATTCAATCAAAGTGCAAAGTCGCTGAACGAGGATGACGATGATACTATGGATTTTATCACCGACATCAACGATGCTCCATCGGTCGACGATCATAATTGTAGTATTGGCAATCTAGTAGTGTACGACGATGTCATGCTCGACAAACAGATACATCTAGCCCGGATATTTTCACGAGGTAGACACAAATGCACGGACGTGATCCACGTCATAGAACGATGCACTCCTAAATTCATCAGAGAAAACTGCAATATTTTGGTTGCCACCATTGGCGTTGATACACACACCCTGAGAAATGGTCATCAGACTTGGTGTTCTGGAGACATAGATATGGTTAGATTTTAAAACTTCTCTATCATGCGTAGAACAAGACGCATGGATTTGTTAAAATCAATCTACGTGAACATCAATCACGATATCACGTTGGTCCCAATACTTTTTCTGGTTGAGAGACCTGTCGCAGGCAGCTACTATCTTTATGTTCGTGGTCCAGCACCCCTATGTAAACAACGGCGCAGAAAATCAACGACGATCTAACACCGGTCGTTCCCCGATATCAACAGAAACAGGGATGGGCAGAACTCGGATTCACGGTCCAGCCTCCAGACGAGTTAGATAGAGGCCTCGATTTATACTTCTCGACCTTGTATGTCCGTTTTGCCTCCTTCTCTAATTGGGTTCTCTAATTCTTAGACCTATTGGTCTGTCCAGGGTCCTTGCTGTATAGAAGACAAGTACACAATAGGTCGCGCTATGCAGAAAAAAATACCAAAATCTTCGAATACCGTGATATCATAGAACCCACGATAGGAAGCTACCACACCGCCATATATCGACATGAAAGGAGTATTAGTACAGCTTTCACAGAAATTGCATGGAATAGATAAAAATACAACCACAGGTGCAATGGTCTCCGCGCCTCCTCGTTGTTGGCACGCGTCGGTGCAGCTTGGGGAGGAATGAAGATATGAAGATGCAAAACAGATGAACATTAAGCACATTGGCTATCCAAGGCATTCTAACCCAATCCGAAAGCAGCTGATGGAAAGAGAGCGAGGATTTCGATATCGAATGCGGGATTGCGCCAAAACAAAATATTAAAAGAATGATAAATATCTGGAATGATAGTCTGGTTCCCTGTTTTGTATGGTCCCAGCCTTGCACACCAGGAATTATACAAAGCAGGAAACAAGACAACTTTAACGAAACGAAGCTGTCCAAACACTTTCAATTACTTAATCAGATGTCGGAATTCCCTACTTTCATCTCATTCCAGCCAATTGAAATGTAGGTCAACCGAATTTAAAAATACGACACTTTACATGTGAGAATTGGATTTTTAGAAAAAGAAAAGGCATCGGAGTAAGTAATTTCCGACTATAGCAAAATGACTTTAGTTTGTAGAAAAGAGCCCAATACGTAAAGTGTGTGAGATATTTCTGAAAGTTTTACGTCTTCTTTCGATATTTGATAGAACAAACTACTTTGCGTCATTATAAAGGCAGTAAGATGGCACCTCCCATCCCCAAAAGATTGTAGGACAAAATTCACGAACAAACAGTCGCAGGACAAAAGGTCAAAAGTATAATTTTCAGGGTTATAAAAGGGATGTAGCGTACAACTTAGGTTGTTGTTTTTTTATATTGGAGTTATGAAAATGACTTATTTAAGGTACAAGTCACAATATGAATTAATAATTTAGAAGTCTTATTACTACATGTATTAGGACAACGATTGTCAATTCCCTTTCCTACTTTATTCAACATCTTTTAATAACCAGTTTGTTTAAGTTCTTTGGATAAATGATAAATTTACATTTGCTGGTGAAATATGCGAAACATTTTGATTGTGTTATTTATGTTAAATCTAGTTTTATACACTTATACATTGATACCTGCTAAATTGTGAAGCCCTTTCCCGCATAAGATATAATTTGATAAAGAGAACACATTTGTTTCTTGCATACATGTCACAACACCTCTAAATAATTAGGGCTAATACGGCCTAGACAGCCAAAATGCTTGAACTCAAGGTAAAATATGTAACAATTTAGTCAATATTAATAATAAATAAACTATTTAAGCATAGTTCTCCGTGTAATTCTCCGTCACTTATAAATTAATACCTTAATTTGACCTTTGACAAATGCATTCTTTATTTCATCATATGAGAGTTAACGTTCTAATGTGAGTCTCTTTCTAGTGAGAAGTTCCTTCTACTCATCTGTATTTATTTTTTCTTCTATTCTCCCTTCTTTCCTCCTGCACTCTTCCTTTTAATCTTCCTCTACTATTTCTCTTCCCCTGCATCCTTTCTGTCCTACTCCTCCTTCCTGCATACCTTCTGTACAAATTCTCGTACTTCCTCCTTCCCTCTCTTGAGAGTTTAGTGCCGTCTCATAGATGTACCTTGGGAGTGTCCTGTATATATATATATATATATATATATATATATATATATATATATATATATATATATATATATATATATATATATATATATATATATATATATATATATATCCTCGTAATCTATCACTCTCTCGCGGACTTATCATCAGACAAATCACGACCACTTAGCAGGCCCTCCTCACACTACGTCTACTCTTTCCATACACGCAATGATCTACATACCAATAATATTACTTATAACATTTTGTAAAACACAATCACCATCTAAATGTTGTAAATTGACACAACAATCTACGGTTGTTAAGGTAGTCATTCACATTACCTGTCCTACAAATTATAGAATGATACATAGAAATACGTAAATACACATACATGCAAATCTACACTACTTTACATAATACTTAGTCTACATACTAATAAATGCAATAAACATTACACTTCAATTTGTTTAATAGGATTCAACTTAACATTATGATGAAATATTCTCAAATAATTTTACGATATGTTACGTTCCGTGCCTAATAAAATAACAATACATTATTTCTCTTCCCCTTTATTTACGACTACCACATTGTTGGGAAAATTTGCCAATGCTTTAGAATTCAAGTTTACCTATCTTTTTAAAGTTAACTCAAGGTTTAGAACACCCTGGATAATGTCAATACGAATTATGTAAGATTACGACTATAGACCCGATTCTGGACACAAAGAAACTGCCTGTTGTATAACCATTACACAACAACCCGTCTGAGGGAAATTCAAAAGCAATTCTACAACCTGGACAACTTTGCAATCCGTTAATGAGGTCACGATTGGCTTTGGAAAACGGAAACCCGAGAGTGACAAATCAGTGTTAAATTATCAAGTCAGTTTTCAAAGAGACAAGACCATATCCAATTAAAACTGAGATATTAAAATCTATCTCGGAGTCTCACACAAGCAACTGTTTATGTTCGAATTAAATCCATATTTCAATATGTACATGTAATAACATCACCAAAGGTGGATCATAGAGAACTTGAGAGACATTAGACTTCAGTCGGAGTAACCAAAGTTGTACGCTCCTAATAAATGGAGGAAGGAATTCTAGTGAAATTCAAGGTTTGGATTTGCAAACAAAGGCTTCTTAAGGAAGCTTTTTGAGTGGATGTTAAAGTCGACATCCAAGGATAGGAAACTAGATTAGAGACGTAGAGAACACGTGGCAGGTGCTGAAAATGACAGCAGCAGTTTGAGAGGACGCGCAGTGCCGGAAGGAGCACATGATAGATGGTAACGGAATTGTAGTAGGAACGGATCCGGAAGTACCAGGAGAGCACATTGTCAACGGCACCAGAAGTACCAACGAGAAGCAAGAGGCTGATAGAGTTTGACATATGAGAAACAGAGACAACACCGAAAGGAAACACTATCACTGAAGACCTTTAAATTCATTTAATGGAATAATATTTGGCAACTATTAATATGACATTGATTGTATTTGTTCGAAAGAAATTGCGACTGAGAAATTTATCGAAGAAGTTGTTGAATACATGTGCAATATTTTATTACTTAATTATGCTTTTCAGCTTGAGTTATTTATACACGTAGACCGTCGGCATTGCTAACTGGGGGCTCAGAGTTAATTAAATGTAATTGTCCGTCTTTCTCCGGTATTACAAATAATACCGTAGGAGTCATGTGACAACGACCCTCTCTCTCTCGAAGTGGTATTTTACATCTAGAATTCGGCATGATACTTCCTTGAATCTTTTACTGCATTCAAACGCCAGGAGCCCACTGATTAATTTAGACATATGTGGCAAGATATGAGACACTAGCTCCTCATACTGGTAGATTTTTAAATTCCTCTTATTCCGACTGGCTGGTACGTCTCGTTTGGTAGGAGGCAGTGCATGGGTCCAAATCTTTTCACATATAGCTGTGAGCGCAGAAATCTAATCGTCTTAGCGACAAAAGCAGTTTAATGCCTTTCAAGCGACTAGCCTACTCAACCGTCTAATTCATTAATAAATACACAGCCGACGATCTGTTGCTGGCATAATACCTTTTTGCTGATTGTCATACACCTTTCATAACCCTTAGCCTTCAACATATTTAAAATCACAGCTGCAATAATGATTATATTTCCTCACAATTCATATCACTTAACCTAGTTAACACAGTAATTGAAGAAACAAACTATGCTGACAATTACCGCATTCTTATCAACATCACCCTTCTTGGATAACACAAATGCAAGTAAATCAAAGGATGCATTGCTAAATTTTTGCCAAAACCACAACTGTTCCAAATTAAGATAGGAATGACCACTATCAATGTTCCTTTGCGTTATCTCAATAAAAGCTTTAAGTGTAAATATCAACAACAACAATAAGATAACAAGGTATTAAGATCCCGAATTTCACGAAGAATTTTTTTAAAATAAACATCAAGGAGATGGCTGTACCAATTTTATCCGTATCGCCTCTTCCTTCAATCATCTGCGAAAATAATTTGCGATTTTAAATAAAGCACCGGGATCCGATTTTTTTTAAAAATAAAATAACGGATATACTTTTAATAGGTAGCTGACTGGGAACATATCAGTAGTATAGGAAATTGAGGTTCTGTGCCACGTGTATTGCTGCGTAATATAAGGGTAGTCAGAACCACCTCATGGACCTATACCTCAGATGGATGGAGGTTCTGAACCACCTTTTAAAAATAGGGGTCTTGTCTGATCCACCCTATAGGGAAACGAGACTCTGTGCCACCTTTATCATTGCGTGATAAAAGGGTAGCCAGGAGACCCCTCGTGGATCTATACTACGGACGGTGGGGGTTCTGCGAGAGTGGGTATCCCATCACCCTTTTATGTCCCCGGGAGTTTCACTATGTTAGAGATATAATTTTGCAATAGAATGTCTCTTTCATGTTTTCTCTGGAGTATAGAGAAGTTGAGGCTGAGTGAGGAGAGCAATGATCCAGTGTTTGAATTCAGTAAGAAGGAGTGTCAGGAATGGTTGAAGTGTGCGAAAAAGTTGATAGTATATGAAATACGGATCTTCGTTATGTGCCTGACATGATTTATTGTGAAGAGAGTGAAGATAAGGAGAATTAGGAATGGGTTAACCGTTGTCATGTTCATCAACGTCCAGTAAAACGGTATAATCAGAACCAATTTCATCTGTCAGAGTCTCAGCGAAAAGAGTTTATTATTGACTGAATAAGGTGACTATAGATTAGCTGGCGTCGTGCGAAATTCATAAAATTTAAGTATGTGTTTAGGCGCATATTTGAGAAGATGGTCTTCACGAGCATGCAGCGAAATGTTAATCTGTCTCTGGAAAGAACATTGGTGATTTGTATGATAACATTAGTCCAGAAACGTTGTCTTCTGCCCACTAGTCAAAGAGGCTGGTGGAATCCACGAGTTGAATCGTTCAGGATAGCCAAACCACTTGACGAACGCCTTTTCCCTTTCGTGGAGATGACATTTTCGACTTTTAAGACGTCTTGATGTTTGTTGTAATTTCCGCTCGTAAAAGAACCATGGATACGTTCTCCTGAGAATTCTTTAAGCGTATAGGTGACTGGAATGTTTTCTTTCTCCAAAGGTATTAACGACGAATACGTCTTCAGTCCAGTAAGTGGTGTATCCCTATTCGAACGTGGTGTCTTGTCTCTGATTCTGATGTGGTCACCTACTTTGAATTCGGATCTAAAAGAATAAGGCATCTGTGACCTGTTGCTTTTTGTCAGCCAAAGAGACTTCCGTGGGTGTCAATTTAATGCTGCGGTGCCAGGTGTGATTGTATTGGTCAACGATTTCTGGCCAAAAAAATTCTAAATATCGGTTGGTGTTATCGCTGGTAAATCTCTTTCACGAAAGATTTTGAGAGTCCTGTTAAACCGCTATATGACGGCTGGTTTGATTTTGTTTGTGTTTGCCGTACAAGATGATATTATTTTATTGAAACCAATCTGAGACGGTTTTGTTATATATTGGGATTTCGTGTACCTACATGTCTATCAAACAAGTCAAGAATAAAATTTCCTTTTACCTTCAGAGGAACTATCCATGCATATTTGCTGAACTCATCGATGGCCAACATGAGATATTTTAAATGATTGTTGTACACGCTGTAATCTCTCTTCTCGACGAGACCTGCCACCTAATATTGTCTACCGCGTCGTGGAAAATGCTTGCGTGCTGCTCTTTGCAATTCTTCTGCGAGAACTATCAGTTCTAAAGGATCTTATTCTGACCTTTTCATTTGATCTGGCACGTGGCAATGATGACATACACAAGAGCTCGGTCTACACGTTCTGTGAATATTTTTGGCTTGAGTGTTTTTAAGTTCCTAAGCATGACTCAGTCGCATCCGGTTTGTCGTCAGGATGAGCTCGGTAACATATATCGTGCTGCATCGCGATGTCATCACTGCAGTTTTAGGGCTCCTGGCCTGGCAGTGGCTGATCTTGTAATTCTAGTTTTTGTTCTAAGGCATTCCTCGGTCCGGAATATTTATGTCCTGACAATGTCCATCCTCCTCGAGGACTGAAAAGTTGGAAGATCAGGGCATAAACATCCAAGTATCCCCAAGAATTTGTCGTCCGCAGCCTTTACAGTCTCCTGCAACAGCCGGTCTGTACGCAATAAAGTTATCTCTTTCTGTCTGAGTCAGCGGGATTCACCCGTGATAATGTTTTCTTTAGCGCGGCTCCCTTAATGGCATATTTCATAGCGATCGATCAGGACCATGGCCATTTTCTGAAGAGCTCGATTAGCTTCCCTAGAGAGATCTGCAGGCTTCGGTGCAGCGGTCGTTAATGATGGAGGCATGAATTTGCTGAATTTTTGTCCTACCCGATTTTCCACGAAAAAGGATGATCCTGTGGCTCCCATTTCGGTTACCTTGAGGTCAATGGGCGAGGATTTGGTGGTAATTTATTGATGAGTTGCTCGTACAGAAGAAAACAGAGTTAATAAAAACCAACCTATTATTGTATGTCCTTGCAGATGTGGAGGTCTCATAATTGCTTTATTTAACATTTTTAGGCTGTGATAGTAATTGAAAGGATTAGGACACATTTGCATGAGGGAGCCTGGAGGCACGTTAATCGAGGTGGGATAAATCGCATTGTCAGGTAAGACAATAACCACGGTGCGATCGAGCAGTTGATAAGGAAGCTATTGACAGCAGTGATATTCACGAGCTGATCTCCTTCGTACACTCCATTTAGTGTCAAAGAAATTGAAACGAATGATCCGATCGAGTTGTCGATATCGAATCGCACGAGGTAATTTCCCTTGCATGCGGAGTTTAAATAGGTGAGAAACGCGAGTAAATCATGAAACGGTCCCTTCTGTCTGTGGGGCATATGCAACAATAGCAGCTCAGAGGCCATCGATCGATACTGGATGGCTTTAGATTTTGCAATGATTCAGACTCAGCATGGGTAGTCAAAACCATCCAAGACGCTATCGACAAGCGAAAATATTTTCAACACGTCGGATATGAGTACGAGGACGTGTACACGATCCTGGCAGTGATGGCTCAAGGCGAACGAAGTGGAAGTGGAGGTACTAGAAACTTTTAAAGCCATAACAGCCTTAAGATACATGATCACGCGTAGACCACATGGAAAAGTGGATTTTAATCTGGTTGAAGTTTTCCTAGATGTTATGGATCTTCATCGAGAGAAAGTAGTTTACGAAAAAGTCAACAGAAACGTGAAGAAAATAACGATTCCATTTTATCATCTAGACAGATATGACCGTGGTGATTCCTACATCACGTTTCGTATTGCAGTGGTGGCTAGTTCTTATGAGTACTTGGAGCATATAAATCTGCATGCTGATCCTGGCATGCTAGCGGATCTTCTGAAATTAAACCAGGTGACGGACATCAAATGAATCTGTCTTTTAGGATACGGATGAACCATGGCCTCATCAACAAGTGCGACGATAGAACCATCCAGATGGATTAAACGCACATTAAAATCCTCAAACATTACCTGGCATAGTTTGAAACGCTCATCAAGAGTTTAGAAGCATGAAGTCCATCTTTTAATTCAATGACATCGACGAAACACCTATCGGTGGAACAGCGTCGTGATCTAGAATTGTATAACCGCTACTACCATCTGAGGGTTTACAACTATTAACATGTGTGCCTACGTTACCAACGCGTACTGAGAGTCATTTCGATGATTCCTCTTGCTGTGACGGCCACCGAAGTGATTACCACTGGTGCACTAGCCATCCCGATGATGGTGCTTTGTCCGGAGCTATACATATAATGCAGACCAAGAAGAAATTCCTCGAGCCACGACTGGAGACATAAAAATATCATCAAGTAGGCCATGCTGTTCTATCATAACATGCTCAATAAAATTTGATTGTATCTGCGTGAAGCTGCCTTTGACATGTCCTGGCTGATTCACAAACTGGACAGTCGACGATCTCATTGTGGACTTCGTAGGAATTAAGTGTGGTCTGACGCAGCGAATCGAAAAGATGTATCACCAGAAATACGCTACGTACTTCTCCCTTTGTGTTAGCTTCGTAATGACTAAACAGGAGATGCACTTTTCATAACATTGTTTCCTGAGTCATGCTTAATCTTGGTCAGAAACTCCTTGGTTGTTAGGTCTCTGAGGTGTTCACGCTTTTTCGTAGCAATATTTATTCACCCCGATGTTTCGTCCGCCGCAGCGCAGAAAAACTTGGAGCTCACCTCGAAAACCTTCCTGGCAACTCAATATTTCATTCCTGGACTTTCTTGCTTAATAAAAGCATGATGTTGCGCGCAACTCTCATTCATGACTTATCGCACTTTTCCGTGTCGTCTTGAGTTAATCACACACACTTATACGTCATACGCAGTGCCATTGTGCTATATGATATATTATATTTTTACCACATAACAAGCATTTAAAGAAATGACAAATAAACGATAAAATAAATGACATATGGGACTGTATTATATAGCATCTCTATCGCTGAAAGGATAGACTAAATTCTTTCTCAGTATTCATGTATGGCATATACAGGGAAATTTGTTATCCCGCTAAATAATATGACTCGTCAATATATGAGTATCGCTTAATCGTTACAGTGTATCCACGTGCCCTATCTTAGATCAAATACCGCTCTGTACGAGTTAATTGAACGAATCAGAGGAGACCCCAAGGCGATTCCCAGAAACATCCTGCACGTCGCGAGCACGTCAACAAGTACAATCCACTGGTGGAATGAGAGATCCACTCACACTAGCATAACTACAAAAGCATAAAGACGCTCAGCGATGCCACATAAGAGAAGAGTATTTCAGCCTGAAGATAAAACGTTAGAGACCATTCCCTTGTCAGTGGACGCTATCGATGAGCCCCTCTTGATCACTGAAATATTCACCTCTAGACGCATTTTGCTCCCACCTAAATCTCTCATGCATCACCGACGGCAAATACCGGTATGCGTGCAAGATAATGACCTGTACCTGAAAACTCATGTACTCCTACTGAAGAATGTCTTCGAATTTCAGACGCACACGCCTATATCATTACCATGTCTATCTATTCTGGTATTTTGCCTCATCAGGACTCTCATGGGACGCTCTCCTCAAACAATCTGGAGTGACCCTGGAACTCTTCGCCGATCCAGACATGTTCTTGTTTACAGAGCTGATGGTACGAAGAGGCATATCCGTCAACAGCAAAACAAACACACAAAAAAGCACGCCGTCACCTACCACAAATACATCTCCAACTACGATCCCACTCAACGTTCCACCTAAAACCTTTACCTTGCTAATACGAATCTGTGTGGCTGGGCAATATTACATCCAATTCCCACAGGAGATTTTCACGATCACCGGAGAACAGTTTCTTCAGGAAAGATACGTGTGATACGACGATGACTGGGGCTATTTTGTCGAAGTCGATCTTGAGTATCCACAACGTCTACAAGACGCTCATAATAATTATCCCTCCTGCATTGAATTCATTCCTTCACCAATTCAGATTTGGAGATGCCAAGGAAAAACTGGTACCTAATCTCATCCACAAAACCAACAATAAACTATATCATCGACTGCTCGAACAAGCTCTCCAACACGAACTAGTTCTTGGCCAAGTTCACCGAACACTCAAATTTAAACATGCACCATGGATCAAACCCTACATCGACATCGAAAAAACAAAAGGTTCAAGAACAATGACAACCTTATACGAAGACTTCTTCTAACTCATGAATATAATCGTCTTCGAGAGAAAAGACATGGAAAACATTCGATATCGTAGGTAAATTGAAACTGTCAATGACGTTCGACGACGAAATCAACTTGTGACCAAAGAATGCTTTTCACCACATGAAAATCTTCGACGAAGAACTCGTCGCCATCGAATCTAGAAAAACTAATCTCAATCTAGACAAACCCATCTACGTCGGAACAGCTGTTCTCGAGCTCTCTAAAATGCTCATGCTCGTGTTCCATATAACTTCGCCAAACAAACCTAAGGAGACAAAGCCACGCTACTCGTGACCGATACATACTCACTCGTCTATGAAACTCATATCGACGACGTCTACGCGGATCTGTATCATTACAGACATATCTTCGATCTGCGACGCCAATAAAAAAGTACTCAGAAAATTCAAAGATGAAACTCAGGGGATACCCATCAATAAATTCACTCTCGACAATGGCACATTCACGAAACAAAACCAAAGGAGTAAACAACCCCATCACCGCTAAAATAGCCACACGCCAATATTACACACAAGCCCTACACGGACATCTCCAATACTACTTGATGAGAACTTTCCGATCATAGAAGCACAAAATATCTACTACACTCGTTACTCCACCGATGGCATTCGCACATGGACACAATGATACACGAGACTAAAAAAAGCTAGGAAAAAAGGAAAGAGCTAGGGACAAAGACAAAAAGAGCCAGGGGATACTCAGTGTCTCAGAACCACCATCCCCAAACAGTATAGATCCATCGGGGCTCTTCTGATTACCTTTTATCACACAGCGGTGACCCCAAACCCTCATTTTCCTATAGGTTGGAGTAGACAAGACTCCCCTTTTATGTGGATCATAACCCCTAATTCTTAGTAGTATAGGTCCATGGGGTCCCTTATGACTACTTTTTTTAAAAATTATTATCACGTAGTGATAAAACTGGACCAGAACCCCTATTTATTATCCTACTACCTTCCTGGTATCCCTCCTCATCTGATTAAGAAAAACCTGAAAGTTCTAGGAATTATCTATGTGCAAAAACTCGGTAGAGCTTAACTTTAGGCATCTACTTGAGAAAATAGAAGCAGAAATTGAAATTGGTTATAATCTAATGGAGCGTATCCAGGTCGCCAAGACCTTTATATATATATATATATATATATATATATATATATATATATATATATATATATATATATATATATATATATATATATATATATATAACTTTACCATGCCAATTAAGCTATTAATCTTATTAATCTCACTTATCAAATGATACAATATTTTATCTTTACAAATAAAAAAAGTTTATGGGGATTAGGCCTTTTACACCTACCTAATAAACAAAAAGTATATATATATATATATATATATATATATATATATATATATATATATATATATGAGTGGGTCTAACTTCGACATCAAAACAGTTTAATGTTTCTACATTTACATGACGCATGGTTAACGGCGGATTTGGCATTTAAAAGACACAATAAGCATGATGCCGCCTTGTCATCTATGTGGACAACACGCGTGCTATAAAGCCGGTCCCTTCACCCCTCCCCTCACACAACAAAACAGATGATTATCCTGAAGTGTGTCGAAACAGCCATCGATAAACAAAAATACGGAGGAATAGATATAAAACATATATTGAACACAGATGAAAAAACTGATATGTCCATATATAACGATATGGTTGTTTTTATTATTCGTATTATGAAATACATGTATATATATATATAAAATGACATAATATAACATGCAGCATAGGAATCATGCACCAACATTAGAATGCTACGATCGGTGGTTTTTTTTTTGGTGTTTTGGATGGGTGAGGGCAGCTATCTTTGTATACCGCTCCTTTGAGGTTGGTTCCCAAGAGGTTCCGACGTGGCGCCCTCGACCTCGCTTCCCCGCCTCCTTACACAGAAATGAGGCCCTCCAAATCTTCTATTAAAAAAATTAATCCACTAACTCGCGGCCTCGCAGAAACTAACGTGGGAATAACCATATAAGGAACGAGGGGTATAGACATGTGGGACAAGGAACTGAGCCTGACTGCATTCGGAACAATGAGGGTGTGATGCCAATGTTACGTAACTAACGTGCCAATTAAGGATCCCACGGATTTGCTATATGTCACTGCCACCTATGGAGCCTGGTCACCCCAAGCAGGATTTAGTTTTCGTTTTTGATGAATGGTCTCTGAATAAATAAAGAAAACAATCAGAACAAACCACAGCAATAAACCAAACTATGTGTAAATATGTTTTCATCATTATAAATGTTTCCATTTTACAGCATTAAATGTTTTTAAGTGCGACATTTTGTTATATAAATTTGGTCCTACATGCTCATAATAACCATAAAATTATAAATAGTGATATTTTGTCCGGTTACTTTTTTTTTGTCTTACGTGATTTTGTGAACTGTGATTTTCCGTCGTTTCCCCCAAAAAGTCAACAACAATAGCTACTTTGCTTCTTTGTCCAGCTCACGTGTTCAAACACTGTATGTACTTTACGAGTAAGAGACGTGGAATTATTAGGCAAAGATTAATAAAATATATTGGAAAAGGGTTTGCAATTGTAGCAAAGAAGAGGAATATTTATAACTAGAAAAAAAATCTATACAATAATTGAAGTCGTTTGAAGTAAAATTGATATAGTATTATTTATAGTCGATAAAGTAGCGACGGACTAAGAGTTGCCCACAAAATAGTAACTTCCACGAGCTATGGTTTCTTATGATGTAACAAAATTCTGGCTGTTAATAAAATGTGTCAGCTGTCAGCATCCTTCAGTAGCTATTATATAAAAGAGCAAATTGCACCACCCCAACACTCACGTGTGCGTGTCTCTGTTTGTGTTACGAAAGAAATAAAAATGATGTGAACTAGACTACACTTAGTCTCATGGTTAAGAAAGAAATAAAAATGAAATGAACTAGACTACACTGTCTCATGGTAATGTATATCAGACAAATGTAATGAATGACTTAAACGAACTATTAGCTTCATCTTCTTAATTGTTTTCCGCGTTGTTGCAAGCGGCTTGGCGCGCTTGGTGATATTGGACCGCAACTCACAATAGGCCATTTCTCAAGAAATTCTTCGCAACAAACATAAATTTCCAAATTGTTGCGTTCTTTCTCGATAATATTCATGGTCGTTGGCTCCAACTTGGAAAAAAGTCATTTTACGAGAAATTGCGAATTTTCCTGGATATGAAACCTACTATAAATTGTTGCTTGTTGTCTTAAAGAATTATTACATGCACAGTATAATTGGAATGTATTAAAGATCTAAAGGGATTGTCAAAGAGTTTTATAATCATTACAAAAATTTCCAGTTGTTTTATGATGTTTGCATAACATTTTTGGGAGAATAGTCTTAGAAGGATTAATTTAATGGTAGGAAAGGTCTTGAAGGGATCAATAAAGTTAATAAAGTATACACGTAGATATACCAAAATACTGAAATTGAAATGTGTGTTTTTAGACATCTTCCTTACATGATTTTATGACATATGAGTATAACATGTTCATGGTAGTATGGCACCTAAAAAAATTGTATGCTATATTGAAGGTATTGTCATTTAATATGTGGCACACATGATAAAACAAAAACCACCTGATGATTTTAATATATATATATATATATATATATATATATATATATATATATATATATATATATATAGAGAGAGAGAGAGAGAGAGAGAGAGAGAGAGAGAGAGAGAGAGAGAGAGAGAGGAAGTGATAGTCCAAAGACAGAAGTCCAAATAAAAGAAAACTAAAGTCTGAAAGAGGTGAAGTAAAGACTTAAGTCCGGGAAAAGAGAAGTGACAAGACAAGCTTAGAATAAAGGACTAGGAAGTCTAGAATTTAAAACCAAGTAAACATGTTTACATACCATTGTAATAATAATCATAATTTAGAACTATATACAAAAATTACCTATGCAAGATATTATTGTTTATTGAGAAAAAGTCTTTAGTCACATAGGCCCAAATTTCTACCCTAATTTATGGACAAAAGAAAATCACACAATAAAAATTAAATATACATAACATATAACCATTATCAAAAGTCAGCACAAAAAAGAGATTTAAAAAATAACTCTTCCTCCTCTTCACACCATACAATATTTTGCTTTGCTACAGTGATTACTGATTTGATTATTCCAGGCCTTGCTACAGTGATTACTGACTTGATTATTCCAGGCCTTGTTATAGTGATTACTGACTTGATTATTCCAGGCCTTGTTACAGTGATTACTGACTTTATTTGTCCCGGCCCTGTTACAATTGATTTTTCCAGGCCGTGTTACAGTGAATACAGACTTGATTTTCCTTTGGTTTGTTAGAGAGAATGAAATCTGTAATTTATTTTCCTACAAACATAGGTCTTGTCTAACATTCTTCTGCACTTTATTTTTAACTTACAAATTTTCTTTAAATAGCAGCATAATTCATTCAGTATGTTCATATCAAAGAAAGTATCATTCATTTATTAGATAAATTTATGGGTGGTATCTAAGCAAGTTTATTATTTCTTTGTGTAAATCTAATTAATTTAATTTTTAAAAATCCTAAATTTAACCAATATAAAAAAAATTCAAAGTTTTTAATCTTTGCTGTAATAACTGGGAAAGATAGATATAATAAATACACTTAGAACACATTTTGTAAGATTTAACTTCACCATCAATTTATAAATTCACTTAAAACTGATGAAAGTGAGAGAAAAAACAAATCAAACTAATAAAAATTTTCCTTCAGATTTGCTCACTTCATCGACAAAAGTTGAAGATACCTGACATGTCATTAGATCTCCCATATAGTATATAAAATACATTATTGTCAAAATTCCTTGTCACAAATGTATTGGTTGTTTTATTATTCAATATCTCTACTAACATTTGTAATAGCAAAGATACTAATGGAATTGATACAAAACCACTTACTTATCTTCAATTTCCGACGTGTGCGACAATTCGGCTATGTACGTCGAATCACAAAATCAGCCGCTCGGTCTATTTATATTGTTTGAAACAGACACGCAATTTCTTGAGAAAGAGTGCAATACCTACGGATTCCAAATTGTTGCGTAATTCCAAGTTGAAGCCTATTACTAACTGAACAGGTGAGCTTGTTCTATTGGTACTGTAGTGATATATGCAAGTTACCAAGTATCCTTCTTCGACACATGAAAGCACCAGTACATACAATACAGAACAACCTAGATTGCAAATTAAATTCAGCGGGAAATTAAATGCAGAATTAGGTGCAAAAGCAACACTCAGGACTTTCGGTAATTGGTGAGTATCTAATTGTCAACAGTGAAACATGACAGGTGTCGGGTACAGCATTGGGTCATCGATTTACTGTAGGTAATTACGTGTGCAGCTTTGTTCTTCACCAGTCAGACGTAATAGTGAAGGTTATATATTACACACGATAAGACAATTTTGTGATGTATAGTGGACAGTAGACTGAGTTGAAATGTAGAAATTAATTTTTAAGTCTGAAGGTGGCGACCATTTTTTAAAGACCAAACTTTAAAATAAATAAATGACATATACTTCCAGACAGAATTGGGATGATCTTAAAAGTTTTTAAAATGTGTTTTACATAAGTGGGGTAAGTCTGTGTGACTCTTAAAAAGAGACATCAAGAAACTGAAAATTTCATATCCACATATATAAAGTGATTTGAAATTTTAATGTTGAATCCAACTACAAGCTCTAAAAAGACCATAATCTGTCATTGCTGACTACAGCAATTCTGAGTCTATGTGTTTTGGAGTTGTCAGTTGAACAAAGAACCTAGATCCTGATCTATTGACATGTAACCGCAGATCAATTTCAGTTAATGTTCAATTGGATGCTACTTATTAGTGTATTTATATGTAAAAACTGCCATCTTACATGACAGCACATTTCAAATGAAATAAAACTTAAATAATTCAAGTTTTACTGCTGAAGGCATGTACAAGCAAACAATTTTCAATCTTTTTTAAATAATTTTAATTTGAATATCTTCTTTCAAGAAAAATAAAAGTTAGGGTATTGGTAGGACTGATGTTTGTGTTATAAAATTTGTGTTAGGTTAAGGTGCATTCCTTTTTTTTGTTAATTACATTGTCATTGGTACATAATTGGTTTTATTTTGTATGTTGTCCTGTTAGTTTCACAAAAGGATTATTGTTTGTTTTTGGTACTAACTTGCATTTACAGTATTGTAATCAAGCTGCTCAGCTAAAATTCATTACAATGTATAGCTTCTGTTGTTTTCTTTTCAAGTCAAAATTCACTTCTTATGAATTTGCATCAGATATATTTATAAAATAGATAGACCTCTACTTGAAAATAAGATATTGCTTAAAACCAATGTTAAATGCAAATATAGCACATAATTCAGATAAGAGAATGAAAACAACAACAACACACACACACACACATGCACACACGCACACACACACACACACATACATAGGGCCCCGAGTGGTCTATTACAGATCACTGCCATCTCACCTGTCTTTGTGAGTTTGAGTCTCGGATTAGGCCAATGTGGCTATGTGAGAAAGCTTGCCAGTAGCTTCTCGTGGGTCGGTGGTTATTTCCGTGGTTATCTGTGTTTTTCCTCCACCATTAATTCTGGCCACCATGTATAGCCTATATTGTGCTGAAAAATTGCGTTAAACCATAAAAACAAAACAAACATACGTACATACCTACCTGCAAACCTAAATACCTATACCTACCTACCTACCTACCTACCTACCTACCTACCTACCTGCCTGCATACATACATACATACATACATACATACATACATACATACATACATACATACATACATACATACATACATACATACATACATACATATTGCTAGTCTTGCTTTTATCCCACTTCTCTCTGTTCAGGTCTCATTTCTTCCTGTACTGTCCAAAATGATATGTCACTTTTGCCTAAAAATTCAAGTCTAACTTGACCCATTCTGTCCCAGTAACTAAATCTGATTCTGTAAATATGGTTTGATTTTTTTTTAAATGAATGTAATATTATAAAAGATTATTTTTTATACCACCTACAAATTAAATGTTAACTGTAAATATTTGTTTGAACTGCATTTAATTAAATCTAAATGTTATTTTATTTTACTCTTTCTATTTCAGTTCTAAATCACTTATTGCTGCCATAAGAGTTAATTTCACTTTTCAATTTTCAGTAGTTTTTTTAAATTTATTACGTATCTACCTATTGTAGAAATGACAATTAGTGAAAATGCTGAAATTAGAGTTATGGAAAAACAGGCATACCAGTAAATGACTCTGGAGTGAATGATGTGTATTGTACATACAATGAATCATAGGATTTCATACACCTCTGAGAATAAAAGCAGACATAGAATTTATTGGGAAAATTCCCACATCTGTTTGTAAACAAGGTAAGAATTTGCAGAATATAAGACAGAGAGATAATTGATGATAAATTTGCAGTTTGCTTACCAACTTTTGTTATATTTGAAGTCTTTCATAACTTCACTTTCTTATCCAGTGTCAGACATTTGTGTGCTTTTCTCATTCCATGCATATAGTTTGTTTCACCAATAAACTGTTTTTGTTTTGTCTATGTGTACACATATACTGGTGCTTCCATTAGTAGAAGTAGGAGAAATAAAATAAGTTGGCAGCAACAATAAATGTTTTCTTAGATGTGTCAGAAGCAGCCATTTTGAATTTCATGAAACCTCTAATGTGAAAAATACTACACCACAGTATATATATATATATATATATATATATATATATATATATATATGAAAGCTCTATATTTTTTTGCATTAAAACAAAAACATTAACAAAGATTTTTTTTAGTTTAAAATTTATTTCTTTGCTTGAATATGTTTAATTGACCTATCATTTCTTGCACAACAAAGTAGAACACACAATATGATGGTTTCTTAATGTACATGTATATGAAAAAATTATAGGTCAATTAAACATATTCAAGCAAAGAAATAAATTGCTTTCACCTCAAAAGTTGTTGGTTTGAATTCACCATTAGATTAGCCTGAGTTGGCTACATTGTTGTGTCCTTGGGCAGTGCATGTTACTTCAATTGCTTTGACATTAAATAACATACTTGTTTTTCTCTGCCATGGCACACCAAGCTAAATCTCCATATGAACACTTCTGTCTAGCAGCCCATATCAGTGGTGTTTTCCTGACCTAAATCCAACAGTCATGCATTAAGTGACTGCTGATGCATTTCAAGCAATCTCTGCTTTTTCTATCCAGCCAGAAGAAAAAAATACCTCCTGTGTACAAGGCAGATTGATTCCCACTTGGGTAGAAAACAAAAAACAAACAGCAGAAAACGTTTTATTTCCAGGGAAGAATCGTCAGTATTATTTGAATAAATAAAATTCCAGCCCAAATGAATTACTGTACACAACAATATTACAATTGATTCTGATGAGATTTTAAAGGATGAATTAATAATTTATAGAAAAAACAAGAATATATAGTCCTCAACTTGACCTCAAGCTACAAGTAGTATTTTCAAAAAATAACTATACTATTACCTAATGGGATAAAAACCATTAGCTTCTTAATGATTATTAGATAAAATCTCTTATTATAATTAGAATATAAAATGTGATAAACACAATGTCTTTGACACAGGCAAAGATAATACTCCTGATAGTTAACCCATACACATTGAGACAATATTTAGCTATGTTTTAATTGTGTACAGAATTTTTTTAAAAATTTGATTGAGAAAAAGAAGAATATTAACTTTATTTTGGACAAGGTAAAGTGCAACATACAATTATTACATTACCAATAGCATATAATGAAATAAAAAGAACACCTTAATAACAAACAATGCCAATTGAATATACATAATAACACTGCATGAATTTTATAGAAAGAATGTTTATTTTCTCAGAAATCGTAATACAATGTAACATTATTTGTTATGTATTTAATCCACTGATAGATGAGACAAAACTACAACATTCAATTTGATGAAATATGACCTTATACATGCCATTTGCACTGCTAGTCACATGACTAAATAAATCTCACAATCCACCTATCCATGGCATCAGAGGTCCAATAGTCACATGATATCAACAGTAAACTTTTTTTAAATGTTGTTCAAAAAATTATAAAATATTAAATGAAAGTCACGTAATGTTTGTTAAATGAACTAACACAAACATAATTCTCAACATATTTATTCAGAGAACAAGTACTAAAAGCCAGTTATTGTTGTACGAGCCATGAGAAAACCAGATTCATCAAGCAGAGAGTACATGTCAACATGGTAGTCTTGAGATACCAAGACAATCATCTAGTGAATTCCATCTTTTTGATAGCAGTAAGCTTTGAGCCCATACAAACCAAATAAAAATGAAACAATATCTAAAATGGGGTGGGAGGGGTCAGAGGAATCCGATTCCACTATTGTCACTGTCTGTCACCAACATAATCCACACACAATTAACAAGTGTGGTTCAGATTTATAAAGTAAAAAGTTAAGGTGTTTACACATCACAGCATTAGATGCTTACTAAAATTGGCTTTTGAGTGAAAGCCTTTAGTTTCAGCTTGGCACATAAGATTATATGGCTTAACTCATAGCTGGCACTTCGGAAAAAAGACGGGTGGATAAAGGAAACATTTTGTTAGGAGAATCTGTTCCCTCCTTAATTGGCCAAGACAATGAGTTTGCTGTGAATATGTCTTATTTGGATGTCACTATTGCATTGTGGGCACCAAGAGTTGGGCTGATTTATTACTGTCGTGTTTGAACAGGTAACTGACATGATGAACACTATCTTTTTCTTAAGATGGGCACTCAAATAATGAAATGCTTTGATGATAGCTTTCATCTCTAAGGAAATGATGTGGAGACCTGTGGACTGTGGACTGCACTGGTTGTTGACAATATGAAAATCCTCTTACAGTTTTTATCTTGAACCACAGATGCTAGTGTTTCTAGATATGGTCACATCTGGGTGTGGCTGTTGAAGAGGTATTTCTGTCATCTGTCAACCTTGTTTGTGCCACTGGTCCAAGAATGATGCATAAAATCATATGAGGAGATGCATAAATATCCTGGTTGTGATCCATTTTGTGTTGGTAATGGATTTGTTGAGAATGATAATTTGGACAATCCAAAGGTGGGGAATACATACCAGGTTTACATGCATGAGAATATAGTGTATAGGATTGGGATCTTGGCTGGTGTTTGGGTTGTGCAGTGTCTTCATATCTCCTTGGATCCAGACATCATGTCATTGAGGGTGAATTGGAGGTGATGTACAAGTAGATGGTTGCTGAGCAGAGAGCTGGAGGGATAGTTTTTGTGTTGCCTTCCTCAGCAATTCCTCCCTCTTGCCACTGAACAACAGAGGCAATCCATAAGGAGGTTTTCAGAGTCAGGTCAGGATGTTCATTTCTCTCCTTGACTGGAAGTAAAAACAAAATCACCAGAGAAGTTAAATCCAGGATCAAAGATGTGGCCAGTGTATTGCAAATGAACTTTGAAGTGGTGAGCATAAACCACTGTATAGAAGCAAGTAAAGGCTCATAGACCACAGCATAGTTCTTGTATAATACTGGGAAGTAGGCTTAAGTATGGGTCTTACATGGGTGAGATTGCAAAGAAAACAGGTAGTTGACTCTCAGAGAAGACTTTGGAATTGTGGGGTTTACTGAAATAGGCTGTCTGCAATTTCCTTGATTGTCTTCCTGACTGTGGGAGAAGACAAAAGGAAGGACTGACTTCCCCGTTGTCAAAACAATCTGAAGCCTTACCTTAGTCTGTATACCAAAGTAGAAGAGGGGGAGTGGTGGACATGCTGAGTTCAGTAATACACCATAAATTCTTCTATTGCCACTTTAAGTCTGCTGTATGGTTAGATCTGAGCATGAACTGTCATCAGGTTTATCCCCAAACTTAGTGTGCAGCTTGTCCTGGTTGGGATCAAGATCAATATCCAGACTTTACATTCCCAGAGGCCTTGACAAGACATGGCCATCATTTTGAATATGGTCACAGTACTGTCTAAGAGAGTAAGCTGAGATAATGGCTGGCTGTGTCCACAGGATGTAGCTGTTGAATAACTATAGAAGGCTTGTTGAAATCAAAACATCCAGTATTGGTGTTGAGCATATACACAGCATTATAGATGGCTGTACTGCCAGAGTAAGGGTAATGTTATGTGGATGGATCAGTTATCCCTGGTAATGTGAATGTTTCATGGCTCTACTTGATGAGGAGTAAAACAATGTGTAATGGAGATTATATTATTAGTGGATGGTATGGTTCAAGAGTCAGATAGCTGGATGGTACTGTTGGAATAGAATACAGCATAAAAACTGAGGTGTGGCTAGATGAAATGAATCAAGATCCTGATGGCTGGATGATACAATTGGCAGCAGAGACTGAGCTGTGGCTAGATAATATGGATCAAAGGTAGATGATACATTGAGTAGCTGAGCTGGCTTAAAAATTTAGATATGGCTAGACAGTATACATGTAGAGCCAGATGGATGGATGGTACTATCAGCAGCCTATATGGCATCAGAATTGAGGTACAGTTAGACAGTATGGTTTACTCAGGTCAGTATTTAACCCATTATGCTAGGGTTTACAGACCTAATTCCATGCTCTGGCATGTGAGATATTTATGCCAAATGGGCTGCCCAGAACTGGGCAAAAATCCTCCATATTGCCAAAGTTCTCAACTAAAACAAGGAGACTTAAGGACATGGGAAAATTGGCCAGAACTAATTAACTGTGTCATTGCTTGTTGTACCATTCAATGCACCTGTAACTCCTGAGGCAATGTAGATGGCAAAGATGAAGTCACAGCTTCCTCCATTCCCATAGGTATAATGGCATCCCACACCTAAGGCTGTCCAGTGATTCAGTATAAATTCACAGTACGCTTGGTTTTTTTATTTTCCACAACACTTAGAGATTCTTGCAGTTTACCTCGGAAATGTTCACCATGAATTTTCCAACCAACAAGCTCACATGCTGCATGTAGCCAACATTTTTCATGCAAGACAAAATCTTGAAAATTTTTACTGGCTTTGCATTCTTACATTAGCATACTTAGTCATCGTAGTTAATTCTTGAATGTTGAAGTAAGAAAAAGAAAAAAAAGCATAGTTCACAGCGTTAAGAATATTAGAGACACTTGTTTTAAAACATTACAATTCACATATTCCTACAAACTTCTGGATTAATCAGATCAGTTGAACTTGAGAATTAAACACATGACCTAAATCCAAGTGATCTTATATAGAAATGCAAATTATCAATTCAAAAAAAGCTCACTGGTCGACAATTTTCTTGCATTATAAATTCTTGCACCTTGTTTTGTGCGTGTGACTATCCAGATAAGCTTGATGTCAGAACAAAAACATAGGAAATACCAGAGAAGAAAATATGTTAAGAAAACAGAAGAAATTTCAGTAATGGGATCAGTGTAAAAATGGCACTATGAATATAGACAAGTTTTTAAGAGCTTGTTGACAAGTATATGATCAAGCAAATGAATGATTATATGTTACAGAGAGAGAGATAGAGACAGACACTGTCATTACTTCTGTTTTCTTTATTAATTGTTTATGTGCCATATGAACAGTCTGATAAATGTAAAAGTATTTTTGGAAATTTTCTATGTTTAAGTATGTAAATGAAATGTAACTTAAAATATTGCACAAGTTATCTCATATCTCAATCTCTGTCTTTCTATCTGTCAATTTTTAATCATCCATCTATCAGTCTGTATGTCTGTCACTTCATCCATCCATCCAGCTCTTAGAGACTTATTTGATTTGCAAATTCTAGATCTTATTGTAAAAGTTATACAGGTCATGTATGATCATTTATTCATATGAAAGTAAATGTAAATTGTTGTATTTAAATTTAATACTAATATTGTTTAACCAATGTAAATTGTTGTATTTAAATTTAATACTAATCTTGTTTAACCAATGTAAATTGTTGTATTTAAATTTATTACTAATATTGTTTAACCAATGTAAATTGTTGTATTTAAATTTAATACTAATCTTGTTTAACCAAAGTCTACTGAATCCTGATTATTGATGATCTTCACATTGACTGTCATCAAGAAACTTCCAGACTAAACTTGTTGATCACTATAGTCTTTTACAATGGCAGCCACATACTAAACTAGGTCAAGAAAAGAGCACATCAAGTCAAATTGGCACAATATATCAACATGCATAAGTTTCATTTTGACGTCCCAATGTGGGGTGCAGTGCATGTAATTAATGATCTTCTAAATGAATATTAATGTATAAGTATCCCAATAATTTCTATTTAAAGATATGTAGTATTAAATGTCAAAGAAATTGTTCCCATTACTGAAATAATCCATGTTGAATGCATATGTGACTAGCATTACTCTTATTATAGAATACTGTGTCAAATTTTTCAAGGGCTCTCAGTGTCAAATACAATTTCAAAGGTCAAGATGTTGTTAGATTATTCAAGGTATCTTTTCAAAAATATTTAGAGAAAAGCAATCGTAAAACATCTATGTCGTTGGTCTTGCTTTAATTGAGGTAGATTTTATAATTTTGGGTAAATTAAGACTTGAGTACTTTGTGACTTGGGTATGTTCTGGTTGGGTACAATTTGACCTGTTGCCATGTATCTGTATTTTGTAATTGACTTTAGTCCAAAGTCAAATCAGTGATAAAACTGACCAGTGACATTTATTTTGTAAACAACATATTACAGCACTGCAATGTCTCTCTGATTATTTATTAAATATTCAGATCATTAGTAATTGTAAACATATTTACTTCAGTTTGAGTTGAAGATAGACTTGATTATGACCTAGGAAAGTTCCAGAAAAAATTCATTGCATTGATAGAACATTTCCAGAAAAAAGATAATTGCATCCAAGATCAATTGGTGGGGCATATAAACTTGTTTACTTTAGGATTATTCACTCATGCCTTAATATCCAAAGCAGAATCAGTCACATTGTTTTGTTTAGTTTCTTATTTTCAATTTGGGTGGATGTATTTATTGTTACGTATATTTGATATAAGTCATTTATATTTATTTTTATTGTTTGTTTGTTAGATTCAAATTTGGCATTTTAAGTTTAAGATTTGTTTATGGGGGGGGGGGTGACCTGTACTTTACAGAATAAACACCAGGTGTTGACCTCATTTCTGACCTGGTTTCAGAGTTGTATACAAGCTTTTAAAATGATTGGTTGGTTCCAAGGACATTATGGAGCTTTATATAAATATCTTTCTGATTTTAGTTGGGTCATACGGTGGGTACGTGAGTTTTTGAACGTAAATTTGTTCTAGAAGATCACGTGACCCTTTTCTTGTTTACGTAAAAACAGGTATATAAACTTTGTTTTGGAGCGAGCTATTCAGTAGAACTTGGGCTTTTAGAATATTAAGTTGTGTCTTTTTGAGTTATTTTAAATTACCTTGTATTGGAAATTATTTCAATTCGTTTGGATTCAAGAGGATTTATTTTGTTATTTATCTGGAAAAGAATTGTGCTCATAGAATTTTATTAACAAGAACTGACTTCATCAAGTGACATCGTCTTCCATATTGGATACTTCGCTGGGATTCGAACTTAGAGTTATTTAGACATTTTATTACCAGGACTTTTGCAATTTCTCCAGTGGATAATATTTTGAATTATTTTTGGATTAATTTTGGAATTGGTTCTTAAAACCGTAAGTTTATTTTTCTTTTCTGGAAAATATTTGTGCTCAATAAATTGTTTATTAAGTTTTTACAAGCTTGTTATTTTCACTCTTTCTATGTTACTGTTTATTCGAGCCTAAGCACATAACATTATTCAAAAGTATTATTTACTGAAATTATAAAGTGCTCAATAATATTCTTGAAATAAAATATTCATTTGAAATTATAGACATTTGGGATTATATTATTGTAATACATCAAAAGACTATTAGCATTTTGTCATATTCCAGGTCATTGGCTTATTAGCATGTTGAAGAAAATTAACACATGCAGTATTGGAAATTATTTGAATCAACATAGGTGCTGACTGTCACATAACTGTCCTGATGTCCTGGTCTCAAACTAAACCAGTTTTGAATCTTTGGGGGAAGCTTCTTTTAAAAAACCTTATGATCAGAACTGTTTTCTTACTATCCTTTGCATCCAGTAGATGGTTAATTAAGTGAGTGTCATGACCTATCCATAGAACCAGGCTGACTGATTCTGCCATTTTGAGCTTTAGGATGTGATGAAGATGCGTTTTAGCAATCTTCATGACCTTTTCCACCTTCCACCTTTCACTCATTAGCTCACCAAATCGAAGGCATATTTACTTTGGGACTGAGCATTATGTGGCTCATATCAATGCCATCTGACAGTAGTCTACATTTCTACAATACGGTTGAATGGAATTTCCATTTTCTATCACCAGTGTGTGTGATCATCCTATTTCCAAACTGGATAAATTCAGTTACACAATAGTAACTGGATAAATTCAGTTACACAATAGTAACTGGATAAATTCAGTTACACAATAGTAACAGGTTTTGTATTACTGATTGATACTAAAATGTAGGTTTTTCGAGGGGGAGGGTTAAACCAACTTTAATGATGTTATGCTTACAGTTACACAATAGTAACAGGTTTTGTATTACTGATTGATACTAAAATGTAGGTTTTTCGAGGGGGAGGGTTAAACCAACTTTAATGATGTTATGCTTACTTTTTGCTATTGCCAGATTCCCTCCTCACATCATGTACAGAGATGTACCACTAGTTTGTCCTGAAAAAAGTGGGGGATCATTGTGTATGTGCCCAGTTTATATACTAGACAGTTAAGTGTTTTCAGTGCAGAACAGAATAAGCTATGTAATAACAACGAGTAAGTATTACATATTTAGTTTCAATAGCAACATTTACTAATCCTGCCTCTAATGCATAGCTAACCTATTTACATGCTGTAATCTCACCGTTAATTTCATGTGAAGAAGCCAGTATGACCTTTTGCACTCCACTTTCTAATTTTGTTATGTCACATGCAGTTTTTAATTTGTGTCAGTGTTACAGCTGTTTTATTTTCTAAGAGAATGGTATCATATAACCAGGTGAGTTTTGTGGCAAGATCATACAGTGTTCTTAGTGCATACACAGGGGTTTATGTGGTATGACATTGTATACAAGCATATGAGTTTGGTTGCAACATCATGGTGTTCTTAGTGCATACACAGGGGTTTATGTGGTATGACATTGTATACAAGCATATGAGTTTGGTTGCAACATCATGGTGTTCTTAGTGCATACACAGGGGTTTATGTGGTATGACATTGTATACAAGCATATGAGTTTGGTTGTAACATCATGGTGTTCTTAGTGCATACACAGGGGTTTATGTGGTATGACATTGTATACAAGCATATGAGTTTGGTTGCAACATCATGGTGTTCTTAGTGCATACACAGGGGTTTATGTGGTATGACATTGTATACAAGCATATGAGTTTGGTTGCAACATCATGGTGTTCTTAGTGCATACACAGGGGTTTATGTGGTATGACATTGTATACAAGCATATGAGTTTGGTTGCAACATCATGGTGTTCTTAGTGTATACACAGGGGTTTATGTGGTATGACATTGTATACAAGCATATGAGTTTGGTTGTAACATCATGGTGTTCTTAGTGCATACACAGGGGTTTATGTGGTATGACATTGTATACAAGCATATGAGTTTGGTTGTAACATCATGGTGTTCTTAGTGCATACACAGGGGTTTATGTGGTATGACATTGTATACAAGCATATGAGTTTGGTTGCAACATCATGGTGTTCTTAGTGCATACACGGGTTTATGTGGTATGACATTGTATACAAGCATATGAGTTTGGTTGCAACATCATGGTGTTCTTAGTGCATACACAGGGGTTTATGTGGTATGACATTGTATACAAGCATATGAGTTTGGTTGCAACATCATGGTGTTCTTAGTGCATACACAGGGGTTTATGTGGTATGACATTGTATACAAGCATATGAGTTTGGTTGCAACATCATGGTGTTCTTAGTGTATACACAGTGTACATGTCATGACACTGTATACAAGCAAGTTTTGAGGCAACAAGTGATTTTATTATTTCTTTATTACAGGATAATATCAGAACAGTCTGTGGGGTAGTGTGGCCATTGAAAGGGCCCTTGTGATACATGGATTGCATAAGTTCTAAAAGTGCATATGGAAAAAATCATTGCACTCATTGCAAATTTGGCCTTGTATAAAGGCCAGGAGAACCTTTCCTCACTTTTTTGTTCAGAATTTTCCAAGAAAGAGTCTCTTATAGTTCTCACATGTTGGTACAAACATCTTTGGCAGCCAGTGAAGCCCTTCCCAAAATAGAGCATAGACATTTGAGAAGTCATTTGACTTCCCCATGTAGGGAGATGATGCGATGTCATATATCTGTAGCATCATTTACACATTAGGTTGAGGTTGGGACTTGCCTAATACATGTTACCATGCATGACTATGTATATGACTATAAGAGAAATTATAATGTCTGACTTTTGGAGAAATGTTATTATAGTGCTTGACTGTAAGAGGAATGTCATAGTTTTTGACCATAAAGAGACATCAATAGTGGTTGACTATAGAGACAAGAGGCAAGGTAGTTTTTTACTAAGACAACGTTATAGAGTTATTGAATATTCCAAATAATTATTTAGTTGTTCTTCATCAATGCTTTCCATTGAATCCATACTATGTACCTTTGTATTTATTGAATCCCATTCAGTCTCAAAGGTCAATTATTGACCCATAAGCTGGTGGACCTTGTCCTCACAGTTGAAGTGATGCTGTGGCTCATGTACCGCCATCACTTCTTATCACCAGGCGGCTTTCTTTTGGAAGGCTTATGTTGATATTAGGGCATAACCGACTTTTGATCCGAAATCGGATTCCACCGGATAGTATGAACTTCCGATTAATCGGAGTCGGACAAGGCAGGAACGACCGATTCGGATAATAAAAATAATAAAGTTGAATTTCTATAGCACCGTGTCTAACACTGCGTGTCATTCGATAGTGCGTTAATAAAGTTAAATAAGAAGTCAGAAAAGTCCAATATGGTCAACACAACCACGCTGTGAGACAATCTATTTGAACTGGCGGGTAAAAACTGGAAATGAAGCCGGATATGGTAAAGTACTAAGTAACATGCTAGACATGGCAAAACCAGATACCAGAAACCCGGAAATGGAAGATGAAATGTTTTAGAAAAAAAATACGGATTTAGCATTTCCGATTAATTGAATCATATCCGGAATCGGAAAAATTTCATGCCCAAAATCCAGAATCGGAAATCGGTAGAAAAATGCTAATCGGTTATGCCCTAGTTGATATATCATCTATGGTAGATAGATGTTCTTGTCTTCCCTCTATAATTTATAATCAACCAGAAACCATGGCACAGTTATCCTATGTTCCTTCCATGGGACATGGTGATGCCCAGCCACTCTCTAACACTGATTGTCCTTGATTGTGACGATGATGATGCACTCATTGCCTCCAGTGAGTTTTAGACAGAAGCTGTGGCAGTGACAATTTTTCTCAGACCCACTCCTTCATCTCAAGGGGATGAGAAAGAGGAAGTCTGGTCCTTTGATAATGTGGTAAATAAGGTTTACTGCCTGTTACCCCCAGTCACATTATGGGGCTGAGAGAGATGTCAGCCTTCTGTAGATGAACTTCTATTTTGGATCAGTTTCACTAGAGTATCAGCCTACCCACCTAACTGACAAATTCAGCTATGCAATGGTGGCAGAACAAGTAATTACTGCTATTAAAACGTAGGCTTTTAAAGTAAAGTAACATTTCTCTTGCTGATTAAAACTCACACTGGAACAAAGGTCAGTCCATTTTTTCTAACTCTACTGCCTTCCTCCTATAGTAGAAAAAACAAGCTGACTGAATCTCTCTTTTTGGAGCAGTTTCTGATTGTCAGGAGCATGTAAATTCGATAGGTGGCAACTTAATTATTCTTGGAGATTTAAACTTTCGCTTTGGAAAGATTAGTCCTCACCCTCCTTGATGTATCTGCAACATTTGACACTATAGACCATGATATATTACTTCACCATCTCCAGCATGTATTTGGCATTCAGAATATAGCCTTACATTGGTTAAAGTCCTACTTAGTCAACAGGACTCAAATTGTATCTGCGAATGGAATATATTCAAACACAGTTGATCTATGTTCTGGTGTTCCACAGGGGTTAGTTCTTGGACCTGTTCTCTTCCTTCTATACACTCAGCCGCTCACAAGTGTCATAGATCATCACCCAGTGTCTCACCAATTGTATGCTGATGACACCCAAATATACAAGTATAGCCACCCAACTGAAGTTGATGCTACCATCCATGGAGTAGAGAGGTGCATTTCTGATGTGAAATCATGGATGACATGTAACAAGCTGCAGATGAATGATGATAAAACTGAGGCTATTCTGATCACAACACAAAAACTTTTTCATTCACATCCTTTACCTCAGACAATAAATATGAGCAACACCAACATTAAATTCAATATTAAATTCACATAGTCAGTATGAAATCTAGGTGTTACTCTAGACAGTACTCTCATATTGCACCAACATGTCATGAACATATGCAAGGCTGCATATCTTGAACTGAGACACATCAGTTTCATTCACAAATATCTTTCAGTTGATGCCACTAAAACACTTGTGTGTTCATTAGTACTTTCAAGACTGGACTATTGTAACTCAATTCTGTCTGGTTCATCACAATATCTACTCCAGAAACTTCAAAAGTTCAAAACACAGCTGCTCGGATCATCTTTAGAGTACCTCGATCAGAGCACATCTCGCCACTGCTCTGTACCCTACACTGGCTATCAATTCGATACAGAATCAAACACAAAATTTGTTCTCTGTGCTATGCTTCACTGACAGACTCCAGTCCAACATACCTATCAGGCCTCACTGTCGTGTATACACCAGCAAGATATTTACATTCCTCTTCTGACAATCATATACTCATTATTCCCACTATGAAAACAAAGTTATATGGACAATGTTCTTTGCGTACCAGGGCCCATCAATGTGGAACGAATTGCCCTTTGAAATTAGACACAAAGACAGTGATCCCATTTAAGGATGCTCTTAAAACTCACCTTTTTTGACTGCAGGAACAAACTTAGAGACCTAATAATGTTTTGTATCTTATATGTTTTCAGCATGTTTTTATGTTTTCCAATTTCATGGTTTTTGTTATTTTTTTCTGTAGTGTAGTCATATCATTAAGGACGTAAACTGCTTAGAGCTTCTAAAGATTAGGCACTATACAAAGACCTCATTATTATTATTAATTATTATTATTATTATTATTATTATTATTAATGCCCTCCTAACACCCATCTCTGATGTCTTGTGTATTTGTTGGCTGTGGAAAGATGACAGATAATATCTGCCTTCTGCATATAACCACGTGACATATAGAGTGGTGTACAGAGTAAGAGAGTGGAGTGCAAAAGATAATTCTGACTTTTTCTCCACTCCATTGGAAGATGTAGTTACATTGAAAGTATAGACAGTTTCCTGGATGCAATGAATAATATATTGTTTTTAGCAAAACATGAAAAATATTTATTAGAAAGGCCAGATTTATGTACATGTCCAGAAAAGCCATTCATGTCTAACCAAGCAATATCTTTCACCTTAGAGATGATGATGGCAATCCAAATTTCAGGTCTGTTAGAAGTAAAAATTACATTATAGCAAGGTCTAAAAAGTAATTGTTTAAAAACACTTTCAGCACACTGGTCCAATGGTATAAAACAACATTCCCAGTGACACAAATCAAAGCTCATTTCTCCTTTTCATAATCAAATGAAATCTTAACAGTTAAACAGTTGAAGCAATATAAATACCTCCTGCTTTTCTGTACTTTTTGTCATTTTCAATGTTGAATATTTCGATTTAGCATGATATTTTTTTTATTTTATTTATGTTTATTTGTTGGCAAATGCATGTGCAAATGTTCCAGGCTTGATATGTTTGGTTCTAAAATTGATTATTTAGTGTCAAGCCAGATTCTTCACATCATGGTGTATTGACTGTACTGGTATATATTGTACATAACATCTAGAATTAAGGCGTCAAGGTAGATTAGTTCTGTCACTAAGTGAGTTATCTTGTCTAAATAAAGTCTATTATTATTAGTAGACTTGGGGCTGTCCATAAATGACGTCACGCACCTAGGGGAGGGAGGGGGGTCACACATTTGTGACGATGTGTGACGAGGGGGAGGGGGGTGTTTAAGAACTGTGACGTCACATCAAAACGCGCAACTTTAAAAGTTCAACTTAAATTCCAGAACGAACAATAGACGGAGCATCACATAAATTCCCATCTCTGTTTGCAACTCAAAGTTTGAAAGTGGATGACATCCTTCCTCGCTCCTCAAATCCTTATAGGTCAATTCCGTATGATTCGTACTGTCCGTCAGTACAGTCCGTGCTTGGCGATAGGATTTGCAAGAAATGTCACAACAACTCCCTGCAATAAATCATGCAGAGGTGAATTCTTACAATGTATTTAATGACGTTTTAAGTAGCTTCACGCGTGTCGTGCATGAGCTCAACTTAAGATGGACTCGTCTTCGATCTACCAACACCCCTACTATCCCCAGTAGCAGCATTTTCCAAATAGCATTATTCCGTTTCCAGTCCACTGGTGTAGACAAAGCGAGGCTGAAAGGATCTTTTTCTCATCAAACTTACTTAGTGAGCAACAAACTTTCTACGCTTTTTCGTCCAGCGAACACTTTGAGTTTTGAAAGCGATTTTAGTTGACTCAACGTCCTTTTCTGGTGAGTACATCCGATTAACTTGATATTGATTCTTAATTTAAACTATGAATTTACTCAACGACATGTTCCAGCAGATACGTGTGACAAGCTATCAGCAAGAATACAAATCCACAAAAATAAACTGTTAACACGGTTGGTGAAAATAGATTTGTTTTTGTATGGGGAGTTAATGACGTTTGTAGTAATGTATAATACATTTTTTTTCTCGACATGCCTACTTTACAGATTTCGTAGTGATAAGTTAACTTAAATTTTTCTAGTTTTTGGTGTACCCTGATATAAAGTGAGAGTGTATCACACCCCCAAGTGTTAATATGGTTGTGAAAATGATTGTCTTATTTAGGGGAGTTTCGATATCAGTTGATTTTATTTATGTAGCTGTCTGTTTCTGGTGGAAGATTTATATTTAGGCTTTTAATTTTATGGATTTATATTTCTGCTGACAGTTTGACACGTCAAGCAGAGCAGACAGCAAGATTCTCCGGCGTTTGATGAAAAAATAATAACACTCTTGTTTGATATTTTTATATATAGTTTTAAAATATAAATATAAAAGAAAACATTGTTAATTTTGTAAAGAAGTTAATTTTTCTGCTAATTTTTTAATTTTAATAATTTTGTGCTAAAGAATTAATTTAAAAAGTTTGTTATATATATATATATATATATATATATATATATATATATATATATATATATATATATATATATATATATATATAAAGCTTATATTACAAACATAATAAATTAAAGTTTATATTACATCAATAATAATCTCTTCTTTTGATTTTGAAGAATTGACCGCTACGATGGATAAAAGTAAAATGTTCCAGTGTATTTTTGAGGCGTACGTGATTGCATATCCTACAAAGAGCAGAAAGATTTGCCAAGAAGAAGTGGTTCAAAAGTGGAATGGAATAAAAAATGATGCAGATTTACAACTTAAAGTTGACTACTGCTTGAAAGAATTAAAAACAATTGCCGCCACAAGAAAAGGATCACTTCTGATGTTTTGGGCTAATCAATCAGCAAATGCCGATACAAAAAGCTCCAAAAAAGTGCTTGTGGAAAACCCCGAGAGTTCGGTGTCGCAGTCTGATGAAAAAATGACCAATGCTCAGGCTGATGATTCAGCGCCTACTACTAGCAAGTCAACAGGATCAAGAATGGCTACAGCCCAGATGCATTTGCAGTCAGAGATTGACATTCTGAATTCTGATCTCATCGACTTGTACGAACGACAGAAACGTGGAATGCTAACACTGGAACAGGATATAGAACTGAAATGGAAGAATAAGAAGAAGAGTAAATTGGAAAACCAGCTAAAGAAGAATAAGGATGATCAAAAAAGATCACAAAAAGCAAGAGACGAGAAGAAAAGAAAATTGAATGCTCTGTTTGAAGAAAATCCAGAACTATTTTCATCTCTGAACGTCAGGGCCAAGCCTGGTAGGCCGAGAATTGAGGAAGATCAGCCGTTATTGCTGGAAACTATTGTGGACATTGCTATGCATGGATCGGCATCGCATGAAAGAAGGCAGAGCGATGTATACAGAAGCATTAAAACGTTAGATCAGCTGACTGAACAATTAAAGCTGGATGGTTTTACAATAAGCAGAAGTGGGCTCTACCTTCGTCTTTTACCGAGACGCAGTTCATCTCTTGAAGGACAGCGTCATGTGTCAACGGTCCCAGTGAAACTCATTAGAGCACAGACCGATCACCATGCCAAACATATAGATGGTTTGTTTTGTACGGCAACAATAAAACACTTGGAAGAGTTGGCGTCCATGCTAGGACCGAACGAAGTGTGCTTTGTGAGTCAAGACGACAAAGCTCGTGTTCCAATCGGGATGACCGCTGCTAACAAGCAAAGTCCATTGTTAATGCACGTCGAGTACAGAGTCAGCTTGCCTGACCATGATTGGGTTGTAGCCACAGGACACAAGCTAATTCCTTCTGTCTATGCTGGAATTCAAATTCAGTCCAATGGTCTAGGAAATCGAGAAGCTGTTGGTTATTCGGGACTGACCTACATAGCAATCAGATCAGGAAAACACTCGTCATCATCAGCATTCAGCCACGGACTTGATTTCGAAAAACTGCTTTGTCTCAAGGAGTTTGACGTCATTACAAGGAGTGGAAATGATCGTCTGGTGAAACCAATTTTAGTGTTGACAGTTGATGGTGGCCCAGACGAGAACCCGAGATACCAAAAAGGTATTAAGGTTGCAGTTCACAACTTTCTTCAGTACGATTTTGATGCTTTATTCATTGCTACCAATGCTCCAGGAAGGAGTGCATTTAATAGGGTTGAGAGAAAAATGGCTCCGCTCAGTAAAGAACTTACTGGATTAATATTACCACATGACCGCTACGGTAGTCATTTAAACGAAAGAGGAATTACCATAGACACTGATTTAGAGAAGAAGAATTTTCAGTTTGCAGGAAACACTCTAGCTGAAATTTGGTCACAATTGATAGTCGATAATTTTCCGACAGTAGCCGAATTCATCGATCCAACAGAATCTGAGCTCGATGAAAAACAGATGTTGTCCAGAGATCAGAAATGGTATGACATCCACGTGCGAACAAGCCAATACTTGACACAAATTGTAAAATGCACCGACAACAAGTGCTGTTCGAAACCAAGAAGTTCCTATTTCAGTGTTGTAACAGATAGATTTCTCCCTCCTCCTGTACCAGTTTTTCAAACAAGTGAAGGTCTGAAAATTCCAGAACGAACAATAGACGGAGCATCACATAAATTCCCATCTCTGTTTGCAACTCAAAGTTTGAAAGTGGATGACATCCTTCCTCGCTCCTCAAATCCTTATAGGTCAATTCCGTATGATTTGTACTGTCCGTCAGTACAGTCCGTGCTTGGCGATAGGATTTGCAAGAAATGTCACATATACTTCGCGTCGTTAGTCATGCTGCGTAGTCATTCTTTAACACACAAGGTGGAATCAATAATTCCACCCAAACGCATCAGGCCACAGAGAGTTGCTGCACGTCGACATCGTGAACTAATGGTTGTAATCGCAAACGAAGAAAATGGAGAGAGTGCAGATTGGATGGACGAAGAAGATCTTGATCTGAATGGAATATCCATTCCACAGGATGAAGAGATCCAAGCTCTCCCTATTTATTCCATGAAGGAACATTTTGCTTCACCATGGGAAAATGGAGAAGCTTAAATTTTGTATTTTTTGACTTATAAATTGTTATTAAATTTTTTAAAATATAATTCTAGTGATTCTACCAGAGCTTTTCATTTTGTGGAATGCATAATGATTGTTATAATTCTACTCTCTCTCTCTCTCTCTCTCTCTCTCTCTCTCTCTCTCTCTCTCTCTCTCTCTCTCTCTCTCTTTAGAGGGGGGGGGGGTCCAAAGATTTGTGACGTCATATTTGAGGGGGGCCTAACTTTTTGTGACGATGTGTGACGAGGGGGAGGGAGGGGGTAAAAAATCGGCCAAAATCGCGTGACGTCATTTATGGACGGCCCCAGTAGTAGTAGTAGTAGTATCTACTAATTGTTGATAATGTAGTTTAGTTAGATTGTAGATTTTATGTATATATCCTAGCATGCACACACATGCACTCATGCACATGCACACACATACTTTTTCTTCTAATTGGAATAACAGAATAAATGCTTATTATTGTTCTGGAATCTAGTAAACTGATGATCTTAAACTCTCTTTGATGTGCATGCAATTATGAATTATTTGTGTCAAATTCTAAGTTAATAGTGAGTCCCAAGTCCCCTAGCCTTAGTACCATATTTTGTTTGAGGTAACAAGAAAAAAAAAACTATTAGCTGAACTACTGATTTTTTTCAGACAAAATCAAAATTTCCCAATATCTGTGTGGATGATTAACATTAAATTCTATACAAGCAAGATTTAAAATTTTACTAAATTATGTTGTGCATTATATTGTCTTTAAATAAATATATTCCTGATGCTTATGATCATAATGTCGAAGCTATACTTTGCAGCAAAAATATTCTTTTTAATATGATATTTAGCGATAATGATCATTTACCTGATTCTGATCAATAATATTGATTTGACATTTACTTTGATGATGTTGTGAAATAATTAGGCGATAGTGATAGTTATCATTTAACTCATTAAATCAAGTCATAAGAAGTGAAATGATACATCTGTACTAGTGTATTATTATGATTCACTATATGCAGCCTGCAATACAATACATATCGATACACATATGAACTTGATGGTCTTTTCATTTTTGGAAGGTAGGTGGTGTCCGTAATTTATATTGATATTCTTTGTTGTATTTCCAGTATGTAGACTACAGATAGGCATATAGTAATCATATATGTATATGCAATTGTCATTAATGAAAAGATATCAACAATACTTTCAAACAGGTTCCTTTTGCAATGAGTTTCATTAAACATTTTAGGCCATTTAATGGTGGCAACATTTAACTTCCTTTGTTGGTACAACAAGAATGATTGAAACAATATTATGACCAATTTTGTGTTTTAGTTACTCTTGAAAGACATTACAATGTTATCTTCAAATCAGAAGAAATTATGCAATTTCCTTGTGCAAAGAAAATCTCATCATGTTCAAATCCATGCTTGGGAATAAAATGTAATACCAACAAAATCCATCCCATTTTATTTCCTGCAGATGTTAAAAACTGCTGCAACCACAGGTACTTGTATTTGTAATAGTGAAGAAGGATTCCATTATTACCATCATTCACTGGTTAAAAATCTCTCCATAAAAAAGGAGTACCGGTAATTCCAGATTTGTATCCCATGTACAATTTAAGGAGAGATGATGACAGGATTGTATCTTAAGGGAGACCTCTCCCATTATCAAAGAAAAAAAGAAAAAATGATTATAGGTCAATATTTATCTAAACTTCAATATTTGTCTCTCATTCTTCCTGCTCTGCTTTCTTATAGCTCTACTGAAATCAACATCTTTGAAAGATGTCACCTTTTCCTTATCTATATCAAAGATCTACCATTAAATAATGAATCTTCAACTTCATATTTCTTTGCAGATGATACTACCTAGTTCTGATACTGATGTTATCCAAACAAGATTAAACTCCGACCCTATTATAGTCCAAAACTGGGCACAACAAAATAGGATGGTAATTAATGAAGGTAAAACAAAATGTATGATTTTGGGGACATCACAAAAGCTACACAAGTCAGGGAACCCAAAGCTGTTTCTTGAAGAAGAAAACAAATTATCCATTAGAAAATGTCATACATGAAAGGCTTGAATGTGTGTCCGTAGATAATAGTTTAGTATGGAATGACCATATTGATAAGCTTTGTAAAACACTGTCATCCAAAATTGCCCTACTCAGCAGAATCAAGAAATATTTACCAATAGAAACTCACAATCTATATTACAAAACTTATATTCTTCCAACAATGGATTTTTGTTAAAATGTATGGGGAAACTGCTAAATCTGAGCTTGACAGTATTTATAAACTTTAGAAACGAGCACCACATGTAATTTTAGATGCATCTGATGATCATCCCATAAAAGCATTATTTACAGAAGTCAAATGGTTCACAATATATGACAGGATAGATTTTTGCAAGACAGTTCTTTTATATAAATGGTTACATGGAATTGCACCAGAGTATCTTCAGTTGAGATCAATATCACATGGAAACCTTCTAGCACCTATACCAAGAAAAGCAATTTTAAAAGAGGTTCCTCTAATACAGTTCTGTGGAACAAGCTTCAACTACATGTAAAATCTGCTGAAAATATTTGAGTATTTAAGAAGAGATATCATGAGCATGTATGTGTTTCTAATATAAAATGAAATTTGGTATTTTAATACTAAACATGTTAAAATAAACAGTAATTATTGCTATATTCATATAATGTGCATTGCTATACACTTCATAAGAGGACCTCGAGTGGGAATAGTCCTTTACTAATGAGCCATCCTTTATAAATAAAGCATTATTATGATTATTATGATTATTATTATTATTATTATTATGATTATTATGATTATTATTATTATTATGATTATTATTATTATGATTATTATTATTATTATGATTATTATTATTATTATTATTATTATTATTATTATTATTATTATTATGATTATTATGATTATTATTATGATTATTATTATTATTATGATTATTATGATTATTATTATTATTATTATTATGATTATTATGATTATTATTATTATGATTATTATTATTATTATTATTATTATGATTATTATTATTATGATTATTATTATTATTATTATTATTATTATTATTATTATTATGATTATTATGATTATTATTATTATTATTATTATGATTATTATGATTATTATTATTATTATTATGATTATTATGATTATTATTATTATGATTATTATTATTATTATTATTATTTTTATTATTATTATTATGATTATTATGATTATTATTATTATGATTATTATGATTATTATTATTATTATTATTATGATTATTATTATTATGATTATTATGATTATTATTATTATTATTATTATTATTATTATGATTATTATTATTATTATTATTATTATGATTATTATTATTATGATTATTATTATTATTATTATTATTATTATTATTATTATTATTATTATTATTATAAGCATGAATCTGTTAATTCTTTTTGAGCATTCTCTGTTCCTCTACTTTTGTTTCAATATTTTTCTGTGCTTCTTCTTGTATGGGCATATACGAAGCTAGCTTTGTCAGCTTGAATAAGTTGGGAAACTGATCTTTGTGTCTGTTATGTACCGTTTTCCAGAGGTCATTGATAATATACTTTTGGATATATTGGCTGTAGAACATCAGCAAGTCAAATGAAATGAACCATGCCAGAAATCTGACATTTTGGGTTTTCTATGTAGCCCATATTTTAAACATGCATTTGTAAAACTTTCTTCATAAATGGTGCAAACTACCCCATCATTTTTATTCCTGGGAATATTGTTCTAATCAAATTTAGTTTCACAACCATTCATGTCATGCTTATAGAACCCAGATGTGGAACAGATGTTACCCGAAATACAGATGGCTAGACAATGGTTAAATAAAAATTATCTAATTTACAGAGCACATTTTCATATGTGGGACTTTCAATGAATTTGTAGGAGTTCTCGCATTTCAGTGTTCTCCAAGCATGCGAATTCATACAAATTTGGCATGATTTGCACAATTTAACAACCTGACTCGACTTAAGTGCTTGACATATCTAATTACTTTTCCCAGAGGTCTCTCTGCTGCTTAGCCAATACTTCCTGTTTGTCATGGAGAGAATAAGCTACATTGATTTCTGATTGGTGGTTTTTGTTTAACCTGGAGTAGAGCAAGCATTAGCCACAATGAAATTTCATTGATACATATTTCAATGTGCAGCAATACTGGTAGCATAGTATGATACCCCAGTGCTTGACATTACTATAAACTGCCGCACTGCACACACCATAGTAAAATGACTAAACTGTTCAACTATGTTAAAAATCCAAATCACACACACACACACACATGAAGCTTTCCAGAACACATTTTTTGTGTATAAATTACTTGTGTAATTCGAAACGTGTAGTGTAATCAGTTACCACATCTATTTTTTTCTGTATTGCAGGAAATTCTTCATATTGGACTTTATACATGTACCTTTGGTCAGGTAATGGATAGGATTCATAATGGATGATGAATGGGAGGACAGGTACAAAAAGGTGACATATAAGAATTTGTTATTCTAAAACCTAAATGAAAAGCAGTATGGTTTATGTCAGCCAGCATGGGGTAAAATCATGTACTAAAATCATAATATATTACAGTCAATGTAATAATGCAAAATGAAATTTCACAATGTTCATGGGACTGCTATTACTTTGACAGAAAATAAAAGTGTTGCCACAAGATCGGATAATGATTTCGGAAATGGAATTGTATTTGGAGATCAGCCAATTAAACAGGGACAGAAAGTGTGTATTGAGGTAACATGTACATCAAACTGGAGTGGTGCATTGCGAATTGGACTTGTGTCACATGACCCAAGTAAGCAGATGCAAAAAAGCTTGCCAAAATTTGCTCTTCCATTTTTTGCCAAAAGGGAAGGATTCTACATTCGAGCTATCAGAGAAAGTCTGATATGTACTGGATCCAGGCTGACATTTTACATTAATGATAAGAATCAGCTTCAGTTTTTCATTGACAATGAACATAAAGGTGCCTTATTAACAAATATACCAACAGACAAAGCATTGTGGCTTTTACTTGATGTGTATGGGAACACCACATCTGTCCGATTTGTCAATCCAGGTAATTTTCTCCCTCTATGTCTGCCTCTTTTTTTCATGTCTAATATTTATGCCCATCATGAATGGAAAGGGTTTTGCATAGGTCCATATGATCTTTTCCATCTTTCTGACAATCACACTTTGGTTAAGTAATGCAATGTTTCAAAAATTTTGATGAGTACAGATGCTTACCAAAAGTAGGCCAGTGTAAGCTGTAATTTGTATTTCAGAGACCAATTAATTTGTTATGTTAGGTCAGTTTTGTATCAGCTAAGTCATGCAGCTAGATGTTTCTTGGCATGTACAACACTGACATATACATATTTAGTTGCATCTTTGTATACAAGTGTGTGGATGTATATTTGCAAGTATCAAATTAAACCACAGTTGATCAGTGTCACCTGTATTTCATGCCGCTGTGGTTTTTGGTAAAGTTTTGTGTTTAGATCAGTTTCTCAGGTATTATTTTTTAAATGGGCATATATGTTATACCATTGCTGAACTTTCTTTTAACATTTAATTGTCTAGCCATAATTTGTTAACAGTTGGTGAGATTTTCATGAAAATTTTCTGAAGGATATATCGTGACTAGATGATGTTATAATTAGATGTTATAATTATATACAATAGCCATGCTGCATTTTTCAAGGTCAGGGTCATAGCAAAGAAGTATAATTCTTTAACACATTAACCTCTGGAGGTTTTTGTTGTTTTCGCATGAAATGCGAGTATGAAACACATTTGGGGACTATTTCTGAATACATCCTAATACATCAATTTCCAAGCAATATTCCGTTAGACACATGGCTAGTCGTGCTAAAGAAAATGTTTTCATTGGTTAGTTTGCTGGCACATGAGCAGAAGGTGAAATTCTTTTTTTTTTTTTTTTGCTTAATGGACCCATAATTTTCAATGTCCACCTTATCCTACTTTTTGCACAGGTTCACCTGTATGTGTGCACTTCAGACCGGTCTGCCGTAGATCTGAGGCCATAAAGTCTAAAATCTGTACACAAATTCAGAATCTGACCATGGGTGATTTTTGAATGGGGAAAAAAAAACGGGTCAAATCCTAGGTTTTTTTCCTCTGCAGTTTGTAGTGCAACTAAAATGTCCAGATTATTTGCTATCATTGTAGAGCTATATCTGTCTACCTTTCTATGATACCACCCACTTTAGTGTATCATGTATGACCTTGACGTTACAGACCTTGGAAGTAGGCTACTACCTCATGCCCCGTAAAGTCATCGCTAGGGGTTAATATGTAAACATCTATCCTTCCTTGTCTAGTCTTTTTTTCCACTGGACATATTTTATAGATAACTTTGCCCATATATAAATATAAATATATATATATATATATATTTATGTGTGTGTGTGTGTGTGTGTGTGTGGTATGACTAGTTGTATACCATAGCCATTTCTACAAGGGAAAATATAATTGTCTTGGATTCTTGTCTGCAAATTAATGACTTTTAAGCTGTTTAAGATACTTTGATCAAACCTTGACCAGCTATATATCATGAGTATACAGGTCGCATATCATAACCATACCACAGCCTCAAATCAGGGTCACAGCAAGGGAAACTATCAAAGACTGCTATCCATGTAGACGTACATATTTTAAACTGATAACATTATTATAATGAAACTTCAGTCTTTATTAATACAAATTAAATATACATAACAATGTATTTTGCCATAGTGCATTCTGTATATTACCTCAGAGATCAGTTCCTTGCCTCGGAAGATTTGCTTTGAATGTTTGAACAGTTGTTATAGTTCGTGATTTTTTTTTAATTAAAAGCTAAATCTCAAGCCTGTCATGTCTTTATTACCTTAGACTTGACCAAAATGGATATAATTAATGCAGTATAAATTCTAATGAAGTGCTTCATATTTCAGGTGATGCTCCAAAGGAGATTTTTGCACGAGGGCCTGATGCCATACAAGCATTTGAACAGGCATGTATATCAGGTGTCCAAGCCATTCATCGGACACGCCTCATGATCATCGGCCAGGACCAAGTTGAAAAGACAAGTCTTAAAAAGGCATTACTAGGCTTTAGGTATGTCTTTTCTTTTTTCAACATGCAGCAAATTTGGAGGATATATATATATATATATATATATATATATATATATATATATATATATATATATATATATATATAAAACTGTTAAAACAAATTTATCACATAGATTTTGACCCACGTTAACAAAATGAATATTGCAATAAAGGCCTGTCAGCATTGAATAAATGATGATGTTGTTCCATCAAATATGGATTAAGGTACAAAATAAAGAGAAACCTGGAAACAATTGTTTTTAAATATATGCAATCAAAAGAGATGGACCAAATTTCTGCAGAAAACATTGAATTTTGCTATTAGATGTGTTTGCCAGTTGTGTAATCTAATACCTACACAGGCCTCTTCTATCAAAGAAGTTTAGATTATTAGAAGAAAAAAGAGCTGTCTGTATTTCATTCCATGATAGAGGGATATATTTTTGTTGAAAAACATGACATGAACCATAAAGTTTAAACATTTAATAATATATCCTGCCATAGTAGGACGACATGAAAACATAACATGTGAGTGATTGACTCCACACTACACAAGAAACCCAGAATTGGAAACATCATAAATCGATAAAAATTCTCTATCATATGGGTTACACTAGACTGTACGTTGTTAAATGTTAGCTTAAATTTTACTCAAAAGAAAAGTATTTACACACCTTTGAATTATATATCATTATTATCTATCCAGGCATAACGATGCACAAGAGAGGATGGATGGAAGTGACCTGCTAGACTCCTGTTCATTTAGCATGGAGGATGGTAACAAGTGCCACATGGAGATCAGGGGCAATAACACTGATGAATCAGAAAAAAATAATGACCCAGATAAATTGGGAATACTGGGTCAGCATGTTGGGTTTTCTTGGTTTTTCCTCATTCTTGAATATAAAATAATATTTCTCTTGTAGATGTCTGGGTTAAAATACATTGTATGTTACATAAACCCAGTTGCATTGTATCTTATGAGATGACTTATTACTTAAAATGCAGTTATTTGTATGCACTTTATGATACATTGCATTGGCAAGTGGCAATTTCCAGCGGTATTGTGAATATATAGTATAGTTAAGGGTAGTTGTTGTGTGGTCAGGGTGGAGGGTTTGGAATTAAGGGATTTTGATGGGGGTGAATGATAAAGTACAGAGAAGGAAATGGAAAAAAATGTCAGTTTTTAATAATGATTAAATATGATGGAATTCCATGTGATGTTACTCTTTTTTGCCTCAGTGCTAAGCAAAACAATGTGTTTAAAAATCTAGATCTAATGTTTACATTTGTGTTCTGTCTTTTGCCATAGCCAGTAAGGAACCAGTAAACCTTTTACATTTTATGTTATTTAATGATAATCTTTCTTTTCTTATGCATAGCTGCCAACTGTCCCGTTTTTTCCGTATTTGTCCCGTATTTTGGACCTGAATACGGGTGTACGTTTTTTTGTGCAAAAATACGTTTTTTAATTAAAAAAAATAATAATAAAATTTCTTTGGAATTGTCAGTTTAGAATGCGCTCCCGATTCTATTTTGACAGAATATATCACATGTATATACAAATAAAGTTCTACAATACGATTGGTTCATTCGAAATCCAGGCTACTAGGCCTGTTGTTATCCGCCATATTGGATTTCGCAATAGTTACCGCTGTTGCTGTATCTAGTCTAAGTAATGTTCAGCTTCTAATCATGATAAATTGGAAGGCAGAATATTCAAAATTTTCTCCAGAAGAAATAGGAGACAACGGGAAGGATATTTGTGCCGTCTTGTATAGATTTGTGAAACCATATAGTACAGGAGAAAAACTGATGTTTTGTGAATTGTGTAATGTGATTTCGCTATTGGGCACGGAGGCGCCCATGCAATGCAAGAGCACTAAAAAGTTAATAAACATCAGCTTCCTGCTTCATCACACACAACTCAGCCTGAACTTACGACGTAGATAAATGACAGAGAGAACCTTAATGTACATCGATCAAAATTTTATTTTTAAATTTCTTTTAGAAATAAACCTTCCTTTTTCAGTTACTAGTGTTGTTGGCGATTTATTTTGCACAAGTTTTTCAGACATTAAAATATCAAAAGATAATTTTTATGCTTGAACGAAAACATTTCAATACGAAAATTACAGAATTGAGATAATAAAATAAAAATTGGTATATTCGAATCAATGATTTAAAAAAAATAAGGTGTGGACAGGGCTCCTATAAATAGCTTGTGTTTAAGTAATGGGCACCTAGATGGAACGCGTGCAGCTCCAGAAGCTACAAATGTGCAACATGTGCATCTTTGACATTAAATAATTATGTTAGGCACTGTCCAACTTTACTGATGGTTATATATATTGTAAAACATGTGCATTGAAATTTAAAAATCAGTATTTGTTCCTGAAAATCAGTATTTTTGTCACAAGTAATCAGTATTTTTGCACTCGGGGGTTGGCAGCTATGCTTATGAGTAAAGTTCATTTAATTATTTGATCATTATTCATATGAAATAAAAGATGATTTTATTTATGTAGGGGGCCCAGAAGGGTTAGAGGAGGAGTACCATCAAGCCATAGCTAGTAACATTGTGCAGGAGCTGATATACCAACAACGACAGGGGCCCTCTTCCACCACTAAACCAACTGGGGTGCTCCAGAAACCAAAGTCAGGTCAGACTCCAGGTCAGACAGGGAGCAGGACCTCAGTTACATCCTCTGCCAGTAGTACCAGGAATGTATGTAACACTTCTATATTAGAGTTCAACATCTTTGTATGACACATCCTTCTAATATTAATTACATTTTCATGTAAAGGTGATCGTGAATAGCCACAAAAGGCACAGAACTACATTTGTTAGACACACTCGGCAGTGATGTTAAGAGTTCATTCACTCAGTCCGTACTCAGTTGTCTTTAGTCAATATTAACTCTATTCTGAGGACAAATATGTGTATATGTATCTGATATTAATAAAATACATGTCTATGTATAGTAATGTTATACCACTCGTATAAATTTGTCTTTAAAAGAAAACTCTGCAAGTCTCATTTTCTTTAAATGAAATATATATATATATATATATATATTGCTATGTGCTTAGGCTCGAATAAACAGTAACATAGAAAGAGTGAAAATAACAAGCTTGTAAAACTTAATAAACAATTTATTGAGTACAAATATTTTTTCAGAAAAGAAAAAATAAACTTACGGTTTTAAGAATCAATTCCAAAATTAATCGAAAATAATTCAAAATATTATCCACTAGAGAAATTGCAAAAGTCCTGGTAATAAAATGTCCAAATAGTTCTAAGTTCGAATTCCAGCGAAGTATCCAAGATGAAAGACGATGTCTCTTGATGAAGTCAGTTCTTGTTAATGAAAATCTATGAGCATATATTCTTTTCCAGATAAATAACACAATAATACCTCTTGATCCAAACAAATTGACACAATTTCCAGTACAAGGTAATTTATAATAACTCAAATAGACACAACTTAATATTCTAAAAGCCCAATTTTTCTACTGAATAGCTCACTCCCAAAACATGGTTTATATCTCAGTTTTTTATGTAAACAAGGGGTCATGTGATCTTCTAGAAACTATCAGAACAAATTTATGTTCAAAAAATCCCGTACACATCTTATGACCCAACTAAAATAGAAAGATGTTTATACAAAAACTCCATTTTGTCCTTGGAACCAACCAATCATTTTAAAAGCTTGTTTACAACTCTGAAGCCAGGTCAGAAATGAGGTCAACACCTGATGTTTACTCTGTAAAAGTACAGGTCACCCCCCCCCCCTTCAATGAACGAATCTTTAAACTTAAAATGCCAAATTTGAATCTAACAAACAAACAGTAAAAATAAATATAAATGACATATCACATATATGTAACTATATATATATATATATATATATATATATATATATATAAAGTTTACTTTTCTATAATTGTACTTGTTCTTGGGATTGACATCTGGATGAACAGGAGATATACAAACAAATTAGTCTAGAACCACACACACACACACACACCATTATTTTTTTGTTATGAAAAGGTTTATTTTGTCCCTAAAAGTCATTGAATTTCTAAAACATTTATGGAATATTTCATCAAACACCTTATGAGGAAATACAAAATGGTTAAAACTGAATAAAATGAATCACATTTTATATCAGGAATTTGTGTTGTAAAAGCATTTTACAAAAATGATAAATAAATAAATAAAAAAATAGATCAAATTGGGTGGATTGAATAACTTCAGATGGTGTAGTTACTAGAAGGAGTAACATCCTATAAAGTAGTGCACTAATTAATTCTATTTTAATGTTTTATTTTCTTATTTTTTTTAACCATATATGTAGTGATAAATAAAAAAAACATTTAGAAAGACCAGTTTGGGTAATAAGAAAAAAACACCTTTAAAACCAGTAGAAGTCCTTAAAATTTCCTCAAAACAACTCACTTGGGCTGTACAAACCATGAATATCCTTTGCAGTTACCAGTCATGAAGAGTTAGCTCCTTTACTTGCTAATGCATGCACAGGATATGTTGGGTTATACTTACATATGTCAATATTTTGATGTCTTTAGTGATACTATTGTTACGAGTTTTGGCTCTAATAAATGGTAACAAAGAAAGAGTGAAAACAGCAAGCTTTGTAACATTTAACAAGGAATTTATTTCCCTAGAAAAAGATTGTAAAAATGGAAAAAGAACTTACAGTTTAAGAATCAAATTCAAAGGTAACCCAAGAATAATCCACAAATTAAGTTACAAAAGTCCTAGTAATTAAATGTTCTAATAGATTCAAGTTCAAGTTGAAAAATCCAAGATTGGATATGATGATGTATACCATATAGTTCCTTGTAGAATCACAAAATTTAACAATCCGATAATGGAAATCCAAATACATGTAAAAAAACTGATTTGATACATTGTCTTTGTCCAAGAATTTCATATGAGCACATAAAATAATTCCAGAGAAATATTTAATCTTTTAAAATTCAAATGAACTGAAGAAAATACTTGAAAAACTGGCTACAACAGAAAACTTGATATCAAGTGTAAAAAGCCCAAAACTGAGAATATGTCTCTAAACATTTCTTATAAATTTAAATTCTACACAAATACGGAAAACCCTGGATTTTGACATAAGGCTTGCATGATCTTGTTTACATCACATAGTCCTAACTGAACCCTGATGAGAACCAATAATTTTACATTAAGTATAAAATTAAAAGAGTCCCATCATGACCTTGACAATAACGAATCATTTTAAGTTGAAAAAAGAACTTGTTACTAATTTTGAATCAAAGTCAGGATGTATGTCAACATTAGTTGTTTGCAAAAGAATAATTCTGGTCAACTAATTTTCAGGGAAAATAGCATCTCCAGTGAATAAATTTACATTACAATAGCATGTAATGAAAAATATAAACTATTTTAAACTGATAAACAATTAAATTAAATATATATTTAATCAGATATATGTAACGCTATTTTAAAACAATTTTAATTACAATAATGAATCAAAATGTGTGACCTGAACCATTTCCATGTTGTTTTTTTAAGATATTCCTGGTGCTCACAATTTATAATTGAGATGCTGGACTTCTTTAGTTATTTAGGTTTACAGATGTTATTCTATAAGTATTGCTTAGAAAAAATTGTCCTGTATTTAAAAAAGCATATAATGCTTAAATTTTTTAAATATTTGAGAGAAGAAAAAACTTGTATACTCATTACCCCATGTGCAACGTTTATTCATCATGAGGTTGTACCCTACTTCTGAGTTCTGTAGTGTTAACATCATTTCTGATACACCAAATTGGCTGGTATCACTTAGAAGTTGATAGTTGTAGCTTTGCAATGATACAAAGACTTTCTGCTAGAATTACATTGGGAAAAACAATTTTTGAAACCCTAACATTTTAGGCCTAAAAACTACCAGTTTTGGGAACCTGAGTTTGTGTCCAAAAGTTTAGAGTTTTTGGCCAGAGATCTTAAGTAGACCAATCCAAACTGCACACAGACAGGTGCACTTTTACAAACAGTTAAGTTGGAGATTTTGTAGTACAAAGTGGCCCTAACATGAAAATCATGGGCCCAATTTACAAGAAACAGAAAGAAGTCTAACTTGTATCCTTCTACCATATGCAAGCAAAGTAGCCAATTGAAAACAGTGTCTTTTACACACTGTGGCTAAACAAATATCTCATGGATGTAGATGTATTTTGATGTCAGTGTTACAGTTATCTGTATTATGTTTTATTTTATAATATAGATTTTGCTCAGGTCATTTGGATTAATGACTATTTTTACGATTAGTAATTCATACACTATATTGCACTTTAATGGTGAGGTCACATCACATGGCAATGCAATTTACAAATTTAAATGATTGCCAAGGTCATCAAAAGCTGGTTTGGTCAAAGTGGGTCATGAGTGTTGATTGCAGTTCAAGTAGAGATCTCATACATGTCTTAGTTGTTGATTGGCTGAATAATTAATAAAAGTCAGACCATGACTGTTAAGATATTTCACAACACATAAAAGCGGAATCTTTTCTACTGATTCAAAATTGTTGATTTGATATGTATCAAAACAATGTTTCATTCTTCAGTTATAGTTGCAAGAGTTGGATAGGAAATTTGATTTATTTATAATTTGTTTGTTGAAATTGCAGAGCAGAAATTATTTATTCTAAACATGGATTATTATTTAAAACAATCAAGGATTTTGATTATTAATCATTTCATTAGATTATGTGAAACATTCAAGGATATTTGTGACATCAAACTTTCACTGAATTGATCTTTAAGTTAAATGTTTAGCACATTTTCTTTAATGGTTCTAGCACATAAACACATTATAACCTTCATTCTGAATACCTTTGGATTGTTTCTTGATTACTATGAAATTGATAGTGTATTTAGGAAAATTCTCAAATTTCATACAGCATTAAGTTATTTTTAATTCTTTCACTATGTTTGATTTTATATTTTAGGGAAATTTATATTATGGAAAAGTGAGTGCTTGTTGGATTTTATTTTGTCTTGGGATATTGCTTGTGATTTTGATCATTTATGCATTAATGCTGCACAAAAATTTGTCAATTTTAAGACATTTCTGACACAAATAGTTTGTGCATTATGAGGTTGTGCTCTACGTCAATAACATTTACGATATATCAAAGTGGGTTATGTAGCTCTATAATGTAGATAAATGTAGCTCTATAATGTTAGTAATTAATATAGATTTTCTAATCTCTGTACAGAATACAGTGGTAAAAACCTGTTTCTTGAGATCCAATTTTTTGGGCCAAAAATTTTTTCAGAGTTTTCAGAACTAGAGTTTGTGTCAGGATATTTGACTTTTTGGGCATGTGATTTAAACTAGACTATTCTGAACTGCACACTGACAGATTAAACTTGCAAAATGTAAAATAAGTTAGAGATTTGGGGCAAAACAATGGCCATGGACACACAGAAAAAATAGATAAAACTGTTACTCTTCTGCACATGCATAAGTGAAATAACCAATTGAAAACAAAGTCTTTTATAGACCTAAGCAATTTGGCTAAACGAAAATCTCTCAGAAGCAGATATATTTGGATGTATTCAGAAGCAAACCAAATGCAAATATTACAATTCCTTTTGTGATATGATAAACAAACAATGGTTCTTACCTTGTGCCTGGGCATTTTTTTTGTTTTCCAGAATTGAAAAGGAGCTATCTGCAAAGATGTGTATTGATATATTATTAACCATGTAAATCTAATAAGATGTGTATTGATATAGTATTAACCATGTAAATCTGCAAAGATGTGTATTGATATAGTATTAACCATGTAAATCTAATAAGATGTGTATTGATATAGTATTAACCTTGTAAATCTAATTTTTACAATTTTATGAAAGTGAATGCAGAGGGATGGGTGGGTAGTGTGGTAGGGAATTAATGCATATTTGACTAAAGGTAACTGTAATGGCAAACAAATATTAAAATAAAGCTATGTGTCTAATTATTTTTATTGTAATAAAGTTTCATTTTGGGAAAAAGTAAGTTTTCTTCTATCCTTTATTTTAGCCTCGGAAGGCATCCATATCAGTTCCAAAGTTCACTGATATCCCTTCAGGAGCATTTAATGATGTACCAAAAAGAGTAGTACAGATAGTTCAGAATATGCTGGAACAAAGGTCAGAAGTCAAGGACAGTGACCAGAAGTCAATGGATTCTTATGAAGAGACTAACAAATCACAACAAAAGAGGAAAGTGGTTCTAAATATATGGGATTTTTCAGGTGAAGATGTTTACTACACAACTCATCAGGTAATATGATAATCATTGATATTTTTATCTCATACAATACAGCTCACAACATTTTTCGAAACCTACATGTCATGGTGAGGGACTTGATCCCCTCCACATTTACTTTGTGTTCATGCTCTTCAGTAAAGCAATAGATTCCTACAAATCACCACCACATCTTGGATGCCATGCTGACAGCAGCTCTACCATGGCTGGTTGACAGTACTGATTGACATTTGAACAGCCAATGAAGACCACTCATAGATAAATGAAGATGTCATGAATGATTTACAGTCAGATAATATTTCAAGAACCAAATGAACTTTATTTTGATAGTCTATTTGGACAATAAAAATAATAATTTAAATGGCCTGTATTCAATACATTTAGAAACATTTGATCAATTTCTTGCAGTACAGTATGTCTATGTTTTTGTTTTATTCAAAGAAATATGAACAAACTTGCATTCTGACATTACAAGAGGCACATCCTTGAACAGTGTAAATTTATCCTATGTGTCAGACATGAAACATTATCCTCTGAGATATGTACCTTTCATTTGCAAATGACAAAAAACACTGAATTTACACTTAAATGCAAACATGTATTGACCCAGTCACAAGGCTGAATATACATCCACACAACTTTGAATTTACACTTAAATGCAAACATGTATTGACCCAGTCACAAGGCTGAATATACATCCACACAACTTTGAATGTACACTTAAATGCAAACACATATTGACCCAGTCACAAGGCTGAATATACATCCACACAACTTTGAATTTACACTTAAATACAAACACATATTGACCCAGTCACAAGGCTGAATATACATCCACACAACTTTGAATGTACACTTAAATACAAACACGTATTGACCCAGTCACAAGGCTGAATATACATCCACACAACTTTGAATGTACACTTAAATACAAACACATATTGACCCAGTCACAAGGCTGAATATACATCCACACAACTTTGAATGTACACTTAAATACAAACACGTATTGACCCAGTCACAAGGCTGAATATACATCCACACAACTTTGAATGTACACTTAAATGCAAACACATATTGACCCAGTCACAAGGCTGAATATACATCCACACAACTTTGAATTTACACTTAAATGCAAACACATATTGACCCAGTCACAAGGCTGAATATACATCCACACAATTTTGAATGTACACTTAAATACAAACACATATTGACCCAGTCACAAGGCTGAATATACATCCACACAACTTTGAATTTACACTTAAATACAAACACATATTGACCCAGTCACAAGGCTGAATATACATCCACACAACTTTGAATTTGCACTTAAATACAAACACATATTGACCCACTCACAAGGCTGAATATACATCCACACAACTTTGAATGTTCGCTTAAATACAAACACATATTGACCCAGTCACAAGACTTAATATACATCCACACAACTTTGAATTTACACTTAAATACAAACACATATTGACCCAGTCACAAGGCTGAATATACATCCACACAACTTTGAATTTACACTTAAATACAAACACATATTGACCCAGTCACAAGGCTGAATATACATCCACACAACTTTGAATTTACACTTAAATACAAACACATATTGACCCAGTCACAAGACTGAATATACATCCACACAACTTTGAATTTACACTTAAATACAAACACATATTGACCCAGTCACAAGACTGAATATACCTCCACACAACTTTGAATTTACACTTTAATACAAACACATATTGACCCAGTCACAAGGCTGAATATACATCCACACAATTTTGAATGTACACTTAAATACAAACACATATTGACCCAGTCACAAGGCTGAATATACATCCACACAACTTTGAATTTACACTTAAATACAAACACATATTGACCCAGTCACAAGACTGAATATACATCCACACAACTTTGAATTTACACTTAAATACAAACACATATTGACCCAGTCACAAGACTGAATATACCTCCACACAACTTTGAATTTACACTTTAATACAAACACATATTGACCCAGTCACAAGGCTGAATATACATCCACACAATTTTGAATGTACACTTAAATACAAACACATATTGACCCAGTCACAAGGCTGAATATACATCCACACAACTTTGAATTTACACTTAAATACAAACACATATTGACCCACTCACAAGGCTGAATATACATCCACACAACTTTGAATATACGCTTAAATACAAACACATATTGACCCAGTCACAAGACTGAATATACATCCACACAACTTTGAATTTACACTTAAATACAAACACATATTGACCCAGTCACAAGGCTGAATATACATCCACACAACTTTGAATGTACACTTAAATGCAAACACATATTGACCCAGTCACAAGACTGAATATACATCCACACAACTTTGAATGTACTCTTAAATACAAACACATATTGACCCAGTCACAAGGCTGAATATACATCCACACAACTTTGAACTATTTATATCCTGAGTACTTGTGTACTGTAATGAACTGGTCATTTAATTTACAGAGCTAGATTGTTCTTTCTGACTGGGATATTTTTTATTTCTCAGTAATCATAATATAATTTTGTTTTCAAGTTAGAAAAGGAATGGCATGGTGTCCTTTCAGAGGAAGACAAATGTTCTGAAGCATTTATCCCCTCTGCCCTTAAGAACATTGAATAGTTTCACCCTAATAGAAATCACTTCAGCAGATGTTCCACAGAAATTAAAGCAGTGACCATTTTCAATACTGTCATTAAATATTAGCATCATCAGATGATATCAGCTTGGGAAATGTGCGTTTTTATTACAAGAAGACATTTGACAAATTGGCACATTGTACATAAGAGGTACAGTTATGGTATTCTCATTAACAATGGAAGTTTGATAATTGTTCCTAATTAATCTGACCTTAGCATATTGTTGAAATTGATAATAATTTGGAGAATTGTCAAATCTTTGATGTTCAGAGATTTTAATTTCCAACAAATTCAAGGCATTCTGCTTGGATGTCTCCAGATGTTTTCTATTATTTACTAGTTCTTGTAATGGGAAAATGTAAAAACAAATTCTTTATCAGAAAAAAAATGATCTTGTGGATATAACATGTTAATAATCAAATTCGAACATAGATCTAATTAGTTTAATTAATTTGAAGCAGATATTTAAGTATGCAGTTTCATATGTATGCAGTGGTTGGAGCAATTGACTATTGAGTCAAAACAAAAACATGCCGACTAATTTCTTTGAAAAGTATTTGGTGCATTTATGTATGTGGTATACTGGTTTTCAACTGTTTACTGTGGCTGTGTGGATAAAGTATGTGACACACACTCACACTTGACATTGGAACATGAGAATGTGAGTTTGCACCCATATTCAGTGTTCCTCCTCCACGTTTAATATTGTATTCATTTTCTTACCTCTTATGAACTTCTTTAAATTTCGGTATTTGTACATGTAGATTTAGAATTGGTCAGATTTTAATATTTTAGTCAGAAAGATTGTCCAAAAATGTCAACATATCATACATTGAAAAAGTAAAATTTGCTTATCATTAACAGCATTTTATTGTTGAGATCACTAACTGCTTAGCAATCAATGAATACTTGAACTATTTATCAAAGCATGTACAAAAGAATGTTGTCTATAATGTTAAATGCAATTGATTACATCGCTCTGGTGGCCTAGTGGTTAGAGCATCTGCTGCAGAATCCAGAGGTCATGAGTTCGATCCCTAGCTGAGTCATACCAAAGACTTACAAAAATGGTACTAACAGCTGCCTCACTAGGTGCTCAGCATTAAGAAGTTAGTGTTAGGACTGGTTGTTCTGGTGTCAGGATAATGTGACTGGCTGGGACATCATTCTACATGCCTGTGGCATGATGCCCCAGTCCTAGATATCACTAAAAACTGCCTCAATGCAGACATCGTAGCGATATGACTGAAAACTTGTTAAAACTACGTTAAAAATCCATATCACACACACACACAAGCAATTGATTACAATAACTTGTGATTTGGATTAATCAATATGAGACATGTGGATTAATAGGAAGGAAAGAGATTCCTTTAATAAATCTCTATCTGTAATAGCTGTATGGCCTATAAAATTCTCTCTATTCAGTTATGTGGATATCTATTTGCTCTCTTTCTCCATCTCTCCATTACTCAGTGACTCACTCTGGATAGCATGATGGATGTTAAATTTACATTTCTCTAACATGATGTAATGACTTGTCACAATCGGTAGAAATATTACCATTTTCCTTTTTTTTAACCATAAAGCATCATAAAGTTCTCTTTTTCATTGAGTGTTTGAATCATTGTTAGACACAGTTCTGAGTGGAAACAATTTTACGGCTATCATTCATCAAAATATTTATGTAGTACAATGAAATTGTTGAATTTTGGTCTCTATGTTTATCTCAAATTGGTTTAGTGGTGACCTTGAAATACCACTCTTATGAGAAACTTTCTGACTGTTTTGAAATACCACTCTTTTAAGAAACTTTCTGACTGTCTTGAAATACCACTGTTATGAGAATCTTTCTGACTTTCTTGAAATACCACTGTTATGAGAACTTTCTGACTGTCTTGAAATACCACTGTTATGAGAAACTTTCTGACTGGCTTGAAATACCACTGTTATGAGAATCTTTCTGACTGTCTTGAAATACCACTCTTATGAGAACCTATGTGACTCCTGAAAGAATAGATTCTAGATGTACAGTTTTATTGATTATTTAGTATTATGACCTATTACAAGAAATCACATATCTTAAGAGATACCATGATTTTTTGGGCAAAAAAGTGGTTTTTCAATACAAGTTCTTCTGTAATGCCAAACACGTAGCATGGAGATAATGTTGATGTAATTATTGAATAGTATTATGACTCTTAACTAAGTAATTGAAATAAGTGAGAAATATTTTTTAAGGAAAATAAAAAACTATTTATTTTTCTCCATTTTTACGAAGTGAGAATTTAAGAAACATTTACAGTATTGTGAATTAAATCCCCACTAATCCTAAATGTCTTATCATAAGTCTAACAAATCTAAAATGCTCAAAAGAATTCCAATAGTCTTGAATGTCTTGTTGTACGACAATGGTTTAATCCAGAATGTGTTTAAACAAGTATGTGAATGAGTGCTTAGTAATTCCATTGAATAAGTTTAATAAATAATTTCTCTCGAATATTTGGATACAACAATAAATTCTGATAAAAATGGATTCTAGATACTAATCTAAAATAGGAATGACTTATTTAATTATAAAGTCTTTTTACTTGACCTAGATGTGAGTCTTCCAATCATATTGTAAACAAGTCTGTTTCTAGAATATTCTAAACACAAAAAAGCTATGTGAGCATGTTATTTGCATCTTACAGCCATGGACAAAATATGTTTATGTAAAACATGTTGTTATAAATGACTATTATCTTAAAGTACAATCATGGACAAAAAGGTGAACACATAATATAAGTTAAATATACATTACTGTAGTTATACCCAATGTGAATTCCTAGAAAATTATATTGAGCTTTTATTTTGCTAAGACATTGTTAGTAAGCAGTATTTGTAGTTATTTCAAAGAACTTTGGTTTTGATTATAATGTACTCAAATTATTTTACTTTGCCTGAAAGAGTTCATGCTCTAGTATATGTGAAATTTATTGATGGAACTTTGTGTAGCATTTTCAAAAAATTTAAATTTTTAACAAAATGAGACAAATTATTTGTGTCTTGGTGCTTCATTTTTTAAAAGTCTGATAACTGCTTTACTATCAAGCTGTATTTGAGAGGTAATAAATGTTGGTTGGAAACATTGCATACCATAATTCCAGTATTATATTAAATTATAGAAGATTTAATCATCTTATTAATGGCTGATGAGTGAAAGTAAGTTAATCATGTATTAATGGCTGATGGGTGAAAGTAAGTTAATCATGTTTTAATGGCTGATGAGTGAAAGTAAGTTAATCAGGTATTAATGGCTGATGGGTGAAAGTAAGTTAATCAGGTATTAATGGCTGATGGGTGAAAGTAAGTTAATCATCTTATTAATGGCTGATGGGTGAAAGTAAGTTAATCATCTTATTAATGGCTGATGGGTGAAAGTAAGTTAATCATGTATTAATGGCTGATGGGTGAAAGTAAGTTAATCATGTATTAATGGCTGATGGGTGAAAGTAAGTTAATCAGGTATTAATGGCTGATGAGTGAAAGTAAGTTAATCAGGTATTAATGGCTGATGAGTGAAAGTAAGTTAATCAGGTATTAATGGCTGATGGGTGAAAGTAAGTTAATCATCTTATTAATGGCTGATGAGTGAAAGTAAGTTAATCAGGTATTAATGGCTGATGGGTGAAAGTAAGTTAATCATATATTAATGGCTGATGAGTGAAAGTAAGTTAATCACGTATTAATGGCTGATGGGTGAAAGTAAGTTAATCAGGTATTAATGGCTGATGAGTGAAAGTAAGTTAATCAGGTATTAATGGCTGATGAGTGAAAGTAAGTTAATCATGTATTAATGGCTGATGAGTGAAAGTAAGTTAATCAGGTATTAATGGCTGATGAGTGAAAGTAAGTTAATCAGGTATTAATGGCTGATGGGTGAAAGTAAGTTAATCAGGTATTAATGACTGATGAGTGAAAGTAAGTTAATCAGGTATTAATGGCTGATGAGTGAAAGTAAGTTAATCAGGTATTAATGGCTGATGAGTGAAAGTAAGTTAATCATGTATTAATGGCTGATGAGTGAAAGTAAGTTAATCAGGTATTAATGGCTGATGGGTGAAAGTAAGTTAATCACGTATTAATGGCTGATGGGTGAAAGTAAGTTAATCACGTATTAATGGCTGATGAGTGAAAGTAAGTTAATCATGTATTAATGGCTGATGAGTGAAAGTAAGTTAATCATGTATTAATGGCTGATGGGTGAAAGTAAGTTAATCATGTATTAATGGCTGATGGGTGAAAGTAAGTTAATCAGGTATTAATGGCTGATGAGTGAAAGTAAGTTAATCAGGTATTAATGGCTGATGGGTGAAAGTAAGTTAATCATCTTATTAATGGCTGATGAGTGAAAGTAAGTTAATCAGGTATTAATGGCTGATGGGTGAAAGTAAGTTAATCATATATTATTGGCTGATGAGTGAAAGTAAGTTAATCATGTATTAATGGCTGATGGGTGAAAGTAAGTTAATCAGGTATTAATGGCTGATGAGTGAAAGTAAGTTAATCATGTATTAATGGCTGATGAGTGAAAGTAAGTTAATCAGGTATTAATGGCTGATGGGTGAAAGTAAGTTAATCACGTATTAATGGCTAATGGGTGAAAGTAAGTTAATCATGTATTAATGGCTGATGAGTGAAAGTAAGTTAATCAGGTATTAATGGCTGATGGGTGAAAGTAAGTTAATCATCTTATTAATGGCTGATGAGTGAAAGTAAGTTAATCAGGTATTAATGGCTGATGGGTGAAAGTAAGTTAATCATTTATTAATGGCTGATGGGTGAAAGTAAGTTAATCATGTATTAATGGCTGATGGGTGAAAGTAAGTTATTCGTGTATTAATGGCTGATGGGTGAAAGTTAAAGCTGTAAATGAGTTTGTTATTAAGAAATTAAACAGTTTGGTTTTATATGCAGGAACTTTTGTTTTTCTTATTTGAATATATGGTGTTGATACCTGTAAAAGTGCTGTTTGACATTTCAGGTATTCCTGACATCAAGGGCTGTTTATATCATTGTATTTAATCTGTGTGAGGACCTGTTGAAACCTCATGAAGACCTGGATTCAAAGGTGAGATGAAATACTGTTTATATAGTAGTATGTCTCGGTGATGTATTGGAATTTTCATGAGACAGGTGATGAATCTTAAAATTTTAACCACATGAACAATTCTTTTGTAAAGGGTCTGTCAAAGAATAACATAAGTTTTCACAGAAATTAAACATATACCATATTTACCATATATGTTGGGACACCGTATTTGTTGGTAGACCATAAATTTATTTTAAAAGTAATTTTTTGTGCACTGTATATTCTGGGACACATAGCTTTTTCCGAGTTTGTAAGTTGTGGGACACGTTTTAAATCATTCAAAAATTTCATGTCAGAAAATGTACTCAAACATATATTTAATTAAGTAAAACTTTAAAAAGGAAAACTGTGATTGTTGTTTGTTTTCATTTTTCGCAAAAATATATTCAGAGAGAGAGAGAAAAAGAAAGAGACAGAGAGAGATATACCGGTAGTTAGTGACTGTACAGAGTGATTGATAAGCATACTAATTCCGAAACCGAACATCTTTTATTTACACAGCAGTGATATCTGACATCCAAGTACTGCTGAAAAAAACTTGATTGCTGCTGATATATTTAATTTAAATCCTTCAATCTGTCCACATTCTTAATTGAAATTTACAACTTCCTCATTTTGCTTTAATGTAAAACGTTTGTAATGCCCTCGCCTGACAATCATAATTTTTGTAGACATCATCTCTCTCCTGATTGGGGTCTCTAATTTCATGTCTTTTTGCAGCTGGTTCATTTTCTTTTACATCACATTTCTCTCTAGCACGCTTTTTTGGTCGACCTACGGGTCTCTTAGGTGAAGCTTTAGGCAACACATTTTCTTTCCATGCACGAGGCAAGGCCTCTTCACTACTTGAGTATCGCACTACAAACTTATCCATAATAGCAGAGATCTATAATGTGGTTTATTTTGTTTTATTTTTATTCCCCTTTATATATACTATGTACACGATAACAATGACTGCGAGGAATCACTTTTTGTGTAAATGTGTGAGAAGTTATCGTTTCAAAGTGTCCCATTGTTTCTATTTATTTTCAAAATCCCAGTGAAAACTGGTAGAAAGAAATAAAAGTTGGCTTCCCCATATCAGCCGACTTTGTATACATATGTATAGTTAAAAAAATCTCCACGGTAATAGAAATCCAAAGTCTGCTTCCGGGGTCGGCTTGCTTTGTAATAAATTAACCTTTTGTATTTGATATCCTGCCAGTAAGTTCAAACAATGAGTTTATGGCTGTTACAAGGTGTGTTTATTCAACACCTGGGCTTTCATTTATATGCTGTCTGTAGTCATAATTGACACAAACTGGTTTCGAGGTATTCCATAAATAGTATACACAGCATTAACTTGCTTTAATAATACTTTTTGTAACCCATGGAATCAAAACGATTGTCATTTGTACTCATAGTGAATGTATTTCTAATAATGATTTTAGTTTGCGAGATATTGTCATATTGTTACCCTGGATATAATACACTCTTGGTTATTTTGTACCTTACTCCGTATCGCACGTAAATGTCAGTTGCTTTTGACAAATGGGGCTGATAATTCTCACTTTCTTTCTCTATCTCATTCGTATGTGATTTTGCGGGATCCAATTTTCATTTTCATAACATTCAAACCTTTGAGGACAACTAAACATGATTTGTTCTCAATATTCACGTCAGTGACTAATGTGTTGTGTTGTCTGACAAAAGCTATTAAACTATGGATTCATGCGCTACTCATACGGAGTTTGTGGATATATTTTTCCTTTAATAAAATGCTAATGTCGACCAAAAATGTGAATAAATGATAACAGTACAAGTTTAGTTTCTTTCATTTTATTATCAAATACGCATTTTATTTATCTATTTTATTGTAACATGGGGGGGGGTGAACATAATGTTTTTCTTTTCCTAAGTCTTGGGACACATGATGTAGGTTTAAAAAAAGTTCACCATAAGTTCTAATTTATATAGTATCTCAGTGATGTATTGGAATTTTCATGGGACAGGTGATGAATCTTAAAATTTTAACCACAAGAACAATTCTTTTGTAAAGGGTCTGTCAAAGAATAACATAAGTTTTCACAGAAATAATAAGTAATTATTTTTTTTCGTGTCCCAACATATGTAGTAAATACGGTACATTTTTTATAACTTGAACATTACCCACTTTTTCACGCAGCTTGATAGAATGTACTGTGATATCATTTATTTTCCTGGGAATATTTTTTTTCTAGAAAAAATTGACATTTTTGTAGGTATTTACGATTTTGGATTGGGAAAGGGGTCATATTTTTCTTTCAATAGAAAAAAATATTGTTTATTGGGTATTTAAATTTGTGGCTTGTTACAACCACAAAATCAGCATAAATTGATACCCAACAAAAATGTACTTTCATAGTATACTCTGGTATTGTAATGCTTCAGAATTTTTCTTAGATATCACATTATTTTATACTAGATACATAGATTTAGTTCTCAGAAAAAATCATTTGGTTATTGAGGATTCTTCAACGCTGGTTAAACTGAATGATTTGTTTAGAAAAACGTGTTGTTCTTTATTCACTAGTAATATCTACCATATATACTCGAGTATAAGCTGATAATAAAGGCTTTGAAGATTGGAGGTCGGTTTATCCGTGTGCCAATGTCAAAACTTGACTGTATTTAGGGTTTTTTGTTGGCTACTGTAATGGTTGTAAATCTTGGGACACGAAAAAATAATTTTTCCAAGTCCTAAGACATAGGCTTGTAAAAGAAAATCTTTCTGTGACCTGACAATTATTAAACTGTTATAAAGTACTATGAATGATTTTGTTATTATTTTGCATGTGTATATTTTCTGATTTCTCCAACACGAAATTAAATAAAGGTAAATACAGACTTTATAATTCGCTGGCCGGTTGCATTTACTTGGGAGACCAGGCTATTCAGTACTTACACAGTACAAGCATGAATAGCAACACTTAAATCCTTATTTTGTTCCCAAATATGATAGATGCAGATTTTTTTCTTTCTTGTTTTGACCTAATTGCATTCTTCCAGATAACATGTCAGTTAGTCCTTAATACTGTTTTATTTACGTTGAATCACATCCAGCGGAACCAACTCAAAAGAAATATTGTCACTGCAATGCTTGGATTATGAGCATTGTTAATGACTTTGCTAATAGAGAGCACATTGAATACTTGTGAGGGATCACACATAACATTCAGCTGTAATGATATAAATATATTGTATAAAACTATAACATTATGATATCATGATTTTAATATTGAACATTCCAGGACAAATATTTGTTTTAAGGTTGAGAATCATTTACTAAATAAAAAATTTGCAATTTGAAATTTATTTAAACTTAGTGTTTATTCTTAGGGTATAACAATTATATGTTATATAGTAATAGATGAAGGGGTAATACGCTGTGGGGGTAGTTTCAGGGGGTTAATTTCCTAGACCCGTATTACACACAAACCAAAAACATCACATCACGAGGTGCGTACTTATAAAAGGGGTCCAGAAACCCCATTTTCTCTAAAGTGGTCCAGAACCCCCCACAACACAGTAATGTATATTAATGGGGGCTGTGATAAAAGTAATCCAGAACCCCCAATTTTCCTTTACTATTAACATAAAATATATAGTCGCTGCATCAGTTTTTAATTCTGAATTTTTTTAAATACACATGTTCTGACTTTACAATAGCAGTAAATAGGTTTTTTTCAGCCTTTATGAAAACTGGTCAAGCTGATGGAGAAAAAAAATTGCCTTACCACAATAGTCTTGTTAGGGTTGACCGGTGTATATGAAATATTTTTTAATTTACTTTGTAATAAATATGATGATGTAATCAGAATTAACAAGCACAATTTATATAGTTGCCATCAAGGTAAGGAAAAGTACTAATCAGATTCTGTAATCATGTATATTCTATTATGTACGTGATTATATAACCAACTACCGTAATGTAGACTTGGAGAATGCTCACGTTCCCTTCAGATTATTTACATTTTCTGTAATTTTGTACCTGAGTCGATGAAAACTAAGGAAGTTTTCCTCTACATTACACAGAAAGTACTCTCAGAAATTCCAATAGGTTCTATGATTGTTAAAAAACAAAAAAAGTATGGTGTCCATGGTAATCACTTGAATAATAAGTATGAAATATTAAACTTTAAGATTTCATTGGTTTGATATTTTTTATTAAAAAGAATGGATTATGTCTGGAATATTAAGACTTCAACACATTCTTTTATATGGTTGGAGGATCAATAAAAGTGATATTTAGATTAAAGACATTTAATGAGATAGTTGCTTCAAAGTCTGACCATTCACAGTAATATCTTTTTATCTTAATGTTAAGCTCATGCAAGAATATTCAACTTGTGTTTTATCTGAATAGAACATCATTTGCAATCAATTTAGCAAGTTTGAATAAAATTTAAAAACCCAGTGAAATCTAATATGTAATTTTAAAAAATAATGTAGTGTTTACAAAGGTACTGATATTTCAGTTTAACAAGCAGAGTGAAGCACTGCAAAAGAGCAGAGCATCACACATAGGATCAGGGAGAGGGACAGTCCGTTTTAGGTGGAACATATATAAATCAAAGTCTCTATTTCCAATATTTTTTTCAAAGCTCTTTTGTATTTCCAGAGAAAATTGCTTGAATTGAACAAAATTTAAAGAAATAAATTCAAGCCCAAATGAATACTGAACACAACAGTAATACAAATTGATTTTGCTAGATGTTGATTATTTTTCCAGTAACAAGATTATTAAGGTCTTCCACTTGACCTCAGATGACAATAAACATTTTCTAAAAAAAACTATTAAGTAATGGAAAATAACCTTCTAAAAAGTTCTTAACAATATTAACAAAATGTTAGCTATAATTAGTAGCCTGTTACTAAAATTATAATTTATAACCCGGACAATGTCAGGTACACAAGCTAAATTGTAGGGGAATCCCAATAACATAGATCCAGACCCAAATAAACATATTTACTTCTAATAATAATGATCCTGATAATAAACTGAAACAGATAGAGAATAATTTAGTTATGTATTAGTTGTTTACCGAATGAAATATTTTTTTTCAAATAATTTTTTTAGGTTACATAGAAAATAAACTTCATTGTGCAAATTTTTATGACTATAACCTATTATATTTAACTATAATGTACCATATTTTGGTGCGTAATGCACACACTGATGTATAAAAGTGAACTCTGATTTTTGACCCAGAAGGAGGAGGATAAAACTTTTTCTGCCATTTAATGTGCATGTAATATAATACTTTTAAAAATAATTTCTTGACATTTTCATAATGCTACAACAGTTAGCCATTTTGGATAAGGAGTGAAAAAGTGGCTTTATTGAAAGTAACTGCTGTTTTAAGGTTTGCTTTCTAGATGGAGTTCTGTCTGTTGCATCAGATCCCTCAAACTCCTCTTCTTTTTTTGTCATGTTTGAGATGTTGCTCTATGTCTGTCATTATTCCTGCATAATAGCTCTCATCTTTGTCTTCATCCTTGTTTTCTGGGTGGTATTCATGTTTAGCATGGCCCATCCATCGTGATACTTTGACTATATCCATGTCCAAGTGAGAATGTATCAAGACAATGTATTGCATTGATGTTTTAGCATGTACTCATTAATTATCTTTAAATATACCGCATTGAGTCATTTAAACTTTAATCACTATATTGTTACAAAGAAGTTTCAAATATGAGACATAAAACAAGGAACCAGGTTTATTTTTAGACAAAAGATAAATTGCAAATTTACCTTAAAAAGCAACGTAGTTATGTATAATATATCAAAGCTTTAGTTGCTGCTAATTGTCTTGCAAAGACCACATTGAGTCAGAGAAGCTTTCTGATCATTGTATAGGGGGTTTCACGGTTGCAACGGAGTTATTGATCATAGCGCCTAAAATTACCTCCCTTAGCTCCAATGCGCATGCCCACAAAAAATCTCCAGTTCCGGATAGTTTACTATTCTACACTTGATTAGCGAAACATAAAGTCAACAAAGGAAAATCAATGAATCAATTATATATGTCAAACTTATTTTGTTCATACTAGGAGAATAATTATAGACAATAAATCAGATAATTAGATTCAGTGCCCATACTTACATTACATCAGAAAATTAAATATTTCCTTTCCATACTTTAAGAATGTAAATTAATTAAATTAAATGCACTGGCCATATTTATATTATACCCGGCAATATAGATTCACTATCCATAATTTCAGACACAATTGTAAGAACGTTTCACCTTGCTTTCTGATTTGAAACATTTATTGCACTTTTTGGGTTTCATAACTTTAAAGAAAAATAATCTCAACAATTTGCATTTTTGATATGTTGATATATCCTTCATTCTCAGTTACTTTCGCAAGGCTAATAGTTCGTTTATAACACGAGTTAAGAAAGTTATAACACAAGTTCGATAAGAAAATTATAATACGAATTCAATCCAGCAGCTGATATGTAATGCTAAATATTTTAATTCAGAAATGTTGTTGTTGTTTTTTTAAATTTTAAAAATGGAACAGTATATTGATGTATTCAGATGAATTTGACAAAGCAATAATTACATTAGCTATCGATAAAGGAGTCTAATTAATGCTGATGGAATATTGTTTCATATTTGGGTGTAAAAATTGTACGATTTTCAGATTAATGACGTTTTATCTTGTTTCATTTTAGAATTTTGAACATCAAGTATCAGACGGTACATGCAATAACTTTCAAATCTGCAAGGGTCTTTAACAAGATTTCTGATTGACACCTGCAAATTCATTTAGAACAGCCTTATTAAAATTAGCTTAATTCTGTTTAACTTTCCTTGCATTAAAGATATAAGTTTTAAAAATACATTTTTTTCATAGATTTCATCCTACTACTTTGGTTCGTCTTTTAAATCAATATTAATCCACGTGACTGGATGTAAATTGCAAACAGTATTATTTTTAAGAAAGAGACTGTTTGTAAGAAAAAGCCCTACAAGTCAATAATAAATAAATACTCACAAATATTCATCTTTGTTTTTTTTTTCTATCGGTCACTAGTTCTTTCTTAGCATCAAATTATACTCATTTTTCACCTGAAGTATGTTTATGTAATATATGTATGCGAACACATTAATTGCGGATATACATACCCAATGCACAAGATGAAATATGACAGTCACACATACAGACAGACAGGCAGATAGCTGAGAACCATAAATGTCCTTTACATGCATAGTGTGTCTAACTTAGATATTTCTCCACATTATATACTATAAATTTCCATCCGTTCCAGGAAATAAAATTAGAATAATCATCAAGGAGACTCATACATGCGACTGTCTATTCAAGCACGGACGACATTTGTGCATTTTGAAAGAAACTAAAGTTATTTCATTTAAAATATAATTAACATTAATAGAAATTCAACAATCTAAATCAATAAAGGAACTTTAAAAAGTTAGAATTTTTTTGTTGATGTTCAACATAAATTTACTGCTATGTTTAAAACTGTAAAAAAATAAACATCTTTTCAATATTCTTCAAGCGAGATAAATTGCAAGAACTTTTTACGCAACGATACACTTTTGCACATTCAAATAACACAAACTAGTACATAATGTAGTAATGGAAAGATAATGAAGATCTGAAACGGGCAGAAAACATTTATTTAAAAGCTGGCTGCAGCGCGAGTTAGTGAAAAAAATTAAAGATGTAACAACAATTATCAAATATTGATATAATTTCATTTTAAGATAGTGAGATATCGATCATGTTTGCAAAATGTGAGCGGTTTGTCAAATTGTCTTGATCAATGTCTGCCATCTCTAATTATTGAACTATCCGGAAGTGAGCTGCACCGACACGCCCTCTGGTGAGCTAGTAACCGTGAAACCCCATATAGTCACAAAGAAATTTAAAATACTGTATGTACTTTTAGATGAGAAATAAAACTAAGAATCTAATTTGTTTTACAGAGAATAAATTATTTGCCAATTTCTTACATTAAGTTATGATTCTGTTCCTTGATATTATTTGGTGTTAGAGTAACAGACAAACCATAGTCATAAAAAGATGCCCCCTAAATGTGTCTCTGATTGAACATTAACACTACTTGAATTCTAGATATTATATTACAGTTCAAGCTAGAAAGAAATTAATAAATTTGAAAAGATCCACAGTTATCAAATACTGAATATTTACAGTTTTGCTTCAATGTCGTACTTTGACAAGCTTTAGAACATCAAGTCACCAGATATTATGTACATATGTTTCCAGTTAAGTTAAATAACAAAATGCAACTGTAGTGTGAAATGAAATGAGTTTATTGACATAAGCTATCACATAACAAGACCATCAGGCTTTTGTAAGTATTATTTAATTCTTTAATAAGACCAATACTTGTAGAAGACTTAGTTACAATGCAACATGCAGCAGTTTATATTTCACAAGGATTGAATTTGACACATGTAGACAGCTGTATCATCTTTTGCTATTGTCGAATTGATCTGGAAAAAAGTTTTTTTTTTTGTTCTTCTATTAAATGTGAACCCCCCTTTAAAAAATGAGAATCAGGTTTTAAAAATGCATTTTATACAATCCAAAATACAGTAATATAATTTTTTAATTTTAGACTGATGGTCGCAGTGAATTGTCTCCCTTGGACTACATGGATTTTTGGATGCGGACTTTGTATATACATGCTTCTGAGATAACTGAGACTGTTGCTAACAATACAGCAATCTCACCCCTGATCTTTATTGTAGGAACTCAAAGAAATGGTTTACATCCAGATCCTGATGTCAGGGAACAGTTGGTAGGGCTTATGACTTGCATTTATTTGTTGGAAATAAGTTATGTAAAAAAAAAAATGAATGGTCTTTGTTTCTGAGCAAGAGAGAATCTTTTTTCTTTTAGCTTCTGTAAGTTCCATAAATCAGAAAACTCTATTACTCTAAATTAGCTCCAGAGAAGTGGTCCCTCTCTTTTAAGACCACCCTTCTGCAGCAGGAAAGTGGCCTTATAAGACATGTGACTCTTCATCAATTAATAATTACTTATAAAGAATCAAATTTCTAACTGATTTTGTGAAGTATTTAATATTTTCATTTAAGTCATGTTAAGGAATCTGTGAGATACAGCTTATATCAGTATTTTTTAAATTAAGATTAATCATCAGTCATAGTATAAAAGCACCTTCTATAATTCCATTTTACCCACTGTTGTATAATGTATAACTGGTGATGTTATTAGAATATTTCTAAATTTCACTGCAGTGATCAAAGGATATTCTATCTTTTTATAACAGCTGAATTCCTTTGACTTTTCTTTTTTGACTTACAATGTCTTGTGACATTTTGCAATAGCTTATTCCTTCATTGGCAATTTGTATGTGTTAAATGAAATGTTCATTGTTTTCAAACAATATGAGCTTGTCACATGATGAAAATTGTGTTATTCTAGTGCCCTATCAAAAACATTTAATAAATCATTGAGAAGGAAGCTACCATTTCTAATATACAATGTTTACTTTTGGGCACCGCATGTCACCCTGACTGGAAGCTGAACAGTACTTTGCTTCTCAGATTTTGTCATGTTAATAATTATTGGCAATAGTAATAGCCAGTTAATATCAAACTGACAAACTTAATATCTCTTTAATACATACAGCAGTAAGAATAATCAGATTTGTGTGGATTAGTTATTTATACTATCAGCATGCAGGAACAAACTGTCAGCCAATATTCCTGAAACGTCTGTCTGCAAACCCCATGAAGTGACTGCTTTTGATTTGATATTTTTGTACTAATATTCTGGCTGCTGATTGCATGAGAAGGGTCGCCATCACAGAAAGGTACTTTTGAATACAAACTTGGCAGTGCCAAGGGATTCTGACCAGAAGCAAGTGACCACTGGTCATTGGGGCTATTAAAGAGGAGAGCTGCTTTAATAATAGTAATGATGGTGGTGGTTATATTGATGATATTAGAATTCAATTAGCAAGTCAGAGTACAAAGTGAACTCATTTTGAAGTAACTTGGATGCAGCTGCAATAATTGAAGTATTATGCACAAACATAAAAAAGAAAGGGTATTAAATATGTGTAGCTTTTGTATAACTGCAAGTTAGCCTGGTAAATGGGTAGCTTTTGTATAACTGCAAGTTAGCCTGGTAAATGGGTAGCTTTTGTATAACTGCAAGTTAGCCTGGTAAATGGGTAGCTTTTGTATAACTGCAAGTTAGCCTGGTAAATGGGTAGCTTTTGTATAACTGCAAGTTAGCCTGGTAAATGGGCAGCTTAAAGTGCTATATTAAGTTACTCTGAGTTTGTGTAATTTCAGAGGTATCAGTTTCCATGGTTTAAAATACAACTTTTTATGTTTGGTTCTTGAATTGGTAGATATGTGGAAAAGGTTCAATGGTATCTAGATTTATTGTTGATTAGGTGTTTAAATTCATATTTGTAGCATCCATGAAATCCACAAATATTGTTAGTCATTAAAATACACAATAATTGGTAGCCCATGAAAAATAGTGAATTGACAGAGACTCCTGAAATGCATACTTTTTATTCCTCCACTTTGATAGCAGAAAAAGGTATACTATCTTGTTGCTCTCCATCTGTGTGTCTCTTTTGAATATATTTTAATTGCAGTAACACAAAAATTAAATTGAGTCTAAATTCATAAACTGCATCAAGAATATATGCAGATGACCATATTAGATATTTAGGCCAATTTAACACTTTCAAATTTTTTTTATAAATGCTAGAAAACATTCTGATTTTTTCAAAAAAATAAATGCACAATTAATTTAGTTAGCAAGTAAAATCAATTGTGCTTATTATTTTTTGCTGTTTGCATATGTGATAACATGATTAGATGTTCATGCCATTCATATTGATTAATTTTGTGTATGTTGTTGGGACTTGAGTCCGCTGTTATGAAATATGTGTTTTGGAAACATAAAAGTTAACATCAGATACTGTGCATGAGTTGTGCCATGTAAGATATTTGTCAGTTACTTTTTTTCTGTTGCTTTAAACTCTATACATGTCTTTCAATGTTCATATGTTTTAACTTAAATCTCTTATTTCTAATACTAAAACTATTATCTTTTATTTATAAAAGAGATTGATATAAAATATCACTTATTTTATTAAAATGTTTCAGGTTCAGGAGAAATTTGCTCAAATTCGGGAATTCATTAAAAGTAAACCATATGTACAGCATCTGATAACACCATTTTATGCTGTAGAGTATAGGCAAGATGGTGGAGATGAACAGGTGAGTTCATCTGTTTATTAGCTGTAGCAACTACAATATAATTTTCACTGCTGACTTCTTTGTGGGATATGGTATTTGCCTTTAATGGGAAGATAACTCAAGAGTCTTTTCTATTACTGAAAATTTAAGTTTAGAATTCAACAAGTTAAATATCAAAGGAGATTATGTGATGACCTGCCATTGATTCATATGGTGTCTGTCCATCCATTCATCTGGTGTCCATTCATCCATCCATCTGGTGTCCATCCATCCATATGGTTTCCATCCATCCATCCATCTGGTGTCCATCCATGTATATGGTGTCCATCTATCTATCTGGTGTTCATCCATCCATATGGTGTCCATCCATTCATTTCATGTTCATCCATCCATCTGGTGTCCATCCATTCATTTGCAAAATGTGTTATTGCTCCAACTACATGGAAAAAAGTCACACAGTTTCATTCTGAGAATTATTTGATCATACATTAAAATTGTAACCCTAATACGTCTGATACAGACATGGCAGTGGCCATCTTCATAATCTTTAACTGATTATCACATCAACATGATTTGTATTATTATTATTAGTACTTCTTCAGACATGTCAGTGATTCTAAATGAGAATAGTGCCAGTCTTACCTCCATGTTCAAGCCATGTTGAAAATCTTGTTATCACTATCTCTCCTAAATATATGCTTGTATTTAAATGGTTTTTTTTTTCTGAAAGACTTTATATGAGATATAAATGGTTCTAAATGAAATGGGTAGGTGAGTGACCTAAGGTGCTTGCCTTTACAGACCACTCTCATTTCACCTGTGTCCATGCGGCTTTAAATCATGGCTTGATCAATATGTATAGCATTATCATGTACCACAAAATGGGGCTAAATCCCACAAAACAACAAAATTAATCTAAATGAAAATTGTGGCCATTTTGACAATCTTTCTGTTGCTAATCCTCCAAAACAGATCATCATTTCACTAGAAGGTTTCATTTTATTTGTTTATGGTTCTAATAGTGTCAATCTGATCTTCAATATGGCTCCATCACAACCTCTTGAAAATCTTGTCATCCCAGATTTTCTTGAAAAGATGGTCCAATCGACATGGCTTTTTTACTTGAAGACTTCTTGTGATATCTAGTTGAAAATTGTCATGGACATGGATTGTTAAATAAATACTTCTTGATGTAGTTGGGTCTTGTTTGAACTGGTATCAATATTGCTGTACACAACTTCTGCATTTGTTGCCATTTTGAAAGTCATGGCATTGCAACATTACCTCATTGGATGGTGTTTTAATAAGTGTTTTAAACTAAAGCTTTTATTGTTTAGTTGTGAAAAATGAAATTGGTTAATTTGCAATCTTGTCACATGGATGTCACAGTGACCATTATTACAATTTTGTTCACACTTCTTCCCCTGAAAAACTGTCATAATGACCTGTGTTCACTAAAACAATACATGTAGATGGTCCTATATTAAATGATGCAAATCTAACCTTAAAAAAAGCTGATCATCTTGATATTCTTCTGATTACTTGTCTCAGATGGATGGTTCTATCAAAATGTTTAAATGTTACAACAATATATAGCTGGTTCTAGATGAAAACAATGGTGATCTGAAACTCAAGAAGCAATCACAGTGGCCATTTCCAGCACCTTGTTATCACTGCTCTTCTTGATGACATTGACATGAGGTTTTCACTAAAGCATTTTTTCCAATATGTATATCTGAACAGCAGGATGTCTGTCCTATTAAACAAGTTGAAAACCATATCCCTTGGGAGTCACATCAATGGATACTACATGCATTTTTGTACATCACTGAGCTTATGAACACCATGACTTTGTACATGTACAGAATGAGATTTCAACCAGATTTTATATTTATTACTTTCCCAATGAATGAGTTGATAGTCAGTTCACTGATATTGATTTTAATGTCAAAGGTCTTGTCTCCATTTTTATTTAGGTTTAATGGCTTATGAACATTATAAGGGGCTGTCCATAAATGACGTCACGCACCTAGGGGAGGGAGGGGGGTCACACATTTGTGACGATGTGTGACGAGGGGGAGGGGGGGTGTTTAAGAACTGTGACGTCACATCAAAACGCGCAACTTTAAAAGTTCCACTTAAATTCCAGAACGAACAATAGACGGAGCATCACATAAATTCCCATCTCTGTTTGCAACTCAAAGTTTGAAAGTGGATGACATCCTTCCTCGCTCCTCAAATCCTTATAGGTCAATTCCGTATGATTCGTACTGTCCGTCAGTACAGTCCGTGCTTGGCGATAGGATTTGCAAGAAATGTCACAACAACTCCCTGCAATAAATCATGCAGAGGTGAATTCTTACAATGTATTTAATGACGTTTTAAGTAGCTTCACGCGTGTCGTGCATGAGCTCAAATTAAGATGGACTCGTCTTCGATCTACCAACACCCCTACTATCCCCAGTAGCAGCATTTTCCAAATAGCATTATTCCGTTTCCAGTCCACTGGTGTAGACAAAGCGAGGCTGAAAGGATCTTTTTCTCATCAAACTTACTTAGTGAGCAACAAACTTTCTACGCTTTTTCGTCCAGCGAACACTTTGAGTTTTGAAAGCGATTTTAGTTGACTCAACGTCCTTTTCTGGTGAGTACATCCGATTAACTTGATATTGATTCTTAATTTAAACTATGAATTTACTCAACGACATGTTCCAGCAGATACGTGTGACAAGCTATCAGCAAGAATACAAATCCACAAAAATAAACTGTTAACACGGTTGGTGAAAATAGATTTGTTTTTGTATGGGGAGTTAATGACGTTTGTAGTAATGTATAATACATTTTTTTTCTCGACATACCTACTTTACAGATTTCGTAGTGATAAGTTAACTTAAATTTTTCTAGTTTTTGGTGTACCCTGATATAAAGTGAGAGTGTATCACACCCCCAAGTGTTAATATGGTTGTGAAAATGATTGTCTTATTTAGGGGAGTTTCGATATCAGTTGATTTTATTTATGTAGCTGTCTGTTTCTGGTGGAAGATTTATATTTAGGCTTTTAATTTTATGGATTTATATTTCTGCTGACAGTTTGACACGTCAAGCAGAGCAGACAGCAAGATTCTCCGGCGTTTGATGAAAAAATAATAACACTCTTGTTTGATATTTTTATATATAGTTTTAAAATATAAATATAAAAGAAAACATTGTTAATTTTGTAAAGAAGTTAATTTTTCTGCTAATTTTTTAATTTTAATAATTTTGTGCTAAAGAATTAATTTAAAAAGTTTGTTATATATATATATATATATATATATATATATAAAGCTTATATTACAAACATAATAAATTAAAGTTTATATTACATCAATAATAATCTCTTCTTTTGATTTTGAAGAATTGACCGCTACGATGGATAAAAGTAAAATGTTCCAGTGTATTTTTGAGGCGTACGTGATTGCATATCCTACAAAGAGCAGAAAGATTTGCCAAGAAGAAGTGGTTCAAAAGTGGAATGGAATAAAAAATGATGCAGATTTACAACTTAAAGTTGACTACTGCTTGAAAGAATTAAAAACAATTGCCGCCACAAGAAAAGGATCACTTCTGATGTTTTGGGCTAATCAATCAGCAAATGCCGATACAAAAAGCTCCAAAAAAGTGCTTGTGGAAAACCCCGAGAGTTCGGTGTCGCAGTCTGATGAAAAAATGACCAATGCTCAGGCTGATGATTCAGCGCCTACTACTAGCAAGTCAACAGGATCAAGAATGGCTACAGCCCAGATGCATTTGCAGTCAGAGATTGACATTCTGAATTCTGATCTCATCGACTTGTACGAACGACAGAAACGTGGAATGCTAACACTGGAACAGGATATAGAACTGAAATGGAAGAATAAGAAGAAGAGTAAATTGGAAAACCAGCTAAAGAAGAATAAGGATGATCAAAAAAGATCACAAAAAGCAAGAGACGAGAAGAAAAGAAAATTGAATGCTCTGTTTGAAGAAAATCCAGAACTATTTTCATCTCTGAACGTCAGGGCCAAGCCTGGTAGGCCGAGAATTGAGGAAGATCAGCCGTTATTGCTGGAAACTATTGTGGACATTGCTATGCATGGATCGGCATCGCATGAAAGAAGGCAGAGCGATGTATACAGAAGCATTAAAACGTTAGATCAGCTGACTGAACAATTAAAGCTGGATGGTTTTACAATAAGCAGAAGTGGGCTCTACCTTCGTCTTTTACCGAGACGCAGTTCATCTCTTGAAGGACAGCGTCATGTGTCAACGGTCCCAGTGAAACTCATTAGAGCACAGACCGATCACCATGCCAAACATATAGATGGTTTGTTTTGTACGGCAACAATAAAACACTTGGAAGAGTTGGCGTCCATGCTAGGACCGAACGAAGTGTGCTTTGTGAGTCAAGACGACAAAGCTCGTGTTCCAATCGGGATGACCGCTGCTAACAAGCAAAGTCCATTGTTAATGCACGTCGAGTACAGAGTCAGCTTGCCTGACCATGATTGGGTTGTAGCCACAGGACACAAGCTAATTCCTTCTGTCTATGCTGGAATTCAAATTCAGTCCAATGGTCTAGGAAATCGAGAAGCTGTTGGTTATTCGGGACTGACCTACATAGCAATCAGATCAGGAAAACACTCGTCATCATCAGCATTCAGCCACGGACTTGATTTCGAAAAACTGCTTTGTCTCAAGGAGTTTGACGTCATTACAAGGAGTGGAAATGATCGTCTGGTGAAACCAATTTTAGTGTTGACAGTTGATGGTGGCCCAGACGAGAACCCGAGATACCAAAAAGGTATTAAGGTTGCAGTTCACAACTTTCTTCAGTACGATTTTGATGCTTTATTCATTGCTACCAATGCTCCAGGAAGGAGTGCATTTAATAGGGTTGAGAGAAAAATGGCTCCGCTCAGTAAAGAACTTACTGGATTAATATTACCACATGACCGCTACGGTAGTCATTTAAACGAAAGAGGAATTACCATAGACACTGATTTAGAGAAGAAGAATTTTCAGTTTGCAGGAAACACTCTAGCTGAAATTTGGTCACAATTGATAGTCGATAATTTTCCGACAGTAGCCGAATTCATCGATCCAACAGAATCTGAGCTCGATGAAAAACAGATGTTGTCCAGAGATCAGAAATGGTATGACATCCACGTGCGAACAAGCCAATACTTGACACAAATTGTAAAATGCACCGACAACAAGTGCTGTTCGAAACCAAGAAGTTCCTATTTCAGTGTTGTAACAGATAGATTTCTCCCTCCTCCTGTACCAGTTTTTCAAACAAGTGAAGGTCTGAAAATTCCAGAACGAACAATAGACGGAGCATCACATAAATTCCCATCTCTGTTTGCAACTCAAAGTTTGAAAGTGGATGACATCCTTCCTCGCTCCTCAAATCCTTATAGGTCAATTCCGTATGATTTGTACTGTCCGTCAGTACAGTCCGTGCTTGGCGATAGGATTTGCAAGAAATGTCACATATACTTCGCGTCGTTAGTCATGCTGCGTAGTCATTCTTTAACACACAAGGTGGAATCAATAATTCCACCCAAACGCATCAGGCCACAGAGAGTTGCTGCACGTCGACATCGTGAACTAATGGTTGTAATCGCAAACGAAGAAAATGGAGAGAGTGCAGATTGGATGGACGAAGAAGATCTTGATCTGAATGGAATATCCATTCCACAGGATGAAGAGATCCAAGCTCTCCCTATTTATTCCATGAAGGAACATTTTGCTTCACCATGGGAAAATGGAGAAGCTTAAATTTTGTATTTTTTGACTTATAAATTGTTATTAAATTTTTTAAAATATAATTCTAGTGATTCTACCAGAGCTTTTCATTTTGTGGAATGCATAATGATTGTTATAATTCTTCTCTCTCTCTCTCTCTCTCTCTCTCTCTCTCTCTCTCTCTCTCTCTCTCTCTCTCTCTCTCTTAGAGGGGGGATTTGTGACGTCATATTTGAGGGGGGCCTAACTTTTTGTGACGATGTGTGACGAGGGGGAGGGAGGGGGTAAAAAATCGGCCAAAATCGCGTGACGTCATTTATGGACGGCCCCTAACACAAAGAGGAATGAATGGATTTTATATCAAACCAACCTTGTGTACATATCTCAAGAATACCTTGAATGGTGTCAGTCCACCAACTTGAATATTTCACAAAAAATATTAATTATGGATTTTATATGTTCACTTATCTGAACAGCTTTTGACTTTAATGATATTCTTTCGGTTTAATGTTTAAGGTCATGACAAAGGTTTTGTAATGAAGTTTCTTTATTTTACATGTAAACCAATCATAAAATAGACTTCTACCTCACAAATAAAGCCAGCCCTGATAACACTTTTAATTAAGAGAAGAAAAGTTATCTGCTCACCTAGGTGGCTCTTGGGTTGAGTGGTCTCACTTTTTTTTTAGAGTTTTGCAGCAAATCCTGTTAATATCTAGTTACCACTTTCACTCATACTGAGAAGCACATTTTCACCTTGAGAGACCTTGCAAAAGCTGCAATATACATTTAGATGATATACCATTAAAAGTTAGGAATTTTATCACTTCTAAGGAGAGTATACTCCATCTATATTTACAACTTTTTTCTCTTCCTGTGTCGACCTAGTTCTGCCATTACAATGTTCTAACACTTTTTAGTCTTCACATATTTAATTGTTGTTAGTTCCTTGAATGTGTAGCCTATGTGACTTCACAATAAGTTAAGGCAATATTTATTTTTTGTGTGCATGCAAGTCTCTAGGACCTTTAGAAAATGTTTACAATTTGTTTTATTTCACTATGAACTGCATACAGGCAGGTGAGGTTTCTAAATGAATGCATTTTTAGCATCCAGTTGACAAGTTTCAGTGATTTTACCTGTACAGGCTGTCTTTTAGCCTTCCTATAGGTAGTCATTTATATTATGTCGGGACCCTTCATGTCTTTATTATCTTATGCTGTCACTAATTTCCAGGTAAAATATTATAAGGTGTAGTAATGCACAAACATTGTGTTAAAAAAGACAGGTGCAGGGCTACACAGATCTATAGTTTCTGCTCAATTTGTCTTAAAACTAGACCATGGTCAAAGTGCAGAACAGCACAGCTAAAGACGAAGAAATAAGTCTTCATGCTGATGTGTCCTAAGGTTGGGAGTTCTGATGGGTCAGGGAGATAAATCAACCAATGGAACTAAAGCTACAAAAATCCTGAAATCAAAATGGTTAGAGACAGCTCCAGCATCCAGGTCACCACTGTAGGACTTATCATTATTGATGATAACTATAGGCCTTGTCACCTCAGAGTTCAGCTCTGTATCTATTGTTAAACAGCGAGGAAAAGAGCTAAGCCAACATAAGTACCCAGAAGAGAATGTGTCATCCATGGTCTACACAGGCAGTTAGAGACCAATCTAACCCACATATACTGCTCAAGACCCATTCAAAGTCACCACCTTGCAGCATAAAAAGACAATCTTCTCCAGATAAATGTCATTGAAATCATTTGAAATATAAATTATCCAGGGTTTTTATCCAGACTTTTCTTGGTCCCAAAGGCAACTATGCACCCTCAGACAGTTCATTCACAATCATTGGTTCTCAATGGAAACACCACAATGAATTTTGGATGCTGTCCAAGAGGGAGATTTCACAATCATTGTGGACTTAAAAGATGCATATCTTTGTGTCCCTATTCACAATGCTTCCTGGATGTTCCTGCAATTTGCTTACAATGACATCATATACCATATCAAAGCACATATGATGTTTATTCATTTAACATTCCATACACTTTTGTTTTTTAATTTCTGTTCTGAAGTTCATGTTTACATTCAGTCTATTATCTTTTATTATTCTGTTAATGTTATAGCCTGATAAATGCATTGGTGTTTTGTATTTATCATTTCCATGCATCATTTCTTTTCATTTTCACTCATTTAGACCTAATAGAAATGTAACTTCAGAGTATTTGTCAGCAAATTATTCAAATAAAGATTGCTTACATACAACCACTGTTGATGATTGCATCACATCAGTAATGGCTGCCCTTTATGTCTGCCTTAATAAAAAAAAATGTTGGGTTTAACTAGGGGCGAAATATTGTCCATATATAATGAATCTGATCCTGGATTATCACGTGAAGGGGCATTCATATGTGAAAATGTTACAGAAGCTTGAAAATGATTGATTGTCAAATCCATTCTAAAAATTAAGTGACGTTTCCATCCATTTTTGCTTATCACTCGTCATTCAGAGTTCTGTCTTTTTTGTTTGTATTCTCTTTATTCTTCAAAAAATGCTTTTATTATTTTGATTAATTTCATTCTCCATTCTGTTTACTTTCTTCATTCATTGTCCTCATTCTATTGCATTCATTATACATCCTGTATGCATTCATTCTTCAGTCAGTTTGCACTAATTCTTTATTTCATTTGCAGTAATTCTTCATTCCATTTGGATATCTTTCATTCTACACTGTTTACATTCATTCTACATTCCCTTCGCGATCATTCTGCATTCTGTTTACATTCATTCTGTCTATGCTCTGTAGAGCTTTACGATTACTGCTTTCAGTAATTTTTTTAAAGCGGGTCTTGGAAATAGTATGGAAATAAAAGAAATGCTATGCCAAATTAATTGATAAATACCAAAAGAAATGCTGCCATTATACAGTTTGTACAGGTAAATGTATGAAATGTATGTATATGGTGTCAGGGTTTCTCTCATTTCATTGTGTACTATGTCTACTCAAGGAGTGAATACAAAGAATTGGTGAGAGGTGCTATAAAATACCATTATGGTTAAAATTCATGACAGACTTTCACTAAGATGAGTGGATTTTTCTCTAGTCTTTGTGGAAAATCAACCAGGCTGAGTGAACTTCCACAACTCACAGTGGGCTGTTAATTCCCTCCCTCTCAAATGTCTGCTAGATTGAGTGGGCAGTCCATAAAACATGATGCATGTATTATGCTTGTGTGCATAAGTTCCATGTGGACACACAGGAAAGCTTGTACGTGCCTAATTTCCAGGTAGACACACAGGAATTTTTGTGTGTACATATGTTCTATGCAAATACTCAGGAAAGCTTGTGTGTCACATGTTGCATATATACTTAATTATGACTCTTATTTTCTTTGAAAAGAGTAATAAAAAGAGCAAAAACAAAGTTTTTTATGTCAACTTAAACAAAAATAATTTGTTTCCCTTGACTACAAAATGAAACTTTAAAAAGAACTTACAGTAATGCCAATTAAATCCTCATATTATCTATATAATTGTATCATCCTATTTAATAAAGTTCTAAATAAATTCCAGTCTATATAATTGTATCATCCTATTTAATAAAGTTCTAAATAAATTCCAGTCTATATAATAGTATCATCCTATTTAATAAAGTTCTAAATAAATTCCAGTCTATATAATAGTATCATCCTATTTAATAAAGTTCTAAATAAATTCCAGTCTATATAATAGTATCATCCTATTTAATAAAGTTCTAAATAAATTCCAGTCTATATAATAGTATCATCCTATTTAATAAAGTTCTAAATAAATTCCAGTCTATATAATTGTATCATCCTGTTTAATAAAGTTCTAAATAAATTCCAGTCTATATAATTGATTCATCCTATTTAATAAAGTTCTAAATAAATTCCAGTCTATATAATTGATTCATCCTATTTAATAAAGTTCTAAATAAATTCCAGTCTATATAATAGTATCATCCTATTTAATAAAGTTCTAAATAAATTCCAGTCTATATAATTGATTCATCCTATTTAATAAAGTTCTAAATAAATTCCAGTCTATATAATTGTATCATCCTGTTTAATAAAGTTCTAAATAAATTCCAGTCTATATAATTGATTCATCCTGTTTAATAAAGTTCTAAATAAATTCCAGTCAATATAATTGTATCATCCTATTTAATAAAGTTCTAAATAAATTTCAGTCTATATAATTGTATCATCCTGTTTAATAAAGTTCTAAATAAATTTCAGTGAAGTTTGAATAAAGATCCAGCACTGAATGTGTTGATGTGCCTGTTGTAGTGGCCCTTTGTGTGAAAACAGTCTTCCTGTTAATCTTAGTAATATAATCCACAATGTCTTTCACTGAATTCACTATAATTCCCAGTTCATATCCCTTTCTAAAACTATTATTGAGCACTTTAAAATTTCAGAGAATAGTAATTTAAATAAATATTTACAGTCTAATTGAAATACTGAACAATAAGACTGATTCTACATCAAGGTCTTACAGAATGAATGAGTAATTTCTAGACGAACAAGATTATTAAGCCCTTTACTTGACTTGGGTCACAATTAGCATGTAGAAGTTTCTGTTACCAGAATTATAATAAAGAATATGGTAAACATAATGTCCATGACTCAGACCAAGATAATGATCCAAATATTTAACCCACACTATTATATAAACGTTGGCTAGGTCTTTTTTTCCCCCAAAAATAAACAAAGCAAGATCAGTGTCTTTTGCTAGGAACTCTGTGAACTTGATTTTGGACAAGGTCAAGTACAAAAAAACAATTATGTATAGCATATAATGAATTTAAAAAATGCAGAACATTGCATCTTAAATATAGAAAACATTATCCAGATTTTACAGTAGCTTTGTGGACTTGTTTGTGTTAAGTTGGTATTTTCTGTATTTTGTCAGATTGACCTTCTGCATCATCAAATAAATGCTTTTGCCAGTAGGGAACCATACATGGGGGAACAATTGCCAATCCGATGGCTCCAGTTTGAGTTGGAGATTAACAAGCAGGTGGAGGAGGGGAAGAATTATGCAAGCTATGACCAGGTATTTTTGCATGTTATGGTTTTAAATAGCATAACCAGTACAATGTTCATTGAAATGTATTAGAAATGAAACCATATGAACCATTTTATTCCTTTACTACAAACTTTATAGTGATCCACATTTGGGACTGGCAAAAAATCCCTGTAATGTAGAGGTGGCTTATTTGTTGGCTATTTTTACATGAGATATATCATTTTTTGAAAAATTAGGTCATGTTATAAACAACGGTTTTCTTGCAGAGATTACTGGTAGAACAAGTGTGACTTTAGTAATAAAAAAATAAATGTCCTAAAAAAGAACAATATGAATTGCTGAATTTGGTTTCCTTGTTATGTGATTTTTATCTAATCAGTCTAGCCAACTGTACACTGTAAAGATATATTGGCCAGAGAAACACATACAACTGATATAACATTTGTGCTCAATATAAAATTGGCTGCATATCTTGAACTGAGATGCATCAGCTCCATTCGCAATTATCTTTCAGTTGATGCCACTTAAAACACTTGTGTGTTCATTAGTACTTTCAAGACTGGACTACTGTAACTCAATTCTGTCTGGTTCATCTCAATATCTACTCCAGAAACTTCAGTAAGTTCAAAACACAGCATACCAGATCATGCTTCGAGTACCATGGTCAGAGCACATCTCCCCTCTGCTCTGTTCCCTACACTGGCTATCTATTTGATCCAGAATCAAACACAAAATTTGTTCTCTGTGCTACGTTTCACTGACAGACTCCAGTCCAACATACATATCTGGCCTCATCCACACACCAGCAAGAAACCTATGCTCTTCTTCTGTCAATTTTATACTCATTATTCCCACTATGAAAACTAATTCATATGGACAACGTTCATTTGCATACCAGAGCCCAGCAACGTGTAATGAATTGCCCATTCAAATTAGACACAAAGACACAGTGATCCCTTTTAAGAGTGCTCTTAAAACACCTTTTTTGACTGCAAGAACAAACTTAAGACTTAAAGTTTCCTACCTTAAATATTTTCAGCATTTTTTATATTTTCTAATTTCATGTTGTTTCTAATTTCTAATTTCATGTTGTTGGTTTTTTTTTTTTTGTAGTCATTATTATAGATGTTGTAAAGCGCTTAGAGCTTTTAAAGATTAGGCGCTATACAAAGTCCTCATTATTATTATTATTATTATTATTATTATTATTATTATTATTATTATAAAAGAATTACAGAGGGCTCAAGGAGTGATTTAGACAGTCTTGATTTCTACAGGTATTGCCTCGGCATACCTAGTGCAATGATTGGTGGTTGTTGTTTTTTGGCTTAATGCCATTTTTCAACATATGATAGGCTATACATGGTGACCAGTAATGATGGAGAAAGAATCCCAGAAAGAACCACTGACCCACGAGAAGCTACAGGCATGCTTTCTCACGTACCCACATTGGCTGATTCTGAGACTCGAACCCACGCAGACAGGTGAGATGGCAGTGATCCGTAGCTGAGAGCTCTTTAGACCACTCGCCATCCCTCACCCGCAATGATTGGTTATCACTAGGATGTGCTTGTAACCGCCCTTGGAATTCTCAAGGGGTAGAAAAGTAAAAATAAACTAACTCCGTTGGTCTAGTGGACTGTATTGGTTCAGCTGCTGGTCTGGCTGGAGTCTTGCATTGGATACAGTTATCACATTGTTCGATCCTGCTGTTGACATCCTTTACCAAGCCAGGCCAGAACATCCACCTAATGTGCCAACTAAAGGGTTTTTTTCTTTTTAAGGAAGGTCAGTATCCCCGAAGGGCAGAATTCCTGTAATCAGATGGAATAACCAACTGCCTTACCATATATGCTCACATACAAGCTGAATAATTTAGGAAAAATAAAGGCTTCGAAGAAATGGGATTGGCTTATCCATGGGCCAAGGTCTAAACTTGCTGTTGTTTGTTGTTTTAGGGTTTAACGCCATTTTTCAGCACATGATAGGCTATACATGGCGGCCAGTTTTATTGGTGGAGGAAGAACCGGGAAAATCCCCGGAAAGAACCACTGACCCACAAGAAGCTACTGGCAAACTTTCTCACATAACTACATTAGCCGAATCTTAGACTCAAACCCACGCAGACAGAGGTGAGACGGCAGTGATCCGTAATGGATAGCGCTTTAGGCCACTGGGGACCCCTCTAAACTTAAAAGTTTTAATATTTTTCTTGTTGTTGACTACCATAATGACTGTAAATCTTTGGACATGAAAAAATAATTTTGTTCTTGTTAAGATGTAAATGCATGTAAAAAAAATACATTCTCAGTGTCACAACAATTACTAAACTGTTATAAACTACTATGATTTTTTTTGGTCATTTTGTTACACATGCATATTTTCTGATTTCTCCAGCACAAAAATAAAATAAAGTTGAAAAGACCTTGATTCACATGCCTATTGGAGTTTATCCAGGAGACCAGGCTGTACTATAATGTACAGTACTTACACAGTTTAATCCTTATTTATTCCCAAACATATTAGATGCATATTTTGTTCATTCATTATTTCAAGTTACATTCTTCAAGATAACCACCATAACTGCGACATGTTCACAAAAGAATGGTAATAATCAAGGTGAAAATTTTAAATATAGATTAAATGAATTCATCATTAATCTATTGTACTTGTGTGTTTTTAATAATATGGTGAAAATTTTAAATATAGATTAACTGAATTCATCATTAATCTATTGTACTTGTGTGTTTTTAATAATAAGGTGAAAATTTTGAATATAGATTAACTGAATTCATCATTAATCTATTGTACTTGTGTGTTTTTAATAATAAGGTGAAAATTTTGAATATAGATTAACTGAATTCATCATTAATCTATTGTACTTGTGTGTTTTTAATAATAAGGTGAAAATTTTGAATATAGATTAACTGAATTCATCATTAATCTATTGTACTTGTGTTTTTAATAATAAGGTGAAAAATTTGAATATAGATTAACTGAATTCATCATTAATCTATTGTACTTGTGTGTTTTTAATAATAAGGTGAAAATTTTGAATATAGATTAACTGAATTCATCATTAATCTATTGTACTTGTGTGTTTTTAATAATAAGGTGAAAAATTTGAATATAGATTAACTGAATTCATCATTAATCTATTGTACTTGTGTGTTTTTAATAATAAGGTGAAAATTTTGAATATAGATTAACTGAATTCATCATTAATCTATTGTACTTGTGTGTTTTTAATAATAAGGTGAAAATTTTGAATATAGATTAACTGAATTTATTAATCTATATATGTTTTTGTTTTGGCTGAAGAAAAAGAATTACAGTTTTCCATATATAGGAAAACATATAATTGAAAGCAGCATATTTTATCCTTTGTTTATAATTGGCAGATTTGGTTGTTGTTTTCCAACAGCAATACACACCAATTAATTATTAAAACCCTGAAACTGGCTTGGGTTAAGAGGGAACTTTTACTGGCAACTATACCAGTACTCTGATGTGTATTTGCCTTTCACTCCATAATATTAGCACAATTACCATAGTTGTATAAAATGAGGAATAAGGTCACTTAACATCAAAGCAAACTACAATGCATTAGCATAATTAAATGATATGGTATTAGCATAATTTTCAAAGCTATTATTTCTTAGACTTCATTATTGTATTTTGGAGATATCATTAAAGGTTAGTTCAGTGGTGTGCATGATTAGAATCCAAAGGAATTAATTCAGTGTAATATACTTCCTTCAGTGCATATCCAGACATGTACTTGCGGTTGCCCCATTATGTAAATATGCTCACTAGCCTAATTGCAAAGTTTGACTCAAACCCTATTTTTGTTCTTGCTCAGGTCACATTTTAATGAGTTAGGTATTTACAATTACAATTTCAAGGCAAAATAAAAACATAATTACTGGTGCACTTACATAAAACGTCTAATGTATTAACACATAAGCAATAAAAGAGTCAAAAGAGAGAGGTAGTGTTACAGAAACCCGCGAATGCCCAGTTCTTGTCATCATCCAATCAAGTTATATACAAATCTGAATTAGACAAAAACAATATGAAAACAGAAAATTAAATAAATTTTCTTGACTTTTGAAACACATTTATACAGTTTCTATATAATTAACAGACATGCCAACCCCTAGAGACATATCTGTGTAATTTTTGCTGATATAAGTTTGCCTAAAAGATACTTTTAGAACTTATCACATGCATCAATTTTTAGTGTTTATACCTATTCATTTTGAGGGTAAGCTTATATGCAAATGGGTTTATATGACGGTATATACGGTATTGTACAAATGGGTTTATATGCCAGCAGAAACGGTACTTGTTAACTGTAAGAGGTTTTACAAAGAATGCCATCCTCCATTGAGAGATGCTTCCATTCTTGAAGATATTTCCTGACTTCATGGGATTCATTTCCCTGTCTCTTCTCTCTCGGCTAAGAACCTTTTACCAGAAGATCAATGGCTCAAGTAATTGTCCTGTTGTTTGATTGTTACTTAATCCAGTCTATATTTTGTATATGTATGCATCCTTCCTAGTTTTGTTATTTAACTTTCTCTAATCAATACAAAACCTTAGAGCATCTGATGAATAAGGAGATCCAGAATGATACCAGCATATAGTATGTTGTTATTGTGCTTGCCTGACTTCTTCATACATGACCAGAAGAATTCTCTTATATGGTTTCTTAAAGGGTATATCATCTTGAGTAACTATTTTATGTGGAACTATGTTGGTTTTCCCAAGATTGCTGTTACTAAAACCAAAGATATGCTTCCAATTTTTCCAACACCTCTTTAAACTGAAGGACCTGTTCCTCTGATAATCTTGTGGTATCTTTCTTGAGACCTGGGATACTGTAAGATTCTTCATTAGAGGATACTGTAAGATTCTTCATTAGAGGATACTGTAAGATTCTTCATTAGAGGATACTGTAAGATTCTTCATTAGAGGATATTAGAGGATACTGTAAGATTTTTCATTAGAGGATTCTGTAAGATTCTTCATTAGAGGATACTGTAAGATTCTTCATTAGAGGATTCTGTAAGATTCTTCATTAGAGGATTCTGTAAGATTCTTCATTAGAGGGTTCACTAGGTTTATGAATTGCCAGATTATCAGCTACCCTTGCCTCCAAAATCTCACAAATGTTAGCTTTGGAATTGAAAGCCAAAGGATTTGTATGCTTGTATCATCTCTTCACTTATCTGTGGTGAGTGCTTTTCTTCACTCATAATGAATTAAAACTGTTAACACAAAACAAATTGTGCTCTAAATTATACTCACAAAATTTAAAATTTAACACTATATGAAATATATATATATATATATACACACACACACACACACACATACACAAGAAATTCAATTCAATGTATATGAATACCTGAAATTAAATTTATCTTCAATTACAGGTTTTCAAACTAAAGCAAGCAGTTTTTAGCAACTAGATGGCTCTGCTTCTGTAATGCTAAAAAATAAATTTATGGAATTTTTTATCAACATAAATAATTTTCTGCTTCTGTATAGTCAGTAATTTTAATTTTTTTCACTGTCTTCTTTATTTACAGACGATCTGGAGCATAATTTGTGTCATAACTTTTGACCTCTAACCTCAATATACGCACTTTTGTTTCACTGGTGTAGCAACTTGTGCAAGAAATTTGCTGAGAAATTCTCAAAACATTGTAAGAGTCAATTGAGTATAACTGTAAATAATCATTTAAAGTGGTTTCTTTTTTAACTGAAATAATGTGTCTTTTTAACAAAAACAGAACATTATCCATTGTTCATGATTGAAATTCCTAGAATCACATGACCAAATCTTGTGAAAAGTCAAAGATTTCGCTGTTACTCAGATGAAAAATTCTACTTTGACCTATTAAGCATATATCCTTAATCTAGGAGGGTAAAGCTATACCCACATTATGTAAATAGGGTATTAACTTAAAAATAAAATCCCTAGATTATATATATATATTTCAAGTTTTATTAATTCCTCAATAAATTACACGATGTTAGAAGCTAAAGCCATGTCAGATAATCATGTGGCTTGCATTGAAGTGATTATATACTATAGAGAATGCTATTTAATGTAAACAATATAATTAGGACCAAATAGCTTGAAATGCTGAAAAATTTACTTACACATTTTTTGAATTTTTTTTCTACATTAAAAAAGTCACATACACCAAATACACAAAATTTTAAAAGAAAATAGCGTGTTTGCCCATACACAAATCACTCCACACTTTCACAATTTTTCCCACTTAAATGTCATTGTCAGTTTCTCTTTTCTCCCTATCTCCTGGCTTCTGTGAATAACCACATCCAGATGTAGTTTTTAATAGTTTTTTGGTGGATCCACTCACATTTCACAAACGCTTGACGAATATAAAATAAAGAATTGATCTTGATCTGAAAAATAACAATTCCATAGATCTTTTGTCAGATATCAAATGGTTGCTCTTGAACTTACTCTGGTTTTGCAAAATTTTCCTCTTTGATGATGTCAGTCCTGCCGGGCTTGCCTTTGTAGTGATGATTTATCGCCTTGCGGTAATAATTTTTTTACTGATGTAGGGTAGCAATTAAAACCTAAAACATATAAAACAAATGTTAAAGTACAAATGCAAACAAGAATTACAATCGAGACAATATACTATAAACTTCATACAATTTATACACGATGCAAATATCATCCATAATTATGTATTATTTATAATTCTTAGCAGAACTAAGTCTTCTTTCTAGTATCTATTTATAATTCTTGTGAAAGAAATACAAAAGTTGATGTAGATGTATATTCTACAAGTACTATGTACTGGAGAGGTTTGCAACTGCTCTCCATGAAGAATTCTGATAGACTGCATTGAGAGAAAGGAGGATAAGGTGGGATTAATAATGTACACCAACATGCACTGCACATGCTGTCAAGGTGAACACATTCTTTCACTGATACATGGTATGCAAGACATTCTCCACAAACGTATGATAGTACAATGCAGTAATGTACAGTCCAGCAGACAGTACACTGTAAACATGTAATAATAAGTCAACACATACACCACTCAAAACTCATGCCCTGATAACTCGCAAACCCGCTTATAACGCAGGTTGTTGAGTGGATCCCATTTGTTAATATCAATCAAACAGTTATAAATGTAATTGTGTATGTGACATAAACTGCCTTAAATTAACCAACTCTTTCATAACTGTGAACAAAGATAGCAAGGCAGCCAAGTGAAATGAATACTTTGTAAAATAAAGAGCTTGGTTTAATAGATACGGACCATTGTGGGGAAACTATTTTCAGAGAATTTCTGAACTAGCACTTAGAGATTTCCTCAAGGATGATAAGATTTATTATTACTTCCAATGAAATAATGACATCAATATTGTACTAACTGAACAATACAATTCAATGTAGGCGATACTCTCATGAAACAAATGTTGCTAGTTTTTGAAAAAGAGGAATCTTGCTTTGTGGTATATCAATAGATAGTCTAGTTTCCAGCTACTTTGATTCCTAACTTGCTAGTATACTATTTCATTCCACTCATTCCACTCTGGGCACCAGATTAATCAATAAAACCAAAATAAGTGACTCAATACATGTTTTTGCATGCATATGATGGCTGTTAAAGTTTGAATGATCTTTTACATGTTGGAAATTTATGCAGAATAACAAACATCTTCATTAGAAAAAGTTCATTATTATCAGTTATTATCAACGTGATTGTAAAAGAGGGATTCAGTCATTAGACGGCCCAATTTCCTCCCCCTCCATTACCGCCCCCTTTTTTTCCTCAGTGTCTATTCAGTTTTAATTTTTTGAAAGTTCCTCGATAACTTGTGCCATTGCTTTTATGTGGTCTATGTTTGTGGAGCTGGTTGTCAGCGAGATATTCAGAGAGAGGTAAAAATTATGCTCAATATTGCACACCTATAAATGCAAAACTAAACTAAACAGATAGACAGTTGAATGGACAAGGGTAAGACAATGTTCCCTACCATTGTCATGTTGAGAGATAACCACTGATGATATTTTCAGTATACAGATTTATCACATAGTCAGTAGAGTGTTAAGTTTTATATTTTGCATATTACAACACGTGAACATATCACTTTGTGTGATTCTGATTGGTCCAAATAAGCCCATGAAATTTTTCAGTATTCTCTTTACTGAATGGCTGCGATTGTTTGGAGAAAAAAATGTAACCCTACCTTCTGGAATCTTTTATTTTCATTGAACTTTTTGGCAGCCAGTTTTTAATTTGACTCGCAAAAGCAAATTTGGTTAAAAAACTGGTTTTGCTTGTTTCAGTTATGCCAATTTACCCACCCAGGTTTTTTTTAATGTCATGTATAACATATCACAACATGAAAAGTGGCCAAGACAAGAACAATAACAACAAGTAAAACTACCGATATTGCTTAGATGATAATGAGGGTGTGGGTGGAGATGTATTTTAGGTATATCTGTAGCATGGAATCCATCCTAAATACAAGCTTGGTAAATAAACTCTATTTTGTTCAGAAAAGAATGTAGACATAAACTGGTTTCTCCAACTGACAGAACTTTATCAAACCACAGCATATTTACATGGAGGGTAAATATGTGATGCAAAGTCTATGTCAAAAGAGTTTTTTTTTCTCACATCTCCTGTACAATATAATATTGCAAATCAAATACTGCAAATATCTAGTCACAAATACATTACAGTAAATATGTGTATTTCTGCATCCAGTAATCTTCTTTTCACAAAAGTATCGCAACAATTTAATGTTTAGTTGTGATGTTACACTAGAATTTCAACATAAATACTGGCTTTATGTTGCATAGAGGAAGTTAAACCAGGAATGTGCCCTATATCAAACAGTGTGACATCACATGCATTGAACATTTTGTGTAATAATTCAATATTAAATTGATGAAATTTGTAAAATAATGTCCAATTCAACTAGTTTCATAAATTCAATATTAAATCATTACTATTGAGATCATCTATGTATTACATTGGTAAGGCAGTGTGTCCTATCTCTGTTTTGGTGGGACATAACTACTGATGTTATTTTCAGTACATAGATGGACTGTTAAGTTTAGATATATAGATATAGTACTAGGAGTAAAAGAATGTGCCCTACCAACATCCGGTTGGGACATAACTGCTGATATTATGTTCAGTATACAGTTGTATTGACAAGGGTCAGACAATGTTCCTGCCACTGTCATGGTAGGACATACCTGGTAATCAGTGATGTCATTCATTTGAACAAGGGTAAGAATATGCCCTATCACTGTCATGGTTGGACATAACCACTGAAGTTATTCCGTACACAAAATTGGATGGCCAAGGGTATCAGCATATGTTCTACCATTGTCAAGGCAGGACATAAATCAGTGTCATTCCATAAACTGAAGAATGTTCTAAATGTTGAAATGCATTCAGTGTATATGTGAACAGCGATCCATGCTATACTTGAAATGCATTCAGTGTAGATGTGAACAGCGATCCATGCTATACTTGAAATGCATTCAGTGTAGATGTGAACAGCGATCCATGCTATACTTGAAATGCATTCAGTGCTTTACATGAAGTGTGCACTAGTTTAAAATACAGTGTTGATGTGAAACAGCATCCATGCTGTGTTTGAAGTGCATACTAGTGTATTATACACTGTAGGTCCAAAACAGCTGTAGATGCTGTACTTGAAGTGAATACTAATGGATGCAGAACAGTGTGATTTTATGATTTGTTTACAATTTCTAGTAAAGTTTTGAGGCATTTAATTAGCTATTTAAGATGCCAATTTTCAGATAAAAAGATCTTTGTTTATAACCATTATAAGACATGGTTCTTCCTTACGAAATATGTTTAAAAGTCTCAGAAATATCTGAGAAGAAAATGAAATATATGATCAAGAATAAAATTAACAATTTTGTCCAATGAAAATGCACAATTTCAGATTGATAATGTTGAAAGTACAAATAGATAATTATCTAAACATGCATTAAACTATATTGTAATATTCTTCATATTGTTTTCATTATTCAGGTGATAGAACTAGCAGCAAATTTGGGTATAACAGATTACAGTGAAGTCAGAACCATGCTAGACTTCTATCATGATGTTGGTGTCATCATTTACTTTGGAAGGGGTTCCAGTAATCTTGACAGCCTGCTTTGTAACACGGTCATCCTAAATCCTAAGTGGCTGATAGAGATGTTCAAACGAGTAATTTCCAAGAGACAGGGCATCAATCAGGTATATTACATGATCTCAGGAATAAGCTTCACTTCACATAAACAGTTATAAAATGTGTGCTTTTTCTAGTTTTTGCAGTAGACATTATTGCATAATTGTTTCCACAGACACATCAGCCATAGCATGCCTCAATAACTCGTGTAAATTTTTCTTTGCTTGAAACTTTGAAATATCCTCTGCCATATTCATTGCAGAAGGAATGTTTTGGTGGATAATTTGTCCAGACAGGATCAGGCAGTCATCACACCAGTCAGTATCAGATGTCTTTTTCATTTGATAGACATGTTTGCAAGAAAGCTGAACAAAAAGTTTCCTTTCAGTGTAAATGTTTGTTGCTCCAATGCCAATTCAGAAGTCATGTGTGATGGATTCCTTCATTATGAAGTTAGCTTGACTATTCCTATTCATTCCTACCTTTCAGAATAATCCCCCAGGGTTTTGACTTCCAAGTCATGACCCATACAGATAACTCACCTGTGGCCCCACAGATTGTGGTTTAACATTCCCAGTCTTCATGCCTGGCTCATCTGCAAAGACCATTTTTGAACTCGGTTGATGGATGGAATACTCAGGCAAGAATAGAACTGACCTTAAAAGTTTATGATGCCAAGTGGAGAAATTGTTATTGGTATAGTAGGAAATATATTGATCCTATCTGCTCCATTTTAACTGCAGTTGCAGATTTTCTTCTTTTACTCATCAAGCAAGAGCTTGCTTTGTAACCCAAATGAAGGGATGCAAAGTAGTCTGCTCTAACAATCTTGAATTCTTTATTTGCTCAACTCTAGATTAGAACTGATCAGATACTTTGAGTTCCATAGTCCAGTCTCTAGCTTGTTAATGCCAAGGTGGAACGTCTTGTGTGTTCTTTGATTGCTGTCTAAACCTCCTTATGAATGTTTGAGTGAACTATTTCCCATGAGAACCTTACCATTAAGGAATCTTCCTCGTCTCCAAATCATCAACAAGGAGAAGTGAACTTTATTTGTTGTCAGCTGGAAGATATTGTTTACATTTCAATGGTAACTATGATTCTGTCTCTCTTCTTTGCCTAAGACTCAGCTACCTTTGGAAGTTAAAATTCCCAGTCTCAGTCATATAATGTCTAGTTGGTCCTAAGTGAAAATGTTGCTGATCCGATTTTCAATATGGCATCTTACTGCTACACTTTCAGAATGGAAAGTCATTTGGCACGGGAGTTTCACTAGAAGACTTCTAGTGATGTCAAGCTGGTTCACTACTCCACCAGAATGGATGGTCATATCAGAGTGGAGTTTTCACAATGTCAGTTTGTGATGTCTAGTTGTTCCTAAATGAAAATGCTTCCAGTCTAACATTCAGTATGGTCACCACAGCAGCCATTTTGAAAATCCTGTTAATGCTACTTCAGACTCTCCTGAATGGATTTCATCTCAATATGGCATTTTTCAAGTAATTGTAAGGCATTATATAATGGTGTTAAGTCAGCCTTGTATAAATATTGTGCTGATCTTATATCCGATATTGCCATCACAGTGGGCATTTTGAAAATCTTGTCACTACTCCTTCTAGATAGAAAGTCATATCACCATTGGTTTTTACCAGATGACCTTTTATAATGTCTAGTTGGTATTAAATGTATAAGGTGCTAATGTTTTTTTTGTTTCTTTGATTAAGAATTTTAACATAGCTTTAAAAAGAAATCAGTCATATTGCTATGATGTCTGCAGTGAGGCATTTTATAGTGATGTCTAGCACTGCGGCATCATGCCACAGACATGTAGCATGATGTCCCACCCAGTCACATTATTCTGACACCAGGCCGACCAGTCCTAACACTACCCTCTTAATGCTGAGCATCAAGCAAGGCAGCTGTTAGTACCATTTTTGTAAGTTTTTGGTTTGACTCAGCCGGGGATCAAACCCACAACCTCCCGCGTCGGCGGCTGACGCTCTAACCAATAGGCCATTGGAGTGGTTGATACTGGGATTTTCACCAAAAGATTAGTTATAATACCTAGCTGATTTTGAATTAAACTGGTTCCAGTCTGACTGCAGATATGGCTGCCACAGTGAACATATTGAAATTCTAAATCCTGAATGGATGGTCTTATCATCATGGAGTTTTCACCAAAATTCTTACATTGGTGTCCAGATTGCTCTAAATGAAAAGGGTGACAATCTTACATCTAATATCATTGTCCTGATTTGAAAACTTTTTATTCAAGAATATTAATGATGGTTTCAACACAAAGCAGTTAAAAAGAAGAAATGGTCATATCTTGAATCCCTGGAAATTCTTTAGGACTAGAGGAGTGTTAGTCCATTTTATGGTCGGACATCCAGAAGAGACAGCACTATGCACAAGGAAATTTAGTGTATTATAGAAATTTAACTGGAGTGAAGCTCTTACAACTAAAACAAATTTATTTAGAGCTGTCATTGATAGGAAAAAATAGGTTTATCAGTTAGAAAATATAGCAGTCTCTGATTCCTTCTGATGAAGTCTCTCGCAAGAGAGGCCATGTCCTGAATAAAAATTGCTTTGTCCTACTTCAGAGTGGCTTACTAATGTTATTGAAGAAGGGATCATTCTTATATGAAAAAGACCATTGTACATCAATAAATGTATTTATTACAATGGAACTATTTGCCACTTGGAGACTGTTAATTAAGTTGCACTAATGTCACACTCATTTATCACTTAAAGAGAAAGACTAGGTGGAGGACAACATTTTTTGTTTGTTTTTAGAATCTTGTATGTTTATACATTATTATTAAACCTTTAGGCACACAGACAAGTATTTAAACTGGTTCATCATAGTATGCATCAGTGTATTGATTAAGAAAGACATCCTATGTTCCTTTATAGTGGGATCTACTTAAGGACAAATGGCAGAGACTGGAGAAGTCTGGAATCCTGGAAGAGGTGTTACTGGACTCTTTATGGCAAGATGCCCAGGATCAGAAACTGGTACTTCTTGGCCTCATGGAGAAGTTTGATATCATTTGCCATTGTCTTCCAACCATCTCTGAGGTTTGTCTATCTGTGTTTTTTTTTCATATATATCCAATACAATGAAAGTTGTCTCAGAGGACATCTCTGTACAAGGACAACTGTCATTAAAGAACATTTTTAGGACTTGCCAGTGTAAATCTGCAGGCTAGTGAGGACAGAAGACACATACAAGAAACATACTTTGATGCCCACTATAACATTGTTAGCAGTTTTACCTTCATTTGTCTGCCTGTCACACTTTTTCATGTTTCGGTCATTTCTGCGGTGTAAGAATCTATATTTATAATTGAGTGGAAAAGAAATTTAAGAGATATAGCAGTCCTGGAAGGAAACAGCAGAAACAAAGTCCAATCAGAACTTATTCTCTGCTGAATATGCTCAGCATAAAGGGGGGCAAATCCAACAAAGGTACATGCATCCCTTTTAAAAATTAATACTTCTATCAATGAAGGGCAATTTGACAAAGGCACAATGCATCCATTTTACAAGTTAACACTTCTGTCATTTTCTTGATAAAAGCATCCATGAAATAAATTTTTACTTCTGTGAAGGAAGGACAATCTGACAATATAGTGGAATTGATTACTCTCTTGCTGAAAGTATAAAATTCCAGTATTTTACATACTGAAGTTAAAACAAATGTGGCTGTGGTAAGCAAGGTCTCTTATTGTTGTAAGGTTTAATGTCATTTTTCAGCATGTGATAGACTATATATGGTGGCCAGTATTAATGGTGGAAGAAAAACCCTGGAAAACCCCGGAAAGAACCATTGATAAGCAAGGTCTATAATTAGATCATAGTTAAATTAATAATAATAACTAAATCTTCACTGACTATGGAATCTTTCTCAGCTAAACTAGCTTGACAGTGACTAGAGTCAATTAAGAAATATCTCCCCATCCATGATCATGTCAAGCAGCAACTTCAACAACATCAGGAATCTCAAGTGGAATTTGTTAATTTAAAACCAGTTACAGAGACTACTAGTGCTTTTAATAATAATAATATTTCCTGCCTTAAATATTTTCAGCATTTTTTAACAAAAACTTATGTTTTCAAATTGTATGGTGTTTGTTTTGTTTTCTGTAGTCACATAAATATATATGTTGCAAAGCAATTAGAGCTTCTATAGATTAGGTGCTATACAAGGTCATCATCATTATTATTTTTTTTATTATTACTAAATGTGTTCTTCCATTGCTGGAACAGACTGCTAAACAACATTAAAAATTGCAGAGCAAACTAAAAAACAGAAAAGATTTTTGAGAGATAGCTGATAATCAATCACAGTTATTAGAGGGTATTGATCAAGCTCATGTTGAGATCGACACAATAAGTCAAAGATGGTATAATAGATAAATGTACCAAGGAATGTATTGCAGCTATTAAGAATTGAGACCAACTAATTCATATTGCTCCATTTGGGTTTAACCCTTAAAGTGCTGGTCGCGACAATAGTCGCGCTGTTGTTCGATGCTCTGTAGTGCTTGTCGCGACTATAGTCGTTTTCGAAGTATCAACAATGATCGCATTCTATAACTTCATCTTGCCATAAATGCCTTTAAAACTATATTTGATTGGTTTAAAAAGGCCCAGAACAAGCATTCTGCAGTACTTTACTATACATTCAACGATGAAATTTTACAAATACTCGCTTTTAAACACATGGTACTTGTGCAAAGCTAATATGGCTGACGCTGAATATGAAGGTGATTTCTTGCAACAAATATTCGCTTCTGATAGTGATGCTAATAATGATTTTGAATAATTTGAGAAAAATGACATTATTGGAGCAATCGAGGTATTGATGGAAATACCCATGAATGATTTTGAGCCGGGAATTTACATGGAACTAGAGTCGGATGTACATGCTCGCTTGACGTGAAAAGATGGTGCACCTTTCAAACCCATTCACTGATAATTCAAAATTAAATGTTGAGATGGTGAATAATGAACCTACGGACTATTGAAGCCTTTTTCTTAGATGACGAGTTATTGCATCTGATAGTAGATCAAACAAATCATAATGCAGATCAGAGAGTTCATGGGGTAGACTGGAAGGAAAAAAGTCGCATGAAGAAATGGTGGCCTGTCACACCTGAGCATCTAAAATGTTTTCACATCGATTAAAACAATGGGTTTGGTACATATGTCTGATCTCGATTCCTAATGGGCTATTGATGATGTGATATCGACCACATACTTCTGCAAAAAATAAGTATGGGATAGATTTCAAGCTATTCCAAGCAATTTACATCTGTCAAACAATGAGAACAATTAAGGTGACTCTTTACACAAAATTGGCCCAATGATTGAACAAAAATAAAGCCTTTGCTGAGGTTTAATCACCAGATATGGACCTCAGTTTGATGATATTATAATAAATAACAGGTGAAAGTTTTTCATGAACATTAATTACTGACTGGGAGGTTTAAACTTACCTCTGACATTCATGGAGTGGATTTTTGCAAAACTGTCACCTTTTCTTTACCTGTGATTTTCACAATTTATATATAACATTGTGAAACACATAACATTTGCATGCTTGGACTACTAAAGTATATAATATTTCTTAGATATATTTGAACTTTTCCATCAAAAACAAACAAAAATACTGATGAAATACAATTGTAACTTGTCATTTTACCTGTATTTACACCTGTACATGCAAATATGTTAAACTTACACATGTGTCTTGATGCTAATCTTAAAGTCTAGACATGCACCATTATTTTTCATATTTGGTTTGTCTATCAGTTGTGTATATTTAATGAAATACATGCAATTTAAAGACTGTGCAGTTTTCTTCTTTTCTCCCCTGAAATAATTCAGCTGTACTTTGTACTGCAAAACAATGCAGCACTTTAAGGGTTAATATGAATATGTTGAAAGTATAAAAAGTTGTGCTAATTAGTGTAAATATGTGAATCACATTGCCACTAATGCTTCACAAGTTAGAGATAACTAAAACTTTTAAATCAAACACTAGATGAGTATACTTAACAAGTAATACAAGCATATGAACAAAAACAAAAAGTAATAAAGCTGCAACTTAAAAAAAAACAAGAGCAGAAAGGATGTCAACTTAAGAGGTTGATCCAGATCTGAAACAAGATTTTAAAAAGTACGGAAATGGCCTTGCCACACAAGGAAGTGGTTTTAACTCCCATGTCCCAGCAATGTCCTTTCTGATGTTGATCAACTAAATATTCTAATTGGTGTAAGATGAGCTGGAAATAATTCCCCAAAAATCATCAATGGGGCAGCTGATATTTGTCAATGATTATGTACAATTGATATGAACACTAATGTTTATCGGGCACTTGTCGATGACATTACAGATGATGACTACAGTGACTGTATGCAATTAGACCAGTGATAAGAAAATAACATAATCATACACAATGCTCAACATGGACTTGTCAACATCAGGCTGATAAATTCATGGTTGCCAGCATACAAAGTTATCTATGTAGATGGACTAAGCGATATTATTCCTTATCTGTTCAGAACTGTAGCCCCATAAGCTATCCCGATTGCAAAGCAACTAGGAATGAAAGCCACTGATGTTCATGACAAAGCTATTGTCACCATTGGTGAAGCTACTGGTAAAGCATTCTCAGTGATCAAACAGTCTAGCACAAAAGATATTTCTTACCCATTGAAGCATTCATTGAGATCAAAGGAAAACTTCTAAGAGCAGATGATACAGCATATATATTCTAAGACCAGGTTGGTTTTGTTAACTACAGTGTTATGGTGTTGTTCACATGGCAAATAGCATCATGTCATGGAGTTAACTACAGTGTTATGGTGTTGTTCACATGGCAAATAGCATCATGTCATGGAGTTTCAATGCCACGACATATATTCATAGCATTTCAGTATAATACCAAAGTAGTTTCACAAATGCAAACCCCAGTGATGTTTGACCAGCTCGGAATTTGTGAAGTTTCACTGAGAAAAATGACATCAAGAATATACCAAAATGTTATTGAATTTTGAAAATAATCAAGTTGTATGAGTGTATCACATGCATGCAGGATTTTACAACGTTATATCCAATCTATTACTTCTCACTGGAACACTTGGATTTGTTTAAACAATCTGTCATTGAGATATATATTTCAAGCCCTTGTAGCACTACCAGCTGTTATCCTAAATTACAAAGCAATCATTATTATGTTGTCATTGATTCACCAGTGGAAAATATATATTAACTAGTGAATCCATTACAAAGTAATCCAACAAATCAATTGGATCATTCATAATGTTGTAAAAGTGTCATATCACATGAATGTTTTTCTGATGCCTGGTCAGATTGCAAAGTTACAATTGACATATATATAAAAATTCTGGAACAACAATGTTGCTGAAATCATTGATGTTGCAAGGCCCAAATAAATTATCACTGACAAAATGTCAACTTAAACATTTAAATGACATCAAACAATCAAAACCAGCATGTGACTTGATCTTTCTGCAGCTGCCATTAAAGATTTAGAAAAAAGATGGTTTATTCACACTTCTTGCAGCGATACTAGCATTGATTACCACTTTAGCTCCAACTGTAACAAAAATACAGTTGCACATGGTAATGTTGGAACTGCTGCTTGGATGGCATTATAGAAAGTGACAGGACATGGTCTGACTTCAAAAAAGAGAAAGTGTAGGTGGGGCCTAAGGTTACCAGGGACTTCACTGTCGTAGGGTGGAGCCACAAGCAATTCTGGTCTGAGATTACCTGGAATGTTTAACTGAACAAGCTTCCAATGTCCAGTTTTGATTTACTTGATGCAGATTATCAATTAAACAACAAAAACTTTAGAGGAGTTTTCATGTGAGATCATTTACCAAAACATCCATATGTCATTGAAACTGGTATCATTAATCACTTGGTTGCATAAGCTGTTGAGCCATATGGTGTTTTTATTTTCATTCATGTGGGCTAGCCCTGCCAATAGAACTTTTAGTATATAGTTATGTATTGCTGCTCTGGTATTTGATTCTACCAACACAGACACTAACAGATTCACCTTAAGGCATGGCTTAATAATCAAGATATTTATTTTGAATTACTGCATTTGCTGGACTATAAGACGTTACTTTTTTTACCAGAAAATGTTAGTAATGCCTTTACTCCAAATCAACTTATGGATTATGTCATCTGAATTGCTTTATCATATGTCATAATTTTTCATATGGAAAAAATTCCCCATTAAGTACGAAAAAAAATTTGTAAAAAATATTTCATTTTGGGAAGATAATGTTATGATAAATTATATGACTTCACATTGAGAAGGATTTTAAACAATTACATGATCATTAGTATTAAAAATGAATGTATGTATATCAGATGTAATTGTGCTAAAGCATCATGCGATTGTAATATACATTGTTTATACATTTATTTAATTATATATTATACAAGTTAGAATATGAATAACCAAGACAGAGATATTCCATATCATGTTTTTCTTCTTGTTCCTCACGAGTAAATAAAAATTATATTCCATAAATATAGAAAGAGAGAGAGAGAGATGTCTTGATGATTGTCTTGTTCACTTGCCTGATGACCGTGATCTTACTCATGTACAAGTGCAGTACCATATTCCATTATCAATCTATCTAATAAAAGAAACTAGAAAAAGCATTTTAGGAAGTATGATGCCATTTCTCTATTGCTGGTAATCTGAAATAGCTTAAAGTGATACCTGGTATGTATGAAACCAGAAGTTAATGTAATTCAATTCTACACAGCAACACAAATTGTATCGTCTCTGAAACTCAATAAATTTTCAGTTCAGCATCATTATATGTAGCAAACAGTACACAATACATTTAAAATACTTGGTGTGAAACAAATTTGGTACTTTTAGTTGCATGTAAGGATCCTGACCAGAAAGGATACTTAGTTATGGTCTGAATGAAATTTGTGATGCTGTATGGAACAAAGTGAAAATTACAGTAAGTCAGGGTGTTTATCTGACCTTGTCTTATACTCAGCATCAACTTATACTCCACATCAAATTATAGGCCATCAAATATGGTAGGTTTTGACATTTGTTTTCAATCTTTGTTTCATTTATTGATGTGTATTTATGTTGATATATATATATATATATATATATATATATATATATATATATATATATATATATATATATATATATATATATATATATTGGGTAATGCATGGGATTTATTCATGTAAGTATCTTAACCAGTGACTCTTGTACATGCAGATAGAAGTGTCAGAACTACAAATTCAAAATAACAATCAGCATGTCCATAGATCTAACAAGATGCAGCTTAACTTCAGGAAATGTACACACACTTACTGATAAAGTCTAATCTTCTTTGGTGCAAATGAAGAAGTCATTTTATTTGCAGAGAATAAAGCATAGCATTTTAAATGAGCATTCTTGGCATTTATATTAATGGGAGTATAGGATTAGGATAGGATTAAATATTTTGAATATTCAAACACAAGTCTTTGAAACATTAGAAGTATGGTTTGTATTTTGTGTAATTATCATTTACTATTGAATTACTGTTGGGCAATTGGAACAATATGTTACATTGAGCAAAATTGCACGAAGAAGGGGTAAACATATTGAGGCATATTTTATTTGAGCACAAGGTGCTGAAATAAATGTGTGATAAAAAAGATTTGTCAACGTCATAATTTTCATTTTTCTAACTTGTCTGCACATATATGTAAGCAAATTCAATCGAAGTAGATTATGCAGCTTTAGAACAATTGTGTCTGATACAAGTAAATTTAATATTGACAGTCATGTACATATTTTAATGCAAGTAAATTTAATATTGACTATGATGTACATATTTTAATGCAAGTAAATTTAATATCGACTATGATGAACATATTTTGATGCAAATAAATTTAATATTGACTAGGATGTACATATTTTAATGCAAGTAAATTTAATATTGACTATTGTTACGTATATTTGATATAAGTCATTTATATTTATTTTAGTTTTGATATTTTTATAGTTTTTGATAGTTTTACATATTTTGATGTAAGTAAATTTAATATTGACTAGGATGTACATATTTTAATGCAAGTAAATTTAATATTGACTATTGTTACGTATATTTGATATAAGTCATTTATATTTATTTTAGTTTTGATATTTTTATAGTTTTTGATAGTTTTACATATTTTGATGTAAGTAAATTTAATATTGACAATGATGTACATATTTTGATGCAAGTAAATTTAATATTGACTATTGTTACGTATATTTGATATAAGTCATTTATATTTATTTTAGTTTTGATATTTTTATAGTTTTTGATAGTTTTACATATTTTGATGTAAGTAAATTTAATATTGACAATGATGTACATATTTTGATGCAAGTAAATTTAATATTGACTATTGTTACGTATATTTGATATAAGTCATTTATATTTATTTTAGTTTTGATATTTTTATAGTTTTTTATAGTTTTACATATTTTGATGTAAGTAAATTTAATATTGACAATGATGTACATATTTTGATGCAAGTAAATTTAATATTGACTATTGTTACGTATATTTGATATAAGTCATTTATATTTATTTTAGTTTTGATATTTTTATAGTTTTTGATAGTTTTACATATTTTGATGTAAGTAAATTTAATATTGACTATGATGTACATATTTTGATGTAAGTAAATTTAATATTGACAATCATGTACATATTTTAATGTAAGTAAATTTAATATTGACTATGATGTACATATTTTAATGCAAGTAAATTTAATATTGACAATCATGTACATATTTTGATGTAAGTAAATTTAATATTGACAATCATGTACATATTTTGATGTAAGTAAATTTAATATTGACTATTGTTACGTATATTTGATATAAGTCATTTATATTTATTTTAGTTTTGATATTTTTATAGTTTTTGATAGTTTTACATATTTTGATGTAAGTAAATTTAATATTGACAATGATGTACATATTTTGATGCAAGTAAATTTAATATTGACTATTGTTACGTATATTTGATATAAGTCATTTATATTTATTTTAGTTTTGATATTTTTATAGTTTTTGATAGTTTTACATATTTTGATGTAAGTAAATTTAATATTGACTATGATGTACATATTTTGATGTAAGTAAATTTAATATTGACAATCATGTACATATTTTAATGTAAGTAAATTTAATATTGACTATGATGTACATATTTTAATGCAAGTAAATTTAATATTGACAATCATGTACATATTTTGATGTAAGTAAATTTAATATTGACAATCATGTACATATTTTGATGTAAGTAAATTTAATATTGACAATCATGTACATATTTTGATGTAAGTAAATTTAATATTGACAATCATGTACATATTTTGATGTAAGTAAATTTAATATTGACAATCATGTACATATTTTGATGTAAGTAAATTTAATATTGACAATCATGTACATATTTTAATGTAAGTAAATTTAATATTGACTATGATGTACATATTTTGATGCAAGTAAATTTAATATTGACAATCATGTACATGTTTTGATGTAAGTAAATTTAATATTGACAATCATGTACATATTTTGATGTAAGTAAATTTAATATTGACAATAATGTACATATTTTGATGTAAGTAAATTTAATATTGACAATCATGTACATATTTTGATGTAAGTAAATTTAATATTGACAATCATGTACATATTTTGATGTAAGTAAATTTAATATTGACAATCATGTACATATTTTGATGTAAGTAAATTTAATATTGACAATCATGTACATATTTTGATGCAAGTAAATTTAATATCGACTGTGATGTATATATTTTGATGTAAGTAAATTTAATATCGACTGTGATGTACATATTTTGATGTAAGTAAATTTAATATCGACTGTGATGTACATATTTTGATGTAAGTAAATTTAATATCGACTATGATGTACATATTTTGATGTAAGTAAATTTAATACTGGCTATGATGTACATATTTTGATGTAAGTAAATTTAATATCGACTATGATGAACATATTTTGATGTAAGTAAATTTAATACTGACTATGATGTACATATTTTGATGTAAGTAAATTTAATATCGACTATGATGAACATATTTTGATGTAAGTAAATTTAATACTGACTATGATGAACATATTTTGATGTAAGTAAATTTAATACTGACTATGATGAACATATTTTGATGTAAGTAAATTTAATACTGACTATGATGAACATATTTTGATGTAAATAAATTTAATATCGACTGTGATGTACATATTTTGATGCAAGTAAATTTAATATTGACAATCATGTACATATTTGATGCAAGTAAATTTAATATTGACTGATGTACATATTTTGATGCAAATAAATTTAATATTGACAATGATGTACATATTTTGATGCAAATAAATTTAATATTGACAATGATGTACATATTTTGATGCAAATAAATTTAATATTGACTAGGATGTACATATTTTGATGCATATAAATTTAATATTGACTAGGATGTACATATTTTGATGCAAGTAAATTTAATATTGATGGTCATGTACAGATTTTGGATTCTTTCTCAGTATTAGCATTTTTTTTTCTTTTTTACATGATCTCTATCGCAAATGGGTAATCAATTCATTTGCATACCAATTTTCATATTTGACACAAATATATTTTTTCTTGCACGCAAAATTACAAGAAATACAGTAGATAAAACCATATTATTATTGGTTTATTGAAATACTAATACCAGCATAAAGTTTATTGTTTTGACATTACTTTAAAAAATACATTTTTCCTTATCTTAGTGATATCCAAAACATCTTTTCAATATCATTCCCAGGTCTCTATAAAATTCTTTTTTTTTTCCTGATTCAGTACAAGTTGGGTAATTTTCTTCATGTCTTATGCTTTTTACTAAACAGATTAGTTCCTACTTTTTACTGGACAGATTGATTCAGACATAGTACAACACAAAACTTTTCATGCAAATTTTGTTTTGAATTTTGCAAGTAACCTAACTTGCTAAATATCTTATTTACCAAATAGTGTATAACATTTGATTATAGATCAGTACTTTTTGAATTTTGAAAATGTACTTTGATTGCATTTAAACACTCAAATGGCAAACATAGCAGGTTCAGGAAATGTTATATTCATTTCTTTTTTCTTTTCTTCTCCAGCTTGATAAAGGTGGTAAGAATAAAACTTACTTTGTGCCTTCCCGATTTAGTAGCTGTGCTGACACCAAATTGCTGTACACAAAAGGTCCAAATGATGTGGTCTTCTACATCGACTTCCATGGTTTTCTACCAGTGATTCTTTTTCATCGACTTCTTATGAGGACTGTGCATTGGACTCAAGAGTATGGAAGACATGACCCATACTGCATTTATGAGCACATTGCTCGCTTCTACTTGGATAATGAACATGACTTTATACTGGAAATGATGAATAAGCAATACCATTTGATGAAGGTATCAACTTGTTCTCGAATAGATTTTGATTTTGAGTCTTTTTTTGATTTTGTTTTATCTGCATCAGGAATAAACAAGAAACATGTCTCACATTTTCCAAAAAGCCATGGAAGAAGCAGAATTGTGATTGTCAAGAATGTATAGATTTTGTGCAAAGTTTTTTATATTGATATAATTTAGGTATCATTCTTGGTTTGCTTTGTGTAAATGTTTGCCAGAGCATAAGGGAGGAATTTGAACCAGAGGGAAAACATGAGTTTCCAATTACTCAGGCAGATATTTGTGGAAGCAGACCATGTATAATCATCATTCTTTAAATGATCAGCTACAAAATATGTAAATTTTATACCAGATGCCCTCAAAAAACATGCTTAACCACCATGCAAAATTCTCATGTTTGAGTGTGGCAGATGTCACAAAATAGGAAATGTTAAACCAGCTAAAAGTGCTATGATCACATAAGAATGTATGTTACAGAAATGCTTACAGGTTTAATAAAGTATTCCACAGAACTTGTGCTAATATACAAACAGGATATCATCTTTTCACAGTCTTGTAGTCAAGTTTTGAATGAAGAATCCAAGAAACCAAAAACTTACACCACTGACCAGATTTTATTCCCTGCTCTCATTATATATGTCAACATATTGAATGTAAGTCTTGATACACTGTACAAAATTTTGACATATGCACTCATACCACTGTATGAATACTTTCCATATCCACTCAATGGACTCTACCTGGTTGGCCTTCTTGCCTAATCAATTTGTCCACCACTTGTTCTAATAAAAAAAAAATGGGAAAAGGATTTCCTGATATAAGCAGGTAAACAGGTTCCAAATCTGTGTTCAGATGGAAAACCTGAATTGGCATTTGTTTGAGCATTTGGGACAAAGGAAGGATCATCCTAGGGAATTCAATAGGTTATTCGTCTATTATTTTTCCTGCTTGAAAGGAGCAATCAAAATTAAGCAACACTCTAATTCCCCCAATTTATGCAAGACTTTGGGAATCAGAATATAAAGAAACTATGGATGCACGGACACAATCTAATAAATTTAAACAGCATACTGGGGAGGCGAAGGTCAAGAGACAGCATTCTACATTCTATGTCCCATTTGGCAAAATGGTTTTGTTTGAGAAACATGACCAGCAGACACATTTGTAGTGCATCTAATTGGCTGAGCTTATTATCATTTTGGAAGCTACAATTTTAGTTTTGATCATAATTAGAATTTGGCAAGTTTGAAAGATGAATGATATTTTGGAGATTTGTAGTCATGCATCTAATTGAGTGACCTTGAAATCATAATTTTTATTGTTTGGATTGATAATAAACAAGAGGTTTATAATAATTATGTTTTTATATCTAGAAAGAATTTGTATTAGAAAATAGTGAAAAGGGTGAAATTAACATGAATAAATGTTAAGAAAATAATTAATTTGGATGTGTTCTTTACAATAGAACATAGGATGTGTTCTTAAAATAATACATAAACCTGCTTAGTGATATGGCCATCTGTTACAAAAGGTAGGTGAGTAATATCAGGACCACGGTTTTATTCTGCAGGTGGTGGTTTTGAGGATTTCAGAGTATACCGATGATGACAGTGTTAACCATGAAGACAAAATTCAATCACAACCAGATCCTCAAGCATGTGCCAGAGTAAGTTGTCTTCTGTTCTTATTTATTATGTTTTCTTGTTGTAAATAATAGTTACCCTTCACCAACTCCATTAGAAAAAGTACTATGATTCCACTAAATAACAGATCTTTGAAAGTCATTACAAATATAGGAATTTTATTTATTACTCATTTCTTTTATTTTGTTCCCAACAAATCTGCCTTAGCAGTTATGTATTGAAAGGATTAAAGAAAACATCAGTATGTTTATCACTGTTACTGTGATGCAGTTAATTATAGCAATTTTGTTTAGAACAATCAGCACTTTTTCTGCAGACCCTTGTAATTACAAAGGATATAATTAAAAGGACAGTGGTGTTGTGTCTGTTTTTGTGTTGCATTCATTCATAGCAGTGTCAAATTGCTTATTTTGCAGGTGGTTGCTCCCAACATTGCATTTATATATTAAAATTGATCCATGCATGGCAATTGTCATCATAAGTGAATGTTGTCATAAGTGAAAGGTAGTTGCTCATAATAAAGGTCGCTCAAAGCAAGCTTTGCTGTATTGCATGTAATGATTTTTCTCCTATGAAAGTCACTTGAGTGAATCTGTCTTTTAGAATTCCTGCATCAAAAGTGTAGCCACACGGCTGGTTAGCAAAGCCATGAGTTTTAACTAAACAATTAGATAATGATCAGATATTAAATGAGTTTCAACCATTTATTTTTTATAATTCCCCTTAAAACTTGGCTTTTTCTGCTGTTAAGACCTCAGATTATTCTGTTGTCAACCCTAATCTATGGCACTGCACATGTTTAGATTAACTTCACATGCCCTTCTGAATTTGTTTTTAATTTTTGCCTCACAGATAAGCCAGCTGCAGTATTTGCTAACATTACTTATTCTGTTCCAGTTTTTTGTTTGGGGTTTTGTTTGTGTAAAATTTGTAATAGTTGAGGGGTTTCAGTTTACTGGGGGAGGGGGGGAAAGGATTATTTAGGAACAATTCAAGACTTGCATATTTTTTGTTGGGCTTGAGGTTGAGGGTATTCTGATATGCTGAGGTTTAGGTTTGAGGAGTTTTACTGTGTGTGTGTGTGTGTGTGTGAGAGAGAGAGAGAGAGAGAGAGAGAGAGAGAGAGTACCCATACCCACACTCACTGTACATGTATCAAATCCGTTATTCATAAATCTTGTTAAATAATTCATGCATTCCTTCAAAATAACTTTAATAAAGATTTACATCTATCATTAAAAATTAATCAAATTTATATTTGAAGATCACACGAATATGTACATGTATTAGTCAGGTTGTAAACTAATATGACTGCATTTATATTTATACATTTTGTCATTATTTAGTTTACATTCTGCATGTATTTTCTTATTTCTCAAACATGAAATAAAAGAAAACAATTACCAGTAAAAAATTCACCAGGCCGCATAGCACAATTATGGTTTATACTCTATAGTATAATGTACTAATTGCTTTGTTCCTAAAAAAAGATATGAAATAAGTTTTTTTCTTCATTCTTTTTAACCATACTTCATTCTTCCTGACCAGATTTTAGACACTGGTCCATTGATACTTGATTTTCCAGCATACTGGACACATGCAAGCAATTACAGGCATAGCTTTTTTCATTGATCTAATTGATCCTACAAAGGGATGTAATCCATATTAACTAGAGCGTTCTATGATTATTTATAAAATACCTTAGATTTTGCTTTCTACTGAGTCCCACAAATCATATGTTTACAATTGTATTTGACAAAGTTTCTCAAAAAAATATGGTTTAAACTAAACAAAAATCAGATATACATGTATAAAAATTACTACTCATAGATCATCAATGATCCATTTTTAGTTTTGCATTTCAGTTTAATGCAGATTGCAATGTCAACACATCACCTATATTCATTCTTAACCAGATGTAATTTTGGTGTCTCTCTGTGATTATACCGGTAGTTGATAAATTGGTCTTTTGGTTTCCAACAACAATCAAAATCAGTGGATATCATAATTAAAACAAGCAGGACTATTTATTCAGCTGTGTTAATTTGAGAACAGAATATAGCAGTGCCTTTTATAGGAGTCAAATTGCAAGTAAACTCATAGATCATCAATGATCCATTTTTAGTTTTGCATTTCAGTTTAATGCAGATTGCAATGTCAACACATCACCTATATTCATTCTTAACCAGATGTAATTTTGGTGTCTCTCTTTGATTATACCGGTAGTTGATAAATTGGTCTTTTGGTTTCCAACAACAATCAAAATCAGTGGATATCATAATTAAAACAAGCAGGACTATTTATTCAGCTGTGTTAATTTGAGAACAGAATATAGCAGTGCCTTTTATAGGAGTCAAATTGCAAGTATGTTAGCATCGGTGATGCAATTTCACGATTGCCAGTAATATGGAATAACATACAGTGATACCATTAATATTCATAAAGCCAGAAATTACTAGTGTAAAATATAAAGCCATGTTATTTATCTAACCTCGTCTTATACTCTGAATTGACTTATATGTGAACGAAGGATGGAAAGTTTAAAAAATTATTGAAATTGACTTATACACTGCATTGACTTATAGGCCAGAAAATATGATATATGAATTGTGAAAAGAACTAAGGTACCGTATTTTCCGACCTATAAGTCGGTGCGGAGTATAAGTCAAATTCACCAATTCGACTTCTTTTCCATCCTTTGTCCATATATACCGGCAAGTCAATTTGGAGTATAAGACAAGGCCAGGTCAATATCTTGGCTTCATATTTTAAACTAGTAATGGTATTGTATGATATTCCATATTACCAGCAATCGTGAAATTGCATTACCGATGCTAACATGCTTGTGATTTTACTTCTGAACAAATCACTGCTATATTCTGTTATCAATCGACACAGCTGAATAAACAGTCCATGCTTGTTTTATTATAACTGAAAGCACATCCATGTTTTAGATCATTTTATTACATGTAGTTATGAAAGTAACTTATATAAACTTTCAATGACACAATCCATATATAAGCCGATTTGGAGTACAAGATGAAGTCCCAACTTTCAAGTCAAAAAGTATCGACTTCTACGGAAAATACTGTAATGTTTATCCTATCGATTTGGTAACTTTATATGGCCATATATTTTAGTAGGGTTGTTTCAAATTGACAAAAACTACACAGTTAGCTATGACATATATATATATATATATATATATATATATATATATATATATATATATATATATATATATATACTTGATCACTTTTCTTTTAGAAATCCATTATACTTCTTTGTTGGCATTGTTTGCTCAGCTAATTAGTCTAAACATATATCTCTATCTCTGAGCAAAGAAGCAAACGTTTGGGATTGCCATGTTGTAAAGCATATTCTTTAAAATCCTTTAAATGTTCTTTGACTGTAGAATGTGAAATAACCTAAGGCAGAGTTTCACAAACAGATGAAACATTGTCACTATCACTATCTGCAGTTAGAGAAGTGCCCAATTTACCTCTCTAAAGAATCTCCTTCTCCCAGTCTGAGAAAACATTAAGTTTCTAGACAGTGATCCATATTGGCATATTTTTCCTATGTCATGTTGATGGATGCACGTCTTGCTCACTCACTTCTCTCTTTGGCTTTATGACTTGAACACTGACAGAAAAGCCACATTTGCAAAACACCTTTCAGTGGTGTATGCAGACAGAGCATCCCACACAACATTCCCTCTAAGCTGCGCGTGCGCAGCTGCTCAGGCATCCCCGCACAGATGAATTGTCAATTTTTGTTCAATTCAATGTTAAATTTTGCTCGTCTCCGTAATGCTTGTGCAGTGCAGCGTGCACTGTGCGCACATCTACCATTTGCTTAGAGGGAACGTTGATCCCACACTGAATTAATCCATAAAATGGCACCCAGAACAGTGACAGTCTTAGATATCTCAGTTGCTTTAAAGAATGTGTTGCAGCAGTTTCTTCCGATAATTCATTTTTACAGCCTGAATTATCAGTTCTGCTCATACAATAATTGCCCTTTTCTTGTATCAGCTTTCCACTTACTTATATGTTTTTACAATAACAACAACAAAAAAACCACTTCAAAACTTGCTCGTTTAGATCCTCATACATTGTCCATCATGCCTTAACATATTTTCTTTGTGCTTGTGCACATTTCTGCCGGTTTTTTCTAATGAATTCCTTGTCTTTGATAAATGTTTCAACTTGCATTTTGCCAGTGTTTAAGCTGGCTGCTATTTTATGAGTGGTCTCCCCTTTTTCACTTACCGGTATTTCAATTACATTAATTCATTCGTTCATTGTTAGAAATTATCTCTTTTATCGGAGGTTCTGCCATTGTTTTTAAAGTGTTTATGTAATAATGACTAGATGTATTACGGTTTTTATCAGGTTTTGGGGAAATGTGAAATAATTATGTATTATTACCAATGAATAAAACCAAAATACAAACTTTCTCCATCAAGAAACAAAATGTTTATTTTGAGACGAAGTTTAATTCACCAACATTACAGCTCAATAAATAAAGATTGAAGCCATATGAACCCAGGAAAAACATATATTGGCTTAGTGAAACATTGTAACCATAGAAATAAAAAAACTAATAAAAGCACCACACACAACCTTTCAGCGATAACAATTTAATCTGGAAATGATTCTCACTTACTAGAATTAAAGACAAAAGAGCTCATTCCCCACCCCACCCCCGTAGGCATTACATATTAACTCAAAAGATGTACTCAACCCAACACTGAAGACCTTTCAAAAGATTTTACATTAGGACATTACCATCATTGTATCTTTAATAAGAAAAATAAAGAAAATATACAAACCTCAAAATTGACTATATATGTCCATGATTACTCCCTTTGACGAAAAAATGACTAATCTTACTTGATATTACCATGACTTTGGCACAACAATGGCGGCTAGTGATATACTTGAGTCCTGCCACCAATGAAAGAGTAACACTGTTAAAATGCCACCCTGTAGCACATGTGCTGTGGGATGCTGACCCCTGATCTATAATATTTATGTGGTTGCTGTAACAAAGGATTAAATAATGATTAGGGGTTAGGGGTGTTTACCTCGTGATATGCTTGTTCTGCCATGGTTGTAATTAATATGTGCTTTGTTTGCAAATTACATGTGTCCTATGCTGTTATGTTTACAAAGAATTAAGTTAAGGCCAGTGGTGTTGATCTCTGTTTTGTGATGCAGTCATTCATGACAGTGTCAAAATGCATATTTTGCCAATATATCCATGACAGTGTTTTTATGCATTACGAAGGTGGTTGTAAATGACAGGTGGTCACTCATAGCAGACGATACTCATAGCTGGTTTTACTGTTTCACAAGTTTTTACCAAAAAAACTGATTATTAGATGTATTAGAAAATGTATCATTTTGAGTTCTGAATGTGCTACTGGTGTTAAAATTATCTGTCCATTATTCAGCGGTTTCCTTCAAAACTAATTATTTACTAAACATCACTTTTTCTTTCAGATAACTACTCTGCTGAATTTCATCATTAACTTATTCCACTCTACAGTTTGTAAAATATTAATTATTAATTGACAAAATGATGACTCAATACCTCAAAAATATGTATCAGATAATTAAGTGACATCTGAAGGACAAATATAGAAGTTACTTATATTTGCTTGTATTGTCCTTTCTTTATTGAGAATTAAGCTTCTCATATTTTGTTATGAGTTTATCATGTGTTGACACTATCTGATACAGACCATGTGATGTTAGGGACTAATGTAAAATTTATAGTATGAACCCTGGGGTAATTATGGACTTACCATCCTTTTGATAATTTACAGTATGAACCCTGGGGCATTTATGGAGTTACCAGGCTTTTGCTAATTTGTAGTATGTGCCCTGGGGCAGTTATTGAGTTACAGGGCTTTTCATAGTAGTACATACCTTGGTGGGATTATTGAGTTATAGGGCTTTTGACAAGTTTGTTATACATACCCTGGGGTAATTATAGAATTATAACATTTTTAATATAAGTTTGTAGTACATACCCTGGGGCAATTATTAAGTTATAGAGATGTTGACTGTCCAAAAGATAAGTTTTAATTTTATGTTTTTAAGCTAGTCATGGTTTAAAAGATTAATTAAAAAGAAAAACATCAATACCAAATACTCTTAGTGACACTTTGTAGTGTAGCCACTTTTGAATTAATCTTATTCAGCAGTATCTTTATTCATGTTTTGAGACAGTCTATACACTAGATCTAATGACCACTGAATTTGACCTCATTTAGGCATTTATTTGGCAGTATGATGGATTGACCGGACAAGTTGAAGTAACGACATTTTACAACTCTATGACATGTTGCTCAGAGTATGTGCCAGTCAAATCCAGTGACCTTTTTTATATGTTAAGCAAAAATAGGTATTTAAAGATCTCATCAAATCCAGTGATCTTTTAGACATGTAAGCAAAAATAGATATTTAAAGATCTTAACAAATCCAGTGAACTTTTTTTTATATGTACAGCAAATATAGGTATTTAAAGATGACATACAAATTTTTGACAGATGAGCTGAAACGACCATTTCCTACCATGACATGTCAGACATGGAACATAAAAGGCATATTATTATCAAATGCAATTGTTTGGTAATTATTTTTCCCAGCTGTTTGACCACTTTGTAGCCACAGAGCAGTATATCTTCTATATTTATGATAAGCTTATAATTAAACAGTTGTTCTAGGCTTTTACAGCAAAATCTTGCAACAGCACACATAAATGAAGCGTGATTACTATGTGGCTCTCAATTTTTTTAAAATTAATTTCACCCATTCTTTTTCCAAAATAAACATTTTAAATTTAATAACATGGCAAGGTGTGTTATTTATATTTTTGGAAGAAAAAATTGTCTAAAAAATTCATCTTTCGTTATATGAATTAAAGTTTCTGTGTATGAATGTTCATTTACATTTGTGTCAAAAGTATATCACTGGACCTTATTATTATCTTATTTATGAAAAATGGCAGCTCTTTAGATAAATATTAACCTAATTATATTTTAACCATGAATTATATGCCATTTGGTCTTTTTTGTGCTGATCTTCAATGCATTCTGTGAACATGTTTTGCTTAGTTCAGGGTAAACAATATTAAATGGACATTTGCTTACTCTACTGGCATTCTGATCCATGCACACAACCATACAGTGTCAGACAAAGGGTTTCTTTTATCCAAATGTATGTCATTTAATTTGCAGGCATAATTGATAATCATTGATGTCAATCTGGAAATTATGTGGTACTGCTATATAAAAGCATTTAAAAAAATAAGTCACTTTCATGTGGATGTGGCCTAGCCATATTGTCAGACAATCATGCATTCAATCAATGACTTTATCCCAGTAAGCACAGCTCACTTATTATACAGAGGACCAGTTTATTGTTTGGCCATTGTTTATTGACAACAGATTATAAAAAAGGATTAGTGTTAACAAATCTCTTGAACTTGCAATGCTTTATGTAATATGTTACAGTGCACCCAGAATGTTTTTATTTGCATACTGTAGCTAAAGAACAAATAAAAAATATTCTAACAATTAAGTATCACATTCCAATGAAATCAGATTTAAAAATCAGTTTAATTTTCGGAGTATTTAAGTGATTTTTAGACATTTAATCTTTAATGGAAACATCCAGGAATAGAAAGCTTATTTTGTCAATAGGATTGTGATTTTAAGGGATTCATGGAGTATGTTGAAGAGGCTAAAACAGTGCTATGTGGACATTTGAACTCGTTTGATGATGTCCAACACAAGATTGATGCTAACATTGTCCAGTTCTTTCTAGGCACTGAAAGATAAAATATTTAGATCCCAATCAACAGGAAGTAGGATCTACTATTGACATTGACCAGAAGGACCTGCTGGAAATACCAAATGCTGTTTCTGAAGTTATTAAGTACTGATGTTGCTATAAACCTAGGACATTGAGCCCTTTAAAATTACACAGCTGACCTGACACATAAATATCATAGATTTTGCTAAGACTGGGGGTGGCAATTATGTCATATCTTTTATTTTGTTGGGAAAATTTGTCATGACAGGGCATAAAGTGCAAATCATGATTTTTTGGTTGTTGAAATAATGTACAAATGTGATTCATTTTGAAAGCTATTTGCCATATCACAGCAAATCAAGTAAATGCCAGCAAAACTAAATTTCAGAACTCCTGTTTAACAATTTTTGGCTTTGTACAGCACAGCGGAAAGCTGACTTCTCAGAAACTGCTTGCAGAATCTGATAAATTTCCAAAGAAAGCAATCTGGTGTGAAGGCCTTTGTACAGATGATGCCTTTCACCATCAAAGATGGCTCTCTACAGAATTTATTTGTTTGGATCCCAGAACACTCACCATCTAATACTTGAACTTGGCTGCCATTAATAAAAAATATGAGTTGAAACAACTTTTTCTCTAAGGTCTAGAGGAATAATTTTGACAAATTTGACAGTATTCTGGCATAGAGAGCTTTCAAATTTGTGCAGATTATAGGAGGAGCTGATGAGTCTTACTGAAAACAGAAAAACCTTTCAATTAAAAGTGGGAAGTACCCAAATTCATTTAATTCTAGATGCAGTCCAGCCTATTTCTTTAACTTTAAAAGGGGGAAGTACCCAAATTCATTTAATTCTAGATGCAGTCCAGCCTATTTCTTTAACTTTAAAAGGGGGAAGTACCCAAATTCATTTAATTCTAGATGCAGTCCAGCCTATTTCTTTAACTTTAAAAGGGGGAAGTACCCAAATTCATTTAATTCTAGATGCAGTCCAGCCTATTTCTTTAACTTTAAAAGGGGGAAGTACCCAAATTCATTTAATTCTAGATGCAGTCCAGCCTATTTCTTTAACTTTAAAAGGGGGAAGTACCCAAATTCATTTAATTCTAGATGCAGTCCAGCCTATTTCTTTAACTTTAAAAGGGGGAAGTACCCAAATTCATGTAATTCTAGATGCAGTCCAGCCTATTTCTTTAACTTTAAAAGGGGGAAGTACCCAAATTCATTTAATTCTAGATGCAGTCCAGCCTATTTCTTTAACTTTAAAAGGGTGAAGTACCCAAATTCATTTAATTCTTGATGCAGTCCAGCCTATTTCTTCAACTTTAAAAGAGTGAAGTACCCAAATTCATTTAATTCTAGATGCAGTCCAGCCTATTTCTTTAACTTTAAAAGGGAAAAGTACCCAAATTTATTTTTTAGTTCTATATGCAGTTCCAGCCCATTCCAACCCTATCTTCAACTTTAAAAGGGGAAAGTATCCAAATTTATTTAATTCTAAATGCATTCCAGCTTATTTCTTTAACTTTAAAAGGGGGAAGTACCCAAATTTATTTAATTCTAGATGCAGTGCAGCCTATTTCTTCAACTTTAAAAGGGTGAAGTACCCAATTTATTTAGTTCTAGATGCAGTCCAGCCTATTTCTTTAACTTTAAAAGGGGAAAATACCCAAATTCATTTAATTCTAGATGCAGTCCACCAGATGATGCTGAATTGCCATAAAGTTGGGTTTTCAACATAATCTTTATCTTTTATTTTATATACATTTTACAGAATTTTAATGATTTACATATTCTTCAACATACATTTCTACATTGTTTAGCACATGTAGGAACATTTTGATAGGACAAATATGACTTGTATATGAAATTTTTTGAATTAACATTTATTCTAAATATAGATTATGTGCTAACCTATTTCCTTTGAGTATTTTTAACCAACATGTGTTCCATTAATTACCCTAATTTATCATTTAATATCCAATTACCCATACACACTATTTACATACCCCATTGATTGAGAACCTTAACACATTTTCATCATTTCATCTTTACTTTTTGTACTTTTATCGCACTTTGGGAAAAAACCTTTACGAAACATAGTTAATAATAATAATGATAATAATAATAATAATAATAATAATAATAATAATAATAATAATAATAATAAAGACTTTATTTAGAGAAGGTAACTCAATTAGTTACAGAACTAATCTACCTTGAGGCCTTCTGTCTGTTATGTACAATGTATACAATACATACAACAAGATGTGAAGAGTCTGGCTCACGCTAAATAATTAAAGAATTTTAAATTTCAAAGTATCAAGCCTGGAACACATGCACAGGCATCTGTAAAAACACAAACATATAAGAAACATAAAATATCATTCTGCGTTGAAACATTCAGCTTTGAAAATGATGCAAAAATACAAACAAGCAGGCAGTAATTTTTTTTTTTGGTACTAGCACTGTTCAATTTTCTAAAGATTTCATCCATTTAAGACATTGATTATGAAACGAAGAAATGCTTGGAGCCTGCCTTATGTCGCTGGGAATGTTGTACCATACTACTGGACCAGTATATTGAAAACTTTTTTTAAACAATTCCTTCTTTGGCCTTGGTATAATGTAATTTTTTCTTCTTATGGACCTTAAATTTGGAGTACCATTGGCATCTCTTTGGTGAAAGATATTGCTTAGATAGACAGGAATGGATTTTCTGGATACTTTATACATCAATTTGGCTTTTCTAAGAAATATTCTTTCATGTATTGTTAAAATCTTTATATTATTCATTGCATCCTGAAAATTGTCTATACATTGATCTAGAATTAAATGGCAAGCCCTCTTTTGGAGCCTTATAAGTGTTGTTATGTTTGAATTAGAGGTATTACCCCAAATTACGTTACAGTAGTCCAGATATGACTGAATATAACTTTTATAAAAGATGACCCTATACTGAAGAGGAATGTATGTTTTGATTTTCCTCAGTAGCCAAGATAAGAATTAACCTTTTTTGACATGTGTTTAATGTGAATAGGCCACGTAAGATTGTTATCTATGAATACATCAAGAATTCTATCAGGAGAGGTCATATTAAGGCTCACATTGTCAAAAAAAAACATTAAGTTTGTCGCTATCTAGTCTTGCTCACTTTTATTGTGTTGTAACTAGTAGGGCTTTCGTTTTTTTCTGTATTTATGATCATACTGTTTTCCTTGCACCATACTTGAAGTCTGTTGAGAGCATCTTGTAAGTTATTTTCAAGTACCGTTTTGGTTTTACCAATCTCAGACAGTGTAGTATCATCTGAATAGAGGTCAGTGGAAGAAATTGAAGTTCCAATCTTAAGAGGTAAATCATTGATAGATAGAATGAATAACAGAGGTCCAAGGATAGAGCTTTGTGGTACTCCACAATTAATACTTTTACTTTGAGAAAGTTGACCATTTAAAGATACTTTTTTCACTCTGTTGTTAAGTAAGAAGTAAACCAGTTTAGAGAGTTTTCACTACATTGATAAATCTTTAGATTTTCAAGTAAAATTTCATGGTCTACAAGATCAAAAGCTTTACGAAAATCAACCATAATAGTGCCTACCATTTCTCCTTGATCTAATGCTTTCAGCCATTTATCAATCAAAGATACAAGTGCAGTTTCACAGGAGTGATTCTGGCGAAAGCCAGACTGATTATCATGAATAAGATCATAAGTGTTTAAATAGTTGAGAAAAGAATCATGTACATGTTTTTCTAGTAATTTGGAGAGACAAGGAAGGATAGAGATGGGTCTGTAGTTATTTACATCATCTTTTGTTCCTGCTTTATGCAATGGTATAACCTTGGCAGTTTTCCAACTTTGTGGAAATTTATTAGACCTAATACTTTCATTACAAATGAAAACTATACTCTCTACAATTGCAGGTGCAGCCACTTTTAGTAGCCTTGGTCCAATCATATCAAGTCCTGTAGCTTTACATACATCCATTGTTTTAATATATTTCAACACAAATTCTGGACTCATTTCAGGAATTTCAATGTTTATATTGTTTTGTAGTTTTTTAGCACAAAAATGTTTGAGTTCCAGATGATTAGATGAAGTTCTGGGTTCTTTAAGTTTTTCAGCAATTTGAACAAAAAAGTTGTTAAAAATATCTGAGATGTCCTTTGGATTATCAGTATAAATGCCCTTATGATTGAGGGATAAAATTTCAGCTTTACGCTTACATTTGCCTGCACCAAAACCTGCAAACACTTTCCAGATAGCTTTCGGGTTATTTTGGTTTTCATCCAGCACTTTTTTGTAGTGCGCTTGTTTGGCTTGATGTATCATTTTATGAACTTTATTCCTCCAAACTCTATATTCAGTTTGATTTCCTACTGATTTTAGTTGGTCTCTTTGCTTTATTGCTTCTAAAATTTCTGGGGAGATCCAGCCTGGCTGATGGTCTTTCTTTATCCTGTGTGTTTTTAAAGGGGCATGCTTGTCCACTATACTGATGAACTGATCTGTCCAAGTATCTAAAACATCATCAATATCCTCAAAGATTTGGACTGTATTCCATGGAATCTGTTCTAGATCTTCTTGGAATTTAAAAGTATCAAAGTTTTGAAAGGACTTATAAGTAATGGATTTATGGATATTATTTTTTGTTGATTTGCCATTGACTTTACGTGTTAAAAAAATTGGAAATTGATCACTTATACCAATCTTTGGAACCATTACTTCCAAAACATTTTCTTTTGTATTGGTATAAATATGATCAATAAGTGTTTTAGAGGTAGATGTTACTCTGGTGGGTTCATTTACTAGTTGCTCCATACCTAACGAATCAATAAATAGCCAAATGGATTCTATTTCCGGTATTTCTAGGTCTTCCCGTCTTTTACAAATAGTACCGGTTTTAACATACACAAGGAGCCCACCACTGCCTGCTTTCCTATCCTTACGATAAGTTTTTTTTTATAGCCATTAATATATAAGAAATTTTCACCCTGATTTTCTGTTAACATTGTTTCTGAGAGTCCAAATAAATGGATATTATTGTTTGGAGAGGTTAACAGTAACTTCACTTGATCAATCTTTCCTCGAAAACCCTGAATATTTAAATGACCTATGTGTAAACCTTTGCTAGAAACTCCTAAATTCAAGAGACTAATATCAATGCTATTAGAGGCACTCAAGGAGACATTGAAAGTATTAAAACTATGTTCACAGTGATCATCATTACAACTATCATTACTGTATAAAAAATTAGTTTTTCTCTAACTGCATTTTCTATTTTTATAATCATTGTATAAATCTGAACTATCGTTCCTGTTGGAATATGTATAAGAAGCTTGTAAGGTTCCACATTCAGAACATGCATCAACAAGGGGATCAAATCTGTTTTGACAAGGGATGCCAAGTGTATATGACGGTCCTTGATAGATAGATTAGTCCTCCTGTTGAATAGAGTCTTCCTGTGGAATTGAGATTTCCTCATTGCCCTTTTCCTATTCCATAAATCTAGTGTGAGTTTTGGCTTTGTGTCCAAAGCTACCACACTGATGGCATTGTATATGCTGTCTGTACCTGCATTCCTGTGCTGAATGTTTGATCTCACCACAGTAATCACATCCCATAGTATTGATATGGCTGACCATATTGTCTGATGTTGTTTTGTCCAACATTGGGTTTATGGTGATGGATGAAGTTTGTAATGTGACTGTAAGACCAGACTACATGAATAACTGCATTTATATTTTTTGCCAGCTTTTCCACCCCATTGGTAGACAGGTGGATCTTATCTCTTTTTCCAAATAGATGTTGCATCACTTGTCCCTCTTCATCCAGGAAACTCATGTTATTGTAAACAATATCACACTTCCATTCACTTGCCAGCCTTCCGATGACCTCATTGATATCTAACACATCACAATCTCCCCTGGGGGCCATTTCACACAATGCAACCTGACAGCTTTGATATTGCTTATGAATGTAATTAAGTAGTTGGTCATATAGTTCTTCAAAAAGTTCTAGATCAGTCCCTTCACTGGCATTGTTCCCTCCAATATAGAGTACTACTTTAGTAAACTTGGAGAGATCATATATTTTTATATCTTCAGTATTGTCTTTATTTTGGCACCTGAAATGGCATGCTTTCTAAGGTATAAAGGTACCAATTGCGCAAGTCCAGATGGGTGGAGCTTAAAGTGTAGGGCCCATTGCATTCAGAAATAAACAACACAAGCTATGATTGGTGGATTATGTAAGAGTTGTACTTTCTGTTAGGCTTAAAAAAAAGTTTAGCCTCTTGGCAACATGTGAATTTATGCTAATTCCTATATAGATCATATTTTGTATTTTTTATGATTTTTTGAAAATGTGATACACATGACTGAAAATAGGTAAGTTGTGACTAGATAACTCATACCCCTGTCTAGTTCCAGCAGAGTTATCTCTCAAATGCAATGGAGTACCTGGTTTTGTCATCATCAAATTGACAATCTAACATTGTTCTCTATAACAGTGTGTGAGATGCACGCTAAATTAGGATAGAAAATATATTTATCTCTCCAAATATTAGCATTGAGGTCTATGGAACAACAATTGGTACCGTGATACCTCTAACACAGTGCCTCAGTCCTCTGTTGTTAATTCCATGTAAAATGGAACTACCAATAAGGAGGATGTTATCTTTGCTGATAGAAGGCAAAGTAGTATGTTTAATTTGTATTGATATTGGTTTGTATGGTGCTTTATTACTTCTGGCTGAATGAGTGACAGAGTTGGAAAACTGCATTGGGTTTTCTTTTGGTAATACTTCAGGTGTCTGTGCACTTTTACTAAGAGACATAGGTTTAGGACCAATGGTTTGTGAATGTCTGCTGATAGTCAGAGGTTTCTCTCTCTGGGCAGCTAATTTAACCTTTTCATTTATTAGCTTGTCAATCTGTTTTTGCATCTTGCCTAATTGCTTTTTAAGTGTTTGTATAACAGTCAGCAGCAGGTCAGTATTACACATACATGTAGAGGGCTGTCTATGATCTCTAATAGGTCCCTCTGTAGGGGTCATAGTTGGAGTGCTATTCATTGCAGGAACCCTAGAAAGTGGGTCAGCTCTCTCATCAGATAATTCTTGGTTTCTATGACTACAACTCTCATTTGAGTCCACTATATCTGATAAACATGTGGAATTGAAAGTTAACTATCCTCACTGGTAGGGGAGTCTAAAAATAGATTAGTAGCCATTCTGATGAAGTTCTTGTCTTTCCATTTCATTGACCCTAAACCTCTAACTTCTATTACACTTGCAGGACAATTAAAAATAAGTATACATTTTAGTCCATCAGCATGTGTTGTAATAGTAAACTTTGACTGGGTTGAATCAAAAGTGAATTCTTTTTTAATTTGTTCCAGAAACTGATGGAAAAATCCAGTTGTCAAAAATGTTATTGTGAAATTGGTTGAATTTAAATGATTCACATGGTATATGATACCCTCTAAATAGTCCTTAACAGGAAGGTCTTGCTCTACATCAAAGAATCCTTCAAATGAAAAATGTTCAGAGTCAGAAGAGGGTGAGAAAGTTGACATTATGGCAATAGCTGTAACTATAGTATAAGATATAGTGCATAATGTTAAATGCTTGTTTTTAAATGAAAAAGTATTTATAAAATATATACTATAAATTATTGAATCTGAATGTTAGAGACATCGAAGATATTATTACTCCTTTACTCTTTGAAATTTGGAATGAATACACTTCTACTGATTTGGAAAGAATACACCACCACTGATGAGTAATCCTGTTCTTTTGAAAATCCATAGAGCAAAGGAACCACAATCCACCATGTTGAATCTGGCTGCTGGCTGAGCAATTTTTCACATCACAAAATAGTTATTGCATTGAATTGAAACAGAAAAATAATGTCTAAACTTCTTGAAAAGACACATGATGTAGCCTTTTGGTCAAAGATATTTCATGGATGAGGAATCAAACACACAGATATTACTAGATTTATCTGTTGCTGCTGCTTTCTATATGGCATCATGGCAGCTGATGTTTCACTAAGTTGGATCATGCATACTTTTATGTTGTGCTTTATAACCCCCACAGTGCTGATGCACAATAAATTCACAAACAGCCAGTGATTTACATTTTTTCTTCTTGTACTTGATACATGTATTTACATTTATTTGTAAGGTTTTGTCTTTATTAAGTTTGGCTAAATTTCCTTTTAATTTTTTTTGTTCAAGCTTAACCTTTGGTTGGCACCATATAGCTTTTATTCATCTGCTGAGACTGCTCCGGTGGCCTAGTTGTTAGAGCATCCGCCGTTTAGGCGGGAGGTCATGGGTTCGATTCCTGGCCGAGTCATACCAAAGACTTACAAAAATGGTACTAACAGCTGCCTCACTGATGCTCAGCATTAAAAAGTTAATGTTAGGACTGGTCGGCCTGGTGTCAGGATAATGTGACTGGGTGGGACATCATGCTACATGTCTGCGGTATGATGCTCCAGTGCTAGACATCACTATAAACTGCCTCACTACAGACATCGTAACGATATGACTGAAAATTGTTAAAGCTACATTAAAAATCCTAATCAAACAAAACAATTGTCTGCTGAGGTGCCTTAAAATGCAACACACACACACACACACACACACACACACACACATATATATACAAGTTACTAGTACTTAAGAGTCCACTTCACTTCTTTACATTTGACATGGTGACATCATTGATGTCATAAAGAAAATATTATTAAAAGACTAAGCAATTTGACATACAAGGACATTCACACATTTGGTTGTACCTTAGTGACCAGAGAGCTCAATGGACCATTCAAGCCTGTACATTTAAATTACAATGGCAGTGCACTTAAATGACCAATACATTTTTGATCATTCAGGAAGCTTTCTGGAGATGCACAGATAAGAAGTTAGCATGCTCTTAAACTTTCACACCTATATTATGCTGGACATTGAGTCACACCTATATTATGCTGGACATTGAGTCACACCTATATTATGATGGACATTGAGTCACACCTATATTATGCTGGACATTGAGTCATTGAGAGGCTTGCACAAAATAATTTTAAACCATTTTTGCAGATTCGCAATTTTCTTGAGTCCTATTTGACTGATATCCGTGAGACATGGATGAAGAGAATATCATATACAATGTGTGTTGCTTGCCCCTGCAACAAAACGTGCTCTTCACACAATCAGCAGAATTGTCCTGAAGAGTCCTGTCTCCATTTTCTCAAGCTGGATGAGTGTTTAATTAACAGGGTAAGACTGTTTTTATATTTCATTAGTACAGATTTTAAGCAGATATTTACATTATTGTAATCCTTTATCTTTTTTTTAATACTTTTTATTTTTCTTTTGATTGATTTTATTTGGAAGGGTTTAACATTCTTAGATTTTAGCAGTCATTTATGTTTACATTATTTTTAGTATTTAGTACTATAGAGCCAGTATTGTGCTAATTGCACAATTAGATCCTATTGATACAGACATTGCTGTATGTTACATGACAATATAAATTCAATTATGATGAAGTATAATTAATAATATGTAATGTAGGTTTATCACTCAAATATTAATAATATGTAATCAGTAAGAGCTGAACATTTTATCTCAGAACTTTCTAAAATGTTTTGCTTCTTGTGCTATTTTTGCAAAATGATGATTATCAAAACAAATTTAAAGACCTAGATTTCATTCATATCAGTAGTTTTCTATATGACTGAAGTTAGAGACATAGATTTCTTTCCTGTCAGTGGTTGTCTAGATAACTGATTTTAGAGACCTAGATTTCATTTATATCAGTGGTCATCCAGATGACTGAATTTAGAGACATAGATTTCATTTATATCAGTGGTCATCCAGATGACTGAATTTAGAAACCTAGATTTCATTTATATCAGTGGTTGTCCAGATGACTGAATTTAGAGACCTAGATTTCATTCCTATCAGTGGTTTTTCAGATGACTGATTTTAGAGACCTAGATTTCATTCCTATCAGTGGTTTTCCAGAGGACTGAATTTAGTGACCTAGATTTCATTCATTTAAGTGGTCATCCAGATGACTGAATTTAGAGACCTAGATTTTATTCCTATCTGTGGTCATCCAGAGGACTGAATTTAGTGACCTAGATTTCATTCATTTCAGTGGTCATCCAGAGGACTGAATTTAGAGACCTAGATTTCATTCATATCAGTAGGGTCTAACCGAGTAGATAATTTTTGCCGAGTACCGAATCCAAGTATTTGGATGTACTATTTGCCGGATCCAGGCATGAACCGTGTAACTCCAGAGTACCGTTTGTTTCATTATCGTATGCAAAGCTTAAACTTTTCGTGTACCGTATACCGTATATATCACCTATAAGATGAAAATTGTTTTTATTAACTAAAATTATTATGTATTAAAAAACTTTTTTTTAAAAGTTCGATATTTATTGAATTATTTTACTTGTAACCATTTGTGCACGTATTATTTGCCGAGGCGAATATTTCCGAATAGTACCAAAAAACCGGATATTCGGCCAAAGCGAATGTCCAAGGCGATTTCCAGTTAGGCCTTACATATCAGTGGTCATCCAGATGACTGAATTTAGAGACCTAGATTTCAATCATATCAGCGGTTGTCCAGATGACTGAATTTAGAGCATGTACTTCTAGTTAATGCCTACAATGTAGGCTACTTAATTGTTCCTGGGCCATTTATGTAATCACAGCACTACTTATTTTAGCCGTTAGGTCTAGGGTCAATGTGAATTAATCACAGACCCTAGTGACATGAATGAAAGGCTATACAAAGTGGGAATGGACCCAACACACGCTCATGTGCTAAAAATTTGTTTAGTTCAGTACCACCGAGGCAATTGTCATCCAAGGCAGAATTGGTTGGCAACTGTGATGTCACATCATGACACCTGAATTTTGGCAGGTGGAAATTGTTCCACATCTCACCAATGTACGATGTCCAGAAGAGGCAAGGAAGGAAAGTAACTCAGCAAAAAAGGCGCAAATGCACAAGAGCTCTTAAACGCCAGCCCATACTTGATCAAATCAAGTCCATTTATTTAAATGGACATTAAAAATGCCAATAGCCAGCTGTGCAATTGATCAAATCTTATAAGTCAATAAAGTTTGAAAATAATTCATTCACAAAGTTGGAATTTAATGTACAAAGTGTACATATAATTATCTAATAAATACCAATAAGTCAAGTCTAAATCACTCTAAATAATTTGTATCATGCATTGTAGAAAACAAAGAATACAATTTTTTATGGTGGTTATGAAACTGATCAAATTAGATTATTAAAATAAAGATTTTATCAGAAATGATTCTCAAGCCAAAATGACATTTTACATTCACCAGGTATTTTTTATGGTTGCTTGACGTTTTCTATTGAGTCCAAAGATGCCCTGCTTGGCAAGTCAGAAGCATGGGTTGGTCAATTTTTCTTGTGGACATCTAACACATACAATGGACCATGCTCATTTTCCTTCTATTTTAATAGATTGTCATAGTCACATGTTTTTCCTGCTCTTCTCCACCGCCCTCGTTAATGTAGCTCCCAGTTCTCCCCAATCTTGACTCTTCGACATCTGCCTGGTGAATGACTGTGCAAGTACTGTTCTGTACACTATATATAGTACCAGTCACCCAGTAAAATCTAAGCATCTCTTGAATTATTGATGTTTTTATTTACCTGGATTTTATTTCATGTTAGAAATATCGGAAAATATGAACATGCAAATAATAACATAAAAACAGTCATAGTAGTTAATAACAATTTATTGACGTAGTAAATGAGCAATAGCTGGTCAATGCTATGTGCAGTATGGTGATATTGTATTTTTTATCTTTACTTTTTTATGCATATTTAAATGTTGAAACACCAAAAATGCTATAATGTTTAAATGTGTATTATTCTTGGAACAAAGAAAAAGAAAAAATTGTATCCCAAGACTTACAGTCATTATGGCATACAAAAATTGTGTAATGGTTGACAACATAATAATTGTTATTTCATGATAGATTAATATTCATGTTTATTTTCTGCTAGGTTGTTTGCTGTGAACATCGAAGAGTGAAAACTACATCTTTCAAGAAATGGTTCCCTGAACCATTGATGTTACGTAAGTTCTACATAGAAAAAGCTGTATTTAATTCTAGAGCTTCAAGGCAGTCAGATACAATTTTTTGTGAAAACAATTTGCTGTGAACATGAAAGACTGAACCATTCACATTGAAAACCACATCCTTTTAGAAATGGTTGCCTGAACCATTCACATTAAAAACCACATCCTTTTAGAAATGGTTGCCTGAACCATTCACATTAAAAACCACATCCTTTTAGAAATGGTTGCCTGAACCATTCACTTTAAAAACCACATTTTTCCAGAAACTGTTGCCTGAACCATTAACACTATGTTAATATGTTTCTGGATAAGGAAAAGCTTTGTTTTATTCTTGAGCTTGAGGGCAGAGCTGAATATTATGTTTCCATTTGCTGAAGAGAAAACAACCTAGAACAAAAAACATCACTAATTTGAATATATTGAGAACAGAAGGCAAAAGACAATTTAAGTTTTCACTTACTCTTAAGGATTTGACATGTCTTATCTTTATCAGTTATTTCATATAAATTATAATTTTTATTTAACTTGCATTTTTGTTGGCATCATATAGACATTATTATGATGAAATGCCATAAAATGCTACTACATGCATACATACCTTATCATTAATGCTTCAACACAGAAGACAGAAAATATGTCTAAATATCTGCAATAGCATTCTAATATGTACATATATTGTCAATATATTTGTTCTGTGTAACAACACAAAACTTGTTGAAATTATAGCTTTAGTGAATATGAATAAGCCAGTGACATTTACATCCACATATTCTTGCTATTTAAACTTGTCCAGTAGCAGGGAACACTGTCTAGAAATTTATCTTATTAAGGAACCTTGTTTGTTTCTCTGTTGAAGCAAGCACTTTAAGCAAAATATTTTATGAAAACATCAGAATGCTTTTGGTAATGTCTTGATTCAAGATTCAAGTAAGCGCCCCAAATGACCAAGTGTTCTAAAGTGCTCACCATTACGGATCATTGCCACCTCACCTGTCTGCATGGGTTTGAGTCTTGGGCTTGACCACTGTGGGTACATGAGAATGCTTGCCAGTATCTTTTCGTGGGTCAGTGGTTCTTTCCAGGGTTTTTACCGGGTTCTTCCTCCACAATTTATACTGGCTGCCATGTATAGGCTATCTAATGCTGAAAAATGGTGTTAAACCCTATAACAACAACAACAAGATTCAATGTTTTATCTCATGAAAGTATGTTTTTGAATACTATTTTTTCTGCAGACATGTAAAGGAATATTTTTGTTTCTGGTTAGTAATATTTTTTGGCATTACAGAGTTCAGCACCCCAGTCCTGCCACCCATCAGTCTGTCACAAAGCAGGGGTAACATTGAAAAACACTGCCACAACCTCCCCAGCTGGCTTAAGACATCTGCCAAACTACTGAATGGAGGGGATGAAAAGAGTGGATGGGAGGCACTTGCTAAGGAGTTAGGTAAACATTTTGTGAATGAATAATGAGATCTTTAATTTCATGTATTTTTAGCAACCTTAAAAGTCATAAATTTGTTTGTTTATATATTAAAGTTAATTTGGTGTCATTTTTCTCAGTGCCAATAAAGCAGTGCTTAGCAATAAATAGTATGACCAAATATATAAACTCTACACAGTAGTTTGAAAAAGCAAGCCAAAGACCTTAGATCACAGAAAGTTGGCAACAAACTTTTAAAAAAGCATTGTTTCATTTTTCATTGTGATTGGAACATATTTATTGTGCCACAAAAGTTTCCTGTTTACTACAAAAATGTTCTTGCTTACGATGACTACCAATTAAAGTTCCAGTATTTTCAAACAGTAGATATTGATGGATGGTTCTAACACAGCTCCACTCAGTAATAAATGAATATGATATAAATAAATTGGTGTTAAATATGCTAATACCTATTGCCTTAATTTATGTATCACCAAATAAAGTTAGTGTAAGTTAAATTTAATGTGCACATTTTCATTTATTTAAGTGAAATTGGAAACCTGTTAAGAACAAAGGATTTTAGATTATCTAAGATAGCTACCAGTGGATTAATCTGAAATCGAACTACATCTACAATATCGGGTACAGTGGGACCCCGCTATAACCCGCCCCGCTATAACCCAAATTCGGATATAACCCGGTCGTGGCATGGCTCCCGAAATTTCGGTTAATTTATTACAGGTATTTTTCTCAAAGACAAAAAAAAAAAAAAAAAAAAAAATTCAAGAGTTTAATTATCATTTTCATATTCGTCTAAACAGTGCGAAAAAGAACGTGTAGAAAATGTATTATCAAATTTCTTCTAGTTTTGTGCCAAAATAAACGTCGGAAATACGAACCAATTGCTGGGCCTACTGAGAACTTTGATCTTTGTTTATTGTTTGAAAAATTACAGCTCATAAGTGTCAATATTATAATTACTGATTCCTGAGTAATGAAGCCATCGTGTCTGCTTTGTGTTTGTCTTGAATGCATTCTGAATACAATCGTTGCTCTAATAATCTCCGATATATGTTCTCTTAATTTCATACACAACTAAGCAATAGCCAATGCGGGGGTTGATAAAAGATTCTCACCAGAATGTATAAATCAATCAATTTAAGTACATTGTTTATCATCAAAGTGAACTGCCGAGCAATGACATGATTCAGTGGTTAAAATACAGCCAGTTCTGCCTGCTGTATTAAGAGTACATCAAAAGAACATGACATAATAGCTGGGCGGCAAGTTCAAAGGACTTTGACTAGCAGCTTGGGTGGGAAAATGTGCTGAAATTTACAATGACTGAATTCAGAGACGGAAAGATCCCGAGATGTACATGTAGTTATTATAAGAATACACTTTAGCTTCCATTATTTAATCTACGGACATGTACTATTTCATCATTCGTTACATACACCAGTTACGTAATTTTTGCTATTTTCTTTTCATTGAATTCAGTCACATAATGATCTGTGACAAAATTATTGAATATTTTACATCCTTGTGTGGATATTTTCGATGGAATTATATGTATTATGGATTCAGTGTATGTTACAAGATTCGCTGGTGAGTACACGGTGTTGATACTCTTTTCATGCAATAGATTATACATGTATATATAAATTAGACACATGTATGTACCAATGCATGGTTCTCTGAATAAAGTAATATGTTAAATCTGCAATTTCTGTTACCACAGCAAATGCTTCTCTCATTTAATATATATTGATCAAAAATGGTAATTGTGCCATTCATTTTCGCACCCTTCTTTATGTACCCCACATCCCCCCCCGGCAATTAAATCCAAAAATGTGTTGGTATTGTACATGGTTGCTTATAACACGGTTCGGTTCATATCCCGGTCGGATTCTATGGCTCCCAACTACCGTGTTATAGCGGGGTCCCACTGTAATAAGGATTTCATATACCTTCTATCACTGTTATGAACAAGCTGAAAATATCAGAATCATGAAAACATATTTAAATACCAGCATCATAGGTTCCTTACTCAGCACACTTAGCTCAGCCTTATCTATCATTCTCTGGCTGATATACCTGAAGATCAGCGCCGCACAGATAATCCCATGCAGGAAAGTCATGTACAGAGTGAAAATGAAAACAATGGTACAGATGATGATTTAGAGTTATCCAATATGGCTGACATTTATCCAGAATTCACAGTATCACTGTGCATATAGATCCACAAAAGTTTTGAGTTTGTAAAACAGATATTGGATTCAGAACCTTGCATGACTTCATGCAGTTCATGTGTCCAAAATGGTACTATCTACAGAACACAAGAGAAAAACACTGTGATAGCTACATTGTATAAAACAACACATGTCCTACACATACAGGGGCTGAACTATTTCACATGGTTAGATCATATTATCTGTACATGTATACAGGATGAGAATAACCATGCTAAAGGCAGTTATATGCTGACATCTTCACCAGTAATTAGATGTTGTACCAAACATGAAACAGCACCAATAGTCTTGGACCTAGATGACCCAGGCAATAAAATGAACACCCCTCCAAGAGTGTCAGGACATTGCACTATCCTTAAAACATGGCCATTACAGCGATGGCTTAAACAAGAATGATTTCTCCATGTATGTACATATAAAAAACATATAAAAACCTGGAGGCCCAAATTGAAAATTAAAATTACAGTTAACTATTAAGTCAGCACAGGGAAGGATTAATGAGCAAGTATCTTCATTTGAAACAGCAATTCAGACAGACTAGCTCCCAAACGGCAACAATTTCAGATGCTCAGAAACAGACAATCCCAATACCAGCCAAAAGCAAATGTATAATGACCTTGCAAGTAACAACTGATACCCAATGAAATCCTGCAACAGTGCCCTCCCATCTCAGTCATGTGTCACACCTGCAACAACAATAAGTGTTCACTAATGACCCTCAGCTCAGACAAGTCTGTTGCCTGCACCAACAGCTGCATTTCTCAGTGCTCAAACAAATGTGTCAACATCAGCTTGATTTGCTCAAACAACTGAGACACCAATTTCAGCATTCCTTCCTCCATGAGATGTGTCTAAAATACAAACCATCAGAGTCCAAAACATGAAATCACAAGTCAGAAAAGATAGGACACATGACTGAGAGGTTGGTACTGTTGTTTGCAATGCAGGATTACTTTGGGTAACAATGGTTACTTGCATGGTCATTATACATTTTCTTTTGGCTGTTATTGGGATTGTCTGTGTCTGATCATCTGACTGTTTCAGTTAAGGAATCTGTCTGAATTGCTCCTATAAATAGCTTGTGTTTAAGTAATGGGCGCCTAGATGGAACGCGTGCAACTCCAGAAGGTACAAATGTGCAACGTGCATCTTTGACATTAAATAATTATGTTAGGCACTGTCCAACTTTACTGATGGTTATATATATTGTAAAACATGTGCATTGAAATTTAAAAATCAGTATTTGTTCCTGAAAATCAGTATTTTTGTCACAAGTAATCAGTATTTTTGCACTCGGGGGTTGGCAGCTATGTGATAATGCTGGACAAATCTGAAGTTACTATACTGGATCACTCGTCTCCTGGGTCAACAAGGACTGCACCTGCAGTCATCCACCAGGACGGAGGTGACAAGTGTGTTACTGGTATATTGCATAAAATCAGAGCAAGAGACAGCATAGCCATCACCACCTGGAACATTAGAACTCTGGCACAAATTGGAAGACTCCAAGAGTTGACACAGGAGATGGAACACTACGCATGGCACATTTTTGGGACTCTGTGAAGTCAGATTTTCCATCTAGTAGAACACCAAACTGAAGATGAGCATATATTATACTATAGTGGAGAGTTGGACAAGTCCATAAATGGAGTAAGCTTCCTTGTAAACAAAGCCATCAAGGAATCAGTGCTTGAATGCCACCCTATATCTAGCAGAATCGTCCCCATTCTTCTTAAAGCATCCCCCTTTAACATCACAATTATCCAAGTATATGCTCCATCTACTGATCATGATGATGAAGAAATGGAGGAGTTTTGCAACAAACTCCCTCCAGGTTATTCTAAACATGGTCAGTAAAAAAAAGACATCCTCATCATCCAAAGAGACTGGAATGCCAAAGTTGGCAAAGATGCTCTAAAAGACTGGAATGGTCATTGTGGACCTTCTTGGAATGAGCTTACCAATGATAGAAGGAGACGACTGCTTGAGTTTGCAAGCCACAACAACTTGGTACTAGCCAACACCCTGGGCCAAAACAAAGCTTCACAATGCTGGACATGGCATGCACCAAATGGAATCCATCATAGCCAGATGAACTACATACTGGTTCAAAACCGTTACCAATCTGGCATCAATTGAGCAAAAACAAGAATGTTCCCAGGTGCTGGCATTGGGTGTGATCACGACCTTGTGATTATGAACTTCTGAGTGAGGCTGAAGAAAATTAACAAGCCGAAGAAAATCAGGCTCAAATTCAACCTCGAACAACTGAAGGACCCTAACATCTGCAAGTCATTCCAATCCACATTTGGAGGAAAATTTGCCAACACAGATGACCCAGTCACTGATTATAACACTCCCCAAAAAAGACAATCTCCAGCTGTGCCAAATTTACAGAACTATCAGTTTGATCAGCCAAGGCAATGCTGAAGATCATCAAACCACATACAGAAGAAATAATCACTGAAGAATAGGCAGGGTTCTGGAGTGGAAGAAACACAACAGAACAAATATTCAATCTCAGGGTTCTGTGCAAAAAGTACTAGCAACATCAACAAGACATCAATTATTTATCTGTTTTGCTTCTTTGTCTACATTTGTTTGGGGCAAAATCTCAATTTCTTTCAGTAGCCTTGCTGCCTATAGAAATTGCCAGTGTCAGCTGTAGAAACGTTTCTGCCCTGTTAGCTTATTTTGGTACTATGTGTACTACATCAGAAGTGAGAAGAAACAGTAAGAAGTGTCTCTTCCTATCTATTAAGGACTGCTGATATTTCAGCATCTATCATTTCTACGTGGTTTCTAACCCCTGACAAATCATATCAAAGACTTATAGAAATAGTACTAACAGCTGCCTTGCTTAGCGCTCAGTATTAAGAGGTTAGTGTTGGGATTGGTCGGCCTATTGTCAGGATAATGTGACTGGGTGGGACATAATGCTACGTGTCTGTAGCATCATGCCCCAGTGCTAGACATTACTTTAAACTTCAACACTCCAGACATTGTAGCAATGTAACAGAAAAATATAACAGCATGTTTAGTAATTGTTTTCATTGACAAATTGTTATGTAGATTTAATCTGTATTGTGTGCTTTACATTTGTCCATAATAGAGGATAGAGTGTTGGTGGTACATGCTTCTTGTGATGTTTTTAAGTTAAAAATAGGTTGCTTACTGATAATTGAGTTTAAAGGTTCATTTCTTTTATAGAAACTTTGAATGTTCTGGAAGAAAAAGTTTGATCTAAAATCTTGCCATTTTCTTGTATCTCAGGTTTTTATATAATTTTTGAGATCAACAAAATTATTCATTCCTATCTTTAAATCAGTCTTTTAATCATTTTCGTGTGTGTTCAGATATAATTTGAAAGAGATAATTTATTTAAAATGTAATCATTGGTATTAGTTAGTGCCCATTTATATTTTGTACAAAATCACTATATGGGGATAATTATGAATTTATTCAAAGACATTCATCATGATGCATGAAGACTGTTTGTACATTGGCTCATTCAAGTCTGTTGGTATATCAGCACATTCAAAAATTGGAATTCATTTAGAATATTCTAAACTTCTGTACTTGTGATAGAATATTGAGATTATTTGAGATATAATTCACAATACTGTCAATTCCTTGGAAATATTCACTTGGATAGAAATAATACGTTTCTTGAATTTTACTTGTTTGTTTTGCTTCTTAATGTTACTTAGTTTTAGAACTAAGAGTCATTACAATAGACTGCATATTACAGTCAGCATGTCTCAATCTTGAGAATGTTCAGCTTCACCCATTCCACATAATCTTGTTTCAATGCAGGCTACAAGCAAAACCAGATCAACTTATTTAATGATGATTACAACCCCAGCCTGGCCTTATTGATGGACTGGATTATCAGCAGTGGAAACACTTGCTTGGCTTTGGACATGCTTTGCGTCTACCTGGAGAAAATAGAGAGAGAGGACATTGTAGAGGTCATCCAGAAAGCTAGGCGTAAGTAATCTTTTAAATATTTAGACTGATAAAATTTCATATGCCAGAGATACCAACCATTCCAGGATTTGCACATCAATTGTAATATGAACTTTTAATATAAATTTTGCAGGCCAAATTATTCATACCCAAAAATCTTGGGTTTTGAACAGGAAAATATTTTGTCAATATCAGTATATTAGATTGTTAGTTAGAATATAGATTCTCAGTGTTCAAAAGATGTAAATAAGGAAAAAGCAGTTGATTAGATAATTAATAGGTATGATATTTGGACAAGCTAACCGCTCCAGTGGCCTAGTGGTAAGAGTGTCCTCCTCGGATGCAAGAGGCTACATGCTCGATCCCCAGCCAAGTCATACAAAGACTTATAAAAATGGTACTAACAGCTGCCTCACTTGGTGCTTAGCATTAAGAGATTAGTGTTAGGACTGGTAGGCATCATTTCAAGATAATGTGACCTAGTGGGACATCATGCTTAGACATCACTATAAACTGCTCCACTGCAGACATCGTGGTGATAAAACTGATTTTTTTTAAAAAAAACTACATTAAAAATCCAAATCACATACACACACCTTTTATTATCAAGCACACACTTATCAAAGAAATCCCATGGGCAAATTCCTTTCAGATTTTCATGAACAGAATTTTAAATTGTCATGGCAGTCAGGCAAGTGGATTAATAAATCCCCAAAATGTCCACATAATGGAGCTTTATCGATAGAAATCTCAGTTCTTATGAATTTTTGTTGGTTTTTAAAATCAACACATTGACATTTCCTTCAACATGAAACGTAGGTCCTTAATTTTTGTCCATATCTAGAGGTAAGGTAATCTAATTCTCCTTATTGCTATGTTCCTTACATTTTGAGTTTTGTTACTTTGATAAATACTCAGTAATTATCAACAGAATGAAAGCTGATGACTGAAAGTACTGTATATGCTTTCCCTCCTTAAAACAGCCACATCTCTTATAAGACCACTTTCTGTATGAACTGATCACTTCGATTTAGACAATATGGAATTGCAGAATACATGCAAGTTTTCTTTATCTTGAAACTTAAACAGACACTCCAGCTTCGCTTCACAGTATCAACACAACACAAGAAGCAGCAGTTCAGTGGTTATAAATCATCACTTGATTGGCATAGTCAGGTGCCCTCTCCCACAGTATATCTGCCTTACTGGGTGCATAAGGCTTAAGGTACACAAGTACATGGCAAAGCGGACTGCAACTAATGCACCAAGAAATAACAAACGAAAACCAACAAGGAAACCTCCAATCCTCAAGCTAAGAACCTGGAATATCCGTACCATGCTGACTGGACTCTCAGATGATCTCCAGGCAATCAGCGATGTTCAAAAGACTTCAGTCATCAATGATGAACTTACAAGACTCCAGGTTGACATCACCGCACTACAGGAGATATGGCTTCTAGATTTATGGATCCTCAGAGAAGAGAACTACACATTCTTCTGGCAAAGAAAGAGCACTGATGAAGCCATAGACTTTGGTATTGGATTTTCTGTCAGGAACTCTGGAGATGATAAAACCCTGCCAACAAGGAAACAGAAGACTGTTATCCCTCTGCCTCCACACCACAACTGGGCCTGTCAACCTGATCAGCGTTTATGCTCCCACACTAAGCACCACCGCAGATACCAAGGATGAGTTCTACGATGAATTAAACATGTTCATAGACAAAATTCACAAGGAAGAGAACTTGATAGTACTGTATGACTTCAACGCTAGGGTGGGTGCTAACCTTGACTCTTGGCCTTCCTGCCTTGGCAAGTTTGGCATTGTTAAGATGAATGAGAATGGGCAGGAACACCTAGGTATGTGCTTCTATCATGACATCAGCATCACCAATTCATTTTTTCAGACAAAGCCACAGCATAAAGTGTCTTGGAGGCATTCCTGGTCTCAACACTGCCATGAAAGGTGTGCTTCTTACTCGTACCTTCTACAGCACCAACTGTGACACTAACCACTCGCTGGTGTGCTGCAAAATGAAGCTTCAACCAAAGAAGATACACAACTCTAGACAAGAGGGTAAACCATGCATCGACTTGAGTAAGACATCATATCAAGACAAGGCTGAGGAATTCACTTATGTCCTTTCCAAAACATTTGATTCAGAACCTCCCAGCGGCAGTTCCAAAGATAGATGGGATCACATCAAAGAGACTTTACAGCACAGCCACACAGATCTTTGGTAAGAATTAGTCAAAGAACAATGACTGGTTTGAGACTAACTCTACCACACTCCCTCCAGTCATGGGAAGAGGATCAATGTGCTCACGTGGAATACAAATGATCCCCCTGTCAGAGGACAGGCATACAGGTCTACCAGAAGTAAATTGCAGAGGTTAGCTTGGTAGGGCACCAATGAATACTGGCTTTAGCTCTTTCAGAACATCCAGTCAGCAGCAGATATCGGAAACATCAGAAGCATTACGATAGTGTAAAGAAAGCAATGGATCCTACAAAGTAAGTGATAGCAACACTGAAGTCTGCTGCATGCAATACCATCCACGACAAGGACAAGTAGATGGAGCATTGGGTGGAGTACTACTCTGAACTGTACTCCAGAGAGAACCACATGACCAATGATGCCCTCAATGCCATTGAAAGCCTCCCGCTCATTCCCGAACTGGAAGAGAAACCTACTGTGACAGAACTAAAGAAGGCCTTTTAGAAACTGTCCTTGGGTAAAACCCCAGGAAAAGAAGGCATCCCAGCAGAAGTCATCAAGTGTGGCTGCAGCATGCTGCTCACACCTGCACAACCTCTTCTGCCAGTGTTGAGATGAGGGTGCAGTGCCTCAGGACATGAGAGATGCCAACATCCTAACCCTATACAAAAACAAAGGTGACAGAAGTGACTGCAACAACTACAGGCACATATCCCTTCTCAGCATTGTGGGTAAAGTCTTTGCACACGTCATCCAGAACAGACTGCAGACACTTGCTGACTTAGTGTATCCAGAGTCGCAGTGCGGGTTCCATGCAGAGAGGTCCACAATCGACATGATCTTCTCCGTCAGGCAGCTGCAAAAGAAATACAGAGTACAACGCAAACCCCTCTTCCTGGCCTTTATAGACCTCATCAAGGCAATTGATCTGGTCAGCAAAGACAGACTCTTCACAATCCTGGCGAAGATTGGATGTCCTCCAAAGCTGCTAAGCATGATCCAGTCCTTCCATGATGACATGAAAGGCACAATGCAGTATGATGACTCAATGTCTGATCCCTTCAACATCTGCAGCTGAGTGAAACAGGGTTGTGCCCTAGACCCCATGCTTATTGGCATCTTCTTCCCTGTCCTGCTCAAGCATATTAAGTATGCCTTTGGGATGTCCACAAAAGGGATCTACCTGCACATGTGATCAGAAGACAAACTGTTCAACCTGGCGCAACTAAAGGCAAAGAGCAAAGTGTGTGAAGCAACTAATAAGGACATGCTCTTTGCAGATGATGCTACCCTAGTCAGTCAAACATGATGGCTCAGAATGCAAAACCCCCAAGCATCATCATCAACAACCACGAACTTGAGGTAGTCAGTCAGTTCATGTACCTCAGCTCTACCCTCACCAACAACCTATCGCTTGATGCTGAGCTCAACAAGCGGACTGGAAAGGCATCAACAACTCACTCCAGGTTGTTGCAATAGTGTGGAACAACAGCATGCTGACCCTGAACACTAAGATCTCTGTGTACCATGCCTGCATGCTAAGCACTCTCCTGTATGCCAGTGAAACCTGTACACTGTAGTCCTCACAAGAGAAAAGACTGAGCACCTTTTACATGAGATGCCTCTAACACATATTCGGGATCACATGGAGTGATCAAGTAAGAAACAATGAGGTGACTGAACGTGCCAAGATTCCCAGCATAGTCACACTCCTCCCCCACCATCACATAAAATGGCTAGGCCATGTTAAGTCTCATACCAAATTTGGGTTCAATGTATGAAGTCTTTCAGAAGTTACTGAATGGAAACAAAATTCATGATGGATGGAATATGATGTGACAAATCCCTACAGATGTGATAGAAGGAAACAAGAAACAATATCTGCCCCTCCAGCAGGTGGCTTAACAAACTTAAATAAGGCACTTAATACCCTTTTATCTTCAGTTGAAACTGTAATAGGTAAATCTTGATTACCATGAGGCTGATTACCTTGTTCCCCAAATGTTTTTCTATTAACAGATCCAACACACACCAGACTCAACTTTCAAATGCAGCAAGAACTGAGACTCATGATGGGCTACATAGTCACTACAGACTGCACAACCACCAAGATATCTCTCATGGGTGTACTTCCATCGTCTCTTGAGACTAACAGATGCCTATACACTAAGCTAAATCATGCAAGGAATAGTGGAATGTATATAGGTTCCTTCCAAAACAGCTAATCTTAACCAAGAATGCACTCAGAATGTGCAAAATTAGTCCCACTAGACTTCTTCATCCGGATTAGATGCTATGAAACCCACTCAAGTTCTGCCTAGGACCTCAGAAGAAAGAATGATTGAGATATAGTTAGTCTGTACCTATGATATTCTTTTTTGTGTGCAGACGACAATGACAATGCTATGGAAAGTACAATAGCTCTCCTTTTTGAGTGCTATCTAAAGAATTTCTTTCAAATAAAAGTCATCCTTGATCTTATTATGAAAACAAAAATTGAATTTTTTTTTTATAAGATGTAAATTATTAAAATTGTAAAATTGTCTTATTTTTCTGCAAATTACTGCATTATTAATTACAAATTTAAATCCCTCAGTTTTTCCTCAGAAGTCATGTATTTCCTGGCAGAAATGTAATTTGTATTAAAGAGTGCTAATTTCTTTTAAGGATTAAGCACTTGCATTTAATATTTAAACCAAAAAGATCATGGATATCAAAGTATTACCAGTGAAACCTGGACTATGTACTCCTCACAAGAGAAAAGACTGAGCATCTTTCACATGCGATGTTTCAGACGCATGCTCAGGATCACTTGGAGTGATAGAGAAACAAACAACAAGATGATTGAATGTGGCAAGATTCCCAGAATAGTGACTATGTGTGACACTCCTCCCCCAATGTTGCATCAAATGGCTGGGCCATGTACATCAGATGGATGACTGACAGATCTCTCAAAGACCTTCTTTATTCAGATCTTGCCTCTGGCAAAAGGTTGATCGAGGATGTCTGTAAGCACGATATGAAAACCATTGACATCATTGTCAACACCTGGGAAGAGCTTGCTCTAGAGAAGCCCAGATGGTGACACGCTTTGAAAGCCAGTGAGGACAAGCTATGCTTGCTAGCTGATGAAAAGCAATCTCTAACACACATCTGACAACATTCAAGTTAGCAAGGACTGCCACTCCCATGTTGGGTTACATAGCCACTACAGATGCTGCACAACCACCAACCGGTTCATCTGTCATGGGTGCACTTCCATCATCTCTTGAGACTTAAGGAGGCCAACACACACACACACACCTTGACATTACATCACACATGCCATATTAAGCTGTTGTTTATATTGTGTTGCAGCCATCCTAAGTGTACTGATCAGTCTTGATTCACTATTTTGAAATTATGTGTCTAATAGTACTTAGATCAGTTGATAAGTTTATCATAGTTGACTTTCAGTTCATAAGTGTAACTATCAAAGCTTGACGCCTTCCACCAACCAAATATAGAAAAAAATCCTGGACTTGGCTTTAACCTGCAGTGTTTATCCCTATCGTTGTACTATCAGCCTAAATATATTAATTCATTATGCTGTAGAAAAATTAGTAATACACCCACCCAACAACTTGAACATTCCAGTATGAAAGAAAATTAATTTTATTCCTGGGCTCACCTGCTTTTGGTTAAAGACCTTTCTTTCATATTCAGACAGGGATCAAGCTTGCCTAAGTCTGGCTAAGGTCAGTCCAATCTTTTGGCATCAATGCCTCCTGGAGATTGCAGACACAGGAATCTGATATTGAAAGATTCATCTTCCTAGACTGAGTGATGTAATCCCCAGCCAGTTTAAGTCTTGATGCATCATAATCAGTAATGCTTTTGAAGGGTGAATATGGGAGAAAAATAAATAACACTGCATGCATGATATTTTGCCTTGGGTGATATAACCTTCACATTTTTTTATATGCCCTGATGTACAAATTTCTGGCCCAAGGGTTGTCTGTTATAAAATGTGTTCATCACCCATCCCACTTTTTTTGTTGCCATCCACTGTGACCAAGAAGAGCACAAAAATGAAAGACCAATGTGCCTGCCTCTGTTGCTGTTTCATTTGTTGTGAATTAAATATGGCTTTATGCATAGTATGTATTTATTGTGAATTAAATACTGCTTTGTGTATGACATGCATTACTTCATTATGTGTGCCTTTAAGAAGGCGAGATATGCAGATATAGTTCTCTCACTTTAATATGGTACTCTCAAAAATGGCAGGAATAATGATGAATGAAAGCAATAAATATAAAATCGGAATGCATTTTTGAAACTAAATGAAATTGATGAAATTATTCTTGCAATGCAAATGTAAATGGAATGCTGACAGAAAACATTAAAGAGATTAGAAACAGTCATTTTGCATATTATTGGTAAGACTACAAGTTTTAGGGTCTATTTCAATGAGTCTAATGAAATGTTAAGTTTATGTAAATAAAACAACTCTGGACTAATGGACTCCAGGGATGTAAAGTTATTATATTAGTAAATATTAGTTATTTATAGCATCTAATGCAAGTTTACTCCAAAGTCCAGAATGATTAAATTTGACATAACACCAGAATCTACCCAGTAGTATTATATTGTCGTGTCATATTTGCTACACAAGCTCTTTGGATAAGACAAAATACCACATGCTGCTACATTGCAAATCTATTCTTTCCAAAGAAGTTGAAGAAGATCCTGCACAGGTGTTCATAAGTTATCAATGGGACCACCAGGATGAGGCCAAAGCTCTGCGGAACAAGCTTGAGAAGGCTGGCTTCTCTTGCTGGATGGATGTTGGTCAGATGGGTGGAGGAGATGCACTCAATATAAAGATTGATGAGGGAATGAGAAATGCCAAGGTTGAGTAGCTCAATATTTAAAGTTTTGTTACACAATGACAATTTTGACCAAAGGGATTTTTAGCATGAGAAAAGTTGAAATATACAAGTTTTAATATTATATAGAAAAGTTGGCTGTGAGAATTTGGAAAATCTAACATCTGGGATGGATGTGGGTGAAGCAGTGACAAATCTTAGTTAATGGGTCTATCTATCTATCTATCAATCTATCAATCTGTCTTCTGTCTGTCTATCTATCTATCTATCTGTCTGTCTGTCTGTCTGTCTATCTATCTATCTATCTATCTATCTATCTATCTATCTATCTATCTATCTATCTATCTATCTATCTATCTATCTATTGAGATGGGAATCAGAACTTAACAGAAACTTCATTAAAGGACTTGCAGGATATAATCAGAAAAAGAAACATATACAAGATGTGAATTAACAAAAGAGATAGAATACCTAATAGATTTAATGGAATGACAGATATTTTGAGTGGACAACTATATCAAGGAAAACATGTAGCAAAACTGTAGTGTATGACTTGGATAGGTGGACAAAACATTAGAGTGTGTATATTAGATATAAACAGAAGTTTGCAAAATTACTTAGTGTATTATTATTATTGTACTAAGCTTCCCTCACCCTGAAGCCAGAAGAAGAGAGCCCTCTGGTCCAAAGAGTTGGAGAACCCAGCATGTCAGACAACAAGACCAAATGGGTCAGATAATCATCAATATTAATTAATATATTAATGATGTATAAATTGTAACTTTTTTAATTACCTGCTAGTTATTGTCATAGATTTATATTAGGTGTCAAATTCAGATTTCAATACCTGTACAGCATGGAAACTGGGACTGTACCAAATGTCATTAGCAGACTTCAGGAGACATTAAGTTAACCATTTCTCTTTGTAGGTTGTGATAGCATGTGTGAGTCCAAAGTATGTGGTATCACACCACTGTACCAGGGAGGTAAGTCTGGCAGATTTACTTCGGAAACCAATCATCCCAGTCCTAATGGAGAAAACAGTATGGCCTCCACCAGGGGGGATGGCACTTATCTTATCACAGCTGGTCTATATCAATATGAAAGGTAAGTTAACACACAATTATGTCTGTCATATCTATCATCCTTCCATTTGTCCATCTAGCTTTCCCTCATTCTGTCAATGTGTACGTTCATTTCTTTGGGCATTATTTCAGATCTTGATCTCTCTCTCTTTTTTGCCCCACTATATTATTTGAGGGACACACAGTGTTTGTCCATCTTTTATATCATGTTGTGTTTTCTCATGCTTATCACCAATTTATTTCTGCACAAAAAGTTGTTTTTGCTGGACACCAACGGATTGAAACCAAATTTTCATTAAGAAGATCCATTTCATGTTTAATGTTCACCATTTTCCAGGAAATGTTATTACACTCCATTGTTTGAAAACTTTGTTACTCTGTGTAACAAGTTCAATGATTTGTGTATCTATGGGCCTTGACTAGCACAAACATTGAAAGAATTTAAATACTCTTATGAAATTCACATTAAATAAGCTCATTATATATTAATATTATGCATTCCAACTGTAAATAACATAGACCCAGATCAACCATGTATAATGTGCAGTTTAATGGTATACAGAATAGTACCAGATCTGCAGCATAGATTCAGATGCACCACAGCTGTAAAGAGAATAGGCCCAGATCTGCAGTTTAGACTCAGATTTTCCATATATAACATGCAGTCCAGATGTAAAGTGAGTTGATCCAGTTTGCCATGTATAATGTTCATTTCCGCATTAAAGAACTTAAACCCAGATCTGCTATGTATAATGTGTGGTTCAACTATAATAACAGTATAGATTCACATATACCATGTACACTTCATTAATAGTATAAACCTAGATATATCCTGTTTAATTTGCAGTGTAGATCTGTCATTGTAAAATGTACTCAAAAATAAGGGTCTGTACTAGGTTTCCATTTATTATTGCAAGTGAAGCATGTTAACACTGATTTACTGACCCATTATGCCACAGCAATAATCGTGATAATTTGCTATTGTAGTTGTGGGCATCATACAGTTAAATACAGTAGGTTTATAAACAACAGCAGTAATTGTGGTTTTGCTATTGTAGTTGTGGGCATCATACAGTTAAATACAGTAGGTTTATAAACAACAGCAGTAATTGTGATTTTGCTATTGTGGTTGTGGGCATCATACAGTTAAATACAGTAGGTTTATAAACAACAGCAGTAATTGTGGTTTTGCTATTGTAGTTGTGGGCATCATACAGTTAAATACAGTAGGTTTATAAACAACAGCAGTAATTGTGGTTTTGCTATTGTAGTTGTGGGCATCGTACAGTTAAATACAGTAGGTTTATAAACAACAGCAGTAATTGTGATTTTGCTATTGTGGTTGTGGGCATCATACAGTTAAATACAGTAGGTTTATAAACAACAGCAGTAATTGTGGTTTTACTATTGTAGTTGTGGGCATCGTACAGTTAAATACAGTAGGTTTGTAAAACAACAGCAGTAATTGTGGTTTTGCTATAGTAGTTGTGGGCATCATACAGTTAAATACAGTAGGTTTATATTACAACAGAAGTAATTGTGGTTTTGCTATTGTGGTTGTGGGCATCATACAGTTAAATACAATAGGTGTATAAAACAACAGCAGTAATTGTGATTTTGCTATTGTGGTTGTGGGCATCATACAGTTAAATACAATAGGTGTATAAATAAAACAACAGCAGTAATTGTGATTTTGCTATTGTGGTTGTGGGCATCATACAGTTAAATACAGTAGGTTTATAAAACAACAGCAGTAATTGTGGTTTTGCTATTGTGGTTGTGGGTATGATACAGTTAAATACAGCAGGTTTATTAAACAGTAGCAGTACTGTATATATTTTCTGAATATGAGTAACTAATAAAACAAACAAATCATTTCAGGAGTTGGTGGTCATGGAGGAAGTGGAATCCATGCTGATCTTGAAGACAAATACAATGAAATTATCCAATGTGTGTCAATGTATGCTGCTCCAAGTTTTTCACATTTTTCAGACACAGAGTCTGAGACAGATGAAAAACAGGCACTTTCATTGATAGATCAGACATCCAATATTGACTCTGATTATTCAGTACTTGATGTCCCACTGTACCAGGATCAATACAGTAATAATAATATACCTACTCCCGAAATCCCTGTCCAAAGACGAGATGGTCCAAATGTTGGAAGACAGGTGCATTCTGTGCCAGAAACATCAGTTTCCCAATGTGTAATATGTACTATCCTGTAATGTGAATATCAATGTTTAAGATGTAGATTATATTTGATGGGCTGTTTGTATTTGTACTGAATTTGAGTTCAAATGATATGGTAATTTATCGGAACATTTTTAATTTTGTTTTGATGTAAGAAAATATACAAATATGGGAAATAGCTTTACATGGGGTTTTGTTGTTAAATAAATCACTTCATGTTATTTTTGTGTGAAACAAAGTAGTTTTTGAAAAACATCATTCTGATCATTCAGTAAATTAATTTACAACATTAGACAGTTGTTTTTAATTCCTTTTCTTTTCTGAAAATCTAAAATTTCAAATTGTACTATGTAAAGTTATAATACTCCTAATGGTATGTCGAATTGAGTCTTTATTAGCCTTATCAGTTGATAACATAGAACATCACTCCTTCAATTACTCACACTGGGCAAAATCATAAGCCTGCTTGTTACATGGGGTCAGAGATAGATCCCATTTTTAAAACTTGAAAATACCCTTAAAATAAATTACCACTGTTTGCTAAATTATGAAGAAAATTGAGATCAAAATTGGTAAATGAATTCTTGATATATTGCTTCTGTTATCATCAAAAACTGGTTGGTACCCAGTTTTTTGAATCATCATCATGAATTTCTCAACTTAAAATAATAATGCATGTATTTTGCTAAATTTTCTTTATAATCATCATTCTCAATAGACAACAATAATTCATTAAATTTGTTTCTTTAAAATGTCACTAATGCCTAATTGTGGTAAAACTTTATTAAAAAAAATATCAGTTAAACAAGTTTTGTCAATTGAAATTTGTTTTATTTATGTCTTTTAGTTTGATGTCAGTCATGTGTTACGTTAACTCCTTTCAGTTGATTAAATGAACAGTTATAAATATTACTATGTAATTAAATTAATTCAAATCAAACAGTTATAAATATTACTATGTAATTAAATTACTTCAAATCAAATTGCTCAGATTAAAGACAGTAAGGCATCCGATTGAAATGAGTACTTGGTGAATCACCGATTGAAATGAGTACTTGGTGAATCACCGATTGAAATGAGTACTTGGTGAATCATAAGGTTTGTTTTGAACTTAAAATTTCTGAACTGGCACTTAGAGAGTTTCTCAAGGATGAGAAATAGTTTCATAGCTACTTGCAAAGATTGAGCTGAAAAATGGCGTTAAACCATAAAAAAACAAAAAAAACTTGCAAAGAAATCACACTCTCACTATTATACTAACAGAACAATTAATAAATTGAGTTTCCAAATAGAATAATAGATAAATTGAGTTTCCAAATAGAATAATAGATAAATTGAGTTTCCAAATAGAATAATAGATAAATTGAGTTTCCAAATAGAATAATAGATAAATTGAGTTTCCAAACAGAATAATAGATAAATTGAGTTTCCTTATAAATGTCCTTAATTTTTATTTTAAAAAAATAATGTTGTGAATCAATAACAACAAAAAGAAGTGATGTAATACACAGTTTTCATGTAGACATAATGGTTTATGAAACTGCTTGTAGTAATGTTTTAAATAATTTGTCAGTGGTTGTTTATCTTTAAAATAAAAAAACAAGCAATTTAATTAGGAAAAGCTTTTTATAATTATAATTACAATTATACTTACCCTGCCCCACTCTGGTTTTTCTCATTGTTGAGTAGGGATGGCTGGCATATCCTTTTTAGTGTGTTTTTTTGCCATTTAGTAACTTATGGTCTAACATTTAATGCCATCAGTGTTTTTGCACCCCATTTTCCTTGAGTTATTGCAAGATATTGATAGTTGTCATGCCATTCAGATAACATTCCTAATTTATTTATCTTTTTTCTTCTTAACTAGAGTTAATGTGAAAGTAAAATTGTACATAAGACATGTTTTGTGAGACCACACTACTGCCAAGAAAAAAGCATTCTCTCAAGACAGGTGTTCTCTCATAACAAATTTTGAAATGGGCCAGTGTCAAAATTAAATTCTTTTTAAGAAGGAAAAGTACCCACAATGATTATATGTGTACTGTAATCTACATTTTTTGTTCTTGTTAATATATTGCAATGCATTCTACTGAAAATAATGCTATATAGCAATATTCATACACATCTATCATAAAACATTTATTTTAAAATAATGTCTTAAGGACAATGTTCTTCCTCATACAAGGCCCCAACCACTTGGAATGAATTTCCAGAGGTCTTACACAGAAGTACACTGACTTCATTCAAGGATGCTCTTAAAACAAACCTGTTTTTACCATTAGAATAGACTTGAAGATTTAATCATGTTTATTTCCTTAATTATTGTTGGCTTGTTTTCGTTTTGTAATTTCATGGTATTTGTAATCTTGTCCTAGTTTGTTTTTGTGTGGCCTAATATCTAAGAGCTTATAAAGATTAGATATCGTACTAAGTCCACATTATTACTACTTTTATTTCAAGATTAGTATTACATGTATTAGTATATGCATTGCAATGTTAACTGAGTAATATTTATTTATCCTTTCTGTGTGGTAACTTCATGTCTTTCACTTACATTATTTCTTTCCTCTAATGTTAGAAAATTGGTTGGAAGTTTTTCCATTGATATCAAGATATTAATGTTTTCAGTGATCAAGTCTAATAAGTAGCATGTGATAAAGCTTTGGGTATATGTTTGTTTACCAATGAATAAACTCAACAGACATCATTAACTTGCCCAAACACAGAATACGTTTTTTTGAGACAACAGCCAGAAAAGATAAACAGAATAAACCAATAGTACTGAGATGCAATGAAAAGTGAGATATTATAGGTTATTCTCATGTAATTGAATATTATAAACTTCAAATGATCATCCTATGGTTACCATATTTTCACGCATTTAAGACATGCCTAATTATAAGAAGCACCCATATATAAGATGTGGGTTTTGATGATTTGTGTAAAAAATATTTTAAATAAGAAACCCACAAATGTAAGATGCACGCGGCCTAGCCATCTGCCGAACTGAGCAATTTATCTCCAGTGGTTACCTTTCCTTTATCATAAATGATGTAAACAAGGCTTCATTACTATTTTTAGTTGAGATCAAAGAATTGTCTGAGGCAGGACCGCAACGGTTATCGTTTATTCTTATCTCCCGTTGGGCCAATAGCGGATGGGTTTAGTACCTTAAAATTAATAAAATTGACACGATGCCGAAGCGAAAATCATATACGGCCGACTTTAAATTAGACATCATCAAGTTTGCCTAGGAGCGTGGCAAAAGAGCTGCTGGAACAGAATTTAGCTGCAGTGAGAAGAATGTACGTAATTGGAGGTTGGAGTAAAAGGATATTAAGAAGATGAATCCATGGAAACATGGTATTTACTGAACACTTACCCAATTGTTTTTACAGCTAGGAATGAAAATCATGAAACATGAATATCAACTGCAACAATTGTCCTTCAATATCACACACTGTACCGTTCGTTCGTGTTAAAAAATACTTAGATAAGATGCCCATTAATATAAGACGCACCCTGGGTGCGGGGTATGTAAAATTTTGTATAATGCGTGTCTTATATACGCGAAAATACGGTATAGAATCAGATTATTATCTTTCATTATTTAAAAGAAGAAAAATGACGTTTACAAACTTGTTTTACTTGTATGTACCAGAAATTTGTTCTACCCCCCCACAAGGTTATTGTATCATATTGGATTTATTTAATTTTGTTTATTTAATTGATTGCTAGTTTATTCATTTAAAGGGAGATTTTGATATTTTAATGAGAAGCTTGTATCCATTTTAAATTATTCTGCATATGATTTGCTCTGTATAATAATTCTAATAATCTATGGTAGGGCATATGGACATTATTTTGACATTTCCAAAAATGTTGAGATGATAACTGCACTGTGTTATTCAGATTTTCTTGAGGGTTATCACTTTTTCTTTCACAAAATATTATATTTTTATCCTGTACTAGCTTAGGTATTATTACATTAGGAATTGATAAAAAATCTTGTATATTCCAATGTCCCTAACTTGTCAAACATTCAAGAAATAATTTCAGTCTAAGTTATGCATACTAATAATTATCTAAAGTAATTATTGATCTAGTCTCCTGTTTCTAATTTATGAAATGATTAGTGAGAGCTACATTGAGGAAATAATGTACAGTTAATCTAAGGTTATTTTGTATTTGTCTGATTCAGTTATTGATCTTTAAAGGTTATCATTGACAAACTATTTTCAGCTGACTTTTATGCATTTATTGTTTTTTATGTCAAAGAAAAAATGCAGCAATTGTTATCCTCATCCCTTTCTAATATAGCATCCTATAAGACAGAGCTAACGTGATGTCAGAGTTTTACCTAACTATATTTGAAATGTGCTTTGTTATGTTTAAATATGGTACTTAAAATAAATATAGTTATTATCTTTTATCTGTTTCATCTTCTATATGTTTCATTTCACAATCAATTAGTTCTCCCCTACAGGAGTGGGATCAAAGCCATTAAAGCTAACAATTGAGATCTTTACATGTTTTAGATGACTATTATTTGTTAATTCAATTATCATCTGTTATGGCTATTGGATTTAAATCATTTATTTTTTAATTGTTAAATCCAAATTTGTCATTTAGGGTTTAATATTCATTAATTGGGAGATTTTTTCTAGAAAATTCAGGCTGACCTAGACTCAGCTGTAAATAGGCTGACCTTGGCTTGTTTACCTCATTGTCTGACCTTGCTTCAGATTGATAAACAGGCCTTTAAAACTATTGGTTAATTTCAAGGACAACTTTTTATTTTTAGTTAGGAAATATCTAGTGTACATGATTTAGTGAAGGCAGATTCTTTCTGTGACCTTCCATGAACTTCTATTTCTAGAAAATCACGCGGTCACTTGTTTACTTAAGAAAACAAGTATAAGAACTGTTGTTTGGGATAGAACAATTCAGTAGAATCTCTGGGCTATAAGATATTAGTTGTGTATTTTCTGTTTGAGTTTAATTTTAATTATCTTGTTCTGGACTTTGTGTCAATTCATTGAAGAAAGAGGATTTATTATCTATTTGGAGGAGAAAACATGTGCTCATAATTCATTTGGATGATAATTAAACAAGAACTGCATCATGTGACATTGTCAGCCATTGTAGCTTACATCCTCAAGATTCGAACCTGGAACTATTAGAACATTTATTTATCAGGACTCTCGCAATTCCATTTGTGGATTATTTTTTGTGAATTCTATATTGGATTAATGTTGGATTTGATTCTCTAAAACTGTAAGTTTATTTATTTTTATGAAAATAATTGTACTTAATAAATTAATTGTTCAAGTTATACAAGCTTGTTAGTTTTCACTCTTTCTGTGTTGCTGCTTATTCGAGCCTAAGCACGTAACATAGAATTGGGATCTCGTCTTGGGATTGAAATAAATTGGAATTTAAATTTGAATTTCCCCTAGTTTTGGAAAATTTTAAATCTTTAGTGAGACTGACACGCTTGTATCAAAATGACATCTAAGGTAGAAATATTTCTCTCTAATCCTACCCAGGAGCAATTAGATCTTTTCAAAAAAGATGAGTTGGTTCAACTTGCCAAAAAATATGATCTTTCCGAAGTGAAGGCTTCTTTAACGAAACAAGATATCAAAAAGATTTTGGTCCAGTATTTGGTAGAACAGGATCTTTTGGAACAAAGTGCTTTGATTCCAGTCAGTAAGTCTACACCAGACTCTGACATTAAACTGAAGGAATTAAAATTAAAATTCAAGATGGAATTAGAGTTGAAGAAGCTGGAATTTCAGAGAGAGAGTGAATTAGAGTTTTAAAAAAACTGGAATTTCAGGAAAAGGAGAAAGAGAGACAGGAAAGAGAGAAAGAAAAGCAATTACAATATGATAGAGAGAAAGAGGAGAAAGAAAGGCAAATTGAATTACAAAAAAAGCAAATGCGAATTGAGAGAGAGGAGAAAGAGAAACATTGAATTACAAAAAGAGCAGATGCGGATTGATAGAGAGAGAGAGGAGAAAGAAAAACAATTACAATTTGAAAAAGAAGAAAGAGAGAGACAAGAAAGGGAGAAAGAAAGACAATTACAATCTGAAAAAGAGGAGAGAGAGAGAGAGAATTAGAGTTCAAGAAACTGGAATTTCAGGAAAGGGAGAAAGAAAGACAATTACAATTTGAAAAAGAGGAGAGAGAGAGACAGGAAAAGTTACAAGAAAAACAAATTGAACAAGAGAGAGAGAAGGAAGAAAGGGAATATCCGTGTAAAATGAAAGAATTAGAGCTGGCAAGTGAGAATCACCATCATACTTCAAATCAAAATTGTGATTTAGCAAGGAATATTAGATTAGTGCCCCCTTTCAAAGAAAATGAAGTAGACAAATATTTTATTCTTTTTGAAAAAGTTGCAGAAAATTTAAAGTGGCCAAGAGAGAATTGGACTCGGTTACTACAATGTGTAATTACTGGTAAGGCTAGTGAGATTTACACTTCACTGTCTGTTCAGCAAAGCAGTGATTATGACGTAGTTAAAGAATGCATTTTAAGAGGTTATGAGTTAGTCCCTGAAGCTTATAGGCAAAAATTCAGAAATTACAGAAAAGAAGCTGGACAAGCTCATGTCGAATTTGCTAGACAAAAAGAGCAGTTGTTTGATAGATGGTGTTTAGCCAAGAAAGTCGAGCAAGATTATCAAAATCTCAAGCAAATTATATTAATTGAAGAGTTCAAAAACTGTGTCCATAATGATGTTAAAACTTATCTTGATGAGCATCAGATTGAAACCTTGGAAAATGCTGCTCGAGCTGCTGACGAATATTCTTTGACACATAAAGTTCCTTTTGTTAACAAGTCTTCTACTCAACAATTTAATGGCAGAAAAGTATTTCCGCCTAATTCAAGCCCTTCTAAAACTCAAACTAACACAACTTTCAAAAATCAGACTTCAGAGAAGTTTGATTCTGGATCCTTGTCTCTTCCGACGTGTAACTTTTGCAAGAAAAAAGGACACGTTATTTCTGATTGCTACAAATTGAAAAATAGGCATCAGAATCAAGACAGACCTTTTCCAAATGCTCTTATTTCCAAGAAGTCAAGGTCACAGTCATGTATTGAAAGCAATACAATTGTTGGGTCTAATAAATCCCAGTCTGATTTTGATATGGAGAGCAGCAGGGGGGGGCGAATCGGACATTTGCTCCAGACATCATTTGCTCTAAATCTAACAAACATCTCGAGAGAATTAATTCGAATCCTTCTTTTTCAACCCCCCAAAAAAAGATTACTTGCTCGAAACAAGTTTTTCGCAAATCATACTCCAAGACCGTTTTCATCGTTTAGTCAAAATACGGTCTCGTCGTGATGTCATCGCCCCCCCCCCCCCCCTGCTGCTATGGGTTAACCGAATATTTGATCAAGTCCGATACGATATCGTGTCCGAGGATCATGTAAATTTATTGTTATAAATCCATGCGGGGTTGACTGAGCTTTACTAAAGAAATTTTTAAATTGATTGAAGTCCATATCGGAACACCATGTCTGCCAAATATTTCGTAACGTATGTGTATCAACGCCGTTAAACACAGCAAGAATATTAAAGTTATCTCTGATCACTTTTGGAATCTGAGTGTATCGTTGAGTGACATATATCACGTCGGTGTTTTTATGCCTGCCTCGGGAAAATATTCTAGCTGGGTTTTTTTTATTGTCTAACATCACATCGTCGTATACGACTAAATTGTTAATGCTCCCATCAAGGTCATCCACGGATGGTGCCTCGTCAATATCGGTTATAAATTCAATGACGTTTTCACCTTTGATTTCTGATGCGTTTTCATTAAAATCTTTTAACACTTCATAGCATCGTTGATCATCTACGCTAGGAGCAACTAAATACAACTTATTCCACTTCATCCATCTCACTATTAAATTGAGCAACAATTGCGTCTTGCCGGATCCAGATGGCCCGATTATAATTGCGCAGATAGAGTTTGGTAGCGCTGCATGATGCTTAACTGGTTCTCTTGTTTTAGTCGCTGAAAAATCAATTATATTCATATCTCTATACATAAATTATGGATCTATATTGTGTGAAGTGTAAAACGCGTACTAACACAAATGATGTGACGACGGTTACAACTAAAAATAACAGATCAGCACTTACTGGTAGGTGTGCAACATGTGGTATTAAAAAGTTTAGATTTATTTCTATGAAATCTGGAGATGTTTTTTAAAAAAACGAGGAGGTGATATCGCAGCCAAATTGGCAAAACTCCCTGGAACCTCATGGGCAAAGTACCCCGGAGAAAAGCACCTTCCAGGATATAGCTACTGTGGCCCCGGAACACGATTAGATATCAGACTTGATGATCAAAATCGGCCCCGACCCGGCGAGTATCCGATAAATGCTATTGATAAGGCGTGTCATGCTCATGATGTTGCATATAAAAGCAGCAATTTGCAACACAGGCATCTCGCGGATGTGAAATTAATTCATGCATTAAATGCTATTCCTGATAAATCTTTCAAAGAAAAATTGGCTTCATGGTTGGTAAAATCAGCTATGAAAGGCAAATTGATGATGGGCGCTGGTAATTAATAATATGGAATCTATTTATTATTCTCCAAAAGGATACTGGAGGGGTAACGCTGCAATCAATAAACTCGCCAAAGCCGCAAAAGTGAAAAAGGCCACTGCGGCTAATTGGTTATCCAAACAGGCTATATGGCAAATTTATCTACCGCGTCCTAAACAAATCAATTTCTCGCATTTTGATGTTACCGGACCCAATGAAGTTCATCAAGCTGATTTATTGTTTTTACCACATGATAACGGTTACAAATACGCTCTAACCGTAGTTGACGCTGCGAGTCGATACAAACAAGCAGAACCGCTAAAAACAAAATCATCACCTGAAGTTGCTTCTGCATTTGAAAAGATTTATCGACGAGGCCCTCTACGCTGGCCAAATCTGTTACAAGTTGATCCTGGCAAGGAATTTCAAGGCGCTGTTTTATCAGCGATGAAAGATCACAATGTCACCATCAGACGGGGGCATACTGCACTACATCGCGATCAGGCAATTGTAGAACGATTTAATCGGACTCGTGCTGAGCGGTTATTTGGATATCAATACGCAAAAGAATTCATCCAAGAAAAGCGATCCCGTGAATGGGTCAAAAGGTTACCAGGGGTAGTTGCGGCGCTAAATAACGAGATTACCAGAGCAATCAATTTGAAACCTAACAACGCAATAAAGAAAAAGTATATACCACAACCACAGCGGGATAGCGTTTCTCAGCCAATTCTCAGCAATGTCACCGTGAGATATTTATATGAACCAGGAGAACTCGAAGGTGGTAAAAAAGGGCTACTGATCCTATTTGGAGTGTCACTACGCATAGCATATCTACTATAACGCGATCAACTGGTAGACCTCCAATCTATAAATTGGATTCAACTGCACCTCAGCGGGGTTTTACACGCGAACAATTACAAGTGATTCCTGATGATACTCAATTGCCACCGCATGGTCTTAACTAGCGCCATTGCGTCTGTTGCACTCAAGACAAGTCAACATCACATTGTTTCTGACATGACCGAGACTGTTATTTTTTCTGTCTACGGTAAATTGGCGAGGATCTTTATCTGAATACTGCCAACGCATTATACAATTGCAACTCGCGCAATGATTATTTTGTTATTGCTTCAATGCGATTATTAATTCAGCGTCAATATCAAATTCTCGTTGTTTTGTTTTTTTTGTCTTGTTGTTTGTAACCGGAGAGTTTTTTTTATTAATGATGCTAACACCAATATCATCCATTGTGGTGTCGTCATCGAAAACAATTCTTCGAAGTTGATTTATTCGCCGTACTCTAGACACTGCAAGATAGACTAAATTTGACCACTCAATGCGATTATCGACTATCCAAACAATTGTATCCGCGATGGTTAATCCCTGCGAGGAATGTATTGTTGTTACGTAACCTAGTGTCCATGGCGATTTATTAGCACGCAATGCGTCTTCGACAACACTGATATCAACGCATACAATATCATTTAGCACAAGTATTTGTTTGCCTCCGCCGGGTATTTCCACCTCGATGTTTTGCTTGCGGGTGTCAGCTGGTCTGTAACACAATGGAACCTGTAACATCGGATATTTTTGTTTGTGTAGCTCAAATAATTGCCGCTGAATTGTATCTCTGACTATCTTTCTACTCGCCACTACAAAATCGTTTGGTCTCCATGCTTCCCAAAATTCCTCCATGGGAGTTTCAGAAATTATTTCTGTGATTTTTTCACATTGGATTCTATCGGGTTTCAGTCTAATTAAATTCTTAAGTGTACGTAATTGTTCACCAAGTGCTCTATAGTCAGTATCGATTTCTTCATAATAGTCAACAAAATTCTTTAACCAATCGTGTGGACCCGCGCCGACAAATGGTGGTGGTTGGCCATGATCACCACACATTATTACCGCTGTATTCTTTTTCAGCAACCAGTCAAGAAACATTTTTAATACATCTACCGAAACCGTGCATATCTCATCCCAAATAATAACTGCAGGGATGAATTTATCCCCCATTCGTTCAGGGGTCCAATCATCGCCCTTGTATCGAAAAAAGCTGTGATAAGTACAAGCGGAAACGCCTCGTTGTTTCATCTCTCTGGCAAGTCTGTGTGTTGGTGTTAGCACAATCATGTTTGTGAAAGGATTTTTCCCACGAAATAACTCAATCGCGCGAGTCGTCTTTCCTGACCCGCCACAGCCGTTTAAATAAACTGTTTTATATCTACAAATTGGATCTGATATCGATGGTGCATTAGAACGCTCTGATAAATTATCACCGCGTAAGTAATTACTTTTACTTTCAACGTCTGCTGATTCAGAATACTCGCGCAGCATTTCTTTTTTAATTCTCCATGATCCCCAACTCTCATCCGAATTAGTGAATTCAGTAACTGCGCAACTTTACTTGCTGTTAATGTAAAATGAATCAACGGCAACTCTAACCGCAGTGTCAGGAAATCTATTTATCATTGAAAATAAATTAATACAAGCATAACCCAGCATCGACGACCTCAAATGTGTATACGGGGATCTGTAACCATCGCTATAAGTAACGACCATACCCAATTTTGTTCCATCGGACAAAAAAGCATCTTTACGATCTACATATATGTTTTTAGATACTGCATCCGCGATTACGAAGTCATATTCGGTGTTATCCATAATCAGCCGTGAACAATATCGTCTATAGTCGCATTTGTTTCCTCCCTGAGTGAATTTTCCAATTATTCTTCTACCGAGATCTTTTGCTTCGATGTTTCGTTGATTAAATACCCGTTTGGACCACTCAATGATATATTCTTCGCCGGCATCAATATGTTTTCTGAATTCGTCAATTATACTATCAAGACGTTCCGGTGTTGGTAACCAGACATTGATTTGTTTCCGATATGATATAATTGCTTCACTGACTGTCAGCGAAATTAACATCTTTGTATCAATCATGAATCGTAATAGCGCTATTGGCAGCCACTTCTTTTCAGACATATGTCTACCAATCCAAATATAACAACTGCGATGAAGTCCTGTTGCAAATTCAAATGATACTACACGAGCGAATCCAGTTAAATCAAAATCAGGCAGCGGCCCATTAATTGCAACACGAGTCATTTCATGTACGGGGTGTCAAAATCGTTTAAAATACTCCGTACACTCTCCATAACCAAGAAAACTCGCTGGATAGCAAGCAACCATATCAACTGAAATGATATTATCATGGTCGTATTTGTTATTCCATAAACCGCCATGATTAAATTCTTAACAACTAGCCTCAATGTCTGGCAAGAATTCTACGCGTGTTGGTTTGCACGCGTTTTTGATTCTCGCAAAATGAGCTGCAACCGACGGGATTGTAAAACAGTTTGTCAATAATTGTTCATCATCGTTGATGATTTCATCGGTGCCTTCGGCACACGCCGTTAAAAACCCACTAGCTGTTTTTTTCATTTTGTTGTGAAATGCTTCAGTGCGGTATAATTCACCGTTTGGTCTTACAAACTGGTCAAACGTATCCATGTCGTTTTCAGTGCTGCGAAGTAACCACACCGACACGGGGTCGTTTTTACTCAAATGCGCAATAGCATCGAATAGTTTCTTTTCAACGAGAAAACCATCCCTGGAGAATTCTTCTCGTAAGAATTCGTCGGGTATATACTTTATTGTTCTGTTCCATGGAAATATTGTGACCGCGGGCGTCCAAGCGTGTTCGTTATGATCAATAATTTTAAGTGGGGCTCCCTTTGATTTATATTTTGATTCGTATAAAACTTCTCCGGTTATCGTCATAACTGTTTTGGAAATATTTTTGGATCTAGCCAATCATTTCCAAGGCTTGTTTACACTCTCTAAAGAAGGGTCAGAAATGAGGTCAACAAGCCAAGGTCAACCTGTGTTTACAGCTAGAGTCTAGGTCAGCCTGAATTTTCCAAATAATCTCCCAATTAATGAATTTTAAACCCTAAATGACAAATTTGGATTTGACAATTAAAAATAAATAAATTAAATCAAATATAAGTAACAATATGACTCAGCCGGGATCGAACATATGACCTACCGTATCCGAGGCGGACGCTCTAACCACTAGGCCACCAGAAAATGTGGAAATACATAAAATGCAAGAAGTGGAAGTAGGGAATATTCATATAAGCTTTCTAGGATGAAAACAAATGTTTATTTCTTCTGCCTATGGCCAAAATTCGAAGAATTGGTTGAGGCTTTTATAGTTTCTCCACTTGCATACAAATTTCCTGCTTTAAAATAAACAAATAAATAAAATATCTAAATAAAACAATAGTCAAAATATATCAGTGAGTTAGTAAATAAGACAAGCCATAAATAAGCATCTAGAACGAAATATATCGATCTTGTACTCTGCACTTTTTCGTTACAAGGTGAATCGTTGATAGAACAAACTGTGGAGGAAGGATTTCGATGGCAAAGGAGACGAACCTTTTGTATCCACAAGGTAGAGGAAACTGCAGAAATTGCATCAACTTTGTGAATAATACATTTTGGACGCCTACGATCGCATATGACGTTAGTGAGAATGGAACCCATGAGGAAAGAACTGCGATCGAAGGAAAAGTTTGCGATATTTAGGTCCTATGTTTGATAAAGTTATTTAAGATCCGAATTGTTGAGGCAAGCGAAAGAAAAAGGGGAAAAGCGCGGAAATTGATGTATGTAAATATTTATTGTGGTCACCCATCTTAGTACTAACCAGGCCCGTCGTTGCTTCATTTCGGTGATCAGACGAGAAACGTTATCCTTTTTATTTATTTAAAAGCTTTCAAAAGAATGTGTAACTTAAACGTATACAGTCAATATGTACATTGGATTTTGAGTTACAATATTACAAAATATTAAAGCTACAACTTTATAAACAATTTTTCTCTTCATGTATTAGTATCCATAGATTATCCTGTACAATGTATTTGGTAATCGATGCTTGACATTTGTCTTTGTAATGTTGATATGCATATAATATGTATTTCATAATCTGGTTGATTTAGTGCAAGTATGGGTCCCAATAATTCAAGTAGGTCAGCCTTTCGCAATAAACGGTATTCGTATTCCATAATGTTGTGCAATTTGTTTTAGCTGATAGACAATTGACATGTTTATATAAGGGGAAAGTTTTCTTTAAGTCATTCGTTTTTATTTTTATGCTACAACAGGATCACAACTTTCAATTGCGTTGACCCTAGGTATTATTTTACTTATTTGTATACCTGTTCGCGCAGTCACAGGTAGTAGTGGTACAGTCCGTTATTTTTTCCTGTTTGTGTTTTACGCGCTTAGGTTCATGAACAGATCGCGATCGATATGGCCCGCAAAGATTAAGTATCGTCTCCGATGCCACATTTAAAACATCTTCGAATGCAAGGACCAGAATATATATATATATATATATATATATATATATATATATATATATATATATATATATATATATATATATATATATATATATATACACATACATACATACATACATACATACATACATACATACATACATACATATTTTAGACCTGGTCTAATTTATTCCATTTAATTTTGAGATCCCTTCACAGTTAATCAATTTAATAATGAGTTCTGCATGTCTCTAAAACCCAAATAACATCTGTCGAGCTTCTTTGATAAATCGATATGACATTTAAACAATACATTGATTTCAGCATTTTTGCTATACGTCTTATATCACAGCCATTTGGTCGTTTAATACCATTTCTAGAGACCTCAATGAACTCCTTCAAAATATTATCAGTGTCAGTATGATCTTCTGCCATTGTCAATCTTTAACATAAACATATCCGTCTAAGCTGCTGTTATATTGGCACCTTTTATAACGCTTAATTATCTGTGGTTTTGATACAATCTGCATCAGTTATAATCGAACATCAAATTGCCTCGTAAGATTGGATTGATTAAGCACTGCTGGTTACCGAGTAGCCTTATACAGCCTAAATAATGTTTATACATTTTAACTATTTTTTCAAGGTCAGCCATGGTTCTATTCATCCATCACTAATTTGACCCAGAAATGGCGATTTCATTCATCTTGCACAAATTGTATTTCTAAGACTCACTGATTAAGGGCTTATGGCTGGAAATAACTCCATTTGTGCTAGTCTAGCGGCCAGCCAATCAAACTTCACAAACCTTGATGGAACACAATAACGGATATCACCATCATGTCATGTAAATTATGATTTCGAACTGCCCAAATCTAAAGGAATAGAATGTCAGGAATTCTTTAACTGCAGTGATGGAACACTGCATGATGATAATACTAGACTAGTCCCCTTCCGTACATATAATAACGATAGGTATCAATTATTGTCAACCTTGATCTTTCAACAACAACAACAACAACAACAACCCCCACAAAAACCCCACAAAAAACACAAATGGACACAGACATTGTATCAAATGTAAACAATATGACCGATGTTTGGACAATTTCAGGATTTCTACGTATTGTAGGTTCCTATGGTATCGTCGGTTATATGGTATGGTGCTTTCAGATTTTTCTGGATTTTATTTTTCTATATAGCGTCAACTATCGTTTACTTATCTTGTATACACTACATGATCATACGTTACTAGTTCTGTATCACCAGTTAATATCTGGAAAATACTGGGATTGCTGACAAATACACTATTTAAAAAATATCTACATTAACACACACAACTGGAAATTAATACATTTTATAGAGCAAAGAACAACAAATAGGCATATTTAATATCTTGATGGTTAGTGTTCATATTTACGTATTCGCCGATAAAAAATTATAATACCGACAAAACCACAGCACTTCAGTATATTGACATGAATTAATTCATTTTATGTTTGACAAATTCTAAGCGACACTTAAGATATAATGTTACTTAGTATCATGTTTTAACTGTTTTACTGAGGGACTGTGTTAAATAGACGTACACTTAGTATCATGTTTTAACTGTTTTACAGAGGGACTGTGTTAAATAGACGTACACTTAGTATCATGTTTTAACTGTTTTACAGAGGGACTGTGTTAAATAGACGTACACTTAGTATTATGTTTTAACTGTTTTACAGAGGGACTGTGTTAAATAGACGTACACTTAGTATCATGTTTTAACTGTTTTACAGAGGGACTGTGTTAAATAGACGTACACTTAGTATCATGTTTTAACTGTTTTACAGAGGGACTGTGTTAAATAGACGTACACTTAGTATCATGTTTTAACTGTTTTACAGAGGGACTGTGTTAAATAGACGTACACTTAGTATCATGTTTTAACTGTTTTACAGAGGGACTGTGTTAAATAGACGTACACTTAGTATCATGTTTTAACTGTTTTACAGAGGGACTGTGTTAAATAGACGTACATCTCTAACAGTTGATACAAGAATTAGCGTTTGAGAAAAACATCGATTCTAATCTCATGACCGTAGCTTGTTCACACAAAGTGCCACATCTCAGCTAATCTTTATTGCATCACACAAAATGTTTTACTTAACAGAAATGGTCTTTTATATCTCCACCCCTACCCATACCCGAAACGTAGATGCTGCTTTTAAAACGGATAATTGAAATGTTTATAATATGTCGAGAAAAAAAGATCAAGGCAATAAAAGGATGGTTGCTTTAAACATTTTTCTTATATGTATATAGTAAATTAGTTTCCAAAGTTGCCTTGATTACAAGGTTTGTCGCAGTTCCTTGTCCCAAATTTTACAAACGTGTAAAAGATGTAAGATTACCAACACAGGATTAAACAATGATGAATATTTATCGATGTGCAACTTTTACGCATTTCAATCTTTCAGAAACAAAATCGTGTCCATTATCAGTGAGATCTCTTTATTGACATTTAACCCTGACCTTGAAAAGCAACCGGTGAACCATTTTTTAAGCATAATGTGATAATTTATCAAGATTACCTTGTAAAGCCTGCCATAAGCTTTCTTTTGATTACATGTTTCAACACCTGTTTTATTTATTTGTTTGATTACTATTTTTAAGGTAGCTTTAGGTCGAACCCACGACCTCTCGCATCCGCTCTAACCACTAGGCCACCCGAGCGGTTTTTCAATTGCTGTTATTAATGTCCAGAGTCACACGATGAGCATGTGATCTCGCACAAAAAATGGACACAAGTTTGCTTCTGAAAATTCGAAATGTGCAAAAAGGAAAAACAAAGATGAATGCTAAAACATTGACCATATGCATTTGTAAGGTTAAAGACAGGAATAGCCTGGTTTAAACAGCATCAAACATTTTTTTTTAAAAACAGTATGATCATAACTAGCTCCTTAGATAGTTAGCATGACCCACTCTGTTACTACCCTATCTTACTACATATAAATCAACCACTCTTTGATATCAGTCATGATCCACTCTGATACTACCCTATATTACTACATATAAATCAACCACTCGTAGATACCTTTCATGACCCAATCTGATACTACACTATCTTACTACATATAAATCAACCACTCTTGGATACCTGTCATGACCCACTCTAATATTACCCTATATTATTACATATAAATCGACCACTCTTGGATACCAGTCATGACCCACTCTGATACTACCCAATATTATCATATATAAATCAACCATTCTTGGATACCTGTCATGACCCAATCTGATACTACCCTATATTACCACATATAAATCAGCCACTCTTTACCCTATATTACTACATATAAATCGTCCACTCTTTGATACCAGTCATGACCCACTCTGATACTACCCTATATTACTACATAAAAAATCGACCACTTTTGGATACCTTTCATGACCCACTCTGATACTACCCTATATAACTACATATTAATAGATCAAGATCCCTTTACAGCTAAACAAAAGTTCGCCCGTTAATTAAGATAACCTGGTGCAAAATCCATATTAAATCAGCAACCGTTGTGTCAACTATCCCATAGATACAACTGCATATTGCATTATTCAACGCCGATTCAGTAGAACCACCCGAAAAGCGCAAAGAAATGGTTACTTTTATCAACGATCAGAATATCGACGTCTTCTTCCTGACAGAAACATGGCTAAAACATCAGGCGATGCGCCAAAGTGCGCGGATCTAACACCCACCGGTTACTCCATCCAGTCGTTTACCGGCCACTCTCGCGGAGATGGAATTGCTGTCAGCGCAAAGAATTCCATGATAAAATGTCTTAAATGCAACACAACCTTCAATTTCTGCTACACATCGTTTGAACTAGTTCAAACAACAATCACACTAGAACAAGGTCAATCCAATTTTCTGCCACTACCGCCCTCCTCCTAGTAGAAAAAAAAAAACAAGCTGACTGAATCTCTCATTTTGGAGCAGTTTTCGAATCTCCTGGTTATTCTTGGAGATTTCAACTTTGACTGTCCTGGAAACTCGTACACATCAAACCTACTAGATTCCATTTATGTTTTCAACCTTGAACAGTAAGTTAACCAGCCCACCCATAAACGTGGTAACATTTTATACTGGATTCTTCATAGACCTGAGGATACTATTCTGTGATCCACCCTTGTATCCCACGAACATGTAGCAGATATCACCTCTGCATTATATGCCAGCTGGACGTATCCGTCCCTAATCCTCCACCTTTACTACGTTCATGCCCCAGCCACCAAGTGCAGAGTATCAATTCAAGTGTTCTCAGTTGTATAGCAGTGTTAGGGACCAACTTCGCACTGCTAAAAGAGTCCGCCATAAAGCAACGAGGCTTTGGTTTTCCACGAGACTCACTATTCATAAACAAATATATGAAACCTCTAAGAAGAAGGCCACAAACAGTCCATTTGGCGAAATTATCCAACTACAGTACTAAGATCACGGAGAGTTCCAGCGGAAACTTCAGCTACTAAGAGAAACCTCCAAATTTCAAATTTCTCCCGTGACAAAGTACAAACCATTAGAGATAAGCTTGACAACAATGTCAATTGGCTCGTCGTTACCGTACAGTTACGATACAGAATTTCAGCGACAACTATTAGCAGCATTTGAAAATTTCTCTATGGATTTAGTACGGACAATCGTGATGAAGTGTGCACCAAATTCATGTGAACTTGATCACAATGCTGCTTGAGTGCTTAGATCCAATATTGCCTTGACTAACTGATGTTATTAATACCTCTCTCTCTCATCTGAGTCAATCCTATCATTTTTCAAAACTGCCATTGTTAATCAACACTCGACCATAACGATTTAAAGAACGACCACCCATTTTCCTAATCTCCCTTTCATATAAAAAAAAAATCGTAGATAAAGTAGTTCTAAGCCAACTTGTATCTCGTTTGATATAAGTCTTTTATGCAATGTACAGTCTGCATAACGGCCTTGCCACAGTCCTCATCCTCCTTAATTTGTCTGCAGCATTTGACACAATAGACCATGATATATTACTTCATCGTCTACAGCATGTATTTGGCATTCACCATACAGCCTTACTGTGGTTCATGTCCTACTTAGTCAACAGGACACACATTGTATCTGCAAATGGAATGCACTCCAGCCCAATTCGTCTATGTTGTGGAGTTTCATAGAGGGCTGTTCTCTTCATTCTATACATTCAGCTGCTCTCAAGTATCGTAGATCATCATCACCCAGTGTCTCACCAATTGTACGCTGTTGACACCAAAATAAACCAGTCTAGCCACACAAATGAAGTTGATATTACCATCCAAGCAGTATAGTGGTGCATTTCTACTGTGAAATCACGGATGACATGTAACAAGCTGCAGATGAATGATGATAAAACCGAAGCTATTCTGATCACAATACAACGACTTTCTCAGTCACATCTACGAGCTAAACACATCATAAGTCAGGTATGTGTGACCTATACAAGCTATAAACATCACGAATCAGGTATGTCTCCTATACACAAAGACTTTCTCATTCACATCCTTTACCTCAACAATAACTATCAGGAACACCAATATTAAATTCACACAGTCAGTCCAAAACCTAGGTGTTACTCTAGACAGTACTCTCACATTGCACCAACATGGCATGAACCTATGCAAGACTGTGTATCTTCAGCTGAAACGCATCAACTACATTCGCAAATATCTTTCAGTTGATGCCACTAAAACACTTGTGTGTTCATTAGTACTTTCAAGACTGAACTATTGTAACTCAACTGTGTCTGGTTCGTCTCAATATCTACTCTTGAAACTTCAATAAAGTTCAAAACACAGCTGCTTGGGTCATCTTTAGAGTACCACGATCTGAGCACACCTCCCCACTGCTATGTACACTATACTGACTATCCATTCGATCCAGAATCTAACACAAAATTTGTTCTCTGTGCTACATTGCACTGACGGACTCCAGTTCAGCATACCTATCTGGCCTCACCCATGTGTACACACCAGCAAGATACTTGTACTACTCTTCTGGCAATCGTATACTCCTTATTCTCACTATGAAAACAATGTCATATGGACAATCTTCTTTTGCATACCAGGGTCCAGCAACGTGGAACAAATTGCCCATTGAAATTAGACACAAATACTGTGATCCCTTTCAAGAGTGCTCTTAAAACTCACCTTTTTAGACTGCAAGAACAAACTTAAAGACTTAATATGGTTTCCTACCTCAAACAGTTTCAACAATTTTTATGTTTTCTAATTTCATGGTACATGTACGTTTTTATTTTTGTTTTTTGTAGTCATATCATTATAGATGTTGTAAAGCAGTTAGAGCTTCTACAGATAAGGCGTTATACAAAGTTCTCATTATTATTATTATTATTAATATTATTAACGAACCACTCTTTGATAATGAAGATGGGGCTATGTAGTCTGCTGCAGTGAAGAGGCTAATGAAAGAAAAGTCAGATCTACTTTTTAAAGTGAAACTCTTTGTTAATGAATTATGCTGATATGATTACAGAAAGTACAATATAAATTGGAATTATAAGGCTTAAATGATAATGAATGGATGAAATGTGTTTCCTAATCACTCACAAAGTTAACATAGTCCTTTGGACCTTATTTACTTTGTGAGTGATAGATACAATTTGGACACTCAAACTCAAATATTTTACGATTTTCAGGCCAGTTTATGGGTGATGGGATAGGAGTCATAGTGTCGATTGCAGACAGCTTATTTTCAATACTGTCGTTTTAGTACAATGTATCACTGGATACTGGAAAGGTGTAACAGCTGAAACCCCAATCATACTTAACATTAATGTTCAATTTCAATGGTACAAGTTTTCTATTTTATTTATAGTCAAATCTCCAGCAAAAAATAAAAAAGGACAATAATGTCTAACACGACTTATGCCTGTTGGCCAATGTCATGGAGGTGACTTACATTTTTGGTGTATTGTTAGAAATGTACTGTTGTGATGTTCTCATTTTAAATTTATATGTCAAAATGCATTTATTCTTATCCAACTGTTTAACAGTCTTTTGTACTATATAATCAAAAATTCCATACATTTACAGGTCTTTAGTTCTATGGGAACCTAAAAAACAACAATAATACTTTATCAATGTTCTGAATTATTTACTTCAGCAACACAAATCTTTTTCAAATTTTGAGATGTGTGTGTGTGTGTGTGTGAGATTTTACTACAATATCTGTAGTGTGACAGTTTATGGTGATGTCTAGCACTGAGGCATCATGCTGCAGACATGTAGAATATATCCCACACAGTCACATTATCCTGACACCAGGCCGACCAGGCCAAACACAAACCTCTTAATGTTGAGTGCCTAGTGAGGCAGTTGTTAATACCATGTTAAGTCTTTGGTATTTTTCAGCTAGGGTTCGAACCCATGACCTCATGCATCTGAGGCAGATGCTGTTATTTTGAGTTAAATAATCTAATGACTATATAAAAGTCAGCATTGGACTCTGCATTAAAATATATAAATTTACTTAAAAACACATTTACAATAAATATATTCACTGAAAATGCATTCACAGATCAAAGAACAATATAGTCACAAAACCTATAATCATACTGATATGTGTATGTAAAAACCTATAATCATACTGATATGTGTATGTAAAAACCTATAATCATACTGATATGTGTATGTAAAAACCTATAATCATACTGATATGTGTATGTAAAAACCTATAATCATACTGATATGTGTATGTAAAAACCTATAATCATACTGATATGTGTATGTAAAAACCTATAATCATACTGATATGTGTATGTAAAAACCTTGATCATGTTATTGACAGTGAAATGGATGACAAAGCAGTATTTGCTGAAAAGATATGCAAATCATATTATGTGCTGTTATTTAGAAACTGAATAGACTAGAAACAAAATTTGTTAAGAAGGATATTAACAAATAAATCATTAAAATTTCAATGGAGACAGACAAAATTGTATTTCTCGATCCTTTTGTACTGAAATTGTACTGAAATTATCTGTATTTCTAACAATTGTGGTTAGTGTAAGAAGACCAAGGTTTACAAATTGTAAAGAATCAACATCAAATGTTTATTTAATATATAATGTCACCAAAAATGAAACAATTCATTAAAAATGTATAAATACAAATAATTCAGTAATTAAATGACCAAGTTCTAAAACATTATGATTGTTCACAAATAAATATATACATCAAGATCTTGGAAATCACTCTCATGTGGTATTATGTACATGTATAATCATGAAATAACAGAAAAATGTTATGGTGTCTGACAGGCTGAAGTCTGATTAAAATTTGACTTGGATCATAATAATATGTTGTACAATTAAAAAATAGTGTTCAAACTTAAAATGCTTTCATGATGAACACACTAATTCAAAGTAATTTTTTTTGTGTTGTTTTAGGGTTTAACGCCATTTTTCAGCACACGATAGGCTATACATGGCGGCCAGTATTATTGGTAGAGGAAGAACCTGGGAAAACCCCCGGAAAGAACCACCGACCCACGAGAAGCTACTGGCAAGCTTTCTCATAACTTTATTGGCTGAATCTTAGACTCGAACCCACGCAGACAGAGGTGAGACGGCAGTGATCTGTAACGGAAAGCGCTTTAGACCACTCAGCCACTCGGGGCCCCTAATTCAAAGTAATAAAAAAACTCCCAATAAGAAGTGACCAGGGCCCTCAAACATGAATTCTTTACTTAAACGGAATTAGGAATGCAATTTAAAAAAATTATGTATTTTATTCTTAAGACAAAGACTTTTCTGATATGTTTTAAGCTGAAATAATGTACAGTACTAAAATGTTTTACAAACAAGATTTTAAAAAACAAACTCAAACTGTTGTAACATCATGAAATACTTGTAGTTAGCATGTGATCATGTCAATTTAGACATATAATTGGACCAAATCCTATGTTTTTCTTTTGCATATTTCACACAAAAGCTGCCATGCTATACAGAAAATTAAAGTTACAAAATATAATACATATTAAAAATGCTTATAAAAACAACAATGTGATGTGAGTCAATATCCAGATCTTTGAGATAATAAATACACAAAATCTGTCTTACAATCAAAGTGTAAATGAAAATACAATAAAAGATAACAAGGATTCTGCACAACAGTGGCTTAATTGTTAAAAGAGTTATTACAGACTTCTGCTTATGCAGGCAAAATCAGTCCCTGTATTTATCACACAACTCAAATTCAGAGGTCACTCAAATTTAAATTTTTATAGCTTACAAAAAAAACCTGAAATACAAGAGATTTCAAAGTATCAATATGGTCAGATTTTAATGTTTTTTAAATATGTAAAAATTTACTTTGCAATAATTGAACCCCAAAAAAGCCCTATGACAAAGATAATTTTGAGTATTCAGACTGACGAGTCTAAGCTTCTAGCATGACATGGATAGAAACTTTACACACAGAGCACCTAGCAAGGCAGCTGTCAGTACCATTTTTATAAGTCTTTGGTATGACTCGACCGGGATTTAAACCCGTAACCTCCTGCATCTGAGGCATCCAATCTAACCACTAGGTCACTGAAGCAGTAACCGATATAGAAAATGTGTAACTTGAAACACAAGACTGTAACATTGCTCACATAATGTCACCAGCTTTGTAGAAGCCACAGGCAAGATATGATAGTGCATCAAAGTATAAATTGTTGACATACAGCATTATTATACCAAAGTTTCATTGCAATAATCCAAATTACATAGAAGACATAAGTTTCACTTGTTTTTTTAAAACTATGACCAAGGCTTAAGTTATCACTGCTTCAGATATTTTGTTCCAGGCTGGTTCATCTGCTTGAAAATTTTGTTGCTGACTTTCTGTGGGTAGACTGATAAAACTGCTTGAGAAATTAAAGACTGACTTTCTGTGGAGGACTGGCTAAAAAGCATGAGAAATTAATGTCTAGTTTTCTGTGTGCAGACTGGCTGAACAACTTGAAAAATCAGAGACTAACTTTCTGTGGGTAAATTGACTAAAAAGCTTGAGAAATTAGGAACTGACTTTCAGAAGCAAAGGTTAGGCACTAAATTCTAAACATGTGTATTAAAAATAAGGAAAAAGGATTAAATTGAAAACTTTTTTAAAATTGACACATAGTGAATACTCAATTAGTACTTATTTAATGTAGTTTATAAATATTTCACTTGCACTTATTTTAACTTCAGTCTGCATTTTTATAAAATGTTTTGCAGTAGTGAATGTTTTTATTCTTATCAGATTATTAGCTGAATATTTTTCATTTTAATTAATAATTCATTCATTTATCTTCAATATTATTTCTAACCATTGATACAGAGGTTTGCTGCCACAGAGAATACTTTTAAATATTAAATACAGTAGGAAGAACAATAGTCTAATGAGGAACACAAGACCTTTATTACTTTTCACACAATAGTCAGGGTCTAATGAGGAACACAAGACCTTTATTACTTTTCACACATTAGTCATGGTCAAATGAGGAACACAAGACCTTTATTACTTTTTACACATTAGTCATAGTCTAATGAGGAACACAAGACCTTTATTACTTTTTACACAATAGTCAATGCCTACTAGGAACACAAGACCTTTATTACTTTCCACACATTAGTCAGGGTCTAATGTGGAACACAAGACCTTTATTACTTTTTACACAATAGTCATAGTCCAATGAGGAACCCAAAACCTTTATTACTTTTCACACATTAGTCAGGGTCTAATGTGGAACATAAGACCTTTATTACTTTTTACACAATAGTCATAGTCCAATGAGGAACCCAAGACCTTTATTACTTTTCACACAATAGATATGGTCTAATGAGGAACAGAAGAATTTAATCATGCTGTATGTTGACCTTATTAAACAGTATTTACAGAATGCATCTGTGTCAAGAATAACTATAACACAATTTCAACAACAATCTTATATATGAATTATTACAAGAATACATTAAAATGTGGAAAAAATGTTATGTATTTGGAAATTCCTAATGTGATGAAAATCAACTGATAAACATTGGATATTTTACAACTGTCCATACATAATAGCACATTATTAATGCAGATTTTAAATCATAATAAACAACAGTCAACAGTATATTTAGATATGGATTTCATAATTTATTCAGGAAAGCTGCACTTATGTTAAAAGTAATAAATAATATGATTTCATGACTTATGAGTGGACAACTAAAAAGTTTTAAAATTTAAAAAAAAATGAATGGAAATATTTAAAAGTGTAACTCCCAAGAATATCTAAATGAAACACAGTTAACATAAATTATTTAAAACTTCCACTAGTGAAGTATAATAATGTGAAAGATGTTGTGGAATAACAATATCTGATCTACTCACTGTGCCATGACAAGGGTGTTGGTTACTAACAGTATCAGGCATACACATCATGTAATGAAAAGTATGCTGGTGAATAACAGTATTGGGTCTACACATCAGGTAATAACAAGGGTGTTGGTGAATAACAGTAATAGGCTTACACATCATGTAATGACAAGGGTGTTGGAGAATAGAAGTATATGGCTCACATGTCATTTAATGACAAGAGTGTTGGAGAATAGAAGAATATGGCTTACACATCATGTAATGACAAGGGTGTTGGTGAATAACAGTATCGGGTCTACACATCATGTAATGACAAGGGTGTTGGAGAATAGAAGAATATGGCTCACATGTCATTTAATGACAAGGGTGTTGGAGAATAGAAGAATATGGCTTACACATCATGTAATGACAAGGGTGTTGGTGAATAACAGTATCGGGTCTACACATCATGTAATGACAAGGGTGTTGGAGAATAGAAGTATATGGCCTACATGTCATGCAATGACAAGGGTGTTGGTGAATAACAGTATCTGGCCTAAACATCATGCAATGACAAAGGTGTTGGTGAATAACAGCATCTGGCCTATACATCATGTAAAGACAAGGGTGTTGGGGAATAACATTATCTGGCTTACATGTCATGTAATGACAAGGGTGTTGTGGAATAACAGTATATGGCTTAAACATTATGTAATGACAAGGGTGTTGGTGAATAACAGTATCAGGTCTACACATCATGTAATGACAAGGATGTTGGTGAATAACAGTATCAGGTCTACACATCATGTAAAGACAAGGGTGTTGTGGAATAACAGTATCTGGCCTATACATCATGTAATGACAAGGGTGTTGGTGAATAACATTATCTGGCCTATACATCATGTAATGACAAGGGTGTTGGTGAATAACATTATCTGGCCTATACATCATGTAAAGACAAGGGTGTTGGTGAATAACATTATCTGGCTTACCTATTGTGATATGATGTATCTGCTGTAAAACATTAAAGCAATTCTTTCTCACTGAATCATAACATTTATGCCACTGTCATCACCTTGAAAAATGTAATAAATATGTCTCATGATCTTGCCAATGAGAGTGAGAGATAACAAAATAGTCTTTGCAAAACAGTGCTCTCTTGTTGTGATGAACCTTTATTTTTCCTGAATATTTAAAAGTGACATCATTTACCTCCAAAAAAAATATTCATAGAGAGAATACCTGACTTTAATCAATGTTATGCAAAAGCACATAATTCATTTTTACAAAGAATCCTTTCTAATAGCAAGAGAGGATACCATATTCTCATGTACATTTTCCGTAATGCCACTTGACCCAGGCTTATTCCAGAAATATTTTCAACATCAAAATACACATTTTAATGGCTAATCTGAATATTGTATCTAATCAGAACAATTTTTTAAATACCAAGACAAGAAGAAGAAAAAAATTTGTATCTATTTCTCCTTTCCAAACTGTGTTTCATGGCAGCCAATATTGGCGCAGTGATGTATATTTTCACCATCTGATATTTAAGTTACAAAAACCAAATGTAAACAAACATTTTAATGCTACCATTGTTGCCATTAAAGATAAACCAAATCAAACCATATCTACACCGGTGAAACAGGTCAAGTTACCCTTAATGTTTTCTATTCTGGCTTGCTCTTTCCATAATATATACTGTGAACATGACAAACACTGTATACACTTATAAAAATAATTGTCTACAATCAATGATCAGTCAATTTATCAGCATGCATGAAAACAAAAGAAAAAAAAGTTTTCATCTTTTTTATTTTCACTATTTTATGAGATAACATGAAAAGTTCTTATCTGAGCAATGCATGCATTGTAACCAATTGATTATTTGCTGCAAATGCATGAATCTTAACACAGTACTGTCAATCAATAAATTATGTTGCATTAATCAACAAGGAAATAAGTTGTTCTTGTTTTAGGGTTTAACGCTATTTTTCAGCACACAATAGGCTATACATGGTGGCCAGTATTATTGATGGAGGAAGAACCCGAGAAAACCCCCAGAAAGAACCACCATTCCATGAGAAGCTACTGGCAAGCTTTCTCACATAACTACATTAGCCGAATCTTAGACTCGAACCCACGCAGACAGAGGTGAGACGGCAGTGATCTGTAACAGAAAGGGCTTTAGACCACTCGGGGCCCCCAAAAGAAATAAGTACATGATGCAAAATCAGGACATGAAAATACGTGGTTTTCTTCTTGCATACCAAGAGAAGGTCAGCAGAGAAGAATTTATATTTTTGATGCTGTCAACAAGAACTATAATTTAAAACAGACAGTGATCATCTTAGCTTTTCATAAATGTGCAGTGCTAACCTGAAATAAATCATGTTGAAATATTTTTCCCCTTTTATTTATATAAAATGTTGTTTTTAATTCTTAAACACTTGCGACTTTATTTGGCCATTCTATGAAGCATAATATCTAATGTAATGCTGCCTATACTGGGTATATCTTAACTTCCAAAATTATTTTTCAATAATTTGGAAGAGAAACGGTGAATAAAGAAAGGAACTTCAACTTCAAGTAATCAGTGTTTCTCATATGTTTTCCATTATGCCAAAAACTGTATCAATTTCATCCCACAACCTCTGAACATCCGACTATATCAACATCTATATAAACCTTTCAGTTGATAAATCCACTAGGGTCTATGAAAGTGGCAAAACATGGCATACTCAGCTTGACTTCTTAAGTTTGTAAGTTAACAATATTGCTAGAACTATGATCTATGATCATGTAACTGACACCAATATCCACTGATCAAAGCCAACAAATGCAATCAACAGAACACATTGATGGAGTTTAGACAAACGTTACAGCCAACAATTAATGATACTTCCATGAATGCTATGTAGACACAGAAATGGTTTTGTGATGAAATCTATATAGAATCATAAATGCAACCTGGATAGAGTTATACTGGAAACTACAACTACATAATATTAGTGCTGTTTAATAACTGAGGTCATCAAAAAAGCAAAATGAATGATGAAAGGAAATAAACTTGATTATCAAAGTATACTGAATCAGATTCTTTCAGATCAAAGTGCATTTAATGCAATATAGCTTTCAAACTAATATAAATTTTCCACATTTTTGCTGTCTTAACACAGCAAAGTTTGATACATGTTACATATATCTCTAAACATTGGTAGAACGTATGCACAAAATATCATCACTACATCAAAATCAATATTAACCTATGGTTACACATCAAAAGGTGACCAGATTTTCAAGAAAAGAAGCTAGGGATCATGACCATACATAAAATTAACAGCTTTACTCATCTAATTATGCAGTTTCAAGGTCACATAACTTGTACATCTTGTTTCCAGGCAACATTTTTTAACCCGAGTCCTGATTGTATTCTAAACAGAATACCAATTCATGAAGCATTGGACAGCAGGAAAAGACCTAGATCAACATTTATACAATAAACCATTCATTCAAAAGCCTCCTGATTTATTGTAAATCACAAAATGTTTTAATCATACATAGAACAATGAAAATGTAATAAAACAACTGGCCAAAATTTTACTTACCTTCATAAAGCCCAAATCAAAATGGAAATCAATTTCTACTGCCTTCAAAACATCAAAGCCAATTAAGAAATTGACATCCAATTAATAAGTATACATATGGTGCAGTTTCAATGTTATCAAACGGTCACCATGACTCCAACTTATATCTGTGCAAAGATATGCTCATCTTAAGTTTGTCAGATTAATAGTGAAGAGGAAACTCATTCTTATCAAATGGCTCAATCAACATTAACAACAGAATACTAGATTGTCCGGTGTCAACAAACTGGTAAGTGATTATGGTTTCTCTTTGCAATAGATGATACAGACCCAACAATGCGTCAACACCTATGTATGAATGTCAGTATTTAACAGTAATTAATATTATGACTCTTTTCAGGCACTGATTATTCATATCACAATGGTTAATGCTTTGGAACAAAGCTATATAGCATGACTACTGTCAATAGAAAGTAATTTATAATTTAAAAAAATAATCCAAATGTAACACACAAGTCACTGATTTTCTAAAGAATTCTACAAAAATACCTCAAGATGTATAGTCACATAGATAATAAAAGCAGTTTTATCAAGAGAAATGCATTTCAAGACTAATAAACATAAATATATACAATATCTACATTATAATCTGCCCACTCAATTTTCAATGTAATGACCCCATCAATTTTGTTTGAAAACAGGTAGCAAGGTAATGACCTGTAATTATTGTAGGCATCTAATGTAAAAGGTTTATAGAATCAGTTTTGTCACTTATCATTTTGGCAGTAGGCTTTCCTGTCCTTGCTCATTACATCTAGTTTGATAAAGAAACCCAACTCTTAATATATATCAAGTTTTTAAAGTATACTATATTAATATATTTTTTTTAAAAAAATTGAATGTTTTAGTGTTTTAACAAAAATAGTTTTGGTTTTACTTTTCAGGTGATTCAATACCAAAATAAAGATTTTTCTGACCTAATGCAGTTTTGAAGGTCAAAAGGGTTTTTCGATTGCTGATTAAACTTTTCACAATTAAAGCATCACTATCAATAAATACAGTGAAAATTGCAGGACCTGGCCTAGTCATCTCCTATGTTTCAAATCTTGATCTTAAATGGTGTGGGCAATGTTGCATAGCATTAAATTACATGTCAAGATGAATATATGCACAAACAGATGGGGAATAACTAATAATCCCAATGTTTGTTTCATATCCAACAAGCAATTATGAGGTTGCAATGGTAACTAAAATAAAGTTCATTTGTTTTATTTAAGATATCTCCATAGTCTTTTGAAATAGAATGAACATCAAAATAAAAACAATCGATGAGAAAAGGAGTTCCCTCAAAAATGAGGTAATATTTGTTAAATGTTATACAGAAATATGAAAATACCATTACAGTTTGATTACAATGTGTTAGAATGTAAAGACACTGAAAATACTGTCATCACAGCAGACTGTCTCTGGATATAATCATCATCTGGTACTATCAAAGATCAGAATATTTCTTTGATCTTGTGCCATTTTATGAACAAATGATAGATCATGATAAATTGTGTCAAGACTTTTATAATGATCACAAGCATCATGGTTCCTCCCTATAATGTGCAAAGTCGGATTTTGCAGCCTAAAAATTATTTCCTGATTTTTTAAATTAAAAATATGACATTTTTCAGTAATGAGACAATAAAACTGTATAAAGATATTATTTCAATGCAATTTAATTTAAATATGCTTTCAGACAGAAGGAAAACACAGAAATGCAAAAACTTTCCATCACAAATATTTTGTTCAACTTTTCGAATGTTTCCAGTTTTCATAAGTCACAGTCAACAGAATGATTTACAATGGGACTAAATGAGTCATTTGAGTCATTGATGTTTAAGCTTTTGAAACTTCAATTTATTTAGCTTCTTTGATGGACTGTGGATTCCGAGTGATGAATAAAATTATTCTAAATGAAATTGTTCATAGAGATTGTGGATTCAAAAGAGATGAATCAATCTTTTCATATATACAGTGGGTTATATGGAAGAAATTAAATCTATTCAATTGACTGTTGATTCCATGGGATTAATAAAACATTTCATACAACCTGTGGACTCGAAGAGATTATTTAAACTTTCCTTATGGAATGTGGATCACAAGGGATGATTTAAACTGCCCATATCGACTGTGGATTACAAATGATTAATTAAACTTTTCATATGGACTGGGATAAATTAAACATAGGCAGAAGATGTTTCCCACTAGCTGATACTGGAAGTCATGTTATGACATCCATACCATGACTTCATTTAATTAGTAAAGGTTATATGAATTGTTGACAGAGAAATACATAAAAATACAATTATGTACATTTGTAAAATTTTGATAATTATGCATTATCAGCCAGATTTATTGAACAAATGGTTAATTGAAGGAAAAATAACAGAAGAGTAAAAGAGAAAGATGTCCTAAGCAGATGAAGTCAAACTTATTTCCCATTTATAAATAGAACAGTCAAAAGAATGAATTATACCTCAGACATTGTTTTTCTTTATTCACATTTAACTGCTTATTTTGTTACACAAATACAAGACAGCCAATTTGTGCTTATTTTCTATAGATGCTTAATTCCATATTTTGCACTCATATATGTACAGAATCTAAACTTTTTCAACTTCCAGTGTAATATTTTGAAGATTTCCATTAAATGGCAATGAACTATTCTGGTGCATAAAAATGTGCCTTTTTAAGATGTTTTAAAAGAAATCTACTCATGATATAAATGTGTGTAAAAAAAATAAACCTGCCTGCTGAATCCAGCATTACTTGTTATTTATCCTCGCAAAAAAAAATAGAAAAGTAAAAAATATTCTGCTTTAAAAATATGCATAACATTAAAATTTTTATTCAAAATCAGATTTTTTCTTTTTAAGATAAAAGTTGTTCCAATTTCCAGTTAAATGGAATAATGCTTTCTTCCTCATAGGAGGACCATTAAAGGGAGGTAACTATGACAGAACTATATCCAGGTGACAGACTGCTGTTCCTCTAGTCAGCTTGGTGAATCTCTCTCCACATACAAGGATACTGCATTGCTGTTCTTCAAAATACTGACTGCTTTATCATGTTCTATGTGTCCAAAGTTTATGCCATTTACCTAAAGTGAAAAGAAGGAAAAAAATGGGTTAAAACCAAAATCCAGTTTTATTACTTGATAATAAGGGTTTTCTGTGGAAACAAAAGTACCATCCCTCTGTGGAAACAATTGTACCACTACCGATGAAAATGTACTTTCTGCTTCTTTTGCAAAACTACAAAAACTAAAGCCCTTAAAATATATTCAGACATTATACAGTATTTCTCTCATGACAAGACCAGAGCACCTGCCAAACCAATTTGTCAAAAAGGAGATGATAGGCTTATTATCATAATTTCTTCAATAAATAATTGTCATAAATTTGAACAAATAGGGTGGGTGGGGTGGGATTATCATCAAGTATAGCCTTATCATTGTATTAAAAAAGTACCATATATTTACATATCATTTGATTTTACATCCATAATACTTTCCAATTAACTGCTTATCATATATACAAACCTCCAAAATTTTGTCCCCTGGCTGGAGTGAAATGGCTGCTGGACCCTCTGGTTGAATTTTTGTAACAAATATCCCCTATAAAAAAACATTTTTTATATCAGTACAAAAAAATAGAACATTGCAGGACATGTCAAATTCCACCAAATGAAAAATATGGTTTAGATCACTGTTTCTGGCAGGTGAACAAACAAAAGCCCTTACAATATATTTATACATTATACAGTATTTCTGGTTCCTGTTAAATTTTTCTCAACTGAAGTAATTACTCCAGCACAATGCATAAAGAAAAAGGTGAATAAATGTTGTCCTGCTCTTTAGGACATATTTTCTATAGAAAATAAAACAACCATATTTAAATACATGTTTAAATGTTCATTACAGAGACTGAACTAGACAACTATATAAAGACAAGTAATTAGAAAATCAATTTTTCAAATTCTGTAAACGACCGCTCCAATGGCCTAGTGATTAGAGCGTCCGCCTTGGAAGTGGAAGGTTTTGGGTTTGAACCCGGTTGAGTCATACCAAAGACTTACAAAAATGGTACTAACAGCTGCCTGGTTGGCCTGATGTCAGGATAATGTGACTGGGTGGGATATCATGCTATATATCTGCAGCATGATGCCCCAGAGCTAACCATCATTATAAACTGCAACACTGCATGATTCATAGCGTTAAGACTGAAATTTTTAAAGCTATGTTAAAAATCTAATCACACACACACAAATACCATAAACAAGCAACATGATTGAGACAACAACTAAGTAACATGGGATCTATATGGTGACTCGGACTAAGAATCCAATCATATTTGTGTCAGGAAGACAATTTTGGATAGTGATAAAAAAATATTTTTTTGATGACTAAGCAACTAGCAAATGCAACAAATGTAAAACAAAACAACAAACTGCCTGACTAATACACTCATAGCAGAAATGAACTCATAACAAGTATCCAAGCTGTATACAACCAGCTGTATAGAATAGAAAGTCTTTTATTAACATTTAGCTTTTTTATGTGATAATAACACACTAAAGAATAAAAATGGAAGATGACACTTCACAGAAGGATGTAAATGTGTAAAAAGTGACATGTCTTACCTTTATAACATTTATTGCAGGTGAGAAAAATAATGTGCAAGTCATAAATATGTTCAAGTTAACAATAAAAATCCAGTGGTAATATGAGAAATTATTCTAAATGTTTGCTAATTTTCCTAAAATAGGCATTAGATCTTGAGTTTCTATTTTCTTGGCAAACAGTGTTAGTATGTGTGCTCACACTTTTGGAAAGGGTGATTAAGAAAAAATGTATTGTATGAACTTTTGTGAAAAACATAGTGCTAGATTTCGGGCAGAAAATGAAACTAACCATATCACCAGGTCTATAAGGATTTCCAAAGGAACCAAGACCCCCGGCAATGCTGAACCCCAAACCAGGATTCTTTGTTATTGTTACACGAAACTGCAAGAAAATCAAGATGGTGAGTTAATCATGAGATGAAACAGAAATCTCTCTAGTGAGAAGAAATTATTTCGAATAAATAGGTAAAACTAGAAACGTACTGTACCATATTGTTCGAATCAAGAGAGATCTGAAGAAAGCTGGTTAGCTAAATGTTAAACACATACATGAACTAAATCAGTATGTAAATATCTCTATGAGAAGTTTAAAATAGAATCACCTGTCCTCTGGCGAGTTCGACTAATAAAACGAAGTGGAAAAAAATTAAGCTAAGTTGGATGACAGTAAATGTATGAGGATTACATCAAGAAAGATGAAACGCAGGAAAGCTTATGATATTGATGTGCAAGTCAAAACATTCATAGCATAATGGGAATGAAGTGTTCAATTTGCTTTGAAACACAGCATTCATTGGTGTGATTCCAAGTAAAAGCATGATCATAAAATAAGTTAGTTGGTCTAAGTTCAGAGGTCTCTATCTTTCGAAACCTAAATGACAACATAACATCATCAAATGTGCTGTATTGAAGTAGTTTTGGAACTAAAATTCTGAAAGAATCAAACTACAACTATAGGGGGTTTCACGGTTGCAACAGAGTTACTGATTGCAGCATCTAAAATTACCTCCCTTAGCTCCAATGTACATGCCCACAAAAATTTTCAGTTCCGGATAGTTTACTCTTCTACACTTGATTAGCGAAACATAAAGTCAACAAAGGAAAACCAATGAATCAATTATATATGTAAAACTTTATTTGTTCATACTAGGAGAATAATTATTGACACTAAATCAGGTAATAAGATTTAGTGTCCATATTTAAATATTTACTTTCCATACTTTAAGAATGTTGAATAATTAAATTAAATACACTGCTGTCCATATTTATATAATACCTGATAATATAGATTCATTATCCATAATTTCAGATACATTTGTAGGAACATTTGATTTTGCTCTCTGATTTTAAACATTTTTTGCACATTTTTGGCTGCATAACTTTAAAGAAAACAAACTCAACAATTTGCACTTTTCATATGTTGATATATCGTTCTCAGTTACTTTTGCAAGGCTAATAGTTCGTTTATAATACGAGTTAAGAAAGTTATAACACAACTTATTAATTCTGTTTAACTTTCCTTGCATTAAAAATGTAACTTTTAAAAATACAATTATTTCATAGATTTCGTCCTATTACTTTGGTTCATCTTTTAAATCAATATTAATCCACGTGACAGATGTAAAATTGCAAACAGTATGATTTTTAAAAAAGAGACTGCTTGTAAGAAAAAGTAAGAAATGTCAATAATAATGGATACTCACAGATATTCATTTTTGCTGTCTTTATCTTTCAGTCTCTAGTTCTATCTTAGCATCATATTATACTGTTTATTACCTGAAGTATGTTTATGTAATATACGTATGCAAACACATTTATTCAAGGATATACATATCCATGCATCAGATGAAATGAGACAGACACACATTCAGACAAACAGGCAGATAGGTGAGAACCACAAATGACCTATACATGCATTGTGTGTATAACATAGATATTTCTCCAAATTGTATACTCTAAAATTTCTATCCATTCAAGGAAATAAAATTAAAATAATCAAAATGGAGACTCGTACGTGTGCCTGTCTGTTCAAGTATGGATGATATTTGTGCATTTTGAAAAAAAAACAAAAGTTATTTCATGAAAAATATCATTAACATTAATAGAAATGCAGCAGTCTAAAATAAAAGAACCTTAAGAAGTTAAAACTTTTTTCGTTGTCTTTTAACCTCAATTTACTGCAATGATTAAAGCTGTAAAAAATAAACATATTTTCAATATTCTTCAGGCGAGATAAATTGCAAGAACTTTTTATGCAGTGATACACTTTTGAACTATCAAATAATACAAACTAGAACATAATATAGTAATGGAGAGATAATGAAGATCTGAAATGGGCAGAGAACATTTATTTGAAAGCTGGCTGCAGCGCACGTTAATGAAGAAGAAAAAAGATGTAACAACAATTGATTAAATATTGATAGAATTTCTTTTTAAGATAGCGAGATATCAATCCTGCTTGCAAATGTGAGCGGTTTGTCACATTTTCTTGATCTACGTCTGACATCTTTAAATATTGAACTATCCGAAAGTGAGCTGCATCAATACACCCTCTGGTGAGATAGTAACCGTGAAAACCCCTATATCAAGACAGCCTATCTCACTTGTTTTTACCGATAATACTACCAATCCTATATAAATGTGTACACTGGAGTTTAAAATCTTTCTCTATCAACATTATCAATATAGTACAGATAAAAACAACAATTCAATGTTCTCCAGTCATATAATGTCATTAGCCAAACAAAGAAGCAATGGCAAGTCTAGCCAAACTTAATAAAGTGGTCAGCTACACTCTGCAGTCACTGAAAATTTAGTATACAGATACTGATGAACAGTTTATAAAGACTTTGTAAATTTGGTAAGATTCATATTTTTAAAACAAAAGTCTCCTTTAAATAACAAAAGACCAGGCTGACTTTTATTAAAATCAACCATACATCAGCTATTTCTATAAGTTATCGGTATTTCATATAACAGTTTCATTACTCTTTTCAATATGGGTATTAGTCTTAATGTCATTTTAATGTAAAGTTAATCATGTTATACAAAGTCTTAATGTCATTTTAATATAAAATTAATGATGTTATACAAAGTCTTAATGTCATTTTTAAGTAAAATTAATGATGTTATACAAAGTCTTAATGTCATTTTAATGTAAAATTAATAATGTTATACAAAGTCTTAATGTCATTTTAATATAAAATTAATGATGTTATACAAAGTCTTAATGTCATTTTAATGTAAAATTAATGATGTTATACAAAGTCTTCATGTCATTTTAATGTGTTAATCATGTTATACAAAGCAAAAAACAGCAAGATGTGCATCAACATTTCATGTATATTAGTGATGTTTATGTTTGTGTACCACAGATGAGCAAGAGGAATATGTTCAAGTTCTCATTTCCATTTCCAAAATAAAATTGTTTCATATTAAATGCATTATTCTAAAGTGTCTTCAATGTAATAAATATTTTCATATTTATTACAAAGCTTTATGAAAAGCCAATGATAAATCTTAATTGTATCATTGGGAACTGTTTTCTTAGTGAAATTATTAAATTTATAGCAAATAGTTATTTAAAAAATGCAGTGTAGTTGGTTTATGCTATGTTTAGGCCACTGATAGTTAAAAAGATCAGTTAGTATTCCAAAAATAGCAGTAATGTTTTTTACTGTCATACTAGAACTGGTCACAACTAATGTAATTCATCTTCATTTCTACTGTAGCTGCTAGCAAAATGTAATACTGAAATATCTGGGTGAATACTATATGTTGGTAGTGTGTGTGTGTGTGTGTGTGTGTGTGTGTGAGAGAGAGAGAGAGAGAGAGAGAGAGAGAGAGAGAGAGAGAGAGAGAGAGATTGCAATATAAACAGCTTTAGCATAATTTTAAAAAATTTACTTTCTTGCTGTTTTGGGAGTTAGTGGTCCTTACTGCAGCTTTAAAAGTTGTGTTGGGGTAATCATACACCTGCCTATCCTAACAAGATTGTCTCATTGAGGCGGTTTATATTTTTCAATAAGTTTGATTAGTTTTCAGTAATGTGTAGCAAAATATCATGTACTGCTATAGTAAAGTTGGAAAACATGTCCCTTAAAATGTTTGGTATCTGAAATTGATGCAGTGATGGTAAACACTGTTCAACAGTTTGTAAAGTACATGTAGACCTTATTTATACATCTAGTACAGTTGCACAAATATCAGTTCCAAACACTATGCAGCTCAATGACTTGTTGAAATCTCTCAACCTGACACAATACTTGGAATTTTTATTTATTTCACATGCCACAAGACATGTGATGTCCAAAAAGCATAAATGCCACAAGACATGTGATGTCCAATAAGCATAAATGCCACAAGACATGTGATGTCCAATAAGCATAAATGCCACAAGTCATGTGATCTCCAATAAGCATAAATGCCACAAGTCATGTGATCTCCAATAAGCATAAATGCCACAAGTCATGTGATGTCCAGTAAGCATAATTGCCACAAGACATGTGATGTCCAATAAGTGTAATTGTATTCCTTCCAAGAATCTAAATATTCCTTTTTATTCTTCTGAACTGTTTATAAACACATTCTAGGTGGACTATATTCTCTTTTGTCTTTAACATATATCGCTTGCTTGACACCATATTTTACAATTTCTATAATCAACAGTTTGATCATGACGAAGCAACGCATGAAAAAATGTGTGCAATTTAAATAGTCTGAGGTACTACTGTAAAGTTAACTTGGTTCTGTGATTACACCTGGACACAAATTAAACATAGATTAGACAGCCAGCCAGATTTTACCACAACAATCTCGTATTCATAGCTTTTATAAATCTGTATTTTATGTGCCATTTTTGTAAGACTTATGACAAAATCTTAAGGCTTGGCAGTTCTGTAATCAGATAATATATTTCATGGAAGGACACCTTATTGTGTTGCATGCAAGTGCAATCATTTGTTGAAGCAGAGTGATAAAACAGCACTTTCTAAAGAAATACATACTCTCTCACTCTCTGTGGAATACCTACACAAATACAAACCTTTGCACATTTGCTGACTTTTTAACGAAATATTATCGCACTAAAATTATTTTGCTTTATCTCACCTGCAATGCAGTTCTTAAACCATGTACACGACAAACTGGTATTTCCTATTTGTGCTGTGCATTAATCTTCAAACAGATGGAAAGCAATAAATATAACATTAAGCAAGTTCATCTATTTTACTGACTAATTTACTAAACATACAATTGTTGTTTATATGTACAGTGTATGACAAAAGGTAGTTAATTAGATATGCATGTATGCACATGGTGAAGAGTACCAACTCTCCTTCCCTCACCGTCAAAAGCTAAAGCCTCCTCTTTTCAATGCCTTCATTTAAGAAAAACTGCAAAATGGGAGGTGCAAACATAAAAAGGCAAACATTCATGATGTATTACAATTGTAACAGATGTTTTGTTTAAGCAAAATATATGTGAAGTTGACATAAACATTTAACTTTTTGACAATACAAACTGGTGGTTGTTTAGAACGGCAGAAACACAGACGGAATGATAAAATAGGACCAAAGCAGATGGACAGAAAAATGGTTTGACAGGGAAGATCGCAGATGGTTGCATTATGGATAAATGGCTGTAAACATGAATGGATGGATGATCAAAGAGATGAACAAACACAAACAGATGGACCCATACACTGACAAATATAGTTGTATCAAGAAGTTAACAGACAAAAGAACACATGGATTACTAACAGAGTTTTGGAAGATAAATAATTAGACTGAATCATGGGTGGACTTTCTGTTAATTCTAATGTATTCATTCAAACATGTGAGAGTACTAAAATGTCTACCAGACAACTAGATGAAAGAGACAGTGACTCATGCTGAGCCTATTTCTTCATTTTGGATTAAAAGAAACCTAGTGATGCCTAACAGATTAATAGTCAGTTTATGAATGCACATAAACATAGTAGCAATGTTCAATTGTCAGCTGCCCTTTTATTTAAATGCCCATTATTTCATGTCCTTCTGCTCACTTCCCCACCTCAATCACTTTGTATACAAACTGCTCAAGTTTTGCATTACAGTCAAATCCAGTTATTTGGGACAAAACTTAAAGAACAAAAACAGAAGAAAGAAAATGTAAGCAGAATTTTCTTTGCTTATTTGGGATGACGTGCCGCTTAATCGGGACAGGGAACTGATAGATGGCATGCATGTGGTGTGTTGCATGATGGTCATTACTGCTGTAACGTGGTAGCCATTACTGTATTCATTACTTTTTCATTTAGTAATGCACTTTTACCTGGAAAATATCAGACCTTTTCCAAGATGCCACAGAAAGATTCGACATTAGCAAACAAAATTGCCTTACTCGACCAGATTAAAAGCCAGCTGCCTAACACCAGTCATTTCCAACTGACGGAAATAACTGGAATTCCAAAATCTACAATTGTATGCGTGATACAGCAGCAAGATAAACTGAGAGAGGAATGGGCTTTAAGCGAAGGACATCATGGAACAACCCAAAAATGGTACTGTGAAGGCGAGGATCCAGACGTTGAACAGGTCCTCAATCAGTGGTTCTCTATTTTAACTGGATGATGAATAAGTGTCAGTGGTCCAATGATGAAAAGTAAAGCAGAGAAGTAAGCTTAAAAGCTGGGTCACAATGATTTAAAGCAACAGATGGTTGGTTGTCTCAATGGAAATCTAGGTATAGCATTAAATTCAATAAAGCACATGGTGAGAAGGACAGTGCTGATGCTGTAAGTGCTTAACAATGGAAATTAACAAAACTGCCTGACTTGCTTCAGAAATTTTGTGCAGATGACAACTACAAAGCTGATGAAGCAGGTCTGTTTTATCATGCCACATCAGACAGTTCCCTGACCTACAAACATGAAGCTTTGTCAGGATCAAAGAAAGCAATGGATCGCATAACTGTGTCAGGAACTGATATGAAAGCTGTTGGCTATTGGGAAAAGCGCTAAGCCTTGATGCTTTAAAGGGCTTAGAATAGATAGTTTACCAGTTGCAAATCTTGCTAACAATGGATGACTTCTGAAATTTTTAAGAAATGGCTAATGAGTTGGGACGTGGAACTACAACAGAATTTATGAAATATTTTGCTGTTACTTGACAACTGTGCAGCACACCCTCATTAGATTGTTTGAGAAACATCCATTTGGAATTTTTGCATCCTTCGTGCAACCAATGAACATGAATGAATCATAAAAAATTTGAAGTCTTTGTATCGTGCAAAGTTGCTAAACTATTCTTGAATCAATTGAAGAAAACCAACTGACATCATCATCAGCAGCCAAGGAGATCAGTGTAAGGATTAACATTTTACAAGCAATACAGTTTGTCACTTATAGTTGGCGAGAAATAAGAATCACGACCACTCAGAACTGCTTTTCTCACTCTGGTTTTAAGCATCATTCAGGCGTGGATATGATAGACAGTGAAAATGATATCATTTTGTATCATTTTGGAAGTGAAACACATCACAAACTACGATGAATTTGCATACAACGATAACCATCTTCAATGCTGCAATGAAGATGAAGATTGTGTGGACGAAATTGTTCAACGAGTTGCAGCAAAACTCCAAAAGACAGAAGACCAGGAAAGTGAGGATGATATGGTGATGACATGCCAGAGCCTTGTTGTGTGACTAACCAAGACACCTGAAAAATAATTGCTTAATTATGTCACTACTTCATGCAGGAAGGCAATAAAGGCAGCCCAATATCTGCATTAGATATATGCACTATTTAATTCAGCTACAGTCATTTGAGGGAATACGGCAGGGGACACTAGATAGATTCATCAAACATCATTAACTGTTAAGAACACTGCATTGAAATTGTTTTAGCTTAAAGAATTTTCTCTGACCTATAGCATTTGTTTCCAGAATTAATTTATGTCACATGTATTACAGTGTTTCTGTTGCTCAGTAAATGATAGTTTGTGTTTTTTGTTTTATACATTTTTATATAGTACATGTACATGTAAAGTATATGTTTACCTTTGTGTACTTCGCATAATTGGGGTAGCCGCTTAATTGGGCCAAATTGTTCTGGTCCCGATGTTTCCCAATTAACATGAATCCACTGTACTAACACAGTTGTACAATACTTTGCTGTAGTCAGCAAAACTATTTATATGGTTACAGCTTGGCAGAATAAATATTGCATTATCATTTGTTTGTTATGTATTCAAGTGCTTGCTTTTTCACATTTTGTGTTATAGATGTTCTTGTGGATGCTTATTAATTTAGTGTTATAGATGTTTTTGTGGATGCTTATTAATTTTGTGTTATAGATGTTCTTGTGGATGCTTATTAATTTTGTGTTATAGATGTTTTTGTGGATGCTTATTAATTTTGTGTTATAGATGTTTTTGTGGATGCTTATTAATTTTGTGTTATAGATGTTCTTGTGGATGCTTATTAATTTAGTGTTATAGATGTTTTTGTGGATGCTTATTAATTTAGTGTTATAGATGTTTTTGTGGATGCTTATTAATTTTGTGTTATAGATGTTCTTGTGGATGCTTATTAATTTAGTGTTATAGATGTTTTTGTGGATGCTTATTAATTTTGTGTTATAGATGTTTTTGTGGATGCTTATTAATTTAGTGTTATAGATGTTCTTGTGGATGCTTATTAATTTAGTGTTATAGATGTTCTTGTTGCCTGCTTATTAATTTTGTGTTATAGATGTTTTTGTGGATGCTTATTAATTTAGTGTTATAGATGTTTTTGTGGATGCTTATTAATTTAGTGTTATAGATGTTTTTGTGGATGCTTATTAATTTTGTGTTATAGATGTTTTTGTGGATGCTTATTAATTTAGTGTTATAGATGTTCTTGTTGGCTGCTTATTAATTTAGTGTTATAGATGTTCTTGTGGATGCTTATTAATTTAGTGTTATAGATGTTCTTGTTGGCTGCTTATTACTTTAGTGTTATAGATGTTCTTGTGGATGCTTATTAATTTTGTGTTATAGATGTTCTTGTGGATGCTTATTACTTTAGTGTTATAGATGTTTTTGTGGATGCTTATTAATTTTGTGTTATAGATGCTTTTGTGGATCTTATTAATTTTGTGTTATAGATGTTCTTGTGGATGCTTATTAATTTTGTGTTATAGATGTTCTTGTGGATGCTTATTAATTTAGTGTTATAGATGTTTTTGTGGATGCTTATTAATTTAGTGTTATAGATGTTTTTGTGGATGCTTATTAATTTTGTGTTATAGATGTTTTTGTGGATGCTTATTAATTTTGTGTTATAGATGTTCTTGTGGATGCTTATTAATTTAGTGTTATAGATGTTTTTTGTGGATGCTTATTAATTTTGTGTTACGAGTGTTCTAGTGCTTGCTTTTCTATTTTGTGTTATAGGTATTATTGAGTATAATAATTGTTCTAGCGTTTGCTAATTCACATTTTGTATAATAGATGTTCTTGTGTTTGCTTATTCACATTTTGATCTAGTGTTTTTACTTGCACATCTTGTTATAGGTGTTCTAGTGTTTGCTTTGTTAAGTTTCAAAAAAGTAGTTAGTGTTGCAATGTTTATCTGTACACATATATTATTTTAACCCTGGTTGCAAATGGCAACAGAGGAATGAGATTTCTAAGCTATATTACCTGTTGTATTTTACACATTACATTTGCACCCCATTTTCTAAGGACACATTTATGATGTGAAAGTATACTTTGAATTTATCTTCATTCAACAACACACATCTGTCCATGGATTGGAATTCTGACACCAGAATGAAATAAACATCACATCACAACATAATATATTATTATCAAAAATAATGTGACTACACAAGCAGATGCTTCCAAACAATTTCCTTGATAAAATCTGTTTTCCTGGTTGGGAACATAAAAAATTAAACCCAAATATTGATTTCCTTATTTTTTAAACAGAAATCTTTTCACATAAACGTTTTAAAATTACTTTTAAATGTTTGATTTAAACCTCAATAATCTCTGCTGACATATTATATGAATGAAGATAGTAAACAACACATAAGATTATTAATATTTCTTAACTTAATTATTTTTAAACACTCTACTTTTTTTTCATTCCAATTTTTTCCCCTGAAATTTCTGTTTTTGTGATCCTTAGTTGATGAAGAACGATTTTCCTTTTAACCTTTTTACCATATATATACAGCCCAAATTCTTTCACATTATACCAGAATTAGCTTTCATTACCAACTGACAAACTATCATATTGTGTGATGCATGTGGTCTATGTTAAATATAACACTGCTCAAAAGATAAGCCTTTTCCTATTTACTACACGAAGAACCATTTTTGGCAGGTTAAACAACCGTCTGAATGATGTCACAGTATATGACAAACTGTAATGAAACTTATAGTGTTAACTTTAAAAAAATAAAACTGAAAATGTTTCTTTTAAAAAGATGAGAATGAATAACACTGGTACAAATTGTAAATGCATGCATACCCTTTCACAAGCTCTCATATTGCTAGTATCTCTAGGAGAGCTATCGCTGCCTGATCTGACCTCGCTTATGGTGCTGACTGGAGTAGGTTCCCTTGATGGGGGACCTCCTATCTCCCGGTGAGGTGATGCTGTGTAAGGGGACTCAGAATTATACTGTTCTGGGGAAGGGGAGCCCTGGGAGGGTGACTTTCCACATCCACCTAATAATACATGCATGAATCTTTCGATGACAGGTGACAGTAAACAAAAGTTATTGTAAATCATCAGAAATTTGTGTTAAGTTCAGAAATATTTCAAAATTGTTAAAACTATCATTTATGAATTAGAAGTTATACTAATGGCTCTTAAGTTTTGGTTTTATTTTTAATTCACAGATTTCAAAATAAAGTTTAAAAAAATAAAAATCAATGCTGGACCTAAATAAAGTATGATAAATACAATGTTAAAGTAAAAAAGGACCATTATTTACTAAGCTACATACTCTGTACTTAAATCAATGTCTCGCATACATATGTGTGCTGATGTATCCCAATCCAAACCCCAATCTCACAGGTAAAAACTTATATGCCAAACTTAATCATTGATGTTGTATAGGGTACATGATACCTATCATTTACAGGTGAGACAAGTGTTCTACGAAATCAGATGTATGCTGCCTAGTGCACTAGAAACAGATCAAAGGTACCATATAACTTAACCAGACTGATTGACAAGTAATTCAACACAAAGCAAACCACAATCAGGCTGAGACATAACAAATTTAAATGAGCAAATTTGAGCTTCTATGATGCTTTAACACCCCTGTTGTTACTAACTGATCCCTTATTCTCAATGCCTTAAGCACACAAGATAAACACACTGATTAATTGCATATGACCAATATATTTGGTGTATTAAATTGCAGACAATGATCAATTTAAATATATCAAATCTCTCTACAATCAACTGATCTAAATGAACAAAAGATAGTTTAACAAATTGGCAAAACATTATTATTCCAACTCTCACTCTAAAGCACAAAAACTTCAGCAAGATATGTTAGGCTAATATAGGTTATTTTCCATGCAGCAATACGAACCTGAGTACTTGTCAAATGTATTTTGCCCCTGGACATAACCACTATCTGTTGAACTTGACATTTGTGATGCTGGATCAGCATTTTTAAATATTGCTATGTCATCAAATTTACTGGGAACATCCTGGAATGAATTATCCATATTCCTGGGAAGATCCTGCAAGTACCCGTTGGAGGAAGCAATGCCACCAAATCTATCCACTACTCCTCCAATCAATGGAGAATTTCCTGGACGAAAACTTCTAGCACTAAGTGGGGAATCATTCAAAGCACTTGGCGTCCTTTGATTTAACACATTAGAATCCTTCCATGAATCATTGGTCTGACTATAGACCTGAGACTTTGGTGTCCTTGACATTAAATCTGACCCATATTGAAACATCAAGGCACTGGGATTTTCATAACATAATGGTTGAGAAGAACAATATGGCTTACTAACTGCAATGGATTTGTCACTACCCATACTGGGAATACCTTGGTTCTGATAATCACCATGGTGATATCCATTTTGTGACTTCGTTCTTAACAAGTCTTCTGGAATTGATTTCACATCATTGTTTGCACTGTCTGTGTGTTCCTGAATGTCTGGCATCCTTTGGAATTCTCTTAATGGAGACTGTCTTAGCTGCCTGCCATAAGGCGAGGCCCTGTGAGGGGTGGAAGGAAGCTGCCTCTGTATTGGGGATGCAGAGTAAGGGGGAGCAGGTTTGTAGGGTGGGGGACTTCCTCCTGGGGGCAAATTGGATTGATGACTTTGTGGATTTGGCTGTAAAAGAGAAAAGTAATCTGCAAAATAATTTCCACACAAACAAACTTGGATAACTTTAACTGAGAAATTCACAGAGCATGAAATATAATACAGAACTTGGCAAATAATTTTAAGGTTTTCTGTTATCTGTATTTTACGAAACATTTAATAATTTTAAGTTGCTTGAGAGATCAGTTTCTTTACATGCATAAAAATGTTGATGATACATATAATTTTCATTTACCATTAAACATTTCTCTGAACATATGTACATTCAACACAAGCAATGATATTGATGATACGTATAATCTTCAGTTACCATTAAACATTTCTCTGAGCATATATACATTCATAACAAGTGATGATGTTGATGATGCATGTATTTTTTGTTTACCATTAAACTTTTCTCAAAGCATCTGCAAATTCATCAAAAGGGATGATGTTGATGATACATATAATTTTCGGTTACCATTAAACATTTCTCAAAGCATCTGTACATTCATCACAAGAGATGATGTTGATGATGCATGTATTTTCAATTACCATTAAACTTTTCTCAAAGCATCTGTAAATTCATCAAAAGGGATGAAGTTGATTATACGTATAATTTTCAATTACCATTAAACTTTTCTCAAAGCATCTCTACATTCATCACAAGGGATGATGTTGTATCAACAAGTAATTTTCAATTACCATTAAACTTTTCTCAAAACATCTGTACATTCATCACAAGAGATGATGTTGATAATACATGTAATTTTCAATTACCATTAAACTTTTCTCAAAACATCTGTACATTCATCACAAGAGATGATGTTGATGATGCATGTAATTTTCAGTTACATTAAACATTTCTCAAAACATCTGTACATTCATCACAAGATGAATTTTCAATTACCATTAAACTTTTCTCAAAGCATCTGTACATTCATCACAAGAGATGATGTTGATAATACATGTAATTTTCAATTACCATTAAACTTTTCTCAAAGCATCTGTACATTCATTACAAGAGATGATGTTGATAATACAAGTAATTTTCAATTACCATTAAACTTTTCTCAAAGCATCTGTACATTCATCACAAGAGATGATGTTGATAATACATGTAATTTTCAATTACCATTAAACTTTTCTCAAAACATCTGTACATTCATCACAAGAGATGATGTTGATAATACATGTAATTTTCAATTACCATTAAACTTTTCTCAAAACATCTGTACATTCATCACAAGAGATGATGTTGATAATACATGTAATTTTCAATTACCATTAAACTTTTCTCAAAACATCTGTACATTCATCACTTGGGATGATGTTGATGCATGCTATCGGCTAGTCTTCATTTACATGCACAGAAGTAACTGAGTAGAATTCAGTCAATTGTAACTTTATACACTCTGTAATCAAATCGAAATCTATAAAATCCATTTCATATTTGTTTAATTAAAAGACACAATTTAAATATGGAAAAGAATTTACTAAATTTAAATTGCTGTATTTTCCAATGAAATTGCCATATAAAGATAATGTATCCATCACTGGAATAATTAAATGCTGTCAATGCAAATACAAATATTTTCCATAGTTTCTGGCACAAACATGGTGGCCAGTTCCTTGTGCTATAAATTCATTTATTAATTTGGGCATACATATTTTGCTTTTGCAAAATATGTTTTTTGTACCTACTGGTTAATTCATGGATTGAAAAATGGGTCCTACTGCTTTCACAAAAGGTTTACCATCTGCTGCTAACAATTAAGTCCAGTAAATATGGTTGTGACTTCACTGTACATGTTAACATAAGCCCAGAGGTGGCATAATTTTTGGAATAACTCGAGAACTTCAAAGAAATTGTTTGACTTTGGATGAACAAACTCTTATATAATAGTTTGTTCCAAATTCCCTAATTAATGTCCCTGGAGATGTTACCTTTTGCTCACAATGCAAGTTTCTTCTTAGAAACTCCTACTGTTGGGAAAAATCAGACCTTTCTGATGTCCATCAAATATGAATGTTTCCAAAAATACAATGTTTCACAATTTTGTATAGGTGTATAATCAAGCTATTAAGTATTTTGATTCAAATGGAATTAGGTAGAAAATTCAAGAGTTTGTGTTTCTATATGCAAATTTTTTATGGAAATACTATTAATGATATAACAAGATTGGTTGGTGAGTACATGTACTCTATTTGCTAATTTTCTTATATATGTGTATCTAGTCTTGATTTTAAATAATTAATCATGGTCTCAAGTACCTGTTGTTATGCATCAAACTAAATTCATAAATGTGTCAATGAAGACCACTGTCTGGCATGATATCATCTAAGAGAATATACATGCATTACTTTCTTCAGTTCACTAATCAGAGTTTGGATATTGCATGATAAGTAACATGATGGCATTTGTGGATCCCAACCATCATGTTAACTTAGTTTACAGCCTACAATCAGTCCTCATAGTTGGGTCTCTTCCACAATGTGAATAAGACAGCAATCAAGATAGAACATTGGGCCATCAGGAATTAAATGTAATTTGCAGAAGTCCATATAAACAGTTTTAGATTTTTAGCCTAATTTATCTGACAATTTCTGACTTACACAAGTCTCAAAAGTTTCTAATAGTGATAGGTTATTCTCATCTTCAGTATCAACAGATCTGAAATTTAGAGGAACATTTTCTGTAAAATTCTGGCAGAAGATACCAGAATAATTCTCATATGCTGAGTTTTTCAAGAATGATTTGGCAACTGTGCAAGATGTTTGATACTCTGGTGATTTTTAGAAAAAGTGATTGATGCAGCTGCTTTTTATTTTTGACTGATTTTTGGTACCATATTCCAATCTGATTTAATAGATGAATAAGAGACATAAGATCTACATGGTTTCCTCCTGATCTGTTTAATGATGTGTTGAATTTACTTTGGTATATATTGGTTTTTTCTTCAGATTTTCAGATGGAAAACTGCACTGAAATGTTGAAGGACTTTAAACATCATCAAACCAGGTTCTTGACATGTTTAGGAGCATGCAGTATTTGGTATTGTATCCCAAGCAACATCTGGGAATGTCTTTTGTATATAAGGTATTGGATACACTAAGCTATCAAAATGGTAAAGATTGTTTTTTTTTGTGTGGAAAAAAAGTGTTCTATTTTCTTCTTTATATATTCATAACCCCACTGCATTTGGTGGCTGTTAAGTTGCAAAGTAATAATTAAAAAATGGTAATCTCTTTAATTTGATGGCAAAGATCACAGTATGACTGATCAGAATGAATGAAGATATATTTAGCAAAGTACAAAGTGCTGTTTCATCATTTGACAAATGGCTATAAAGTACATATTTAGGGAAGTGGTGGAAGAATGCGACTTCTAAAAATTTTCCCTGGCACAGTGTTGGGGGTGGGTTAGTGATCTCCTTTTTTCATACTCTCAAGACTTCCAGACTTGTTAAAACACTTGATAGGATCATGATATCCATTCAGAAGTCTAGTAGATTCTTTAATTCATTCTTGAGGTTGTTTTGGGTATGCATTTCCACTGGTTTGCTGAATTTAACTGGTTTCTCTTGTAATAGAATTAGGTATCTTATGTCACATTGTTTCTTTGGGTAAAAGTATATACATGTACCATGTTTTTCACAAGAAACATTTAGTAAATAAAATTTAATTCACAGCAAAATCCCTCCTTATTTGTGAGAGTGCTGGTTCCTACATTAAGTGACCATCTTTATATATGACTGGTCTGGCATGAGGGTTATTAAAATGACCTATCTAATGCATGACCTGTACAATCATCCTTAATTAATGGCATAGATCGAGAAAAACTAGGACATGGAGACAAATATGGAAAATATTGTTGGTAGTAAAATTACTGTCATTCCAATTATCAAAAATGCAGACAGCTAATTACTGTCAGTCCAATTACCATAAACACAGATATAGCTAATATTTTTTTAACATAGCCTATCATCAAAACAAAATATTATCATGTCCATTTATCAGTGAAATTGAGGCCAGGCAAAATATATTGAGATGTTTAATGGAACTCAAAGAACACCAGAACAATTTAATGACAGTCTTAAGGCTGAAGAAAATGAAAATTACTTTCATACAGTGTTAGGTGTACTATTAAATGTAACCTACTTTAAAATTACTTTGATTTTTGCTTTAAATAAATCTTAATTATTTTGTCATTTTCTAGCAATGAGTTTTACTCAATGAATTTCTGCTATCAATCTCAAAAGCAACAAATTTATATAAGGACATGGTGATCTAAATAATCAATGAGGCAGGATGCCCTATGACTACCAAATTCTGGTAAGTACTTGGAATGCTGCAACAGAAGACAAATATGGAGAAATAGCAAAGGTTTATTTATGAGATATACATGGACAGCTGAATAAATGTATGCATTACAAAAATTAAATGTGCAATGCAATAAATTAGGCATAAGAAATGCATTTATGCCAATGATAGCATCAATTTAATGTTATTTCAGGACTCTTCAGTTTGTAAAACAGTGGATGAAAAAGGAAAATATACTCTCTAAAATAAAACAAATATGAATATACTACAGTACATGAAAAAGGAAAATACACTCCCTGAAATAAAACAACTATGAATATACTTAAGTATCATAAAAAAGGAAAATACACTTCCTGAAATAAAACAACTATGAATATACTACAGTACCATAAAAAAGGAAAATACACTTCCTGAAATAAAACAACTATGAATATACTACAGTACCATGAAAAAGGAAAATACACTCCCTGAAATAAAACAACTATGAATATACTACAGTACCATGAAAAAGGAAAATACACTTCCTGAAATAAAACAAATATGAATATACTACAGTACCATGAAAAAGGAAAATACACTCCCTGAAATAAAACAACTATGAATATACTACAGTACCATGAAAAAGGAAAATACAATTCCTGAAATAAAACAACTATGAATATACTACAGTACCATGAAAAAGGAAAATACACTTCCTGAAATAAAACAACTATGAATATACTACAGTACCATGAAAAAGGAAAATACACTCCCTGAAAAAAAAACAAATATGAATAGACTACAGTACCATGAAAAAGGAAAATACACTCCTGAAATAAAACAACTATGAATATACTACAGTACCATGAAAAAGGAAAATACACTCCTTAAAATAAAACTATGAATATACTACAGTACCATGAAAAAGGAAAATACACTCCCTGAAATAAAACAACTATGAATATACTACAGTACCATGAAAAAGGAAAATACACTCCCTGAAATAAAACAACTATGAATATACTACAGTACCATGAAAAAGGAAAATACACTCCTTAAAATAAAACTATGAATATACTACAGTACCATGAAAAAGGAAAATACACTCCCTGAAATAAAACAACTATGAATATACTACAGTACCATGAAAAAGGAAAATACACTCCCTGAAATAAAACAACTATGAATATACTACAGTACCATGAAAAAGGAAAATATACTCCCTGAAATAAACAACTATGAATATACTACAGTACCATGAAAAAGGAAAATACACTCCCTGAAATAAACAACTATGAATATACTACAGTACCATGAAAAAGGAAAATACACTTCCTGAAATAAAACAACTATGAATATACTACAGTACCATGAAAAAGGAAAATACACTCCCTGAAATAAAACAACTATGAATATACTACAGTACCATGAAAAAGGAAAATACACTCCCTGAAATAAAACAAATATGAATATACTACAGTACCATGAAAAAGGAAAATACACTCCATGAAATAAAACAACTATGAATATACTACAGTACCATGAAAAAGGAAAATACACTTCCTGAAACAGAACAAATATGAATATACTACAGTACCATGAAAAAGGAAAATATACTTCCTGAAATAAAACAACTATGAATATACTACAGTACCATGAAAAAGGAAAATACACTCCCTGAAATAAAACAACTATGAATATACTACAGTACCATGAAAAAGGAAAATACACTTCCTGAAACAGAACAAATATGAATATACTACAGTACCATGAAAAAGGAAAATACACTCCTTAAAATAAAACAACTATGAATATACTACAGTACCATGAAAAAGGAAAATACACTTCCTGAAATAAAACAACTATGAATATACTACAGTACCATGAAAAAGGAAAATACACTCCCTGAAATAAAACAACTATGAATATACTACAGTACCATGAAAAAGGAAAATACACTTCCTGAAACAGAACAAATATGAATATACTACAGTACCATGAAGAAGGAAAATATACTTCCTGAAATAAAACAACTATGAATATACTACAGTACCATGAAAAAGGAAAATACACTTCCTGAAATAAAACAAATATGAATATACTACAGTACCATGAAAAAAGAACTACACTTCCTGAAATAAAACAAATATGAATATACTACAGTACCATGAAAAAGGAAAATACACTCCCTGAAATAAAACAACTATGAATATACTACAGTACCATGAAAAAGGAAAATACACTTCCTGAAATAAAACAACTATGAATATACTACAGTACCATGAAAAAAGAACTACACTTCCTGAAATAAAACAAATATGAATATACTACAGTACCATGAAAAAGGAAAATACACTCCTTGAAATAAAACAACTATGAATATACTACAGTATCATGAAAAAAGAACTACACTTCCTGAAATAAAACAAATATGAATATACTACAGTATCATGTGAATGATGACAACTGGTCAGAAGCTTATCATATCTGATCCAACTTAAACCATTTTATGAAATGGCCTAAAAGAAAAGATATTTGCAACAGAAAAATTAATGCAGGAGTTCTTTTTAATAAAAAGGTAAACTAAAGGGGTAATAAGAAAACAAGAGATACTTACAAGATATCTCTTTGTTTGTTCCGAGTTATTTATCCTACACTGCTCAACACTGTTAAAAAGATCTTTCCTCCATTCTTCTGACTTTTCAATGGGTTTCTGCTCCAATGCACCAGGGTCATTGTGATCAGATGGGAAACTAAATGACTGTGTTGGATTGGGTGATATTGGTGTACTTTGATCCAAAATCCGACTTTTGTGCAACGGACTAGGTGAACGCGGTGGGTATGATGGATTTAGAGAACTACTAAGTCTTCCTACACTATCTCCACCAATAACTAAATTCTGATTGCTTATAGTTTTTGTGCTGCCAACAGTTTGTGAATAAAGCTCATCACTTCTGACTACACTTTCAGTCAAATATGTCTTTTGGGAAGAATGACTTTGTGTCTGCTGATTCAAATTATATGGAAGACTATTTGCATTGTGTTGTTGTTGAATAGGAGCAGTCATACAACTGATTCCATTATGTCTATTTTTGTATCCTTCTAAATCACTAGAATATCCATCTCTATGATGGGATTTATGTCTAACAGCAGGAATAATGTCACTTTGATTGTCTCTACGATTTGCTGGATCTGTACCAATGCCATACATTAGCTGCTGTTGACGGCGTAATCTTAATACTTCCTGATCACTCCTATACCCTGTATCAGAATCATAGTCTCTCATACGACGATGGCGATGTGAATGATGACTTTGTGAATGGTTATGTCTTTCTGACTGATGAGATAATGATGTGGAAAGTTCACTTTGAGAACAATATGAAAATCCTGAGAGAGGTCTGCTTGTTTTTTCGGCACACAATGATTGAGAAGGAATGTCAGGAGCTGACCCAACGGCTTTTACTCTTGAATGACTAAATCCACCATCATCATCTTCGTTTTTGCGTGACTTACTATCTGCACCTATAACAGAAGAAGAATTAGTTGAAGATTGCAGATTTTGTCCAGTATGTCCGATCTTGTAACTAATGTTATACAATTATGAATCTTCATGGGACATTGTAGCACCAAAGTACAATGACTATTTTTTGTAAGGTACAAATGTTCAATTATATATATATATATATATATATATATATATATATATATATATATATATATATATATATATATATATATATATATAGACACACACAGTGTGACCACCCTATAGCACACTCAGTTATAACACAAATTTGGATATGACATGGTTGTGGCATTGCTCCTGAAATTTCAAATACATGTACTTATCTCAGATACAACTTTTCCTTTTCTTTATTTCTAGTACAAAAAGTAACGTTTATAAAGTTTATCATTTTTGGGGAAGAGAGAATTCCAATATAAGAAGATTGTGCTGTGGCTCCTGCAATTTCATATACATGTATTTATCTTGTACATGAAAAGTGTTTTTTTCCCATAAAAGTATGAAAAATAATGAGTAAAAAGTTTATTCAGGGATGATGCTGGGCTTTGCCAATATGAAAGCTGCAATTTAATTTCCTTACTGGTGACAAAAAATGCAATCTGCCAACTCGTCCTCCCCACCCAGGACATTGTTGGCTGTTTAAACTTGTATATACAACTTGGGTTTTGAGTGAAGACATTAAGGCACCATGAAAGGAAGCTGCTAACTTTATATAAAATGCACTGGAATTTTTGTATTCTTGGATAAACAAATTCATTGTTCATACTGACTAACCATCTTAATAGTGTATTGTTATATAATAATCTGCTTATCCAGACATTTTGCCTGAGTACTGTATGCTGTGAGATCTCTGCATTTTATTGCTTTTAAAGATTTCTGGTAGCTAAGATCAACTGGACGAGGTAATAGATCTTTCTGACTAAACAGTGTCAGATTATTGGCTGCACACTAGTAATAAATTTATTTTGACTAAGCTCTGTGTTTGGATAGTAAATAAAATTCCTCTTCTTTTCGCTCATTGAATTAAATCCTTCAGAACACTCATATTTTCTGTAGTAATCCCTGTCAGAACAGAACACCTGTGTATTCATCATCTGTTGCCCTTTTTTTAATAAAAATTCTGATGCATGCGTGAAAGGTAGTATCGTTCTGCCACCAGAAAACCCACACAAAAATAACCAAAAACATACAAACAAATATGGAGATCTAATAGTTGGTCTATGTTACCAGGATTACCGGTAGGTTCAAGTGACCAACTTTTGAAAGCAGGAAAACTAAGTGCAACAAATGACAAAATGACAGCTAATTCCTTTTGTTTTTAAAATGTACCCATGAAACTTCAAAAGAAACCTGATCACCTTTGAAGCACTAATCTTTCTGCATAAATACTAAGCAAATAAGAAAAAAATTGGTCTCAACTGATTTTCCAAAGTTATTTGATGTTGCCGCCACAATGAGAAACATACATCTGTTTGTCCTCCAAAGCTGTCTTTTACCTGTAACTTCAATAACACATGCTCAATTCATCAAAGAAAGCTGACTATAATCTTCAATAAAAATAAATAACCTTTCATCAAAGGAAGTTTGCGACAAATTTTCAATAAAAGCAATGGAATCTGCATTTACCAAAGTGACTGGAACACTATTATTGTACCATGGTTTATGTCTGCAGGGAAAAAAGTATGCTTACGGTAGCTATCAATGGCAGCATAAAATGCTATTAAAAATTAATTGAAGATGGGGTAGTATTTTGCAAAGACTTTGTTTAACTTTTTAATTTGTTCTAGTTTTCATTTATTTATCAATAGTTTCATACCCTGGGTAGCCTCAGCAAAAGGTTTGTGTCTCCAGTCGACCAAAATCTAGGCCAATTTAAGTTCATGTAGCATGCAAACAGCTATAGCCATGTGCTATTTGCGACAATTGTAGTGAATTGATACTTGAATAGGTGATACTTGAATATAGATCAAAATGAGAACTATTGATTGTTTTAACATATACGTGTTATTTGTGTTTTCTAATGAGGTGTGAGACAAATATAAAGTTTATAAAATGTGATCTATACTCGAATTTATTGATACAAGTACAGTACTCAATAGATTATGGATTGTAATACACAAATGGAAGTTGTCTATATACAAGTGTTTTACAGACTAGCTTGTCTTCATTTAATCAAAATCACATATATCATGTTGGTTACAACACAGGTCGGTCTATAACAAGGTTGGGTTCTATGGACCCCAACTACCATGCTATAGTGGGATCACACACACACTACATATCTATATATTTATTTAATTTTTCTTTCTTTCTTTCTGCACGAGGAACATAGCTTTATCAGTGAATGGGTGGTCTTTTTAGAGAGGCACTCTATTTGCAAAGCATATATACATATATGTAGTAAGGGAGCTACATGTAACTTCAAAGCAAGTAATATCTTTATTTGTGTGTGATTTTGATTTTTAATGTAGTTTAAGCAATTTTCCAGTCAAATCACTACAATGTCTGCAGTGTGGCAGTTAATAGTGATATAGCACTAGGGCATCATGCTGCAGACATGTATTATCTTGTCCCACCCAGACATTACACTGACATCTGGCTGACTAGTCCTAACACTAACCTTTTAATGCTGAGCACCAAGTGAGGCAGCTGTTAGTGCCATTTTGTTAAGTCTTTGGTATGACTTTGCTGGGGTTCAAACCCACAACCTTCCACATCCAAGGCAGATGCTCTAAACACTCAGGCAAACAAATCAGTCAATATCTTCCTTTAAAAGTAATATTATTTATTAAAAAGTTCTTCTCATCTTACAAATCAACATATTTCAAGTGAACATGCATTATTTTTTCTTGATTCTTAACTCATTAACCCAGGGGGTGCCGAGTGGTCTAAAGCATTCACTGTTATGGAGCACTGCCATCTCATCTCCGCGTGGGTTCGAGTCTCGGGCTCAGCCAATGTGGGTATGTGAGAAAGCTTGCTAACAGCTTCTCTTGGGTCAGTGGTTCTTTCTGGGGGTGGGGGGTGTTCCCGGGTTCTTCCTCCACCATTAATATTGGCTGCCATGTATAGCCTATCTTGGCTGAAAAATGGCATTAAACCCTATAACAACAACAACAACATTAACCCCTGGTGCCATGTCTGTGCTTCAAAAGAAATAGTACTTTACTTCTGAGCTCTGAAGTGTCAAGGTCATTTAAGATAACACCAAAATTGGTGGTATTACAGAAAAGTAGACAGACATCACTACACAGATACCAATAATGTGGACTTGCTACTCACATTACAAAATACAGATGGAAAAACATTTGTTGAGACCCGATTTATTTTACACCAAATATTTGTGTATCATCAGAATCAGATTTTATGTACAGATTTTAGACCTTCTGGCCTCAGCTCTAAGGCAGACCAGTCAGAACTATACAAAGACAGGCGAACCTTTGCAAAATGTAGGCTAAGTTGGGAATTTCAAGTAAAATGTGGCCAGAATACAAAAATCATGGGTCAAATAAGAAGAAAAAAAACAAGAAAAAACAACAGAACCCCAACAACAGAACGTTTACTCTTCTGCACAAACACATATGAAATAGCCAATAAAAAAATGTTTCTAACGCAACTAGGCACACTGCACATAAATTACAAAATTAGCCTCTCCTCGACAATTTGCAAGAAATGTCCAAAACTCTTGTTAAGTGTGAAATTGGCTGAGAATAGCTAGGGTAAAGCCATGTTAAAGCCTCTGAAAGCTGCTGTGGGAGAACCCATTAGGTGAATTTCAAAACTAAAGTAAAACAACCCAATCCAATTTAAATTATAGGTAATTCAGAGAGATGAGTGTTGAAAACAAAAGTTATTAAAGATTATTGCCAATTTCATAAGAGGCAATGCTTCTGTGAGCACAGATTTTGCTCCATACATAAATCACAAAACAGGATGATTTTGGTCATTGGAATAGTGCACAAGCCTGATTCATTTTGACTGTTAAATGTAGAAATGAAGCTGAGACTCGATGGGCCATCTACAAAGAAAGCAAAGACCAAGAAATTTAAATTTGGCACATACTGCAAATACCATAAGAAAATCAATTATTCTGGAGTGTATGACATCTGCTGACTTTGTAATACAACCCAGCATATTTGATACTCCCTCAATGCAATGTGCAAAGACCATCTTCTATACTGAGAACAATTCAACAAGATATTTTGGGGAAGTTTGAACAATAGTACATTGAAATTGCATAATCTTCCACCATCTCCATCACAACAAACTACTGATCTCAGCAAAGACAGCATCTAATTAGTAGAATAATCCAGTGCCCAATGGATTGTGTTACGTGCTTAGGCTCGAATAAGCAGCAACACAGAAAGAGTGAAAACTAACAAGCTTGTATAACTTTAACAATGAATTTATTAAGTACAATTATTTTCATAAAATAAATGAACTTACTGTTTTAGAGAATCAAATCCAACAAATATGAAATTCCCAAAAATAATCCACTAATGAAATTAGAAGTCCTAATAAATAAATGTTCTAATAGTTCCAGGTTCGAATCTTGACGATGTAATAATCCAAAATGGCTGACAATGTCACGTGATGCAGTTCTTGTTTTTAAATCATCCAGATGAAATTATGAAACATATGTCCTTTTCCAGATAAATAGAATAATTCTTCTTTTCCAACGAATTGACACAGTCCAGAACAATATATTAAACTCAAACAGAAAATACACAACTTCTTTAAAATAAGCCCAATTTATATTCTACTGATTTTAACTTCCAAAACACAGCTATATATAACTGCTTTTCTGAAGTAAACAAGTGATCACGCGCTTTTCTAGAAATTGATAGAAGGTCAGAGGAGGTGTTTACCTTCACCTAGTCACGTAATAATGAAATGTTCTAGAAGGAAATCATTCACTTCCCACCCTCAATAAAAGTGTTGTCCTTGAAATTGACCAATAGATTTAGAGGTTTGTTGACAATGTCTAAAGCAAGGTCAGGATTTAGGTCAAACAAGCCAAGGTCAAAACTTGTTTACAATTAGAGAATCTAAGTCAGCCTGAACATTCTAGAAAAAATCTCCCAATTAATGGATATTAAAACCTAAATGATAAATTTGGATTTAACAATTAAAAATAAATAAAATTAAATCCAATAGCCGTAACAATTGTAAAAATGGAAACTTTGTAAATAAAATTGAATTAATGTCTTTGTGATTATGTGAGTGCTGGCACATGAATGTGTATGTGTGTGGTGATAGTATTGGACAGTGTTAAATCTAGCAACTATTTTTATGCAAATGCCTAAAAAAAAACATATTTCATTTTCTATTCTTGATCACATTTCAATTTCCCATCATTAAGCTTATAAAAAAGTTAAGTTGTTATCAATCAGGTGGCCTCACAGTTTTGGTCATACTAACTACCCACCAACCCACCACTGGGACCACAAAACACTTTCTGAGTCTTCAAATACACCCACATCCACAGAAAAACATTGTCTGGGAACATGGCAGGTATGTGTGTTTCTCTCCATGAAGCTTTTATTACTGAAAAAATACAAGTAGCAAAGTTACCATAATTATTTCTACTTGGAATTTTTTCTTTGTTAAATTTTCAATGCCTGATGAATTCACAAAACTTACTTTTCCTAGATTTGTCTGGTTTATCATCTCTCTGGTGAGAAGAACCATGATCCTTTTCCACAGAAGAAGCAGTATGATGCAGCCTGGCCTTGTCCTTTGCAAATTTCTCCTAAAGGAGAAAAGGTTTTAAATGCATCTTGATAGAATAATATAATGTTTAAAGAGAATATAATTCTCATTTCCAGACTTGATACTTTGAATTTTAAAATTACTTTAATTATTTAGTGTCAAGCCAGATTCTTCACAACATGTTGTATATACATGCACTGTATATGTTGTACATATCAGAAAAAAGGCCTCAAGGTAGATTAGTTCAGTAACTGCTTGGGTTACCTTCTCTAAAGAAAGTCTTTATTATTATTATTATTATTATTATTATTATTATTATTATTATTTACATTTTAAAAGAACGTGACCACACAGATTAGCTTAAAATTCCTTTCTGTTCCTTGCAATCAAGGTCAAATAATTATATCTAGAGGAAATCAATGAATACAGCACAAACAGAATAAAGTTATCTATAGTTTCATGGTATCTATCTGTACTGTATCCATCCATGTTGCAACATTTTAAAATACCAAATCAAAGTATTAAGAACATCAATGACTTGGAGGGTTCAGGTAATACTACATTACACAGGATAAAAAGAATGAAAATAACTTGTGAGACACTGACAGAGCAAGTTCCTTATAATAATCAGAAGCAACCTATAGAATCTAAATTATGTTTTAAATCTCTTTATCTTTTAAAAATGAATTGTTGGAAAAGTTCACAGAGTATTTTGGAAACAAATATTTAATTACAAGCATCTCCGATGAGCCAAAAAGTAGAGAGTATAAAACGATATAACCATTCTTGAACAATCATTTCTTCTCGAGATTAGGATTTTAATTGTCTCTTTACATACCTTGACTGGCTTTTCAAAGTAAAAAAAAAGCCAGAAAAGCTAAAATACAGAAAGTACCTTCTTAGCATCATGGAGTAGACATCATATATATTAGGCTTTGTGGTATAAAATCTAAGCCAAAAATGAAGCACACATGCAGGCATTAAAATAAATTACCTATCAGCAATGCTAATAATGATCCTGAAAAAGAATTTGCACTGTGCATTGCTGTCTCTAGTCTTTATATCTGGACATTCAAACTTAATTTTTAAAAAATTATTGATGTGCTTGCAGTGCTGGCCAGACATAGTCTAGGTAAAAAAGGTTACCCATGCCTGCCAACAACAAAAAGCAAGAGTCCCTCAAAGGGACTTGTGCTCTACTATATATAAATAATTTCCAGGAATTCAAGATAAGAACATTTCTTCTTTTTAGCTACTATGTTTTCAAACCATCTTTTGATATTCTTGCACAATAAGATTTTCACAATTAGTCACATAGTTGTTATGTATATCTATATCTTTTGCAACTCCTGGTACATGGTCTATATGGTCAACTATGTGTTGTAAAAGCAGTGAGAAGAATACTTCAAGATGGCTGCCATTTGATATCAGCACCATTTTCATTTATCACCAATTAGATAACAAACTATTCTGGTGAAAACCCCATGTCTGTATATGTTTAGTTGAGACGGAAGAGCAATAACAAGACTTTCAATATGGGTGCCAAAGTGGCCATAGTGATGTCAGTTTGGCACAATTTTTTATTTAGGACTAAAAAGACATAAAAAGGATTCATAAAAAAACAATATTGATACAATTTTCCATCTTTAAGAATTAGCAATAAGATTTTCGAGACAGCCACTGTGGTGGCCTTACTGGTCACCAAACCATCAGTCTTTTGGCAAAAGCCCTATGTTAATATGACTTTCTGTTCAGGAGGAGTAGCAATAAAAAGATTTTTAAGAAGGCTGATCTGGTGGTCATAAAGGATAGTATAGTACCACCATCTTTATTTAGGACCAACTTGACATCATAAAAACTCTCTTAGTGAAACTCCCATACTGATATGACCATTCATAAAGCTGAAATAACAGCAGCAAGATTTGAAGATGGTCATTGTGGAGGCATAATGGATGTCAGTGTTGTACCATACTCCTTCATGACCAGTATGATATCATATGTAGTCTTTTAGTAAAAACTATATCTTGATACTGAGGAGAAGTAGCAATAACAAGGTATTCAAGATATTGAATGCCATATTGAATGCCAGACTGGCATCATTTTCATTTAGTACCAGCTAAATACTATAATAAGTCTTTTACTGAAAACTCAATGCTGATATGGCCATCCATTCAGGACAGTTGATGTGATACCAATACTGGATGTCCAATGGCACCATTTTTATTTAGGACCAGTTTGACCTTTCAATGAATTTTTGTATAAAAATGCAAGGCCATTAAGGATAGACCACGGACAAAAGGTCATCTCATATGCACTTCTAGTATATGACCAATACAGTTAAATATAAAACAATCATCATGCAAGCTTCCTTTTCCACTGCATTATTTTAATAATACCTTATCATACTTATACAGCTTATGAGAATCTTTAAGTGAGGGTGAGGATGACTTGTTATGCCTGCCTCCATCTGTTATTTCATTGCTCAACAGGTTTAACCGCTCCATGGATGATGTCTGTAATACAATAAAAACAGCACAGCATGTTACAAAATAAAAAAGAACTGTAATGATTAAACAGAAATTAAAATCAACCAAAGCTATAATGACTTATCTTTTATTATTTAGAAGCCATACATGGAATAATCTAGTGCCTTCATAATATTCATTCAAAGGTAACAAAAGAAAACAGTATATCTATAAAGAACTTAAAGATGTCATAGTAATGTGTATTCTTAATGTTCGTACTGTCCTTTTGTTACAGTTGGGCAAGTTGGGTGTGAAATATCCAGACCCGAACATTCTTTACCCAAAGGTGTAAAATATCCAGACCTGAATATACTCCACTTCGAGAAGGTGTAAAAACCAAACATTGTCTACTCAAACATAGCATGAAAACACTGAGAAAGCACTATAATCACAATACATTGGACTAAATGTAATACTGCTGATCCAAAATAAAGCATTTGCAACAAAATATTACTTTACTGAACTATACAAGTGCTTATAGGAAATTTTAAATGTAAGTGGAACAACATTTTATGCCACAAGCAGCTGTGGTATACTGTATTAATCAAGGAATTGTATAAATTATGAATACTAATATGAGGTGAAAGTATTTACCACAGTATGGTCAATCTTGCAGTACTCACTGACTTTATGACCATAATGAATGTAAATTTTACATGATAAAAAAGGGTATAGCTTTGACTGAACTTTAACAATTGTATATGTTGATGTCACCATATAACAACTATATTTGGTTAACTAAAGTCAAACAAATATGAAAAAAATGTAAATAAAATGGTCAGACTGATTTCTTAAATTATTTTATGGTCATAACAAATTAAATTTATTTAATCAGTGAATGAAAAGTCTACAAAGGGTACTGGAATATCAAAGAAATGGGTGTATTGCACAGTACAAAATATTTTATGAATGGGTTTAAAGAATATATCAATCTCACAAAGAGAAAATAACATTATCATGGCATCTCTCTCTCTCTCTCTCTCTCTCTCTCTCTCTCTCTCTCTCTCTCTCTCTCTCTCTCTCTATATATATATATATATATATATATATATATATATATATATATGCAAGTGCAATATAGGAGATAAAGTACAGAGGTAACTAAAACTAGAATCTTTCACCAAAAGTTGTACATATCTGAGAAAAAATATATAAATGAATCTATTGGTGAGTATTAGAAGGTTAAGTAAAGGGGTCAACTAGAATTAGTTACTCTCTACAAGAAAGTTATATGGCTGTACATTTCCAACAGTGTACTGTGAAAATAGGCTAGAATACCATGGAAGCCCTGGACAGTGTCCACAGAAAAGGCTGGACTTGACTGGAAAACTATGGACAGAATTTGTTTGAGCATGGAAAACCCTGGACAGTTTAGATTTGGATTTTTTAAAATATATTTCAGCATTGAAAACACTGGAAAGGACTAATGTCAATTTTCAAGATTGGCACTTAGTATTATTTTTCATTTCTCTTGCTCAATTGATTCAAATTGGCCATGCTATAAAAAAAAACTATTTTCATGAGTTTCTCATAAGCTGCACATAAAAACCTTGTTAACAATAGGGTTGACTTTGCAAGCTCATGTTTACAATCTGATACATATTGTGAACCATGGAAAAACTAACCATATTTTGACATTTGCAGAGTTTGCACTTTGATTCCAATTTGACACATTATAAATTTGCTCTAAGTTGGATTTTCTCATATGAGTGTTCCGTATGAGCAATTAAAACATATTCTGTGCAAATGTTAGATATCTGACATGACATTCAGATCAATATAAAAAAGACATTCCAATGTTTAATGTTTAAGTGCCCTAATCACTTGGTGCAAATTTCAAGTAGTAAATGTACAAGAAACAATTTAATATTAACAATGCCCTCAAATTAAATTAATGAAGATGATTTTTCAAAATTTCCATATTTCCATTTTGGCATTTAATATTGCCATATTAAATTTTATACTATTCTAAAGGTGGTAAATATCCAAACTTTTAAAAATAAAATATCTATATATGTTGCTGTGCAGCTTTCGCATACGACATTATTTGAGATTTTATAATCTTGCTTCATTTAATCACCGAGATGTTAACTTTGCAAATCATTATTATTTTCAGGTGTGCCTGCCAAACCACAGTGCTCAATGCATTGTTGTCAGTTATCAACAATAGATTGACAAAATTAGCATATTGCATGCAAGCTTTTTAATCTAAAATCCAGTTTTCTTCTCATGTATCAAAATTGGCAACTGTTCAGAGGTCACTGCATCTCCTTTTTTCATTTTTAAACCAAACTGAAGTCATTCTATTTCAAAGGAATCAAGGAAATATCATTTTTTTATGTCTTTACAGATATAGCCTAAAGTACCAATTGTTTGACATGTAGCCCATCAAAATTGCTTGTAAATTTAGGATTTCATTAAAGGTTGATCATATATAACACTTAAGAGATCTTTCTAAAAACTTGTGAAGTGATTTTAAATGTTGAATTAAAATAATGAAATGTTTTTGCAGAACAATAGTCAGAATTTCTGTTCAGGATAATACAGTGTACATGTAGTACATGCTGTTGTAATCTATTTTAGTGGATGGTACCTGAATCATACAAAAAAAGCAGAAGAGGATGCAAGATTTTATTCTGATAAGATTTGTGTAGAAGAGGTACTGTGACTGTGCTCAAAGAATTTTTTTTTTACACACAAGCCCTCAGGGCTTAGGTGACAAAAAACAGCAGGCCTTGACTCAAACATCTTATTTTAGTCCCCACTGCAATGTCAATGTGCCCCAAATTGCCTGTTTTTCAGTATACTTTTTTAAAGCATTTTAATTTTGATACACTTTAAATATTAAAAAAATAAAAACAAAATCATATTAAATCAACTTGTCTGGTTTTTATACTTTAAAATTGTGTTGCGAAAGCAATGTTTTCCTCCAGGATCTGAGGTCAGCCATTGTCTAATTAATTACTCTAACGATGTCTTACTCCATGGATCAACAGTGTTCACATCCATTCTGAAGTTGTTCATAGATGCCACTTAATTTGTTCAAACACTATTTCATCAGTGTAAGCGCGAGCAATTGACAACAGATTTATTGTTAATTAATCTTTAACTTTCAAAATCTTAAAAAGCGCAATAGTAATTAAACAAGACCATACAAAAATCTGAATTCTTGTGCAAGTCTTTTGCCAAAATAAATTTTTAGTCTTTCCTTCTTATCTTAAGGTTGGCCAATTTTTGGCAAAAGACTCAAAAGTCAACATAACAACATTTGACCCTTTATTACTTATAATATCTGAAAAATAGCAAAGTAATCAGTTAACAGCCTGTCTTAATGGCCTTATGCAGCCATGCATCACTGCAACAATTGCTGAAACAGTTCTGTCTCCAATAGATTGGTTCTGGCTTGTTTCTGGCACATACATATCCATATTTTTGAATCACATATATGTTAAATCCATGACAGCACTAGTTATAATAACATAGATAATCTGTTCCCCATTCATAGATCAAATACTGCTTTCAGTAGAAGTAAGAGGTAGGGGGCATACATGGGGATACATAATAATAACTTAACCAGTCTTTCAACATCTTGAAATTAAATTTCAACATTGCATCCACGAGATGGTGATGGGCACACTGGGCAAAGGTCTCTTAGATTTTTTTGGGCACTGAATATAATTAAAATGGCTGATATTCTAGGTTTTACCAAACAGTGTGTGACTTTAAGAGATGTGAGGGGATCCTGTCAGGGTCTCAAACAAATGAAAATTTTGTTTCCATGAAAATCTCTTGCTTTCATGAATGTGTTCATGGTATTCCTGTGAAATTTTATAATTTTGGTGAGGCCAATACTCCAAGATTTTCCATGCAATATTTTAGGATTTTCCATCACAGCTTGGACAAAGCCTGGAATATTAGTCCAAATACTCCAGGTTTTCCAGGCAAAATTTTACAGGGTTTTTCAGCCTACGATGGGACAGTGCCTGGAATATTGGTCCAAATACTCCATGGTTTTCCACTCTAGAATTTGCCAGGGTTTTCCATGCCAATATTCCATGCTTTTTTCCATGCTTTTAAAGTCTACTGAGGAAAGAGACTGGAATGTTAGTCCAAATACTCCATGGTTTTCTATGCTATGAGTTTTCCATGTTTTTCCATGGTTTTTCATGGAATACCATGGAAAACAGTCAGTCTGGTAGGAAGGAGCCACTGATCCCAAACTGATCCCCCAAATCGTGCTGTAAACAATGCCAATGCCTGTACAGACCTTTTGCCAATCCATACAAGATCTTCTTAATAAGGCAATTAATATCGGTCTTTTAAGTTGAACCAATTTTCAGTAAGGTGTGTGTGTGTCTGTGCATGTGATTTAGATTTTTAATGCATAGCTTTAACAATTTAAGTCATCTCTATAATGTCTGAAGTGTGGCAGTTTATAGTGACGTCCAGCAATGGGACATCATGCCACAAACACAAAGCACCAATCACATTATCTCGACAGCAGGCTGATCAGTCCTGACTCTAACCTATTAATGCAGAGTGCCATGTGAGGCAGCTTCAGGTACCATTATTATAAGTCTTTGGTATGACTCAGCCAGGGTTTAAACCTACACCTCCTGTAAGATGTAATGAATTATCAAGTACTATTAATGTTGATGTGGAAAAGATGCATTTGAACCATTCAGTAAGGTGTAATGAATTATCATTGTACTTCTGCTGTTGTTGCCATGGAAACATGCATTTGATTCAGTTCAGAAATGTGATTTGATGCAGACAAGACAGATAAAATATTTGTAAAGTACAGTTAAACCTTAATGACCTCCGTTTCAGTTTCAGAAACTGCAGTTCAGAACCCAATGGAGATCAATGGTTCCTCACTAGATCTTAACTCAATATATATCATGTGGCTGCATCAATCACTAGCCATGAGCAATACTAAATCGACACAATATTCTACAGAATAATTGTTGCCTTTCCTGCTTTTCTTTCTTCCAAGTACTGCCAAGAAACTAAATACTTCTTTTATATGATATACTGATTTCTTGTTTTAATAGGACTATTATCTCTACTGCTGTCAGTGTATTTTTGTTTGCAGGATGACATTTCTAGATAATGCAAAAATGTAATAATAGAAGTGTAATCATGCCATCATTTTGCATGCAGAAAATCATACTCCTCAAAGTGGGTTTTCTCCCTTTCAAAAAATAACACCACTGCAACACTACAAATATGGTAGTAAAATGCCACCTGGAGAAAACCCTATCGTTTGATAACTGCATTACTCTGAATTTACATTGCATTTTCTGTTATGTTTCTATTAGTATGGCTTTAGTGCCACGTGTAAAGATTTTGCCTAATACACTAAAGAAAAATAACAGGAATTATTTACCGAGAGCTGTTGATGTTACAGTCAGTATACAGCATTACAATATAATATAATGTCACCATGAACCACCGTATGTGGCCTGGTTTATATTCCTTTACTTATGATTTGATTTCAATCCAAGATTTGAGAAGAAAGGTAAAATCCAACTAATGTGCTGATGTATGAGTGTGTGGAGATCATATACTGAAGTTTATGTGATCTAAAGGTCAAAGCAGTCTATTGTAGTGAAACATTCTGAAAAAGTATAAGGTATGAGTATGGAAAAACCCAAGCAGATTCAAGTGTTTGAGGTACTCATGTAAAATTAGTTTGGTTACCTGACAAACAAAATGTCCAAAAACAATTTGTATTAGGCTGTGTATACAGACCAACAAGCACTGACAATGCTTGGCATAATACCTTTCAAAACAAGCCTGTAACTTGTATATAGAAAACAAAAATGTCCATTTAGTAGGTGACTTAAATTACACTTTGCTTTATGATACCAAAAAAAAATGTACATATGAATGAACTAAGATCAATCTCCAGCAACAAGTTATATTTACCTAAACCAGATTCAGAGTTTTATAAGAAGAGTTTTGCTTTTCCTGGAGCCAAACTATGGAATTCTATACCACCTAATATAAAGTCGGCTGACACATGGCAAGCTTTTAAAAAGCTTCTTAGTCAACATCTACAGAAACAATCATTTGAATGATTTTTTAATTCACTACTAATTCTTTTTAAAACATTGTTATCATGTACTCACCTATAATGTTTTACACATGTTCACTACTACTATTTGTAAGAATCCTGTATGTACTCATCCTTGAAGCCTTGTACATATTTTATTACAGCAGTAGATCAAATGTCCAGTTTTTAACAGCATTGTCTAAAGACACCTTATCTTGTAAACACCTAATCTTGTACAAATTGTGCATTATATATATATATATATATATATATATATATATATATATATATATATATATATATATATATATATATATGCCCTTGTAGAAGGCCTCATGGAAGCTGGGCCAGTTGACTAATTAAGCTTCTTTAAACAATGTTATAATTATTAATATTGTTATATATATATATATATATATATATATATATATATATATATATATATGAGTGTTAAGAAGCAATGACAACCACATCTAAAGAAGAAAACTGCTAGGAATGACATTTTACCGAGTCCCAGTTTTGTATTATTGTGACCTCATTCTTTCACTTTTATTCCATTTTAGATTCATGCTCTAGGAACATTTTTTTCATTTAGTTTGACATGTCTGATTAAAATATACTAGTGTATATTCAACATTATTCATGGTGTGCTTGCAATTCTGCTTGATTTTTTGCACCCTGACTGCATATCAGTGTTACATGTGTTGGAACAATAAACCAGTAACAGGTTTTTCAAATAATTCTGTCCGAGAGATGACCAGCAATCTGAACAATTTCTGCAGACTGGGAGGATGCTCTTCCATTTCTCAGCTACTGAGGTTTGACTTGACAGTTCTGGCACATGGACAGCGGTTGTGAGAAATCAAAATTGGTCAAATCATCCACTTCAATCTCAAAACCAAATTTCATTCTCCCCACTGTAAGATTAGGTTCTCTCTATACTCACTGTGGGGGTTATCCTCGCTTAGCAAAGCGTCCACATTCAATATCAAGTGGCATGCAGGAAGCAGTACCATTTTCAACATGGCATCAGCCAGCTTTTGTCTACTGGATATGCCAATAATGTTGGGACAACCAACTGTGCCTGGCAACTTGTAATGTATTTTCTACCAGATCAGAAAGCAGTAACTACTGCTGCAATAAATGGAGAAAAGGATGGATCAGTTATAATTTTCCCTGTAAGGCTCTGTGTACATTTGGATAGGTGACCCATTGCACAGCCCATTTACCACATTTACCTATATATTGAGACACAATAATGTATTTTTTCATGTCTCTGAACTTATGGTGAATTTTTTTGTACACCTAGGTCACATGACTCAAGATATAAGAAACAATTTTTTTTTATACTGAATTTGTGACTGGCCCCCTTCTAGTATGCTGTGATAGAATAGATAAATAAAATGCTTATTTGATAATAAAATGAAAGAAAATACTTTCAATTATCATTGATTCCTCTTTTTTTCATCATGAGCATTAAAGAAAAAAATATATGAATGAATTCCATATATGTACTATATAGCGTAGTGTAGGCATCCATACTGTAGCATGTCACATTGTTCACTGACATGAACATAGAGAAACAAATGTTTGGCATTACTCCAAGGTTTGAAAATGTTATTCAACTTAAAACTGGATCCAACAAAATTGCCAAAGAGAGGGAATTAATCAACTGATTGCTTGAAGATATCTGCTATTCATGCATAACAGCTTTTGGAGCAAAACAAACAAGATTGTATTATATCAGGTGAACTATATGACATTGTCTGACAAATAAAACCCATTTCGTGAAAATACATTCACTAGAGTGCAAATGATGATACTTTTGCCAGCATGGGTTACCAAAGTATTATTAAAGCAAGATATTAACATGCCTCTTTGTATTAATCATGCCTAAAGATGCCAAGCAAATAGAAGCCAGGGTGGTGAATAAACACAACTGGTAGAAAGCAAAAATCTCATTGTTTGAACTTGCCAACAGCATATCAAAGACAATGGTTATTTTTATTACAAAGCAAGCTGACCTCAGAAGCCAAATATGGATATTTTATCACAAAGCAAACCAACCTCAGATTCTTTTAAGTGGGTCAATTTTTTTAAATAAAAATATACAAAATCATCCAACAGAGGGAAGCTAACTTTGGTTCCTTTTTACCTGTATTCACCAGAAATTTTTTAAAGCGATACAACATAGTGCTTTATGTACAGACATTGATGACCCAGAATATTTAGGGAAAATAAAATTATTTGATGAATTTGTGAAGGTAAGAGGAGAAGATCATTTCACTGACAATTAGTACTAATATTAGTACCCTTACTCCCATCAACAGGGTACTAAAATGAGCATATATATGTCATTGGATCATTTTTTAGCCTGATATCAACATTTGAACATGTTTCTTACATATAATGTTTTGATTAGGATCAGGATTTGTTTAACGTAGCTTTAACAATCTTTCAGTCATATCGCTATAATGTCTGCAGTGAGACAGTTTATAGTGATGTCTAGCACTGAGGCATCATGCTGCAGACATGTAGTATGACATCCCACCCAGTTATATTATCCTGACAGTAGGCCGACCAGTCCATACACTAGCCTCTTAATGCTGAGCACCAAGCGAGGCAGCTGTTTGTACCTATTTTGTAAGTCTTTGGTATGACTTGGCTGGGGATCTAACCCAGGACCTCCCGCTTCTGCAGCTGATGCTCTAACCTTTTGGTCACTGGAGTGGTTTGCATATAATGAAATAAACTGAGTAGTCCTCTTTTTAATACCGGAACTATCGCAAATCACTGTAGAAATAGTTGTAAAATCTCGTTTACTTTTCTTGTCTGATATTATCATTTAGATCGTCCACCATATTAGTTCAAATTATTATTACTTCCATTCTTAGCCTCGTTTGTTTGTCGACAATAAAGGAGATTGCGGCTTTATTTGAAAACATAAACAAATCGTAGTAAAACTGCCGCAGGTTGATCAGAAATTCTGCACATTAAAAGTAAATACAGTTATCTGTAAGTTTGAAATTCCACCAAGAAGCAGTTATTCACCACTTGACTGATAATAATATAGCGTAGAATATCCAAATATGGTCTGGCAAGCCTTATATAGAAAAGGGGTCATGGTAAGAGTCTTGCGTTACCTGTCATGATGGACATGGTGAGATTAGCGTAACCTTGCCAATTTAGTTTATCATGTAAGGGCTTAATATATTCAATATAAACCAAACTTCTTTCACAACATGATAATACTTATGTAGTAGACTTCTACACTGTTTGTTTTTCTGACTTTAGCGATGATTATTTTTGCTCCATTACATGATATGGGATCTTTTCATAGCCTCAACCACAACAAAGCAGGTTGAGGCTATGACATCATAGCTTGTTGACAATATGATCATTAGCATTGATCAAATTTTAGTCTACTTTTATCTTATTCCTAAATGGACTGTCAACAAGATGGGTGCTAAAAGTATGAGAAGCAGCATGACTGATGCAGATTTTTTATAAAAAATCTGACTTTTGTCCTTGCATTTTCTGCTTCAGGAGATGTGTTGCCCCCCCAACAACAATTTTTTTATAACATGAGAAAGCTAAATAAATATTCATGCAAAGAAAGAATGGAGGGTATGTGAACAGAAGAAGGTTCGGTTGATGAGATTCTGCTGCAGTGGATTAAAGAATTTTATGTCAAGTACACAGTTTTATATTTTTTTAAATATGGTATTAGGTCTGATCTGTTTTTCTGAATTGCACAGCACACCAGAAGACTAGACTACAGGATCAACGATGGGGACAGAGGAATGAGGTGATGATGGCTGGTAAGAAAAATCAGCTTAGTTTCATATCATAGGCATCCTTGGTACTGCTGCTAAGGCCAGGCTTAGGAATGCAGGTAGACTTACACCCAATGTGATGCAAATATTGGGAAAAATGTCTGACAGAAGTCCAAAGCAGTAGTACAAGTACCCAAGGAATGGAGGGAGAACTCTCCCAATGAAAACAACTAAGCTATGGTCTTATGATGCAACATCCACAAGCATGATTCCAGGAATGTATTAGAGTGGTCTAGCATGGACACATCCAGCATCACTAAGTTGCTGTCTCTATTTGCCTTCATGTAAGTGAGGAATCTCTTGTACCATTGGAACATCACCCAATACAAAGAAGATGACTTTGGTTCAAGGCTCAGAATGTCACACTGATGATTTTGATGTTGTCTATTTCTCGACTTCAAACTTTACTGCAGAACCAAAGTCCCATCCAACTATGAACTAAAAACACTATAAGATGTTTTTGAAGTACAATAAGTATATACAAGGCTTGAACATTTTGCATTTTGAGCACTGCTTGCCACTAAATTCAGAAAAGAAAATAACAAAAAAGAAACCATGAAATTAACAATCCCAAAAATTTAAAATAAACACAAATAAATACAATTCAGCCATGTTTGCAGTATACAACACAGCCTGCACATATGGTAATAGTACTACATGTAACTTGCCAAGTCAAAAGAAGAGTACATGTACACAAACTTGGAAAAATATGAAAAACTATCCAAAGAAAATCATAAATGTTACCAGTTGTTTCATGAAACCTTACAACACAATTGTACACCACTCTTATTAATGGATAGACTGAAATAAAGAAGATCTTGAAGGGTTTGTTTAGGTAGTGCAGGACAATGTTGATCATATTACAACAAAATCTAAAACTGGTAAAGAACTGGATGAATGGTAGCAACCTAGTGGTGGAAAAGAAGAAGCAATAGGTAAGAATTCTTCCCTTTTTGATATGATATATTCATAGGTAAGAGAAAATGTTCTCATATTTTTGGGATTGCTGAATTCAAGAGGCTGCAGTTCTTATATCTGAACACTAATGTGATTAGGGAATGTATTTGAGAACATTCTTACCAAATTTGTTCAAACTTGGTATAGTCCAGAGAAAAGGTTGAAAAAAGGTATTTACATCTAACTGCTCTTAGGGATAATTTTGGCAGAGCATGTGCTAACAAACATTACTGCCAGGTTTGATCCAAATTAGTTTTTTAGAAATTGAAAATAGCAATTGTGAATGAACGGATGGACAACAGATAAAGGGCCATGCTGTACACTGACACAGCCTTGGTCAGGCAAGATAACAGTTTAAGATAATAAAGGCCATAATAATACAAAATTATACATGTACTATTAATAATACTGATACTTTCATCAATTCAAACAAACTGCCAGTTTCACCAAAGAGAACAGTAAGATCAAAATTAAAAAGGGTATTGAAAATGTCATTTAATGTGGTTATCAGACACTAGCAGTGTTCTTCATAAGATACAATGGGAGGTTTTTGTTACGTGTATTGATCACAGTACAAAGCCTTACCACCTGTCTTCGCTTTTGCTGAAATTAATTTTCAATTTGCATTATTATTGAAATTAAAATGTCCCATTGGAGAGAACAAATACAATGCAACTTGTCTTAAGTGAATACCCACAGAAGTGAGAAAAAAATGTACACCTAAGACAAGTATTTGCAGAATAGAGGTTTATTTGCTTAATTAAGGTGGCCTTATGAGAGGTTTTGACCATAATATGCAACAAAATCAACTACACTGGGATGATTGCATTGTACATGTATTACTGAATTTAAAAGCAAACAAAGCTGTGCCACAATTCAGGCAAGCAATCATTGCTACTACAGCAGTAAAACTGAAAAATTCTTTAATGTTTATAAAATTACTGAAACACAGAAAAATCTTAGATCTATATGCAAGAATTATAATAAGTATTATTAACAAATATCAAAAGAGAAAATAATCTCGTAATAAATTAAAAATGTGCTGTATGAATACACGAGTACATGATAAATGATATAAAATATTAGCAAATCAAAGAAGAATTATTAAAACAGTAAATTTATTATCTAGTTAGATATGCACAAGTACAGGAATAATATGAAGTCAAGCTAAATATGCTGAGAATCAAAGAGTAATACAAACATATTTTGTTTCAACTACATGTATCAAACTACTGTAACTCACAGATATTGTGGGTTTTTCTAACATGAAAAAAATGCAATCATGTTTTGCCCAAGAAAACTAAAGCTTATAGCATGCATGAAAGGCGTCTATTGCTAAATTTAAAAAATCTTGAATATACAAGTCTTTTTTTCAAAAGCTTGCAGTTCTAAATGGTGATAAGAATAATAATATTTTATAAAAACTGCTGTAAACTTATTCTTCATATGGCAAAAATTGTAGATAACATAATAAAGAGCCAGGGCAAGTAAATTGCCTTGCCCAGATTAACTAGATGGCAGCCAATCTGAATGATCTGGGCAGGATTCAAACCAGCATCACTTAGTCTGACATGCTAACCATTAAGCTGGAAACCTCTTCATCTGGGATAAAACATATATGGATCAATATTATCCCACTTTGTTCCCAAATAAGACTGGAGTTATATCAAAGATTGAAAATGTTAATACATTTTTGGACAATTACTGTTTCCATTAATATCATAATTCATATTTTGCTCTATGCCTGATATTTCAACTTTACAAAGTGAAAGCAAAATAGTTAATGAAACTGCAGAAAGCAAAAGACTTATTAAAAGCAGCATATTTTTGTTGCTGTCAATTTGTTTAATGTGCAGGAAAGTTCTTTAAGCTCACCTCATAAGCTGGGTTGTCCTCCCCCTTGCTCCATTGGGGTTCCCCATTAGTCAGCATGTTTTGTCGCATTTGTAAATTGCGTATGTGACGCAGCTTTTCCCGCATTTCTTTAGGGTACGGTGTTGGGCAACGAATAAGTTTCCCCTGTAAAGTAGAAATGATTTATATTTATCAGCCAAACATATAAATAAGAAACCAATATTTATATGTCTTATCTACACAGAAATGGATGTATGTTATGTCATCTGCATTCTAATGCATGAACTACACAATGCTTCAAAATAAATGATGCAAGGAATGATATCCACAAACCCACAGCTTCATCAAAACAAATGCACTTTTCCAAGCATGCTTCAACTTGCATGACAGGTTTTATGATAATCTGAATTATAATGCACTTCATTCACCATCCACCCACAACCATGCACAATGCATGGTATATGTACAAGATTAGACCATTTAATGAATGTGTGCTATGTATGTTGTATGTACAAGATTTACTGTTTAATGACTGTGTACACTGTATGGTGTATGTACAAGATTTACTGTTTAATGACTGTGTACACTGTATGGTGTATGTACAAGATTAGACTGTTTAATGACTGTGTACACTGTATGGTGTATGTACAAGATTAGACTGTTTAATGATTGTGTGCACGCTGTATGGTGTATGTACAAGATTAGACTGTTTAATGACTGTGTGCACACTGTATGGTGTATGTACAAGATTTACTGTTTAATGACTGTGTACACTGTATGGTGTATGTACAAGATTAGACTGTTTAATGATTGTGTGCACACTGTATGGTGTATGTACAAGATTTACTGTTTAATGACTGTATACACTGTATGGTATATGTACAAGATTAGACTGTTTAATGACTGTGTGCACACTGTATGGTGTATGTACAAGATTTACTGTTTAATGACTGTGTACACTGTATGGTGTATGTACAAGATTAGACTGTTTAATGATTGTGTGCACACTGTATGGTGTATGTACAAGATTTACTGTTTAATGACTGTATACACTGTATGGTATATGTACAAGATTAGACTGTTTAATGACTGTGTACACTGTATGGTGCATGTACAAGATTAGACTGTTTAATGACTGTGTACACACTGTATGGTACATGTACAAGACTGACTGTTTAATAACCATGTGGTACATGTACAAGATTAGACTGTTTAATGAGCATTTACAATGCATGGTGCATGTACAAGATTATACTGTTTAATGACCATGTACGACATGTACAAGATTAGACTGATTAATGACTATGTACAATGCATGGTGCATGTACAAGAAAAGACTGTTTAATGCCCATGTACAATGCATGGTGCATGTACAAGATGATACTGTTTAATGAACATGTACAATGCATGGTGCATGTACAAGATTAGACTGATTAATGACTATGTACAATGTATGGTTCATGTACAAGATTAGACTGATTAATGACTATGTACAATGTATGGTTCATGTACAAGATTAGACTGATTAATGACTATGTACAATGCATGGTGCATGTACAAGATTAGACTGTTTAATGCCCATGTACAATGCATGGTGCATGTACAAGATGAGAATGTTTAATGACCATGCACAATGCAAGATTGACTATTATATGACCATGCACAAAATGCATGGTACATGTACAAGATGAGACTGTCTGATGACCATGTACAATGTACAGTACATGTCAAAATCAGACTGTTTAATGATCATGTACAATGTATGGTACATGTTCAGAAAGATTAGAATATTTAACGGTCATGCTTAAGGAGTAGATGTCAATTGTTACTACTGATTAGTAATACAATATCTGCCAAATTTAGAAAGAAAAAAAACAAATGCTTTATGTCACGATTTCAAAAGATCAATTTGAGCATTCATTTTAAATTTGTTCTACCATATTTTTTAAAACAAACGTTTTTTTTCCAAATAAAGTTCTCAATGGGTTGTACCAGGGTACTTGTGTACCTGCCTATTCATAATTACCCGGGTATTAAAATTAGCTCTGGAGTACCCATTCAGTTCATGTAAACAAAAAGCCCACAACCCCTAACTCCCACGTTTCCAAGTTCATATCAATGATTATATCTGGCAATGTCGGGAGTGAGTGATTCATAAAATAGTGGATACAGTTCAAGGCTCATGTCATGTGACATTTAATCCATCATAGACCTCCATCTACTAATCTTCACATCACTGTAGTGTGCAACCATTTGGCTATGTACTCAAACAGTTTTCTTATTTTCTATTTATAGTAACTGTACATGACCTGTTTTGAAAACAAAAGATGGGTTTCTTGAATTTGAAACCTTTTATCACAGATTAATTATAGTCCAATACACACTTATGTACCGAACCAGTCTATATTGAAAATAAACATGTTGCCAAATATTATTTTTGTTAGATTGAAGAACATGTTAGATCAGGAAAAGGACAAATCAAAAGCACTTTACAAATTTTGAAAGATGATTTCTACAATGTAATTCAGCATTCAGAATTTGTGGACTTCATGACATTTCAGCAAAAGTTAAACATGTGATGTAGACTAATTAAAGTGAAAGTTTTTCATAAATAATTTATCTTTTAGTTTTGTGTCCATATTCTAATCCATGCTGATTTATCCAATTTGTGACAAAATTTATAAGGAACTTCAGATCCAGGTAAGTAGCAGAAATAAATGTATGTTTTTCATACAGTTTTCTGTAAAATTATGGCATGTAATATACAGATAACTCTTTTTATGCTCCGATTGCACTTTTTTGCCACTTGTATTACTACCAATTATGCTTATACCTTTCTGGGGCATGAACTTACAACAAAAGTTCAGGTTCACATTTACTATAATTTCCCTTTGATCGGGTACCCGGGTAACCAATCATTATGATTGGTACCTGGTTGACTTTTTCTAAAATTCTGACATCTCTAATCCCATCCCAGATCTAGCATTACATAATATATCATCTGATCATCATGCATGCCGTTAATTTCTAATCCGAATTTAAATAACAGCATCGAATAAAATCTGGCAGCATGTTATATGATGCAGATCTGGATCCATGCTGCGTGTCAATCATGAATAAATACAATAAAAATCTCACGTCGGAATCAGACTCGTCCCCAAACTCAAAATGGATCATCTGTCTGTGCCTTCTTTCCTCCTCCCACATGGAGGCATGGAAACTGTCCGTGTCTCCACCAACCTCACCTGAAATACATAAGAGACAATTGCTGTCAGAAAACAATTGCTTCACTAACAGCCTTAATGTATGCTTTATTTCTTGTCTGGTGCTTAACAAGAATTATGCAAAACAGTGTCTGGCCTATGGAACATAGTGCCTGGCTTGTGAAGAAGTCTGTATTCTGCAGGCAACACACGATGTCATAACACATCAGGCTATAATCTGTGTATAATAATATTCTACCAAGGTTTGTACCCATTCAAAAGGATGAAAACAAAAAGAGAGCAACATCAGAGATTAAACAGCTCATCATTTTGAATTTTTAAAATTTTAATCAAAAAACATTTTTTTTTCTTGTACTTTTTGTGATGAAGAATCTTCTAACCCAAGTTTCATTATTCTATGTTATATGACATGCATACTGGATAACCCAAATTCAAATAATACATGTAACTAAATCCTGTAAAACATAGGACACAATGAAATTATTTTCTTACAATGATGTGTGGTACTAAAAAAATTTGATAGCCAGATGCCAGGGATCCATTTAATTATTTTCAGATTGGGCCCCTCCTTTATTTTAAGTCAGGCATGTAGAAAAAGATATTTGTCTCGGAAACTTTTGAATGTGCTGATGAAATGCAGAAATTTATTTTCAAGATGTCAATAGACAAAATAATTTATTTTCATGATGTCAATAGACTAAGAAATTATTATTTATCTCCAAAAATGCCCCTTACCTTTATGAAGATCATCTACTCATCATACTCCAATCAAAAGCTTTAACAGACATGTGATTATAAAATGTAGGTTTTTTATGTGGGGGATAAAACTAATTTTAATTATGCAATACTTACCCACAGCTACTGTATAGCTTTCATTTTCAGGCTGCAAATGCCAAAAATGCACCATCCTTTTAATGTACATTATCCATTTGAGTGAAGAATTGTCAGTTTGACAATTCCTCATGCAACTCGCCTTGTCCTTAGTATGTGATGAGCAAGCACAGATTGTTCATCTTTATCAGAGATGACTATTACATCAGGACATCAGAGCAGGGTAGGAGAAGGGCATTTAACAAATGCTATGGGTAAGTATTGCATCATTAAAATTAGTTTTACCCCTTCCCCTAAAGAAACCCCCTACATTTTAAAAGCAGCAATAGCTTACCCATAGCTATTGTTTAGCTGAATTAGTCAGTAAGAAGGGTTGGCTAATGTTCCGTTAAACTGATACAAAAAAATCAGAAAATGGAAAGTACTCACCATTGGTGGAGAGGTCAATGTTATGGAATACAGGTATTTCTCAGGGCCACATGTTGTGCCATGACAATGGACCCAGACAAAAATTATCTGTGCTATGTTGTGATAACAAGAGAAGGAAAAGGCAGTATGGAAATGCCAAACTGCTGACTCTATGATGTCCTCTAAGGAGGGGTGATTAAGATAGGCCCAAGCGATAGAAACTTCTCAAATGGTTTTTAAGTTTCATAAAGGAAAAGTCTCAATCAGTAAGAGACTGGTATGTTCTTTTGATTGTGGTGACAATCTATCCTGAAACTGTGGCTGTTGAAGCACTTAAGGGAGAGGAAAAGATACCCATTCATTTTCCTCTGGATGCCTTAATATGCATTTGTTATACTCTCATTAAGAGGGCCTCAAGGGAGAATAGTCCTTGAATAATGAGTCACCATCTATAAATAAAGCATTATTATTATTATTATTATTATTATTATTATTATTATTATTATTATTATTATTATTATTAAGATAGAAATGCAATGCCCTCACTGGACATAAAAGTCAATTTGTTTCATCTGCAGCATAGATTTGACTGAGTCTGGGGATTTCTACTGGTTGTGGAGCTTAGAGGAAACTAATTGATTTTATTTGCTAAAAATCCCAGTTGACAAAAGAGGGACTGAATCATAATTCCCATTAAACTAGAGACATCCAGTGTCAATAGATATATTATGAATCTCCCTTTGTTGTAGCACTGAGGTGAGGGCAAGTAAAATCACAGTCTTGAGAGTGAGGTTTTGAAAAGAAAGCTCACTCAATGGTTCATCAGGGTTTTGATTAATGACCACAAAACACAAGAAAGATTCAATCTAGTCATAAGAGAATGTGAGACAGGTCTCTGCAGTTCAAAATACTTAATAAGATTGGCAAGCTGTGGATCCAAGTCAATTATCATGCCTCGAGAGAATTTAAGTGTATTTAAAATAGCAGCTCTAAACTCCTTGATGTTGATATTGGGCATTTTCTTGTTCTCAAAAAGAAACAACAGGAAATCAGCAACTGAAGTTGTAGAGTGGCAGTTAGGATCAATACATTCCTACTGCAATAATCACAGAGAAGTCTCCACTTGGCATCACAGATCCTAGATGAAGAAGCTCTCTTGGCCTCAATGAAGCAACTGGCAACTAAGCCTGAAATTTTTTTCTGGCGGAGAGAATTCTTGAACCAAGCATGAGCGGTGAGGGGCTTTGAAAATGATCTGAGCAGAAATTAGTTGGAAGCTGGAAGGATGGAAGATGCAAGTGAACACCAAATTCTACTGGAGACTGAACACATCATTCACTGCCCATACTCTTTGATAAGCGACTGGAGAAACTTAAAGTATAAAACATAAAACACATTCACTACCAATGTTTCTTACCGTATTTTCCGGCCTATAGGTCGATGCGGAGTATAAGTCAAATTGACCAATTTTGTAAATTTTCCATCCTTCGTCCATATATAAGTCGATTCGGAGTATAAGATGAGGCCAGGTCAATAACTTGGCTTTGTATTTTATACTACCGGTAGTAACTTCCGGTTGCATGAATATTGATGGTATCGTCGTATGATATTCCATATTACCGGCAATATCCATTGCAACAAGAGCTATGATCATTCCTTCCAGTTGAAAGTTTAAACCTACGGTAATTTATTTGAGAAACTTTGTCAAATACAATTACGGTACTTTATTCAGAGAACCATGCATTGGTACATACACGTGTCTAATTTATATATACATGTATAATCTATTGCATGAAAAGAGTATCAACACCGTGTACTCACCAGCGAATCTTGTAACATACACTGAATCCATAATACAAATATTTCCATCGAAAATATCCACACACGGATATAAAATATTAAATAATTTTGTCACAGATCATTATTTGACTGAATTCAATGAAAAGAAAATAACAAAAATTACGTAACGGGTGAAATAGTACTTGTTCGTATATTAAATAATGGAAGTTAAAGTGTATTCTTATAATAACTACATGTACGTCTCAGGATCTTTGTCTCTGAATTCAGTCATTGTAAATTTCAGCACTTTTTCCCACCCAAGCTGCTAGTCAAAGTCCTTTGAACTTGCCGCCCAGCTAGCCCAGCTATTGCGTCATGTTCTTTTGATGTACTCTAATAAATACAGCAGGCAGAACTGGTTGCATTTTAACCTGTACTAAAGCAATGAAAACAATGCCCATGGCTAAATTCATTACATGTATTTAGATCTAGAGAAGGGAGTGGGCATCATTTATTGTTGTACTTAATCCCATTGATATTAAACACGAGTAGCGTAACTGATGCGGATTAATGATAAAGAACAATGGGGTACCAGCAATATGGTAACTAGTATCGGTAGCTAAAGCCAATATCAAGGTCGAAACAATTGCGGCAACTGGCTTTGATTGTTGTTGGAAACCAAATACAAATTTATCAACAACCGGTATAATCAAAGAGAGACACCGAAACGTCAGCTGGTTAAGAATGAATATAGGTGAAGTGTTGACATTACAATTTGCTTTAAACTGAATTGCTTAACTAAAAATCATGGATCACTGTTGATCTATTAGTACTGGTAGTCCATCTATATATCTGATTTTAGTGTAGTTTAAACCTACGGTAATTTATTTGAGAAACTTTGTCAAATACAATTAGAAACATATGATTTGGGGGATTCAGTAGAATGCATGATCTACATTATTTTATAAATAATCATAGAACGCTCAAGTTACTATGGATTACATCCCTTTGTAGGATCAATTGGATCAATAAAAAAGTTATGCCGGTAATTGCTCACGTGTGTCCAACATTATACTGGAAAATCAAATATTAATGGACCAGTTATTTCATATCTTTTTTTTTTTTAGGAACAAACAATATGCTTTGAATTAGTACAGTACACTATAGAGTATAGACCGTAAGTGTGCTATGCGGCCCGGTGAAGTTTTTACCGGTAATTGTTTTCTTTTATTTTATGTTTGAGAAATAAGAAAAAACATGCAGAATGCAAAATAAATAATGACAAAACTTACAAATATAAATGCAGTCATATTATTTTATGACAATTTATTGACATAGTAATTTAACATGAATTTGTACTTCTATGTGACCTGTTTTCGATTATGCCGATTATAGAGCAATATCAATAGCATACCGGATACTGTAATCCATATATAAGTCGATGCAATTTCAATGACAAAATCCATATATAAGTCGATTCGGAGTATAAGACGAAGACCGAATTTTCAAGTCAAAAAGTCTCGACTTATAGGCCGGAAAATACGATAATCGGGGACTGGAGAAACATAAAATGGCTGTCTGATGTTGAGCCTGGTTGCTAACAGATCCACTAGGGGCCTTCCCCACAATAAGGAAAGGGACTCTGTAACCGAGTGGTGAAGAGTCCATTCTGTGATGATGGCTCTGCCAGTTTTGGAGAGACTTTCTGCCAAAATATTCGTCTTTCCTGGAACATGCTGAACACTAAGTGTTATATTCTTAAAGGTGGCCCCAGCACAGGAGGTTCCAGTCTTCCACACAAAAGAGAAGGATCATATATGCATCCTCAACATTGGAGATAAGCTAAGATGGACATGTTGATGGAGAAGACCATGATACATCGACTCCTTACTATGTTGATGCACCCTTACAACACTAGATATACAGTCTTCATTTCAAGGTTGTTTATGTAGAGGGAAGATTTGGACCAGGTCCAAAATCCCAGTAAAATTATGCTCTCCAGTTCTATATGAGTGCCCAACAGGAATCTGATGCATTGATGAACAGATGTGCAGGTGCATGTATGGGAACTCCAATTATGAATCTGTCCTGATTCATTAACCAATGCAAATGGTGATGAAATGCTGGTCTTAGAATGATCAGTGTTGATAAAGAATCTTTGTGAGGTTTCCACCTTGAGTGAAGGAGGAACTGGAGGTCATGAATGAAGATGTCCTGATTGAACCAAGTTGGTAGAGGCATTCTAGGTTCCCAGATAGGACTGGTACAGTCAAGCAGACAAAGAAGTCTTTGCTCAAAACACTCTAACAGAGCCAGGCTTCAGTCTCTCTGATCCCATGGAACTCGTAAGTTCTGGTTTGAGAGGAAACTGACATCCTCAAATAAATGAAGTCTTAAGATGGAGCGAGTTCTGATTTCTTGAGGCTGGGCAAAAGGCCCAATTGAGTTACTATGGATCAACAGCAGTACAGATCCTGATGAAGGGACTAGATTTGAACATTACAGTGGATCAGCCAGTTGTCAAAATACTGTAAAATTGTATTCCCAGTAACCAAAGTTATCCAACCACTATTCCCATAACTCGGGTAAAAACTCTTTGAGTTCAGAAGAAATTCTGAATGGTAGGACCTGGTATTGAAAAACATCCTGGTCTAAGCAAAACCAGAGATATTTGCAGTAAGGAGGAAATAAGTGGATGCATAGCTATGGGTAACCTATTGCTGCTATTAAAATACATTTTTAGATATTTAGATGCCAGAAACCAGACAGAACCAGTCAAGAGGATACCAGAACTGTTCCAGTAATTGATGCAACTGGTGCAATGATTTGTGGCCACTTGGTTGGATTAAGGCTAGCATGATGAGCTGTTAAATGACTACTTTACTGGAGTGTTTAGACCAAATGCAGGATGTTTCTGAGGTATTATATGTAATAAAGGATCAAACATGGTTGTATTGATTTTGAGTCTTAGGACTGGTGTAAAAAATTGAGATAAAAAGAACTAATAAAAATTATTTTGGCAAAAAACAAGTATTTTGATTTTTGTAATGGTTTTGTTGAACTGAAATTGTGTTGAACATGATGTTTCAAGTTTAATGAATAATAATTCAGCTGTACTTTGCTCATGCTTACTCTAGTGTAATGAAACACTGGTTAAACATATTAAATAGCAACTATGAAAAACATCAAAAGTATAAACAGTAACTGTATAAATCAAAACAAGCTTCAGATACCAATGAAAATAAACACTGTTGATCCACTGTGTAAGAAGGACAATGTTAAAGCAATTAGACAAAGGCTGACCTCAGGACCTGAAGAAAAGAGGTAATTCTGACCCGTGTTACGTATATTTGATTTAAGTCATTTAGTTTTCTTTTAATTGTTTGTTTGTCAGATTCAAATTTGACATTTTAAGTTTAAGATTCATTCATTGGGAGATGACCTGTACTCTACAAATAAACACCAGATGTTGACCTCATTTCTGACCTGGCTTCAGAGTTGTAAACAAGCTTTTAAAATGATTGGTTGATTCCAAGGACATTATGGAGCTTTGTTATAAACATCTTCTATTTTTAGTTCTTGAGAGTGAAAATAACTGATTCTCATCTGGGTCATACGGTGTGTACGAGATTTTTTGAACGTAAATTTGTTCTAAAAATTCTAGAAGATCATGTGACCCCTTCCTTGTTTACATAAAAACATATATAAATTATGTTTTGGAGCGAACTATTTAGTAGAAGTTGGGCTGTTAGAATACTAAGTTGTGTGTCGTTTTGAATTATTTTAAATTACCTTATACTGGAAATTATTTCAATTTCTTTGGATCAAGAAGATTTATTTTCTTATTTATCTGAAAACATTTTGTGCTCATTGAATTTCATAAGACCAGAACTGACTTCATCATGTGACATCGTCTTCCATCTTGGATGCTTCACTAAGATTCAAACTTGGAATTATTAGGACATTTTATTACCAGGACTTTTGCAATTTCACTAGTGGATTATATTTTGAGTTATTTTTGGATTAATTTTGGGAATTGATTCTTAAAACCGTAAGTTTATTTTTCTTTTCTGGAAAATATTTGTGCTCAATAAATTGTTTATTAAGTTTTTACAAGCTTGTTATTTTCACTCTTTCTATGTTACTGTTTATTCGGGCCTAAGCACGTAACACCTGCAGCTATACTAGTCCATTGATGTGTAATTGTCTTTCATTCCTTAATAACAGTATGATTACCATAGTTTGTAAAATGGTGTACAAGGCATACATGTCAACTTTTCAAAAGCCATGTAGGAGACTGAATACAAAAATAGAGATTGGGACCTGAAATCATAAAGTTTTTTGTGGCAATTTTTAAGCCTTGTTTTCAGTAAATATTGATTGATCTTCCAGGTTGAGTTTGCATGAAATTTGCAAAGGGCATGTCATTTCTTCCTGTGACGCGCCTTATTTTCACCTAGGACATGACCTATTTTCATATTCTGGTCACCTGTGACCAGACTGCACAATAGCTAAAGGTTAGTCTAAAATAAACAAGCAAGAAAGCATGCAACTAATTAAAAATTAATCCTTATTGATGCAACTATGTGAAAACGACTGGCCCTCTGTCATAAATCAAAGAAACCATGTTCTACACTACTTACTGAATGTATGCAAGCACCAACAATTGATTGGCAAATAAAGGATTCCCAATTTTGTTGAACTAAAGGTAGCCTCATGGTACTGAACATGTGGCAACTATTCTCCCCTCAATGTATATCATACCGTATTCCCTTATTGTCAACTTCTAAGGCATTTACATAACACTCACATAAAGATCATCTTATCTTATTCAAGCCACTGTTAAGTCAAAACTCAAGAAAAATAAACTACAAGTAACTATCGTTTGAAATAAACTTCTTACCTACATATAAAGCAGCAACCTATTTATGAATCATAACTGCTTTTGTACACTCACCATTGTCCCGAGGGGGACCTTGGGGAAGTAGGTAGCATGTAAGGATCTTACGCCCCGTGTCATGATCATATTCCGACTGAAGAGGTATCAGAGGGCGTGTCTGAAACACAATAGTTTATTTCTGTGTAGTAGTTCATCCAAAGAAACAGTATAATAATAACATGAGACATAAGTAGGCAGAGATTCTTCACCTGGCTGATATCTGCCTAATAGCCTCGTGCGTTGGCCAAGACATCTGGATCAGAAGGATGCTTAATGATTGATTTTTTTTTTCTTCAATGCTGCAGATGTTATAAAAATAAATTTTTCAAGGCTTTCTTATTTATATATTCATCCATGCTTGATGCTTTCCATCAAATTTCATACAATTCTATTTTTTTTATTTTAATACAATAGTTAGGATGCTTTTCAATTTTTAGTAATCACAAACAAATTTCTATCATTTTGCATAACTCTGAAAAGCTTTCAGGCTAAGATGCATCCTATCGAATTTGGTTAAAATTCTGTTGAGTTCTTTTTAAAACGAAATGATTTCTAATTTTAGGAATGGTGGCCGTATCTGATGATGAGTCAGCATAATCTGAAAAATAAAACTTTAAAACCCTTTATTCCATGATGCTTTCTGTCAAATGTGATTAAATTCTGTGGAATTCATTTTGACAAGTCATTTAAAGCATTTTATAATTTCTGTATACATTTGCAAGGTCTATATGGCAGGATGATTTATATTAATTAATATTGGTAATCAAATTATGTTGAGCAGTTTTTGTGAAGAAATCATTTCTCTTGTTTTTTGGGGTTTTTTTTTAGTGTTTGTTTATTGCCTGTGGCAGCCAGAAAGCAGTTCATGTCATGATGATGTCAAGATTGATCAGATTTATTGAAGCAGTTCATGTCAGGATGCTGTCAAGTTTGATCAGATTTATTGAAGCAGTTCATGTCAAGATGCTGTCAAGTTTGATCAGATTCATTGAAGCAGTTCATGTCAGGATGATGTCAAGTTTGATCAGTTTGTTTTGTTTGTTTTTTATGGTTTAACGCCATTTTTCAGCACAATATAGGCTATACATGGCGGCCAGTATTAATGGCAAGTTTGATCAGATTTATTGAAGCAGTTCATGTCAGGATTATGTCTCGTTTGAACAGATTTATTGAAGCAGTTCCTGATAATAGTGGCACCCATCTTGAAAGTTAGATCAACATTATTTGTTTACGATTTTTCAAGTCCTTCATGCAATGATACATTCTATTAAATATGGCTGTTTAAATGTCTTCCTATTTTTAGCAGTGATGGCTTATCTGATGGTAGATTGGGATCATCTGTACAGACTTGAAAAAATATCAATTGAAGGATGATTTCTATCAAATATGGTCAAATTCTGTAAAATGGTTTTGGAAAAGTTCCTTAAAGGTATCACATTTTTAGTAATAGCAGCCACACATGACCATGAATTGGCATCATTGGTTTAACTTTAATAGTCTTCATGCCAGGCTGATTTCTGCCAAGTTTGTTAGAAACTGGCATATTGACTCTGAAGAAGTTGAAAACAGCAATTTTGATGGATGCACAAGAGATGACATATGACACATAATACAAAATGGATTCTAGACCATAAAAAAGATCACTCGACTGTATAGAGACAGTAGAGCTAATAACTTTATTCTAACTTTTAGCCACTGGTTAACCAATGCCCTTGTAATGCCTAACACTGAACTATGTCTGTTACTTATACTCTGCCACTGGTTAACCATTGCCCTTGTAATGCCTAACACTGAACTATGTCTGTTACTTATACATAGTTCATTGTTAGGCATTACAAGGGCAATGGTTAACCAGTGGCAGAGTATAAGTAACATAGTTCAGTGCTAGGCACTACAAGGGCAATGGTTAACCAGTGGCAGAGTATAAGTAACATACATAGTTCAGTGTTACACATTACAAAGGCAATGGTTATCCAGTGGCAGAGTATAAGTAACAGACATAGTTCAGTGTTACGCATTACAAGGGCAATGGTTAACCAGTGACAGAGTATAAGTTACATAGTTCAGTGTTACGCATTACAAGGGCAATGGTTAACCAGTGGCAGAGTATAAGTTACAGACATAGTTCAGTGTTAGGCATTACAAGGGCAATGGTTAACCAGTGGCAGAGTATAAGTAACAGACATAGTTCAGTGTTTGGCATTACAAGGGCAATGGTTAACCAGTGGCAGAGTATAAGTAACATAGTTCAGTGTTAGGCACTACAAGGGCAATGGTTAACCAGTGGCAGAGTATAATTAACATACATAGTTCAGTGTTACACATTACAAAGGCAATGGTTATCCAGTGGCAGAGTATAAGTAACAGACATAGTTCAGTGTTACGCATTACAAGGGCAATGGTTAACCAGTGGCAGAGTATAAGTTACATAGTTCAGTGTTTGGCATTACAAGGGCATTGGTTAACCAGTGGCAGACATAGTTCAGTGTTAGGCATTACAAGGGCAATGGTTAACCAGTGGCAGAGTATAAGTAACAGACATAGTTCAGTGTTAGGCATTACAAGGGCAATGGTTAACCAGTGGCAGAGTATAAGTAACAGACATAGTTCATTGTTAGGCATTACAAGGGCAATGGTTAACCAGTGGCAGAGTATAAGTAACATAGTTCAGTGTTAGGCACTACAAGGGCAATGGTTAACCAGTGGCAGAGTATAAGTAACATACATAGTTCAGTGTTACACATTACAAAGGCAATGGTTATCCAGTGGCAGAGTATAAGTAACAGACATAGTTCAATGTTAGGTATTACAAGGGCAATGGTTAACCAGTGGCAGAGTATAAGTTACAGACATAGTTCAGTGTTTGGCATTACAAGGGCATTGGTTAACCAGTGGCAGACATAGTTCAGTGTTAGGCATTACAAGGGCAATGGTTAACCAGTGGCAGAGTATAAGTAACAGACATAGTTCAGTGTTAGGCATTACAAGGGCAATGGTTAACCAGTGGCAGAGTATAAGTAACAGACATAGTTCAGTGTTAGGCATTACAAGGGCAATGGTTAACCAGTGGCAGAGTATAAGTAACAAACATAGTTCAATGTTAGGTATTACAAGGGCAATGGTTAACCAGTGGCAGAGTATAAGTAACAGACATAGTTCAGTGTTTGGCATTACAAGGGCAATGGTTAACCAGTAGCAGAGTATAAGTAACATAGTTCAGTGTTAGGCACTACAAGGGCAATGGTTAACCAGTGGCAGAGTATAAGTAACATACATAGTTCAGTGTTACACATTACAAAGGCAATGGTTATCCAGTGGCAGAGTATAAGTAACAGACATAGTTCAGTGTTACGCATTACAAGGGCAATGGTTAACCAGTGGCAGAGTATAAGTTACAGACATAGTTCAGTGTTTGGCATTACAAGGGCATTGGTTAACCAGTGGCAGACATAGTTCAGTGTTAGGCATTACAAGGGCAATGGTTAACCAGTGGCAGAGTATAAGTAACAGACATAGTTCATTGTTAGGCATTACAAGGGCAATGGTTAACCAGTGGCAGAGTATAAGTAACATAGTTCAGTGTTAGGCACTACAAGGGCAATGGTTAACCAGTGGCAGAGTATAAGTTACATACATAGTTCAGTGTTACACATTACAAAGGCAATGGTTATCCAGTGGCAGAGTATAAGTAACAGACATAGTTCAGTGTTAGGTATTACAAGGGCAATGGTTAACCAGTGGCAGAGTATAAGTAACAGACATAGTTCAGTGTTTGGCATTACAAGGGCAATGGTTAACCAGTGGCAGAGTATAAGTAACATACACAGTTCAGTGTTAGGCACTACAAGGGCAATAGTTAAAAAGTGACAGAGTATAAGCAACAGACATAGTTCAGTGTTAAGCATTACAAGGGCAATGGTTAACCCGTGGCAGAGTACAAGCAGCATGCATAGTTCAGTGTTACTGTTAGGCATTACAAGGGCAATGGTTAACCAGTGGCAGAGTATAAGTAACAGACAGGTATACTTAGCTTTAATTTAGTTGTAAGAATTATGATGGAAATGGTTGGTGGTGTAATATGCAATGTAGCAACAAACATGTCAGTTTAGTTGTAGTTCAGCAGAGGCCCCAACTAGCCTAGTGGTCTAAGACGCATCTTTAAAGATCACTTGCACATCCTAACTCTGCATAAGTTTGAGTTTTGGATATTTGAGAAAGCTGGCCAATAGTTTTCTGTGGGTCAGTTCTTCCTGGGTTTCTTCTCAACAAACAAATATACTCAATGTATTGCTATCATGTGTTGAATGATATTAATCACAATAAAACTCAAAAACAAACTCAAGTCAAATTGCACACAACAAAGATCTTCATATGCAATAGTGCCTGCAGACCAGCATGTTTGTTGTGTGTTCTACCGATTACTCCAAACTGCACATACCTTGAATGCATAATGCACCCACAGATCTGGGTATGCACAATTTGCAGTTTGAATCAACTTACAAGTGAGTTATGACAGTATACTAACTTTAGTTCGGTTGTAAGCATTATTGGTGGCAATATATAATATTATGTACATTTAATGACTTTTGACTTTTTTGAGGTCTGGGGGATTAACAGCACTTTTGAACACATTATTAAATATATCAAGCCAGGGAAATGGGAGATAAATGCTTTCTCAAGGACACACTGTAATATCCAATATAGGCTAAGGCAGGTATCGAACCCATGATCCCTGGATTACAAGTCTGATGCTCTACCAACTGTGCGACCATAGCTATGTTATTTAACACAGCCAATGGTGATGTCATATCTCTCTAATGTCTAACCTAAATTGGCTGCATAAATGCAATGAAAATTCTTTAATGCATGGCAAGCAGATTTATGTAAAACACAGTTCATCTGATAACCAGGGGTCTATAAAAGAGCTCTATAAACCTATTGCATTATGACATTTTTCCATATCTTGTTCGAATATTTAATAAAGTACAATATCTTACCTGGTTCTCTGAGAGCCACATGGCTTGTAGTTCTTTAAGCTTAATGAAGGTAAATGGTAGGTACTTCAGATTATTGTTGCTAATATTAAGCACTCGTAGGTGAGGGATACGGCCAATTTCATCTGGGATGTACTCTAGCCTGTTGCCTCTCAGTGACAGTACTGTAATACCACTACAGCTTCCAAGCTGGAAACAAAGTTAACAAATAAATGAGTTCACATATAACCCAATATTGGTACAGCACAACCTGTTGTTACAGTTACCTCCCTTACACTAAAATTAACCTACCGAACTAGTGTCTGATTAGTCCTTCCATTGACCGCTCCGGTGGCCTAGTGGTTAGAGCGTTCGCCGCGGAAGCGGGAGGTCGTGGGTTCGATCCCCGACCGAGTCATACCAAAGACTTACAAAAATGGTACTAACAGCTGCCTCGCTTGACGCTCAGCATTAAGAGGTTAGTGTTAGGACTGGTCGGCCTGGTGTCAGGATAATGTGACTGGGTGGGACATCATGCTACATGTCTGCGGCATGATGCCTCAGTGCTAGACATCACTATAAACTGCCTCACAGCAGACATCGTAGCGATATGACTGAAAAATTGTTAAAGCTACGCTAAAAATCCTAATCAAACAAACAAACAAACAAAAGTCCTTCCATTAATGTTACAGTATCTACAGTAAAACAACTAATTTGAAGGTGTGGAAACTCTAGCACATTCATGCACTCATAGTTATAGTACCTGGGTAAAATCAGAATGCTCTGTGTGGTGTACCAAGGGAAAATTAGAATGAGCTGTGTGGTGTACCTGGGAAAAATCAGAATGGGTTGTATGGTGTATCTATTTGGATACATTCAGACTTTAAGGTAGGTACTTTGCAAGAAAGGTTTTTTTTCCCCCAATCTATAAATGTTAATCTTTAACAATGCCTAAGTACGTTCAAAAAAGGAGACTAGTCTGATGCTAAATTAAAATTATCTGGGGACAAAATAATTAAAAATATCGTCAATTTTGATCTTGTGAAGATAAATCAAACTTGTATACAACAAGAATGGTGTGATATTGTTGCCGATAATGATGACGATGAGGCATTTGAAGGTTTTGATCTAGCTGAAATGTACACAACACCTGAATATTGTCAGTGGACAAATTCTCCATCGGAATGTAATATTCAAACATTTTCTGAATGTGTAAGTGTCCAACACGAGTATTTGATGGATCAGGAACACCTCTTGAATATTTTCAGCTATGTTATAGTGACTATGTGTTTTCAGAAAAAGCAACATTTATAAATACCAATGCACACCTGAAGCGAGAGACTGACCCAAATCAGCACAAAGGTGTTTGAACTGATGTCACATTATCAGAAATAAAGGCATTACATGGCTTGTTGATATTGATCGAAGATATGAAATTCAACAGAGACGAACTGTATTAGTATAAAAGTGAGAAATTTTTGGCTTGTTGGATCCAATTTTGGATGAAATTATGTCACATGGCAGGTTTGTCCAGGTAAAACACTACCTGCATTTCAGTGATGATAACAGTCAAAATCTTTAAGGTGACAAATTGCACAATATACGATTCATATTAAACCACTGTCAACAGCAATTCATGTCAGAATATGTTCCAAGCAGAGAAATATCTGTAGATGAAGCAATGGTACAATTTAAAGGTAGACTTGGAATCAAACAACACATGCAAGACAAAACTGTCAAGTTTGGCATCAAGTTATGGGTGGTTGCAGATGCAGTGTCAGTATATTGCTACAATTCTGAGATCTAGCTTGAGAAAATTCAACTCTTGTGAACAGAAATATAGGTGTCAGCATATTACCTCAAATTTGAGATCTACCTTGGGAAAAATGGAACTCTTGTGAACAAAAATCTAGGTTAGGCAGCCATAGTAGTTATTGAACTAACAAGACCTTTGGAAATAAAAGGCTATGTCATTGACACTGACAATTCTTTACACCGGTCCTAAGTTAGCAGATTACCATTATTGCATAAATATCTTTGTGGCACAGTGTGCACAAATTGAAAGGGATATGCAAAGGACTTAGTCATGCCAAATGCAGTAGCAAGAGGCCAAGCCAGAGGATCATCAGACTGGCTCATGTGTGGCCCAGTACTTGCATCTTATTGGCAGGACAACACTACTTGTCATCTTTCTATGCACCTGTTGAACCTGATTTAACCACAGTATGGAGAATCAAAGGTGGACTGAGAATGTGCTTCCAGCAACACTAACTGTGCTTGCCTATGCACATTACATGGGAGAAGTAGACAGGCTTGATCAGAATACAAGGACAAATCGTTCCAAGAAGTCTATTATGCAGTTGTACCGAAAATTAGAAGCAAAGTTTACAAGAGCAGTCGTTGTACAATGCCTATGTCATTGTTATTGACCTTAATCCTAATAAAAGGAAACACAGCTAGAAACATCACTATTATCTGGCAAGCCACCCTGGTATATCAATGAGGGATAACCCTTACAAATCGACCAAAATAACAATGGATTGTGAGAAGAGTGATGTTCCCCTGTGCTGCAATGCTTGCTTCCATGACTATCACACACAAGTATACTTCTGCCAATGAAATTTGTGCCTGCACAGGTGTGCATAACAGCCATGGATTTTTTGCTAAATTAATCTGGTTCAGTTTGATTTCATATTTATTTCAATTGAAATGAACATAAAACCTTGTATATTTCAGTTTTTAAATACCAAAACAAATATTGTCAACACACCTTTGGATTTGCTTGAAATCTGAGATAACATTGTATTAATTCAAGCCATGCCACAATGCATCAAAAACAGACCACATACTACTCTTTAAACACTTCATTCAACATTTTATAGATATTACAATGTAATTTACCTTAACTTACCTTTTGATTTACCTGTATAATCAAACATCTGTGTTAGACTCAACTTGCTTACAAGAGTATTTTCAAAATGCCGAATTTACAATGGTGCCAAATATGTATTCCAATCACATGAAATGAAATTTATACAAGTCAACGAAAATATGTTGCCTACATTTATTAAGATCTTGAAAGTTACTTAGTGTTGAATGGTTGTCTTTCCCTTGTAGTTATTAGTGGTGAAAAAGTTAAGAGGACATAAAATAGGGCACCAATGTGCTGGCAAGGCCACACTAAAGGAGTTACAAGATCTCACCTGCTGAAATACAAGTCATGTTGGAAACAAATTTGAGAGTACAACAATTCTGTTAACGTAAAAACAATGAGCACACTCGATTCCAGCTGGTCAAGAACTTCATACTGAGTGAGACTGGATGAAGCTCTACGCTGGATAGAGGTCTGACTTTCCCATTTTGTTAAAAGGCTTTGGAAGAGAAGGAAGATCATTCCCACCCTACCCGTGAGTAGAATAGAACTTGCCATATGTTTCTATAGGATCATGCCAACGTATGCTACTGTTGACGTAGATGATGTCGACCAAAACAGTGAGATAACAAAATCCATAGTCTGAGTGAAACCCCAGGGGTTGATGTTGAAGCCAAAGAGAAGAAAGGTGAATTGATAAATGGTGTGCCGGTAAGCAAAACGGAGAAATTTGCTAGAGATGGGGTGGCTAGGCATGTGAAAGTATGCATTTGTCAGATCAAAACTGACAGCATACTTGCCCAGAAAGGGTGGCAGATTGGGCTCGATATCTCCTTCTTGAACTGTGTGAGGCAACTCCAGTTGATGGTTGGCCTCAACCTGCAAATTGCATTCCAAAAAGGTAACAACTTTGAGCAAAATGCTAGGGAATGGGGCTGTTGCAGAAGTTTCTGTGCCTCTTTTTTCAATGAACAACCATATCTTCTTGAAGAAAGATATCCATCTCCTAATCTGACTGTATTTATGAAGAGATATGAGTGGATTGTTGATGAACTAAACCCAAAGCCCTTCTGAATTACCTGGATCGGTCCCCTTCCATTTCTGAAGGAAAAGGGAGGTCTAGTGAGCTAAAAAATCAGTTTCATACTGTCACTGTATGACTGCATACTAGGGATTGATGTTGGTGCACATGTGACTAGGAAGATCCCATCTTGAGGCTGCTGAACATCCCTTCACACTCATGTGGACTGAGTTGTTCCAAACCCCCATGTGGGTTGAGTGGTGAGGTGGAGGGGATGTTCCTGAGATGCCTGCCTCTTCCTCTAAAGCAATACTGACCTGAACAGGTTCATCTAGAAAGAGAGAATATGATAAGGTAGGAGGAATGTGAATCACACACATCATGTCAGGAGTAGACTGGCCAAACATGTCAGAGTTGGCCATGATATAGTGAGCAGCTCTGGTCAATGACCCAAGCAATATTGGCCATCACCTCCCAAGCGTGGCTGTTTTTGGTGTCCACAATGATATCCCTACACAGTTCTGATGGGCATGAAGCAGATTTGTCCACCCTATAAAACAGATAGGCATATGTGTTACCCACTACTACATTCTTGTCAAGTGCTGGGAGATCAGTTCTGATGGCATATGTTGCCATAAGCCCATTTCTTCCTCATCATTGAGATGTACCAATTCTTAAGAGCATCAGTAAGGGTGGGGGAATTCTGAAGCAGCCAACATCTGAAAAAAGAAATTTTCTTCTATGGCAGCTTTAAAGCTAACTTCAGTCCATTCCATGGTGGATTTGAAGGAGTTCCATTGTACACACAGTGCATTGAGGGCCTAAATGAGTCTACTTGCAGCACTAGAGAAGACATACCTGATGGTAATGAAGACTCAATTCCATGCTCACTAAAACTTCACTAGCTCTCCCATGTGGATAAGCAGTTAGCAAACGGAAGTCTGGAAGTACTGGGAATGCCAGTTGGTTTGTCCAGAGAATGTTCGGTCTGGAAGCTAGCAGCACAGAAGACAGTCCAGCTATCACCAGTCTTTGCTGCTCCAAAGGCTTAGCTCAATGGACAGACTGATTACTGACTGAAATCTCAGTCATACAAAGGGCATGCAACAACAGTAAATTGAACAGACAGACCTGTCACTAAGATCCCCGTAAATCATATTCGGCTGAACTCATGTTGGAATGGCTAGATTAATGGTGGCAGTGCGGTTTTAATATGCATAGATCCAATGGATGGGGTCTGCTCGGCCCAGGTACTACTCCTACCATACCAGCCACACCAAAGACCTGGTTGAACAGTCATATTTCTCATTAACATCTCCAATAGAGTAATGATAAGATTCTGATGGCATGAATAGATGGCCCGATCTATCACTAAGATCCCCGTACAAACTATTTGGATGGACCTTTTGAATGAAAATCTGTTTATGTGGTTGCCACTAACCCTGAGTCAAGGTTAGGATCTAGGTCAACATTACTTGTTCATCAAAGAATAATTCAGATCAACCAATTTTCTGAAAAAAACATCACATCTAGTGAATAAACTTACATTACAATACCATTAAATTACAAAATCATTTAAAACGTACAATTAAATTATAATAAATATATATAAAAAAATATATTAAATCAGATATACGTAATAAGACAGTGTGCGATATGAATAAACTAAGTATAATTATTAAGCAGCACTTCAGATTTCTGCTAATAAGAGCTCTGCAATGGATGGAGTATGCGAATAAAGTCAAAAGTACACTAATATGTAATGTATAAGGTCAATGATAATTTGGTGGGATGACAAACAGGACAAAATCTTGACACGTAACAATTCACTCAACAATCATCAGAAATTGTATAATAAATCATATATCTAATCACTCAAAAATCATCAGAAATTGTAAAATAAATCATATATCCTGCAGTAGATCAATAAATCCACATAATAAATCCAAAATGAACATTGGATGGACCCATAGGAACACAAATAAGGGCTGGATTGTCGAAGGATAAATGAATGAGGTGTAGTCTGTACAAGAGTGAAGCTAACAACTGGTGACACCTGGTGATAAAAAGGGAAGGTAATGGGCAAGCGTTGTTGCACTTTATATATGTAATTCTCTAACCTGTATGGAAGTATTATTTGTAACAAATGTTAATTCTGCCTGCTTTTATCAAGCATTCTCCTATAGAATCTAGGGATAACACTTTCCGTTCTGTCTAGTGTATATTAATAAATCTCTGTAATTAATTCTATATACTTTGATTTCTTTCATAGGAATCCGGAATGACGGTGTAGATATATGAGAAATAATTACTAGGTTGTCATGCAAGCGTGTTTGCTACACACGAGTGCATATAACATCAAATGAGAAGCATCAGATTTTGGTGATGTATGCTTAGTCATGAGAGAAAAAGAGGCTTGTGTTAACAGGCAAGGTGATGGGTGCCATTTACCCGCGAACCTGGATTTAAATCTTTGTAGAGTACGTATCAAAAGTTCTCTAACCGGTATGACAGTATTATTTGTGTTAAATATTAATTCTGCCTACTATTATTAGCAAGTATTTTTCTATAGAATCAAACGACAGCACTCTCTGTTCTGACTGGTGAATATTTATAATCAGGCTAATAGTCCTAATGTAATTTGAGTGAGTAACATATTTTACTGGGTGTCAGCTATAGTGTCAGCTTAATCATCAAAAGTTTTAGACAGAATTTAGACAATAATTAACACAGACATGACATTCATCAACTCTAATGGACTGGTCATTTAATTTAGGGGGGAGTCTATGTTTTCTTTTAAACCAAGATAGTTTATTTTCTTTTATCTTACAACAATTAAATTTATTTAAAATAATATAATGGATATGATTTGGTGTTATTCTGCTATAATTCAGAACAAGTTATTTTTCCATATATTAACCCAACGGAATTTTTTTAAAAAATGTGTCAGGCCTCAGACCCAGATAATTAAATTACTGGTTTCACATATAATTACAGTATACACAGATATGTATTGCAGTATGTTCAGAAATTAACTGGTACATTTTTGTGGAACACGGCTATACTATGTGTCAACAAAAACACATAACATCGACTTTTTGTAGATTTTCTCCATATTTAACCTTTAAGGTAAATATAGCTTTATGCATTTGCAGTTAATTGTTTTCTAAAATTTAATCTAGCAAGTATTTAAGTTTCCATGTCTTACAACATTATAAATTATATTCTCCCCTGCATTTGTTCAATTTCTTACCTCTGCAGGAATAAACTCCAGCTGGTTTTCATCTGTGTAGAATGTACGTAGATTCCTGAGTAGACCAAGACTAGCAGGGAGATCCTGCAGGTCATTGATGCTGACATTGAGCTCAGACAGTGCAGTCAATCTGCAGAAGAAAACAGACTACAATAACAACAAGAGGCCAAAGTGGGTCTGTTATTTCTCAAGAGTTATCTATCCCTAGATAAAACCCCAAGTAATAGTCACCTGCTTATACTTGCTTATACAAGATCTTTAATAGTTAAGTTATAGATGCAGCTTCATCTTGAAATCTACAGAGCAAAATGGCTTCATATCAAATGAAATTAAAATTCACAAGTCTTTAGATTACTGTTTTTTTATAAGGCTTTAGGTGTCTTAACTCATGATAATAAATCTGGAATTGTTGCAGATGAAAAGCAAATTGGGATATTTTTAAAAACAGAAAATATTAAGTTTTCAAATTTGTAAGTAATGGCACAGAATATACGAAAAGGGATAAAATAATGCACAATACATGTTTGTGATAACATGTAAATGACAAATGTTTATGACACATGGTAATACTAGTTACTGTCAAACTCTACTGTACCATGCACATAACACATGCTTTCAAATATTGTTGTTGTTATTGTAGGGTTTGACGAAATTTTTCAGCACAAGATAGGCTATACATGGTGGCCAGTATTAATGGTGGAGGAAGAACCTGGGAAACCCCCCGGAAAGAATCACTGACCCACGAGAAGCTACTGGCAAGCTTTCTCAATTATTTGTATCATTAAAATAATGATGCAATGATTTCATTGCAACTAATAGTGAAACTTCTTCTCATCCATGAGAAAATCTCTAAGTGCCAATTCAATCATTAAAACTTAACTAAGAACTCTGCAACTACCTTTTCATTAATAAATTGTCTGCCTTTGATGTGGGAGATCGTGGGTTCAATCTCCGACGATTCATACCAAAGACTTACAAAAATGGTACTAACAGCTGCCTCACATGGTGCTCAGCATTAAGAGGTTAGTGGTTAGTGTTAAGACTGGTCAACTTGGTGTCAGGATAATGTTACTGGGTGGGATATGATACTACATGTCTGCGGCATGATACCGCAGTGCTAGACATCACTATAAACTGCATTACTGCAGACATCGTAGCAATATGAGTGAAATTTTTTTAAAGCTAAGTAATAAAATCCAAATCACACACACACTCTCTCTCTCTCTCTCTCTCTCTCTCTCTCTCTCTCTCTCTCTCTCTCTCTCTCTCTCTCTCTCTCTCTCTCCCTCCCTCCCTCCCTCCCTCCCTCTCTCCCTCCCTCCCTCCCTCCCTCCCTCCCTCTCTCTCTCTCTCTCTCTCTCTCTCTCTCTCTCTCACTCTCTCTCATGGGGAGTTATTGGTGACATCACTCTATAAGTGTATTACACCATTATTAACTCTGTCAATGACTGGACTCACAAGATATGGTTGCAACTAACTTCTCAATAGCAATCATAAGAAAGACGATGAAAATGTTGACAAAAAGTAGATACTTTCAGTTATTTACAACCTAATGGAATGCATTGGCTTTCTGTTGAGGAAAATGAATATTATCAAAATAACTGCATAATGCTAAAAACCTTCACTCACCAACATACACTTTTCTTTGTGTATTCAATATCTTCAACCTGTATGACTTAATGAATCTTAAAAACTCATCAAGCTATTACATAATAAGTGATTAGTTACAGGGTCCTTTTTCTCCCCCACTTTTCTAAGTGATGACCACTGGGAAAAGATATCCAGCGATGAGTAACACAAGAAAATGCACAAGAAACTATACATTTTAATGTGATTTTGAATTACTTGGACCTTGATCTCTGGCACATGACAGTATACTTTGATCTCTAGTACATGACAGTAGACCCTGATCTCTGGCACATGACAGTAGACCTTGATCTCTGGCACATGACAGTAGACCTTGATCTCTGGCACATGACAGTAGACCTTGATCTCTGGCATATGATAGAGGACCTTGATCTCTAGCACATGACAACAGATCTGGGTCTATGAGAAACTGCTGAAAATTTTGCTCAATAATTTCAATACATTTTGATTTTATTTTTAAGTAGTTAAGTTCAAGTATATTTTGATAAATGTGTGTAAACTTAAATTTTACATGACAAGTTCTTACCCTCCAATTGTGTTTGGCAGTGACACAAGTTGATTGTCATCAACCTTCAAGGTCGTCAGGTTGCTCAGGTTACCTGTCAGAAAAATACAAGAATATGCAATTTGAATCAGATCAGTGAATTTCAACTGTAACAATGATCAGTGAATTCCAACTGTAATAATGATCAGCAAATTAACACTGACAAGTGTTGTTAAGAGTAATAATTTGGAATAATACAAACTAACTTTTCAAGTTACTGTAATGAACCCAATATGCTTCCCTGCGCCTACCAATTTGCTTTTGAACATGTTTGCATTAAACTGACAATCTGTATTGACAATAAAGAACAATCTGGGAACAATGAATTAAAATCATAAATCTGTTTGATCTTTATTAAATTATATCAATCATTTATTCACTGTAAACGAATGGTTTTGGATAAAAGACTATTTAAAAAGGAGATAAATCAAAGGATTTCTATAAACCATCTTGACAAACTCAATTCAGCACATTTAAATGAATAGAAAGATCTTTCTATCCCCAAACATTTGTTTAAAAAATGTCAGTGATATTGTGATGCCATCCATAACCACAGTGTCAAAAATGTCAGCAATATTGTGATGCCATCCATAACCACAGTGTCAAAAAATGTCAGTGATATTGTGATGCCATCCATAACCAGTGTAAAAAATGAGTGACATTGTAATGCTATCCATAACCAGTGTCCAAAATTGTCAGTGATATTTTGATGCCATCCATAACGAGTATAAAAAAACATCAGTGACATTGTGATTCCATCCATAATCACAATGTCAAAAAATGTCAACAATATTGTGATGCCATCTATAACCAGTGTCAAAAAATGTCAGTGATATTGTAATGCAATACATAACCACATTCTCAAACAAATGCCAAGAATATTGTGATGCCATTGATACAAAAAAGTGTCAGCTATATTGTATTGTCATCCATAAAAAAGTGTTAGTTATACTCTGATGCCATCCATAACTACATTGATAAAACAAATTTCAGAAACATTGTGATGCTATCATGGACATTACGATGCCTTCTGGGATATTATGATGCCATCCATAACTACACTGATTAATAAAATTTCAGAAATATTGTCTATCATGGACATTACGATGCCTTCTGGGATTTCTGATGCCATCCATAACTACATTGATTAATAAAATTTCAGAAATATTGTGATGCTATCATGGACATTAATATGCCTTCTGGGATATTCTGATGCCATCCATAACTACATTGATTAATAAAATGTCAGAAATATTGTGATGCTATCATGGACATTAATGTGCCGTCTGGGAAATTCTGATGCCATCCATAACCACATTGTCAAAAAAGTGTTAGGGATATTTTGATGCCATCCATATAAAAAAGTATCCTGGATATTGTGCTGCTATCAGAGACATTGTGAAGCCCTCAGGGACATTGTGATGCCAACCAATAACCATATATTGTCCCAAACCATGCCTGTAAATTCATGAAACTGTAGATATTTTATCAATTTTACTGAAAATGGAACTTGACCAGAGTCTTTGGAAAGTAAGGCCTCATACAACAATTGGTTTCAATTCATGAAGTCCTTTAAAATGTTACTAATATTGATATTAATATATGCTTCTTCCACACCTAATGGGAGAGCTCCCCAAAAATTAGATTTTGAAACAAAATATTTCACACCTAGACTGTGTTGTGTAGTTTATTTTTCATACTATAATCATAAATTGCCATATTTGAACCATGCCAAACAGAAAGCAAGACCCACTGTATAAATAGTATTGTATTATATATGTAAAAATTCTTCATACATTTGACTAATACATGTAGTATTAATAACAAGATTAAAGTTCATGAAACTGAATGGATGTCAGCAGCTAATAAGAGTAATTTTTGCCAAATACCTGTTAGTTAAATATGACCAAAAAAATGTACCAACTTTTACTGTTAACCATGCTTTTTTGCTTAATCAAAATATATTTTTTCTGTTTTCATAGCGCTTACGAGTATTTTACAATAAGGTATTATTCAACTCGGAGAAAATGAAAATACCAACAGCAATCAAAATATTGTGTACACTATTAACTCATGCTCTTATTTCTCGTTATTTTCTACTAAGCTGTCCCATTTCTACTGCAAGAAGAAGTCACTGCACCCAAACTTCAGCATCGTCTGGGTCCTGTTCTGATCAATAATCTGGGAGTTCTTGTAGCTTTAATGGCACTAGAGCGAAGATCAAACAACAAAGAACCAGTTTTTTTAAAACTAAAATAGCACTGAACTTGATAGTTATTATCATAAATATCCAATGATAACCCTATATTTGTTGACAAGCCCAAACTGCCAATAATTTTTAAAATTGAGAACACTATTGTCTATAGATGTTTCTATAGCAACAGGCCCACCACTCTGCTTCTGGATATATTTATTATGCTCATCCCTTAGTATTGTCATGACCGAAATATTGTTATCAAAACCATAGCCTAGTTATGCTTACAGTTGATTGGCTATCATGAAAAGATGAACCAATCAGATTGTACTGATTTAGTGGCATACCTAATAAAGCTTATCGATTGTTTGATTCAGTCAGTGAGATAAATCCTTACCAAGAGATTCTGGAAGTTCCTTAAGCTGATTGGATGTCAGATGGAGGTCAGCCAGTGAGGTACAACCTTCTATCTCTGCTGGCAAAGACTGTAATTGATTTCTGCAGGCATCTAGGAACATCAACTGCTTCAAGTTGCCAATGGTCTGGAGGATAAACATTTTTGAAAACCAGCAGATGTCACAATTTTCTTTTGTTTCTGTCAGTTTGTTTTTCTTTCTAATAATCTTATATTTCATGTATTAAAATTGTTTCTTTTCTCTCACCACCTATTCCAATGCAGTGAAATTTCATAATTTGTCAGCAAAACTTTAAATTTATAAATTTTACAAAGGCAATTGATTCGGAAAAAGTTATAAAGTGGAACCTGTCCAAAAGGCAATGAGGAGCACAAAACAAGAGGCTCAAGTAGATCTGAACTTTTTCACCTGAGCAATATCAGGCATGTTTTCAGTAAAATTTGGTAAAAGGTCTATTAAACCATTTTATCCTGAATACAAAAGCTGTTGATATGTCTCATTTTATTCTGAATCCCATTTTATCCTGAATATGATCATGGTTGTAATTTACTATGTATATGTGTAGTGTCTCTAGAAACACATGTTCTACATCACAAATATTTGTGTACTTCTTCACCAACACAGGAAATGGTTCAAGCATGCATGTGCAATGAAATATCTACAAAAACGTGGTGGGAAAAGAAATTGTTGGCTTGAAAATCGATCGATAAAATAATGGACAACAACTCACATGTAAACATGGATGTTGACAATGAGGCTAGTGACATTGAAGTTGATGATTAGGATGATTCTGATGATAATATTGACTTAAATGATGAGTTAGAAACGAATAAATTGGACGAAAGAGATGATGCATGGTTTCATGCACATTTCAACAGAAAATGAAGCTGATTTTGAAGGCTTTCAAAACTACAAAAGGAATGGGTATGGGATGAAGTTTCAACTCTATTGCAGCCACAATTTATATTGATAGAATATTGTTATTACTGAGTAAGTGATGATGTAGACTTCAAAATTTGGACAAAAATTGTGCAAATTTATTACCTTAGTGCAAGATTTCTAGGATTAATTTGTGAAAAGTTTTCATGGGAAACTGCGCACTGAAGTACATGTTCTAGAGTGTGAAGAAAACAAATTATTCCAGATGTTTTGTTGCCCAATTTTAGTAAAATTATTATAACTTTTGCACTAACTGTGCCAGTAACTTCCAATCTGGACCAAAAAAATAGAAATAGAATTCTTTATTTTACTGAATACTATTAGCAGCATTTCATTCATCTTCATAAACAAAAGATTCGCTAACCATCATGGAGAGTCTTTTCATTTGTTTGTTTCTTCTTTCAAGTCATATTTAAAAATATAGTTGTGAGCATGTAATCTGATACATAATAACAAAACATATATTACTGTGTTGCAAATTGTATTATCTTTTCTGTGATATATAGTTTTATACACTTTGAAAGTGAAATAACAATGTTACAACATTTTAAGTAAATATGGTGAAGGTCATCACAATTTATGCTTCTGCTGCTCCATTTTGCCACAATCTATTTAGAATTGCTTCTCAGGACTGAGGCACTGCAGTTGAAAATGATAAGCAGGAGGACAAAATGGGTTAACTAGTTATCAAGAATTAGGTCCAAAGGGTAACACTACCACTTTAACGATAGGAAATATATTCTTTTTCTGCTGATTCAATGGAACTTTTGGTTTCTGTTATAAGTTTGAAATAAGGTACGGTACATATTGGAGATATATAACAATTGTAACATTACAGCTGTGTTACTTACTGGTGTAATGGTGGTAATCTGGTTTTGATCACACCACAACTCAAGGAGGTTACATAGGTTTCCAATGACATCAGGCTGTCACATGCAAGAAAAAGTGAAATAATTACAAAGTTAGTAGTCTGTGCTCATAATTTGTATCCACTGCAGATAAAAGGGACTCATCTTTGTGCTATATAAAAAACCAAATGACTGAACACTATATGTTGATGCATTTTGGCAGATGTCTACACTGAATAATGTGAATGAAATCCATGGGATTCAGGTTTAATACCTGCCCTGGCCAGCCAGGTCAACTGCCTCTATGTGGCCATGGTAAAGGCACCTTGTTCTCATTTCCTCAGCAAGATATAACTAATAATGTGTTATAAATTCCAGTAACATCACAATAAATAAACTCAGCTGCAACTTTGTATGCAATCCAATCGAAAATCATTTTTTCTTTTAAAAAGTCACACAAAAATTTCAGGTGGGAAAACTTCTGCTTTATGCTTACACTTAAGTCAAAAGATGATACAATTTTTTTAAATACATCTGATTGAATGCAAAGCACATGAGCATTAGGAAAATGGTTCTTGAGAAAGATCACTGATTTATGGCTTAGTAGGTGGGAAAAGCTCTTTACGTGATAAATATTATCTCTCAAGGCAGCAGTTCTAAAAAACAAAAAATATTTATTTACACCGAATTTACTTTCAAGAACTGTAGGCACAATGATGTCTGTACTGCAAATTAATACTTTGGACTTTTTAGTAATTACATGTACAGTCAAAGTAAGAACACTTGAGGTGTTGTAGCAACAATATTTGGCTTGGTTTATCAAATGTTTATTTCTTGAGGGCTGCATATAAGAGAAAGGTTTATTTTGGGTCCTAGCAAGATATTCAAATTATGCCTTTCATTTGAGACCCAATATCTGAGGTTTTAAATAAATATACCTACAACTTGAACTGATTATCACAAGCACTCTTTTTCTGAAGAACAATTAATGATTGTGTACTTCTTAAATATATTTAATATTAGAAAGATATGAAATGGCTATGCATACATCATGTATGATAAAAAATGATTCAAAGACAGGCTGACCAACATCCCACATGAAGCACAAATATCATAAAAGTGTCTGGCTATTGTTGTTCTTGTAGGGTTTAACGCCATTTATAAGCACATTATAGGCCATACATGGCAGCCAGTATTAATGGTGGAGGAAGAACCCAGGAAAACCCACAGGAAAGAACCACTGACCCATGACAAGCTACTGGCAAGCTTTCTCACATACACACATTGGCTGAATCTGAGACTCGAACCCATGCAGAGGTGAGATGGCAGTGATCTGTAACGGAGAACACTTTAGACCACTCGAGGCCCCGTGTCTAGCTATAGTCTTTGACTTCTCAGTCATATACATCACTTATCACTAACATCCCCACCCTATGTAATTCCCCTGGGTCAATCTAAAATGTACACATCCAAATCCCCACCCTATGTAATTCCCCTGTGTCGATCTACATGGTACATACCAAACATCCCCACCCCTTGTAAAGCTTCATGGTCTGTCTACAATTTACACACACACACACACACAATGATACATTTGTCATAAAGTACAGATGATGTTTGTTATCAGACAGAATTTTCATAGGAAGTTGTTGATTTTTTTTTTAATGGGGTAGAGTGGAGTCAGCATGGGTCTATCATTGGATAAATGTATTAAGTATTATATTTTTCATACTGACTAAATGTATCTACAGACATATGATTCTGGTGCAATATTCCAAACCCATTGTCATGATGCACAGAAAATCACTGTATTAATGATTTTGCATTTAGTACAAAAATGCTTTTTCACCACTACCACTCCTTGCCCCCAAATTATACCATGAAAGGTTTGCATTTTAAGTTGTGCCTTAAAAAAAGACCCCACAGCATAATGTTTTTGTTTTTTAGAAGTATCAGTATTTTATCTGCTATCTATATTATGTTCTTTTCAAACTTAAATAGCATTTCAGGTTATTCTGAAACACCTGTTAAACCAGATGAAATGCCATTGGTTTATACCTTTACAACCATCTACTTACCTTTATGATAGCTGTTCATGACAATTACCCATTTGAATCATTCATAATCAATCAATAGCAGTCTAATGATACTTTAAGCAATGATAAATCTGTTTTTCAGCATTTTTCAAATTTGTACAGTAATTTTTGTTAAATAGCTATAAACAAGTAGCATTTATTTTCTTAACTGCATAAGTACTGGTAATATCATCATTATGACTAAATATTTCCCTGTTTAAGATTCTTTTACTACTACTACCTGTATGTCTATTGTATCACAACTGACACCTCATCTGAGTATTACAGCTGTAAATCAACAATCACCATACAGAAATTTCAAGTAGTCAGTTTGTACAATCTCTGACATATTTCTATAAATACAGTACCTGAGATAAATCAGTGGTTATTACTAAGCAGTTTTGAAGCCATAAATAGAATACAGTTAAATGTGAAAATAAAGGCATCATACCAGTTCTGTGAACTCATTGTGACCAATGTCCAGTTTTTCTAGTTCTGTGAGGCGGGAAAAAGACTTTGGCAGTGTTTTCAGATGGTTTTCTCGGATTTCTAAAGTCTTCAGCTTGGACAACCTAAAGAAAAGAAAAACAGTATTAGTAGTACTAGTGATAGTATCAGTAGCAGCAGCTGCAGTTGCTATAGTGATAAAGCTTACACTTGTGATAATAGAAGCAGTAGAAACATCAACTCTTGAGTATTCATCAAGAAGCCAAACTTGACACTATAAATAAACCTGATAAATTCAAAACTTAGATCACACACCTAGCTTACATCAACCTACCAATTGGCCAATAACAAAAACAGGTCCAAAACATTAGGTTTTTCCCTTCTGTATTTTGTAGTGCAACTAAAATGTCCAGATTATTTGGTATCATTGTATAGCTAAATATGTCTACCTTTCTATAATACCACCCACTTTAGTGGATCATGCATGACCTTGACGCTACAGACCTTGGAAGTAGGCTACTACCTCCTGCCCTGTAAATGTGGTGCTAGGGGTTAATGTGTTAATATGATTTCTGTCAAATCTGGCCAAATTCTGTTCAGCGGTTTTTGAGAAGTCGATTGAAGGTTATCTGTTTAATTGGAAGTGAAGAAATTGATAAAATTTGCCAGAAAGAAACAAGATTAACCCTAAATAGTAAATCCAGACAACCCCTATCTTAGATTTTGACCCATATCAATAAAAAAAAAAAAAAAAAAAATTGTGATGGATTTTAAAAGATATCAGCAGTAAGTAGTTACTGTATATCTATTTTATTAAACTACAAACAAAACTTATGACTGGGAGTTAAATAATTAGCTATTTATAAACATTTTTAAACATGTTCTTGACTTGAATGAGAGCAGAATTGATTAATTACCTTTACAATAAATAATGATTATTTTCCTGAACACAGAAAATATAACTCATCGTTACTGCTACAAACAAAAGGTACTGCTCTGTATATTGTATCTTGTTAAGTGTATTTTGCTGGTCTGGTATTTACAAGAGATTAGTGACATGTTCAATTACTAAGTATATTGACTGTGTATCATGTAATGGCACACAAATATTTAAGTACCGGTAACCTGGAAGACCTCTATCAGCATGGGATTCAAACCAACCATGACTGATTTTGTTAAAGATATCAAATTCAGGGTTATGGACAACACATAAATGAGTTTCAAGTCAATGGGTAAAATAAACAAAACAAAACAATGATGGGCCAAACTGTGAGATAAAAACCATGAAGCAAAGCATAGTCTGCACTAACAGAAGTTGAAGTGATTTATCATTTGAATTTATAAATGTCCACATTTATTATTCTAAATCGCAATACTGTCCATGGGAGTCACAGAGAACATCACCTTTTACTAAGACAACCTTATAATGAACTAGATCACAAATATATATCTCTTACAGAATAATGAAATGGGATCCATGACCCATACCCACAGGAATCATCTTACAATGAAGGGCATCGTCTGGAAGGAAGGCAGTATTATGCGGTAGATAGTTTTGCAACACTTAGTAAAAATGTGATGTATGCTTACATGTTATACTACATCACAATTGAAGAATGCAGTGTGGTTGTTTTATTCCAACATGGGGTATTACCAAAACCTTCAATTTATTTTTTAAATCTGCCCTTGGTGCCATGGTCAAATGGGTAAGTAGGAATATCACAGAATGAACTATCTTAGCTTCAAAATGAATAATCCAAAATATGAAATAAGTCCAACAATACAAACATTTCTACAAACTTGAAAACCAACCTTTCATGGTAGGATGCTGTCAAATCTGGTTAAATTTTTTTGAGTGGTTTTCAATAAAATACTTATGAGCAGTTTTTATTAAGGTAATATACGGGTTTTATTGAAGCAATATAAAGTTTTTTTCTATTTTTAGTAATGGTGGCCATATCTGTAGCCAAAATGGCATTTTTTAAAGAAGCAAACGAAGAAACATGTCTTACCCAAAGACACACCAAAGCAGCCAACACAGATTGATACCATGGTAGGATTCAAACCTGCACACTTTCAGTAATGAGTCTGGCAATCTCACTGCTGAGCCACCATGGCTCCTGTCTCTATTAGTCACCTCTGATGACATGCATGAAGTCACATCAAGGCTATTCTACATCTCGGAGCCTGGAGAGGGTGGTTTTCAGGAAACATATTTAGGAAGTGCTATATAAAGGATTTTATATTTTATGGTGAAATTATTTGTATTACCTTAAAAGCCCCTTCATGCCAGGAAGTGCTTTTATTTTTCAGTGTTGCTGTTAAAGAAACTGGGTATAAACTTCCAGCCAGGTGAGCTCTTTAACATGCTACATTTAAAAACTTGTTAAAACATTTGAATATCTAAAACTGATAAAACTTGACAAAATTATTTAAATAACACAAAATTTAATCTTGTCATCTAAGCATTTGCATAAACAAGTGTTACCTAGGTCAAGCTTTTTGAATTTGCCTAATCTTGCAAAGAATATACCCAAATTGTCACATGTCCAAAAATCAGAAAAAAATATTTTAAGAATTAAAAACAGTAATCCTCAAAATGGCATGAAAATGTATTCAAAGGCAAGACTTCAAAATTTTAGCTGTCTACCTCAATTGGTTCTTGTGTAATTTAAAACCAGTAATTAGAGTTCATAGGACAGACATGGTTAGGCAGACATACATTGATGGACAGAGAGACATATGGATGGGCATAAATGAAGAGACCACCAGCAGTGCACATAGGAGGCAAAAATACAGAATTACTGAGGGGCCTGAGTAGCCGAGTGGTCTAAAGCGCTCTACGTTATGGATCACTGCTATCTCACCTCTGTCTGCGCGGGTTTGAGTCTCAGATTCAACGAATGTGGTTATGTGAAAAAGCCTGCCAGTAGCTTCTCCCGGGTGGTTCTTTTCAGGGGTTTTACCTGGTTCATCCTTCACCATTAATACTGGCTGCCATGTATAGCCTATCATGTGCTGAAAAATGGCTTTAAACTCTACAACAACAACAACAACAACAACAACAGAAGTATACTGCCACAGCCAAATGTAGACTCACTCTAAAATATTTACCTATGAAAACATTTGCTCCACAATAGCTTCTTAAATTATTAAAACAGGATAAATACTAAACCAGCAAAACTATCTCAAAGTTTTAAACTAGAGTCTACTTTACACAGAGCCCTCTTATCTAACAAATATTTTTTTAAAAATGTGTATCATTATTTCATGGGCAGAAAGCTTTTATCTTGTGCAAATGTGTAAACTGGATAGATATTTGAGACCTCATTTCTTGAAATACAAGTAGGAAATACAAATACTTGTTATTCAATCTCTAATATTATTGACAATGGACAGCATTTACACCTCATCATTCATGAAGTGTAAATAAAAACCAATGGCAGCATATATCCTGTGCTCCTATGTACTGAATGACACTGCATGGTTACTGTTTGAAAAGCTGCTTCCAATATTATATCAGTTTTAGGAATTAGAATTTCATACCGTGAATTGTACAAGGGAACAAAAGAATGAGTACTATTGGTACATGTTTTAGGACTTTAAACAGATATTTTTTCTGCTTCAATGCATCTCTACATGGGGCTGATTCTTCTGTATAATAGAGAAAAACCAAGGTAACTTGAAATAACTAAGACAATTAGGTCTAATATTACTAGTATTTCCTTAAAACCAATGTATTCCATTATGCCTAATGTACAGTGTCATTACTCACAGTGCTTTATTTTCTTAAACATAATATAACATTTACAGACTGAAACCATCCAGTCAAAAATTATATGCCCCAATAAATCAACTTTAAAACAGATCCAACCTTGAAAAGTGTTTTGGTTCAGAAGAACAGATTTAAAAACATTTGATACAGCATTTCTTAAAATTTGATATCCAGGTCTATGACAAGGTGTGTAGTGACTCACAACAAAGGAACACAAATGGACTTTAAACAGATATTTTTTCTGCTTCAATGCATCTCTACATGGGGCTGATTCTTCTGTATAATAGAGAAAAACCAAGGTAACTTGAAATAACTAAGACAATGCAAAGTTATTTTTGAAAGGAAAAAAACGACATACAAAAAAACATTTTTCTTTCAGTCTCTGTAACCTTGACCACTGACATACTGATCCCAAAAACTGAAAGTGACTTACTTGTCTTAAATGAATTCACAATGTTTGGTAATGGCTTGTGGAGTCACCCTGAATTCAAATGCTGACCTTTTAATGCAAGCTATTTACAAAGTTTAAGTCATTGTTGCTGCTTTCATTCTATATGACCCTGACCTTTGACTTTTTGAGCCTACATGTCTTGTTTTGTTTTCTCTTTGCAAATTACTTATACCCACTCCGGTGACCTAGTGGTTAGAGCATCCACTGTGGAAGAGAGAGGTCGTGGGTTTGATCCCCGGCTGAGTCATACCAATGACTTACAAAAATGGTACTAACAGCTGCCTCGCTTGGCACTCAGCATTAAGGGGTTAGTGTTAGGACTGGTCGGCTTGGTGTCAGGATAATGTTACTGTCTGCAGCATGATGCCCCAGTGCTAGACGTCACTATAAACTGCCTCATTGCAGACATCATAGGGATATGACTGCAAAATTGTTAAAGCTACATTAAAAATCCTAATCACACACACAAGCTACTTAAAAGTCTAAAAATGGTAAATGGTAGAGAACCTGAGATTTTGTTCAGAAACTAAATAAGGAGCAGGTACAACATTGTAAAATATTTATTATCTCATGATTAACAGATAATAAATGAAATTATTATAGTCTTAATATATATCCCTGTTTGTTTGTACCCTCCTACCAATTTCAATAACATTAATCTTTAATTTGATAAAAAGTACACTGAACTCTTATTAGAGTTCATTCATTGATTTAAATTTTTTAACATGACTGTGATCCAAGTGACCCTAACAGAGGCATCATCTGTGCCTTTTATGCTTAACAGACTTTGCATATTAACATGGCACCATGTTGTGTACCCTATGGGCAAGCTGATTTCTTCAGACAACATTGTGATGTAGTTCATCTTATTCAGTAACTGCTGGAGAATTCCGTAAATTACCATAATGTTGAGAGTTTAAAGTCATATCCTTTGCACACATTGACATAGAAATTACACCAACTGCTTGTTAAATCCTTGTGAAAGGCAAATTTTTAGTTGTCATTCGTCTCCTTTGCTTTATTCGATATTGTAAATATTGGAAGCAGATGATATAGTATTTTCCTTCTAACATACATTTGTAGGCGTGCATAAACCCCTTCAATGAAAATGGATTTGTTCTGGAACTGGAAATGACTGGTGAAAAGGTAGTCTTTTACACCGAAAACTTCCATTTGGAATGAAACATGCAGAGGTTAACAGTGTTCGGGTCCAATGTGAGAATAATCAGGTTTGAAATTATAGATCAACAAATGAACTGTGCATCTTTAATCTCATTTGTGCTTTCAATGTATAAATTGGTGGCAGTGGGGTACAAACAAACGGAGTTATATTCAGACTATAACTTGGCATAATTCTGTCATTTGCTGGTGCTTTTAACAAATTTATCAATATGGAGATAAGATTCCTTCTGAACCTTGGATATGTTATTTATAAACCTTTTTTATTTCTCCATGCTCTCAAAAAAATGGATATGCATTCATATACATTTTTGATCTGTTGTGTGTAAAAGGTTTGTTGTTATCATTGTCAAACTGAAGAGTTGCTGATGGGTTTATTATTTTATTGTTTTGCTTTGGGTTTTTTATAAATAGAAGCAATAGTTAATTTTGGTAATGGGATGGTAAGCAAAACATAAGCTATGTCAGTACATGGTATCAGAGAGAATGGAAACTAAACTGCTACAGGTCTAGTCTGTTCCTTTCCACAGACAAGGAAATGTGGTGCGTATTTTTTCTTAAGTTGTGTAGAAGGAATAAGTTTGCAATATAATTGTTCTTAACTTGTTGCCTTGGCTTTTCTGTGCAATAAATATTCATGACATATGACAGATTCTTAAGTTCTGATCTAAAAACCAAGTACAGTTACATACAGTTGGTGCCAACCAATGCAATGCAGATAGCTTCTAGGGGATAATTAAGTATAGTTACAGTTGGTGTGAAACCAATGCAATGCAGACAGCTTCTAGGGGATAATTAAGTATAATTATAGTTAATGCCAAACCAATGCAATGCAGACAGCTTCTAGGGGATAATTAAGTATAGTTGGTGTGAAACCAATGCAATGCAGACAGCTTCTAGGGGATAATTAAGTATAGTTGGTGTGAAACCAATGCAATGCAGACAGCTTCTAGGGGATAATTAAGTATAATTATAGTTAAAGCCAAACCAATGCAATGCAGACAGCTTCTAGGGGATAATTAAGAATAGTTACAGCTGGTGTGAAACCAATGCAATGCAGACAGCTTCTAGAGGATAATTAAGTATAGTTGGTGTGAAACCAATGCAATGCAGACAGCTTCTAGGGGATAATTAAGTATAATTATAGTTAAAGCCAAACCAATGCAATGCAGACAGCTTCTAGGGGATAATTAATAATAGTTACAGCTGGTGTGAAACCAATGCAATGCAGACAGCTTCTAGGGGATAATTAAGTATAGTTGGTGTGAAACCAATGCAATGCAGACAGCTTCTAGGGGATAATTAAGTATAATTATAGTTAAAGCCAAACCAATGCAATGCAGACAGCTTCTAGGGGATAATTAAGTATAGTTGGTGTGAAACCAATGCAATGCAGACAGCTTCTAGGGGATAATTAAGTATAATTATAGTTAAAGCCAAACCAATGCAATGCAGATAGCTTCTAGGGGATAATTAAGTATAGTTACAGTTGGTGTGAAACCAATGCAATGCAGACAGTTACTCTTCATTTAAATTATGCAACATTATTCTGTCCAGCTATGGAAAGGTAGGACAGAAAGAGACCTATGGTATATTACATACATATAATATATATTGATTACAAAGAAGTTAAATTCTTCAGTAGCATCATTTCCTCCATTATAAGGACCAGTCTGATAACACATTCTAAGTAAAACATTTAAACAAACTTGTGTAAAAATGATAGATGGGTTTATCAATGAAAAATAAGATAACAGTTAATGCACTGTATGTAAATAGTAGACATGAAAAACTTGAAAAAAAATGAAAGTTTATTATGACATCATCATTCCTTGCTCAATTATGAACACTGATAAGGCATATAGTAATAAGGGAAACAATTCTGAGGTTGCCTCTTGTACTGCAGTGTCTCATAAGAACTATTTTTTGGAAAAGTTTTTTTGCGGGAAAATCTCCATGAAACATGAACTTGATAAACCAGTAACTGACAAAACGCACAATCAGTATCATCTCCTTGGTCAGCATGAAATATCACAGCACGACTGATGCCAATGCAGTCCTTAATTCTACTGTTGACTGGATCTCAACAAAGTGTATCACTTACACAAACATTAGGATAACTACACAACAAACAGCAACCTATCTGGCGTACCAACACAGATCAAAAGTTTCATAATAACAATATTTTATAAAATTCCAATCAGTGAAAATCTTGCTAATGCCTACAGGTTGTAATAAGTTAATAAACAAATAAAAAATAAGTTCTATGAAGTGAAATTTGTGTTTTATTTTTATTTTAATTGAGTTTTAGTGTAATCATCATAACCGTCATATGATCTATTCTATTCATGAAAAAGTCCATCTAACATCACAGCCATGTCTGCAAGCATTTCTTTGAGAACCTAATGAACTTCTGTGTTTTGACCTAAGATTTGCAGACATATTTGTTTTATTGTTACACTCAATTAAAACCAAACCAACTTTGTATTAGTATGTCTTTTGCATGAAATCAAATAAATGGGGTGGAATTTTAAAAAGTTACAAGGCATACAACTCCTACCTTAGTAAAGGCTTGCAATCCAAATCATGTCCCAGGCTGAATCATTAAACACTGTTAAGCTATTTTATATTATCCTGGTCATTCACAAATTTGATCAAAAAATTGCAAGGCAACCAAATTAAAGGAGTACTATATAATGAATGCCAAGCTTTTTATATGGTTCATTATGGAGAAGCAAGTTCCAAAGCTTATAGTCAACTTAAAATTCCTGAACTGGTATTTAGAGAGCTGCTCATGTATGAGCAGAAATTTCACTTTTACTTGCAATGAAATAATTATATCAATTTTAATAATAAAACAAATATATAAAAAAAATCAAGTTTAATTGTTAACAAATGTTTTCAAGAAATAAGTAGTGTATTTAGTTTGTTTTGTTGTTTAAAAACCATGTATGTGCAATGTATTGAAATCTCTTGAAGTCATGTTTTTTAATGATCTTTCAGCAATTGGTTACCTTGAAAATAAAGGCAATTTATACTGAAAAGTAAACAATTTCATTAGAAAAAGCCATTTATCATCAATGATTCCTAATGCGATTATAAAAAGAGTATTCAGCTATTTAAAAAGTGCCACTAGCCAACACTGCCCTTTTCTATGCCAAGCCAGAATGGCACCCAATTTTCATTTGTTACAGGTCCTTCAGTAACTCGTGCAATTGCTTATAGTTTGGTTTTTTAACCCAGATGTGGGAGAGGTACATGTGAATGTTATTTTTTTTTAACAGTGCACATAAAACAATACTGGTAATGTACAACTAATAATAATAACAATAATGATATTCAGCGCATGGTATTTGTTCAAAAACAGATGTTAAAAGGGTAGCTTTATCCCATGGGTGGCAGCTGTTGACAGATTTGACCACATGTGTGTGTGTGTGTATGTGTGTATATATATATATATATATATATATATATATATATATATATATATATATATATATATATATATATATATATATATATATATATATATATATATATATATATATATATATATATAGTGTAATGAAACTTTGCTAACTGGATATCAGCCCTCTGCTGATCTTTGCCTGTACACTTTTTAACCATTGAAATTGTAAAAATTAGTTATTCCACTATGAAATTATAATTATGTGTATTTCCACTATTAAGAAAGTTAATAAAACGTTCATTCTGAATATTCTCTACTTTGATTAATGTAATTCACTTAATTTATAATACTAAATACCCATGAATAGTCTGAAATGATCCAATGCAACAAATGGTCTCGTTTGCTGACATCTTACAACGGACAAAGTCGGTCTACAATAGTAAGGGCAACATTCTCTTAGCTTTCTTGACATCTTACAACTGATTTTGAATTTAACTTAAAATACGTTTAGCTTAAAGTTAGGTATATAATATAAATTGCTGAAGGTTTCTTTAAACTAACCAAACAAATTTTGCACAGTGCAATCAATTTTTGTACAGCACCAACCTGAAAACATGTTGGTCAAATGGGAGCCTTGTCATCTGCAGATTAACAGCTTCATTATTTCTTTTAGTGATATCTTATTGATAGCCAAATACAGAAGAAATATGTAATTGCCAACTTTTAAGGTACTTTGTTCACTGATATAGATTTTGTTCTTGTATAATAATTAGCATCCAGCTGTTGATGATACAAAATACAGCCTAAGAAGGCCAACTACATAAGCAGAAAGGCATATAAATATATATAAATAGCTACCCAACCTTTCTTCTTGCAGAGCATTTACTGTGTATAAAGAACATCTGTCCATAGTGTGTGTGTGTGTGTGTGTGTGTGTTTTAAAGTATTGACTTTGGACATTGGCATTTTTCAAAAAGTGAATCCCATGTTACAAGAAAATTTGGTTTCAGAATTACAATGTTTTAACACATTAACCCCTTGAGGTTTTTGCTGTTTTCGCATGAAATGCGAGTAGGACACACATTTTGGGGACCATTTCTGAATATATCCTAATACATTGACTTCCAAGCAATTTTCCATTAGCCCAATGCCTAGTTGTGCTAAAAAAAAAAAGTTTTCCATTGGTTAGTTTGCTTGTGCGAGAGCAGACAGTGACAAGTTTTTTTTTTGTTTTTTTTTGCTTAACGGACCCATAATTTTTATATGGAGAAGACTTTATTAATAATGCCCACCTGATCCTATTTTTTGCACAGGTTGACCTGTCTGTGTGCACTTCAGACCGTTCTGCTTAAATTTGAGGTTAAAAAGTCTCAGATCTGGACACAAAATCAGATTCTGACTATGGACAAATTTTTTATTGAAGAAAAAAGAAACAGGACCAAAAAAATTAGGTTTATTTTAATTTGTAGTGCAACTAAAATGTCACAGATTATATGGTATCATTGTATAGTTAAATCTGTCTATACCTTTCTATAATACCACCCACTTTAGTGCATCATACATGACCTCAACGCTACAGACTTTGGTAGCAGGCTACTACCTCCTGCCCTGTAAAAATGGCGCTAGGGGTTAATGTGTTAATAGAACCACTAATAGACATAAAAACATCGTTATCAGAATTCTCAATTTTTATGGCAAATCATGTCTTATATTCTAATTTCATAAGAGATCTAACTGAAGCAATGTTTGTAGTCTCCATGCATCCATGTACTGTTAAAAAAGAAATATTTAAAACATGACAAAGTAAACTTAAAGTTACTTTTGAGCGTGTTAAAAGTGATTAGTGTATACATATATCTAAGCACCATTTGAGCCCAAAAATCAATTGTGCTTAATTAAGAAAATATTGAATTACAAGTAATTATTGGTCTGAAAAAATGAGGTCATATCTTTATGCTGAGATATGACCTACATTGTACACTGCATAATAGTGAACCACATTATCACCACATTGAGTACTTCTGAAGTTCTATTTATGAATGAAATGACAAGATGAATTATTTAAAGACATATGAAGGCAATATAAGTGAGAAAAATCTTTCTATTCACAAACTGTCATTACCTGTGTCAGGAAGTTAAAGACTGTTACACTTAAATTTAAAAAACAAATTATATGATTTTCTATATGGATGTATGAAGGTCAAACTAGAACCATGTACTTTTAAAGACACATTTTCAACAAAAGTGTCACTTCAATGTAGTAATGGTGTGAGATAGTTTTACAGGTAACAAATATGGTTTATCCTTTCAAGGCTAAACTTGTGTTTGAAGTTTCAAATAATGTTACACTATTATATCTCAAGGAATTATTTCATACAAGAAATGAAAGCAATGCTCTGAAGTTAAGATCAATTTTGGCTAATTATCTTTCTACATCAAAACAAAACAAAAACCAATTTTTTTTTTTCTGAACCAGAATAACTGCAACATCAACAACCACCATTGTCTAAAAATGCAAAATTATAAGCAACCATGACTCAATGATTAGGAATTGGATTCATCAACCAGTGGGATTGATTGCACTCCCTGCTGCTTTATCAAATGGTGTGGGTTAGATTTCAAATATCAGATATGTATGGACAAGTTATCATGGTGTGTCCATGGGCAAAGAACTTGACTTGCTGTGTGGCATAGTACAGCCTTCAAAGTGTTTATGTGCTGTAAAATACAAAATCAAGCCAAACACCCAATTCTGGAGATAGAGACCACATAAAGATTCACAAATACAATACAAATAGGTGAAAATATACAATATCAATCTGACATTAAAAGTATGCATTTATTTTGTGGGATTATAATTCCTATTCTATATTTCTACCTGTACAAATATGCAGCAAGACCCAGATCTCAGATAATATACTGAAAGACCTGTGTCTACAATGTGTGTACAGTAGACAAATCTGAGTGTACAATGTGTACAGTGTAGACTTAAACCAAACATGATCACTTTATTTGATTTCACATCTTATTTAGATGGAGATAAAAATATGAGTTAAAGAACCAGAACCTATTCGTGCTGGAATCCCCGTTAGAAACATTCTTAGTATTCATACACTTTTAATCACTTCATACACTCATGTTAGTGTAACACAGTGGTCCCACTTGCACAAAGGACAACTGTAAAAATATATTTTCTAATAATTGAATCTAAAGTAAAGTCTTCAATGCTTAAAGGGTCACATGACATTTTTTTAAATTTTGTGTTTGTATGTTAGCTACAGGAATAATAATTTAAAGTACATTCCGGTACTAGTTTAGAAAGATTTACCATATTAGTGTAAAAAGGTTTTCTGAAAAATTGCATGGCACTGTTTATTTGTCACATTAGTTATAAGAATAATAATTATAAATATACAACCGAGTCTGAAAACATTGCATGGATGATTGGCATGGCACTATTAATAATAATCATTTTAAGCATAGTTAGAATGAAGTTGAATCCTTTACAAAATCATTTGGGAAGAATGCACCAAATATCTGATTCTGTTTTCTGACACAAAAAAGGGGTTGTACTCTGCTTGTACAACATTGATTCCATCTTTGAAAAACATAATCCATTTGGGGATTTTTAAAAATATTAAACTTTACAGAGAATATAGCTCTTTGATATTTAAATAAAATGAAAATGTTTTCACTTTGAGTTTAAACCAGTTTAAGACTTATTTTATTTGCAAATGCTTCATAAAAATTCAAGTATTCATGAAATACAAACAAGGTACTGTAAAAGAAATGTATCAAGTAAAATGGCACCGCTCCAGTGGCCTAGTGGTTAGAGTGTTTGCCATGGAAACAGGAGGTTGTGGGTTCGATCCCTGGCTGAGTCATACCAAAGACTTACAAAAATGGTACAAAAACTGCCTCACTTTAAGCTCAGCATGAAGAGGTTAGTGTTAGGACTGGTCAGCCTGGTGTCAGGACAATGTGACTGGGTGAGACATCATTCTACATGTCTGCAGCATGATGCCCCAGTGCTAGACATCACTATAAACTGCCTCAGTGCAGACATCGTAGTGATATGACTGAAATTTTTTTAATGCTATGTAAAAATCTTGCCATTGTTGTTAAAGTAATATAACTTCAATGGATTTGTATCACATGTATCACATGTATCACATGTAAAGTATTTTATCACGTGATTATCATCACAGTTCAATACAAATTGCAAAGAAGGTGGAATAATTGATAAGCGTCTAAAACCATGACATGTACAAGGAATTCACAGAATGTTTGGAAACGATGGAAATGTCTGAGGATTCTTAGGAAACCTTGGAGAATTGGTTTTAAAAAAAACTTGGAAGTCAGAGGTCAACCTCAGATGCATGAGAATAAAAAGGAAGTCAGAGGTCAACCTCAGATGCATGAGAATAAAAACCTTGGACATTGGTATATATAAAAAAAATTGTCCATGGATTATTACCTCAGAAAATCAGCAACCAATACTCTGAGGTTTTTCCTAGGAACATTTGTCCAAGGTTTCCTAGGAGACAGCTGTGCAGAAGAATAAGCAAAATTATTGATATTATTATAAGTGGCAAAATTTAATTTGGGTGTAAGAAGTGAAATCTATCTATTGCATGCCAGAATTATAGCATGTATGAAAATTAATACACTTATTTTTGCTACTAATCTGGTCTGCTGCTAGTCAAAATTCTTGTCACAAAGGTTTTGCAAAATCCATATGGATTTGAAGCAGAAAATATTGAAAACTTGTTTATATTTAGCACTCACTGTAACTAGTCCACATGTGTAACTTTTGCTGAATGAGTGAACTGGAACTCTGTAATGAGCATGAACAAGAGCACTGTATTACTTTAATTCCATTCTTTTAAAGTTTGTAAGGCAGTGTTGATTAGCATTTTTCTGAGCTGACATGTTTCAAAGTTTGAAAAGATCCATTTGCTCTAACATTCTCCTTCATATAACATCCACAACTTGCATTGAAGCACATTTGTGTTTGACATCTGGTGCCATTTTCTTTAAAAGTATAGACTGATCTGCTAACTATCTAGCTAATCAACTGACTGTGTAAGGCAAAGCTCATATTTGAGACATGGGTGATACAACTTGCTATAAATAATAAATAAAAAGTGCTTGTATGCTATTCTTGCACAGCAGTCTTCTTTTTAAGAATGTTCTAAAATTTATATAAGCAGAATTAAAGTGATGATAATAAAAATAACAAAAACAAATTTGCATAGCTTTATTTTTATTATATTTATTTTCTTGATGCATAATCCTTATATAGGCAAGTGTAAGTGTAATTTGGTGAAAGAAGTGTAATGACTATGTGAAAAGAATAAGGGTTGACATGTATGACAGTATAGAGATACATGCCAATTCTCTGAGAGGTAGAGGCATACTTATTCCGATTATAAGTTGCAAAAAAAGCTCATTTTGGGTGTAAAAAGTGTAACCAATCAGAATTACAGTACATCATATAAGAAAATGATACATTTCTATTTGCTACAAACCTGGTTCTGCAGCTGGCCAAATTTCATGTCACAAAGGCCAAATTCATATGGATTAGAACCAGAATACAAATACTCCACATGTATTAGAACTCAAATACAAATACTTCATATAGATTAGAACTCAAATACAAATACTTCATAAGGATTAGAACTCAAATACAAATACTTCATATGGATTAGAACCAGAATACAAATACTCCATATGGATTAGAACTCAAATACAAATACTCCATATGGATTAGAACCAGAATACAATCACAAAATATACTGAAAAATTATTTACTTTAACTAGTCACTATGAGTAACTTTCGCTGAAACTGGAAATCTGCAATAAGCATGATCATGTGCTCAGAAAGAGCATTACTCCCATATTTGTGTTTGAAAGTTTGCAAAGTGTTGTTGATTTGCACTTTTATCTTATCTGAAGTTTGAAAAGATCCATCTACATTTTCTGTCATATAACATCCACAAGTCTCACCATAAAGTGTTTTGCCTAAATATTGACACCACTGTCTTAAAAAGTACAGACTGCTCCACTAATGAACTAGCTTACCAATATAATGAATACTTGAGGCATTTCATATTTGAAAAGAAAAATGTTTTCTTGAAAATGGGTCATATACAATTGCTATAAATAGCAAATAAGGGAAATAATCTTAACTATTATTATGTAGCAGTCATCTTCTAGGGAATATTCTCAAATTTACAGGAGCAGAATTAATGAGATGATAATAAAAATGACATACAGGTGGAAGTAACTAGATGATAATGATAATGACAAAAACTTTTTATTGCTATTTTTATTTTCTAAGTTAGCTTTCCTTTTATTATTTAATTTACTAAAATAGAGTAATCCATGTTACTGCCAGCATAAAACAATTCAGTGAAAAATATGTATCGGAAATGATTACGTCAAAAGCGTAATGGTTGGCATGTACATGCAGACTTAGATCTCAGCATCATTATAATGACAGATCAAGGGGCCCCAAGTGGTCAAGTGGTCTAAAGCACTATCCGTTACGGATCACTGCATGTCTGACCTCTGTCTGCATGGGTTGGAGTCTAAGATTCGGCTAATGCAGTTATGTGAGAAAGCTTGCCAGTAGCTTCTCATGGGTCGGTGGTTCTTTCCAGGGGTTTCCCTGGGTTCTTCCTCCACCAATAATACTGGCCACCATGTATAACCTATCATGTGCTGAAAAATGGTGTTAAACCCTAAAACAACAACAACATGACAAATCAAAGTATATGTGTACAGAGTAGACCTAGATCTCAGTATTATATAATGACAGATTTGAGTGTAGAATGTGTACAATGCAGACCTTGATTTCAGCGCAACATACTGCCAAATCTGTTTATAATAAATATATTTTAAAGACAAGAACTCAATGTAATAAAAAGAGTTGACTATAGTGTATACCCAGATCTCAGTGCAATGGAGAGAAAGATCTGAATATATGATATGTACATATGTGTACAGTCTATAATGTGAAAAGTGCAGACATACATTATAGTGTAATATACTGACAGATCTGACCTATGTGTACAGTCTATAATGTGAAAAGTGCAGACATACATTATAGTGTAATATACTGACAGATCTGACCTATGTGTACAGTCTATAATGTGAAAAGTGCAGACATACATTATAGTGTAATATACTGACAGATCTGACCTATGTGTACAGTCTACAATGTGAATAAAGCTAGATCTACTGGATTTGTTGAAATATTTGAATAAATATATGTTTACCTGCCAAAGTTTCCAGGTAGATAATCCAGAAAAGTGTCGTTGAGGTAGAGCTGTGTTAGATTCAGCAGTTGAGTGAAGCCATCTGGTAGTCTGAAAGGATAATCAGAAATAATTCAGACCTTAATAATCATTATTTTTAATTTAATTTTAAATACAAGTTTAATTAAACTACTTATGGAAGATACCATGGTTTGATCAGACATAAATAAAATAAAATACATTTTTAAATGCAAAAATATCATTGTAATGTCTTTCATTCATGGTGACAATGTCAATACAAGATATTCTTTTCATTAATGATGTTGCATTAAGCATTGTTTTCTGTGATCTGTCATTTTTACATTGCTGATTTAGGTTTGAAAATTTCTAAACTTTGGCAAATTTTTAAGTTTTCAGTATAAAAAGAAGGAATAAATTCTTGCCCCACTTAATGCTATAAATATTGATAATAATTTACTTATAGAGGGTGACTCATTTACTCAAAATCTATCCTCCCTCATAAGTACATCATGCAAGAATTTCACAATAAGTATCTATTCAATTTAACACTAATTATAACTACTAAATTATATTGTAATCTATTAATAACATGTACATGCATGCTCATGGTATTTGTCTTCAATATCTTAACATTTTCAGCAGATTTAGTCTTATTAATCAGCCCCCAAACCTGTACTGGTATGTTGGTAGTTTGTGATCTGATATTACCTATTCGTAAAACACTACAATTACATCCATAAGAGTTTTGCTCATATGAACTGTTAAATAAGCCTTTCAGATATGTGCATGGCAAATTTCCAAATCAAATCCTACATTTATTGAATTACACTACTCAACAACCCAATGCTATTTAGGCACATGATCAGGCTCTAGCATGTCGAATTAGATGCAATGTTGGCAGATTCAAAAGTAATGTGACTTACCTAAAGCATCCAAGGATTTGTCATGTAAAGTATTTCATCACGTGATTATAGACATAGTTCAATACCAAATTGCAAAGGATGTTTAATAATTGATAAGTGTATAACACCACTCATTATGTGCATTAATGTATTGTGTACATATCTGCAATGTTATATTTAAAGATAACCAACATATCAACAAAGATCTGGGAGGTGATTTATCAGAATATAAAAGAATATTTCATAGAATTGACAGATTCTAAACAATGATCATTTATTAAAATAAATATTTTAAGAAATACCTTATTGTAAGAAATATTATATTTTAAGAAATGCTGTACTAAAATTAGTACAGCCAGTGAGTGACATCACATCTTGTTGTATTTGTAATGACAGACTTAACCTAACCAAATGACACACTTTACAAAAAAGTTTTTAAATTTAAAAAAAAAACAAAAACAAACTTATTATACACTTCTAGACTGACATTCTGTCTGTAATAGTAATAGCTTAATTCTGAGAGAAAAGTACTTCTCATGTAATAGATAATAATCAATCGGTAAATCTACAAGGCATAAATCTGTCAAGATCACAATTGTCAGTTATAACAATTCTTTTTGGCATGGCTTCATGATCACCCTGGAGATAAGATTCCATACAATTTTATAATGACTAGGTATAAAGTACTTCTTATCAGGTTTAATTACTGTCTGTAATGACTGTATTTTCCTAACTGCATCTGTACCTACATTTAACAAAAACAGACCAAGGACCGTGCTCACAGTGACTCCAAATGGGGGTGAATTAATTTTCTTTAAATCATGTATATCTCAAACTTTTCGTTCATAGGGGCAAGTTGCTGACCCATAATTCAGCAAGATGACAAAAAATCTATGCTTAAAATCCAATATTTATCTGGTAAGAAATAAACAGGTCATATGCGTAAATATGACATGTTATTTGTCACCTTTGTCATGTTGGTCAATATTGGAAAACAGCCAATAACAATGTATGACCAATTACTGCATAATTGGCAGTGAATAATGCACATGAGTAGATAACATTATCCTCTGACAGATAAAGCAAGTCAAATATCATTGTTCTGTTAAACTGGCACTTTGTTTTGGAGACTAAAAGTAGTACCAGTCTTACATAAAAGACTTTACATTACTTTGATCTTGCAATATTTGATACGACAATCTAAATTAAGATTGATTCCATAAATTGCACTAAGTTAACATGGGTAGCAGGAATCAACTGTTCAACTTATAATTTCCTGAAGTGATATTTTGGGATAGAGAACCCAGAAACACCATTCAAAGCTGAATAGTTTAATCTCTATCCCTGGCATATATATATATATATATATATATATATATATATATATATATATATATATATATATATATATATATATATATATATATAAACCTGCAAATGTAATTATTTTATTGTGTTTGATCTGGTCAAAATCAAAGATTTTGTTTTATCTATTTAAATAGGTCCAATTTTGAGAAAAATGAGATGTTCATAAAGTCTGTATTTCTTATTGCTTGTTAATTTGCCAAATTTATATACTTCCAGTCTAATGACATTGAGCTTAAGCATTGGCAGAAGGGATGATCTCCAATTCCAAGGTGGACAAATGCTTCATATCAAAAGGATTCTGCAACTTGAAAGACGCAATGACAAAATTCCAGAAACAACAGCGTTCACACTGCCATGTGGGAGCCATAGAGACACATCACGCTGCCACAACTAATGAAAGACAGTGAGACCCTATCATCTGAAGGAAAGAACAGGCAGCAGGGAAATGTGAGATTTCTTGCATACCAAAGACTGGCATTGTGAGGTCGTGACCAAAGTAACAATAATTTCATTCAGATACTAAAACTGCAAGACAAAACAGAACATTCAATATTAAAGAGGATGGAAAATAAAACTGACATCTTCAGACATTTAAACTGAGATGCTATAAGTTATGGCTTTAGGAATTCTCTATGAAGTTGCCAAAAATATAAAATATGCTTGCTTCTTCAAGATCATGGCTGATTAACAACAGATCAATCTAATTGTGAACAGGTAATCATTGTATTTAGACATGTAGACAGTGATTTAAATATGCATGAAGAATTCATTGGACTGTACATGGTTCCCTCCATTGGTACCAAGACTTTGATCAGTATCATCGAGGACATGCAAAGTAAGGATGAACATATCACTGAATAACTGCCATAGACAGTGCCAGCAATATGTCTGGGTCAAAGAAAGGAGTTACCACAAATATAACAAGGTAGAAGGAAAATGCCATAAATACATGATGTTACATCCATTCTCTGAACGTTGTCACTGGTGACACCATGAAGGGTTAAAAAACAATGAGGGACTCATTAGATACAGTGTATGAGATGTCAAAATAATTAAATACTTGCCTAGAAGTGATACTAAGCTTGAAGAAATGAAAAATTAAATGAGCCTGGACACACTGGGATTCCATATACTGTGTCCTATATGGTGGACAGTTAGAACCGAAAGTTTGTACAGTGTATTGGACAACTATAGCGTGCTTTAATCTCTGTGGGAAACATGCTATGAAATGGCAAAGGACTATAAGACACGTACCTGCATACTCAGTGTACAAACCCAAAACAGCAACTTTTGACTTTCTGTTTGGTGTAAGCAGTAGTTGTGAAATACTTTGTTATATTGACAATCTAATCATGACACTAACACAATGACATGTCAACATATAAAGTCAGAGACTTGCACAGTTCACCATCGCAACACTGAACACCACAAGAGACGACAATGCTCATGATAAGTTCTGAGACAATGTTACCGGGAAACTACCGACGCAAATTCTTTCAGGTGACTGATCTGTTGTGTGAAAGATTTTACTAGACTGGGTATCGGTCTGCATCTACAAAATTAACTTCTGAAACATGTTACCAATGATGCAACTTACTATGGACTATGATAAGATCAACCTTGCACTCACGCACCCATCCCCATCTGTCGCTGCCCCAATTTCAAAACTGTTCCAGTGCCCCTGCTTTAAATTTTATGAAACGTTCGTGATAACATAGGCTGTCACATCATGCATGAACAGGTCTGGGTTTATAAGTAAAAAACCGGATCTACTACAACACTATGAAAAAGTAGGAATAGGTATAAGATGTTTTCAATCAGGAATATCTATATATCTATTATACACAAGTACATCTGTTAAAATACATAAAACTTAACCAAACCTAAAAGGCATAAATTAATGAACAATGAACATGAAATCTATACTTCTTGATCCTCTTATTCACCCTTTTACTGAATAAACTTCCTTATGGCTGATTCACCAGTGAATAACATAGCAAGGGTACTGTTGATTCAATAAATGTGTTATTGGTAATTCAATATTGAAGTACCTGGCTCTTTGTAGATCATATAAATATGTCAGCTATTCAATAGTTGGTGTGTGATCAGGATCTAAACTGTGCCTACATACTACATGGTTTGTAAGGAATCTGAATTATCACACTCAATTGCATAACCAAGAAATTGACACTGCAAAAAAAACATGGCTACGCAGACAGCCATATTGGAGATCTGATAGGCACCATTTTCATTAAGACCAATTGCATATAATAAAGAAGTCTTGGTGAAAACAGCATGAAGCTTGACAACTATCCAAAGAAGCTATAACAAGATTTTAAAGGTGGCCATAAAAGCCACCAAACTGAAGGTCTGATCATTTTTATTTAGGAGCAACAGTTAAATTAAGCATGTTTCACATTTCGCAATAACTTATTCCTGTACTGAGACTGTACAACTGATGAATCATATTTCTAGTTTCTGCATATTCTTTGTATACAAAAGAAGTGATCTTGTAATGTGATCAAATGTTAGAATCTGATACCCTTACAATAAATCATGTAATCTGAGTGAGAAAAGCAAGTAAAGCAACCATAACAGTGTTACTTTCAGCAAAGCAACAGAACATAAACTTGACAGAACAATTCTGTACTTTTTGACTATTAACGTTCATTGTCTTAACAATTAAATGTGGCAATAATAGCCAGTAATTAATGTAATAAAACTATTGACAACTAAAGACAAACAGCAATAATGATAATCTAATTAACAGCTTTCCTATTTTGTATGGATTAAAGCTAGGTACTTTACCAGCATGTTAGAACAAATGTTGTTGAAAATTATAATTTAAAAATAAAGAAAATTTATGAGATTTACATCTGCAAACCCCAAAAAATGCATGTTTTTATGACAGGTAAATCTGACACTTCTTACAGAATATACTGTACATATTATTGGGGGTCATGTTTTTATGACAGGTAAATCTGACACTGCTTACAGAATATACTGTACATATTATTGGGGGTCATGTTTTTATGACAGGTAAATCTGACACTGCTTACAGAATATACTGTACATATTATTGGGGGTCATGTTTTTTATGACAGGTAAATCTGACACTGCTTACAGAATATACTGTACATATTATTGGGGGTCATGTTTTTATGACAGGTAAATCTGACACTGCTTACAGAATATACTGTACATATTATTGGGGGTCATGTTTTTTATGACAGGTAAATCTGACACTGCTTACAGAATATACTGTACATATTATTGGGGGTCATGTTTTTATGACAGGTAAATCTGACACTTCTTACAGAATATACTGTACATATTATTGGGGGTCATGTTTTTATGATAGGTAAATCTGACACTGCTTACAGAATATACTGTACATATTATTGGGGGTCATGTTTAGTCTTATTAATCAGCCCCCAAACCTGTACTGGTATGTTGGTAGTTTGTGATCTGATATTACCTATTCGTAAAACACTACAATTACATCCATAAGAGTTTTGCTCATATGAACTGTTAAATAAGCCTTTCAGATATGTGCATGGCAAATTTCCAAATCAAATCCTACATTTATTGAATTACACTACTCAACAACCCAATGCTATTTAGGCACATGATCAGGCTCTAGCATGTCGAATTAGATGCAATGTTGGCAGATTCAAAAGTAATGTGACTTACCTAAAGCATCCAAGGATTTGTCATGTAAAGTATTTCATCACGTGATTATAGACATAGTTCAATACCAAATTGCAAAGGATGTTTAATAATTGATAAGTGTATAACACCACTCATTATGTGCATTAATGTATTGTGTACATATCTGCAATGTTATATTTAAAGATAACCAACATATCAACAAAGATCTGGGAGGTGATTTATCAGAATATAAAAGAATATTTCATAGAATTGACAGATTCTAAACAATGATCATTTATTAAAATAAATATTTTAAGAAATACCTTATTGTAAGAAATATTATATTTTAAGAAATGCTGTACTAAAATTAGTACAGCCAGTGAGTGACATCACATCTTGTTGTATTTGTAATGACAGACTTAACCTAACCAAATGACACACTTTACAAAAAAGTTTTTAAATTTAAAAAAAAAACAAAAACAAACTTATTATACACTTCTAGACTGACATTCTGTCTGTAATAGTAATAGCTTAATTCTGAGAGAAAAGTACTTCTCATGTAATAGATAATAATCAATCGGTAAATCTACAAGGCATAAATCTGTCAAGATCACAATTGTCAGTTATAACAATTCTTTTTGGCATGGCTTCATGATCACCCTGGAGATAAGATTCCATACAATTTTATAATGACTAGGTATAAAGTACTTCTTATCAGGTTTAATTACTGTCTGTAATGACTGTATTTTCCTAACTGCATCTGTACCTACATTTAACAAAAACAGACCAAGGACCGTGCTCACAGTGACTCCAAATGGGGGTGAATTAATTTTCTTTAAATCATGTATATCTCAAACTTTTCGTTCATAGGGGCAAGTTGCTGACCCATAATTCAGCAAGATGACAAAAAATCTATGCTTAAAATCCAATATTTATCTGGTAAGAAATAAACAGGTCATATGCGTAAATATGACATGTTATTTGTCACCTTTGTCATGTTGGTCAATATTGGAAAACAGCCAATAACAATGTATGACCAATTACTGCATAATTGGCAGTGAATAATGCACATGAGTAGATAACATTATCCTCTGACAGATAAAGCAAGTCAAATATCATTGTTCTGTTAAACTGGCACTTTGTTTTGGAGACTAAAAGTAGTACCAGTCTTACATAAAAGACTTTACATTACTTTGATCTTGCAATATTTGATACGACAATCTAAATTAAGATTGATTCCATAAATTGCACTAAGTTAACATGGGTAGCAGGAATCAACTGTTCAACTTATAATTTCCTGAAGTGATATTTTGGGATAGAGAACCCAGAAACACCATTCAAAGCTGAATAGTTTAATCTCTATCCCTGGCATATATATATATATATATATATATATATATATATATATATATATATATATATATATATATATATATATATATAAACCTGCAAATGTAATTATTTTATTGTGTTTGATCTGGTCAAAATCAAAGATTTTGTTTTATCTATTTAAATAGGTCCAATTTTGAGAAAAATGAGATGTTCATAAAGTCTGTATTTCTTATTGCTTGTTAATTTGCCAAATTTATATACTTCCAGTCTAATGACATTGAGCTTAAGCATTGGCAGAAGGGATGATCTCCAATTCCAAGGTGGACAAATGCTTCATATCAAAAGGATTCTGCAACTTGAAAGACGCAATGACAAAATTCCAGAAACAACAGCGTTCACACTGCCATGTGGGAGCCATAGAGACACATCACGCTGCCACAACTAATGAAAGACAGTGAGACCCTATCATCTGAAGGAAAGAACAGGCAGCAGGGAAATGTGAGATTTCTTGCATACCAAAGACTGGCATTGTGAGGTCGTGACCAAAGTAACAATAATTTCATTCAGATACTAAAACTGCAAGACAAAACAGAACATTCAATATTAAAGAGGATGGAAAATAAAACTGACATCTTCAGACATTTAAACTGAGATGCTATAAGTTATGGCTTTAGGAATTCTCTATGAAGTTGCCAAAAATATAAAATATGCTTGCTTCTTCAAGATCATGGCTGATTAACAGATCAATCTAATTGTGAACAGGTAATCATTGTATTTAGACATGTAGACAGTGATTTAAATATGCATGAAGAATTCATTGGACTGTACATGGTTCCCTCCATTGGTACCAAGACTTTGATCAGTATCATCGAGGACATGCAAAGTAAGGATGAACATATCACTGAATAACTGCCATAGACAGTGCCAGCAATATGTCTGGGTCAAAGAAAGGAGTTACCACAAATATAACAAGGTAGAAGGAAAATGCCATAAATACATGATGTTACATCCATTCTCTGAACGTTGTCACTGGTGACACCATGAAGGGTTAAAAAACAATGAGGGACTCATTAGATACAGTGTATGAGATGTCAAAATAATTAAATACTTGCCTAGAAGTGATACTAAGCTTGAAGAAATGAAAAATTAAATGAGCCTGGACACACTGGGATTCCATATACTGTGTCCTATATGGTGGACAGTTAGAACCGAAAGTTTGTACAGTGTATTGGACAACTATAGCGTGCTTTAATCTCTGTGGGAAACATGCTATGAAATGGCAAAGGACTATAAGACACGTACCTGCATACTCAGTGTACAAACCCAAAACAGCAACTTTTGACTTTCTGTTTGGTGTAAGCAGTAGTTGTGAAATACTTTGTTATATTGACAATCTAATCATGACACTAACACAATGACATGTCAACATATAAAGTCAGAGACTTGCACAGTTCACCATCGCAACACTGAACACCACAAGAGACGACAATGCTCATGATAAGTTCTGAGACAATGTTACCGGGAAACTACCGACGCAAATTCTTTCAGGTGACTGATCTGTTGTGTGAAAGATTTTACTAGACTGGGTATCGGTCTGCATCTACAAAATTAACTTCTGAAACATGTTACCAATGATGCAACTTACTATGGACTATGATAAGATCAACCTTGCACTCACGCACCCATCCCCATCTGTCGCTGCCCCAATTTCAAAACTGTTCCAGTGCCCCTGCTTTAAATTTTATGAAACGTTCGTGATAACATAGGCTGTCACATCATGCATGAACAGGTCTGGGTTTATAAGTAAAAAACCGGATCTACTACAACACTATGAAAAAGTAGGAATAGGTATAAGATGTTTTCAATCAGGAATATCTATATATCTATTATACACAAGTACATCTGTTAAAATACATAAAACTTAACCAAACCTAAAAGGCATAAATTAATGAACAATGAACATGAAATCTATACTTCTTGATCCTCTTATTCACCCTTTTACTGAATAAACTTCCTTATGGCTGATTCACCAGTGAATAACATAGCAAGGGTACTGTTGATTCAATAAATGTGTTATTGGTAATTCAATATTGAAGTACCTGGCTCTTTGTAGATCATATAAATATGTCAGCTATTCAATAGTTGGTGTGTGATCAGGATCTAAACTGTGCCTACATACTACATGGTTTGTAAGGAATCTGAATTATCACACTCAATTGCATAACCAAGAAATTGACACTGCAAAAAAAACATGGCTACGCAGACAGCCATATTGGAGATCTGATAGGCACCATTTTCATTAAGACCAATTGCATATAATAAAGAAGTCTTGGTGAAAACAGCATGAAGCTTGACAACTATCCAAAGAAGCTATAACAAGATTTTAAAGGTGGCCATAAAAGCCACCAAACTGAAGGTCTGATCATTTTTATTTAGGAGCAACAGTTAAATTAAGCATGTTTCACATTTCGCAATAACTTATTCCTGTACTGAGACTGTACAACTGATGAATCATATTTCTAGTTTCTGCATATTCTTTGTATACAAAAGAAGTGATCTTGTAATGTGATCAAATGTTAGAATCTGATACCCTTACAATAAATCATGTAATCTGAGTGAGAAAAGCAAGTAAAGCAACCATAACAGTGTTACTTTCAGCAAAGCAACAGAACATAAACTTGACAGAACAATTCTGTACTTTTTGACTATTAACGTTCATTGTCTTAACAATTAAATGTGGCAATAATAGCCAGTAATTAATGTAATAAAACTATTGACAACTAAAGACAAACAGCAATAATGATAATCTAATTAACAGCTTTCCTATTTTGTATGGATTAAAGCTAGGTACTTTACCAGCATGTTAGAACAAATGTTGTTGAAAATTATAATTTAAAAATAAAGAAAATTTATGAGATTTACATCTGCAAACCCCAAAAAATGCATGTTTTTATGACAGGTAAATCTGACACTTCTTACAGAATATACTGTACATATTATTGGGGGTCATGTTTTTATGACAGGTAAATCTGACACTGCTTACAGAATATACTGTACATATTATTGGGGGTCATGTTTTTATGACAGGTAAATCTGACACTGCTTACAGAATATACTGTACATATTATTGGGGGTCATGTTTTTTATGACAGGTAAATCTGACACTGCTTACAGAATATACTGTACATATTATTGGGGGTCATGTTTTTATGACAGGTAAATCTGACACTGCTTACAGAATATACTGTACATATTATTGGGGGTCATGTTTTTTATGACAGGTAAATCTGACACTGCTTACAGAATATACTGTACATATTATTGGGGGTCATGTTTTTATGACAGGTAAATCTGACACTTCTTACAGAATATACTGTACATATTATTGGGGGTCATGTTTTTATGACAGGTAAATCTGACACTGCTTACAGAATATACTGTACATATTATTGGGGGTCATGTTTTTATGACAGGTAAATCTGACACTGCTTACAGAATATACTGTACATATTATTGGGGGTCAAGTTTTTATGACAGGTAAATCTGACACTGCTTACAGAATATGCTGTACATATTATTGGGGGTCATGTTTTTATGACAGGTAAATCTGACACTGCTTACAGAATATACTGTACATATTATTGGGGGTCATGTTTTTATGACAGGTAAATCTGACACTGCTTACAGAATATACTGTACATTGGGGGTCAAAGAATTCACAATATAAAACAGCTTATGCAAAGTGAGTCTCGACATAAAAAGTGAATGTCCAGTTATCAGGGGGAAAAAGTAGAAATCAAGACAGGAACCACTGTAAAATCAAAGTACAAAAAAAAATATGAACATTTAATTGCTGATATATTCATGTGGAACAGTTTGTAGTTATTACCATAACTATGTATAAAGGGGTAATCAGTGACATGAAAAGTACATATATTCTTTGTATGAAGGCCTTAAGAATGAATAAAATATATTAGTCATGTGTCATGGTCATGAAAACCATCTAAACAACTGTAATTTTTAAAAGAGATACTACACTGTGAGTTCTTTATGGGGCAATGGCAGGGAGGCTGTCTCCATTCTTAAGACAGAGTATTGCAAAGATAACAGTAAATTCATCCATAGGGTCTTCTGAGCTTTTGTAGGATTTTCAACTCTGCAGATCATTAAATAGTGTATCCAATCAAACAATAAATAGCTTTAAGATCAGATTTTTAATGAATAAAAAAATTAACTTAAAGTTTAGGTAAGTTGCATTTCGAGTCTGATAATATTTAATTATGTGTAAAATTTCAAATATGAGCTGAAACACTTAATTATAGTCTGACTGGTATGTAAAGTAAGTATCTAAAACAAACAATAAGACAAAAAAGTCTACATTTTAAATCCTTCCTAATAACAAGGATTGTGCTGATGTGCCAAAAAACAATACATACATACATACATACATACATACATACATACATACATACATACATACATACATACATACATACATACATACATAAATTGGAAGAAAGCATCGGCAGAACAAATAAATAGGTATAAGGAAGCAACACGAAATGAATTTTTAGCGCAATTGCATAAGTCAGAACTAGTGACAAATGTCGATATTGAAATTATTATTCAAGACACGGTAAAGATTTTACATGACGCAGCTTCTAGGTTTCTGCCCATAAAAAGGTTTTGCCCATACGCTAACCCCTATTGGAAATTACTACACGTAAAAAAGTTTCATACAGAAATGAGGCTGAAACGTAGGGTATGGATCTCTGATGGTAGGCCAAGAGGATGGGAATTTCAGTCATACGCGAACTATAAGAAAGTGAAGAAATGTTTTGGAAAAGAGTTACTGAGAGCAAAAGAAATGTGTGACAGAGAACAGTTCAGTGAGCTTGAAAAGGCTGCAGAGCTTGATATTTCCACTTTCTATAAGTTTATACGGAATAAAAGACATAAACGTGATTACATATACGAAATTGAATCTAACGGAAAAATTGTACGTGACCACGACTCTATAAGAGACTTATGGGCAAATCATTTTTCCAATTTGTCACTACCTGACAATACCTATCTGTACGATAAGAATCATTACCAGATGGTCTTAGCAGAGGTTAAAAAACAGAGTATAGAAACCCATTCCCACTTTGATGAAGTTGTTGACAAAATTCCCACTAGAGAAGAAATCAGTAGTGCAATTAGTTCTCTCAATAAAAATAAGGCATGTGGTCACGACGGTATTGTTGCCGAGCATTTACTGTTTGCGGACACTCAAAGCAGTGTACAGTTACTTGAAACTGTCTTCAAAAAAGTGTACGAGGCCGAGGAGTACCCATGCTATTTTAAACAAGGTTTAGTAATACCAATATTTAAAGGAGGGGGAAAAAGCAAATTAGATATGAATAACTACCGGGATATAACTATAGTTCCAGTGCTTCAGAAAATCCTAGAGCAAATTATATATAATAGACTACTGTACTTATATTTTCTAAGCACATTAATTTTCCAAATCCAATGCAACAAGGTTTTAGGAATAATTGTGGCAGTATCACTGCAGCATTTTGTATCAAAGAATCTATATGCTACTATATGGATAAAGATACTCCTGTATATGCAACATTTCTTGATAATGCTAAGGCATTCAATACAGTCTGGCACAATGGGTTATTTTACAAACTGTACAAACCTGGCATTAAAGGGAAGACGTGGCGCATCATGAAAGACTCGTTTAGGGGAGTAACCAGTTCTGTTTTATTTGCGGGCAAATTGTCCAAATATTTCAATATTAAGCAGGGTGTAGGGCAGGGTCGTATCTTGTCCGCTTGGTTCTTTCTCGTTATGATAGACGATTTGATCACTGATTTAGATCACACTTTGCGAGGCCTAAATCTTGTCGATCTCCACCTGCCATGTGTCTTATTAGCGGATGACACAACTGTAATGGCTAATTCGCATCATTCGATGCAGCATCTGCTCGATAAAATCTATAATTATGCGAAAAGGTGGAGATTGAAATATAACGCAGATAAAAGTTGCAGCATCCTCTTTACAAACAAAAGAAGAAATGATATCCCTTCTTTTCTATTCGACAAATCGCCAATTCCAGTAGTCAAAAGTAAGAAATATGCCGGCATACCTCTAAAGTACAACTTTAAACCTAACGATGCCATAAAAGAAGCATGAGATAAAGGTAAACACTTATTAAACTCTTTTTATTTTATTGGTATCAGAGACGGAGGAATGAACCCTCTAACAAGTATGAAAATCTGGAAAAGAATCATTCTACCTTCAGTCCTATATGGATGTGAATTATGGTCGAATATGACAAACACCAATATAGAAGAACTTGAGCTATGTCAGAGATATGCAGCGCGACGTATGCAAGCTTTCGATAAATATTCGCCCATAGAGGCAACGTGTAGTACCTTAGGACTCTGGTCAATAGAAGCATACATAGATAAGATGAAATTGTGCTTTTTCAACCGGCTGTGTAGGGGCGATTGGACTCTTATCTGGAAAAAGATTTTCATTTTGCGTTTATGTCAGTACTTGACCAACCCAATAAGACAGACGGGGTTTATAGCAGATATTGACAAAATATTCAAGAAATATGGTATGGGAAGTGTTCTCTTAGACTATGCAGTAAGAGTACAAACCGAAGGTAAACTTGTTTGGAATCGGAATATTATTGATAATATTCAAAACATCGAAGAATCTACCTGGAATACAGATATTGAACTAAGGAGCGATTTAATTCACTTCAGAAACATTCATTTGGACTTAAAAGCAAGCAGTATATGGTTTCTTGGACGTAAATTTCCATCTATGTTATGGCCTCTCTCTGAAATAGTGAAACTATATATTATGCCTGTTGGAAAAGTTATGATATGTAAACTCTGTGGAAAAGAGACTGACGACAGAGCGAAACATCTTATCTTAGGTTGTGAAAAGCTCCTTGAAGAACGAAACGTCTTCTTTGAGAGGGTGATTGACACTTTAGAGGTGAGAGACGGGGTTAATTTATTTAATCAAGAAGACGATATACTATTGGAGACACTTCTTGGAAGCAGAGTAGATTGCTTGTCGTCTATCGACGATGATGTATGGGATAAACTCATGTTGGTAACGGCAAAAAGCATAACCTCATTTTACAATAAAATGCATGCCCTACTCTCAACCAACATGTCATAACATAACAGCAATAATAAATAGTTAATCTAAATAAATAAATAAATTAATTTTAAAAAACAAGCAAAAACAAATATCCTGCTGTTGTCAATTCCGCAATTTTGATGTATTACAGATCACGGAGATATAATGCTCTCTGGCTCATATAATATACGAGTGTCACCTTTTGCTATCTTTATTCCTTTGAGAAGGATTTCATGCTGTTCCTCATATATATGTATAGATGTGTGTATATATGTATGTGTAAATATGTGTTTGGGTGTGTGTGTGTGTGTGTGTATATATATATATATATATATATATATATATATATATATATATATATATATATATATATATATATATATATATATATGTGTGTATGTGTGTACATTTATATGTATGTGTGTATGTGTCTGTGTATATATATATATATATGATGATACAATTATCTCAGATAGTGAGTTCTCAGCGATGGTCAGTATTTATGATTCTGCGATGTCAAAATTAGAGCGACAACAACAGTATAACAATGACAACACCGATGGAATTACTTCAACGAATAGTGGAGAACACAACCCCGGTGAAAACCAGCATGATATCAATAACCTCAACGAATCCTGAATTCAGTGTGAATTTCCCTTCCCCAGTTCAAGTGAAGGAAATCGCGCTAGCAAAATTACGAGTATACCACAGTTGGCATAATATCAGATCAAAATCATTTGGTGGTCAACAACCCAATAATTCACTGGTATTTGCGAATAAGAATAAAGACTACGGTACCCCAGACTGGAACGTTGTTTCGATACCAACCGGATCATACCAAATTGAACAAATCAATGATGAATTGCAAAGTAGAATAAAATCGATTACTGGAAAAGAATCAAAAATAGCTATAACGGTTCACGAGCCGACATTATCATCTGCCATTGAAATAAACTCACCAAATTATGTCGTAGATATCTATCAGAGTTCTATTAGAACCGTACTAGGATGGCCTGAAATCCCACCTCAACGAGAACCTGTTAATTTACCACCTGAACCACAAAAAACTGATTATATCACCGACAGTAGAAAATCCGACAATCCAATAAAGAGTTATAGCGATTATGACAAATTGAATTTTTTCACTGAAAAGATGGATAGAGGGGGTAAATACTACATAACTCGACAGGATAAAATCACTGAAAACGTCACAGCAATGAATAATGATTTTTCACTGTTGTTAATATCCCTTAAATCCGGCTCTCTCACCCGAGATGAATTTATCAGCGTCGTAGAAACATGTAACGAAATCATCAGTGACATGTATGATTTCAATGTGTCTATCATTCAAGAGGTATTCCTTGACAGAAATCTTAGTACGAAAATAGAATTTACAAGGAATTATAATATACGCGAAGAAGATATTACCAAATTCGATCTACCAGGATATAACGAACCAGAACTAAAAAAACTTCTCAATGATGCCATCGATACTGGTTTTAAAATAATTCATGATGCGTGGAAAAAAACAACAAAACCACAAACAACTATCCTGACACATAATAATGACCCAGACGGTGACGGCAGGCATATCGCTCCTCAAAATGTGAATATTTCATCGGTGATTGCATTTAATTTAGTATGTGATGTTATCGAAGGAAGCTATCAAATAAATCTAGAACGATCAAATCAAGCTCAACAAGGATATATTTTATATTCTTTTGCACCAACAGCTCCTCCAGGATTTCTAATTATTGAGTCTCCGGTGAATCCAGTCTATATGCAGTGTCATAATGATTCGCTAACAAGAATTAATTTCAAACTCACTGATCAGTCTAATAATCTGATTGATTTACAAGGTGAGGTTTTACAAATTAGTCTGTTTGTGAAATCCTAAGACCCGAGGACACGATATTGTGTCGGACTTGATAAAATATTCGGTTGAAATCATAGAGGTGAGTTTTTACTCATTTCGAAGCCTTCTGCAAGATCGTGTTTCAGACAAAATCACTAAGTCTCTGTTTGGCAAATGGAGACTTTATATTTTTTTTGGCTAAAACATGAAAATTTGTAGGAAGGGTCTATTTGTTGTTTTGACGGTTAAAATCGTTTTTTGGCTAAAAGTCTGATTCACCCTCTCTGCTGCTTCAGCAATGGTATATATATATATATATATATATATATATATATATATATATATATATATACCGGTATATATATATATATATATACCGGTATATATATATATATATATATATATATATATATATATATATATATATATATATATATATATATATACACCGCTCCCTCGATAACTCGCGCCCTGATAACTCGCGAACCCGCTTATAACGCAGTGTCTGGTGTGGATCCCGTTTTTTTTTAAGAAAATATTTTTTAAAAATAAAGAAAATCGTGATCAGAACTGGTGAATGAAACCTTGATATATCGCCCGTTTTATCGTCGAAAATGACAGTTAGTGCCCGAAAAGTTAGAATCAACATAGTGAAATTTTCAGGTTTTAATAAGGAATCACATATCTTGTTAGATTTTATCAGAAAAAAATATTTTCTCAGTTCACTGTTTAATAATACTGTATATGTATAGGGGAAATTAGTGTTTTAATCTTTTCATTGTGTTGCAGTGTAAGCAGTATAATCTTTGCATGTCCTCTTCTATTCAAACATGAAAAGAGTCAATTGACCGTCACATCGATGCCCGCGAGCACATCTGTGAGAACCTAGTTAACTGCCGGCTGCGTTTTGATCGACGACTTGGGGAAGTGTTTGTTGCATTGTAAAACTGAATTAAAATAGACCTGCTTTGTTTTATAAGGCGGTCTTTTGTATCAAATCAGGTAAAAGACGTACAATACAGAAGTTCAAAGGAATGCAAATCCTACATGCATAAACTCTTGTGATCAATATCGTGTCTCAACATCAATCAAATTAGTTGGACCAATCGAACATGGTTTCAAATATTATGTACTTATTGTCATTAAAGTATATATTAATCAGTAATTTATCGTAATCATTTGTAAATGTGATCATGGAGAGCAAGGGAATCAAGCGTAAGGCGTACTCGGTGAATGAAAAGCTTACTGTCATAGAGAGGGTTCGTAATGGTGAATCAAGATCAAAAGTTTGTAGTGAACTTAAACTTGCCGAGTCGACACTCAGAGGTTGGCTCAAGGATGAGCAGAAATTTCGGGATTATTTGCATGAAGTTGATTCTGATGATGGATTTAAACGGAAACGGGCACGCACTGCAAACGACACAGAATTAGATGATGCTGTGTACACTTGGTTCACACAACAACGTGAACAAAGTGTTCAGATTTCGGGAACAATTCTCAAGGTCCAGGCAGAGAAAATGGCAAAAACTATGGATACTGAATCAGATTTCATGGCAAGCCATGGATGGTTTTGGAGATTCCAGCGCCGACATGGAATAAAACAAAATTCTTTGTCGGGAGAGATACGCTCAGCAAATCAGGCGGCCGCATCTAGTTATCCCAACCAACTCCGAGAGATACTGACCCGTGATGGATATACAGACAACCAAGTTTATAATTGTGATGAGGCTGGTCTATGCTATCGGATGATTTAAATATTTATATATATATTTTTTGTTTACATGTCTGACGTTTAGACCCATTAAATTCATGGTTGGTAATGGTTTATCTTTGTAATTTTTTTTTCTTTTTACATTTTACTCTATCTATCTAATCAATCTATCTATGTATCTATTTAGTGATAGCAGAATTTTATGTTTTAGATCAACACAAGTTTCGACGTCATTTTTCGATATGAATGTTATCTTTTTTGATAAAATAAATCTTGATTCATTTTGAACAAACAATAAAACTAGAATGTATCCAAATCAACACAAAAAGCAGTGACGTAATACACAATGTGTTTAGCGATACACATGTTAAGAGTACTGATACCTCGTGGAACAATGTTTGTTTTTATGATCTTTTCAAGATATTTTATCCAGAAATTAAAAGTAATTTATAAAGAAAAACGAACACCTTTATAAAGAAATATTTATTCACAGTTATTTTCAGCACGATTATAAAACGAGTATTTAACAATGCACCTTCCCCCCCCTTTCGCATCTCTGTCGATCTCCCATCTCTTTATTAGTTTTTTTATAGGTCCCTCAGTAACTCGCGCCCTCGCTTATAGTGCGGTCGATGTTTTTGGACCCCATTGTGCGCAAGTTATCGAGGGAGCGGTGTATATATATATATATATATATATATATATATATATATATATATATATATATTGTTCTTTTTCTTTTATGAATAATCTTTGAATGGATCAGGCAGTGTATTTGCATGAAATAAAACTGATGAATCATGTCAGCAGATGTCAACCAATGCATCTTTATATCAGTCTTTGAAAGTCTCACAACTGACTGTCATTTATTATCACTAGTTTGAAAGGTACCCAGGTTTAAGCATTCAATTTAATGATTTAGACCAGAAGTAGACGGACTGTTTTTGTGACTCAAAATTAGGGACAGGGCAAGATTCATTTTTAAAAATTGGTACAGAATTATAAATATCTTGACAGCTTTCAGCAAACTTTGGCCTAATTTGCTTTGAATAAAACTGGGAATCTTTCTTATGAACTAAAGTACAAACCAATAATTAAAAAAACAAAATTGGTCCAAGGAAAAGTGATCAGATTTTGAAATTATCTGATTTTTTTTTAGGGCATATTTTACTTGGTTTTAAGTGCAAGTAAGTGAAGTAGGTTAACTTTTGTAGGTCCAAAACTTTAAACCTATTCCAGTGGGTTGTCATTTGAAGGTCCAAAACTTTAAACCTATTCCAGTGGGTTGTCATTTGTAGGTCCAAAACTTTAAACCTATTCCAGTGGGTTGTCCTTTGTAGGTACAAAACTTTAAACCTATTCCAGTGGGTTGTCCTTTGTAGGTACAAAACTTTAAACCTATTCCAGTGGGTTGTCATTTGAAGGTCCAAAACTTTAAACCTATTCCAGTGGGTTGTCATTTGAAGGTCCAAAACTTTAAACCTATTCCAGTGGGTTGTCATTTGTAGGTCCAAAACTTTAAACCTATTCCAGTGGTTGTCATTTGTAGGTACAAAACTTTAAACCTATTCAAGTGTGTTGTCATTTGTAGGTCCAAAACTTTAAACCTATTCCAGTGGGCTGTCATTTGAAGGTCCAAAACTTTAAACCTATTCCAGTGGGTTGTCCTTTGTAGGTACAAAACTTTAAACCTATTCCAGTGGGTTGTCATTTGAAGGTCCAAAACGTTAATCCTATTCCAGTGGGTTGTCATTTGAAGGTCCAAAACTTAAAATCCAGAACTCCTCTTTCCCTATTCCAGTGGGATGACTTTTACAAGTCCTAAATCCAGTACCCATGTAGCTCTTTTCCATAGTCCTAAAACCAAAATTTATACAAGGAGGGAAGCAGCAAATCAACAGAAGCACACCTCTAACTACTTATTTTCCAGTGAGGAGCTGTGCAGCTCATTTAGTTGAGTCCAAAAGTCATGGGTTTGATCACACTCGTGCAGGCCAGATTGGGTCAGCTGACTCATTTGTCATTGGGAAAGGCACACAGCTCCCATTTCTTTAGCATCTTATAACCAGGCATCCATAACCTTTTAGAACTTTCTGTACCAGGTCAGATCAATTGTAGAGTGCTGTATGCCAAGTCATATTCATCCCTTCAATATAATTAAAATTTTTTGTACATAAAATACACAACTACAAGTCATACTACATGATTTCCAAAGAGTCTGGCAAGCCATCATTGGCATGTATGCTGACACCTGAATACCACCACAAAGGCAGAACTTTTGGGCATCTATCACAAATAGGGCATACCAATCCAACACTAAGTGTTTGCCCACAAAATAAAGTTGAATATATAATACATCATGAAAGAACTTTGACCTTTAAGTGTTTTTATTTAAAATTTCTGTTTTCAATGCTTCAACATTAAAAGGTATTGCTGTTGTTGTTAACTTGTTTCCTACGGTAACTGCAGACTGCTATCCTTTAATGAACAAAAATCATTCGACCCTACCTATATTGGTTAAGTCTACTGTGTGATTTTCACATTTGTCAAAGATGGTAACAGAAAAATAGGTGAGGCTGCACTATGTTAATATAGTGTATTCAACTCAGTCACAAGCAACCATGTATGTACTGGCATCTGTCAAATGCAAAACAGCACCGAAATTCCTCTATCTATACATTTTTATGTACCGGTAAGCATTTCAGCTGAAAAAACAGCAAATTAGCACTGATCTATGCATCAAGTCAGCATGTAAAACTTACTTCCCCAATGGATTGACACTTGCATCTACGGACCGCAGATACTTGCAAGACTTAATGCTCTCTGGAATGTCTATGATACCTGTAAATTGAAGTTAGAAAAGTTACATGTCTTAACATATCCCCATCAATCTTAAAGATTTTATCATCATGCTTTGGTCATACTAAGAGCTGTTTTGGGCAGAACAAAAAGTATATCAGGAATTAAGGTTTAAGCTCTACTTAAGATAAATAATTATGGTAATCATGTTTTTAACTCTTCTGAACTACCCTTTTTAATATCTGATAAAAGTGAAAAATACATTAATCATTATGACATTTAGCTATATCAATTCCACTTTGTGAAGAAAAGTCTCAAGCATGGTCACATCATACATCTGGCATTTATCTATCCTGTTATGTCAGATCAATAAAATCTTGTACAGGTATATGTATGTGAGCAGGGTAGGTAAATGTAATGAGAGGGGACAAAATCCGTGTTAGGAACCAGGCTTGCCATATCCCAGATAAATATCTTATTCCATGGGAGATAGCCTGATCTATTCTGTCACATACATTGGGGGAAAAAAAAAAAAATTTTTATGCATTTGCTGCAGAATATTATATTGTTTGTATTCCATTTGTACATCATAATATGCATACGAACAAATTACATAACAATGTAAGTGCATGAACTTGTGTAACTCTTGGTAAGATAACTTATCTACCCCTAAGGTAAGAGAACTTATCTACCCCTAAGGGAAGATAATTTTTTCTAGTCTATGGATACATTCAGGACAATTCTGGATAGTGGTAAAAATCTTAAAAAGTCTCACCCACTGTATTTTATTTAAATTGAGTAGATGTACCACATGCTTCTATATTAAAAAAATCCTGACATGAAATTAAAATTTATGACCAAAGTTTTGTTTATATATGAAGAACAGGACACATATTACTATTAATCATTTCAAAATAGTTTCTCACTCAACTCAAAGATGTTGATCCTCAACCCGCAATTGTATTTTGTGAAGTAAAATATCAGAGAAAAGAAAATGTAGATACTGTAGCTTATGGAATGCCAAAGTAAAATGTCAGAGGAAACCAAATTCAATGCTGTTGTTTTTTGTGGAATCCCATGGTAAAATGCTGGAGATAACCAATTTAGATACTGTAGTTTTGTGGAATCTCATGGTAAAATGTCGGAGAAAATGAAAGTTAGATCCTGTAGTTTGTGGAATTTGTCAGAAGACTAAATACTGTAGTTTGTGGAATCCAATAGTAAAAAATAAATAAGTGATAAGCTGGCATCAATTACATCATATATCAATTACATCATACATTTTTTCAAAAAAAAAGGGAAAAAAAATAACTATGCCCAAGTTGATCCTTAAAAAATAAGAGGAACAAAAGTCTAATCTTAGATTAATCTAATCTAATAATCTAATAAGACTTAATCTAATCTAGTTAGACTTAGACTTAATCTAATCTAATTAGATTAATAATTTCTCTCACCATTTTTGCTCAGATCGATTTCCTCCAAGCTGACCAAGCTGGAAATAGCAGGTGGAATGTTTGTAATTTCATTGTCACTGATGCTCAATTTCCTCAATCCATGACAGTAAAACAGCTCCTGTAAACATGCAAACACAATTTAAAATTAAAAGTCCTTTCCAAAATAAATGGTGCTTCTAATTGTCTTGATACCATAGTCAACGTATGGCTCTTCCATGACTTTGATCTGACCTACCTGTGATAATGTTTAAAAAGATCAAGCTTTACAGTACATCTTTAACATCACTCCAAGTTTAAAAATCAAAGAAAAATTAATTTAATGGAAAATTAAAGTCACAAAAAGTGAAGATCTTACTATTACATGATTGACCCAAATGTTATGTATATAGCTTGAACAGCCAGGAAGGAGTTAGATTTACAAAAGTTTTCTTTGTGATAAAAATGTTTCAATAGTCAAAGACCAGGAATGTCAGGATTATAATTGTAAGAACTCGGTATTTTTCTAATAACTGCTATATGACAGAACTGCCAACAATCATCATCTATTTCAACATAAGGCCAGCCAATGAAATTTCCATTTGGACTAACATCTCCATATATACTGCCTGACATAAAATTCAATGAAAACAGATCCTATCATTTTCTATAGCAAACTTGAAATCTGCTTCAACATAAGGCCAGCCAATGAATTTTCCATTTGGACTAACATCTTGATACATACTGCCTGACATCAAATTCAATGAAAAAAGGTCCTTGACAGATTTACTGACCTTCAAATTCAATAAAATGGGCCCTTTCCATCGTTTTCCATGACAAATTTAACTAATTGATGTTCTATATGACAATTAAATAATTGTTTGGGATGAAGTCAGCATAGAAATTTTACAACTGCTCCATCAAATAATCCTATTCATATGGGTGAATCATTTGGGTCTGCCTTGTATCCATAACTTGCCTATATGTGAATAATTTTACTTTGTGTGTTTTCAGCAGAATGTTTCTGACATAAAAATATTTATTTAAAAGGCAACTGACTTTTAACTTCAGGCTAAATTTTAAGTTATTTTATGGGTAAGTCACTCCATTAAGTCCACATTTCTACAGTGACCGACAATGAATGGTTAAAACTTATAAATACTGTACAACCTGTAAATAGAAATCATATAGTAGTAACTCAAATGTAATGGCCAAGATTAAAAAAGGACAGCTTTCTGTACCTTGATAATTCATATAAATGTACAAGCAATATACAGACAATTTGATATATTCAATCTTTATGGTTTCCTTGTAATCCACCAATTCACAGTTGAATGATGATCTAGTGAGATCATATCCTGATCAAGCATATCTCTTGTATAAATACTGTTACCAAATAATGGTTACAGTGAATGATATTGATGGCAGCACCAGCAAAGCAAAATTATGATGTACACATGGATGATTCTTGGCTTGGGGAGCTAGCTATGTGTCTGCATTCAAAATGAGTTATCATTTTATGGGTCAATAAGAAAGGTTTCATATGCTTCTGTATATAAAAAAAAGTACAAATAGCCTGAATTTTCATGTGATGATAAATTAGGGTTAACAAGAGTAATTACATGAATTTATTAATTATACAATCACAGTAATTGATCTACAAGTAATGCAGTACATACAATAATGCTGTGTACTTCTCACGATCTACATGCCAAGTGAGTTAAATGGTGGACATGGAGATAACTGACATAGTATGACAATATGAAACAGTATGAAACTGGAGGTTACACTAACCAACATATAAAGACAACTCATCTGAGGGAATTGGGGAAGGTTACAATAACCAATACATTAAGGCAATTTGTGTGAGGAAGTCAGGGGAAGTTCATATTTGATATGAGAGATAAAGTGTATGTAATGCAAGTTGTAACTTTATGTCAAGCTGTAAAAATATCCAATGACAATTTATTAGTTTATTCTAAACCCCCCCCCCCCTAGTTTTCACTGGACCCCAAGTACTGACAACAAGTTTTCTTTCTGTTTTGTTTTTTTTTACAGACAATTTTACACTTCTAAGGGATACACTGCAAATTTACACAATGAAATGGACTGCACATTCTCCAGATCTGAATATTACTGAAAACCATTGGCTACTCTTAAAGATTACGTTGGAAAACAGAAGTTAGTACAGTAAAAACCATGCAGACATTGAACAATGAATCTGAGATTTAAAGAACAACATCTCAATACATCAGAAATGTATATTCTTCAAAACAAGATTAGAATGGAAAAGAGAACTTAGTACAGTAAAACCTTGCAGACCTTGAACAATGAATCGGAGATCTAAAGAACAAATCTCACTAGAGTACATCAGAAATGTATATTCTTCCAAAACAGGTGTCCCTATGAAAATAAAATTCATGCCAAAGGCTACACGCTCATGTAATGCTACTGTGAAAAAGCAAACACAATTCAAAATTTGAGGCAATGCATTTGCATTACTCTGACATTGCTGACATTAAAAAGTGTTGCAAAAATGCATGTGCATTAAACTATGGCAATATTTATATTAAATATTAGATTTTTGGTTGTGGGGTAAAACTAATTTTAATTATGCAATACTTACCTGTCACTATTCCTTGGATAATATATTTTCATGCTGCAAATGTATCATCTGCATGATGTGAATAGATCCTTCTAGAGTGGAGAAAAAGTCAGTTTGACCCTTTGACCTTTTGCACACCACTCTGCCACATGGTCATGAGCAAAAGGTTGATTTCCCTATATGTCATCTTTTCACAGATGATAAATATGCAAGATATCTGAGAGGGGAGGGTATTCAGCAATTATGACAGGTAAGTATTGCATTATTAAAATTAGTTTCACCTCCAAAAGAAATGTACTTTAATAACAGCAATATCTTGTTAAAGACCTAATAATGTTTCCTAACCTTAAATATTTTCAGCATGTTTTTATGTTTTCTAATTTCATGGTTTCTATTGTGTTTTCTTGTAGTCATATCATTATAGATGTTGTAAAGCGCTTAGAGCTTCTAAAGATTAGGCACTATACAAAGTTCTCATTATTATTATTACTATTATTAAGGTGGGTAGGCTGAGGTAAAACTAATTAAAAACAGAAATTAAATGTACTCACTGTAGCGGGAGAGGTACACTTCCACAGAATTTTCGTGTCTCTCTGAGTAACATGCGGTGACATAACAATGGGACCCAAAGAAAAAAATACATGTCCTCTGTTGTGCTAATGAGTGGATGTAAAAAAAGGAAAAGGTATTATGGGAGAGCCAAAAAGCTGCTTTCATAATATCCTCCAGAGAGAAACGATAAGACTAGGCCCATGAGGTAGCATAAAGGCGATGTCTTGTTCAGTGAGTGACTCACTATCTTGTTGGATTGTCTTGATAGCATTTGTGACCCAGAGAGGATTGTACCAGTTCAAGGTAATGACATTCGGGTTAGTAAGGGCCAGCACCACCTATTGTCGTTTGAGGCGCAAGTTGCTAAAAGGTTTAGCAAACGTTGATAGCTTTGTAGACGACATATTCATGTACACGAATACTTGGAGTGAGCATGTGTCCGTCTTGTGGGAACTCTTCGACAGACTCCGCAGAGCGAACCGCACAGTGAGACCCACAAATGCAGTATTGGCTATACAGATTTAGATTGTTTGGGTCATAGGGTCAGTGGTTCGAGTCAGTTAAAACCTTACCCCCAAGCAAGTGGAAGCGATTAGAAATTCAACAAAGCCAGACAACAAAATGCAAGTTTGTTTATTTCTAGGTCTAGTAGGGTTTTATAGAAAATTTATACCAAAATTTGCAGCGATTGCTAGCCCACTGTCTGATCTGACAAAGAAGGGGCAACCAAACAAAAAAGAGTGGGGACCGCCACAAGATAGAGCTTTTTTTTATTATAGAGAAACTAATCAGTGCACCTATATCAAAATTGCCAGATGTTAGCAAACCCATAATTTAAAGGACAGATGCATCTGAAACTGGGTTGGGAGCAGTTTTACTGCAAGAGCAAAATAACAATAAGCTACCCATAGCTTACTCAAGTAGGAAATTACTACCCAGGGAGAAAAACTATTGTTATTATTGAGAAAGAATGTTTGGCCATTGTATGGGGAATTGGGAAGTATCATGCATATCTTTTTGGGAGAGATTTCATTCTCGAGACTGATCACCAACCCCTATTTTATTTAAACAAGGTCAAGGTAGCTAATACTCGATTGATGCATTGGGCACTGACACTACAACCTTATCGCTTCCATGTAGAGGCGATAAGAAGAGTTGAAAATATTGGGGCAGACTACTTGTGTAGGGCATGATTGGAAATTTGGATAAATTTTTACCCAGTATAGAAAATCCAGACTGCAGTATAACCAATGTAAAATATGTTACTTATCATTAGTAGTTTTCTTTTATTCTGTGAAAGGTGTTATTTAAAAAAATGCATATTTTTTTTTCTCTGAGGAGGGAGGTATTGTCACAAAATTAGGCAAAAAATAACTTGGTTATGCCTTAGAAATATTTGACTATTTTTCGTTGTGCATGAGTACAACGTTATCTAGGGTGAAAACGTGTTTTACCAGGTAAGCGATGGAACTAACATGTATCTCGCCAGAAATTACTTGTAGTGAGGGATATTATAATCATGATATGCATGGGTATTTTACCCTGAATATTACTCACTGTCCCATGGATTTAAGCAAGATCAATTTATAACCAACACACTGGTCGTTCTGGATCTCGTCGAGGAGTGCACATTCTCCATTGTGTTCAGCCATATGGGTGAGTGTTAAATTTATATTTTATATGATAGTTTATTGAGTTTGACTTGTCATATCGTGTAATGATTCATTTATTACAATGCAGATTTGAAACTGTGAATTACAAGTTGCTATTAGAGTTTAATGTATTAGAATTTTCCAGAACTCAATATTATTACCAGTTTGGTTTTATTGTAGCTAACGAGTGTGACGAGTTTGATGAGTTTAAATGATGAGTAGAGCTATCTAGATGTCTATATGTATGTACATATGTCTGTACATGTGATGGAGCCATGACTGTAGACATAGCTAATACAAGGGTGCTGTATGCTGTCTGTACATGTGTATACATATGACTTGTACATGTGGTGGATCAGTGAAGGGTTACTGTGGGCCAACCCAAGGACTTGGTGAAACTGTGAGGTTTATCAGTATATGAATCATACGACTGTGCAAGAGCCAACAAGCATATGTTTGGTCCAATTGTTGTTTCAATTGCTACATTTGTATTTACATGAGATTATTTTGAATCTTAGTTGTATTTCAGGAGATTTGTGAATCTCACTTACAGCGCAGAACATTTGAAACATATTTGAATACCTTGAGATTGTTTCAATCTCAATCCTAGTCTATACGTGAAATTATGTGAATATCTTTCAGCATGATGATAAGTAATTGATGACATTAAAAGTGTTGCAATGCATGTGCATTACAGTGATATTAAAAAGTGTTGCAATGCATGTGCATTAGTGATATTAAAGTGTTGCAATGTATGTGCATTACAGTGATATTAAAAAGTGTTGCAATGTGTTGCAATGTATGTGCATTAGTGATATTAAAAAGTGTTGCAATGTATGTGCATTACAGTGATATTAAAAACTGTTGCAATGTATGTGCATCAGTGATATTAAAAAGTGTTGCAATGCATGTAAATTAGTGATATTAAAAAGTGTTGTAATGTATGTGCATTAGTGATATTAAAAAGTGTTGCAATGTATGTGCATCAGTGATATTAAAAAGTGTTGCAATGTATGTGCATCAGTGATATTAAAAAGTGTTGCAATGTATGTGCATTAGTGATATTAAAAAGTGTTGCAATGTATGTAAATTAGTGATATTAAAAAGTTGCAATGTATGTGCATTACAGTGATATTAAAAAGTTGCAATGTATGTGCATTACAGTAATATTAAAAAGTTGCAATGTATGTGCATTAGTGATATTAAAAAGTTGCAATGTATGTGCATCGGTGATATTAAAAAGTGTTGCAATGTATGTGCATCAGTGATATTAAAAAGTTGCAATCTATGTGCATTACAGTGATATTAAAGTGTTGCAATGTATGTAAAGTACAGTGATATTAAAAAGTTGCAATGCATGTGCATTAGAGTGATATTAAAAAGTGTTGCAATGCATGTGCATCAGTGATATTAAAAAGTGTTGCAATGTATGTTGCATCAGTGATATTAAAAAGTGTTGCAATGTATGTACATTACAGTGATATTAAAAAGTGTTGCAATGTATGTACATTAGTGATATTAAAAAGTGTTGCAATGTATGTGCATCAGTGATATTAAAAAGTGTTGCAATGTATGTGCATCAGTGATATTAAAAAGTGTTGCAATGTATGTGCATCAGTGATATTAAAAAGTGTTGCAATGTATGTACATTACAGTGATATTAAAAAGTGTTGCAATGTATGTGCATCAGTGATATTAAAAAGTGTTGCAATGTATGTGTATCAGTGATATTAAAAAGTGTTGCAATGCATGCATTACAGTGATATTAAAAAGTTGCAATGCATGTGCATTACAGTGATATTAAAAAGTGTTGCAATGTATGTACATTACAGTGATATTAAAAAGTGTTGCAATGTATGTGCATCAGTGATATTAAAGTGTTGCAATGTATGTGCATCAGTGATATTAAAAAGTGTTGCAATGTATGTGCATCAGTGATATTAAAAAGTGTTGCAATGTATGTACATTACAGTGATATTAAAAAGTGTTGCAATGTATGTGCATCAGTGATATTAAAAAGTGTTGCAATGTATGTGTATCAGTGATATTAAAAAGTGTTGCAATGCATGCATTACAGTGATATTAAAAAGTTGCAATGCATGTGCATTACAGTGATATTAAAAAGTGTTGCAATGTATGTACATTACAGTGATATTAAAAAGTGTTGCAATGTATGTGCATCAGTGATATTAAAAAGTGTTGCAATGTATGTGTATCAGTGATATTAAAAAGTGTTGCAATGCATGCATTACAGTGATATTAAAAAGTTGCAATGCATGTGCATTACAGTGATATTAAAAAGTTGCAATGCATGTGCATTACAGTGATATTAAAAAGTGTTGCAATGTATGTGCATCAGTGATATTAAAAAGTGTTGCAATGTATGTGCATCAGTGATATTAAAAAGTGTTGCAATGCATGCATTACAGTTATATTAAAAAGTTGCAATGTATGTGCATTACAGTGATATTAAAAAGTTGCAATGTATGTGCATTACAGTGATATTAAAAAGTGTTGCAATGCATTACAGTGATATTAAAAAGTGTTGCAATGTATGTACATTACAGTGATATTAAAAAGTGTTGCAATGCATGTGCATTAGTAACATTAAAAAAAATGGTTACATTGTATGTGCATCAATGACTAAAAAACTGCTGCAATGCAACATCTCAATGATGCTATAAACAACTGTTAGAGTGTTATTGCATCTGCATCAGTGTCCTGGAAATTATTCCAATTATGTGTTTGTCTTCAACATATATCTTACAACTGTAGAACCTAGTATTGATGAAGATTATGACATGTATCATAGTTCTAAAATAATTTCATTGAAAAACTATAAGAAGCTGGAAAGTTACTGACATATCTATAAAAAAAAATATCAAAGAGCTGTTTGCTGGATACCTAAATCTACCCGTCAACAACATAAATATAGAAGCAGCAGATATTTGTGGCCTTTTGAGTTTTGTAACAGCATATACAATTCTCAGGAAATATATAGTACTTGAAAATTTTAAACTGGGACAATTATGTTGTTTGTTATATCAAAGAAATAAGATGTTTATCATGATACAGGTAGTCAATAATTTTACTGAAATACCAACAAATTTTGATCTGTCATTTTCCTCAGATCATAAATTTTTAACAGATTGCAGATATAATGACATCTCATCTAAGTATATGATAAGTACAGAGATTTTCTTGCTGATCCTGTTTAATAGTAAATTTAGTGATCTGGATGATAAAACTGCTTCTGAAAATAATTTTACTGCATCAATTGAAATAATAATGGAAAGTTTCATAATGACAAGAAAAGAAATTATTGAATTTAATCTTATCTCATCATGTCTATCAGACAATGACAGGGACAAGCTGATCAAATACTACAAATATTATCATAAAACACTTTACTGTGTCAGATGAGCCAGGGCATATTACAGTAAAATAACAGGCATGCTGAATTACATTCCAATGTTACTTACAACGACTGGAATTGCATCAGTGGGCAGAACATTAAGTCCACTACATTACTCCCGACAATGTCTGTGGCAGGTATTGTATTACCAGTAATAAACAAAAAGATCGAACCAAAATATGATAATAAAAATACTTTGTGTAAAATAGCAATAGCTACCAACAACAAACTCTTAATCAGCTTTTAACTTATCTCAGGGTTGAGAAGTTTATTATGTTAGATCTGATAGGAACCGCAAGTCAAGGATGATTTGCTTGTTGATATGATACTGAACAGAGTTGTAAAATATGATAAAAGATATTTAGCAAATTTGGTGTGAATGTGAAAAATAAGGACAGTAAAATTTTGTGTGAATTTAAAAAACAATGGATATAATAGAGAAGAGGAAAGCATACAACAATCATGCTTGACAATGAAAAGTATAGAACGTATTTCTAAAGCTGAAATAAGATAAAGTTGTCTTTGGTTCGCAAGGAGGATTCAGATTATTTTAGTAAGATTGTGTGGGATACAGATTCACTTCCTGATGTTATTGAGGATCTTTAGAATCCAATATTTCAGAATAAATATAATATGATCACAGCTGAGGACAAGCTTTAAAAAAAAAATGTTATTTCAATAAATCAATAGTCTCACATGGAAATTTTATCAAGATGCTAGAACATGGCTCTCTTATCAGTGGTAAGATTAATTTATATTTATTTTGTCAAGACAATGAGAGTTATATATAGCAAAAGGTGTGACTTTCAAAATATCTCAACAAGTGGCTATGTAAAATTTTGTGTGAAATATAAAATAAAAAGAGCAGTAGTCTTGTAAAAGAGGATTGTTTCTCAGCTAAACTTATTTTTGTGCAACGACAAATGTTTTCCATGATAAGTCCTCAAGCTAGGTAATATATAATGAAATCGACACTGTTGCCTCAAAAATAGGGGTTTGGCTAAGAAACCTCATTTGGATCCACTGTATGTATACAGACAACTGCATGTAACAGTTCCCACCAAATACTGACAACTGCATGAGACATTACTGTCAAATACTGATGACTGCATGTAGCAGTTGAGACATTACTGTCAAATACTGATGATTGCATGTAACAGTTGAGACATTACTGACAAATACTGACAACTGCATGTAACAGTTGACCCACTGCTACTAAATACTGGCAATTTCATGCATGCCATTGTACTTCTTGTACATTGTTCTTCTTCTTGTAGGATTTAATGCTATTTTTCAGCACAAGATAGACTATTCATGGCAGCCAGCATTAATGATAGAGGAAGAACTGGGGAAACCCTGAGTAAAGAACCACAGACCCACGAGAATGCTACTGGCAAGCTTTCTCACATATATATATATATATATACCCACATTGACTGAATCATAGACTCAAACCCACATAGACATATGTGAGATGGCATTGATATGTAAATGAGAGTGCTTTTAGACCACTTGGCCCATCGGGCCCCATACAATCTTGAAAAGTGCAGCTCTTAAAACACTCTTAATAATGCATGTATCTCATGCTCCATTGAAAAAGACACTTAGTAAGTGCTTGTTTAGGGCAGTTGATACAGACAGACAAGAGCTTTTTTGATTTAATTTTGTTATTATTAATGAATGTTACAGGTTTTGCTAACCGCTCCGGTGGCCTAGTGGTTAGAGTGTCCGCACCGGAAGCGGGAGGTCATCGGTTCGATCCCCGGCCGAGTCATACCAAAGACTTACAAAAATGGCACTGACAGCTGCCTCGCTTGATGCTCAGCATTAAGAGGTTTGTGTTAGGACTGGTCGGCCTGGTGTCAGGATAATGTGACTGGGTGAGACATCATGCTACATGTCTGCGGCATGATGTCTCAGTGCTAGATATCACTATACACTGCCTCACTGCAGACATCGTAGCGATATGACTGAAAAATTGTTAAAGCTACGTTAAAAATCCTAATCAAACAAACAAACAAACAGGTTTTGCTATTCTCATGGCAAACACACACCAAGAATCATCTTTCTGATAAGATCAAAGATGTCCATGTACATTACTAATTAAATGAAAAGTAAAGTTAACTATTTGGCCTCTACTATTTTATTCTCTTCAGGCAAAACTATATGCTTGGAAAACAGTCTAATGCAAGTCCCTTGGCACAAGTGCAGACAAAATCTTGTGTGCCAAATTTTGTAACCATATATTGTATATATATTCACAGTCTGTATGAAGGTACTGCACCAATTGTTGATAAACACATGATCACTTTATCAGAGCCAATATTTTGTGCTTATCAGTGCTAGTGAACAAAAATCAATAGAAGCAAGATCTAGGTCAGTAGAGACCCTGCTTTTGTTTGATTTAGCCACTAATCTTCATACTTGACATCCAGGTACATATCACACTCTTAGAACTTTCATGCATACCAAACCAGGAAATAATAATAAAGTCACATTTTTATCTATTTTTCTCCTATAAAATGTCCACCCTTCACTTTCATCAAATGTACAAGGCACTGGCCCCATGAGGTGATCATGAAAGAATTACTGTATGTTCAATGTAGAGTTCAATCCATACCCTAGGTAAGTCCTGGATTTGATTTGAGTCAACATATAGTTCTTCAAGAGTTCTCTCAAAGTTGAAAACATCTCCTGGCACATCTGTCAGACTGTAATGGCGGTAATCCAACACTCGCACATCATCTTCGATTTGGGGACGTAAGCATGGGCATTTCTTTACCAGGCGGGCCATGACTCATCCTTTAAATATAAAATAAAAATCTGTATTTTTCATGAAAACCCCACAACATAATGAAAATGATTTGTACATGTGGATGCCGTACAGAATTGGTCATTGTAATGGGCTGAATCAATATATGCCATACTACTAAAGAGCACCAGAAGTTATTTTCAATCTGAACCCTGTGTATTCCTTATTCTTGTAAAATTCAAGCAAACTCTGCAGTCCCAAGTAAATTATCAGTATCATTAATGCAGTCCTGATATCAGTGAATCATCAACAATTACTGCAGTCCCTATTACTAGTATATTGTCAACATAATTACTACATTCCATAAACTGGTTAATTGTCAACATAATTACTGCAGTCCATACTCTGGTTAATTATCAATATATTTACTGCCTGTGGACAGAGAAGGAAAAATAGGTAAAATACACCATCTTGTACATCATGAGACAAGGTGTTTCAATTGTAAGCATGCCAAACTTTGGACCAAAAGGGTGCAGGTTTGATTTGTATTGCTGATTATTTCCAGATCATATCTATGTCCTTTAGTATGACACTTGACTCAAATTGCAACAGCACTAAATAACCTACTTGTGTTGCTGTGCCATAAAGCACCAAATCAAAACATTATCCTCTGAACTCCCATTATGCTGACCACTCCAGTGGCCTAAGTCGGGTTACAGCATCCACCTCAGATGCAGGAGGTCGGAGGTTCAAACCCAAGTCATACCAAAGACATAAAAATGATACTAGCAGCTGCCTTACCGGTACTTGGTGTTCAGCATTAAGAGGTTAGTGTTAAGACTGGTCAGCCTGATGTCAGGATTGCGTGACTGGGTAGGACATGATGCTAAATGTTTGTAACACGATACCCCAATGCTAGACAGTATTTTAAAAAATGCCACACAGCAGACATCGTAGTGATATGACTGAAAAAGTTTTAAAGTTACATTAAAAGAATCCCAATCACACACACATATATTATGCTGCCTATTCCAAATGGAAACTCTGATAGTGGTGCCAGACTCCTAATCCAAACGTCATGGGTTTGATACCCACCCAGGTCAGCCCAGATCATCTGCTTAGCATGTCCTTCGAAGACATTTCGATATTGCCAATAAAGTGCATGACAACAACACATGCTTAATCTACCCATTTTCTCCTGGATGGTGACATATAACCTCTTATTAAACGAATCATCCAAGATACAATTATATCTCTCTCTTCAACCACTCAATCTAAAGCAGCCAATATATCATGTGAAATCAGTCCACTTTGCCATACAGAAAACTTTTTATCAAAGTTCAACTAATTGTTTTTTTTCGGAGGTTTAACTTTATATGCTAGGTCTTAATTATTTCATATTCTCTGACAAAAATAGAGTACTATATAAAACTCCATAATTCATTTTGAAACTACCAATATTATATCACATTTCCTTTTGAAAATGACAAACGGCAAATACATGTACCTGGCACAAATATTTCTAAAATTTACAATCATTATAACCTAAAATTAAATAGCCAAGAGGCATTCTCTTTATCTTAATAATATCACAAAAGAGATAACTAACGGGTCATCATATAAATTATCAGTTAAGCAGAACTTTAAGAAGTAAATTATACCAGTAGATATGACTAATGGCACATAATAAATAGGTATAATTATATGGCATAAAGAAGTGTATTATTGTATATACTTGTTCACAATAAGACTGAATGAGACCATTTACAATTATATTATCAAGGGAGATAACTAGAGAACATCATACCAATTACAATACATGTATCATTGAAAGCAAAAGAGCTGAAAGATTTGACTGATGGCACAGAATAAATTTGCAAACAGCATGATATGAAAAGTGTAAAAATTGTTCAAAACATGACTGAACCTGCTAATTCTCAATATCATCAAGTAAAATCAAAAAATTCTTGGACCAGACAATTCTCACTGATTTCTTCATGTAAAAGCAATTAAGTATTGGACTAGACAATTCTCAATGACATCATTAAGTAAGATACAAATTAAATATTGGACTAGACAATTCTCAATGACATCATCAAGTAAGATACAAATTAAATACTGGACTAGACAATTCTCAATGACATCATCAAGTAAGATACAAATTAAATATTGGACTAGACAATTCTCAATCAAATCATCAGATGAGATCAATTTATGTGGGCATCAATCCTCTTTTCAATTCACATAGGTCTGCATGTGTGTGATATTTAAAGCATATATACTGGTAAAAATGACTATTACACACAAAATAAACAAGATGATTACATAAAGAGATTAAATATTTTTCAAAATTTTATTGATTTAATGATATTGTAAATGAAGATAACAAAGGAATATAATGTCAGTTACTATAGCACCGAGCATATATGCATAAATACCAGTAAATAAGGCTAACAGCACAGAATAATAGAGGGTATTTTCTTTTTCGATGTTAACACACATTATAATGCATCAAATAGTACAAAATAACCACTCATTAAAAATATCACATGCTTTTATAGCTGACATTACAACAATTAACATCATTAAAAATATCATTTGCTTTTATAGCTGACATTATAACAATTAACATCATTAAAAATATCACATGCTTTTATAGCTGACATTATAACAATTAACATCATACCTGGTATTAATATAATAAAAGAACACCGTCTCTTCATTATATACAAACTTGATTAAACTCACACTTCCACAAACTACCACCATCCACCAACCATTTGGTAAAGTCATTAAAATTTTACTTGCATGTATTGGCTGATCATAGAAATACAGTAGTCCCCCTCTTATACGGCCACCCCTGCTGCACCGGGAAAGTGGCCTTATAAGGCGGGTGGCCGTTCCAGAGGGGGGCTAAATTTATTATGAGAAGTACATGTATATGTAATGTACGTAGTAAGAAAGCTACATACTTCAAAACATTAAATATCTTCGTCTAAATGAAACATTAATCAATAAAAGTTGGGTTTTTTTGGTCATAATAACAAATTTATTTCAACTGAATATACGTTACTATTTTTGCTTTCTTGGCGTAAGTTTGATATGCGAGCGGGTATTGTCATGCACATTGCAAATGGATTCAAAAACGGCATTTACATCTTGGTACATACATAATTATCTTCCATTTGCTCCATTTTCCCACTGCTGCTGAATAACCTTCTTATCGGTTATAACTTTGTTTATTCAAATTATTTCAACATAAACTTGTTTTTACGAGTCTTTTGTACATGCAATTGTTCGGCATCCCCCCCCCCCCCCATGTCATCGAGTAGAATAACCGACTTTCTTCGAAAATAATGTATCCGTTAACGTGATGACATTTTAGCGTTTGGTAATGATTTATTCGGTTATTGCTAGTCAGCAATACAGTCGTATGCGATTTAATTATGCAGACAAAACTTTTGTCGAGTCTACGAAATGCAACCTTCGTAAAGGAAGCCATATTGTTTGGTCACGTAATTTTTCCGGTCTTTGTCTGGTACCCTATTGTCTTTTTTTAAGGTTCTCTGTGTGTGCCAATGTACAAAATCTATTTTTAGCCTATGCTGACCCTTGTTATGATTATAACAATTACGTCTGGTTATAATCATGAAAGAGAAGAACTCGACATTGGCATTAAACCCCAAACTCTATCATAACATTATTGAGCCCATTTCCTGTAAACATCGACTTTCATAGATAACGATATACTTTAAATCTTTAGTCAACACTTTTAACGGCGACTTGACACTCGGAGACCTGTATCTACGATAGAGATAATCAAAATTACTTACCTTACGTCAAGATTTGAATTAATTATTGGTTCTGGATACATTTAAAAATAAAATGAGGCCGCTCGTGAGGGGGAAAATTTTATATTATTGCACAAAAATGCTGGCCGCTGGTCGCGTTAGCCGGGTGGCCTCTCGTGAGGGGTACTTTTGAACAGAAACTCGTCGGTGCCAACGAATTCTGGCCGTTTGGAGCGGGGGGCCGCTGGTCAGGGGGGCCGTACAAGAGGGGAACTACTGTATGTGATTTGAGCGAACTGGTGATGTGGGATGAACTAATCTGTTGCAATAAATGAAATTTTTGACATTTTAAAAGCAATTTTATTGATCTGACAACAAAAACAAGTCCAACTGAGGATTGCAACAACAATGTTTTTCACACTATTGTTGGGGCTCTGTCTGTCCAAGTAAAGAATGCAACAACAATGTTTTTCACACTACTGTTGGGGCTCTGTCTGTCCAAGTGAAGAATGCAACAACGTTTTTCACACTATTGTTGGGGCTCTGTCTGTCCAAGTGAGGAATGTAACAACAACGTTTTTCACACTATTGTTGGGGCTCTGTCTGTCCAAGTGAGGAATGTAACAACAACGTTTTTCACACTATTGTTGGGGCTCTGTCTGTCCAAGTGAGGAATGTAACAACAACGTTTTTCACACTATTGTTGGGGCTCTGTCTAGAGTTTGGGATGAGCCTAGGCTCGAGCTCAAGGCTCGATAATTTTGGAGCATTTTTGGGGCTCGAAGCTCGAGGTCGAAGCTCAACGAGCTTCAAGCTTACAATAGGAAAAAATTCTCCGCTTTCTTTTATTACTGGACCGGATAAACCTGTGCAATAATTAATTGACTGTGGGAATGAGCAGCTTTTTAATACGGCCTATGCTTCCACGTGTTGGTTGACCAGTGAGCGGTCGTTGCCTTGCAACGGTCATCACTGAGGGCTCCTATGATAATAATTACGACTATTATAATTGAAGGGTTTTTCAACTTCTGCAAGCGAGAGAACCGGTGAACTTCTCAAGTGTTTGCTGGACGATGAGTGGTGCTGGAGGGGCAGTACGCGCACAACTGACGCTGAAGGGATTTCTTTTAAACTAATTTTTTAACATTTTAACAGTTCAAACAACATAAACGTGTTATCGATTTTTCATATTGTATCTGCTCTTTGTTTGTTAATTTTTAACTTGTATTTCATTTCTAAAGCAGTAGCGATGTAAAAAAATAAGAAATCGACTGTTTAGGCTTATTTTAACAAGCGCGAAAAGGATAATTTTGCAGCTTGTAATGAATGTAAGCAGACAATTTTATGTCCACAAGGAAACACTTCAATAATGCATTGACATCTGCTTAGCATTCATCATATTCATCACTACTCAAGTTCGAAAGCTCAAAAAAATTATCGAGCTCGAGCTCGCACAAGCTTCAAATCCTCGAGCTTTCCTATACTCTAGCTCTGTCTATCCAAGTGAGGAATGTAACAACAATGTTTTTCACTCTATTGTTGGGGCTCTGTCTGTCCAAGTGAGGAATGTAACAACAATGTTTTTCACACTATTGTTGGGGCTCTGTCTGTCCAAGCGAGGAATGTAACAACAATGTTTTTCACACTACTGTTGGGGCTCTGTCTATCTAAGTGAGGAATGCAACAATGTTTTTCACACTATTGTTGGAGCTCTATCTGTCGAAGTGAGGAATGTAACAACAATGTTTTTCACACTATTGTTGGGGCTCTGTCTGTCTAAGTGAGGAATGTAACAACAATGTTTTTCACACTATTGTTGAGGCTCCATCTGTCCAAGTGATCTAAAGCACTTGCTTTCCAATTACTCATCCCACCTCTATCCACACAAGTTCAAGTCTTGGCTCGATAAATATGGGTATGTGAGAAAGTTTGCTAGTAGTTTCCCAAAGGTTGGTGGTTCTTCCCACAACAAATATACTAGCATATCACTTTCTGGAAAAATAGTGTTAAAGCCAACAAAACAAAACCAATCCACATTGATGTCAAGCTAGTCAAAAATGCAAATGATAATGAAACGTGCTCAAGCATACAAAATACTTATTTTTCTTACTGCAAATATCACGAACATACTCAAGCATTGCATAGCATGGTAGGAAATCTTGTAATGAAAATATAAGGTAATATTTTTCCCATGTGAAAATGTACATGTATAAACAATATTTCACCAATAATTTTCTTTCTTTCTCTCTAAAGTACATAATATAAGCAAAAACTGAGATAACAAGTAAAGATTTCACAAAACACAATTATATAACTGTGTCCTTGACCCCTAAATTCATAAAGGCTAGAAAGAATGATGTAGCATGAACTATCTTAACTTCATAATGATTTCATTATGATCAATGCCAGATATGAAATAAATCAAAAAAGCAAGCCCTAACACAAATTTTATGTAATGGTGAACTTGGCTCCAAGGACATAGGGTTGTGTGAGCTAATAGTAGGTTGACTTTTCTTAGCTTGTCCAGTTTGTTGAGGGCATCATGTAAAAGAAATTTTGGGTTCATGCTTTGTGTTTTGGATGTCTGACAATGTTGGGTCATCTGCATAGAGATCTGTATATGATATTGAGTTCCTGAGTAAAAGGGGTAGGTTATTACTAAATAAATAAATAAACAGTAATGGACCTAGGATTGAGCCTTGTGGCACTCCATATCTAATTGTTCCAGGTTCAGACAGAACATTATTGATATAAAAATGTTGTGTTCCTCACTTGAGTATGAAGTAACCCATCTAATTGTGCTTTCATCACATTTTAAATTTTCAGTTTCTTCAAAAGGATTTCATGATCCACCATGTCAAAAGATTTCCTGAAATCTACAAATACAGATCCTATTATTCTACCTTGGTCAAGTGTGTGAAGCTATTTATCATGGAGATCATGAATGTTTCTGTCTAAAGCCTGATTGAAGAGGGTGTAACAGCAAGTGTTTGGTTAAAAATGACATGAATGAGTCATGGACATGTTTTTAAATCAATTTTGCCAAGTTTGGTAGTACTGAGATTGGCTTGAGGTTGGCATCATCCTTAGAACCAGATTTGTGAATAGGAGGTACTTTTGCAGTTTTCCATATTTTGGAGACAGATGAGATTGCAATACTTAATTGATAATGAATGTTCTGCTATCTAAAAAAGCCAAGACAGAGGAGTTAATGAGTCATTGACCAATCTAATCCAGTCCTGTAGCTTTCTTAGTATCAAGTTCACTGAAAAGTTTTACAAAGTTTTTTGATACTGGTGGGATTGAGAAACACACCTTCTTAGAAAATTTGCTCTTACAGAACTTTTTCAGTTCATTAAAGTTGTTTTCTATCACTGGTACTGTTAAGACTGTGGTAATGTTGGTTTTTAAAAAAATCACTGAAAACATTTGCAATGTTAGTTTCATCAGTGACTATGGTGTCATTTACCAGAAGTGAGTGAATTTTATTTGTCTGATCTTTGTGTGTTCCTCCAGTGAGTTCATTGATGACTACCCAAATGGAGTTTGTATTGCTCATTTTCTTTTCAAGCAATGATTGATAATAAGTTTATTTAAGCAGTTTTAATCATACTTGTTATTTTATTCCTCCATACTTTATACTGTGCATCAGGTTGAATTGGTCTTGTGTTTTCATAGCATCTAGGATTTCAGTGGCAAGCCAATTAGATTGCATGGATTTCATTCCTTACTTGATGTACTTTCAGTGGTGCATGCTTAGAGACTACATCCATAAATAAGTCAGTACCACACCCTCAAAGCTTCATCTATGTCATCCAAATTTTGCATCATATTCCATGAAACTTTATAAAGGTGACTGAGAAATTGTTCTTCAATAAAAATAAAAAAAATGAATATCTGTAAGTGATCATTTTGTGTGTAATTTTATTTTTCTCTTTCATTTAACCTTTATTGTCTAGAAAGTAGGATAGTGGTCACTAAGACCAACATTCGTTACATTAACACAAGCCACATTGTCTAGTAGGTTGGTATAAATGTGATCAATAAGAGTGCTTTTTATTTACCAGCTGGAGTACCAGCCTAATGATTCAATAAATTCAACACATTGTTCCTTTTTTGAGTATTTAGAAGGTCCTTATTTATATTGCCAAGTATGTTTCTTTCTCCTGTGCAAGAACATTTTCCATTTGTTTCAAAAAAAAGTTATCAATCCAAACTGCTCTAGAGGAAGGTGTCCAACCAACTAGGAATGTTTTTGCATTATTTTGAGAAATTTCCACCCAGATATTCTCAATTTCATGTGACTCTTCCCTAATGTATACAAGACCTCCCCCTCCTGTCTCTGTGCCTAATGGTTTATTATAGCTTTCACAGTGAAAAATATTATCGTTGTGGTTTGCATTTAATTTGGTTTCAGTGAGTCCAAAAACTGTGTATTATTTTTCTTGGAAGACAACATTAACTTAATCTGGTCTATTTTCTCCACTATACCTTGTATATTTAAGTGACCTATGTTAAAACCTTCTGTATTTACTTTAATATCAATGATATGTATGTCATTATGCAATAGGGTACTCACTGAGATTGTCTCCATACTACTTTTATCATTCTGACATCCTCGTCTCCATACTACTTTTATCATTCTGACATCCTATTTCCATATTTAAATTTTCATATATATTAAAATCTTCAAAGTCATATACAGATCCTGAAAATATGTTAACTCTTTCATTTACCATTATACTGGTTTACATTGAATTGTTGGAGCCAAGATTCTAACTAGGTATATTTATATTTGTTATAAATGAAGCACTGGTACTCTAAGCACTGCTAAAAGAGACTGTCGTAATCAGAGAGACACATTGGCTTTCCATCAGACTTGCTTATCATAAACAAATCTATGAAGCTGCCAAGAAAAACATCACATAGTCCAATTAGCCAAATTATCCCAACGCAGTACTAAGATCACGGAGAATTCCAGCTGCAAAGAGATATTTGAGATAACTAACAAATTAATGTCAAGAAACAAATGTACACCACTTCCAACTACATTCTCTCTAGTAGACTTTCCGGACCTGTTTGCAAATTTCTTCCATGACAAGGCACAAGCCATTAGAGATAAGCTTGACAACACAATTTCAATTGACTCGTCATCACCATACAGTTGCGATACAGAATTTCAGCAACAACCGTTAGCAACATTTGAACCTGTCTCAATGGATTTAGTATGGATAATTGTGATGAAGAGTGCACCAAAGTCTTGTGAAATTGATCCAATTCCAACATCACTTCTACTTGAGTGCTTAGATCCAATATTGCCTTCACTAACTTATGTTATTAATACCTCTCTCTCTCAACCAGGAAATTTCAATCATTTTTCAAAACTGTCATTGTAAAGCTTCTGCTGAAGAAAACAACACTTGACCATAACGAATTAAAGAATCTGGAAGAGATATTGAAATGAACCAGGCAGAATTGAGTTACAATAGTCCAGTCTTGATAATAACAATAATAATAATAATACTTTACAGAGGGTGACTCATTTATTCAGAGACTATTCTCCCTGGAGGCCCTCTTAAGAAGAGTATAATAATGTGTATTATAGGAAAGAGAACAGCAATTATTGTTCATTTTAATGTGTTCAGTAAAATACTAAATTCCATCTATTTGAAACACATACATGCTCATGATATCTCTTCTAAAATATTGAAATATTTTCAGCATATTTTACATATAGTGGAATCTTGCTCCACAGAACTGTACCAGGTACTCAAAGCTTATTTAAATTACTCTGTTCTTGGCTTTGGTGCTTTTTGGTGTTTTTCCATGTGACATTGATCTCAACCAGTATTGTGTTGAAAAAGACCTGAATAAGTCCTGTTACTCTGGTGCAGTTCCATGTAGAAATTTATATACAAAAACTGCTTTGTGAAAATCTATCCTTTTATATGTTGTGAACCATTTTTTTTTATTCTCTAAACATCGCTTTTGATGAATGATCTGTAGATGCATCTAAAATAATGCACACATCCCATTTCTGAAGTTTATAAATCCTGTCAAGCTGAAATTTCTTGATACTGCTGAGTAGGGTGATTTTGAATTACATTGTTTTACATTTGGACAACACTGTCTTACATCTGGATGACAGTGTTTTACATTTGGATGACAGTGTTTTAAATTTGAGTGACAAAATTTTACATCTGGATGACAGTATTTTACATTTGGATGACAGTGTTTTACAAAGCTAATCAATATGGTCATTCCATTGTAAATTATTATCTAAAGACATGCCAACAAGCTTTTCATGTTTAACATTTTCTAACTGATAATTATTTATTGTAAGAGATAGTTCTGGTTTTCCTAACTTGTGTAGCTTTTGTGATATACATGTATCAAAAATCATAAGTTTTGTTTTTCATTGATTAATTACAATCCTTTTTTGTTTTTCCTTGATTAATTACAATCCTATTTTGTTGTGCCCAATTTTGAACTTGAATATTTAGGTCTGACTGTAATAGTTTTTGGATAGCTTTAGTATCAGTGATAGATAAGGCAATAAGTATTGGATAGTATTAAGGGTGAATCAATATGTATCTCAGTATGAAACATATCTGTATCTACATTAAGGTCTTGCCATTTTTAGAATGTTTGTGGTTGAATAGTGCTATTTGATACCTGGCAACAAAATGGTCATATGCACATTACTGACAGACCTTGACTTCTAATCTGTTCATATGCCATTCTCATCCTTGACAAAGGTAACAAAAATACTTCTAAAAAGATTACTTGATAGTTGCTGGCAATTCTAATTCAACATTTTAGACCATATAAGGCTGTTCCATTTGATCACATACTGGACTCATTTTGGTCACCACACCCTTTGTTTTCTGTTTTGTATTGTAGTTGTAGTAGGGTTTAACGTTGTTTTCAGCACAAGATAGGCTATATAATGGCGGCCAGTATTAATGGTGGAAGAAGAACCCAGGGAAAACCCCGGCAAGAACCACCGACCCACGAAAAGCTACTGGCAAGCTTTCTCACATACCCACATTGGTCGAATCTGAGATTTAAACCCACGCAGAGAGTGGTGAGATGGCAGTGATCCGTAACAGAGAGCGCTTTAGACCACTCAGCCACTCGAGGCCCCAATTTTTTTTATTGTATGAATACTTTAAAAACATCTTGTCACCAATTTCATGTCTTCACTTCAAGTTAGGGGTATTATCATGGTAAATGTATCTTTAAAAAAAAAATGCAATTTCCTCCTGCAAGGAAAATAATTTCTGCTTGGTGAACTGGAGATGAATAACAACTGAATCCTTCACACCGTACTTCCTGCAGATGTAAAACAGGAACTCAGTAAAAGAGGAAATCTATTGACAACAACAACTCTCGTTTTATAAATTAACATGACAACCTGTACTGTTAGAAATCTACACTTCTTTGCAAAACATTTTGTATTCTATCAGCACATTCAATCATATATTATATAACATATATCAATGTACCCCATAAGGGACATTCCAAACTTAATAACCTTTATGATTTAACTTGACTGGTCATTTAATAACCACTTTTATGTACAGTGTTTCTCTTGTTTTGAATCTACTCCGATTGCATTCAGATGACAACACTAGCATGTCACAGTGTCAATAACTTACATTCAGTTTGGAGTGGTGGTAATTGTTTTCACATGACTGGTAAAAATAACAACTAATCAGAATTAAATGTACTATACCATATTTCACTGCATGACTACACTATACATGGCTCCAAATGTAATTTAGAAAGATAAGATATGGAACAACATAGATTTAGGAAATCTAAGCAAATAAAAAACGTAAATGAAAATTTTAACACAGATTTTATGTGATGTTATCTTGAACCCAAGCGTAAAAGGAATGATCAAACATGTTGCTGATCTAATCTCCTCACTATCAACCCCCAGGCTTTTCTTTCCACCTTGTCCCTGGGTAGTTATTCTAGGACCACAACCAAAACTTTTTCATGTATGTAACCCCATGGCACTATTACTTTTCAGTCAGAATAAATCTAAGATCACTGTTGTGGCAACCACATTCGACATCAAATCAGCACCATTTTTATTCTGGACTAGTAGCTAGACATCGTGTCTTTAAATAAATCCTCATGTTGATATTACCATCCATTCAGGAGAAGTAGCCATAACATGATTTTCAAAGGCATTCAGATCAACACTATTTTCATTTATGACAGACCATACATCATGAGAAGTCTTCTGATCTCAAGATTCAAAGATCTTTAAATTCATTGGTAGCAATTTGACAAGATTTTCTGTGATGGCCATATCGGCCCCATTTTCATTTGGACCACCAGACATTATAAGAAGTCTTTTAGTGACAACCCCATGTTGATATGAGGAGGAGCAGTGATAGTTGGGAGGTGGGGGTAAACTAATTTTAATTACCGTATGACTATTGAGTAGCTAACCTATTTTCATGCTAGCTGTCTGCAAATACATTTATTTTGACCGGAATGCAGCGAACTCAGATTGCAAAAATTCTCTGAGCCCAGATGAAGAGCTTCCAAATCTCTTCACAAGAGAATAGGCATATGTGCCTGACATTTCATATATGCTATGATATTAATGTTGTCTGAGGAAGTCCTAAAACACACAAGATCGCTATTCTTTTTATACAACCATGCAATACTGGAAATACTGCTTTCATTTCTAGGTGTTGAAAGACAATTCAGCTTGGCTCCAAGAACCATGGTGAATGATACCCTCTCAGGCACCAGTTGAAATCCCCAATGGCAATTTGATACATCAGTCAACAGATAGGAATGGGGATCCGGTATGTGCATGGGGAACCCCCACAAGGAATATGTCTTGATTAATCCACCAATGCAAATGGTGATGGAAACCAGTCTTAGAGGGATCAAAGGTTGATAGAGAATCTGAGCACCACATTTGTTTGAACCAGTCAAGTTTTGTGGCAATCTTTTAAGTAGGTGATTTGGAGTAGTGATAAAAAAAACTTGTGCTAACTTTGTTTGTTTGTTTGATTAAGATTTTTAACGTTGCTTCAACAAATTTTCAGTCATACCGCTACGATGTCTACAGTGAGGCAGTTTATAGTGATGTCTAGCACTGAGGCATCATGCCACACATGTAGGATGATGTCCCACCCAGTCACATTATCTTGACACCAGGCCGACCAGTCCTAACACTAACCTCTTAATGCTGAGCATCAAGCAAGGCAGCTGTTAGTACCATTTTTAAGTCTTTGGTACGACTCGGCCAGGAATCAAACCCACGACCTCCAGCTTCTGCAGCAGACACTCTAATCACTAGGCCACCAGAGCGGTTACTTGTGCTAGCAGAGAGATGGAAAAGAGATAGACCATCCTGAAGGCTAAACACCTAATGAACAGAAAAATGGCAGAAATATGTCTGACCTTGTAACCTTGCTAGGAACTAAAAATTGTATCCAACTGAAAACAAAAAGCATGACCAATCGAGAAGTGTACTGTACATGTATTACCTTTTGCCATGTACCTTTGTCTTTTCAAGCACAAGGAATTAACAGATTTTTTAAAAATTCAGTCACTGATAAAGATAATTAACCATACCTCTTTGTAGGTACAACAGCTGGAACGTGTGAATAGTTTTTAGTTGGAATATACAGTAACTTTATATTCCAATATCATGTTGGTTATTCATTAAAACTATCAAGTTAAGGGATTTAACTTGAAACGGTACAAGCTAAATCTGCACTAAGTTTCATTTATTAATGAGATCAATCCCAAAATCTCATTTTAAGTCATCTGCAAGTTTGAGAGCCATATCATGAAAAGTAAAGCTTTTCATTTACAAGAAATGTGACGATATGGATGAATATATGCACACCATGATAAATGCAATTTGTGTTTTAAAAGCGAGTACCAGTATAATTATGTGGTGACCTTTGACCTCTTATGCCAAAATAATGATTTCCCAATTCCAAAAACTAGATTTAGCACGTTACACTGAATTCCTTTATGCAAATTTAGAGTTTTAGACTTGCACATTTAGTTGACAAAAATTACAATGACATTAAAACTGGTATGTCTCATTTTGTCTCCTGAGAATGGCCCCAAAAATTGTCTTGGATAAACTACTTGTACTAGCCTATACTTGTATCCTAAAATGGAACAATGCAGATTATCCTGCAATGTCATCCTCATATGTGACACTGTGCTTTTTGTATTTTGTCTGCAATGTCATCCTCATATGTGACACTGTGCTTTTTGTATTTTGTCTGCAATGTCATCCTCATATGTGACATTGTGCTTTTTGTATTTTGTCTGCAATGTCATCCTCATATGTGACACTGTGCTTTTTGTATTTTGTCTGCAATGTCATCCTCATATGTGACACTGTGCTTTTTGTATTTTGTCTGCAATGTCATTCTCATGTGGGACACAGTACATTATGTCTTTTCTGCTATCAAGTTTTAGTGCACTAGCATGCAGCTTTGTTTCCTTCAAAATCATGTTACATTTCACACCTTCTAAAAATTCCTCTGAATAATTTGTTTGCATAATAAAGAGACTGAATTCAATGTCAAGTGCTTTTCCAGATTTAATTATTTATCAATATCAAACAAATCCTGTACATTTCATTAATTCTTAAACAATTATTCAGCTAAAAGTGGCAGAGCCTCAACTCCCCATTTAAGTGCATATCAGAATTTTCCAAACTTGGATCTAAAGCTATTGCATTTTAAATTAAGGGAGACAAAGTGCCAAAGATCAAACGATGTTGTTCTGAAGATTGAATTATTTGTGACCCCTGTGCTCTAAAGAGTTATGAATTACATTGCTTAAGTCTCTAGTGTATACAACTTGACTAGACTTTGTATCTATAGGATGAGTTAGCAATTATTTCCAGGGATCTTGTGCAAAATGGGATGGCAGTCCTCTTTAGGACTAAAGACAAATAGAATCCATTGAAAATGGTACTTGTTGCATTCAAAAGATCATGTTATACATGGCATCCAAGCTGCAATCAACCCTTTAAAAAACAATGAGCAAAGTAATATGTTTACAAGTGCATCTTCAGATACTTACCTTGAATATTTTGGCAATTCAAGAAAACCCAGAGGGACTAATTCTGCTGATTTGATTGTGTGCTGTTAATTAAGATGGATGAATGGACAAAGGAATCCTATATACCATGCTACAACTTTTAATGCAAAGTTTTAACAATGAATATTATATGTTTATTCAGTGTGAGCCTTTTGGATGAGAAAATGGATCAATAAAGCAAAAATCTCTAACAATGAAAAATAATTCTACACACAAATTGTAAATATGCACTTGTGACAGTCAACTTGAACATCACAAAATTTACCAAAATAAACAGTGCATAGTGCAGTAACATGATGAATGCAGCAGACATATACCTCACTTAATCATGTGCATAGGAGACATGTATGTTAACTGTACTTTTGTTTTGTACTTAAAATTATTTTTGTAAATTAACATTTTTTGCAGAGCATTCCTACAGTACCATGCATTAAAGATAATACAAATTGTAATGTGAGCAGCACAAGCCTGATGTGTTCAACAATCCCCAATTTCTACTTCCCTATACCAATGCCAATCACTGACAATTTTGTTTGCCATATATCTGAATGAGCACAAATATTACTATCAAAAAGCATTATCTTCTTTCAGTCACAATGACTTTATTCTCTGACCTTTTGACCTTGAATGTGGTGGTTTTTCCTAGGCCAATGTGCAAGAAATCCAATAAGTTTTGTCCAGATATAATTGTAGAACCATTTTTCTTCTCAAAGTCAGAGTGGCCAATAACTTTCACCTTCTGACCCAAAAATCAAGTTCCTTCTTCTTTCATTCACAATGGCCTTGACCTGTGCCCTTTTGACCTCAAACTAAAATGGTTCTTTTTAACTGATGCAAGCCATACAGAAAGTTAAGTTTGGTAACTGTTGATGGAGAAATTTAGTAACTGTGTGGAACAAAATTGGTAACAAAATGAGGGTGGACAATATCATAACATAAAAATGCACTATTATAAGCCTTATACAAAGTTATTCAAATGTAAAAGGTTGATTTTGTCTCTATATATATATATATATATATATATATATATATATATATATATATATATATATATATATATATATATATATATATATATATATATATATATAGAGAGAGAGAGAGAGAGAGAGAGAGAGAGAGAGAGAGTTATGTATATCTGATTTAATATATATACTAACTGTTTGTCAATTATAAATTCTTTGTTTTATTTTTCATTAAATGCTTTTGTAATATAAATTTATTCACTAGAGATGTTTTATTCAGAAAATCAGTTTATCTGAATTATTATTTGGTAAACAAGTCATGTTGACCTAGATCCTGACCTTGCTTCAAGGTTTGTGGCGACCACATAAACAGGTTTCATTTTTTCTTAAAATGATTGGTTGTTGTCAAGGTCAAGATGGTACTTAAGTGAATTGAGAAGTAAACAACTTTTTATTCTAAAAGTAAGAATGATTGGTTCTTGTCAGGGTCATTTTAGGAGTATGTGATATAAATGATCACATGACTCTCCCCCTGTTTCTTGATTTTGCAACTGGGGAGTGTTTGAAAACTGTGTATTAGAATATGATATAATCTTTGGTGGAGTTAAATATAGTTAGTTTTGGGCTTTTACAAATGAAAAGTCATTTTCTTTTGTTGTAACCAGTTTTCGTATCCATGTTAACTTTTCTTCAATTCATTTAGATTTTAAAGGATTAATTTTATCTCTGGAAATATCTGATGTGCTCATAAAAAAATTCTTGGACAAAGACAGTTTATCAAATTCTTATTTGGATTTCCAACACTGGAGTATTAAATCCTATGATTCTACAAAGAACTATAGATAAAAACTAAACAGACTTTAGCATACGTCATCATCTTCCATCCAAGATTTTTTAACAGGACTCGAACTTGAAGCTATTAGAACATTTCATTATTAGGACTTCTATAATTTAATATGTGGAATATTCTTGGATTTTTTAATACTCATTTGATTCTTAAAAACTAAGTTTTATTTCCATTTTTAAAATCTTTCTCCAGGGAAATAAACTACTTGTTACATTTTAGAAAGCTTGTTGTTTTCACTTTTTATGTGTTACTGTTCATTAGATAAACTCTATGCAGATGACACAACATAATGTCAGACATCCAAAACACAAAGCATGAACTCCAAAGTTCTTTCCAATTTGGCCAATGTGGGTATGTGAGAAAGCTTGCCAGTAGCTTCTCATGGGTTGGTGGTTCTTTCTGGAGGGTTTCCGGGTTCTTCCTCCATCATTATACTGGCCGCCATGTATAGCCTATCATGTGCTAAAAAATGGCATTAAAGACTACAACAACAACAAAATATAACAAAATGCCCTAAACAAACTGGACAACTGGTGTACATGCAATGGCATGGTGGTAAATACTGGTAAAACAAAAATATGACTTATCTCAACATGACAAAAAAGGACTAATCTTCATACATGTACTTATGAGCTATGTCTGACATGGAATGATACAAATTTGCAAATGGTCTGTCATGACAGACTACTTAGTGTTTTGGTAAATAATAACCTATCATGGACTGAACATATCAAACATATCAGTAATAAAGTCAATTCAAGTTTATGGCTTCTCAGTAGGATAAGACATTTTCTCTTTGAAAGGCACCAACAACTTTTTATAACAGTTACATTGAGAATACTGTAATACAGTATGGGTAATTCAAATGATAAAAACACAGCAAAGCTGGAACATCTTCAAAACAATAGAGTATTTGGGCTAATATCAATCCAAAAAGAAATCAAGGAAAATTTAGCTGGTAAGGGATGGATTTGTTATCAAAGATATTATAAATTCAAGAACAAACTTAAAAACCTAATAATGTTTTATACCTAAAATATTTTCAGCATTTGTTATATTTTCCAATTTCATGGTTTTTGTTTTTTGTTTTTCTGTAGTCATATCATTATAGATGTTTTAAAGCGCTTAGAGCTTATAAAGATTTGATGCTATACAGGTATATAATGGGATCTTTGGTGTTGGGCTAACCTCACCTTGAATATGAAATGTAATGCTTCTTAAATGAAATTTTGGAAGGGATAATTTACTTAATAAATTCATTATATGGAAGGGATGGGTTTATTATCAAGGATATTATCATTAGTAAATACAGAACATAATTTTCTACACATGAAGGATGGACTAATTTCAAACATCAACTCTCATAAATACTATAATACTATAGTAACACATCTGATATTAATTTAATCTTTCCATTTCTAACATAACAGAAAACCTTTTTAATGTCAAAGCCCATACCCTTTTGTGAAAAATGCACAAAACACCTAGTATTAGTATCTCTGAACTAACTCAAACAATACAAGGTAAGTAAAACTATCACTGTCAAGGTCTGAATGTGGTTAATTCATTGGGGGAGAGGTAAACACTAGAATCTGACATACTGTGGAAGTTCCAGATTCTGGAATTATTGTCTTTCTGCTTTTCTTGTAAATAAAGATCAACGCTTTTGGAAGTGTCTTTCAAAATATTTATTTACAAACACTATTTTCTGACTGACACACTTTAGGGATTATCAGCTATATCTGGTGCAGATCAAATTAAAATCATGGTAACTGAGTTCTGAATTGCTTTCACATTATTCAACCTATCCCACACAACAAGGTGAGGCATGCATTATCTAATACCAATGATCCCATAATATTACCAGTATTCAAAGCACTTGATCTGGATCTTCTATCCCTACTATGAATTGTAGGTACCCATGCAGCAATAACATTTCTTGTACACAGGAAAGCCAATTAAATGAACAGTTTTAAACCGAGATTCATCAATGAATGGCATCAAAAGATACAAGATTATATATGGCTAAAAGTCACTAGATGAATGTATGTATTTTGCAGTATTCATACGGTATGTAAGTTCCCACCTGCAAAAGATCTCATGGACTTTACATGCCTTCATTATTTTATTGAAAGTGTGTTTGCCCAAGAGATAAAAAAAATATTTAATTTCTACAGGCTTTATCAATCTTTTTAGTTTCCTTACTTAACCATACCGGTACTTCTCTAAATAAAAAAACTTTCATGTTCTCTAAAAATGAAATATATATTTCATCTCAAATAAAACATTCACATAAAATCACTATTTCATGGAAACTGTTACTTACAATGTCATGGTTCAGAAGTAACAGGTAATTTACATCTGGATATATCTTAGCTTGCATGTATGGAATCTAGCTTACCCTGGGAAACTATATTATATTGAGATTTGCTTCTTTCAAATATTTTAATTTTGCAACTCTTGTTTCTTATTACCATAACTTTTGTATCAATTTCTAATGAAAATAAAAGGTTTCATTAATGTAGTTCCCATACCAATACAAAGGTTCAGTTCTACTGTTATTATATACTTCAAAATCAGGGTCATCTGTAAGGTGAAACTTGTGTGTACTTGCAACAATCACAATGGAGACAATGTTGGCATACCTCTATGCTACTTTCATGTATGGTGACTGAAATTTTGTAATATGTGTTTTAGGAAGAAAATGCATTACCTAAAACAGACAGCTTATCAAAATGGCTACACTCATGTGCTCAAGAACTGATCTTAAATTAAATTACATGTAGTCCCAAGTACATATATTGTGGCAGGAATTTTATCCAAGTATATATTACTAACTAAAGTAAAATAATATATGTATATATAATTACCTCTCAAGTCCAGTGTGTGAAGATGACCAAGCAGAGCTAGCAATCTTCTGAGATGTACATTTCAACCAAGGACATGCTGTATATATTAAACAAATTACACCCACCAATCATACACCAAACTAAAAGGAATTAAGTTAGTTTAACAATATCTAAGATATCTGAGAAGTGATGCGTACAATAGGAAAGAAGCAATTTAATACATGGTTGCTTAGGGACATATCAAAAGCTGGCCATAGAGTAACGAATAGCTCATTTGTGCATGAACAAAGTGATCCACTTTAGCTCCAAACATAAGGATGCTTAGGGAATTTAGGGACATATCCAAAGATGGCAAAACATTATTGAACAGCTCACTCCTGATTAATAAACTGATCCACATGACCTCTAAGTACATGAAGGACCACTACCATCAACAAATGTAAGAGGATTTGCATTTATTTCACTTTGAGCGGAAACAGATATAATAGCTACGACACTAAAATATAATAGACTGAACAAAAAATTATTTTTAAAAAAAAAGACCAAATTCTTAACAATTTTGTGCATTTAGTAGGTAGAGGTACAGTTGCAATTAAAGTGCAGAAAAAAACTATAGTAACCCAATTAGTTACCAGGTCATCCAGATTACCATTACATTTAGTAGCACAGTAAAGGCACTTTTATATGATACTGTTTAACTATTTGGCCTTCCTTTTGCACAGTAAATTATTAATCATGCTTCAGCACTAAATAGCCTACTAATGTTGCTGTGCTGTAAAGGATCAAACCAACCACCTAAAATCAACTGGCAGCCATTGGGCTATGTTCAATGTACAAATGCCCAAAACTATCATTCTGGTAGCCCTCTGGCTATTCTGTGTTCAGTGTCAATAAATCAATTCCAACCCCAGCCCCACCCCTTCTGAGCAAAAAATTAGTCAGACCCTATATAATGCTCAGCAGATAGTTTGGTCAAAAAAATCTTTTATATTTATTTAAGCACACACAAAAAATATGCATTCCTGGTAGGCCAACAGTTCTTGTTTTTTGTTGCTGACCCTAACACTTTGTTTCCCCCAGGGTAAAAAAATAAAAATCAAATAATCAATATTTTTGAAATTCTCACTTGTACATCTAATTGAGCCAGTTTTGCACAGTACTTGAAGTGCATTATATATACTAATTGTTATAATATTAACAAAAAATAACTACCTACTCTAATTTTGATACCAGTGCAAATAGGAAACACATTTTTTGGGCATTACATTTAAAACAGTCAAAACCCTACCTTGAATATAAATTTATTTTCTGCTATTTTCAAGGTATCTTTAGTTGTTAATAATTATACTAATACTATTACTACTGCTACTACTACTACTAATAATAATGAGGACTTTGTATAGCGCCTAATCTTCAAAAGCTCTAAGCTCTTTACAACATTATAATGATATGACTACAGAAATACAAAAAGCAAAAACCATGAAAATAAAAAACAAAAAATGTTGAAAATATTTAAGGTAGGAAACATTTTCAGGTCTTTAAGTTTGTTCTTGCAGTCGAAAAAGGTGAGTTTTAAGAGCACTCTTAAAAGGGATCACTGTGTCTTTGCGTCTAATTTCAATGGGCAATTCGTTCCACATTGCTGGGCCCTGGTATGCAAAAGAATGTTGTCCATATGACTTCGTTTTCTAGTGGGAAAAATGATTATACAATAGTCAGAAGAGGAGCATAAGTATCTTTCTGGTGTATACACATGGGTAAGGCCAGATAGGTATGTTGGACTGGAATTTGTCAATGAAACATAGCAAAGAGAACATATTTTGTGTTTGATTCTGTATTGGATGGATAGACAGTGTAGGGTACATGCAGAGCAGTGGTGAGGTGTGCTCTGATCAAAGTACTCTAAATTTAGATGATCCGAGCAGCTGTGTTTGAACTTTTGAAGTTTCTGGAGTAGATATTGTGATGAACCAGATTGAATTGAGTTAAAGTACTAATGAACATACAAGTGTATTAGTGGCATCAACTGAAAGATATTTGCAAATGGAACTGATGTGTCTCAGCTCAAGATATGCAGCAGCAGCAGCCTTGCATATTTTCATGACATGCTGGTTCAATGTGAGAGTACTGTCTAGAGTAACACCTAGGTTTCACACTGACTGTGTGAATTTAATGTTGGTGTTGGTGTTGTATATATTTTTTTGTTCAAGGTCAAGGATGTGAATGAGAAAATCTTTGTGTTGTGATCAGAATGGGCTCAGTTTTATCATCATTCATCTGCAGCTTGTTACATGTCATCCATGATTTCACATCAGAAATGCACCTCTCTACCTCTTTGAATGGTAGCATCAACTTCAGCTGGGTGGCTAGACTTGTATATTTGGGTGTCATCAATGTACAATTGGTGAGACACTGGGTGATGATCTACGACACTTGAGAGCAGCCGCATGTATTGAATGAAGTGAACAGGTCCAAGAACACCACAACACAGATCAACTGGGCTGGCGATTATTCCATTTGCAGATACAATTTGTGTCCTGTTGACTAAGTAGGACTTGAACCATGGTATGGCTGTATTGTGAATGCCAAATACATGCTGGAGACGGTGAATATCATGGTCTATTGTGTCAAATGCTGCAGACAAATCAAGGAAGTGGAGGACTGTAATCTTTCCGCTTGCCAAGGCAGAGAGAATGTCATTAAATACTTTCAGAAGAATAGTTTCAGTACTGTGGCAAAGGTGATATGCCGACAATATATTGCTAAAAAGAGTGTTTGATGTCAAATGAGATACAAGTTGGGTTAGAACAACTTTTTCTAATAATAATAATGATAATATTGACTAATCTTTCATGAGGTTTTCTACAATTACATTTTTACAACAACAATATATATATATATATATATATATATATATATATATATATATATATATATATAATGCACCATATTTACAAGATAGGTTCTTCAGACAACAAATGCTGTTAAAAAGTCAAAAATTGATATATCCCTACAACAAAATATAAACAAAGCTTCAAGGACAAGTACATAAAGGATTCATTCAAATAGTTGTGAACATGTGTATAATATTGTAGGTGAGTACATGATAATAATGTTGTAAAAAGTAGTAGTACTGAATTAAACAAAATTATAAAAGTAATTGTAAACCGCTCTGGAAGTCTAGATGTTAGAGTGTCTTCCATGGAAGCGGGAGGTCGTGGGTTTGATCCCCTGCCGAGTCATACTAAGACTTACAAAAATGGTCCCTATAGTCGCCTTGCTTGGCACACAGCATTAAAAGGTTAGTGTTAGGACTGGTTGGCCTTGTGTCAGGATAATGTGACTGTGTGGGACATCATGCTACATGTCTATGACATGATGCCCAAGCTTGGCATGTGTCAGCTGACTTTATATAAGGTGGTATAGAATTCCAGAGTTTGGCCCCAGAAAAAGCAAAACACTTCTTATAAAACTCTTAATTTGGTTTAGGTGAATATAACTTCTTGTTGGAGATGGTTCTTAGTTCATACATATATAAATATTTTAACAAATTTTAAATTACATTTAAGATAATCAAAAGCCAAACCATGTAAGGATTTATAGACTAGTAAACCCTTCTAAAATTGAGTTCTCTGCTGAAATGGAAGCCACTTTAGGATTTAAATCATTTATAAAAGATTAGGTGACGGTGTCTTTTTAAAAGATTAGGTGATGGTGTATTTTTAAAAGATTAAGTGATGATGTATTTTGTAAAGATTAGGTGATGGTGTATCTAAATCAGCATCATGCATTATACTCTAATACTCCCTTTTTTGAAATTTCATATTCTCACGAGTCCTTGTGACCACCAAATACTTTAACAGTGTGCACAGCATAGGAACCATATGGAACAAGATGTTTAAAAATGATGTGTAAATAATAGTAAAGTAGCCAGGAACAAGTCTGATGCATACAAGATTCATGTCTGGGATTCAAATATTTCCCCAAAAGAAAAGAGAACTCCTATTGACAGTTTTGGATGACATGTTACCAACAATATTCTTCTCACTTACAAGTTAAACCTGCCCAAAAGCAACCACTTGGGCTCTTATTATTTCTTATATATCATGTAAATGTGAGGTCTGTATGTAATACTGTTTGAAAAACACAAGAAAGGACACCACAAACAAACTTCATTTCAATGATTACTTGAATGGCTTATGAATCAATATACATGTACTACATATGCCAAACTAAAAGCTATACAGTGTTTTGCTCTGACCTTTCATAACTAAGCAATCTACTGCTATGGTCAAGCAGTTTGGTCGAGGTGATGCAATGCACTAAATAGATTACTGCATCCTGACTGGACATAAATGACAGACAATCTCTATCATTTCATTGCAATTTCGTTTATTTATTCTGAGTTTTAGTGCATACTTAATATGAGAAGACTTTTCATTTCTTATGGATGGAAAATATACTATTAATTTGTAATCAGATTTTCAAAACTGTCCGGGATGGTGTGGGTAGGCATATTCTCTAAAACTGGTTATAGAGAGAGCACCATTAGCAACTGCAATTTGTATTGCTTGGAACGAAGTCGAGTCTGCCACAGTGTACCCATGTCCTACATTTAGTATCCACTGCAGGCCAAGTCAATAGCCAATAATTTATCACAATTCTGTAAAGAAGTAGGTTATTGACACATTATTTATAGAACAATAATATAGCATTTCCCTTAGTACCATATGATTTTCAATTTCTTACTGACAGAAAATAAAGGTATGCAAACATGCAGTTGTTCCTATATTTTTTAATTGGCACCATACAGACACTCAAATGCTAGTAAACAGTAATACATGTACATGTGTACATAACTTCAATCATACAGAACAGAAATAGTACTTTGTGTATGTACCTTTCCTCAAGGATCTTGAGCATCTTCATGACCATATGTAGAAAAAAGTAAATAAAGCACAGCACAGTGGAATGCAATGTAGCATAGCAGTGTGTGTGTGTGTGTGTGTGTGTGTGTGTGTGTGTGTGTGTGTGTGTGTTTAAGATTCAGCATCATACGGTGCAACAGTAGTAGTATGGTGCAAATTAAAAGATAAATTCTAAAAATATAAATATAAAAAGTACATAAAAAGCCTGAAGAAACTTAAACCCTTCCAACTAAAATGTACACATTTATATGTGATCCTCCTACAAAATAAAAGGTAAAAAGTATTAATTTTGTTTAAACGGTACAAAAAGAAAAAGATAAAGAAAGATAAAAATTGAAATCCTCAAGATATCCATGTATGAACAAAGTAGAGTCAATACCCATACACTAACAAGGATGTTGTCAATTCAGCAGATCAAATTGCCCAACCACACAAAAGAGTGGCAAAGACCTCAGATAATAATTTACATTAACCTGAAATTACCTTACTGAAACACAATGATATGGCTGACTGATCTGGTGGAAGGAAAACCTAACATTTGTCAAATCCATCATGGCCTTTCACACTTGTCCCTTTGTAAACCATGTTTAGTTTGTCCAACTCCCATTTATCAGAGTCTAAGTGGCCATACTAAAGTGCCATTTAGTTCTGGTATGTACTTCTAGACCCAGATAGTGGTCCTCTATATGTGTATAACAAAGTAAAAGTTAAAACTTTGTTGTTGTACATGTAATAAATTTGATGATGGGAATTTTTCCTGAGATCTGTATGAAAAATGCAGGTATCCCAAGACTTATAATACATTTTTAAAAACTGGCTATAATTTTGAGTTTCAACATCTATAGGTCATAAAAGTAGAGTACTTCAGAAATAGTTTAGTATCTCAAGACTTATAATGTCCCATAACTTACATTCAAAACGGTCTTCCAATAATAAGTATGACAAATTCACAATCAAAATCAAATGTAATTCATCATTAATAAGTTTTTTCATTTTGAATTATACGAAAACTGTAAATCATTCCTACTCTGTATACAAAATAATACTGTATTCCACTATTAGAGGATTATCATAGTTTTTAGATGGCTAACACTAACTTTAATTATGCTTACAATAATATAGCATTTCCCTTAGTACCATATGATTTTCAATTTCTTACTGACAGAAAATAAAGGTATGCAAACATGCAGTTGTTCCTATATTTTTTAATTGGCACCTGCCAACCTATTTTTGTGCCAAAAACATCCTCCCACAGAATGAAGAAAAGTCAGAATGGTTTTACATACCAATCTGTACATGCATGTCACATGGTCATTTGCAGAAGGTAGATATTACTTGTAATCTTTTCATAGTCTACAACTATGCAAGACATCAGAGAAGGGTGGGAGGAGGACAATGAACAATAATAATTGGCTGTTGTTATTGTTGCTGTGGGGTTTAACGCCATTTTTCAGCACACAATAGGCTATACATGGCTACCAATATTAATGGTGGAGGAAAAGCAGTGAAAAATACCCCAGAAAGAACCACCGACCCACGAGAAGCTACTGGCAAGCTTTCTCCAGTAATGCACTACCCACATTGGCTGAATCTGAGACTCGAACCCATGCAGAGGTAAGATGGCAGTGATCCATAATGGAGAGCACTTTAGACTACCATATTTTCGCGTATATAAGACGCGTCTTACACAAAGTTTTATGTACCCCCAACCCAAGGTGCGTCTTATATTAATGGGCGTCTTATCTAAGTATTTTTTTACACGAACTTACGGTACAGTGTGTGATATTGAAGGACAATTATTGTGGTCGATATTCATGTTTCACGATTTTCATTCCTAGTTGTAAAAACAATTGGGTAAGTGTTCACAATATAATAAACTGTTACTAAATAGTATTGGACTTGATCAAAAACCAATGTACCGTATTGTTCTATTCATCTTCATTTTCATCGTCATCAGTTTCAGCTTCAAATCCATTGAAACTTGAATCAAATTCACTGTCGTCATCGTGGAATAACTCAATAACTGATGCTAATTGATCCTCATTGGTGTCAGTGGTATCGGATGCAGCTGAGCCGTCGTCCGAAGAACTGATTTAGATAGCCGATTTGGGAACTATCCCACACTTTCTGAAGCCATTGATGATTGTCGTAATTTTCACTTTCTCCCATGCCGTATATGATTTTCACTTCGGCATCATGACAATTTTATAAATTTTAAAAATGCTAAGCAAATTGATCACTCATTTATATATAACAAGTTATATATAACAAGAGACTGTTCCCACCTTTATATATGCTAACCGCATACATCTGGCGTTTATTGGTCTATGTACGGTACTAATCCCACCCGCTGAAGACTTGGCTTAGCGGATCAATGAAGCCGCCTTTACATCCGGAGTTTATTGTTCTAGAATCTAGATATCAGGTACTAAATCCATCCGCTATTGGCCTTTGATCTCAACTAAAAATGGTTATGAAGCCTTGTTTACATCTGACGAGTGATGGAACATTGGACAAATTTTCATTTATGATAAAGGAAAGGTAACCACTGGAGATAAGTTGCTCAGTTCAGCAGATGGCTAGGCTGCGTGCATCTTATATTTGTGGGTGTCTTATTTAAAATATTTTTTACACAAATCGTCAAAACCCGCATCATATAATTAGGTGTGTCTTAAATGCGCGAAAATACGGTACTCAGGTAATAACAGGTAGGTACTGCATAATTAAAATTTATTTCACACCCAGCTATTTTTTAATAGCAGCAATTACTTATCCTGCCATGAAGCTTAATTTGTCAGTTAGGTGGGTACACTGATGCTCCTGTCAAACTGATCAAAAACAGAGAAACTGAGGGAGAGGAAGACTTCAACATTGCGAGGTCCATCTGAAGAAGGTAGATGTTTCCCTATGTTCATGTTGTGCTGTATCAATGGACCCCTTAGAGAAACCATAACAGGAGATACATTGCAGTGCTCTACCTCCCTAATGGGAGGGAGCAAACCCCTACTGCAGTGAACAACATCCAAAATGATAGGACACAACCTCTGGCTGCAGTGCTCCACCTGCTAAAGAGAAGGCACAACCAACTGTCACATTGCTCTGCCTTCATCAGAGGAGAGCTATTGATGTGCTCAACCTCTTCTAATGGGAGGGTGAAACCCACTGTAAAGCAGAGATAGCATGTGTCAATAGACAAGGCATGAATCTAACTTTTTCAACTTGCGGCAAACACCATCTGAGTGTAAGGTTTTCAATGAAGCTTCACAGAAGGCTAAGTTAATGACCATATTGCACAAGATTCCATCTGGGTGCAAGAGTGCAGCGAACAGAACTTTGGAGCTCAAAATACTTAATAAGATCAGGAAGGTGATGGCAGCTAGATAGACCTACTGAGCATCTTTTGGTCTTAAAAAGGAACAAAATGAAATCAGCAATGGAAGTCACATAGGGGAAGGTAGGATCAACATGTTCCTGCTTCACCAATCACAGAAAATTCTCCACCTGGCAACATAGACCATGGATGTACAAGTTCTCCTGGCATCAATGTTGCAACTGGCCTGAAAATTTAATCTGGTGGTGAGATGGTCTGATACATGCCATGGAATGAAGTATGGAGAATGTGTAGGCTGCTGTGGAGGAGGAGGGATCCCTGATATTGCAACAGATCTCTTGTGAGATAGAACCCTGGGACGATCGATCAACATGTCTAAGAAATCAATGGACCTTGTCACTGAAGGCACAGTGGGACAAAAGCAGTAGAAAATCAGGACATTTTGCAGAACTTGTGATAGCAGTCAGAAGGTGAGAAGGCATAAGCGAATAGGTGATGCTTCTGCAAACTGGATGCATCTACTGCCCATGCTCTCTAATCTGGGAAGAATGCACATGAAATTGATTATGTACTGATAAGCCTGATCGCAAACAGGTTGACAAAGTGTCTTCCCCATAGAGAGAACAGGGACAGTTAGAAAGTGGTGAAGAAACAATTCTGTGAAGATGTGAAGATGGCTTGGTCTGTTCTGGACGGGCTGTCCATCATTACATCCATCTTACCTGGAATATAGTGAACTCAGACCTCAATGAAAGAGTTTGTTTTTTTATGGTTTAATGCAATTTTTAAGCACAATATAGGCTATACATGGCAGCCAGTATTAATGGTGGAGGAAGAACCTGGAAAACCCCTGGAAAGAACCACCGACCCACTAGAAGCTACTGGCAAGCTTTCTCACATAACTAATGTAGTTAGCTGAATCTTAGACTCGAACCCACGCAGACAGAGGTGAGATGGCAGTGATCTGGAACGGACAGCGCTTTAGACCACTCGGCCACTCAGAGCCCCAATTCAATGAAAGAGAATCAGCGTGTGTGCCTCGATGAAATCAGTTATGCTACAATAGACACGTTGTCTGAGGAGGCCATGACACATCAACCCGTTATTCTTTTGATGCAAGCAGAAAATCACTTAGAGAGCTAGGACCCTGACAAAGTTGGTTCATGAGGATGGAATATGATGTAATAAATTCCAACTTCTTATGGATGATTAAGAGACCCAATTGAGTTATGGTGGATCAGAGTGGAAAATATTCTGATAATGGGACTAAATTTGGACATTTGTAAATTAACCAGTCTTCAAAATACTTAAGAACCAATGATCCCACTATTCAAAAGTCGGCTGCTACCACTCATTGATCCTCATGAAATCTCTGGACGTGGAAGAGATTCTATAAAGCAGAACCCAGAACTGAAAACTTTCTAGTCTAAATAAAAATGGAAATATTTGTGATGTGTAGGAATGTGCAAATACGCATCCTGAAGGTCAATTGAGATGGCCCAAATGAATAGATTATGAGCATTCCCAATGGAGGAAGTTGTCTCAATCTTGAAGTATTCCTCCAAGAGAAAGTGGTTGAGTGGGGTGAGATACCGGTAGATTATGATTCAAACAAAACTTCCTGCATTACTTGGTGACTGGGAAGTTTGGGGCATCTAAGCAAGACACCATTAAAGACCCACTCAAGTCCCCCAAATTGCAAATGGGTGTGCACCTCTTTCCTCAATTTCACCAGATTAAACTGGAGAAAGAAAATGGGAGTTCTTGATAGTAGAGGTTGTTCCTAAACTGGAGTTGATAATCTTTGTTAAGATGGTGAGGTTCCACCCAACATCCATGATGCTTGACCAAGCCCCTGATTAAAGAACACCTGGGACATGCAGGAAGGGGTTGCACGCAAGAAGAGGGGTTAATTGCTAGAGCTGTCACCCCACCCCCACTTTACTGTGATAAGAAAGGATGGAGGGTTAAAGAATGTTCTCTTGAATCTGCAGCAACCTATATCCTGTGGATCTAATGAATGAAGAGGTGGTCTAGCAAGAGTTTTGGGAACTGGACTGGAGATAAGCCTCCTTTAAAAAATTTATGTGGCCTATGAGGGCAAGTTGTGTGATCTCATTTCCTGGTCGACTGCAATGGACCAAGATTGGAGATGAAAACTCAGTGCTGGTGATCCAGCTTGTCATGAGAACTCACTGAAATAATGAGGCCCACAAAGAGGGCATTGGATTCTAGTGGAGTAGACCTCGGAAGGTTTTTACTGTGGGTAAGCAAGACCCATTATGAGTCAAATGCCACATTTTTATGGGAAGACACGCCTATGCTCCCATAGAAATACCCATTTTGACTGCATTGGCATCCAAAAGAGGATGTTTGATAGGCCACTTCAGGGAAGGTATCCAGTAGCAAACAGGAAGAAAAAATAAGGAGACTCAACACTGACGGAGAAACAGACATCCATTTCTATTCTGGAACAAAATTTTGACCTTGCAAAAAACTGATATTTCCTCAATCACTGAAGAATGTTGGAAAAGTAAGAGGTCTGATTGAGTAGTTACCCTAAAGATCTTTTCTAAATGGAAATGATATTATTGGTGTGCCTGATGGTTTAGGTCACATTTCCGGGGTAATATTTTAATTAACACATTATCAAAGAACCAGCCCTCTTGTTCCCCTGGATACATCCAAGAAAATGGGGTGGGCCAGAGAAAAGATGTCATGGCAGCATCTGTCTTGAACTTGGTAGACTCATCAGGGATTGAGAGTGCTTCATCATCATCCTAATCAAGACACTCCGAGCTGGAGAGTCACTGGGCATTACTATGTCCATTGATGAAGTGGGTATAGGAACATTGCACCATGGTCTATGGTTTATCATAAGGGTTACAGAGGGGAGATGAGAATGTCTGTCTACTCTGACCCATTGTCAGTGCTCTACCTCACAATGGAAGGGTGTAATGCACTACCTGAGGCATGCATGTTGTTAAAGATGTGAGAAATGTTCATCATCAGCCTACAAGGGAAAGTTGATCAATTTCTCAAATGTAAAGACCCTAATTCTGGAGGGGTTTCACCAGCTGCCTAAGATGTTTGTCTCAAAATGTGAAACCTGGAAGAGATTCTAGACGATTCTGAAAAAGGAAAGAAATGTTCCTCTGGCCTTGATATGGATGAATCAACTAGATTCCAGAAGCTGGAAAAATATAAAATGCAAAAAGTGCAATTTTGTATGTGTGCACTTATGCAAGTTTGTGTGAGTATCCCAGAGGCCCTTGTTGTGATCACACTGACCCAAAGACTGTTTTGACATTATCCTGCAATAAAGAAATAATGTATGTCATCTGAAATCACTTGTTCCTCAAAACTCACCTGGTTTTACTAGTGTTGTACTGCATACAACCATATGTAAGCAATAAGAACATTGAATGATGTTGCAATTAAACTCACCTGGTTGTATGCAGTGTCATTCAATGTATACCCCTGTGTATGCACTAAGAATGTTATAATGTTGCCAAGAAACTCACTTGGGTATATGCAGTGTCATACAGCAAAGACACCTGCACTGTTTATAAATGAAGTGAAGAGAACTGACATAACGGATGTTGTTGTTCTTATTGTTGTAGGCACTGACCCCAATTTTCAGCACATGATAGGCTACACATGATGGCCAGTATTAATGATGGTGAAAGGAACCCCCAAAAAGTAAAACAGATTCACAAGACGTTACTGGCAAGCTTTCTCACATATTCACATTGGCTGAATCTGAGACTCGAACCCACGCAGACAGGTGAGATGGCAGTGATCCATAACAGAGAGTGCTTTAGACCACTCTGCTACTTGGAGCCCCTTAACCTAATAGAAATTACCTGAAGTTTTTCTGAAAGAAAAATAAGATAATTCATCGTGAAGTTTGTTTCATTAAAGCAACATTCAAAACATGTGCAATATCAATGCATAGCATAGGTAAGCACAAAACGTATAAAACATGAAATTGAAGGTAATGGAAATGATGTCCTCCAAGTTAATAGGGCCAATTGTAACATTTTCCTCAGACACAATTATATACCCATACCAGTGTTTTTTATATATGTAAAGAACATGTTCACCTTAAAGAGGGAACACAAGGTAGCCTTGGAAGTTCTAAAGAGGAAAAGGCTATGATACAGCTTCTAATAAAACAACATTTGGAACACTGAGACTAGTTTAAAACTTTAGAAAACAGGACAGTTATATACATTCAGGTGTCAATGAAAAAGATGACAAGTAATATGTACCTTCTGCCTACAACCATGTGACATACAGAGTGATGTGCAAAAATTCACCTGCACTTTTCTCCATTATATGGGAGATTATATTCATATTGAATGGAAGGTGAGTTTTCAGTATGAAAATAGGTTAGTTATGCAATAGTGGCAGGATAAGTAGTATCTGCTATTGAATAACATTTTATTCTCAGTTTGGGGTACATATCTAATCTTCATCTAACCATAAGCCATGTCAATAATAAAAAGTAGTGGTCCATGTCAAATTTTAGTCTTTGATGGGCCAATGGCTGGATCCTAGACTGAACCCTGCAGAGTGTATAGTAAGCTGGAATATGCTTGTTAAATCCATAAAATAAGGTGTGGCTAATTCAACAGGGATTCAATAATCCTTTATATTTATATATTTGCATTTTAGGGCCTAACCGGAAATCGCCCCAGACATTCGCTTCGGCCGAATATAAGGTTTTCGGTACTATTCGGAAGTATTTGCCTTGGCAAATAATATGTGCACAAATGGTTACAAGATAAATAATTCAATAAATATCAAACTTCAAAAAAAAAATTTAATACATAATAATTTTAGTTAATAATACAGTACAAAAAATTCATCTTATAGGCGATAAGTACGGTATACTCAGAATTGGTAGTCGGCAAAAATTATCTACTCGGTTAGGCCCTATTGCATTTATTTAAATGATATGTGATATCTTTGAAAATGAGCATTTCTATATTCAGTGAAGGAAAAGTCAACCCAACTAGTAAGCCCATAATAATTGGAAAGGCAATCAAGGCCATAGCTGTTCAAAATGATAATGTGGAAAGCAGACAATTTTGTTTCAGCAACATAAAGCTACATACCTGACTTGGTTGAATTCCAACACACATTGTTAAAGTTAAGCTTCAGAAAGCCAAAGTCTGCAAATTATGTTGTGGAATGATGAAAATTTAAATAATTTAAAGTCTCATCAATAGAGAGCTGCCAACCCAACAATCCTAGTTGTAGAAAAGAGGGTGAGCAATCAGGGGCCATAACACCTCATGAGTATTTAACTCCTGAGATCTCATTATAAAGCAGCATCCCAGTAACATTACCATGAAGAAACCAGACTCGACAGATGGGAGGAAGACAGTTGGGTGACATAATTATAAAAAGGCCTATGACTATACATGTAGCTGTGAGTTTTGCTGATTTTGTGGTTAGTGTGGTGGGATGCAGATTTAAATCCTGCCCAGAAAACCCAAGGTCAGCCACTAGGTATAACTTAAGGCAAGGCACTTTATTCCTATTGCCAGGTACCAAGAAGTCTTTAAGGTATATTTTTATGTCAAGCACCAAATCAATCAATCAATCAATCAAGTGATCTATCCTTGGAGCCCATTTTAACAGAACCTGTAAATTATTCATGTCCAAAAATATATTTCCAATCAACCTCAATAGCCAATTAATGCATGCATTGCTGAATAATGTCATAACTTTACTTGTCCCAGATGCTTTATTCAGTGTTTACAAACTAAAGCCTTTATATATGTAGTTTTCAACCTACAAGAGTATTTTAAGTTCTGATCTAAGTTAAATAAATATGTTAGTAAATATTTTAAAACCTAACATGGACAAAAGCAAATGAATCTGCAGGAATTTAAGTGACAAAGAACAGTCTTGTGCAGAATTGTGGAAAAGTAAGCCTTTGCTGGATCTAAAACGTGTTGGCTATTTACAAAGGGTAAACAAGAAAATCCATTCAAAACTAATCCTTTGCAGAATAAACTTTTTCAGACCCAGACAACCTTATAACTGCCTTTTATTTATGAATAAATGAATGACAAATAAGCCTGCTATATCAATAAACCATTATCGAAGAATTCAATTATAAAAAGAGACAAGACGATTTTTAGTTCACCTTTAAAAACACATTTGAAATTAAACATTTCTCAGGTTAGTGCAAAATGAGTGAACCTGTATGAGTCTAGAAATGTAGTTTATTGGTAAAATATAACCTTGAACAACAAACTAAATGGAGGACATAACTGCAAACTGTTTGAAGTCTCAGACCATGTCTAAAAACTAGAATATTGTGTACTTAATAGTATTTTAATTTTAGCTGATCTTTTCATTGTTTTTTTTTTTTTTTTTTACAAAATATCATTACATGACAATCCTCTTTAAATAATTGGCTCAAGCTCATCCAACACAAACATAATTTAAGCCAATGTAAAAAGTTCACAAGTTCCTATTCACTGAATATTCAGGCAAGAACTTCACTAATGTTTTCTGTATTTAACAAGGCAAGAAAAACAGATATCCACTGCACTTTAACTTGACAGTGTGCAAATCAGGCAAAATACCCTGCCCTGAATCAGAATAAACAACTGTTTCACTCTCAGTACTACATTAGGTTTGCACATTAAAAGTTGAAAAGATAATGTTTGTTTTCACATCCATCATATCAAAAGTGAGTTGTAGCTTAACTTGACAGTGTGCAAACTAGTTGCCTTGTCAGGCAAAGACCCTGCCTTAAACACCATTTGTGTTACCCTGAGCACTGCATCAGATTTGTACCTAAAAGTGGCAGGCACAATGTTTATTTTCACATTATTCATTATCTATATACAAAGATGAAACTACAAATGTGTCCTTAGGAAGATAAGATAAACTCTGGTGTTGATCGAGGACTCGGGTATGGAATCACATATCGAGGCAAATTGTGCTGTCGATCTTAGTGCAAAAAGAAACACTTATTCCAGTAATAAATTAATAGTACATGGTGATACATCAAGGAGGGAAATGTATGATCAATTCTAAGGAATATGAAATTTAGCAATGCAAGCAATTGGGATGCACATATTTACACTAATATTCTGTATAATCCATCATACTGTGTGAATTTAATGTTGGTGCTGCTGATATTTTTTGTCAGTGGAAAAGGATGTGAATGAGAAAGTCTTTGTGTTGTGATCAGAATGGTCTCAGTTTTATCATCATTCATCTGCAGCTTGTTACATGTCATCCATGATTTCACATCAGAAATGCATCTCTCTACTCCATGGATGGTAGCATCAACTTAAATTGGGTGGCTAGACTTGTATATTTGGGTGTCATCAGCGTACAATTAGTGAGACACTGGGTGATGATCTATGACACTTGAGAGCGGCTGAGTCTATAGAATGAAGTGAACAGGTCCAAGAGCAGACCCCTGTGGAACACAACATAAATAAACTGGGCTGGAGTTTATTCCACCTACAGATACAATTTTTGTCCTGTTGACTAAGTAGGACTTGAACCACTGTAAGGCAATATTCTGAATGCCAAATAAACGCTAGAAACGGTGAAGTAATATCTCATGGTCTATTGTGTTAACTGCTGCAGACAAATAAAGGAGGGTGAGGACTGTAATCTTTCTGCTATCCAAAGCAGTGAGAATGTCATTAAATACTTTCAGAAAAGTAGTTTCAGTACTGTGGCAAGGGAGATATGCAGACTGTACATTGCTAAAAAGAATGTTTGAATTCAAACGAGATACAAGTTGGGTTAGAACAACATTTTCTAAGATTTTTTTTATGAATGGGAGATTAGAAACTGGGCAGTAGTTCTTTAAATCATTATGGTCAAGTGTTGGTTTCTTCAGCAGAGGCTTTACGATGGCAGTTTTGCAATATGATGGGAATTCCACGGATAAGAGAGATATATTAATAACATCAGTTAGTGAAAGCAATATTGGGTCTAAGCACTTAAGCAGCAGTGATATTGGAATTGGATAAGTTCACATGATTCTAACCATTTGCCAATGGTGCAGTCTAAATATGTCAATACACTTGATGCATGCTATAAAATTTCAAAATAAAAAATTAAAATTATTCTTTCCTTCACTTTATTTTATATCTATTTTTCCATTCATACAAAAAAAACATTGATGCAAATATGGTTCAACAGTAATAAAGATTCAAAACATGGTGCATTTACACAAAACGACCTGGTCCCAAATCCCTTTAGTGGTACAATGGCTTCAAATTATGATTACAGGAACTTATGTGAATTGAGTTGTTTATTATCTTATGAAGCAAAATATAGATCTAACTGTAATTTACCTGTATGGTTATCATGGGGCTCAATCATTAATTAAAAGGTCAGATTAGTTGTGCCATGGAAAACTTTCAATCCACATACAGTTCTCCTGTCCCACCCAAATGTTTATTAACCCAAGTCAATAAACACCCTATGAAAGACCAATCATAATTTTATCACATCTAAATAGCTGTAATTTTCGTCAATATCCAAATAGATGTGTAGCATTCTCAGCACTAAAAGAACAGTTGGAATTGTACCAACACAATAGGATGTCAGCCCAATTTATTTCACTCAAGTGTACTCTCCTGCGAAGTCTTACTGTGTGTACTCGCTTACAAACAGTCCTATTGCAAACTGCATAGACATAGATCTGTCACATACGCCAGTAGATCTGGATCTGTGCTCTTTTTTTTAAAGGAGTAATCAGGTAAACAAACAACACAGACCCTGATCTGCATTCACATTATCCTATGGCATATCAGGATTTTTGACTTTGCTGTTTGCAGTTTGACTCCACTCATAACTGAGTACATACTGTCTTTCAATTCAGATTTGCACATGTTTGCTTTGAATACAAGAAATTTGAATGCCTGTAATAAAATCTTTACCCTAAACAAATATCCATCTTTTCTGTTTGCCATGAACTTTTGAATAACCACTGCTGCAATACATAGAAATTACACATACAGGTATATCAGGAATGTAAAATCAGATTTTGTTTTGGCAGTGGCTTCTGAACGTTATAACAGTAACAAATTAGCAAATTTTCAGTCAAAGCACTGTCATATATGAATTTTTATTGTTGGTATAAGGTTTAACACTATTTTTCAGCACAAGTTAGGCTATAGTATACATGGCAACCAGTATAAATTGTGGAGGAAGAACCTGTGAAAATCCCAGAAAGAACCACTAACCCACAAGAAGCTACTGGGAAGCTTTTTCACAGACTCACATTGACCCAAGTGGAGATCCAAATCCACATAGACAGATGGCAACAATTTGTAATGGTGAGCGCTTTAGACCACTTGGGGCAAAGTTTATAATCTGGACCCTGCAAAACCTGCTCACAATTATTAGCTTGTACAGCTGTTTTTCTTTTAATAAACAAGAATCAATGACAGGATAAAGAGGCTTTTTTCACATACAGATACAAGGCCACTACAATAGTAAATACTGTCAACCTCAATAAATTATTTTTTTAAAGTGTGTTAAAAGTCTAAACTGTGATGGATCAATATATATTGTAATGGGGACAAATTCTCTACAAAACCTAAATAGAGCTTTCTCTGAATTTTAGACCTCAATAATTAGTTGACATGATTGATGGGGGGTGGTGGGCTGGTGCACACCAGTGAAGTTAGTGGACAAATGGATGAAGTGAAGCCTTTAAATAGTACCCATGTATTTCATTTATTCCAACCCAGGTTCATTTCAGGTAAATGCCTAGTAATAAATGAATACTCTTGATGGACAACACTGTTCCGACTGTCACCTGGTCCTGAAACCAAGTCTGATGATAAATTTACACAACATTAATAATGCCACACTCTACTCAGTGAATAAGAAAAGTCTCATTAGAAGAAGACTGCTCAAAAAAAGGTAAAGTACCGGATAATAAAATACAGGAACTCAATGTCCCTTAAAAATGTAACAGGGACAGGATTGGCAGAATCACACGAGTGATATAGAACCATTCAACATGAATTGTTCATAATTCTCCATATAAAAATCAGACTGAATTTTGTTTGACCCTTCAGACGCATTGCTTTGAACATATCACAATGACCTTGACTTCTCAGAAATAAGACCATGTAAAAAAGGTTTGCCTAGAAATATAGATACATGTAGGATGAGGTAAGGATTTCTTGTCCATCTTATTAGAAACTTCATTCCTAATAGCTATGCCAGTGCGAAATATGGAAGTGCTTATATTTGACTAAAATATTATTTTAACTAGAGATCAACAAACAAAAGAAATTTTATGAGCATAGAATGCTCGTCAGCTGATGAGTAACATTTTCTAAAATTATCCTCATCATGGTAAGTTTAACATCACAATGGATGCACAACCGCTTTTATGTGAAGCTTCTCTGTAGCTTTGTCTCTTGTCTAAATGAACTGAACTGAATTGGTGTGTTGCACAGTGAAATATGTTACATACCATTCTGACTGGTGGTTGTTTGTTCAAGTGCATAGAAAAACAATAACCCCCAATAAGAAATAAATGAAGCTTATTCACTGCACAATACATCAGAAGCATTGCATCAAAACATGATCCAAAGTAGATACAAAGCAACAGATAAGTTTCATGCAAAAGTGGCTACTAAATGATGTTTCATTGTTTGCTTCCTAATTCAAACATGGAAAACAAATTTGGAATGTCTCCTTTTATGGTTATATATGTAATCTGCAACTGATCATGCCAATTAGACTACAAAATAAATTATACAGAAATGAGTGAAAAGCATATTCCATACTGCATGAGTTATAGTTACCTAGTTAATTTCTAGATGGCAAGGGGATGTCGACAATAATATTATCATCACTTACAGAAATGAGTGTCTGTGGCTGCAGCAGCTGTCTTGAATCTGCATAAGTACAATGTGACTGATCTAGTTATTAGTCATCTTCCCTCCCAGACTCCGACTTGCTCTTGATAAAATTTTCCTTGCATGAGGAAATTGCACTATTTATTCTGTTTTGAAGACACAACCATAAAGCCTTCCTAATTTAAACATAGACATTAAATATTTTCAAAGCTTTCATGGTGACAATGAGTCCTTCACCTGATAAAATGAAGCAGCCTGAAATCGCCTTGAAGTTTTAATTACAATAACTGACAAATCATAGAGAAAAAGTATATAAATAAATATCAAAATGAAATTAAGTTACCATAGACAATCAATAAATCTAAGTAGCAAAGTGTGTAAAAATCACATTTTATGATGCACTCCTTATAACACACAATTTGTGTTGCTATCATTATTATATATCTGGATGAAATCCATTTCTCTTTATGAACTTAGTTTTGTCAATGTTTAAATCAACTTTCATATGATTTAACATTATACCTTGATTAAGGCAACAATGATTAATTGCAACTCTTCTTCCTGCAGCAAGCTTGCCAGAGTTTGATACATATGATCTGACCAGGCTTAAGCTGTGCTGGTATACATGAACCCCACTAAAGAAGAAAAATGTATGAATGGAAAATTGGAAATAAAGCCTACCCAGAGATAATAAAAAAAGTTTAATAAAATTCTATGTTAGCTTTGTTAACTATGGTCATATCAAACCATAAATCAAAAACCATGACACGCACAATATGAACTTGCATTCTATCAAGCAACCATGCATAGATTAAATACCTGTACTGTTTCAATGGGGACTACATTAAATAAGCAACTGGTATAATGTATACAACTAATACAACCTAGTTAGAGTCTGCATTGTCATATATATTAAATTATAAAGGAAATTTCACTGTGATGTACTAAAGTCTACCTTGCAGTCTGAAAATGTATGTGCAGAAATTTAGACATTTTGATGCACGCTTATTTGGGCTGGAACATTATTCTTTATTACATTCGCTTCCAGCTTAGTTTCTTACTAAGAGTATGCTGTTCATAAAAAATTTACTACACGAGGCACTGATTGACATCTGCTTGAAACCCTAGTTTAGGCCTTAACAGCCAATAATATCGCACCAATGCAAGATATATATTTATATGAACTGGGTGGAGCTAACAGTTCACTTCTAAGTTTATGACAGGAAGATGAAACAATTATGTATTTATGATATGAATGATCAAATATCAGCATTTATATTTTTGGACATCAAATTATGATCAACTTGTCAAAACTTAAGCATTTCATTATGGTGGCTCACGAAGTAGGTTGTCAACAGAAGTGGACCTTTTCTTTTTTTTTTTTTTTTACAATTTCTTCTATTTTGTGGGATGTTTAAAAGTTCGGAATCATTTATGACTTCAATGAAATCATTTCTTATAAAATATCAGCATTTCTTTTATTGCACTTGAAATTATAATCAGTTAGACAAAACAGGAATATATATGGCTTCTAGCTATGAAAGTTTTCAGCATGGGATTGTGTTTCATAGGCAATTAATTAAATACTTGAATTGGCAAAACGTTTAAAACACTGAATATTTTAATTAATGGATCAATCAAAAATAAATCTAAACAGGCATATTACTCAGTGCATATATCTGAACATTAAAATCACAATGACAATAAATTATATTTTCTTTTCTATCTCTATCTTGGAAACGACCTGCCAGCGATGAATTTTCTGACCTGAGGCACCAAAGAAACTGAGAGATAGTGTCAGCTCCGAGAAGAATTGCCAAAAAAGGGCTGTGGAAAAGTAAACTGACAATTCTGTGATGTACATCCTTGATATCTGAATAATATATAACCTTCATACTTGTGTGGGTATATTTTTGCATACAAAATGATTTGAGCAATTGATAACAGAATATGCTGAAGAGTTGAAAATATAGTAAAGTATAAAATAACCCTCTGTATGATTTATATACAAAAAATACACACAATAACATGCAGTCAGAAAGACAAACACTTTTACAAAAATCAGATTGTATATTTCTTACAAAATACTGTAAAGTTATTTCCCATTAATCTTAAACATCATTTGTTTCTACCAAATAACGAGGAAACATAGCTATGGGCTTATGACTGTCCAATTGACATGGGAGATTTTAGTTTTGACTCTTGAGCTTTTCATTTTGACTTCCTGAGATTTTGGGGTCAAGGGTCAACTGACTCTTCAGTTTTATAAATCTAATGAGAACCCTGATGCAAAGACCAGAACTGTATCAACTTTGTCAGAAAATAACAAAATCAAACTTGATGTTGCTACATATATATGTCAACCCCTTGAGATAAAAAACCTATATGCGAGACCATTAAAAACCTTACAAAGATCACACAAAAAATATTTTTACACACAGTTATATAATTACTTAATCTCTGAAACTTTATTTCATTCTTTTGATTTTCAGTGTGGTGTACTAACACAAACATTATTATATACAACACATGCACCCTTTGCACTTTGCAAAATGTAATCAGGGTTTTTAAGTCTATGCTGCAAGTGTCAATGTTTATTTTACACTGTAAAAATAATGTTAGTGTGTCTACATTCAGGGACTTCCTACAATCCATAAGTCTTGCTGTACAACCACCAAACTGAAAAAAAACATACAAATTACAGGTAACCCATACAAGTTGACAGGTATTTTACTATCAAGTCTCATATCTGATTTGGCTTCAATCCATTAAATCCTTCAAAATCCATTGACATGAAATTGAAAGATAATATTCAAGGTCAAGAAGGGGACCACTAGTCCATACAATTTTGAAGAAAAAAAATTTCAAAAATCAATTTAGATCTAGGTCCTCTTTATGTAACACCTAATTATACTTCATTATGAAGACCATCCAAGTTGTTCAGCAAAAGACAAAACTAGGTCAAGTTCAAAGTTAAACAGAGGCCATTAAATTTTATTGGAAAACACCACAATTAGGGCATTCTTAAATCCAATGCAGACCATATACCCATAAAAATATTTTCTTTGAAAGCAGCTAAAATTAAATTTATGCTTGGTTTTCTTAATGTAAAAAACCACATACCCAATCTCATTTTAACTAAATCATACAATTATGGAGTGGATACAAAATTTTCAACAGACATGACATAACATGACGGATGGTCACATGCAACAGCTACATGACACTCCATATGTGTTAATATGCCCTGTCCCCCCCCCCCCGCCGGTCACCTATACTGCTTGCATGTCTTCATGTTACTATATGTTGACCCTCTGCAAAACAAGGAGACTTAAAATTTAAATTAAAAATGCAAAAACATGTCCTCCATGTCACCTGTTGCTCTTTACATGCAAATAAATCAGTTGTGACTGTAGTGTTATGTCAACTGCCTGCAATACAAGTAAATATATATACATGTAATACAATGTTGTGTCAACTTGTGTAACAATAACCTGCCTGCAATATAAGTAAATGTACATATATTATAATGTTATGTCAACTGTATATAACAATAACCCTCCAGCAAAACAAGTAAATGTACATGTAATACAGTACAATGTTCTGACAACTTGAGAATAATAACCTGCTGCAAATCACTAAATGTCTATGTACTACAATGTAATGTCAACTTGTGTGTAATAATAACCTGCCAGCAGTACAAGTAAATGTACCTATATGTAATACAGTACAATGTTATGTCAACTTGTGTGCAATAATAACCTGCCAGCAGTACAAGTAAATGTACATGTATGTAATACAGTACAATGTTATGCCAACTTGTGTGTAATAATAACTTGCCAGCAGTACAAGTAAATGTAAATGTTTGTAATACAGTACAATGTTATGTCAATTTGTGTGTAATAATAACTTGCCAGCAGTACAAGCAAATGTACAGTATGTAATGCAATGTTATGTCAATGTGTGTAATATTAACCTGCCAGCAATACAAGTAAAAAAATGTACATGTATGACCTCTTATACCACTGCATGTTGCCAGGGTGACAGCATAAAATGTTTGGAAATAGAACACAAATTTCAATTAGGCAGCTTTTCAGTTCTGATTCATTTTTTTATAGCTGGGTGTGTTCTGAATTATATGATACATGTTTTTCTGTTTTTTTATGGTTTAACGCCATTTTTAAGCACAATATAGGCTATACATGGTGGCCAGTATTATTGGTGGAGGAAGAACCCTGAAAATCCCCCGGAAAGAACCACCGACCCACATAACTACATTAGCCGAATCTTAGACTTGAACCCACACAGACAGAGGTGAGATGGCAGTGATCCGTAACGGACAGCGCTTTAGACCTCTCGGCCACGCGGGGCCCCTTACATGCTACATGTGTATCCATTTTCACATAGAGCCAATTTATGATTAACAAGAGCTCAAAGTGGGCCTCATGAAACTCGCATTGCTAGTCAACACATCAGCTTATGAATACAATAGCATATATGTATTGAAGCTGGACTGGGAAAAGAACCTGTATCAATCCAGATCAATTCATTTGTATGCAATTCTTGAAAAGGCAAGAATCTATCCATGTGATGAAGATATTCTTAAATAGTTCACATACTACTTGAGCAATAGATCTCAACAGTGAACATTAAATAGAAATCTATACAAAACTAAAAATTATACGTTGTGGAGTTCTATTTTGGTACTCGTGTTATTTGTTCTGTTCATAATATGACCTACCCCTATAAAAAGGAGATGCAGTATCATCAGCTGACATATTTGCTGATGACAATTTTTTGCTTGATGCTCAAAGCAACCAAGCCCAATTTGAAAAGAAAGCGTTCATATTGCTCTCAACAGCCTTCAAATATGGTGCAAGGAAGTGGGCCATCTTTGTTAGCAAAAGTTCAAGTATGAGAACTCTATGTACACCTTGACATATCAAGCAGATATTTCTGTGTTTTGGGTCTGTGAATTTGATGGATTCAGCAGCAAGCCACCACATCAAATCAAAATTAAGTTCTTTGAATCTGAACACCATTCCAACAGGATTGAGATGAGGGGAGCACACAACTTGAATAGACATAAATAAGCAATCTCCTCTGCTAGTCCTTGTTTGTACAAATACCTTTTGCTCAAATATACCTATAAAAGTTGCCAACATATAATTTATAAATGATACAAATATTTCAATACCAATTTCTGGTTTGAACATTCACCAAAAGGTATTCTTATTTGAATATTCATTTCAGCACTAGTCATTCACTGCCACTGCAATTTAAAAACTACATACATAAAATAATGACTTTCAAAACAGTAGAACAACAATGCATTACTGCTGTAAGGCTACACATAACATATTCATATAAAAAAGTGTAGTGAATCTGTATATGTCATCACAGATCAATAACAGCACACTAGGCAATATTCATACAGTATAAAGATCTGTAGATCTATGACTGCACTCTGTACAGTATTCACATCAACTACTGTATTGAATCTGAATATGTAATTACAGATCTATGACAGCACTCTACAATATTCACATAAAGTACTGTAGTGATTCTGAATATGTAATTACAGATCTATGACTGTACTCTGTACAGTATTCACATCAAATACTATATTGAATCTGAATATGTAATTACAGATCTATGACAGCACTCGGTACAGTATTCACATAAAGTACTGTAGTGAATCTGAATATGTAATTACAGATCTATGAGTATATATTATACTTGCTATACAACATTTATATAAAAATTTATTGTGAATCTGTACATGGCATTACAGAGCTGTGATCACATACGATACAACTTTCATATCAAGAATTGTACAGGTTTTGAACATGGCATAACTGGTGAATACATTAAATTATATTGTTTTAAATACGAGTTGTACTTAATTACACAAAACAACAAGATTTGTTGATGCTGACTAAAACCCTTGGTTGAATCAGCTACAGAAAGGCTCACTCTCTCCTCTGCCCTCCAAGATCTCCCCCTCTATTTCTATCCAGATCATTAAATACCTTAATACCATCGTAGGTTTCTCTTCTATTTATTATACCTATTATTCTGTTTATTTAATCCATGATAAATATAGGAACTGGTAAAGTGTTTTTATCTATTGCTACTTTCCAAATAATTAAATTTTACATTTCATTACTGGCATCAATACTTTTGTCCCAAAAAATACATGTTGTTCTGAAAATGCTATTCATTTAACAAACCTGTCCCTTTCACTAATCATGCAGTAATTCTCCTCCAATGTGAAAGAATGTAAAAGCTGAAGATTGTAGACGGATCATACTTTACCTATAACTTTAAACATATCAATCGAAATTTTTGTGTTCTTATATTCTGACACTTATTTCTCATGCTGATCTTTTTCCAATATTTACGGGCAAGTCATATACAAGATTAACTTTATCTTATACCAAAGATTCCTAACAGCCACTCCAATAAAACTTATTTGTTAATATAAAACAGTGGGATTCCCTACCGAATATTTATCTGCCCAAGTCAAGAGATTGGTCAACAAATTCTTCTTTGGACTTAAGTTTCGATACAAGTTTGATTAAATGAACTTGAATGACTTAGGACCAGTTTGTAAAGTGGAATAAACAGAAAAAAAATTAAAAAGTATCCACAATTTGAGTAAATCATGTTGGAAACTTTTTCTTCATGTTTTTCTCCAGGTCTTTCTTGAATAAAACTCTAATTCATTATATTACTGCAACCATCTGACAAACTGGGCTGCAATTATTAGGGTAAAATTGAACATACACGTACTAATAATTTTCCATCCAAACTCGTACCCAGCAAGAAATGTGCAAACCTAGGGGTCAGACTACCAGGTAAAGTGGGTGACAAACTCACATAGAAACTGTAAACTTTACCTTCCATTAGGAAAGTAAAAACGACTTCACCATGCTATTTTTTTTAGTGGTACATCAATGAATGTCCATTTTGAGATGCTCCTTTGATGTAGTCATGTTTGTTCCAGTGTTATGTTATAGTTTAAGGTGGAAAGGTAGGCTTCAAGCCATCAAAATGTTGGTGTTGATATCAACTGCACCAACCAACAAATTCTTGTACATGTTTTGTTCCCAATCAAGTTGAGCAATGATCACTGCACAATTTCTGAAACTTATATTTGATGATAAAAACACAAGTTTAAGTTTATAAATTTAAACTTATGTAAATAATAATTTGTGTTTTAAGAATAGAATTGCTAACATATTTTAACTGCTGCGTGTTCCTTATTTACTTCATAAAAATCAGTTTAATAAGTGAATATGTCATGAGTAAATAATGGTGGGCATCACTGTGTCAGATAAGTACCATTTTATTAGAGGTCTTGGAAATCACACATATATGGGTGCAGATCTTTTTATCTGTGACAAAGGAAATCTCTTAAGTGAGAGTCCTCCATATGTATGTAATAGCTTGGCGGCAAATTCAAAGACTTGTCAGTCCTTCTTCAACCACATGCTGAGTGGGAAAATGTTTTATCAATTGATCATTTTAGCCATGCTGATAATTACAATGACAGACTTCTGTGGCTGAGAGACCCCCTGATGACCATGTTATTTTTAAAACAGTACATCAAAGGAACATGAGGCAATAGCTGGCCAGCAAGCTCAAAGAATATGACTGGCTGCTGGTTGGGAAAATGTGCTGATATTTACGATGACTTGTATTTTTGGTCATTTATAAGAGTAGACCAAATGAACAACTTCTGCTTTCATTCTTGTGTTCATTTCAGAGGTAGCTAAATAAATAGTGCATGTGACCACAAATATGTATGTATGTATCTATGTATGTATGTATCTATGTATATACATACATGTACATATACACACACTGTGTATCTTGCTTAGCTCTCAGTTCAGCCGGTTCAGCTCTGACTTCTGCCTGTTCCATCCAAAAGGAGAAGTCACTGCTCCCTATTCTTAAAGTCTTGCTTGATCGTGCAAACCAAATGTCTTCCTAAGACTTAGGCTCTGTGATTATTGTGCATGGCTTGTTACCAACAGATGAATGTTTGAATCCTACTATTGGATCAGCCCAAGCTGGTTGTGGTATTGTTAGGTATATTTAATTTGTACTGTTTTTTTTTTTTTGGCTTTTATTGTTTCATTAAATGATATTGCAGTATAATAATGTATGTTGTACTTAACCTTGTCCAAACTTGAGTTTTTGTACTTTATCTGAATTTATATTTTATTTCATTGTTAACAATACATAGCTAAGATATTCTCTATATACATGTTTATTTGGGTCTGGATTAGGTTATTGGAATTCCCTTACAATTTACCTGGTGTACCTTACATAGTCTTGGTTATATATTATAATTTAGTAACAGACTTTCTAATTATAGCTAACTATTTATTTTGTAAACATCTAGGTTGTTTTCCATTAGGTAATAATTATTTTTAGAAAATGCTAATTGTGACCTGAGGTCAAGTATAAGGCTATATAATCTAGTCATTGGACTGTGTTCATCTGTGCTTCAAGATCTAGCTTAATCAATTTTTTTATTATTATTATTGTGATGAAAAGTTCATTTGGGATGGATTTTTTTTCAAGTTAAATGAAAACTTTAGTTATTATTTTCTCTGGAAACACTGAGTGCTCATAAAAAATAATATTATTAGACAAAGACATTCATAGGGATTTATGGTGGTACAACACTGCAATACAGGCCACCACGGATAATTCAACACCTTCACCATTGTACTCAATTTGGATTTCAACTAAGATTTATTCACAATTTTTATTATTAGGACTTATGTATGTACTTCGAGCATTATTTTGGGATTTAATTTGCAATACAATAAAATCCTTCTTTTTTCATTTTCACTTTGTATTTGTGGGAAATAATTTTTCTGTTAAATTTTTTAAATATTTTAAGAGTATGAACTTGTAACAATATATCATTAGGCAATGCATTTCATTCCAATTGCCTCAGCACTATATAAACTATCATGCCGCTTTGGTATTCAACCAAAGCTGAAACAAAATTGGAACTCTACTGTTGCAAAATGCACCGGCATAATCTGATTATCCATGTCAGAATGGATGATTTCAAGTTCAATACAATAAACATGTAATAAAAGTATTGAGACTTGAATCTTCGCAAACAGACAAATATGATTAATTCTGGTAATGGCACACTTGCTGGATCTAAACAATTTTAGAGCCAGCAACCTATATCACAACTAGGAATGCACAGACACATTTTTACTCATGATGAAAGTTTTGTCAATTTGTTTATGTAACTTATCAAGTTTCGGTTATGATTATGCCCAAAGTATCGGGAATGTAACGGGGGCTATCCCAAATGTATCAAGCATGTAACACATTACTCCAATGGCCTAGTGGTTAGAGCATCTACTTTGGATGCAGGAGGTCATGGGTTCGATCCTTGGCCGCCTCATACCAATGACTTAAAAAAATGTTACTAACTGCTGCCTTGCTTTGCACTCAGAATTAAGAAGCTAGTGTTAGGTATGGTTGGTCTTCTGCCAGGATAACTCTTTATGTCTACGGCATGAAGCCACAGTGTTAGACATCACTATAAACTGCCACACTGTAGGCATCGTATCGATATGACAGAAATTTTTTAAAATCTATGTTAAAAATCCAAATCACATACAAGCATGTAACAGGGACTATGCCAAAAGTATCAGACATGTAACAGTTACTATATCCAAAGTGTTAGACATGTAACAGTTACTATATCCAAAGTATTAGACATGTAACAGTTATTAATTCCAAAGTATCAGGCATTTAACTGAGAATCTGTTGTATAAGCATCCTTGTTTTTCTTTTCCTTCAAATATTTAATGGGTCTGCAAGGACAAAGAAAAAAATAAGTGCAGCTCAGATAACCCTGACAACTCTATTTCAATGGTTTGACCCCTTAGTGTGGTTGCGGTAACACAGCAGCTACCCTAGCCCTGGCTATTTCACTTTTTATCACATGCTCAAAAACATCTTAACCTTGACTTTAGACAGGACTGGAAACTGAAATGAACTCATTCATGCTGGACATGAAAAGCAATGAAAACCAAAAACTGCTACTGATCTTCCCACCCTATTTGTTCACACCATTACTGGAACCGCATATTTTTTATTTTGGCCTAACATAAAAAGGCAATAAATGACAGAGATATTAAGCAAATCAATCTTGTCAAAAATATTAGTAAAGTTCAACAACAACAAAAAGAAGCTATTATGTGGAAGAGAAACAACAATAAATAGAATGACATAGGTTTACGGGGGAAAATTACTAAAGAATTTAGAAACAGGCTAAACACCAGGGAATATCGTTCTAGGATTTTCTTGGTTCAGGGTTCAAGAAGGTCATCAAGTGGGTCTTCATGTTGACATAAAGAAATCACATTTTCATGTGCCTTTCAAGTCGAAAATGTGGGATATTTTGCACACTTTATGAATATCACTTTTCTTATTAAAAGTACAATTGTTCTTTCTGTATAGAAAATGGTTTTTGACTCAATAACACGTGATCCCTTATTTACACAAATGACGTATCCTTGCGCAGAATTTACCTGAGGCAGAGAATTTGCAGGCATGGTGGTGGGTAACGAGTACGCTGAAGTGCCAAAATAATGCCTATCCCATCGATTTATGCACGTTTTAAAATTTAAATGGTTATATTAAAAAAATTGAGAAACTTACCTAATATTTTTTTTTCAAAAGAAGTAAATCCATTACAGATTTTATGTACGTCAATTTATGACACTACTTATTCACAATAAAGTCAAGTTCCACAGTGACAAATTGGTGGTGTGGCCCAAACACTTAATCATATCTATATTATATACACGACAACCTTCTATCCGTCTACTGTTAGTGTTACAACGACTAGAACAACTAAATCAACGTTCCAACAGTGTAAGTTACATGCAATACAATATATGTCTATCAACTTTCCCATTCCACCATTACAAACAATTAGTCAACAGCTATGCACTGCCAAACCACTTGCTTCAAGACATGATGTATATTTATCCATTTTTTGCATTTCACGGGAAACAAAATTCAGGTTGTTTACTCTAAAACAGTTAAAAATGGTCGACACATTAAAAAAACAACGTGTCGCACTACGAAACACACTCAGACCAATATATCGTAATCAAAGAGAACAACTTCTCCATTGTAACCAACCATTTATATAACTCGTTAACTCAGATGGAATATAGATAAGTTTTTAAATAATATTAATAACTTTAAATAAAACATGTATTATCTTACCTTTCTGTCATTTCTTACTAAAAGTGTGAAAATTCAGGTAAAATCCCACAAAGTTCGACACAGTGGTTGCTCAATTATGTGTTTAACTCGCGTCACCGCCATCGATAACCGGTCACGTGACTACGCTAACTGTCGCAACGAGGTCGTCGTGCTACCGTAAAGTTCCAAAAGACAGCATTGTTTGTTCAGGGATGGGTCCAGATATATGGTGCGGGTGGGTGTGAATCTAAACTAAAACAATAAGGCAAGGGGTCTTTGGGATGAAAAGTAGTTATGTTGGACACTTTAGCGACAATGGGTATAATCACCCTGCGACAATGAAATTTAAGTGGGGCAAAATTAACATGGAGTGCATGGAGAATTCCAAGCCACAATTGGAGGAAAATTTGCTCCACTCCTTGTCATGGATGTTGATGTTAAAAAGATGACATACACTTTCAATACTGTCATGCCAACAGCTTTCAAGAACATCATTGGCCTCCATCACCCAAAGAAAGAAACATGGGTTACAGAAGAGATTCTGAATCTGTAATGCCCGAAGAGACCTATATTTAAAAAAAAAAATACCCGACACACAACATGGTCAATGGAGTACCGAGATATAAACAAGAATATCAGGGGGAAAAAAACTTGAAGAGAGCAAAAGAAGATTAGATTGGACAAAAGTGCACATAAATAGAGAGCAGTCTGATAAAGAATAACAGCAAAAAGGCATTTTCCAAATAGTGCAACATTTTATACCATTATATATTATTTCACCGTCTCCAACATCTATTTGGCATTAATGAAACAGCCTTCCAATTCAAGGCATTCCAAATTGTGAAAGACATCACCAGAGAGAAGCAACCAAGAGTCAGTACCATTAAAGACGAAACTGGAAAATGCCTCACATAAGCAAGTGACATTGCAGAAAGATAGACTGAGTATTGAAAAGAACTCTACAACCATCCGTCCACTGAAGACCCAGAGGTGCTTGGAGTTCCAAACTCCACAAATTATGATGATATCCCAAATCTCAGAGAAGAGATGGAGTCAGCAATAAGAGCACTGAAGAATGGGAAGGCAGCTGGAGTAGACAACATCACAGCTGGACGTATCAAGAATGGAGGGGAATCAGTGATAGAGCTACCGGTACTACCAAACATCTGTAACAAGATCTGGCAAACAGGCGAATGGCCAACACAATGGACCTAGTCACTGATTATTATACTCCCCCCCCCCAAAAAAAAAAAAGAAGACAATCTCCAGCTGTGCCAAAATTATAGAACTATCAGTTTGATCAGCTATGCTAGCAAGGTGATGCTGAAGACCACCTTGAACAGACTGAAACCACATACAGAAGAAATAATTGCTGAAGAACAGGCAGGGCTATGGAGTGGAAGAAGCAGAACATAATACATATTCAATCCTAGGGTTATGTGTGAAAAGTACTCGCAACATCAACAAGACATCTATCATCTGTTAATATATTTCAAAAATTATTTTGACATAGTGTTGTATTCGGTATTCTGGGCCACAATGAAGAAGTACAGCATGGGGCAAAAGTTGACCAGTACCATCAAGCAGATGTATGCCAAGGCTACCAGTGCAGTAATTGTTAAATGTTATGAGGGTGACTGGTTCGGGATGTTACGTATATTTGATTTAAGTCATTTATTTTTGTTTTAATTCTTTGTGTGTCAGATTCAAATTTCACATTTTAAGTTTAAGATTCATTCATTGGGAGATTTTTGTTAAAAAAGTGGGATGACCTGTACTTTACAAATAAACACCAGATGTTGACCTCATTTCTGACCTGGCTTCAGAGTTGTAAACAACCTTTCAAAATGATTGGTTGATTCCAAGGACATTATGGAGCTTTGTTATAAACATCTTTCTATTTTAAGTTCTTGAGAGTAAAATTAACTGATTTTCATCTGGGTCATACGGTGTGTACGAGATGTTTTGAACGTGAATTTGTTCTAAAGATTCTAGAAGATCATGTGACCCCTTCCTTGTCTACGTAAAAACAGGTATATAAATTATGTTTTGGAGCGAACTGTTTAGTAGAAGTTGGGCTGTTAGAATATTAAGTAGAGTTGTTTTGAGTTATTTTAAATTACCTTGTACTGGAAGTTATTTCAATTCGTTTGGATCAAGAGGATTTATTTTGTTATTTATCTGGAAAACATTTGTGCTCATTGAATTTCATAAGACCAGAACTGACTTCATCACGTGACATCGTCTTCCATCTTGGATGCTTCACCAAGATTCGAACTGGGAATTATAAGGACATTTTATTACCAGGCCCTTTGCAATTTCACTAGTGGATTATATTTTGAATTATTTTTGGATTAATTTTGGAATTGATTCTTAAAACCGTAAATAATATTTTCTTTTCTGGAAAATATTTGTGCTCAATAAATTGTTTATTAAGTTTTTTACAAGCTTGTTATTTTAACTCTTTCTATGTTACTGTTTATTCGAGCCTAAGCACGTAACATAGAAATTGGTGGCCTCGTCCGAGAATGGGATCAATTGGAATTTGGCTAGAATGTTTGTTCAGAAAACTTTTGTTTTAAATTTGAATTCCTCTAGTTTTTGAATTTTTAAAAAATATTTAGTGAGATTTACTGGCTTGTATTAAAATGACATCTAAAGTAGAAATATTTCTTTCTAATCCTACTCAGGAGCAATTAGATCTTTTCAAAAAAGATGAGTTGATTCAACTTGCGTGAAAATATGATCTTTCTGAAGTCAAGGTTTCTTTAATGAAACAAGATATCAAAATGATTTTGGTCCATTATTTGGTAGAAAAGAATGTTTTGGAAAAAAAGTGCTTTGATTTCGGTCAGTAAGTCTGCATCAGACTCTGACTTTCAATTAAGAAATTAGAATTAAAATTCAAGATGGAATTAGAGTTGAAGAAGCTAGAATTTCAAGAAAGGGAGAAAGAAAGACAATTACAATATGAAACAGAGGAGTTAGAGACAGGAAAGGGAGAAAGAAAGACAATTACGATATGAAAAAGAGGAGAGAGAGACAGGAAAGGGAGAAAGAAAGACAATTACAATATGAAAAAGAGGAGAGAGAGACATGAAAGTGAGAAAGAAAGACAATTACAAAATGACAAAGAGGAGAGAGAAAGGCAAATTGAATTACAAAAGAGCAGATGCACATTCGGTTACAAGAAAAACAAATTTATAAAGAGAGAGAGAGAGAGAAGAAAGAAAGGGAATATCAATGTAAAATGAGAGAAATAGAGCTGGCAAGTGAAAAACACCTTCATGCTTCAAATCCAAATTTAAGTTTTGATTAGCAAGGAATATTAGATCGGTGCCCCCTTTCATAGAAAAAGAAGTAGACAAATACTTGATTCGTTTTGAAAAAAGTTGCAGAAAATTTAAAGTGGCCAAGGGAGCATTGGACTCAGTTGATGCAATGTGTAGTCACTGGTAAGACTAGTGAGATTTACACTTCACTGTCTGTTCATGAAAGTAGTGACTATGATGTGGTTAAAGAATGCATGTTAAGGGGTTATGAGTTAGTCCCTGAAGCTTATCGGCAAATATTCAGAAATTACAGAAAAGAAGCTGGACAAACTCATGTCGAATTTGCTAGAGATAAAGAGCAGTCGTTTGATAGATGGTGCTTAGCCAAGAAAGTCAAACAAGATTATCAAAATCTTAAGCAAATGATATTAATTGAAGAGTTCAAAAACTGTGTCCATAGTGACGTTAAGTCTTATCTTGATAAGCATAGGATTGGAACCTTGAAGAATGCTGCTCGAGCTGCTGACAAATATTCTTTGACACATAAAGTTCCTTTTGTTAACAAGACTTCTACTCAACAGTCTTCTGGCAGAAAAGTATTCAGCTTAATATCAGCCCTTTTAAAACTCAAACTAGCACAACTTTCAAAAATCAAGCTTCAGAGAAGCTTGATTCTAGATCCTTGTCTCTTCCGACGTGTACCTATTGCAAGAAAAAAGGACACGTTATTTCTGATTGCTACAAATTGAAAAATAGGCATCAGAATCAAGACAGACCTGTTCCAAATACTCTTATTTCTAAGAGGTAGAGGTCACGGTCATGTATTGAAAGCAATACATTTGTTGGGTCTAATAAATCTCAGTCTGATTTTATTATGGAGAATTATGAATCATTCATATCGAAAGGTTCTATATCACTCTTGGGTGATTCAGCCAATCCTACCCCTATTAAAATTTTAAGGGACACAGGAGCTTCTCAGAGTCTTTTATTGTCAGGTCCTTTGCCTTTTTCTGAGAAGTCTTCTTCTGATGAAAGTGTTATTATTCAGATAATATAGTGCATATTTGTTAATGTTCCTCTCCATTGTGTACATTCGTCATCAGACTTAGTGTGAGGACCTGTGACAGTCGGAATAGTCTCGGTTTTACCCGTTGAGGGCATTCATTTATTGCTAGGCAACGACTTAGCTGGAGACAAGGTTGTGGTTAATCCACTTGTAACTGACAAGCCTGATTTGGATCAGAAAGTTGATCCAGTTGAAAAAGAATTCCCTGATATATTTCAAGCTTGTGCAGTTACCAGAGCTATGGCAAAGAAAGCTCTTGAGAATGATGTTGATGAAGCCAGTATTCCTTTAGCTGACACGATTATAGGTCAGGCTTTTGATGAGGTCACTTTTACTCCTTGCTTGGATAAATCAGAAGGTATTAATCATATCGATCTTCTTTTAACAACTCATTCTCTTTATTCTAATCAGGGTGATAAACGACAGTCACTTGTCGTCGAACAGGAAAAAGATCCTGAGATCTCCTGTTTGTTTCAAAGGGCCATAAGTGAGACTGAAGCCACTTAAAAATGGAATTCTTATGAGAAAATGGAGACCTCCCGAGGTACCTGCCGGTGATGAGTGGTCGGTGAACTATCAAATAGTAGTTCCAAAACCTTACAGACAGGAAATACTTAATCTGGCCCATGAAACTCCTTTGGCTGGTCATTTAATTTAAGGATTAATAAAACTTATCACCAGATCTTGACTCACTTCTATTGGCCAAAAATCAAAAGTGATGTTGCCAAATACTGTAGATCTTGTCATACTTGTCAAATGGTAGGAAAATCCAATCAGAAGATACCTAAGGCTCATCTACAACCTATTCCTGCCTCTGACGAACCATTTAGCAGAATTATGGTAGATTGTGTAGGTTCCTTACCCAAGACCGAGTCAGGGAACCAATACCTGTTGACCATTATGTGTGCGTCAACAAGGTTTCCAGACGCAATTCCGTTGAGGAATATAAAATGTAAAACAACAGTAAAAGCTTTGATAAAGTTTTTTTACTCAGTATGGCCTTCCCAAATCTATTCAGTCTGATCAAGGTTCAAATTTCATGTCTGAAATTTTCCAACAAGTTATGTATGAATAGGGCATTCAGCGATTCAAATCTTCTGCCTATCATCCTGAGAGTCAAGAGGCATTAGAAAGATTCCATCAGACTTTGAAAACTATGATCCGATCATATTGTTTTGATACGAATAAAGATTGGGATGAAGGCATTCGCTGTTAGAGAATCAGTTCAAGAATCTTTAGGCTTCAGTCCCTCTGAACTGATTTTTGGACACACTGTGCGTGGACCATTGAAGTTATTGAAAAAGAAACTTCTCTCTAATGAAGATACTGAGATCAATCTTCTTGATTATGTTTCTGATTTTAGATACAAGTTGTCAAAGGCTTGTGAGATCGTAAGAGCAAATCTGCACTCTGCTCAATCTAAAATGAAATCAAGATATGATAAAAAAAAAAATCAAAGGAAAGGAGTTTTCAGCAGTGGCATAGCTAGGGGAGGAGGAGGGCGTCCAAATTCGAAAGTCCCCCCGGGCCCCCACTTGAGGGGGGCCCCCAAAGGAGTGTCAGAATTTTTTTTTTACATTAAATATTAAATATTACGCCACCGCCATGTAATCTTGCTATTCACGTTGTTATATAAGTTAGTGACACTGTTGCATGTATTCCACATTAAGGATTTCAAAATTACGTATATCAACACGCGTGTAAAAACTGGTAAAAAGTTTACTAAAAACTGTCAATACATAACTCCGGTTTTTGTAAAACACGTTATCTTGACGGCATTTTATCGGTATCTTCTATTTTATGTCCATGCTATAATCCATCTGTCCATAGACATAAATAGAAGGGTAATAGTTCGTATATTTATGTCTATTCGTCTGACGAAATTTCACAATCATGGCGGATGAAACAAGTATATATAATTTTTTGTATATTTTTTTATTTGTGAAATTAAAAGAATGTTATTCTTTATAGGGGAACTTCACCCATGTCGAAACAACGAGTTTACCAGAGTGGGGTTACAAAACGGAAAAAGTGTGCTGCAGAAAAGCAAGAGGCTGCAAAATCAAGGAAAGTTTTTGAAGGGTTCTTTAAGAAGAAACCTGATAAGAGCACTGAAAACAAAGGAGACCATGAACATGGCGAAGAAAAGTATCACCATTCAGATGATTCATACAAAGATACAGCAGTCGAAGAGACTTTAGAAGTGGAAATGCCTCTTGATGAGAGAAGTAGTGCTGAAGAAACTTCAGGGGGGAACCTTTTACCACAGTCAGAGAAAACATCTGAAGTAAGTGATACAGACGATGAGTCAAGTGATGATCTTCCAAAATCACTTTCTCCAGAAGTTGAAGAAACTGTAATTAAGTACAAAGACTTCGGATATATCAGGCCTGGAAGTTTATCTGAGGAACTGCGAGCAAAGATTGTATTAAAGGGTAGCTTATTTTTCCAAAACAAAGATGAAGAGTACTTCTTTCCAACAGAGTTTACCCAAAATAAATCACGAAGTTTGACATCATCATGGTTCACCAGAAAGCTTCCAACAGGAGAAATTTGCAACCGATCTTGGCTCCTCTTCTCTCCACACTTGGAATGTCTGTTTTGTTTTGCATGTGTACTGTTTTCTGAGGCACCAGAAAAGACATCTAGTGCATTGAGCAAACCTGGAGTTGGTTTCATCAAATGGAAGAAACCTGAGAGACTGAAAGAACATGAAGAAGGAGTCCACCACAAACAAGCTTTTTTGAAGTGGAAGTTAGAAGAAGAAAGGCTTAAGGCAGAACCAGATGAGCTGTCACATATGCTTCATGTGCAAATTTTAAAAAATCAGCAGTATTGGAGAGAAATTCTGAAGCGTATAGCAGCAGCTGTCAAGTACTTAGCAAAAACCAACTCAAGCTTACGTGCCCACAAAGAAAAACTGGATTCTCCCAATCCTGGGAACTTCCTAGCATCTTTGAAATTTCTTGCAGAATTTGATGAAGTTACGAAACACCACTTACATAGAATTGAATCTGGAAAGACACATTATTTGTCACCAGAAATTCAAAATGAGTTCATAAACTTGATGGGCAATAAAGTTAGGGAATCAATTGTTGGGAAAGTCAAGCAAGTTTGTTACTTTTCTCTGATGCTTGATTCCACTCCAGATGTTTCTCACCAAGAACAAGTATCCCTTATAGTTCGTTACTTGGATGTCGAGAATTTCGAAATAAAAGAGTCATTCCTTGGTTACTTTGAAATTGTGAAGCCAGATGCACAACATTATGTTATGTTATGTTATTAACTTGTTCTGAAAACTCTTAAAGACATTGGACTGGACTTTGATCTGTGCAGAGGTCAAACCTATGATAACGCAGCCACAATGAGTGGCCGTCTGTCTGGCCTGCAGAAACGTCTCTTAGACATAAATCCAAAGGCAACATTTCTGAACTGTGATAATCACTCTCTCAACCTGGCAGCTCTTCATTCTGCTGAGATAGATCCAGCAATTGTCACCTTTTTTGGAACTGTACATGAATTGTTCAACTTTTTTTTTCCAATTCACCCCAGAGATGGGCCAAACTGAAAAAAGCTGGAGCCGGGAGTCTAAAAAAGGAGAGTAGTACAAGGTGGTCCTCAAGAGAAGAAGATACGTCGGCAGTTTCCTTGCATCTTGACAAAATCATCAAGCTATTGGAGAGACTTTCTGAATCAACAATTGAAAGAATGGACACTAGAAGCAGTGCACAGAATCTTCTTCATGCAGTGGAAAATTATGAATTTTTTGCGTATCTGGAATTCTGGTCAAATCTCCTGCGCCCAATCAATATAGTTCAGAAGAAACTACAAAAGTCTGGACTGCACATACGGGAAGCTGCTGAAGAGATTAAGACCCTTTCATGCTTTCTGCAAAATGATGAGAAACGGACGAAACTGATCACCCATTCCATCGAAAGAGCAAAAGAAGGCAGTGAATGCTATGGATTTCCTGTAAGCAAAACAACCAGAAGAAAGAAAAGACTTGATGGGGAGTTGAGTTCTGATGTAGGACTGTCAATAGAACTGCAATTCAAACGAGTTGCGATAGAAGTGCTGGACAGACTTCATATGGAGATGAAGGACAGATTCCAAAGGCTGGAAAACCATGTGGACACCTTTGGGTTTCTTCTTGAACCGAGACACCTGTTGGAGTCTATGGATGATGACACGCTGATGAAAAACTGTGTTACTTTTTCCTGTTTGTATGATGAAATACAGGCAAATCGCTTGTTCAATGATGTCATTGATACACGAGCACTTTTCATCAACAAACCAGTACCACAATCACCAATTGACATATTGAGGAAGTTGGCTTCATATGGTAATGATGTGTGCTCAAACCTTGCAACCTCCATCCGAATACTGCTAACTCAGGCCACTTCCATTGCATCATGTGAGAGATCATTCTCAAAACTCAAGTTAATCAAAAACTATCTCAGGAGCACAATGACGCAAGAAAGACTTAGCAGCATGGCTTTAATGTCAGTGGAGTCAAAAATACTAGACAGCATTGATCTAGATGATGTTATAGATGCCTTTGCTGCACAGAAAGCACGACGTGAGGCGATATGAATTGAGATTTGTCACTTGTGCATTATCTCGCCAATAAACAAAGGTATTATTCATTAAAAGAGTCTTTATGATTATTTTTTGTTAATTTTACTGATATACTGTACCAATTTGAATTTAGACATATATTTATTAAGTACATTATCTCATGTCATGATGTCGAATGTCAAAATGCAGGGGCCCCCAAAGAGGCCAAGCCCCCCGGGCCCCCAAATCACTAGCTACGCCACTGGTTTTCAGTCTGGTAATAGAGTCCTGGCTCTCTTATACCAATGCCACAAAATCCTCTTCAGGCCAAATATTATGGTCCCTACACAGTTGACAGGAAAATGAATGACTTAAATTACATCATAAATACTCCTGGGAGACGCAAACAAAAACAACTCTGCCATATAAACATGCTAAAAGAGCATATTGAAAGAGATAGCCATGTTAAACATATAATTAATTTAGTTGTATCTGTCCCACTCGGTGAAGGAATATCATCAGATTCTACTGATATTGAAATGACGAATCTTTGTAATTCAGAAATTATGAAAGATTTAGACCAGAAACTTTCACATTTGCATGTGCAAGAAAGAAATGAACTGAAACAGTTATTATTTGAATATGAGAACTTATTTCCAGATGTTCCTAGAAGGACAAACAAAATTTTTCATGACGTTGAAATTGTAATACAGGATGAATCCACTCAAACAGGAATACTTAAAAAAGGAAATTCAATATTTGCTGGAGAATGATTTTATCGAGCCCAGTAAAAGTGATTGGAGTTCACCATGCATACTTGTTCCAAAACCAGATAAAACGTTCCGTATGTGGACTGATTATAGGAAGGTGAACAGTGTGACAAAAGCAGATTCATTCCCATTACCAAGAATTGACGATTGTTTTGATAAAATCGGGAATGCCAAGTATGCCACCAAATTTGACCTTCTGAAAGGATTTTGGCAGATTCCACTAACGGAAAGAGCAAAGGAAATCTCGGCATTTGTGACTCCAGATGGACTTTACCAATATAAAATAATGCCATTCGGGATGAAAGGGTCACCAAGTACATTTCACCGTCTCATGAATATGATCACCTATGGTCTAGAAAATTGTGATGCCTATATAGATGACGTCATCATCTACAACGACACCTGGAGAGAACATCTAGCAACAATTCAAATTTTTTTTTGACAGACTCACTGATGCATGTTTCACAGTTAATTTATCTAAAAGTGAGTTCTGCCGTGCTAGTGTGACTTTCTTAGGACATATTGTGGGACATGGACAAGTTAAACCAATAGATGCTAAGGTTGAGGCTATTTCTAAATTCCCTGTGCCTGAAAATAGAAAGCAACTGATACGATTTTTAGGTATGGCCGGATACTATCGGAAATTTTGTTCCAATTTTTCTATAATTGCAGAACCCCTGACAAATTTATTGAAGAAGAAGAAAAAGTTCTTTTGGACTGAAAAATGTCAGGAGGCTTTTAACAAGTTAAAAGCCATACTTGAAACAGCACCAGTTCTCGCAGCTCCAAATTTTAGTCAGTCTTTCAAATTTTCTGTCGATGCAAGTGATGTTGTTTTTAGATCAGTTTTAATTCAAGAAGACAAAAATGGTATTGAACATCCAGTGAGCTATTTTTCAAAGAAATTAAATAAGCACAAGAGAAATTATTCAACTATAGAGAAGGAATGTTGTCATTTATTTTGGCTTTTCAACATTTTGAAGTTTATCTTAGTTCAGCTCCTTCTTCGATTATAGTTTTTAGTGACCACAACCCCTTTACTTTCATCGGCAAGATGAAAAATAAAAAGCAAAGATTACTAAGGTGGAGTTTGTTATTGCAGGAATATAATCTTGACACCCGGCACATCAAGGGAAAATATAATTTAATAGCAGACGCTCTTTCCCGTGTATAGCAATATATTATATCATATACACTGTGTAATTTATACGAGTTCTTTTAACCTCAGGTGTAAATTGGTTTGTGGTAAAAAGAAAGTTTTATCATATAAACCTATGTCAAAGCTAAGACCCTTCTGGAGAGACAAGAGTATCTGTCTGAAAACTAATATCAGAGTATTGAGAGCAGTTGCATCTCAATTGTTTGGTATTTATGTGAAGCCAGGACCCTGACAGCGGAATTACAACGAATAATCCAGGCACTTGAAATGAGATGCTACAGAACCATCCTTGGCATCTCTTATATGGACCACATCACACATGAAGAAGTGCTTAACACCACCAGGCACGAAGTAGGCCATTATGAAGACCTCCTGACCACTGTCAAAAAGAGAAAGCTGAAATGGTATGGTCATATCACTAGAACAAACAGTCTATCCACAACAGTACTGCAGGGCGGTGTCCAGGGTGGCAGAAAGAGAGGTAGACAGAAAAAAGTGGACTGACAGCATCACAGAATGGACCAGGACAGGGAACGGCACATGATTGAGACTAGATGGTCAGATGTTCAGCAGTACAGTGACTCAACGACCACACTGGGTCAAGAGACTGATGATGATGATGATGATGATGATGATGATGATGATGATGATGAATGGGAAATTAAACATAGTGACAAGGGACTGGGACATCCTGGTCTCAATAGGATCTTAATATTAAAAAAGGGTATATCCACTCTAGCCTCAAGGGGAATTTTATATCCACTTTACAGACTGAGAATTACCTTTACAACACACACACACCACATCCCCAGGACGATTCGTGGACACGATTTATACGGACAAAAGATTGAGACTGTATACGGACAAGGGGAAGTTAAACATAGGCTGTGTTCGCATAGGGACAATATGAATGAAGACTTAACGCTAATAAACATTGGCAACAATGTCCGCCAAGCCTTATATTAAGTTACATGTCCCGCTCCGCCAATCTTTATAGCTTTTTCACGGCGATTCACGGACAATAGAAATCCCAGTTAAAAAAGTCGTGGGCAACTTCGGGGACAATGGAAATTTAACATGGGAATATTGGCTTTGTATAGGGACAGTAGGAATGATGACATCACGGTACTGTTACTGGCAACAATGTTACAAGTGGCTGACCGCAATCGTGAAAAATAGTGACCTAAATAATTTGAAAAATACTATAACAAATACATTAACATACAAATATACGCGACCACACAAACACGTACAGACACACACACACACACACACACACACACACACACACACACACACACACACACACACATGCAAAAAGTTTTGTTAAGGGACAACTCTTTTGCTAAGGGAACAAAACAAGCACACATAAAATATACGCGAAGGCAGATAATTTAAGTGCAGCATCAACACTGAAAACCACAGTACAGACTTCAGCATACGTCAACGTCTTCCATGAACATTTCATACTAGGACTGTAGTAATTTAATTCGTGGAGTATTCTTAAATTGTTTTATTTATTCCATTCTTAAAACTGTTTGTGCCTTTTTTATTTTTACAATCTTTTTCCAGTGAAATAAATAATTTTTGTTAAATTTTACAAAGCTTGTTGTTTTCAATTTTTTGTGTTACAATTTATTAAAGCCTAAACAGGTGACAGTATGCGACTGAGATAGATAGATGTACGCTGTGAGGGTTTGAAGGTGAATGTAATGGAGTAGCAAATTGTCAATTGTGCAGTGTATACAAAGATATATGGTTGATTTAGAGAGTGAGGAGCCAGAAGGGAAGGAAGGAGGAACCACTCTTTGACATGTTGTAATTCTTGAATACAACTTGTATTTACAATTTTAGACATCGTTTGACTTCGAATGAAACATCTTCATCTGTATCGACACCTTGTAGAACACTGCCTAGACTGCGTGTCTGTTCAAACGCTATCTCTCTTTCGATCTGGTGTAAACTTTTCCAGAAGTTTTAGCCACGGCATATGGTCAAGGTCTTAACATCCACCATTTTCTAGGTAATGAAATTTTATTTCAAGTTCTTGTCGATTTTAAGAATATCATCTTTTAAACTGATCAATAGCAATCTTTCCAAAAGTGGTATCTTTAGACAAATTCATACGTGTGTGTGTGTGTGTGTGTGTGTGTGTTTCTTTCCCTTAAAACATAAAACCCTTGTCCCTGCTCTATGTTGTTTTCTTTCCTTAGCAAAAAGTATCCTTTAAAAAATGTGTCTGTTTTGCATGTGTTTGTGTGTGTTCGCATACGTTTGCATGTGTGTTTGTTTTCTTCCCTTAACAAAATGTTGTCCATTAGCAAAAATCGTGTGTGTGTGTGTGTGTGTGTATGTGCGTTCGCGTACGTTTGTATGTGTTTGGTTTCTTCTCTTAGCAAATATTTTTGCCTCCTTATCAAAATGTGTGTACATGTACTTGCATGTATTTGTGTGCGTTCGCGTACGTTTGTATATATGTTTTTCTTCCCTTAACAGAACACTTATCATTTAACAAAAACGTGTTTGTATGTGTCCGTGTGCATTAGCGTACGTTTGTATATGTGCGTGGTTTTCTTACCTTAGCAAAAAACGTATCCCTTAACAGAAAGTGTTGTGTGCATTAGCGTATCTTTGGTGTGTATGTTTTTTTTTTTTTTCTTCTTCCCTTAGCAAACAACTTGTTCCTTAAAAAAAGTGTATGCATAAACAAACGCTTGTGTGTGTGTGTGTGTGTGTGTGTGTGTGTGTGTGTGTGTGTGTGTGTGTTTTCTTCCCTTGACAAAAACACTTATCCCTTAGCAAAAACGTTTTTGTAGCAAATGTTCATTTTTTTTATTGTATGCACGCATTCTCTTGTGTGTATGTGTGGGCGCGTACGTTTATGTTTTTTGTCTTCTTCCCTTAACAAAAAGTGTGCATGGTTTTTTAATTCACGCGTTCCTTTGTGTGCACATGATCGCACGTACGTTTCTTTCTCCCTTATACATTGTCCTTGCTCCATGTATTTGTTTTGTGTGAATGGATTAGTGCGACTATAACCACTATATCTTTTGCTGAGGTGATTGTAGGTAATGGTGTGTTTTGAAGATAAATAATTTCCTTCTCCACAATATATTGATAATAAATAACGTGATAGTGTGTTACTTTGAATAAAAGTTTATTTAGATTAACCCTCTCATCAGTATGGATTGTTTGGTAGGTGATTCTATGTCTATAAAGTTACATGTCCCGCCTCACCAGGCGTTACAGAATTTTTCCCACTGTCATTGTATTGCCCGAATGAAGTCAACCCCTTGCAACATTGTTGCCAGTGTCGAGTACGTGACGTCACCATTCCTTTTGTCCCTATACAACCTCAACATTTTATTGTCCCTATACAGGTCCAATATTCTCATGTTCAAGTCCCATTGTTTCCAAAGTGCCAGTCCTGTATTCCCCATGTTAAATTCACATTGTCCCCAAAGATGCCTACAGCCTATTTGACTGGGATTTCCCATATGCAGTTTCAGCATTTAGTCCGTATAAATCGTCCCGGTGTGTGTGTGTGTGTGTGTGTGTGTGTGTGTGTGTGTGTGTGTGTGTGTGTGTGTGTCTTGTAAAGGCAGTTCTGATTGTCCGTATAAATCTTGTCCATGAATCGTCCCAGGGGGTTTGTAATGATAAAATCCCATTGTCCGTAAAGTGGATATAAAATTCTCCATGTTAAAGTCCACTTGACGCAAGAGTAAAATTTAGGTCCCATTGAGGTTAAGATGTCCCAATCCCTGTTCAATTCCCCATTCACTCCATGTTAAATTTCCATTGTCGCCAGAGTGCATAGACCCATTTTTGACGTTATGTCGCCATTGTTGCTTAAGTGTCCGAAAATGACAAAATAGTTTTTTTTTTAACACTTTTGTAATTAATGTCTCTGTAATAGTGTAAACGTAGTCGGTAATGGACTAATCATTTTGATGCAGTGGGTCTGATATTGTCTTTCTAACCAAGATTTTAAAATAATCTCAAAATAATTTTTCTCTTTAAATATGATGCACAGAATTAATTTTCTTTTTTTCTTCTTCTCGTTGTTTAAGTGTGGGGGATAAATTGTTAGGGGTATCAACTGATATTTTCGACATACAAGATAAAACAGGCTTGACAGGTGAGAACATGTAGTTTACTCTAGTTTTATCAATCAGGACTTATTAATGTCTGATTTCGTCATAATACAATTTCACAAAATGAATACTGGAATATCTTTGGGGTGAGGCTAAGAGAGAAGGTGGTAACGAACCTGTACTTTGAACTCGCTGACTCGTTAGCCCCCTTTCCTACGTGGGTCCTGGAGTTATTACAGTTTGCTTCTTTTCTTATGTTTCTCCCCATGGCTTTCGCTGTCGAGCAGTCACCTACAACACGCAGCGTCGGCTCACCCATGAAGAGGTTGTAAAAGAACCATCGCCATTCACGAAGCCTCTCGCGTAAGGCAGGTCTTGTTGCAGCGAATAGTTGGTGAGTTGATGATAATATACCAAAACACTCTGGTAATGTAAAAGCAGACGATAAGAGCTGTGTGGACGGCGCAGGGAATCAGCTGAGGTGCAGACAGCTCGGTTCAGAAGAATCAGATGGGCATCCACTGAATCCGTACTCATCTCCACATTGTCGTGCCATTGGATTTAGACAGTTCAGGACCAGAGCGAGTGTAACTTTGAGCAATTTTACCTCACTTAAATCCGACTCAAAACAAGTCATGACATCGCCACCACCCGTCCCAATATCTTCAAGTGCTGTGTGATGGGCGAGCAGCAAAGCAACATGATGGATACACTGGGAGCTGTAGCTGCAGATCCGTACACAGGTGGCTCAGTATATATGGTCGCTTTCACTGGACAGAGACAGCGGTAAAACTCGGCAACCCTTGGGTTACCGAGCAACCGTTTAAAGGATCACAATGATCATCTCCGTAGAATTGAGGAAATGGCTAGAAATTGTACTCTTTACATTGCCTTGTTTGCTTTAACCCTAGTCGGCATAGCGTAGCTGACGGGAATCCAAACTTAGCAGTCGAAAATCTAACAAAAGAACCAAACTGACGCAACTAACCGTCTGTGCATTGAATGTGCGCATATTCATGGACTGTACATCATCAATCAGATAGGAGAGAGGAAAAACTCCAGTTGGCAGAGAATTGGCCAGATTCAATATTCATACAGCATCCTTGGGTGCACCTCGCCTAGCTGAGGAAGAACAACTCAATGAAGTTGGAGCCGGCTACACATCCATCTGGAGAGGCCGAAATAAAGAAGGGCGACGCGAAGCAGGTGTTGCATTTGCCATTAAATCACAGCTAATCACCAAGCTTACTTGTCTCCCATAAGGCACGAATGACATACAATTCAGAACAGACCCCCACTGCATGGAAAATGACACGCGACTTTCATCACCTCATATGCACCCACCATGATCAACCCAAATGAGATCGGTGATACATTTTTGGACGACAAGTAGTCTCTAGTTACAAAAGTTGAGAAGGTAAACAAGCTGATTATCTTTGGTAACTTTCACTGCCAGAGTTGTTAAAGATCACCACGCATAGCCAAGTGTCATTGGAAAAAAATGGCACACGCAACAACAACAACGGACTCTTCCGCCTGAGGAAGTGCGCTGACCAATATATTGTAATAAATTTGGAGTATGTGTATTTGACAGCATCCCGTTTTTAAGCAATTCTTAGATTTATTTGTGTGAGTATTTAGTCTTCGGTGCCATGGAAATTACTAGACCGAAATAATTAGCCAATTGGTAGAAGCAAACGTCACGGAGCCGAGTGTTAGTGAATTTGAACCATGCTGGAGTCGTTAGTAGTGAATTAAAGTACAAGCCGAAAGACTGTCCCTGGTAACATAGTCCATATTAAAATTCAGCGGTGTATAAAAGTGTTGTGGTTGAAATGGCATTATTTATGGTTGGAAATCAGTAAATTATATAATGGAATCAATAAGTGGAACTTGGTAGGTATCGTTTATGTGTCCATAGTGGAAAATGGCGTATGTATATGAGTGTGATACGCCAAAAATTATGAGGTTTGACTGGCCTAGGGTCGCGCAGTTAAATATAATCACTACCATAGTATACGCCTGCTAAACCGTAACAAGACGTCTTGGATGTACCCACCCTCCAAGCATTGGCATCTCAATGACGTCATCATCATGAGAAGAGACTAGTAGAATATCCGAGTTACGAAGGCCATGCAGGATATTGGACTTGTTACATGCTCGTTGTTGTTGTAGGGTTTAACGCCATTTTTCAGCACACGATAGGCTATTTCATGGTGGCCAGTATTAATAGTGGAGGAAGAACCCGGGAAAACCCCCGAAGGAACCACCGACCCACGAGAAGCTACCGGCAAGCTTTCTCACATACCCCCATTGGCCGAATCGGAGATTCGAACCCACGCAGACAGAGGTGAGATGGCAGTGATCCATAACGGAGAGCGTTTTAGACCACTCGGGGCCCCGCTACTGGTTCATAATTTCCCAGCTCAATTTTCTGATTCAGGCCAGCAAGCGATCACAAGATAAAAAGGTGCCCCAAAAGCTCAACATCTACAATTTGAAATAGAACGTTATGAAACGGGCGTTTATCAGAGAACTGTGCAGCCAACTATAAACAACTGATACGAACTCCAAAATACCCTGGGAAACTGGGCATCCTTCAGAGACTCCGTGATCTCAACTACATCCAAAACACTCGGTCCCAACAAAAGTAAAAATCAAGATTTGTTTGAAGAGAACGATGCTACCATTGCGAGACTAGTGAATTGTAAACATCAGCTTCACAAGGCATGTTAATAAGACAGCACTTATCATCTAAAACGGCAGTTCTCAACAACACCAAGAGGACTGTCTGACGCAAACTCAGAATTGCAAGACTAATAGCTGATAAAAAGGCAGGGTAAGATTCAGTTATATGCCTACTGGAATTGCATGAAGAACTTCTATGTTACTTTAAAGATAATGTACGAAACATAGTCGTCAGGAACATCTCCAAACATGGCTGCTGAAAACACGGCACTGCTAAATTACAAAGAAAAGATACTACAAAGAGGGACAGAACACATTAACAATCATCTATCAGTGAGGAGGCAATTGATGGACTGCTCCAATTTCAAATCAACACATCACTTGCTGATCCTCATGATTGAAACGAGAAAGCAATTGACTTGCTGTAGAACGGCAAAGTACCTAGAGTGGATACTTGACCAGCTGACGTGTATAAAGCTGGAGCCTTACACATGGCATAAAAACTGACTTAACTCTTCCAGTTAATGGAATCAAGGAACTGTGCTCATGAAATACAAGGATACATACATTGTCCACTTGCATGAGCAGAAAGACAGCATACAATCCTTTGACAGCAATCAGGGTATCCCCTTGCTGTCAACAGCCGGTAAAATCATCAAGGCAATTCTGCCAACTCACCATATGCATCTCACTCATAGCAGCCTCCTGCCTGAGAATTAGTGTGACTTCAGGAAAGATCAGACTACATATATGGTGCTTGCCGCTTGTAAACTCCAGGAATAACAGAACTCCAACCTGTACAATAATCATCCTGACCAAAGATTTTGACAGTCAATCGAGAACACCTTTGGAAGATCATGTCAAAATTGCTCAAGAGAAATTCATCGTAATACTATTTGGCCAATCCTCCTGGCGGTGGATAAGCTCACTTACCTAGACAGTAAACTGTCATGTACAGTCCATATAGATGATGAAAGCAGTGACAGGATTGATAACGCAAGTGTGGCTTTTGGAAGACTGTGTAAATGTAGGGGAGTGCAGAGACATCAGTCTGCAAACAAAACTGATGGTCTACAAAGCCACTGTGTTGCCAACCATACTGTATGCATCTGGACAGTGTACACATGTCATATCAAGTAGCAGAAAATTCATGTACCCTTGTTATAGTCATCAAAGGGTTACAGTTGATTGCTGTCCACGAGAAGATTTCACCTCATCAATCAAAGTGCCACCAAGCCTAAGGCAATGCTGGCACAATTCACACAGTGCATTAGTCATTCTGGATTTCTGTATCTGCCTTTTCTGGCCCTATTGTGGTAGGTATGATTGGCTGTTCAGTACATGGCTTGCCAAATGCCTTCATCAGACTCTTTTCTTCTCTTTGCAAAGTTGGAGTGAGAATAAGTTGTAATTTTATGCCTGTGCCTCTGCCTCTGCCTTTGGGCTGCAACATCTCAAATCTTGTAGTCCTTGATGGTTTCAAACACCTTAGATCAGGCATGGTGCATTACATTCTCATAGCAGCTGACACTAATTGGCAGGTTGATGCTACAAAAATAAGAACTAGAGGTTTGGGGAATTACTGGCATATAGTTTTAATTTGGTATTTTATTCCGATGGTACATATATCACAGTACTTTTTCACGGTACTGGTGGTACTTCAGTAGTTTCTATCAGAACAGAATATTTGGAAATTCTTAAATAATCTTGTTACAAATTAAAAGGTATTATCAACAAGTTGTAATTTTTTTATGATAAACTAATTAAAAAAAAATTCTTCTGACAAAACAATTGTATTTGTCAAATGTTAATTTTGAATATTACAAATATGAATTTTTGATCAATGAATCACATGTTTGACAAGTGTAAACTTAGTATGTCAAGGTGGTTGCCAAAATGTATGTTGTAAAATATATTTGGGCCAAATCCAACTTGAAAAAATGTAGGATTGAGAATGAAAAAAGAAAAGAAATGTTTTTACTTAATTTGTAGTGTATAATCGTTTGTAAAGTTATTTTCTGTTTAAATTTAATGTAATTTCTCATGTCCACTTGTTTGTTGATTAAGAGTGTTTCATGTTTACTCCTCCTCCACTCCTAAATATGATGGCATCTCGTTCCAAGTTTCCATGCCTATTCTGTATCAAGTGTGCTGCTAGTAAGTTGTAGACTCCAGTGTCAATACTTCCTACCTTTACCAGAAAGTTCTCTAATGTCATCATGTCTTTCACAGGATGTCAACTATAATATAAGCTTAATTATCCAACTTTAGTTACAGTTTTTGGATCACTTATACACCAGTAAACATTCACATAGAAAATTCACTACTATAGGTACTGGCCATTTAATTATATGGAGGTTTTCAAAACAAAAATCTTCTGCCTTTTAAAAATTGTATTTTAACTAGAGAACTTTAGGTAATGGTACAAGTCTTCACTGAACCTTGCTGGTGGGTTAATGATGCCTAGATGTTGAAGGTGAAGATTACTGTGGCCATCCAAAGCAAAACTGTATTTTACGCAAAAATAATTTGTGTGTAGTACAAAAAATAGTTTATATGTGTGTAGTAAGGAAATAGTTTATATGTATCTGGTAAGGAAAATAACTTATATGTCTGGTAAGGAAAATAGTTTATATGCGTCTGATAAGGAAAAAAAATTATTATGTGTCTTTTAAGGAAAATAGTTTATGTCTGTGTAGTAAGGAAAATAGTTTGTGTTTACTATGGAAAATAATTTATGTGTCTAGTAAGAAAAACAGTTTTATGTGCATCTGGTAAGGAAAAAAATTATTATTAGGCTTGCCAAATGCTTTCATCAGACCCTTTTCTTCTGTTTGCAAAGTTGGAGTGAGAATAAGTTGTAATTTTATGCCTGTGCCTTTGGGCTGCGACATCTATCTCAGTCTTGTAGTCCTTGATGGTTTTAAACACCTTAGATCAGGCATGTATCTGGTAAGGAAAATAACTTATATGTCCGGTAAAGAAAATAGTTTATATGCGTCTGACAAGGAAAAAAAAATATTATGTGTCTATTAAGGAAAGCAAATTTTTTTAGTAAATTATGTTTCTCCGAGAATACTTACCCGATCACATTACTTTAGGATATTAGCCTGCTACCTCGCGAATCCAGCCCTACCAAAACACGAAAATTCGTCTTTCCTGTCTATGTCATATAGACAAAGGGCAATAACTCTTGCCCCTTACCTTCCCTTGCTACCCGCTAGGTGTCGCTTCTTTAGTTTTTAAGCTGAGCGGTATATAAAACACGAGGATGCTCGCATGGCGGGGTGGTTGGGAGGGTTTCTTAGTAATGTGATCGGGTAAGTATTCAAAGGAGAAACATAATTTACTAAAAAATTTGCTTTCTCCTTTGAATACGTTCCCCGATCACATTACTTTAGGAGAATAAGTAATAGGAGGGGGGAATGCGGAGCATCCGACCTCCACCCCGGGTATCCTCTAGGGAATGATGGCTGGATTCCCTATGTGAATGATAACCCGGTCTCCTAATTTTCAATCAGCAACACAGCCCAGGGTCACGTGATATGTGACCCCTTTATACGGTTAAGAAGATAGTTATTGAAATCTTCTTACCTACGAAAATTTATCTGGCGAATCCAGCGAAGCTAATAGGCTGTGCTGATTGTTGCACATGGGTCTGGTGGGCGTCTGGGCTGCCAACACCGGACCTACTAGAATCAATGTTTGCCTCTGCGAGTACAAACTTGAAGATAAAACTGTAGAAGGTTGACTCTGCATGTCAGCCAACAGCTTCTATAAGGTGACTGATTTGCGAATCCTCAGAGTACGCCGAGCGTATAACCCACTTCAGCAATGAAGCAAGGGCTTGAATGGTGATATCTCATGTCCCAGCTATCACCAGAAGAAAGAGGTGCTTGTATGTGACCTGACTCACCTCTATGCATTGAAATGGTGCTAGAGTGCACAAACAGGATCTTACATGGCTGTTGATCCTGACTTATCTATAAATAAAGCGAGCTAATGACGACTCGTTGATCGCCAATGTATGGTAATCTATTTTGGACTACGAAGCCTGGCTGCGTCAAGAGGACCATCAAACCCTCTGATCGGAACGGAAGAGAGTTCGGGTCACTAGAAAGGACATGTAACTCGCTCACCCTGCATGCTGAAGCTAAGACTATCAAGAAACCCAATTTGTATGATAGTAGCTTTAACTAATCGTGGGTTAAAGACTCAATACTGTCTGAATTGAGTCATGTTAAAACCCAGGACAGATTCCATTTGGAAACAGGGTGAGGGATATAAGTCGATTGAATTTTTAAAGTGTCTAAAAGATCTGACAAATCTTTGTCATGGCTGATAGCACATGTACCAGAATGGCGGAATGTGTCTGATATCATGGAGAGGTAGCATTTGATAATAACTGGAGCCAGCTGTTTCTCCTCGAAAAGCCAGAGAAAAGTTGGCCAGTTGAGGGATTGTGACACTCAGAGGAACAATGTGAATGTTATGGTACCAGTCCCTGAAAACATGCCACTTGCCCTCGTAAACCTTCAGAGTAGAGGGCCTTCTTGCTCTCGAGATTCTCTCCGCAATCAAAGATTTAAATTGTTTGTCTTGCAAGGCTGTCTGGACAAGAGCCAAGCTTGAACATAAAGACGGTCCGGACAGGGGTGGAACACCCCTGGCCGCGGTTGCTTGCGAATACTTGTGCTGACTGTAATCTTCCTGGGTAGATCTATCGCCTAGATTGAGTAGATCGGAGACCCAGGAGTTGTTCCATCTGAGAGGGGCAATCAGAACCATCTGACAGTTCTGACCCCTTAACTTCTGGATTAATTTCAGTACCAAGACCGTGGGAGGGTAGGAGAATGACCACAACCCTTCCCAGCTGATTGATCGAGCATCCACGACCCAAGCTTCTGGGTCTGGAACCTGTGAGATGAAAGGTGGACAACTTGCAATTCCACCTTGTTGCAAAAGATCAATCATCGGACGTCCCCAAAGTGTGTCAATTGGAAGAAAGTCCGATTGATGGAGTGACCATTCTGTGTGAATGACTAGATAGAGTGTCAGCCAAGACATTGAGTCTGCCAAGAATGTGTCGGAATTGTACATTGAGGTGGAGATTGTCGAACCAATGTAGAAACTGCCAGCTCAGATTGCACAGGTCTGGTGATTGGGTGTCCCCATGTTTTGAGGCAAGGCACCACCACAAAGTTGTCTGACATAATGAGGGCAGTTTGTAATAAGAGTTGATCCTGCCCGAAATGAAAGGCGTTGATGACAGCCGTTATTTCTGAAAGGTTGATGTGGAAAGGGCTCGCCCCTGGCACCCACGACAGTATCGAAGTCCGGCAACAGGTGGGCACCCCAACCGTAGGTACTAGTGGCGGAACATACCGTTATCCCCGCTTGGGGTATCTCCAGAGTAATCCCTGTGGACAGCCCACAGGGGTTGTGCCACTGACTCAAGAATGATCGTATCTCTGGCGTGAGCATGACTGTGGGATCGAAGGGACTTAAAAAGGGCGAAATTACGCTAGCAACGTCCTTTGTAAAGGGCGCATAAAAGGACGGCTGAGCGGAATCAAGTCTGCTGCCGCACTGAATAATCCGAGGATCTGCAACTTTCTTGCTAAATGCGCATCCTGTTGGAAACGGACTCTACGAGTGCAATTATCTGGATGATCGCAAACTCGAGGAAGCCTTACCAGATTCAGATGGACCAAAAATCCGAATTGGACAGAGATCAGACTTTATCCAGTTCACGAGAAAGCCTATATGATGTAAAGTGATATAAGATCGTTTCTGCCTTTGAGCAGAGTAGAACTTGACATGTTTCTGGAGGATGTCGTCCAAATATACTGCCGACGCCATAGATGAAGTCGAGCGGAACAGGGTGACGACGTAATCCATAACCTTGGTACTAGCCCAAGGGCTTAAGTTGAGGCCAAAAAGGTATGACCTGGAACTGATAAACCGAGTCCCGACAAGCACAACGGAGAAATGTCCGCTACTCGTGGGATAGGGACGTGAAATGTGCGTCGGTCATATCTAGACTGACAGCATACCCGTCGGATGGTTTGATCACGCCATCGCCACATTGACTTTCATGGTGGTTGAGGTGGCTCAGGTCGATGAATGGCCTCTGGATAAGAAACAGCCATGAATAAGACCCCTGCTATTGCAGGTTTATTAAGATATAAATATATATATATATATATATATATATATATATATATATATATATATATATATATATATATATATATATATATATATATAAAGGCATCCTTCTCCCGGTCTGACGATACATCCATGAAGAGGGGAGAGGAGGACAGAGGAGGGGATGGATAAATGAAGTCCCAAGTCCCTCCGAAATGACCTGAATGACCCAAATGTTTTAAGGTAATAAAGTGGTCCAGTGGTCCTGAAATTGCAGGTGGCGGCTGCCCACAGGTAGGCAGTCCGCTGGCGGTGGGCAGGGTATGTCAACGTCTAGAGTTAGGAGGCGTGAAGGCGGAGAAACTTTGGTTCTTGCTGCCTCTGTATGGTTGCCGTCTACCTTGATTAGACTGTTGACTCCCAGCATTGGGTTGGGATCTATATTACACATATGATTATAAGGATCCCTTTTCCCCGGTCCGCCCATCATCCCTCTGCTGTGTCAGGGGATGATTGTTTCGAAACGCCTGCGAAAGTTGGGCGATGAGTTGGAGGGGCAGTTCCTGAGCTGCCTGCCTCCAAACTTTTTCAATTTTCCCCCAAAGTGTAAAGGTGTCCCAAACTGTAAAATCCGAGTACGATGGGGCCTGCGCGACGTGGACCACCTACAGACGTCACGTCGTATCAGGTCGAAGTTGGCAGAAGCAGTCAACGCATTGGTCATAGAATGGTGAGCTGTCCTGTTAACAACTCTAGCAATCCAGGCCTTCACTTCACAAGCGTGGTCATGGCTGGATTTGCCTAGGGAGCTGGAATAAAAAATGGCTAGTGAAGTCAAGTCTAACAATGAAGACGTATCGACTACGTTCCGGACTAGCTTTGACGTGGCATTTGAGATCAGTACTGAAGGCATCTGATGGAGTTTTCGTACCAGCTACACTAGAACGTCGCTGGAAGTTAGCTTCCTGAATTATTTTTTTTTTTTTTTTTTTCCGACTGGCGAAGAAGCAGGAAGGACATCGTCTCTTCCTCCTCATTCAAGATCTACAGGTGCCTGAATTGTATAGTCTTGAGTGGCAGTAGGAGGTTTTGGGCATTCTGAAGTTCCCAACAACCTATAAATCTTTTATTCTGCGGCCGTGGCGCTAAGCTCAGTCCGGTCCATGACCTGATCTGTGGACGGCTGAAAGTGTTTCGTCACACTCACTGTGTGCTGAGTCGTGTTCTGGTCAACTCAAGCATCCATTCGCAGCGGAATTGTCATCATTTTTAATATAAATCTCCATAATGCTTGTGTAGTGTGGCCAGCACTGCGCGCCCATCTACCATTCGCTCAGAGGGAATGTTGGTTCTGGTACAGCTTGCATATCTGTACAGCATACCAGGTGACCTAGATGACGCAATTCTGTCATAATTGACACTTTCACTAAATCTCCCTTGTGGAGAAGCCGTGAACATATGGACGGCCGGCACTAACGGCCGATTGAACTGGCGAATGGTCGGCCTTAAAGTCCTGTTCTGGTAAAGCTGCCATATCTGGGTAGCGCATACCAAGTGGCATAGATAACTCAATTCCGTCATCTCTGATAATGTCACTAATTCTCCCTTGTTTTAAAATCACACCATCACGTATTTGGTGTACACCGGCAATACCGACTGATTTGTCTGGTATATGGTCGGCCGGAATGTCGGCGAAGGTCCGGCTATGACCGGCACCTGCCTCTCGAATGGTCTGATTGGACGGAGATTCATCTATAACATCTCTCTCATGGTAGTGATATGTAACCAGTAGTACAGATTGACTGACGGGTACATCACTATAATCTCCGTAAATCCGATGTACAGCCGGTGCAGGTTGATGCCGGCTGGAAGACCGGTGCCATTTGGGCTGAACGGTCGTTGCCGGATGGACGGCCGGTGCAGGTTGATGCCGGCTGGAAGGTTGGCTGGACGACCGGTGCCATTTGGGCTGAACGGTCGTTGCCGGATGGACGGCCGGTTCCGGCTGGAAGACCGGTGCCATTTGGGCTGAACGGTCGTTGCCGGATGGACGGCCGGTGCAGGTTGATGCCGGATGGAAGGTTGGCTGGACGACCAGTGCCATTTGGGCTTAACGGTCGTTGCCGGATGGACGGCTGGTGCCGGTTGATGCCGGCTGGAAGGTCGGCTGGACGACCGGTGCCATTTGGGCTGAACGGTCGTTGCCGGGTGGACGGCCGGTGCCTGTTGATGCAGGCTGGAAGGTCGGCTGGCCAGCCGGTGCCATTTGGGCTGAACGGCCGGTGCCTGTTGATGCAAGCTGGAAGGTCGGCTGGCCGTCCGGTGCCATTTGAACTGAACGGACGGTGCCGGATGTACGGCTAGTGCCGGTTGGTGCCTGCTGTAGTGCCGGCTGAACTGACGGTGTCGGCTGGACGGACGGCTGGACGGCCGGCGAAAGTGCATAATAAAATGGATCCAATTGATCCATCATAGACTCCATGCGTCCGGACTTACAGGCCCGAAAGCATGCACGGACCTGCGGTGAAATTTACACCCACTGGGCAGCCTAAACCATGTCAACATAATTTCCTCCATTTCCACATTGCCAACACCCATTTTGCCATTCATGCCTTCGTTGTCGACTTTGCTACTGAAACGACAAAAGAAGAATACAAAGCACAAATTAAAAAATTCAGCATATTATTAATTCGATAATACTATAACCGTTACTAACGGAGTAGTCAAATTATTCCGTGCCATGTTAACTCTTAATGACAACACTAGTTATCGCCGTGAGCGTGTTGCAATGGGTCGTTCAAGACGAAGTCTACTGAAACGAAAAAGATGATAAACAAAGCACATTTAGCAATTCAGCACGCTATTAAGTCGCTATTACCATAACCGTAACTAACGGAGGAAGCGAAATGATTTAGTGTCGCGTGAACTCGTGACTACAACACGAATTCCGCCATTAAATAGTCGCAACTGGTCGTTCAGAGACGAAGTCTACTGAAACGGAAAAGAAGATAAACAAAGCACAAATTAACAATTCAGTACGCTATTAAGTCACTATTCCATAACCGTAACTAACGGAGGAAGCGAAATGATTAAGTGTCGCGTGAACTCGTGACTACAACACGATGTGCGCCATTAAATAGTCGCAACTTGGTCGTTCAAAGACTTTTTTGAAGTCTACTGAAACGTCAAAGAAGATAAATAAAGCACAAATTATCAATGCAGCACGTTATTAGTCGCTAATATCGCAAACGTTACATACGGAATAAGCGAAATTATTGAGTGCTACATGTATTACATGCTAGTACCGCCATAAGCGTGCTTTTTGACCACGTTGCAACCTGGTCCTAAGTCTAGAAAAGGTGACAAAGTCACTCAAATTGGAAAATATTGTAAAATAATGTATACAACCTGTAGAGGAATGATTATCCAACACAGTAATTCTAAATTTAACTTCGGATGGTCAGAATTTACACCAAGATGGCTTGGATTCATTGGAGGTCTAATTGTACGTGTTTTCACGTACAGCGAAGCTAAAAAACTAAAGAAGCGACACCTAGCGGGTAGCAAGGGGAGGTAAGGGGCAAGAGTTATTGCCCTTTGTCTATATGACCTAGACAGGAAAGACGAATTTTCGTCTTTTGGTAGGGCTGGATTCGCGAGGTAGCAGGCTAATATCCTAAAGTAATGTGATCGGGGAACGTATTCAAAGGAGAAAATAGTTTGTGTTTACTATGGAAAATAATTTATGTGTCTAGTAAGAAAAATAGTTTTATATGCATCTGGTAAGGAAAAAAATTATTATTAGGCTTGCCAAATGCTTTCATCAGACCCTTTTCTTCTGTTTGCAAAGTTGGAGTGAGAATAAGTTGTAATTTTATGCCTGTGCCTCTGCCTTTGGGCTGCAACATCTATCTCAGTCTTGTAGTCCTTGATGGTTTTAAACACCTTAGATCAGGCATGTATCTGGTAAGGAAAATAACTTATATGTCCGGTAAAGAAAATAGTTTATATGCGTCTGATAAGGAAAAAAAATTATTATGTGTCTATTAAGGAAAATAGTTTGTGATTACTATGGAAAATAATTTATGTGTCTAGTAAGAAAAATAGTTTATATGCATCTGGTAAGGAAAATAATGTATATGTATCTGGTAAGGAAAATAACTTATATGCCTGGTAAGGAAAATAGTTTTTGTGTCTGGTATGGAAAATAGTGCTTCTGGTAAGAAAAACAGTTTATATGTGTGTAGTAAGGAAAGTTTATATGTATCTGGTAAGGAAAATAACTTGTATGTCTGGTAAGGAAAATAGTTTATATGCATCTGGTAAGGAAAATAATGTATATGTATCTGGTAAGGAAAATAACTTATATGCCTGGTAAGGAAAATAGTTTTTGTGTCTGGTATGGAAAATAGTGCTTCTGGTAAGAAAAACAGTTTATATGTGTGTAGTAAGGAAAGTTTATATGTATCTGGTAAGGAAAATAACTTGTATGTCTGGTAAGGAAAATAGTATTTGTGTGTCTGGTAAGGAAAATAGTTTATATGCTTCTGGTAAGGAAAATAGTTTATATGTGTCTGGTAAGGAAAATAGTTTATATGTGTCTGGTAAGGAAAATAGTATTTGTTTGTCTGGTAAGGAAAATAGTTTATATGTGTCTGGTAAGGAAAATAGTTTATATGTGTCTGGTAAGGAAAATAACTTTATCTCTGGTAAGGAAAATAGTATTTATGTGTCTGGTAAGGAAAATAATTTATATGCATCTGGTAAGGAAAATAACGTGTGTAGTAAGGAAATAGTATCTGTGTGTCTGGTAAGGAAATGTTTATATGTGTCTGGTAAGGAAAATAGTTTATATGTGTGTAGTAAGGAAAGTTTATATGTGTCTGGTAAGGAAAATAGTTTATATGTCTGGTAAGGAAACGTTTATATGTATCTGGTAAGGAAAATAGTTTATATGTCTGGTAAGGAAACGTTTATATGTATCTGGTAAGGAAAATAGTTTATATGTGTCTGGCAAGGTAAATAGTTTATGTGTATATGTTTATATGTATATTAATCACAATCTACAGTACTCCTCTGCTAGTTCAATTCTTCTGAAAATATGCAAGTGCTTGTAGAAAGGCACATTCTTTGCACTGTTATCGCTGTTTCTATATTATATGCCTAAATCAAAGGTTGCCCATCTTTGGCCAGTTATTTTCTGTTGGGTTACTATTTTTCCTTTATCTTGAAGAATATTATTTGTACTTAAAAGTTTATCAATACATTGATATCTAATTCTAAAGAATGTCCAAATGCCCATACACATTTTGATGGATACAGTGGGACCCCGCTATAACATGGTAAATTGGGAGCCATTGAATCCAACCGTGTTATGAACCGAACCGTGTTAAAAGCAACCATGTACAATACCAACACATTTTTGGATTTAATGGGGGGGGGGGTGTACATAAAGACGGGTGCGAAAATGCATGGCACAATTACCATTTTTGATCAATATAAATTAAATGAGAAAAATATTTGCTGTCGTAACAGAAATTGCAGATATAATATATTACTTTATTCAGAGAACCATGCATTGGTACATACACGTATCTTTTTTTATATATACATGTATAATCTATTGCATGAAAAGAGTACTCACCAGCGAATTTTGTAACATATATTGAATCCATAATACAAATATTTCCATCGAAAAATCCACACACGGATGTAAAATATTCAATAATTTTGTCACAGATCATTATGTGACTGAATTCAATGAAAAGAAAATAACAAAAATTACGTGACAGGTGTATGTAACGAATGATGAAATAGTACATGTCCGTAGATTAAATAATGAAAGCTAAAGTGTATTCTTATAATAACTACATGTACATCTCAGGATCTTTCTGTCTCTGAATTCAGTCATTGTAAATTTCAGCACATTTTCCCACCCAAGCTCTAGTCAAAGTCCTTTGAACTTGCCGCCCAGCTATTGTGTCATGTTCTTTTGATGTACTCTAATAAATACAGCAGGCAGAACTGGCTGTATTTTAACCACTGAATTATGTCACTGTAAATATCAGCACAGCTAAAACAATAAAGTAATCAACACTAACTCTGTCTCCCAGCTATTTGCATGCGTACGGAGGACTCCTGCATGGAGTGATTTATGCGTCCCAGATCAAATATTTGCATTCAAATACGCGTAATTAAGCATTTCCGAGACCTCTGTGTCATATACATTTTATACCACTACATTTCTCATCTGTCAATAGTTATTATTTTTTTAAAAACTCTGATTTTTAGCTGCTTTCTGCTAATGTCACATTTGGTCATGGCAAAGTTAATTATAGTTCTCAGTTGCAGAATTCAAATTTAATAGTCAACAGATTACATATAACAACACCGCCAAGCCATGCACACATGTTGGCGGCTTTTGTTTCTTTGATGCTGTATAAATCATTGCCCCCTGATTTGATCAAGTTTAGCTCTTCAGTTCACTTCGATGATAAACAATGTACTTAAATTAATTGATTTATACATTCTGGTGAGAATCTTTTATCAACTGCCGCATCGGCTGTTGCTTAGTTGTGTATAAAGTTAAGAGAACATATATTGGAGATTATTAGGGCAACGATTGTATTCGGAATGCATTCAAGACAAACACAAAGTAGACACGATGGCTTCATTGCTCAGGGATCGGTAGTAATAACATTGACACTTATGCGCTGTCTTTTTTCAACAATAAACAAAGATCAAAGTTCTCAGTAGGCCCAGCAATTGATTCATATTTCCGATGTTTAATTTGGCACAAAACTAGAAGAAATTTGTTAATTTTTGAAATTTTAGGAGCCATACAACGATTATTTTATATTTGAATTTGTGTGATTTCCTCCCCAAAATGATAATATATTTTCTACACGTTCTTTTTCGCACTTTTTTGACGAGTATGAGAATAATAATTAAACTCTTGACATATTTTATTTTTCATACTTAAAATTGTTTTTTTTTTTGGTTTTTGAGAAAAATACCTGTAATAAATTACCTGAAATTTCAGGAGCCATGCCACGACCATGTTATATCCGAATTCATGTTATAACGGGGCACGTTATAGCGGGGTCCCACTGTACCTTTTATTCTGAGGATAAAAATTACAAAGAAATAAAGAAATCTAACTTGTAAATGTTGTCCTTTATGAACAGGTAATATTTGTATAAATGTATTCTTAAACTTCACTGTACAAGCTAAATACAGATGAACCGATTATGGCTAGATAATGTTTCATTTCCAATGTTCAAAAATTATGTCTGCTGCTTCAAAATTAATGGGAGTTAGCTGTTTGTGGAATGTAACATACAAGTGAGATATAAATTACAATTGGGACATAGAGATGAATACTCATTTCATATAAAATTTCTGAAACTCATTCGTTTTCACAAGCCAGTGAATACAAAATTTGTACAAGTCCATGAATCACATGATTTATTAAATTAAACTCTACCTTACAGGTTGTGTTACTACAAATTTGTAGTATGATACAATACCTAAATTACATAGTAGTTATGTGATAACCTAAATTACTCAGTACTCATGTGATAAAATCAGACACTGCTGTACGAGAGGGGGTTATTGCTTGAGACGAAAATGGAGGATAGATTATAACAAGACCATGATGGACCATTTACAATCAAACTATATGTAAAACAAGGCAACAGAAAGGCAGTGTCTCTAACACATAATGGAAAGTACAGCAAACCTGTATTGATAAGAAGTGGGATTTCTGACCAGTACTGTAATATTTTGGCTTGGATTTGAACAATGCCTGAGGGTACGCACAACTCCAATCAAAGAACAATAACCCTTTCCAATTCCACTTCCCTGAGCAAGAGAATATCCCCCATTGTTTACATACCCAATTATATGTCTACTAATTGGATCATTTTCAACATTCTTATCACTGCACTCCATTTCAACCTTTTCTTTGATATCTGATTTCAATTTTTGCATAATTACTGCTTTATTAGTCTCATATTCTTTGATAATTTTCTTCATCTTTCTTTTCTTTATCTCAGCAGAGTCTTTGTGTTGTGGTTCAATTGGTCCTGCAAAGCTTTTATTTCTCTGAAGCTCCTCAATATCACTTTTGTCAGGAACGCAGATCATTGACATCTGAGTGGGACAACCTTTATGCAACATTCTGACCTCTACAGGAACCAGTGCTTGTGACTGTTCCTTTTCCATAATGTTTAAAAAATTATCAGCTTCATTCAACAAAGAATTCTCAGATGAAGGATTGTTAAGTTTGTCTTGGGTTTTATTTGAATGACCTGCTTCTCTTGTCAGTGATTTCTTTTGGAATACAGTGTTTAGTTGTTTTAAAAATTTCTTGTTTCTCAGAACAAAGAATGTACTTTCTCTTCTATCCGCATGACACTTCTCTCCATCAGCATATAGTTTACTGTTTGTTCTCATGTCATCGGTCTTGGCAGAATCACCATCACCAGTCAACTGAACATCATCAACATTCCGACTTTTTTTGCTCAAGGATAACACTCTCACCCAGTTTTGAACCAAAGTGGACCAGGGACACAAGAATGGGGAAGTAACTCCCAGTTTAATATAGTTTGGTCTTTTAGCTGGTGGCATTCTTTTGTATTTGCCCTCCAAAGTCTCCCATCTCATCTTCTGCTCTACCAATCCAGCATGACAGTCTGGGAAATCCATAGGGAAATGTAGCATCCCCTGTTCCTGTGCTAATCTCTCACTGTCAAGGATACCGATAGCTCTTGCTCCACGAAAGACAAGGCTGATCCAAAATGACATTGCCCAGCCAGAGGGAATGATTATGTCCCACCCACTTCCAAAGCCTGTGGTTCGTCTGGAACATCTGGGATTGGACATCTTTTCAGCTGGCTGATAACCTGGCTGCTGAAGGAGGAGGATTGGTATCCTGGACTCCTCCACTCCAAGATCAAGTGGAAAACCTGTTGAGAGATGAGAAATTCTTAATCAATTATTTATATTGCTCTGAGTGCATGTGATTGAAACTTGTCTTATTCTTCTAAACAACCTAAAGTGTGTGTGTGTGTGATTTTGATTTTTAATGTAGCTTTAACAATTTTTCAGTCGTATCATTACGATGCCTGCAGTGTGTCGGTTTATTGTGATGTTGAGTACTGGGGCATAATGCCACAGACACTTAGCATGATGTCCCACCCAGTCACATTATCCTGACACCAGGCCAACCAGTCCTAACACTAACCTCTTAATGTTGACTGCCAAACGAGGCAGCTGCCGGTACCTATTTTATAACGCTTTGGAATGACTCTGCTGGGGTTCGAACCTGTGATTCCCTGCTTCCGTGGTGGATGTTCTAACCACTAGGCCATACGAGTGGTAACAACCACCTAAAGTGCGACATAAGCAAGATGGATGGCTGCACTGGGGTTTACTGGCTAAATAAAGGTCAAGTTCTAAATACGTACATTTTGAACAAATCAAGATACCTACAGGATGAAAGCTTCAGTGATTTAATTAGAGTTAATCAGATAGGAATCTGAGTTAGACGCTGTTTACAACAACTGGATGACAGTTGAGGAATTCAGAACTTTATTTGGTAAATCCGACAATGAAGTTAAATTCTTGGACTTTGAACCAGATGATATTATTGTGAATCACAAAGATGTGGACATTAATTTATAATATAATAATACTTTTAGAATTAATATTTTATGTGATAGACTGAATTGCATCATTCTGGATTGCTATTTATATACACATATGACATATTCTTCAATGTAAGGATTTAATATATAAACTGATTAAAATATTAAGCATTTTGCATTTCATTACATGAAGATGGACAAAATGTAAGTTGCCATTTTATTTTTACATATTCAACTCGATAATAAATTTTAAATTTTTTTTTTTACATTATTTTTGTTTTTGGTCCTATCTCTAGGTCTATTCAGTTTGACTTGTTTAATTTAACTCATGTGCAACTCTGACGGATTTGACTAAATTGGTGGGGTGGGGTGGAACTTATAAAAGAATTGGCTTATAAGCAAGTATATAAGGTACATAAAAATTGTGTAAGAACAAATGAGAAAATAACATTGTGAAGACAGCCCTCATGTACTCAACTTAACGGAGGTGGAGAATGTTGCAAGATTGTGGCTTGATCAAAGGGACAAAGTAACTAATAAAACCGGAAAAGGTTGTTTATTCACACCCAAGTCACGGTAGAAAGAAATCTGACATATATGTGAGAAACTAGGCAGACTACAGCTCAAAGATACCCAGCTATCAAATCAGGGCTTAGTTTGGAAATATGTACAGGGCACTGTCCAAAGCAGACCCTTATTCAAATGGTCATTTTACGATTACTTCAGTACTCACCAGAATTTCTACCAACACAGAGGTCTAGTAAGTTTGGGAGTGAATTCCAATAGGCATAATCCGAATGCATGGCATTTGTAAAAAGGTAAAGCAGGAATTCACAATTAATAAGCTTCTTAAAGGTAAGAATTCTTTGCCTGAATTTGTTGAACATTATAGAGAGTTGTAAATTTATATGTAGTATGTAGAAATTAATTATTAGAATTCTGTTGGTCAAAGTTACCTTTATTAAAGTTAATCTCACCTATGTATATGAGCTATTTACCCATTTTAATGTTTTGCAGAGAAAATAGTATACATGAATGAAATTACGTACATAACAATAAAATTAAAATTAATTGTTTACCGTAATTTGATGATGTGCGCATTGTATTGAATTATTGCAATTATTCGTGAGTTATGTTGGAATTTACACTTGTTTTAATTCTGAATTTGAATAAATAGAAAGACCGACTGAGTTGCGCAGTGTGGTTGATGGAGAGGCAGCCAGACTGGGCATGGGAAGGTTGGTTGTGGATCTACAGGTAAATATTACACTTACCAAACCAGCCAGGCTTCGACAACAGAAAAGGGCTTTGCAGGATGGCAAAATCCACCAACATACTACAACTGCAAGCGCCCAGGGCAGTTTGCTAGGGACTGTCCCAAGGGCAGATTGACTCAGGTGAAAGCTGTTGCTAAGAAGAAACAAGGGACAGAGTCAACCTGTACAACTATGGGTGTAGTGTCCCAGCCTTTGCAGACAGGAAGTATGTGAAAGTAGAGGACTATAAAGGGGAGGTAATTGAGGTCCAGTACACCAACAACTCGTTACCAGTTGCCCTTATTGATCTTGATTCACCTAATGTAATAGGGAGAATCAAAGCAACATGCTCGTTTGGGTTGTCACATGACATCATACTATGATGTCATTGTGTGTTGCCACAACCTAACCCAGAAACCTGTTCACTGGCACTGGTGAGTGCAGTGGACACCAGATTCAAAAGTCATCAGGCAAACTCGATGTCGATGGAAGTTTAGTCATCACCAGTTGGTAACATACTGCCAGCCAAATTGAAGAAACAGCAACAAGAAAACCCAACACTGGTGCAGTTGCATAAACACACTGCAGAAGGGTTGGAGAAGAGAATTCCAAATGGCGAGGTGTGGTTTATTTACAAGAAGGGGATCTTGTACCAATATGCTAGGAAAGAACACAAGCACTTCAAGCAAGTCACTAGTGATTTAGAGTTTAACGCCATTTTCAGCACAAGATAGGCCATACATGGAGGCCAATATAAGTGGTAGAGGAAGGACATTCAAGCAAGTCATGACCGATCAAGGAACACAATTCATGTGTCAGGTGATGGAGAGGTGAATCGACTGATATCAATTAAGCATCTCACTACCACACCATATCACCCCAAGCACAATGGACTGGTCGAACAGTTTATCAGGACTCTGAAAAAAACACCCTAAAGACGCTGTGCGAGGGCCATCCCAAGGATTGGGATCAGTATATTCCTGTCATGCTTTTCACATATAGGGAAGTACTGCAGTCGTGTTGAGTGTTTTCTCCCTTTGAATTCTTGCATGGGAAGACCGTGCATGGCTCCATCGCAACTGTGGATTGATGATCACGCTGTCGATGAGGTACATAGTTTGAAGTTTGTATGTTAGCACAGAATAACCTCAAGCAAGTGAAGTCATGTCAGGCGAAGTATTACAACAAGCACACAAAACCACACCAATATGTGTGTGTGTGTTATTTGGAATTTTAACGTAGTTTTAAAAAGATTTCGGTCATACCACAACGATATCTGCAGTGTGACAGTTTATACTGATGTCTAGCACTGGGGTATCATGCCACAGACATGTAGCATGATGTCCAACCCAGTCACATTATTCTGTCACCAGGCCAAGTGAGGCAGCTGTTACTACAATTTTTGTAAGTTTTTGGTATGACTCACCTAGGGATTGAACTCACATCCTCCTACATCCAAGGCAGATGCTCTAACCACTAGGCCACCAGAGCGGTCCCTGCACACAAGTATGATATAGGGGAGATGGTGCTGTTGCTACTGCCCCAAAAGCACAACAAGCTTCAGGGATCTTGGAGAGGGCAGTATATCCTAACTGGTTAGGCTGGGAATCAAACCTATTGGATATGACTACCGAATAAAGAGAGCCATACCATGCGAACTCCTTCAAAAATACAGGGAAAGAGACGCCTTTAGTGATTTAATTTCATCACAATTGTCATTGAGGACATAGAGGGTGATGCAGAAAATGCAAACACCATTTTGATTTTGAGCTGTTCGCTGAGAAGCGGGAATAGGTAAGAAACCTTGCTGGTGGGGTATTCCAATGTGCTTACAGAGATACCCAGGAGAATGAAACTTGTTAAGTTCGGTTTAAAGCTAGAGGACGACCACTAGTTCAATAGAAACCTGACCCTTTGCCACACGAGAAGTAACAAGTGGGGGAAAATTGAACAGATGATTGCTCTGGGGGTGAACAAACTTGCCAATTGCCCATACTGTTCATTTGTAGTCTTAGTGCAGGAGAAAGTTGGCACACATAGGTTTTGCATCAACTACAGGAAACTGAATCTGGTGACAGAATTCAGGTCAAGATGCTACCTGACCTGTAACATATTTTCGACTGAGTAGAAGGCAAAAGATTTCTTGAAGTTGGATTTGTCCAAGGGCTATTGATGAATCCCTGTCAGATAGGAGGATAGGTTAAAACTTGCTTTTGTTACCCCCGACAGGTCCTATCTATGATTAGCTATACCTTTTGGAGTCGAGAGTGTTCAGAGTGTCTTCACATGAATGATGTGAAGTTATTGGAACCTTTGCATGATAGTGGTGAATCTGCTAGCCAACGTTTTGGAATGACTGTCAGGCGGGACCGATGGCTCGTCCTTCAAAATGACACATTGGATTCCAGATGCTAGACTAATATTTAGGACACACGCTGAGTCAAGGCACACTTAAGTCCAAGGTGGAACATTTGTGAAATGCTGCATGCCCCACTACAAAGACTGCGTTAAGGTCATTTCTGGGACTGACTGGGTATTACCAGAGGTATGTGGCTAATTTCAGTGCAATTGCAGGACTGCTATCTGACCAGAAAATGGTCCCCAAAACAAAGTTATTTGGACAGATGCATGCTTTCCAAAAAATGAAGGATAGACAGACATCCAGTGCTTTTGTCTGTCTACCGGATCTATCTAAAGACATCATAATACACACTGATGTGTGTGATATTGGTCTTGGAGCAGTATTACTACATGAACATGAAGGAATGCTTTTTCCTGTTGCCTATGGCAGTTGGAAACTGTCTGCAGACAACAAAAATTACTCTGTATTGGAGAAGGTATGCCTCAGAATCGTGTTCGGGATATCACAGTTCAAGCGATACTTGTATAGGCAGAAGTTTATATTGGAGACTGACCATCAGCCACTCGCATAGCTCACACAGGTGAAGCTAACGAATGAGTGCGTGATGAGATGGTCACTGTTCTTGCAACAGTATCTGATGCAGATTAGATACGTAAAGGGCACCAAGAATGTAGGTGCAGATTTTGTGTGTAGGAGTGCTGAAACTGCACAAATTGCTCTGTAGATAATTATGTCGAGCAGTATGTTTGTGTCTGTAATCAGCGTGTGGTGTCATTATGATTTTATCCTAAAAATTGTGAGTAACTTCACATATTTTCACTTAGAACAAATTCCGGGGAATAAAAAGCCCAATTTGGTAGTTATTATATTGAGAATTAAAAATGTGTACTCGTGTCATGGAAGGTGCTGATGTATGTATCAGCATCATTAATATCATTGTACTTATTACCCTTTCTTTTCTTTTTTTATTGTACAAGCATGTATGGAATATTTTAGTGTGAATATGTATAACTTAACAATTTTAATCTCCAATATGCTCAAGAAAGGTTGTGAGATTGTCTAGTTCAAATGGGATACTAGACTGTACATCCCTTATTATTATCAGAGAAGCTTTCGGTGTGGTTTGGAGTTGTTTGGGTTGGACCAAGTGCCACGCAAAGGTGACAAAGTAGGAAAAGTTGCTAGAGAGGTCACTGGACTGGATAGAATAACAGAGCCAGAAGTTTAAAGGCAGACTGGAGAATGGAAGTGGAAGGGTGAAGGACGTAGTCAAGGGATGGAAGGGTTACTGGAGAAGGTACCAGTCAAGGAGAAGGAATTAATACAGATGAGTAAAGTAGCAGGGACAGGTGGAAACACTTTCACGTTGCATATCAGATGATGAGATTGGCAGATTAAATAAGTCGACTGAGTGGAGGAATTGTGGAAATTTTTGTAGTTTATTTGTTATTAAATTGTTAATCCTCACATTTTATTTTTTGTATATTATCCACCAAGACCATCAGAATTGTTAACCGGGGGCTAGGAGCTATTTATCCATGAATTTAAATTTTTGTTAGCAAACATACCCTAGGAGTCAACATTACAACCCAACCCCCCAAACATTTGACAACAGAAATGCCAAAAGAATATTTAAATTATGCTTCCTGTCATATCAGAAGAATTCATTGGTTTTAGAGATAGGTAATTTCCAGGTTTTTTTTCTTTTACTAACAGCAGCCATACTGAATAATAGATCAATATCCATTTAAAATATTGGAAAAGCCTTGATGCCAGAATGTAAAATCATGTGCAAAATGGTTGTGTTTTTGAAAGTTGTATTATACCCATTGTAAATGTAAGATGGATGAATACAAGGACAAACAAATGGACATAAACAATAAAACTACTCAAAGTGATTAATTGTGAAAAGAAAATGGCACATCTTGACCATTCACAGAGACACCTAGAATGGTTTCAGAATTATGCACTGGAAACGAACTTGTAAATGATGGATAGATGAAATGACCATAGATAAATATATAAATATATGGTAAAATTTAAACTGATGAAATCTAAATAGCAAAAAGTTCAGCTACACCACCAATTTAATGTGTATCAAATTTCTCAAAGATATCTTAAATGGTTACATGAATAAATGGACAGACATGTAAGTACTGTGAATAGAAAGGCATAACTAGTCTCATGCTGAAAACCCTAGTCAGACGAATACTTGCCAAGTAATTTATCATACAAATATGAAAGTTAATAAGGTGATGGATCATGTGAATCACTGGTTGTTTTTAAGAATTTATTCTGTCACAACTACTCATGAAGAAAGCAAAATGTGTGTTTGAGCAAACTTATTAAAATAAAGTCTGAACTTACATTGCACAAAGGCTGCTATAATTTTGACAGAATAGTTCATAAAAGAACATGATTAGAGTTGTTCCATTTACACATACATGGTACCCAGGAAAGGCAGTTTTGAACAAATATATGCCAGGGTACTTCATTTTCACAGAGTTCATATTAAAATGACAACAGAATTCTGAAATGCATCTTTTGGTGAGTACCCCAGTTTAAATTTGCATTCCCTGGGTCTCATATATGTTTCAATGGAACAGCCTTTACAGCCAATGTACATTATACACCAGTTTTCTGCTTATTAGTTCTCAATAAAGGCAACTAAAATTAGGAAACTGGCTTGAACTATATCATTTCCCCAAAGTGCAAGCAATCCACAAAAGCTGGTCCAGGTCTCTAATGCTGAACTAGTCACTCTGAGAAAGCAATTTTTAACTTTCAGTGACAGCGACCTTTGGCATCGAATAAAAAAAATTCCTTCATTACCCAAAGTGCAAGACAACCATAAAGTTTGGTCCAGGTCTGTGATTATTGTGTGGAAACCATTTATATGCTTTCAGTCAAACTGATATTGACCTCTGACCTTTTGACCTCAAAATCAATAAGCTTCATAATGTATGCCATCCACATAGTACAGTATCCTTAGATTGTGGAGAACTCATCATTGTGCAGGAACCATTTTTCTTCTTTCAATCACAGTACCCTTGACCTTTGATCTTTAGGTCTAAAAAACAACGGCTCTTCCTTACTGCATGTGCATGACATTCACAAAGTTTGGTAACTTTGGGTTCTTGACCTCTGAACCTTTGCCACAGAAATGGATAGGTTTCTTCTGTACTATAAGTGATAGCCATCCACCAAGTTCGAAAACTAGATGGTGGCCAACACGAGTTACTGTGCAGAAACTAAATTGGTAACAAATGTACAGACATCATAACATAATATACTCCACCTTATGGCAAGTGTATCAATGCACTGGTCAGAACCGAATCTGCACTATATATTATACAGTATTATTTCATGTAACTAGCCAAATTTTATACAGAAAATGAATAAAATCACAAGTTTATTAGATAACTAGCCAAATTTTATACAGAAAATGAATAAAATCACAAGTTTATTAGACTATTTTCCCCATAACTGTCCTTGCCAGGCAGCCAAGTACACCCAAAAGAAATATTAAATTATTGAATAAATTCTGACCAGCCATATGATTTCTCAGTATCAGAAAACTTCCACACAATATTAGGAAATTTAAACATGGGGTCTTCTGCAAGCATGTGGTTTATATACCTGGAACCATCTGTTCAGATTTTAAAAGGTTGATGTCGTGGTCAGACATTTTGGAGTCCTTAACCTTCTGTCTTATTTCATGGCTCCATATAGGGGAGGCTGACACATGAGGGGACAGCTTCTCACAGCAGGCACTTGAGTCAGACTGGACGCCTGGAATTAAGACACTTATAAGTCATCTAAATCTGCTCTAAATTAATTTTATGTGTAGGCTCTGATCGCTATCGTGCTTGGACCCCATGGGCTTCCAGTATAATAGGTCTAAACTACCAAAGATTGAATTCAAGTAGGCAAATGGGTAACCACATATTACCTTTCACCATATTTTCACAACATCAACAAGAATCCTTCAAAGGGACTGATGCTCTACTGTCCAGAAAGAATTTCTTGTAATTCAAGATAAGATCATTTCTACCATTATGGAAACCCCATCTTGATTTGCCTTTCTATTTTGAACAAGTAACAATAACAAGATTTTCAAGATGGCTGTTCTGGTGGCCATACTGGACATCAGATTGGCAACATTTCCATTTAGAACCAACAAGACATCATAAAAAGTCTTTTAGGGTCATCCTCATGTCAATATAACTTACCAGGAATACAATAACACAAATTTTCAATATGGTTCTGTTCTTTCGTATTGGCTTTCAGACTGGTACTATTTTCATTCAGAATTAACAGATATAAAATGAAAAGTCGTTTAGTGAGGAGTAGTGAGAACAAGATTTCTAAGATGTCCATTATGGTAGCCATAGTGGATGTCTAATCAGCACCATTTTCAATTAGGGCCAATTAGAACCATATGTGAATGTGTGCATGTAAAGTTTCATGATAATCCTCAACAGAGTTAAGGAGGAGTAACAATAACAAACTTTTGCTAACAGACAACATAACATTACACATGCTCTCCTGATCTATGACCAGTAGAGCTAAACAAGTATATGTACATAAATATTTCTACAAGGAGAATAATTTTGAATAACTCTTCAGGTAAAAGAGATATTTTAATGCTAAGTGTTCAATTTATCTACTGTACCTGAGCCTTTTTTCCAATGTAGCCCAACACAGACTGCCATTTTTGTCTTCAATTTGTATGGCCCTGTTGTAGTTATTCCTTGTTTTTGTGCAAAGATAGTAAATAAGAATAAAAAATCTTGATTCAAATGGGCACTGAGATGTAGCTTTGGTGGTAATAACAGTAAAACTCACTAACACTATAAATAATTTAACCAAGAGGAAACTTTCGAAATGATGAGCAGAATATACTGCATGGTTCAAATGAAATCGCCCAGTATACAGCCAAGCCAATATTACTTATGAAGCAATAGCAATAAAATTAAAATGTGAAATAATTAGTTGCTTGTGACATAAAATCAAATATTACTTTCATAAAAATTATTTGTATGTTAACAGAACTTATTCCTGAAACTTCCTGCAATAGTAATTGTGTTCCAATTACACTTTAAAGCTACATATATCAAGGAACCCATCTTCCTTAAATCCCTGTGTTTGCTTGACATGACCACCATTCAAAGATTTTGACCAGGATATTACTCTGAGCAACTGGACATTGGTCACAGGAAATCCCAACTATCATTATATCAAATTGTCTTTGATTTGTTTATCCTATATAACTGTCAAATACTGCCCTGTTACTCAAGGAGAAAGCAAAGATACTGCCGTGTATTCATGATTGTCAACATGAAGTCAACAATAGTGTTGTAATATTGTCACTCAAAATAGGCAGAAATTTTAAAAATAATTTATACAATCTGTACAAAAATGACTGTCCAACATAAATAATACCTTACTTAACAGTGACCATGCAACCTCATTTAGTGGTCACTTTTTCTGGGTAGATGTGTGCCCAATTTGATAAAATTGGGAAAATACAATATTTTTTGACACGCATTAATATAAAACCAGTATTTTTTTCTTCTATAATCCCATATAATTGCAATCATCTAGTTCTACATTTTAAATTCAAGAATATTTGACACACATTTATGTGCTCAAATTGACAAAAATATAAGTGGGGGAGGGGGGCGGCGAGACATGTATTAATAGTTCTGCTGAGATAATTCATTAAAAAGCATTTTATTAAGCTATCCCATGATATCTATTTTTTCAAAATCCAGCATGACTGGTACTGTAAGTAAAAGCATCTAAATTGTGTACAACAGACAACTTTACCTAAAATTACAAACTCACCCTAACCAACTGATAAAGAAACAGGTGAGATAACGGCTGGGCATAATTTTCATAAGCGCCCTCTTTGTCTGACTGTATCTGTTACTAGAGGGTACAGACAACTATTTAGATTCCAACACCATAATGTTCAGGCTTTGTTAAATGGCAATACCTTTACAGTAGGACCAACAAAACATGCTTGTACCCTATAATTATCTATCCAAGAGGAAAATTTAGCACAAAAAAAAATGAGATGCTGCATGGCTCATTTGTGAGAAAAGTTTCTTAGTAAGTATCCACTATAAAAATCAAGCATAGTGAGATCTCGCCATTTGCATCCAGTTATTCCTTTGTGACAACAGTGATAAAATGAAAATGGTTTGCAGTTTATTCCTATGATTACATATTACTTACCCATATGAAGGATTCAGCTGAAAAATTATATTTCCAGTAATTATTTTCAGTGATCAGCAATGTTCATTCCTTTAAATATACCTAGGTAGGTTCTGCAGTGCATACAATAATTTGCTGCCAAGTACAATGTGACTCACAATTCACTAGTGAATAATTCTCAGAATATTCATCAAGCGAAATAAAAGATAAAAATCTTGTTCAACAACCTGACCTTAAAAAATGTATCCACTAACAACAAATACTGGTACCCTTCTGTTGCAACAGACCTTGATGATCTAACTTCAGTTTGGTCCTCTTCGCAGGACGGCATATTCTGGGGTCTTTGACAGTAAGGCCAAGAATACAATGGGGAGCACACTCTGCAGGACTCTGACTGGATTTGAGAGAATCCCAAAATTCCCTTTGCTGACTGTGAGAAAAAGAATTAGCTACACTGGCATAGAATGTTTGCCACCAGTGTAGGCCCTTGCTGTCATCATTCCCTACAATGAATGCATCCTGCAAACAATCTACAATTACACTATTTGACAAAGGTCCAGTAAGTCGTAATCTGTTCAAACAATCTCTCAGGGAAACAACTAAAATGATACCATTACTGGCTGTCCTATTTTTTAACACACTGTTCTTTTTGTCATCTGTCACAGCCTTCTTAGGTTCTTCACCAATCTTTATTAGCTCAAGCATATTCTTGGAATGTCCAGAAGCACTATCAGAATTCAAATCAACTTCAGAAGTTTCCTGCTTAATTTCAAAACATTTCAATAATTCTGTCCATATCTGATCATATATGGATGGGTGGCTCCAGATCCACAACTGTCTTTGATTGGTCAATTCATTTTTTCCAATATCCTCACATGACAGATTGGTATTCCAGAGAAATGACACCTGACCAATTAGATTCCAAGGATACCTATCATATTCATAAACAAATGTATTCCCCTCTCTTGTACCATTTAAACAAGACTTTGATGCAAAAGTCAGACCTGCAAAGAGAAATGTTATTAAAAATGAAATTTAAGATGGCTTGATATCATTCACCTAGCTAAGAAAGCAAATTTAGCATTTTACCATTGCACTAAGCAGCGTTATGTGTAGTATTTTAAGAACACTACCTAGGTTTTTTGTTTGCTTGATTAGGATTTTTAATTTAGCTTTAACAATTTTTCAGTCATATCGCTACGATGTCTGCAGTGAGGTAGTTTATAGTCATGTCTAGCACTGGGGCATCATGTAGCATGATGTCCCACCCAGTCACATTATCCTGAAACCAGGTCGACCAGTCCTAACACTAACCTCTTAATGCTGAGCACCAAGCGAGGCAGCTGTTAAGTACCATTTCTGTAAGTCTTTGGTACGACTCGGCTGGGGATCAAACCCACGACCTCCCGCTTCCGCGGCTGATGCTCTAATCACCAGACCACTAGAGCGGTATACACTACCTAGGTAATATCCCAAATAATATGCCATTTTAATTTTACCTTTTTTTACTAGTCTGATAAATACTCCTCTAAAGATACTGGCATAATTAATATACATCATCTTTTTCTCATAATTGGAGACAGCCATTACACAGATGATGTAAACCCATTTGCCAAGTTTGATAGAAAAAGGATTGAGAGGTAACAGGCTCAGCCAAACTGATGCATTATTTGTCAACAATATGTGTAGATCTTGCTTATTATTATAAAGACAATGACCATGTAGCTTCTTTACCAAGTTGGATAAATAACCAACTGAAAATCAGTCTCCAGAGTGGAAATAAGCAGAGCCAATTAGAAAACCTCATTATTATGAGCAGATCTCACTCTGATTTGAACTCATCCAACATCTTGATGATATGAATCTAAATTCCATGACTGGTCCAAGATTGATCAAAATCAAAAACAGGGGCTCCTCAATGGTAGCATGCAATCAGTGGCATAGCGAGGGGGGGGGGGAGGGGGCAGTCACCCCAGGTGCCAAATGGGTGCCCAAATCAACCCAAAGTATAGGGAATTTAGCCAAGGCTATACTTTTTCTAGCAATTAAATTGTAATAGTTTAATAATTATATTATGACTGATAATGATTATGTTTCGTTTTGGAAACAAGGTATAACTGCACAACAGGGGCAGCCAGGGGTGCAAATTTGGGTGTTTTGCCCTGGGCGCCAAATATCATCGCTATGCCACTGCATGCAATTGTTGACAGACAAAAACAAAGCATACCTTAATCTTACTTTTGTTAAGCTGAGCAAATTAAAGAACAAATTGTGTAAATTAATGTTGACCCATGGCAATAAAGGTTTGAACATTCCAGTGACAATGTCACTGATGTAGGACACTGAGATGTACTTTCAATGACTAATCAAGCTTCCTACTGACACCTGTAGATGAGAATGTTAAACTCACTGCATTTTATATTTCTGTTTGTAGATGAGGCAGTTAAACTCGCTGCATTTTATATTTCTGTTCGTGGCTGAGGTTGTTAAACTCACTGCATTTTATATTTCTGTTTGTAGATGAGACAGTTAAACTCGCTGCATTTTATATTTTTGTTCGTGGATGAGGTTGTTAAACTTGATGTATTTTATATTTCTGTTCGTGGATTGTTAAAGTTTATGTATTTTATATTTCTGTTCATGGATGAGGTTGTTAAACTCACTGCATTTTATATTTCTGTTTGTAGATGAGGTTCTTAAACTTTATGTATTTTATATTTCTCTTTGAAGATAAGGTTGCTAAAACTCACTGTGTTGTATATTTCTGTTGTTGGTTATTTTATAGCTGTATGTAGTTTTCTTAAACCAAACCATGATAGGTCTTGGTACTATATTAATGGTAAATTAGATGTGCAAGCTTAAATAAATTTAAAGCTTGATATAAATTTTGCCAAAACTCATTCTCATTTAGGAATGATGACTTACTAGCTCTTATTAGTAATGAGTAACTTATGTATTTCCATAATCTGTGAATCACAACAAATGCTTCCATGTTTAAATATTACAAAAGATATGTACTTTTGATTTCCAATGTGTTCTGAACTTCCTTTTACTCACTTAAAATTTAAGTCTACCTATGAGAGCTTGTATACTTTTTGTCATCTTCTCGTGGCTTAAAGGTGCAAGTGACTATAAATTTATTTAATTTTTGTTTACATGTTGGATGTGCAGCTTTTGATTGTTCATTATTTATATATTTGCATGACTGATTGTAATCTCTGCAACATGGAGGAAATAAAGATGCCACTATACCAATTAAATTGCTGATTGGCTCATGCAGCACTTTTATGTTCACCAAGAGCAATTCAGACTAGAGAAAGCAGCTTTGTAACTTCATGAGCAAATTATTTTCCAATCAAGTTGTCTAGACTAGTCCAGTTTAGTCACTTTTTTTGGAGCCAAGATTCATGTCATTTTCATTTTAATATGAAATGAATAAACGGAAATGGAGAAATTCTTCTGAATAATAAACAAAAACAGTTAGACTTTAAAGTAAACTGCACAAGAGAGAGGTAATAACTTTAAAATTCTTAACCAATATTCAATTGCACATACATTTTATCAACACAAAGTACTTGAGAATGATTGTACAAGTTTATGCATAAAAATGCATGGCAATTCTAAAAGTCAAAGGGTACAAGTTAAAGATGTAAGGTATTTCAGTTACATAAATCATGTTGCCTATGTTAAACCAAATATAAAGTTTAAATTTAAATTTAAAAAAATCAATAAAATAAATTAAGATCAATGAAATAAATTGTGAACAAACGACTCTTGAAGGAACTAACATCTTAATGAATTCAAATGCATTTCCTAGAATTCAACAAAAGACTACTTTTTTCACTGCCGAGTGTTAAAAATCCTTGATATTCTTCAGTGACAAAATTTTCAATTCAGCCAAAGTGGCAATCATACTGAGTAAAAATTAGCCCCATTTTCACTTAGGGAAAACAAGGCACCATTATAAAACTTTTGGAAAAAATACAATGTAGATACGAATATACCATTTAAATTAGTTAAAAGAATTTCAATATTAGTCGTCTGATTAACCCAATTTTTATTTAAGATAAACTATTAATTATAAGAAGTATTTTTGGTGAAAACCTAATGCTGATATTTTTTGTTCATGAAGACCAATTACACACCATAAGAAGTTTTCCACTGAAAACCTATCCCTGTATAACTTCAGGGATAGAATTTAATTCAAATTTCTTTGTAGCCAGAAGGACTAGTGTACTGAAAAATTGACTAGTCCTGCCAAACATTTACTAGTCCTGTCGACAAAACAATGTCACACACTAGTATTGGATTCCTCTCTTTTATATTTTGATTCAACTTTTGCTCTTTTGCCAGAGGCTGAACACCCATTAAGACGCCACATTTTTCCTGTCTTATAAGGCGGGAATTGTGCCTTGTTTTGAAATACGAGATGTTACAATATAGCTGACACGAATTATTTAAAGAAAAGGTGTGGCACAGTGTCCTTTATATAAGAAAGTCTGAGCAAGAAACACATTTCAAAACACGAGCATCTGCCCTTCCCCCCTTAAATGGCCTCTCCCTAATAAAGTCTCCGACTTCAGCGGATGTTCTGCAGGATCAAAGCAGTGGTTATTGTAAACACTGTTATAAAATATTAACATCAAAAGAGTAAACAAATGCTGATGTTGATAAACAAAACTTACTAGCCATTCGGACTAATAACATTATGATAGTTACTAGTCTGACAGGAAATCTACTAGCCTCAGGCTAGTGGACTACTGCTAATTTCGAGCCCTGAACTTTCTGTTCAGGATGAGCAGTGAGAACATGGCTGGTGTGATGGCCAAATTGCATGTTTGAGCAGCACTTTTCTATTTAGGACCAACAAGACTTTCGGATGAATGTGTGTGTGTGTGTGTCATACATGCCAACCTCTGATGAGGAAAAGGTGTAATCCAAGTGGTCAAAGAGCGGAATCCAGGCAGAAAAAGCATTTTCCACATACAACATGCTAAAATTTAATGAAGAATGATTTATTTGCCCCTCATCTTTTAACATCCTTTACTATTTCAAGTTTTCATATGTAGCATTTTTAGCTTTAGACACACACAGACTAGAATCCATCTTAAGACTTTTAGCACCAAATATTAAAATTCTTTCCACACAGCCCGAAATAGATGTCACGTGATGGTGCATTCTTGTCTTCATATTTAGAGGAATGTTATTTTTTGTTGTTGCCTTTTTCTAATCCATTTGTGAAAATTGTTAAAGGAGATATTTTTGCTCCCATATATGCATCAACTAAAATAAAAAATATAATTTTAGCACCAAATACCTTAAGACTGGTTGTGCAATAAATATGAATTAGAACAAAGAATTTACGCGTAAAGATTAAAATTAGAAAACTAGTCTGTTATCTTCTCACCAAGCCATACAGATGGTATAAATAGAATTCAAGGTCGAAAGTTTGAAAGTAGAACAAGGTTTGCTATAAATAGAACATGATACTGTTAGGAAAGTGCACGCAAGTCCATGGTCAATCATACTCTTATATTGTAGTTACGTAAAAGCCGTCTTTTCTAAAATACAGTCTGAGGTATTAATGGAATGTTAATAAAAAGGAGAAAACAAATAATTAATTTTTTTGGAAGGTGGATATACCGAAAAAGCGTAATCCATATACGTTTATGCATAATGTGTAATTTAGTGAAAAAAGCATAATGATTACGCCAAAAGCATAATGATTATACCAAAAGCGTAATGGTTGTTATGTATGGTGTGTGTACGTGTGTCTGTACAATTTTATGACAACCTACCAAGTAGTTTTTTTGGAGAACAGTAATAACAAACTTGTGCTAATGAAGAGACAAATGGCAGAGGACAAACAGACCATCCAAAACCTTTTCTTATCAAAGACTTAAAGCTGGTATATTAATAATATTATCATCATTATTACATAAGGGTATGATAGTTCAAAGTGAACAAAGTAGTGTAAAATGCATGTACAAAGCAACATCCTACACTAACAATCAATGCAATATTCAAGGTTTAAAAACCACAGGTAGAGATTATACAAAATATAATTGGATATATCAGCTGGAAAATGAAATAAAATGAATCCAGTAACAAAGCAAATAGTATCTGAGTCATTAAGTTGGCCAAGTACTATATAACCTCATATCTGAGTAACCCAATAAATTAGTCCAGCATTACAGCAATTCATATTTGAGTGACCCATTAAATTGGCACTGTACCATCTCAATTCCTATGAATGACCTAATAAATAAGCTCAGTACCATATCAATTCATATTTGAGTGACCCATTAAATTGGCACTGTACCATCTCAATTCCTATGAATAACCTAATAAATAAGCTCAGTACCATATCAATTTGTATCTGAATGACCCATTAGCATAGATTAGTACCATATCAATTTGTATCTGAATGACCCATTAGCATAGCTTAGTACCATATCAATTTGTATCTGAGTGACCCATTAGCATAGCTTAGTACCAAATCAATTTGTATCTGAGTGACCCATTAGCATAGCTTAGTACCATATCAATTTGTATCTGAATGACCCATTAGCATAGCTTAGTACCATATCAATTTGTATCTGAGTGACCCATTAGCACAGCTTAGTACCATATCAATTTGTATCTGAATGACCCATTAGCATAGCTTAGTACCATATCAATTTGTATCTGAATGACCCATTAGCATAGCTTAGTACCATATCAATTTGTATCTGAATGACCCATTAGCATAGCTTAGTACCATATCAATTTGTATCTGAATGACCCATTAGCATAGCTTAGTACCAAATCAATTTGTATCTGAATGACCCATTAGCATAGCTTAGTACCATATCAATTTGTATCTGAATGACCCATTAGCATAGCTTAGTACCATATCAATTTGTATCTGAATGACCCATTAGCATAGCTTAGTACCATATCAATTTGTATCTGAATGACCCATTAGCATAGCTTAGTACCATATCAATTTGTATCTGAATGACCCATTAGCATAGCTTAGTACCAAATCAATTTGTATCTGAATGACCCATTAGCATAGCTTAGTACCATATCAATTTGTATCTGAGTGACCCATTAGTTCAGTACCATATTAATTTGTATCTGAGTGACCCATTCAACTAACCCATTACAAAATCGATGTGTATCTGAATAACCCGTTAGCATAGATTAGTACCATATCAATTTGTATCTGAGTGATCCATTAGCATAGCTCAATACCAAATCAATTTGTATCTGAATGACCCATTAGATTAGCTTTGTAACACCTTCATATTTCTGCACACAAGTCCATGCCTTACAATTTTTAGCTCTCAAAGTACATCCTCATCCCCATCCTTCTCCATATGGATGATACAAGTGCAGAGGGGATAACTTCTGAGTGACTGAATCAAGCAATTTCCATGGCAGTAATTTTGTTTTAGGTCTTCAACTCATAAAGGCATATCACTGTAATCCAAACCACCTCAACTACCCTTGAAAAACACAAACAACATGCACACATGGAAATTATCGCACAATAATTCTACACATGCTATGTCATCCTCTACTAAATGATTTGTAACCCCAACCTTAACCCTAGTCATGACCAAATAAATAGGTCATTGCGACAGTCGCTAACAGGCAATACGTTTCAAGACTGAACATGCAAACATTTTAAGAGAATGAACTAAATTTAATATTTTATTATGGTTTACACCTATCCAACAATGTAAAGTGATACCAGCATTCATCAGAGACTGGGGAAAAAACATGGAAAGCAATAAAATACAAACCCATTTTCTTCGTTAAAAGACAAGAACAAGAATGCACTAAACGATGTTCATTACCTGTGCCAGGACTAGTAAGATGACTAAGGCCAGTAAGGATGGATTGTTGAGGACCCTGGACTTCAATACAGCACAGGTAGGATATGTCCTACAAACAAAAGGTAATACATTTCAAGCATGACCTTAAACTGCACTTCATGACATGTACTATTTTGCTAATTTTTTTATCGACTGTTCTACTGAAATGTATTCTGAACATTTATTTTATCCAGGATGCATATTATTGCAAGGTGAAGCCCCATGCCAGTGAGTCTCAATAATCAACATATACATGGTTTACTTTTTTGCTTTCCTTTACTGAAAGCGGCAGAGGGGACAGGTATGCTAAAACAAAATGAAAACTGATTATACAGTATACTAATTTAAAACTCATTCCAACTGTGCTGAATTTCATTAATACATATTGATCTTGTTTGTGATAAATCTTAATCAAGATACTGATGATAAAAACCTATACACTAGTTTGATATACAACAAAACTGATCAGAAGAAGTGTTGCCATTAGCCCATCAGTTGCAAAATCACCTCTTCAATATGCATTACTTAAAACTACCCATCTATGACATTCAAGATTTAAGTCTATTTAAAAAGTTTACAAATAAAATGGATCAGAAAGAAAGTCTCTAGCATAGAAACAAATTCAGCATAGCTGCCAACCCTCGATGCTCGCAATTTGTGAAAATGGTGATACAAATTAGTTAATTTTGACATGAATTCGTGAAGTGATCATAGAGTCCGCAAATATTTGTCTGAACAAATGAATGCACTGCAAACGTTTGGTATATTCCAAACTAAACTTCACTTTTTGTGCAATATATTTCTTTATACTATTCAGAGTTTCCTTGCCACACCATTTTTTATATTTGGACATTTATGTTGGGGTTTAGGGTCAGAGTCATTTCCCTATCGAAAAGTTGGAATTTACCAACACCATTAGGTGACGGCATGGGGTAGCTTCTTTACTAGCTGGCCCAACTAACTTGAATGACTTTTAATCTAGATATACCTGCATAAAATTGATAGAAATAGGATTTATTTTCTCAAAAATCGTGAGCATATCATTCGTCATGTCTTTAATCCACTGACAGGAGAGACGAAAGTATGTTGTTAGATCTTAAATGATCTATATTCAGAATTTTTGCCTTTATAATTACCATTCTTTCACAGACATGTGACAGTTATGCTGGTTATGTGCCTTACACAACTGAATGTGTTCCATTTCATAAAGGTTACCTCAATTTGCAGCATCACTTATATCACAGAAAAAGAGTAACTTGTGAGCATGTGGTTCAGCATAAATGGAACAGCTATTACCAACTAGCTGAATCGCTATCTGGAAGAATGTGATTTGGTCAAAAAATGAATACAAGAAAATATGCATCTATTATGTTTGAGAATAAAGGACTAAAGTGATGTCTGGCATGGTTTGCACTGTGGAAGTACTGTACAGTGTAGTACAGTCTCTTCTAAGTAAACTTGAACCAGCCCATGAATTATGTCCTTTGTTCCTTTGTTTCCTTTCATGTTGGACAAAACTGAAAATATGCAGATGCAAAATAATAGGAAAAGCAATCACAGTAGTTTATAACAGTTTAGTAAGTGTTGGAACACAGAGCATGTATATTTTTTCACATGCAAACAGGTCTTAGGATACAGAAAAATTATTTTTTTCAAGTCCCAAGATTTACAGCCATAATGGTAGTCAACAACAAAAATCTTTAACACCTTCCAAGTTTAGACCTTGGCCCACAGATAAGCTAAGTCTAACTTCAGTCCCTTTTCTCCCTTGTAAATTATTTGGCTTATACACGAGTATATGTTTTTTAAATTATTCACTGGAATTACAAAGTGCTCATTGACATTTTGGATTATATCACTGTGATACATTCAACTTATTCTATACTATCGGTATCAGTACAATGAATAGTGGAATTTATTCAGAACACTCAAAACTTTTGGACTGATTATTTGGGATTTATTTCAAAATAAGGTAAGATCTTCTTAAATTTTCACTATGTAAGACAAAGGAATACATATTTTTGTTGATTTTAATGAACTTATTGGTTTAACTTTTTATCTCTTACTTAGTTTAAGACAAAAGGGTTTTAATAGGAAGGAAGGAAGGAATGATGGATGGAGCAGCATTTAATGGCAGCTCATCACAATAGATTATATTTGGTGCCAACAAAGGTATAATTGAACTTAATAAATTTTAGAAAGATAAACCTTTCCAAATTAATGGAACAATGAGAAAGTGTACATAAAAAAAAAAGAGGTCCCAGAGTGGTACAAAGCGCTCACCATTACTTATCACTGCCGTATCACCTTGGTCTGAGTGGGTTCAATGCTTGGGTTCGACTAATGTCGGTACATAAGAAAGCTTGCCAGTAGCTTCTTTTGGGTTGGTAGGTCTTTCTGAGGTTTTCCCTGGTTCTTCCTCTACCATTTATAATGGCTGCCATGTTTATTTAGCCTTTTTATTTATTTATCTTGTACTGAAAAGTGGCATTAAACCATATACCAACAATAACATAAAAAAATAAAGCCCAGTAGTATCATGCAGAGTCCATTTGATACAAGATTACCTACCTACCTAGGTCTTATTCAGACTTTAACTGGTTCTATATACATAATCCCAATATAAACCTATATTTCACATATATCAGAGCAAAATAAAAGATATGGCCTCCTGACTAGTACCAAGCAAATGTTGACAAACGATTAACAAACAACAGACACATGATCATAACATTAATTTACTTGGTCAAAATAAAGCAAGAGTACACTAAAGGGACTATTTGTGTGTGTGTGTGTGTGTGTCTGTGTGTGATTTGGATTTTTCAGTCATATAACTAAGATGTTTGTAGTGTGACAGTTTATGGTGATGTCTAGTACTGGAGCATCATACCACAGGCATGTCCCACCCAGTCACATTATCCTGAATTCACATTATCCTGTCACCAGGCTGACCAGTCCTAACATTAACCTCTTAATGCTGAGCAACTAGCAAGGCAGCTGTTAGTACCATTTTTATAAGTCTTTGGTCTGACTCTGCCATGGCTTGCAACTATGACCACTTGCATCAAAGGTGAAAAAAGAACTGATGTATTACTGGCTTGAAAGAATTTATAGAAATCAAAAATAAAACAGTTTCTTCATTTTTACTGCTGAGCATTCAAATCAAAAAGTAATCCATATATAACATGATACAAAAAATCAATCAACATGTGTACAAAATAATTTATTTACGCTTTGGTCTTTTAACATCAATTATTGCTTCAAGTTTTCATATGTAGCATCATTAGCTTTGAAAAGTAACACAAAGCATTTCAAAACAATTTTTCCTAGCTGAGAATAGGAATGTATTGCACCCCAGTAGAGCACTAAGTACTTGGTTACTGAGCCTGGATCTGAATTCAGGTTTAATTTTGTTAACAATACTGTATCTCTCTCAGTCAGCATTAGAATGGTAAAGAACCAATATTTCTTTTATAACCTGACAAAGAAGAGGAAATTTATAACTTTCACTTATTTGGTGTTTTGGCAGGGAAATAAGGTACTAAAATGACGGGGACAACATATTATGTACACTGAGGCAGACATTTTCAAAATATTGAATGCTACTCTTTTTTTTTTTTTATTTCATCACTAATCCATTATCAACTGAAAATTCCATACAGTTCAACCAACTTGTATCATGTTTATTCAAAGCATTATCAAGCTAGTCAAACACGTTTTCTCCAGCGGAATCTACTGCTAATTCTGGTAATGAAAGAAGAATACTCTGACTTTACCCTTTTCATTGTCAAAGTATTGTGCACAGACTGAGTACAACTTCTTGTCATCATAATCAATACTTCCAAATTTTCATGGCTTCTGCAAGTTTAAGTGAAGTATCTTCAGCTAAAGACTCAACAATATTAGATAATTTTGCTTTATCATATGCAATTTTTCTGCAATTTTGAAATCAGGATCTGTTCAAAGGACAAATGTGGTCTTCACTGCTAGGGGTAGTCCGTGTTCTATTAATAACTCAGTACATATCAGCACCACTGCATTTATAACATTCCACAAACTGAGTTCTACTGTAAGAAAAAGTTACCATAATACTGGAGACAGTAAGACAAGCTAATTCAAGGTTTCTTTGTTTTAAGTATTTTTCCACATCAAATTTACCATCATGAACAATAATAAAATTCATTCCACACAGTCTGCAATGAGCAAAATGCCCTAGAATGGAATGCTATATTATATCATTCCTGTATTCATCTTTTAATCTTTGCAAGAATCATTTTTTTGGTCTTTTTCTGATCCATCTATGAAATTATTTGAAAAACAGTTTTGCTCAAACACAAACATCCACTAGAATAAAACTGACTTGACTTCTAGTGCCAAATACCAAGACTAGTTCTGTACAAAAATGAATTAGAATAAAATCTGAGCAAAGATTAAAACTTAGAAAACGAGTATGTTATCTCCCAACTAAGCCATACAGCTGCTATAAATAGAATACGATAGTATGATAAAAGTACATGCAGGTCTACTGTACATATCCAAGGTCAAAGGTTTGACGCTGAAACCAGCATGTTTCTTGGAAATAGGACAGCTGCTATAAATAGAACATATTATTACTGTAAGGAATGTGCATGCTAGTCTATGGACAAGCATATTCTTATGTCGTAGTTATGCACAAGTCATCTTTTCTACAATATGGTCTGTGGGATTAATGGGATGTTAATAAAAATGAGAAAACAAATTATTGAGCTTTTTGGGAGGGGGATATAGAGAAAATGGGTAATCCATATACGGTCTTGAATAAAGCATAATTTAGTGGGGGAAAAGCCTAATGATTACACCAGAAGCGTAAAGGTTGGCCTGTATGGGTATGGAATATAATGTGCTGCATTACATTGTTTAAAAAAAAGTTGTAGCCCAAACTATACAGACTACTGTCACAAATGTCTGAAATATATTAAAACAGTTTAATTGATTTAAATAAAGTTGTGGCATGTTGGTTTAATTCACTCGGTATATTCATATGAAAATTAGAGTTCATTTTTCTTTAATGAATAACAAGACTCTTTCCTCTACACATGGCTGCAGGAAGTTTCCCAGTAGTATAATTATGTTAGTCGCTATAATACTTAATGTAATCATCATCACCCCACTCCGTCCTATGTTTATCTGAACACACCTGCAGTACACAGTGATGACTAGCTGCCCTGTAAGCTGCCCTGAGTCCCTTACTGGTTGGATGGAGTGGAATCTTGAAACCATATTTATCTGCCATATGGAATCTTTTTGCATGCCAGATGTGTGTCTCTAACCAAATAGACTTCTGTTGCCGACGGTTGTACTCCTCCAGCAAGTTTCTGGGTCGTCGTCTGTATTTCCTGCTAGGTCTTTTTCTCACTTTGTCTTCCTGGTTCTCATACTGAAAAGAAACAGGATTCTACATAAATGTTGAATTCATGTGATGTGAGACAAGGGCATATCATAAGGACCATGTTGGTCCAGGTAACAAGTGATTTTTTTCAACATGCATACAGATAGACCAGTTCTACTACATTATGTAAAATAAAGTTTTATATATAGTTTCTTTAACGGGAGATATTGTGAAATCTATGTAATCACTATTTCCCCAATATAGCAAAATATCTTTTTTGTATCACGTCTGAAATGTACATGCAAAAAAGAAACAAGAGAAGAGAAAACCTGCATGTCCATCATTATCAAAGCATTACTGTAAAATGTTTGACCTTAATCCCATGATCAAAAAGCACATGTCAGAGAATTAATTTTCTTGGCTTCATTAACAATTCATACAAATTATGACGAAAATCCATCCAAGAGTTTTGGAAAAATAAGCAAATTAAAATCAAGCTTGAACAAAACCTCAATATGAAATTTCTAAGACTGTGGCCTGATTCCTATATACTACATACAAGACAGAAAGCAGTACAATGAACTGTCATGCAGTTTAATCAGAATCTGTCAGAGGGTTTAGCAAATAAAGCAAACGAAAAAACCTGAATGCAAATTTTTCTACGACTGTGCCACTTATAATAATAATAATAATAATAATAATAATAATAATAATGAGGACTTTGTATAGTGCCTAATCTTTCGAAGCTCTAAGTGCTTTACACCATCAATAATGATATGACTACACTACAGAACAACAATTGACAAAAACAATGAAATTGGAAAACATAAAAAACATGCTGAAAACATAAGATACAAAACATGATTAGGTCGCTAAGTTTGTCCCTGCAGTCGAAACAGATGAGGCACTCTTAAAAAGGGACCACTGTGTCTTTGTGTCTAATTTCAATGGGCAATTTGTTCCATGTCGCCGGGCCCTGGTGTGCAAACAAACGTTGTCCATATGACATTGTTTTCACCTTGGGAACAATGAGTATACGATTATCAGAAGAAGAGCGTATATCAGAAGAAGAGCGTAAGGATCTAGCAGGTGTATACACATGGGTGAGGCTGGATAGGTATGTTAGACTGGAGTCTGTCATTGAAACATAGCACAGAGAACAAATTTTGTGTTTGATTCTGTATCGAATTGATAGCCAGTGTAGGGTACAAAGAAGTGGTGAGGTGTGCTCTGATCAAGGTACTCTAAAGATGATCCGTGTAGCTGTGTTTTGAACTTTTTGAAGTTTCTGGAGTAAATATTGTGACGAACCAGACAGAATTGAGTTACAATAGTCCAGTCTTGAAAGTACTAATGAAAACACAAGTGTTTTAGTGGCATCAACTGAAAGATATTTAAGAATGGAACTGATGCATCTCAATTCAAGATATGCAGCCTTGCATTTGTTCATGACATGTTGGTGCAATGTGAGAGTACTGTCTAGAGTAACGCCTAGGTTCCGTACTGACTGTGAGAATTTAATGTTGGTGTTGCTGATATTTAATGTCTGAGGTAAAGGATGTGAATGAAAAAGTCTTTGTGTTGTGATCAGAATAGCCTCAGTTTTATCATCATTCATCTGCAGCTTGTTACATGTCATCCATGATTTCACATCAGAAATGCACTTCTCTACTCCATGGATGGTAGCACTTAGCCCAAATTAAAAGATGGAAGTGAAGGATGATAACCGATCAAGGACATTAGAAAGAATATACCAATGAAAATCTAAACACAAACCATAACAAACTGCTCACAATGATAATGCTGCTGGTGAAAAGTGACCGCTATGTCTTGCTTTCCCCTTAACAAAAACAGCAAAGTTTATTGTCAATTGTTTTTTTGAGAACACATGCCTTTTAACTTTCACAGAATGGATGAATGGATTGTTGGAATGCTACTTATGACAAACATACAAACACCGAAACAACAGGCACAAAAAATTAAGATAATTTAATTAAATGATTATGATGAACAAAACTTCTGCAACCATTACAAAAAGCACAACTGCAGATAAATCATTCATAAGTGTGATTGTTCTTAAATTACTTTATGTTCACTGATATTTCTTGCACTGAGTTATTATTCACGGAGTATATACACCATCCAATGGTTTCTTCACAGTATAAGTATGTCCTCCAATGGCTCCTTCATTGTGCAGGTATGCCCTCCAATGGCTTCTCCACTGTCTAGTGAATTACAGAGTACTTCAAGTGGCTGGATCTTTCATGTCCTGAAGTTCTTAGGACATTCTATGTTTGTCTGCCCCAGTGGCAGGATTCACTGGCTAGCACTCTCTCCCTTTTAGCAGTCTCTCAACCTGGTCTTATCTTTCCAGAGTTGAAAGTGGTTCATGTCACTAGGGCTCTCATGTGCCCCCATTCTTAGGACATCCCAGGTTTGTCCACACTTGTAGGATTCTCTGGCTTTGAACAATAACCTTTTAGCAGTCCCAACCCAGCCTTAACTCTCCAGGGTTGGAAGTAACTACACAACAAAAGTTGTTTTGAGTCACAGTATAAGGTTATTTACACAATATGTGTACTGTAATAACCTGCATTTAGTGAGTGAGGTATGCATGCTTGTGTACAATAAATACTATTCATACAAGCCACCCAATGTGGTCTTGATTTTTTTTAAAAATCACTTCTTTATCAGTGTATTGCTAAAATGAGTTGACATTAATAGTTTCTAGGATCCTCTGTTTTGTTTACTTAGTCAATTAATTGATAGCTGGTATAGTCTACATGTTTTCAATCAGTGAAAATATAGAGTATAAATGCCGGGGGCTAGCATCCTTGATAATTTGATTCATGACTATTTCTAATTAACCACGGGGATACATAAATCTTGTTTTCTATCCCATTCAATAATATTAATCTCTGAAACTGATTAGCAGATTGTCTTCATGCATAGGATTGGGAACACAGCTAACTTATGAGCTGAGCAGCAAACAATCAAATATATCCTTGTCCCCAGTCATCATATCATTAAGAATTTGAGATGATGAATAAGGCAATTGTTAAAATGGAGGGTCAGTTCTTGGGAGGTTCACAGGGTTCAAAAGGGAGGTTCACAGTATCAGGTCAGGATGCGTATAGCAGATAATGATGGCAAGCCTGAAACTTCACAAGAGAAGAGACCAACATTGAAGACATGACCACCATACTGTGAGTGGTATGCACAGTGTAATTATCCTATGTATTAAAGCGGGTAAAGTCAGATGAACAGACCATGGATTTTGCCTAACACTGGGATATCTATGAAGAAGGCATCAGAATGAGTCTCATAATGCTTAAATATGTGGGGAAGGGGTTTGCTTATTTATTTGTTTTAGGGTTTAACGCTATTTTTCAGCACATGATAGGCTATACATGGCAGCCAGTATTATTGGTGGAGGAAGAACCCAGGAAAACCCCCGGAAAGAACCACCGACTCAAGAGAAGCTACTGGCAAGCCTTCTCACATAACTACATTAGCCGAATCTTAGACTCGAACCCACGCAGACAGAGGTGAGATGGCAGTGATCTGTAACTGAAAGCGTTTTAGACCACTCTGCCACTCGGGCCACCTGGGGAAGGGGTAATAGGCCACCTGAGCTGCATAGAATTGGGTGGAAAATCCACCAAAGTATCAAAACAGCATCCTAAATAGAAGCTGACTAAAAGCACCAGTACTCTCCATCCTTTGATTTCCTATGTAACTTGAAGTTTCTTGCAGCTTTTCTAATTGTCGACCATGTATTCTCTGACTTAATGACACACATGCTGCATGTAGCCGACAATGTCTATCATTATGCATATGCAAGATACAAGTTTTGAGATTTCTTCACTGTCTTGCATTCTTAAATTAAGCAAACTTACTGGTCATAATTGATTCTGAAATGGCAAAGTTTTCTTTTAAAAAGAACCTCAGACAACACTTATATCAGGAGTAATAAAACAAATAGTGTGTGTAAACACAAACTTCAACATGTTCTTATACAGAGCAGCCATGTAGAGCCATGCAGAGAATGCAGAAACTCTACATAAGTGAAACAAAATTCACATAAATACAATCAAAATGTTACAAAGTCAAGTATACCACCTGAAGAATAATCCTTAATAAATCTGGAAAAAAAATCCTTAACGAATGGAATGAAAAAAAAGGACTCCACTTAGTTTTGTGAAGTGAGGTGAACGATCTCTTCACAAACAAAAGCTTAAACCAGCATCACCTGTAGGAGTCAAGGGGAGGTAATGGGCAAGAGTTATTGCTCAGTGTATATATTTTATAGATAGAAATGACAAATTTTCATCTTTGGGAGGTCTGGCTTCGAGAGGTAGTTAGGCTTGTATTAATAACAATAATGAGATAAGGTAATGTATACAATGGGGAAATCTGAATCACTAAATATTAATGTTATAAATACTGAATGTAATTATTTCCAATCAATATTCTGATAGAAGTAAAACATAACATTGTCAGGAATAGAATTAAAAGCTACCTGTATTTATACAATACACATATTTCAAAGCTGTTTTTAATTTTCCTCAAAATGTAGACATTTTGATTTATTATGTTACAAAGTAGTTACAGTGCTGAGGACATGAATCTGAAAATGCTTGTTGATGATAAAGATATCCAGAACAAGTTATGGCTATGCATAATTCACTGATATACAACAGAGATATTACTGATACCAGTTTTCTACAGTATTTTTTCTACGGCAAGTATCACTGTACTTTTTCACTGTATGAGTACTTCAGTAGTTCCATCCATGTGGAATGTACCAACATTTCTGAGTAATTTTCCTACATATTTAGTACGATTAACAGCATATTTTCATTTTTCATATCAAAATAATTAAAAGAATTCTTTTTATTACAAAGTTGTATTTGTAAAATTGAATATTACAAATATAATTATATTTGTGATCCTTTAATAACATTGTTGTCGTCATGTATGTCATCTTGGTGGCCAAATGGGATGTTTTGAAAGATTATATTTTTCAAACCCCTTTTTTAATGATTTACTAACATATGATAATGTGTTAAGTGTATTTCTTTGTAAGATTGTGAATCTACTTAAGATTTGTATGAGAAGTTTGTTTCCTGTTGGAAGTTTACATACTTTCTCAATATTTTCTAGTTTGTTGAGTTCGTTTTATGTTTACTGACTCTCTCTGATATAATATCCTGCCAGATGCTGGGATTTCCAAGTTTTCCTGCCTATTATATTAACAGAGTAGCTAATGAATTGTAGGTTTCAGTATGAACACTTCATATTTTTATCAACAGGCTCTTTAATGTCAGCAGTCTAAAATGTCATTCACAGGATGTCAGATATAATGTAAGTTTAATCACTCTACTCTAATTATAGTTTTAGATTACAACTAATACATCAATTAACATTTATAAATCATATTTATCTATTATAAGGTAATGACTATAAAATTTTCAAGGGAGGGGGGGGAGAGAAGTCAGCAATTTTCTTTTGAGCCAAGATATTTTCTTTCATCTCAAGATAAAATTTTTTTCTAAATATTTAACATAATTGATATAATGCAGTTATTTTGTTATAAATCAGAGCATGGTAATTTTCACCTATTGACAAATGAAAATTTAATGAAAAAATGCCAGGCTCCTGCCCCAGAAAATTAAATTGTTGGTTCCATCTTGTGGTAGGTTGAGGAATACCAAGGTAAACCACAGTATAACATTGTCTGTGGTACCCAGCTCTAGTATATAATAAATGAGTAAATGTAAGTAAAAAGCATCATGCAAAATAACACTATATTTTGTGTCTGGAAGCCATGTTAAAAGATATGACTTTTAAAAAAAACTTAATTCTTACCAATATCACATCAACAAGGATACATTATCCAATTGGGTACACTATATCTCTGTATCTGTGAATGACAGTGAGACGAAAGCAAACTTTTTCTAAATAACCTGTATAATACTAACCTCTGTAGCAGCCATGTTCCTGATTTTCCTAGGTAATCGTTTGATATTGTGGCTGGTAGCTCTCCTGCGCATGTGCCGAGGCAGTTTCTGAGACATCTTCTTACCACCACCTGTCTGTTGAACATTACGTATCAGCGCATCAATCTCAGCAGCATGAGACTCTGCATATCGCAGTACTAGTATATCTGATTAAATATTGAAAGGATACAATTGTTATTATTGATATAAAATTATTCTTGTATGCACGGAACACCATGATATATGTTATTTCAGGCAAATAAACATGAATGTAAACAAAGTACAGTTCAGCAAAGTATAATCCAAGTATCCATGATACTGAAATGGCCACCAAGAAGATAGTAGTTGAAGTGTAAATGAAGGAAGATTATTAATGTTCAATGCTGATAAACAATTTGCACTAAATAATGCTTTAATCATTTAACATCTTCATGATATTAACTTACTTATCAAGTCTGATTAAAATCTACTCCAAAATATTGTCTCTCAAGTGGTAAGAAGTTCATCAAATCAAGCACTATATCTGTTCAACAATAAGTTGATTTTTCTCAAAAATTCAAAGAAACAAATATCATACGATATACAGTCACTAAAGTGTTGACAAAGTCAGACAATCTGACACATGATCACCTCATTAATATGCATGAATCGAGCTCATAATTATAGGTTATTGCATATGTATGGGAAAATATGAAATTCAACATGGTTTTGGGATGGAAATACTGAACAACCTTGGAAGTGCTGTATATCCATCTAACAAAATGGGTTCATATTTTCCCATATAAATATAGTAACCTTTTTATTATATGATCATTTCTTTTATTCTACCTAGTGCTTAATTATAAAAAAAAAAAATACACTACAAGAAGCAAAGTACCTGAATGTATACTGTATTCCAAACTAAATACACAAGCACAGATTCATCATTACATAATGACATTATTAATGCGCACATAACTCTGCCCAGATAAATTTGAACTTAGTCATGCTATAGACAACTTTCGAAAGAAAACAGCATTTTGGTCTACTTGAAATTGAAATTTTGAGTCATAATGTTAATGAATGCACATTGCAACATTTCCATTTAATCTGGAATGAAAAGATTTTGGTATTTATGTCATTTCAAGGAAAATTGTGTGATTATGGACTAGATTTATCTGTGCCAATTCAACATAAGTACAGTGGAACCCCTTTATAACGCGCCCCGCCATAACATGAATTCAGATATAAATGGTCGAGGCGTGGTTCCCAAAAAATTTTATATTTATTTGCACATGATTTTTTTTCTTTTTGAAGTGTTATGCCAAAATAAACATGATGAGCTCTTTGTTGTTGTCTTCAATTAATTCTGTATACAATCATTGCTCTAACAATAGCCGACATGTGTTTCTTTTTTAACTGCACACACAACCAAGCAACAGACAATGCGGTGGCTGATAATAGCTACTCACAGTTTAAAAAACATCAAAAAATGAAAGCCACTAACATATTTTCTGGGCTTGGCAGTGTAATTAGATGCAATCAGTTGACCAGTAAATAATGTTTGCTTCACTAGCTGAAAATTGACAGCGTGTGAAATTGACATACGTTCAGCTTTAAAAACAATTCTAAAAGTGACTTGTGACCATTGCATGCCTACTGCACTTAGTTCTCGGGGAAAAATCATTTTTTTAAGTGCCTAATAGTAACTACAGGTAATAACATTATCATAAGGATGTATAAAATTTAAGAATTATAAAATCCCACTGCAATGAAAGCAAATCATTATACGTTTTGCATCCAGCATTTTCTTTACCTCTTGGTGCCTCTGACAAAACACCATCATGATCATCATCTTCAAGTTTTCTTTTTTCTCCTCTGGATTCCATCATTTGTGGATAAAGCAGTTCTATACAATTAAATGATAAAATAAAATCAGCCAGTTAAGAAAAGCTATGAATTAATTATCTTAAAATCAGCATGTAACTGTCAAGGAACAATACCAAGAACTATATTGCATTTCCAGCTATAAAATACTTTATCTACTGATGAACAGGGCTTTCCTTATCAGCCTGGAGCATGCAATTTACCTGTCTGCTTTTGCTCCAAACCTGGCTACCTTAAATAATAAAAAAAACTCTATCCCTGTAGTAGTAGGATCCCCAAATCCCCCAACTATTTTGGCAACTCACCTTCATAATTTAAATTTAAAGGAACTCTGGCAAAACACACTCCTACTAATTAAGGTTAACTTTGGCAAATATTAAAAATATCATTGTCTGGCAATAGACTTATCTTGACCTGTTCAGTCAAAGAGTATCTGCATGATAGGTCAGTCCTGATTGCATCTGACCGCTCCGGTGGCCTAGTGGTTAGAGTGTCCACCGCGGAAGCCGGAGGTTGTGGATATGATCCCCGGCCGAGTCATACCAAAGACTTACAAAAATGCTATAAACAGATGCCTCGCTTGGCGCTCAGCATTAAGAGGTTAGTGTTAGGACTGGTCAGCCTGGTGTCAGGATAATGTGACACTGGGTGGGACATCACGCTACATGTCTGCAGCATGATGCCCCAGTGTTAGACATGACTATAAACTGCCTCACTGCAGACATCGTAGCAATATGATTTTTTTTTAAAGCTACGTAAAAAATCCTGATCAAACAAACTGATTACATCTGCATAATGGGCAAGTCTCGACCTGTCCAAATTGACTCTGCAGAGATCAGTCAGAAAAATAAAGCATGAAAGAAGAATTGAGTAAAGAGTGATTATTGGTGTGAAAGTGTGTTGAAATATTAGAGGAAAACACAGGATCTCTATACTTTCTTGTATCAAAGTGATGATTATTCATTCTCTTCGAAACTTGTTGAAGTGTTTGTCCAACATATTGCATGCTACATTTTTTACAGGTTATTAAATAAATCACATCAGTTGATATGCAGTTTGAGTTAACACATAGAGAAAACACTTTAACACCAATAATCACTCTTTACTCGATTTTTCTTTCATGCCAATAGATATTGTGCATGGTGACATGAACAGACTCATAAAAGAAACTTATTGGATTCGTAAGTTAGATACTTTGTATCCTAATGGAATTAATGCCAGTGCATTATATAAAATTGTATAATTTATATTGATATACAGTCAAACCCACTTATCTCGACCTCGGTTATCTCGACAACCCGCTTATGTCGACCGTTTTGGTCCGGTCCCGAAAAAATTGTTCTTTGTTATGCTATTTTTTACCCGCTTATCTCGACCTCTGTAAAGTCGATAACCCGGTTATGTCGGGCATAAGTTTCGGTCCGAAGTAACATGTGTACCCGCTTAATTCGACGAAATGCAACTTTTTAACGTCAATCTCACAGAAATTGTACAAGAAATAGTCAGCAAAAGCGATCGATATTCAGGCACAATTTTGGTCCGTTACGGCAGTAGTCACATGTTTATTTCATATTCTTTCTATTTTTGGTTCGTAAGAGTAGCTTAATCGATTAGTTTATTAAGAATATAACGTGTTCACTACATAAAATATTCAAGGATTCACAAAGACATGAGTGTGCACAAATTACAATGTAACTTTATTTTACGAAAACGCAGAATCTTAGATGTCAGCTACATGCGAATGGATAATCTCAGGCACTTGGCTTCTATACAATGGCAGTCGAGGCCCCATAATTTAGTTCTCATGCTTGAGGTCTTCTTAATTTTGTTTTGTTTTCTTATTTGTATTATATCTTATTTAGGTCTGGCAGAAAAATTGGCTTCCATTGTTTTAATTTATTTTCAAAATTCCTGTGAATACCAGTAAAGGGGAACCCATGTCGGCAAAAAAAAAAAAAAAAAACAGACAAGAAAATAAGAATCGGCACACTTAAAAGAATCAAAAGTCAGTTTCCAGGGTCGGTTTGCTTTGCAATAAAATAACCTTTGTATTTGATATCCTGCCGGTAAGTTCAAAGAATTAGTTTACTGCTCGATGTGTTTATTCACCACCCGTGCAACTATTTATTTGCCATCTGGAATCATAATTGATACAAACTCGCATTGATGCCTGCGGGGTAAGTAGTCTACTCAACATTAACTTGCTTTAATAAATACTCTTTGTAACCCATGCTAGCGAAAGGAGTGTCATTTGCACTCACAGTCAATGTACATGTACATGTATTTTCAAAAACATTTATTGATCTTTATCTGCGAGATACTGTCATATATTAACCTGGATATAATACAATCTTGGTTATTTTGCACCTAACACCGCGTTATGCGTGAATGGCGGGTGCCTGAAAGCAGTCGGTGGATGTTTCTCTCTCACTCTCTCGTTTGTGATTTTCTTTGATCCATTTTTCAATCTGATAACATATTCAAACCTCTGGGTACAACCAAACATGATTTGTTTTTCAATATTCACATCAATTATAAAAATGCATCGTGTGTTATCTGACATAAGTGATGCACACTACAGTAATGGATGCATACGCTACATGTGATATAAGGAGTTCATAGATATATTTTTTCTTTAATAAATTACTTATGATGATAAAAAAGGAATAAATGATAACAACACCAGGTTAGTTCATTTCATTTTATTATCAATTAAGCGTTTTGTTTATTTTATTGTAACATGCAGTGGGAGGGGATTCCAGTAAACACCAGCAAGAGACAGGAGTAATGCTCAAGGACATTTTTTTAAAATTACCGTTTTTAATGAACCCGGATATCTCGGGACCCGGTTATATCGACGATTTCTTTACACCCCCGACGTAATCGAGATAACCGGGTTTGACTGTATTGTATATCCTTCATAGCAAAATGTATCACTATTTGTCTCTAGTTTATTTTATTAATTTACAATTTTTATTATCACATGTCAAATGCGAGTCTATCAAATGTAAACAATGGTACCCGAAGCAAACTTTTAATGCATAGTTCATTGATATAAATCCAAGATTGAGTACCAATAGTTTTTTATCAATCATTTATTTCACTGCATAATACTACTATTAATGAGAAAACATTTTTATTTTAAATAATAACTCACAATTTGTTCTTCATCAATAATACTGTTATCTACATGAACAATTTACATACAGTCTATAATAATGAAAAGTATAATGGGCTGAACCATCCCATATACATAACCCAAGAAGACGGAATCTTGTAAGTCAAAAACTCTTTGTATATACAATGCAGTTTTGTCTGAAACAAAAGTGTCATGACGCCGTGTTCTACATCAGATTATTTATGGGTTGAATATTCAAAATGTCTGATGCCAAAATGCAATTAAGTAACAATGCATTTGCTTTACGTTAGTGAAATACATACATTACCTAAACAGTACACATTAGGAGACTCCTCACTTTTATTGGCTAAAAATGTTGTTTTCTATATGTGAGACTGTATACAAGTTGAGACCATTTTAATTGCACACAAAAGTGTACATTTAAGTTCTTTGAACTTTAAAATATATGTATTTTACACTACAACACATACATTACCATTCTAAATTACAAAACATTTGATAAAATACATGGTTCTATTTATTTTAAAAATTTTGTGAAAGCACTTTATTACGTACTGGTATATATTTTTTATTCATTTTCTCTTCTTATAAAATAAGTCATAATGATTATATCAGATCAATGATCATGTGAATAATGATGATGTTCAGCTGTCACATACAGGAGAAATAACTACAATGATGAACGTACATGTTTAATGTGGTTAATCAAGCATATTTGTAATAATTTCATGCCATATTTTCATGATCAAAAGGGAACCAAGAAAACTGAGTAAAAACAATTACATATTTAATGAACAGTTCTTTGTTGCATGTATCTGATACATACGTTATATTTTTGGAGTGACTAAGAAAGCATACACAATGTAAATTTTCGTGCTTATATTTTGAATCGGAAACTGTTATGATTAAAATGGTATTAATTTGACAACTTAAAATGTTTTGGTGTTTTGAATATTCTTATCAATTTTAATGAAATTTAAAATACGAGAAATTTTGGAAAAGATGGATCTTACGTGCACATTTATCTGTCTTTTTCATAACTCATAATAGCAAATTATGAAATTATTGCAAAATAACTAATTGTGCAATTTTCAACCATTTTCCTGGTATAATTTTATTTGTAAATCATAACAAATACATTCAAATACGAGAAGATCTCTTGTAACGTATGTATTTTGCTTGAGAATTAAGGGTTTAAGACCAAGTGGGCAAGAGCCTATCAAAATCGACCTTCTTCCAAAGGAGATATGATGCATCTCATTATTGTTTATGTAACTCTAAAAGCATCATGTCCATCTCCACTATACTTCTTTTTTTCAGATGTCTTTTCTCCACAGTAATATTTGTCTTTGGGACAGTTTTCCTAAAAATATCAGAAAGCTCCTAACCATTATAACTTCAGAAAACATTTATATAGTTCACCAAATTAATCCCATTGTCGGTCGGTAGCATGAAAAACTTTATTTAATTTCAAAACGTCATTTCATATATTATTTATTTTATTTCATTCAGATAAGCAAAATAGTGTTTGTGTTTCTCCTCTTGAATTATATGTATTCAATTTATTCAAATGAACAGTGTCATGGCAAGATTATACCTTTATGAACTTAATCCTTGAAAGCTCTTTTCAAAATGGACATACATCACAATTAGTTTTACTACATGTTCTCTACATATATTTCTCTGTACTGAATTTTCCACTGAGTGAAAATGAATAGAAATCATATGTTAATCTAAAATACCCCCAAAGATGACTTCACTGTGAAGTTCTTGTGAAAGGTTCACTGGCACTTTTTTGAGAGGCTGCACTGTGAACAGAGCAGCATGTAAACTGAACACAGATTTTACCTCCAGATCATTACCAAGGCTTAGGCTTATTTACTCAATGTGCACTGTCGCCGAAATACACTCAAATAACCACTGTCTGAGCTCATATTTTTGAGAACAATTACCTTTAAATCCCTACCAAAAATGTATAAATTAAACGCTTCTAACACCACCAAAATGAGAGGAAAAAATGTTCTAAAATGGGCACTGAGCTGGAAATACTAATTGTGATGCAAATCCAAATGTTGGTCATAGGAAAAGGTCCACTGAGTTATCTCCCCTTATTATGGCCCCTTTACAGATATTTTTCATTTCTGAAGTTTAGTATTTATTAAGCATGGCTATATTCTGTTGAAATAATTTATACAAACATGAAACAGTTGTAATGAAGGTCCAACAGTTGTGTTAGATTTCATGAAATAAATATGGGGTCGGGAAAGGGTACACATATTCCTCATTAAGCTGACGATACATGTGACTTGGTATAGCTTTCATCGTTTGTCCTAATTAAAACTAAAGCTATAAATATGTTTTCAGGCACTATCAAGAGTTTTTTTAATTTTCATGAAATAAAGTGGGACCATGTTTTTGTGAAAATTGACAAAAATGCATTTTGAGAATTGCATCTCCATTAAAAAATAGCTTGATTTACTTGCAAAAACTGGTATTTCAATTTTAATGTCCTGTATCTAAGATTCGGCTAATGTGAGTATGTGAGAAAACTTGCTCGTGGGTCGGTGGTTCTTTCAGTGTGTTTTCCTGGATTCTTGCTCCACCAATAATACAGGCCGTCATGTCGTGTGCTGAAAAAATGGCGTTAAACCCTATAACAACTAATTAAAGTATCAATGATAATTTAGCAAGAGTTTAATTGTATACTTGTATTCTGGGAGTATTTTGAGACAATCTTAGTGTCTTTAGACGGACATTTGTCCTATACTGTAAGACTTTTTCGCAGATATTAATGTGTCGGGAAGACCCAAAAACATAAATATCAGGGAAACGTATAGACGAATAATATATAGTGAGCTCGAAAAAAAAAAACTTATGGCGGTTGCAAAATTCTCAATGCTAATGTTAAATTTCATTAACTTTCCACGATGATTTTTGTAAATAAATACTGTTTCAAGGAAATAAGTCTTTAAACAGCAAACTGAAGTTGACGAAAGACACTGCCATGAGCTCGCACGTTGCAAACCGGCTCGGCCATAATTTGAGAATTCAATTTCCGGTCGTAATGGTTCTCTGTTCGGCACCTAGTCGTTCCGTACCCAAGTTCAATAGTTAGATAAATTTCAGGGTCCCAGTCCTATGTACATGTAGATCTTGTCCCACAAGCCAAAGTAGGGATAGACTTTAACCTTCTGTATGATATGACAAGTAGAATAATGGCTGGTGTCGTTAGGAAGTTTATTAACTCTGCAAAGGCGCCTACTCCAGTTGGACCGTACAAGTATAATTATAAAGTTTAGAACTTGCATTTTGTAGTATTCACCTTCTTATAATCTGAGACTTCTGAACTCGTACTCCTTTGCTCTGCCCGTCACCTCCCAATATTTCGAACTTTTGACGTCGCCGTTTAGGGGACATACCACAAGCAAAGTGTATCGTATCGTTGCTTACAATTTGTCATGCCACTGATTTGTACCTGTATTATTATATATATACATGTATGACATGGTTAAATTGTGCGCAACTGTACGAGCCCTTGTGACAACAGGGGCTCGTTACAAAGCAAATTAGGAGTATCCGTCCATGAATCGGGTCTAACCTGTAACAGTATACCACAATGGTAATGTGCCCCTGTGCTTGTGACCACAGGTGCTGGACGCGAGCTTGTGACAAAAAAACAAAAAAAAACAACCCAATAATTTAAAGGAACATAATCATACAGAGTGACAAAAATACAGTAGATTACCCTTATGACCCATTCTCTTTTTATATAGTATGATAGAGGGGTCCTTTGTCAGAATGGGTCATGGTGGGTAATCTAAGGCAACTTTTGTCACTCTGTATGACTTTGTTCCTTTAGATTATTGGGTTTTCTTCCCACATCAATCTCGAGCACCTGAGCTTGTGACCACAGGCACTTGTTTCTGTCAGAGAAAATGGAAACTATTGACAACTTGCTACAAGTGAGCATGTAGACAGGAGTGGGTGTTGTCAGCAGTTTCCCTCATTTACTGATGGAAGCAAGTACCTTGGAGATCAACCATGATTGCAGCAGATATATTTTATTCTGCACAGCAATTTTCTACATGAACACGTATAATTCATTTCAACATTTTAAAATTGTTCTCTGATTGTATCCAGGTGCCAAAATTTAATTAGCACATTCATAATAATGTTAATAAAATGTATTTTATGTTACAATGAAAACATAACCTGTCATTTAATTAGTAATACCAATTAGTAATGACCTTTACAATTGCATTTCTTTTAAAATTTAAGTTATGTGAAAGTCTAGCAGTATCACCAGCATAACAATTATCATTAGAATTTTGATGTTTTTATGTGTTTTTTCCTTCATTTTGTAATGTTTATACATCAGAAAAGAGGACTTGTAAAAGTACAGTTATGCACTCAGAAGTTGCACAATAGTGGGAGACTGGTGGTTGGAAATATTGCTGAAAATCTGTCAATTTGGCTTATAGCATTCTGACAAGCAGTCTAAAATTGATCTTTGTAAGTTCTCAATAATTGCTAAAACTAAGTATCAATAGCATCAGCTTACTGTATGTGCTATGAGTTTATTTAAGTATGGTTTAGCTGGCAGAAGAAAGTATGGTTTAGCTGGCAGAAGACAAGAATCAACCATGTGGAATTAATCTGCTACAAGATGTGTTACACTAAAGGGTTTCAAACATCCCAGGTCCAAAAAGGATGGAAATTATAAAAATAAACTTTCAAAATGTCCAGAATCAATGGAAAGATTATTGCTGGTAAATAAAACATACTACTCTCAATCATCAATACCCTGATTGTCTGAGCATTTACAAAGCTGAGTGCAAAACCAGTTATTCATCATGGAATTTACAAAGCTGAGTGCAAAACCAGTTATTCATCATGGAATAATAACTAATTGATTTCATTCTTGATGAGACCACCTCACACTGTTTGATTTCTTTTGAGAAAACACATGACACATAGATTTAAGAGTGCATTGTTATATCATTATCTGCTTATGCTCACATCTGACCTGAGTGAGAACCTGTATGCTGTGATACACTCAAATAGTCATACTACCAAACTAGCTACAATCAACCAACATTTGAATGCAGGAACAGGAATGACTGCAATCAGCCAAATCATGGCTAAACTTAAATTTTTATTTTTAATGAACCCACAATAATCAGTTTTGATGAATCTTTAAAAGAAACTGATTACCTTTGAAGCACTAATCGTTTTGTATAAATTCTAAACAAATGAAAATAACAAGTTTCAGTTTCAATCAGTGTTCTACAGTTATCTGATGTTGCCACCAGACTAACAAACATGCATTTGTTTGGTTTAGATCTATTACAAAAAGTTTTAAAAACCGTCAAATTTGAAATTTAGTTTGCAGATACCTCGTTTAGCTGTTATATTGTACTTTGACAATATTTCTAGCCTTATCAATAATCACACTAAAAGCCAGAGAAAAAATATTTTCTAATGAAAAACAATGTCTGGCCTTATCAGTAATCACACTGAAAGCCAGAGAAAAAGTAATTTCTAATGAAAAACAATATGTCTAGCCTTATCAATAATCACACTGAAAGCCAGAGAAAAAGTAATTTCTAATGAAAAACAATATGTCTAGCCTTATCAGTAATCACACTGAAAGCCAGAGAAAAAGTCATTTTTAATGAAAAATAATATGTCTAGCCTTATCAGTAATCACACTGAAAGCCAGAGAAAAAGTCATTTCTAATGAAAAACAATATGTCTAGCCTTATCAGTAATCACACTGAAAGCCAGAGAAAAAGTCATTTCTAATGAAAAACAATATGTCTAGCCTTATCAGTTTTCACACTGAAAGCCAGAGAAAAGGTCATTTCTAATGAAAAACAATGTTTCTACCCTTATCAGTAATCACACTGAAAGCCAGAGAAAAGTCATATCTAATGAAAAACAATATGTCTAGCCTTATCAGTAATCATACTGAAAGCCAGAGAAAAAGTCATTTCTAATGAAAAACAATATTTCCATATTTTTTTAATATTTCTTTTTTGGTTGGGAGGCTTCTTAGAATAAATGTTTATTCCTGGTGAAGCAGCTATACTACTGAAACTCTGGTTTATTCTGTTTCAGTCAAGCAGTTGTAGTGGATAGGACAATGTGGCTGTCAGGTCAGATTGGTCTGGACCCCAAAACAGGAAACCTTGTATCAGGAGGAACTGTCCCAGAGGCAAACCAGGTACATGTACAACTCTGTCAATAATTTGCACACCTCGGGGTCCAAAAACACAGACCACACTACAAGTGAGGGCATGAGTTACAGAGGGACCTAAAAAAAACAACACACTAGCCATCCAGAAAACCATGCCAGCGGGGAAACTGGGCTGTTTAGTGGCTAAATCCTCATTTTATAATTGAGTTGAGATTCTCTATAAATTAAATTTATTTTCAAAATGTCCAGCTTCTAAATGATTGATAACATGATTCCAACTGGTTTAAACAACCGAACACAGTACTCAAAAACATTTGTGTATTACATCATGGCTTTTTGTTTTGTTGATTAGTCTGGTTCCTGTAGTGAGGTATAATAGCAGTTTGCAAAACTAGAAATCTACAAAGCAGGGAACTAGACTAACTATTGATACACTACCAAACAAGATTCCTTTCTATCAAAAACATTCAACATTTATTTCGTGAGACAATCATCTACATCAAGATTCAATTTTTTTTATTTTTCAATTATTGATGCCATGATTTCATTGTAATTATTAGTGTAACATTTTGTCATCCTTGAGGATATCTCTGTGTGCGAATTCAGGAATTCTCTAAAACACTTTTTTCACAACAATTGTCTGTATCTTTATATGTCTCTTTGTACTTGTCTCTTTATATGTATGAAGTACTCACTTTGCTTGGTTGCCTCACTATCTTTAATCACTGTTATGATTGAGTATAATAATTTAATATAGTTTAGTAAGATTACCTACACAATAAAATTTATAACAGTGTTCGATTGAACTAGATTTCGATCGTTCAGTATAAAAACACAGTGGGCACTTAATTATGTTCTCAGACAAATGCTCGTGGACATAGCTGTTACAGTAGATTGTCACATTTTCTGTTTAATTCCAAGACGTCACATTGCATTTATGAATGATTGATGATTACACTTAAAAGGAACTAAAAGACAGAACTAGCACACAAATTTCAGTTGATAAAAAAATGATTTAATTAGTATTTATTTATTAAAGTACTGCCTCCACTAGGTGTGACATTTTCATTGATTGAAATGCCTTTACAAATCATTAATTGTGGTGTACTGAGAATGTCCTTTTAAAAAAAGTAAATGTAACAGTTGATATGACTTTTTATTAAAAATTGATATTTCATAATGTTGATAAAAATGTCCACGTCTTATCTGTCATATATCAAAGTTTATGTTAGCAATTTTGATCACGATTATCATCAAGTTCAACAAATAGTGATAAATATTTTGGTATTTTATGGTTTAAAAATATGGCATCACACCTGAACTTTCATTATAAGCTGTTTCATGAGTTGTCAGGGCACAAGTTATTGAGGGGGTGGTGTATTCAGAAATAAATATAAAATGTTTCATGTTGTGAAAATATTTCTGGAACCAAAAACAATGAACAATAGGCCATAAGCTTAACATACTCGAATGTTGAGTTATCAGAGATTTGTCATACATAGGAATTTAAGAAGACAGAATTTTAACACACACATCCAAAGATGTTCATTTTGATGCCAAACCTTTGTTTTCAAAACTATGGCAAATATGTGCTCGTGTCATTAAAATGTACTCATAAACTGAACTTTTGTCTAAGTATAGTAAAAAAGAAAAACTTTACCAAAATTTGTTTGGTTCTTTTTCTTTCCTTTCTAGTATTTGCAATGTATTCTCAACAAAGCTTCTGCAGAATTTTCCATTTGTTTTTAGAAATTTGTAATTTATTTTGATAATTGATGGAAAGAATAGACTGGGGGACATTCCATTTGGGTGATTATGCTCATCATCATTTGACTATGAAAGGGACAACAAACCACACCAAAAATAAAATAAGTTTTAGTGATTTATTTTGTGATGCAAGTGTTTATGTTAACAAAAGTTTTTTTCTTCTGTGTCATATTCTGTATTGATGTTCATCATAGCTATGTTAACACTGATCCATCTAGACACTTCTCACAATGGACTCTCTGGGTCTACTCTTTTGGCAGTTAGGCATGTGTTTTAGATAAGGGAATATAATATTGGATCCATATTTCCATGATCATTTTTATTTGTTAGTATTCAGTGTAAATTCTCATGTTATCATTATAAAATGCAGTTGTTATGGAGTAAGAAGGCCTCCATGTTTATTTTATCATTACACAAATCTCCAGTCTCTTTTCTCCATCAACTGTGTATACAAGGCTATGTGGGTTGATACACAGGTGTTCAATGCGAGCTTGATGTGGAAAAATAATCTACAGGAAAAAAAATCATACAGAGTGACAAAAATACCTAAGATTACTCCCATGACCCATTCTGACATAGGACCCTCTCTATCATGCTATATAACAAGAGAAGGTACGTAACTTCTAAATACCTGGTTCCACCCATGACATTCATCTATGGATCCATCCATTATTTATACTTTAATGTTTGGAGCCTCCAAAACAATTCAGGATTCATAAGCCAGTTAAGATTTCTCCAGACTGTAACACTTCTATTGTTTTTTCCCATTGGTGTCAGGCTAAACCTCTTTTTGCAGGCACAGTTACGAATACTGCTCGATGATTGGGTCCTTGCTATCATATGAAAAGTTATCAGATTCGCTCCTCACATAAGTTTCTCCATTTGCTTCCACCAGTTGAATCTGGCCCCGTTAAAGGAAGAGGTCCATTTCCTTCTTCAGAATGGTTCAGTAGAGAGGATGTTAAAAGAACAGTCTCCAGCATTATATTCGCAGAGTTTCCTTATTCTCGAGAAAGTGGGAAAGTCTCCTAATTATTGATCTTTTCTTTATTAACAAATTCCTGGTGGAGGAATCATATGAGATGGAGACCACAGCCTTAGTCAGGAATGCCATAAGACCCTGATGATTGGACAGCCTCTTTCAATCATCAGTATCCATACTGTCATATCTCTATCTTTCCTCTACAAAAACAGTATCTTAGATCTTGTTTGGAAGGTAGGTCCTCCATTTCTAAGCTCTGCCATCTGGCATGGCCTGCACACCCAGAGCTTTTACCAGGATGATGGGAGTAGTTGCAGCCCATAATATTTTTGACAGTTGGTTTATCCACAATGGCATTCTCAAGTCTCTTAGACTAGAGATCTCTTGCTTATTGGTCCATAATTACCAGATAAGGTCCTCTGGAGCTAAATCCATCTAAAATTATGTCTAGGTGGAGATAAATTTTCTAACACACACAGGGTTGTCCAGGTTTCTCTGGAAAGAACAGACAAAATTCTGTCTCTATAAATGATGCTTAGAGTAAAGATGAAATTTAAGTTAGTCTTTTTCTCTATCTGCTGGGGACTTTGTTCCCCTAAGCAGGCTTCACTTTAGCAACATACAAACCACACAGGGATCCCTAGAATACTCCAATTTTAATGGTATTTTCATCACCATATAAAATGGTGGGCAAAATAGGGCCTGCTTCAGACCAGAGTCCATGTGCACCCACTGAATCCAATCAAACTCTTAACCTGCCTGCAGACACGTCAGATTCAATGTGGTGTACTTCATCTAGAGTTGGAGGGTCTGATTCATCAAGGTTTGTGATCTCATGAAGAATCTGCCTTCCACATCAACAATTTGGAAATTAGGGCAGTGTTCGTAGGTCTTCAGAGGTGCATCCAACAAAACACAGGTCAAGGTCATTGCATGATGGTCTTCTCCAATAGCACATTAGTGGAAGTGTAATGGAGGCACATGTGTACCTTCTATTGGAATGGAGGATTGGAATGGTTTTAGAAGTACATGTAATATGTTTTTGGGTATGGCAGGAAGAGCATATTTACAGACCGTCTGTCAAGGTAAGGAAGATAGTTCTTACGGAATGTTTCTCCACCAATTCATGGCAGATTCCTTGTTCCGTCTTCGGCAAACACCATTGGTGGACTTGTTTGTCACCAAGCTAAACATAAATTCCCCGTTTTATCTTTCCCCAATCTCCAACTAGAGGGCCTTGGCAGTTGATGCCTTCAGTCTGAGGTGGGATAGTCTGTTTGCTTACTCCTTCACACCCTTCAGGATGATTCCACAGGTCCTTCACAAAGTCAGGTGTTACACAGCTCAACTCATTCTGTTTGCACCTCATTGGCCTCTGCAATTTTGATGCAGTAATCTTCTCGATCTGCTGATTGACCATCCCATGTCCATACTTTAGAGGAGGAAGAACTTTCTGTCAAAGCACAAGGGTTGTCTCCTACACAACAACCCACAGATTATCCACCTTCATGCCATGCCTGGCTCATCTCAGATGATCTTTCTGCAAAGAAAAGTTTTTGAGCTAAGCTGCTATGTGCATCATTCAGTTGAGGAGAAGATTAGCCCCTAAGGTATATGTCAGTTCCCTCTGTGACTGCAGTGGCATATTTTTTTTCTCTTCCTTTTTTTAGGTTGTTTATCATACAGAAGTTTAATGTTTCAGATCTTTTTTACAAATGTCATCACACACACAAACACACCTCCATTTAGAAAATGAAGTCTACTCTTTTAAAACTTGTTAAATAGATTTAATAAATTTTGTTGTTTTTTTGGGATTGGGTTCTGTTTAGAGATTGTTGCATTGTGAGATTTTACGGTTTTTCACAAAAAGTTGAAGATGTTTGTCCAATTCATAATGAATCTATCTTTGACTATCAATTATTCATGGCTTTTGCTATTTCCTCCTAGGCTCTGATGAACATAGGTGCTGTACTGGAGGAAGCAGGCATTACATATAATAATGGTATGTATCATAAACAGTATGTTTCGCTTCTACCGTGCCTCCATTTAGCTGTCATATTTATACAATGAGATATCATAAAACAAATGTTGGATGATTGTTTAACAGAAATAGATCAAGGCAACCTTGTAGGCAGTGTTTCTTGACCTTACAAAGGCTTTTGACCTTGTAAGTCACAAATTCCTGCTGGACAAGTTAACCATGAAACAGGTGTCTCAGTAGTGTTCAAAACTGAAGAGATAGTTGACCCTTAACCCCAAAATCTCAATAGTCAAAATGAAAATCTCAAGAATCAATTCTTTTGGACAGTAATGAGCCCATAGATGTGATGACTCATTATTAGTGGAAACAGATGATGTTTAAGATTTTTTGTCTTGTGCTATATAATGAGAAATACCTGTACAGTGGGTTTTTTGTAAGAAACGTACAATCTGATTTTGTTAAAGTTCTTTGTTCCCTTTGTTTTACTGTGTGAATATTTTGTATATGAAACAGACTTGATTATTTTATACTTTATTTTATTTTCAATGTCTCAACATATTCTGTTATCAATAGCTCAAATCATTTATATGCAAAAGATACCCCTTCAACTGTGAAGGCTATATATTTTTTCAGATATCAAGGATGTACATCACAGAATTGTCAGTTCACTTTTCCGCTTGTCCTTAAGTTTTAGAACAAATTTCGGAATTGACTCTGCTTCTCCTTTTCCTCAGAGCAGACACTATCTTTCTGTTTTTTTGGAGTCTGCATGTCAGAAATTTCATCACCGACAGGTTGTTTCTGAGATGAGACAGAAAATAAGATATACTTCTAATAGCAATTTTATTGTCTAAAGACACCTCATCTTGTAAATATTGTGCATGATTATATTGACCAAATGAGCTTTTTCTTTAAATAAAGTCATTTTTATTATTATCATCATCATTATAACCTGCCTTGGTGGAAGTTTTAAACCCTTGTGTGCAGACCTCAGTGCTTCCCAAATGATTACTCCAGAGGTATAATAACAGGCCCAGAAATTCATTCTCACAGCACAAATTAACTCCTCTTGTAATGCCAAGTAAGTGTATATACTTCTTTGGCTGTGAAAAGTTTCTAATTTGTATATTATGGTCTGGCAGAGAGCACAGTGCTGGCTGTGTTAAAGACTTGTCTTTTTGTGCAGAGAAAATGATCCCAATTATGATTGGAAATAAGATAAATCACGTCAACACAAATAAACAGTGACAATTTTGTGGGTTAAATCAGTCTTAAAATTTTAGAGAGAGAATGCTAGTGTTCTCCATAGTGAAGATTTTACATGTTCAGCTTGAGCTAACTCTTAGAGTGTGTAAATGCACATGACTGGGACATTATGTTTCACATTGTGTTTGTGTACACTTACTCTGATTAGTTTCATCCTCAGGAAAAGATTTACCGGGTTGTTAATTTTGTATGTACAATATATATATATATATATATATATATATATATATATATATATATATATATATATATATATATATATATATATTGTTGCATCTACATGCTTTTGCCATAGTAATACACATATTGATATAAATTATGAAAAATCAATACAAATTGATACTTAGACTATACATGTTACTTTAATATTCAGCTGTAGAGGTGGCCAAGTAGTCAAAGTTTTCACCTTTGCTGATCACTGCCAATCTAACCTCTGTCCTCATGAGTTTGACCACTCCAGTGGCCTAGTAGTAGGAGCATCCACTGCAGAAGCAGGAGATCATGGGTTTGATCCCCTGCCAAGTCATACAAAAGACTTACAAAAATGGTACTAACAGCTGCCTTGCTTGGCGCATAGCATTAAAAGGTTAATGTTAGGACTGTGTCAGCATAATGTGACTGGGTGGGACATCATGCTTCCATTCATGCTATTAATAGCTAAAGTATTTGGAAAGTTTACAAAGTGGAGTCTAGAATATAATGCAGATTAAAATAGTTTAAGATCATAGAATCTTTTGACTTCATATTGACAAAAATGAAATGGTTACTTTCATTGGTTGAGGTGACAGTTTAAGATCATAGGATCTTGACACTTGAGATTAACAAAAATGAAATGTTTTCTTTCAGTGGTTAAGGTGACAGTATTGCTGGCAGATATTAATGACTTTGCAGCCGTCAATGAAGTGTATACAAAATGTAAGTACCTGCGATAACATATGACCAATATAATAATTGTTGACACAAAACTATGATTGAATTTGGAAACATGTTTACATAAAAGAGGAAAGAGTAAGAAAATAAAAAATGTTTTTAGTATCAGAGAAAAAGTGTGCATCACCTCATGCTCTGCTTTCCATGGTTTTTGTAAAGATGGGTGTATCATATCTAAACCATGCCATGATGAACCTATCAAAAACTTACCTATGATGGCAAAGACATGTATGTGCATCTTAGGGTTCTACAACAAACCTCTCGACTCATTTACAGCATCACCATCTATCAGTACTGTGCAACAGGGTGACACAACATCTAACACAAGAGCCGAAGGTTCCACTAAAATTGTACATATTGTTTCAAATTGACAACCAAAGATCGTGTATATGCTAGTTGCACAGACTAAATACAAATCTTCATCACCAAGGTCCACAGGTATCACTCCTGACATTGGTAGTTTCATCGTTCACTATTTGCGATACAGCATTGTATCAAAGGATTTTCAAACATGGCATAGGTGCTAATCCACAATTTGTTGTGCAATCTAGACAGATATTCTCTGAGAAAATTATCCCAGATATGTATTTACAAGTCAAGGAAGATGTAAAAGTATGATTGCACTTTGTACTGTATCATAAGTTGCATTAACAACTGACATTTGGACTTACAGAACCACAAAATCATATCTTACAGTAACTGTATGTTTTATTTCTCTTGATTGGAAATTTCAGAGTTACATACTACAAGCACATGCTCTACCTGAGAGTCACACAGGTGCAAATATTGCTGCAGTGCTGTTGTAAGCTTATAATGCATGGGGAAATCCATCCAATCCTCTACAAGCTGTCGCAGCATCAGATGCAGGATGTATCCACATAGTAGTTGCTATGCACACACTTTAAATTCAACTGCCCAGAAAGACATGAAAATCAATGATGTTAGCAGACTTTTTGGCAGGATCAGAAGAATTGTCAGCTTTTCTCACAATAGTGCAGTTGCTGCAGGAATACTCAGAGACAAAATGGAGCTCTTAAACTTACCAAAACACAAATACAAGATGTTTGTACCTGATGGAACTCAGCAGCAGAGATAATTGAAAGGTTTCTGGAACTGCAGCCAGCTGTATATGCTGTCCTAACCAGCAAATGGTATGCAGTGTGAATAAAGATGCAAGTACCTTGTCAGAAACTGATACTAGCAATGCCAAAGAAGTATTGGCGTATTTAAAACCACTACAGACAGTCACAACAGTGTTGTGCACAGCAGAAACACACACAATATCCATCATTCTTCCACTGCAGAATAAAATGTTTACACTTATGGCATCATCTTATCAAGATTCAACATTGTTGAAATACATGAAAGCAACGATTGTGAATGATCTTTCTACCAGATATGAAGGAAACAAGGACTTCCTCAAGATAGCAACTGCTCTGGACCCCAGGTTCAAAAATCTCCCTATTCTGACTAACAACAATCAATTTGAAGTCAACTGCTAGGCTCTTTGCTGAAACAACTTCTTACAAACATAATCAACCAAAGAAAGTTAATCAGGTATGCCATCAGGATTCAGCTACTGATGTTCTACCTCTTCCTGCATTACCAGCCTTGTCAGCTGAGGATATCAGCACATCTATATCTCACCAAATGAAAAGATTAAAGACAGATGAAGATGCTTCTGACTCGTCCACATTAGCTCAAGTTGACTCTGTTTCTGTCTTACCTACATCTGTTGAAGCTGGCTTTGCTCTCACAGATGCAAGTTCTTTTTCTCCAAAGATAACTAATTCAGGTCTTGCTTCCTTTTGTGGAGACTGATGTATATGTTTTGAAAGTGGAGAAAAATATCTAGACTGTTCTTGAAAAAGTAACTGAAAAAAATATAGAGCTATAAGGATCAGGAGTCCATTCCTCTTGTCCAGATCTCATTACAATGATGGCAAGATCATTAACATCAGTTTCCAGTATAATACAATTATGCAAGAGCGTTGCTCTGTGTACCAGCAACATCTGTTCCTTCTGAGTCTTCATTGCTGCAGGAGATATTGTTTCAAGCCAAAGGGCTGCAATCAGTGCAAAGAATATGTTACTATTTCTAAAGAACATGACTATACCTTAATGTCTCCTATGTAAACACAATGAACTCTCAACTTAATGGATTAACTTAAGAGGGCTAGGACACAAGCAAGTTTCTCTAGAAAAATGTTAATTTGCTTATCCTTTGTTTCAAGCAGAGCTAAATAAGCTGACATCTTCCAATTTTGTCCAGTAGAAAAAGACTTTGTTTATCTAGTCACATTAAATATTTTGTGTTCATTCTTTTATTGGAAAACTTTATAGTTTGACAGTGTTGCCAAAACAGCAGAATGTCAAAATGATTAATGCCCACCCTGCTGAATATGAACATCACGAATGTTCACCCTGGTGAATACCACTCCATTTGCCTAAGTGGTTAGCGCATTCACCTTGGATGTGGGAGATCATGGGTTCAAGCCAAGGACCTATGAAAGTGATACTAGCAGATGTCATGCTTAGCACTCAGCATTAAGAGGTTAGTGTTAGGACTGGTCGGCCTAGTGTTAGGACAATGTAACTGGAAATGACATGATGCCATATGTCAGCAGGATGATACCCCAGTGCTAGACATTACTGTAAACTGCCACACTGCAGACATGATAGCAGTTTGACTTAGAGTTACTTTTAAAATCCAAATCAACACACACTTACCCTATGGAACACCAGATTTATTAATGGTCACCCTACTAAATACCAAAATGATATTTTTACCCTACTGAATACAAGCATCATGAATGCTCGCATGGATAAATACCAAAATGATATTTTTACCCTGCAGAATACAAGCATTATGAATGCTCACCTTGATAAATATGGTAAAATATCAAAATGATATTTTTACCCTGCAGAATACAAACATGAATGCTCACCCTGATAAATACCAAAGTGATTGCCCTACTGAATATCAACAAACATATAGAGGATATCTTTTTTTATTGAATAGACATACCAAAATATTTCTAGATATCAATTCCAAAATGTAGATTTTCTTTTCATTATATTTTGTAATTGCAAAAGCTATCAGTTTTGCAATCAACAATAATCAATGCCTGATTTATTCATTGTTTTCAAATGCTATTGTTATACAATTTAAAATTGCTACTTAAATTTTTTTATTACTTTATTAAATTCTAAGTTTTTTTTCTTCCAAAAATGTGTACCAGTTATGATAGAGTATTTCAGGTATACAATATTGAATCAGTGTCACTTAGGAACAGGTCATGTAAGTTCAGTCAGTGATCGATTCCACAACTGGTGGAAAACTGAATATATAAATACAGTCGACTCCACTTAACTGCACATCAGTTAACTGCACGTAATCACGCCGGTCCCGATTTTTCCCAGTGCTTAAAAATGTACTGTACCGTACTCCGGTTAACTGCACACTCCAGTTAACTGCATGGTCTCGTGATGGGCCCAAGGGTGTGCAGTTAAACAGAGTCAACTGTATTAATTCATGAAATCTATTTTTTGAAGTTTGGTTTTAGGTATTTCTTGATGGCACTTCATTGGTTGCACAAGTGTGTACTAGATGGTTACATTTGACAGTTTTAAGATCTGTGCACCTCAGTCTGGAGGAAGATAGAAAAGGAGCAAAGGAATAAAAATGAAATGTAATAGGCCCAAATATGGAATGATGTGAGTCTGAATAACACATATGGTTAGATATACATCCAAAATGGAAAAAGAACATAGTTCTAAAAGTGATATTGCCACTGTAGCAAAAAAAAAATGGTATTGCCACTGTGTTGATACCATTTTCTTACATTGATATATAATCAGTTTCTTACCCATGCAATGGAGAAGTCTAGCTGTTTTGCTAATCCTTACTTTTCTTATGTCAGTCTGGTTGTCTCAGTCATCGTGTCCACTCATTAGGAACTAGTTTTAAAAAGAAAACATTCTTGTTGTCCACTGTACATGATAGAGTGGTTAAAAGGTGAAACAATGATAACAGATATATAACAAAAATGAACTTAACTTCTAAATTAGGGTCAGCAGTTAATTTTGTTTGTTTAAACATCTATATTTAATGTAAATTTTTGTTGTTAAAAGGGAGAAAAAAATGCTCGGTTGGCATTGAGAAACAGGGTAGGTCAGCCAACTTTTAGCACATTTTTTGCCTAATGATTTAAATTTGAATAAAGCTATATTTGTCTACTTAACCAATGAAACCGCCTAATCCAATACACATTCAGATGACAATAGTTCTGACATAGCCACCCAAACATAAGTTTTGGAGTTTTGTTTGGGATTTGTTTCTTTGTGTATCGATTTTGGACATCAGAAAAGATGATTATTTGACATCTTTAAAAATGGTACTTGTATATAAAGCCATTAGATCTTAATAATTCTAATTACACAATTTAGCAACTCAGTTTTGACTTGATTTCCTTTCAGTTGAGATGACTGAGTAGTGTTTGCATATGGTTGTATTCAGATAATAAACTGACAAGTAGCTTTTATCAAAGTGTATAAATGGATGATGATTGTGATCATTTTGTCTTACAGATTTTACAAGCAAATACCCTGCCAGAGCAGCTTACCAGGTGGCTGCCCTCCCAAAGGTAAATATAATGCAACATGTCCAACAGCAATGGAAACAAATAACATATCATCATGTCTTGATTTTTTTCAGCCCACTATATTTATGTCAGTTACAGTGAATTTCCATTTCCTGCCAAGCAAGTGTTTATTTACTATTAGGGTGAGATTTCTAAGTTATGATGCAGGAGAAAGGCAGTGGGTGCTTATACCACATGGGCTTTTCATGTAAAGAAAGTATCTATATACAGTCGACTCTGGTTAACTGCACACCCTCAGGCCCGTCACGAGACTGTGCAGTTAACCAGAGTGTGCAGTTATCCGAAGTACAGTACAGTACTGCTTTAAATCAGCACGGCATGAATATATGTGAAGAATAAATATAAACAATGATTAGTATCCACTCTTTCAACTTTTATTTAAATGTTAATCTTGTTTTCCTTCCTTCATCGATTCAACCAATGGATCAAGGAATTATAGCGAATTTCAAGAAATTCTATTGATCGCTAGTTATTCAAAAACTGATGTCAGACATTGATGGGTCATCTCCCGCAGAAAAAGTGTTCAGCTCCAATATCATCTGCATCCTGTTGTTTTGCCGTGTTGTTTAAATTGAATTCTGTTGCGCATTTTCCATCTTTCCAACGATCCAGTTGTTGTTTTGAAATCATTCCAAAGATTTTTAAACAGTACTCTGTAGATTACAGTTACTTTCACTGCTGCAAAACCTGATCTTCATTGTTAATGCAGCTGTTAACAAGCCCTAATGGGGTAGGGAAGTGTTTATTTTCGGATGGACTTGTGCAACACTGCTGATGAATAATGACATCATTGCCGATGAATAATGACATCATTGCCAGGATTGCTTTTTTAATAGTTTAATGTTAGTTGAATGCACATGCTTTCATATAGATTTTAGATTAAAATGGAATTATGATGTGAATAATTTATATGTCCAATCCAACAGTGTACTTAACCATTTTAAAAAGATAGATTTTGCTTGACTTCTCTAAATGAAACAATCTTTCTTTCAAATTTTTTTTTCTTTTCAGAATGCTAAAATAGAAATTGAAGCGGTTGCTATAATGGACACAATTGTGGATGCATGAAAGATGGAGGAAGTTTCATTACCAATCTAAATAAAGCACATATAGTGTAAATAACCAACGCAAGCAATGATAGTGATAGAGCTGTCAGTCTCAACTGTATTAAAATTTAGATTATAATGCGTTGTTCTGTATTAACTCATTAACCCTGCACAATTACACTAAAGTGGTGGTATTACCAAAACGTAGACAGCTGTGACTGGGTGGGACATTATGTTATATGTATGTGGCATGATGCCCAAGTGCTAGACTTCACTTTAAACTGCCACACTGCAGACAGCATATCAATAGGACTGCAAGATTGTTAAAGCTACATTAAAAGTCCAAATCACACACATATATACAAAATCACAGCAGAAAAAACCTACAGTTTGATACCCAAGTATTTTTTAGGCTAATAATTACCAGTTTTCCAAACTGGAGTATTGTGTCTGTCATTTAAACCATTTGGACTGATAGCTAAAGATGAATGGTCCAAACATGGACAGGTGAACCTTTGTAAACAGTGTTATAAGTTGAGATTTGCAGTGAAGTGGCCAGAACAATAAAATCATCACTCTAATAAATAATATAAAAAAAACAAATCCAAAGTTGTACCCTTTCCATATGTGTGAGCAAAAATAGTCAGTAGAAAATATCTTTACAATTGTAAACCTTTGCTTCTGTATCCATATCCCAGGATTCAATCTGAACAATTTTGAAATAAATCAGAATCAATGGATGCTTTCCTTTCCTTGGATGACTTGTATTCAGTTTCAGTGATTTCATCTATGGAACTAAAGTGATCGTTTTCTTCACCATTCATATGCTCTCTCTCTATGCTAGCCAGAGTTAATCATCGGGTTATATTTTTTCAAGTGTCAAAAGTTCAGTTTCAGTGCCATTCAAGATGTTAATAACTACCTGGGTCCCAAATTGTTACTGATTTAGTTGGTTTTCTTTTGTAGTATCCACCTTCTCATGTTTTCCCATATTAATGGTTTCATATTAGCTCTTTCAGTAATAAATATATCCCCATTTTCTCCAACATGGGTGACTTTCATGCAACCATTCTTTGTTTTTTCATGTGTTTAAAGTCAGTATCAATGCTGGCCTTAACATACATGTACATAGTTATGTTGAGTCCTAATTCAGTCATCGTCGGATATGGTATCCCCATTCTCTTTTTATCCCAATTCCTGATTTTGGTTTTCATTTTTACTCATGTCATTAGTAAAATAACTTTGTTTTGGCTCTCTAACTGCTGTTAATGTGGTCTATAACATCAATGTATAAATTGTTTTCATCACCTTTGTCACTGATTACTCAAAGCCTATACAAGTATTGTCATGTCGGCTTTAATATCCATGTACTCTTTTTATCCAAATTCTGTTGTATTGATGTTTCAGACATGCCAACTTTTATGGTAATGAAAGTTGGACTGCCAGTCATTTCAAGTGGAATTTTCTCACATGCCTGCCCCCAACCATTATAATCTATTAATGACATCACTTCTTTTTCTGAAAACAATAAACTGGTATGTCTGTGTATGTATCTACCCATGCACCACAAACCTAGACGTTTACGATTTGACAGAAAAATAATTGTGGGTACATAAATTGACACATCCCGATATTAAGTTTTGCTGATTAACACATAATTAAGGTTTGGTCCAACTACTCGAATAGCTAGATTACAACTCTCCCAAACAGTGAAAACGTGCAAATCAGTTTCTTACACTAATGTTGTCATAACACATAGGGGTACAATTGAGTGTGGAGCCTAATAGTTTGGAACTGACCTTATGTGATGTGTAACTCTCACATCTTTGTAGCAACTGAATGTTAGAACCATATAGTCTTCACACACAAGAAAGAGGATGAAAATAAACACATAATTTTAAAGTGATTCTCATGAGATTCACTGTACTATTATTTTATGCACACACATTCTCACAATTATATGCCTTGCATTGTTATAGATACTGTCAGCTTTGGCATACAAGGCAAAAAAATTCAAATTAATATGAAATAAACGAAATTATCAATTGTACTGCATTTACAACCGACTGATCATGCAAGTATTGTCATCAAAGCAGTGGAGCCTTAATTATCCAAGTTAAGTTTAAGATTCATTCATTGGGAGATTTTTTTTTTTTAAAGTGGGATGACCTGTACTATACAAATAAACACCAGATGTTGACCTCATTTCTGACCTTGTTGCCGAGTTTGTAAGCAAGCTTTTAAAATGATTGGCTGATTCCAAGGACATTATGGAGCTTTATTGTAAACTTCTATTTTTAGTTCTTGAGAGTAAAAATAACTGATTCTCATCTGGGTCATACGGTGTGCATGATATTTTTTGAATGTAAATTTGTGCTAAAGATTCTGGAAGATCATGTGACCCCTTGTTTACATAAAAACAGGTATATAAATTATGTTTTGGAGCGAACTATTGAGTAGAAGCTGGGCTGTTAGAATACTAAGTTGTTTTGAGTTACTTTGTACTGGAAATTATTTCAATTCGTTTGGATCAAGAGGATTTATTTTGTTATTTATCTGGAAAACATTTGTGCTCATTGAATTTCATAAGAACAGAACTGACTTCATCACGTGACATCGTCTTCCATCTTGGATGCTTCATTAAGATTCGAACTGGGAATTATTAGGACATTTTATTACCAGGACTTTTGCAATTTCACTAGTGGATTATATTTTGAATTATTTTAAAATGATTAATTTTGGAATTGATTCTTAAAACCGTAAGTTTATTTTTCTTTTCTGGAAAATGTTTGTGCTCATTAAATTGTTGTTTAAGTTTTTACAAGCTTGTTATTTTCACTCTTGCTATGTTACTGTTTATTCTAGCCTAAGCACGTAACTGACTTCAAAGTAAGTTTGATATCCATATATTTTTTTCCATGAAAACCTGTCTAGCATCACAAGAGGCCAACATTGTCGCAGCAAAGTGTAGCCGTTTACCAGATGGCCGAGCAAACTTAAAATGTTAGATCGAGTGATACATGCATGAAATTGAAATAACAGTAGTTGAAAACAATATATAATATCTGCACTCATTGAAACTATTCTGCATTATATCGGACCTTGTTACCCACAATATTTATAGGGCAGAGCCAGACTTGTTTGAAAAATTATCAGTGAAGTGATTATGGTGTAATACAATAAAGTGGTTATATGTAAAGGTAGAACAAAAAAATTAACTTGTATACATTCATGTACAAATTCTTGTTAATGGAATAGTGTCGGTGTTCATGCAAGCCTCAAGGGGAAAAGTTTGTGCACTGTCCAAATCCAGCTGGATATTCCTCACATGCCAGGCTGAGGCACAACATAAGGGAATTACAGGTCTCTGTCCAGACCCCAGTCTACCATGCCTATAGGAAGCATGTCTATTGGCACCCTTCAGATCAACCTCGTCATCACATCTGGAACTGATATTAAGTACAGTATATGCTTAAGATGGGAAGCTCCATATGCATGAGACACACTACCAGGCAGAGTGATCAACTAAACTGCCCAACAGTGTAAACTTCACCTTCTGTTAGAAAAGCGAAAATGACCGCCCAGTGATTTTTTAGAGGATTATTTAATGTCCATCCTTTTTTTTTGATACTCCCTCACCAATGCCAGGTTAATTCCATTGCTATGTATAGTTTAATGTGATTTGCAGCGCTTCAACCCATAAAATAGGTGTTGATACCAATGACACTGACATACAAACTCCTGCACATTCATGTCTTTTGAAAACTGACATTTCTCAAGTTTGCAACTATTACTGCCTGGTTTCTGCAAGTTATCCTTTGGTGATAAAAACATACAATAATTGTGTTTCGAAAATTAAACTTGAAAATAGCAATTTGAGTTTTAAGAATATAATCAGTAAAACATGAATATTTTAACTGCCACTTGTGCATTATTTTCATTTTCAAAAATCAGTTTGGAACTGTTAAGTGAATCTGTCGTGACAACAAATGACAGACATCACTGTTCTGTGACATTTTATTAGATTGTCTCTTCATAAACCATTGGACTAATATTATTCAGGAAAAAGTACAATTCATAGAAAGCAAATACTTAAGTATAATGTAATTTAAAGATTTTGCTTTAAAATGCAAATATGTAGGTCAGAAACGTGTGATAATGCGATGTTGTGGAATTCTCAACACAGTAAGGTCAAGGTTATGTTTCGAGTTTCACTCATTTTTGTGAAAATAACAAAGGAAAAAAACATCAAAGCAACTACTGTTTACCAATGGAGAACGTTATACCCCATTCATTTACATAACCGATAAGGTGATTTCATGTTTTCAGATATTTTGCTGTACTTTATTGATAAAACGCCAGACTTCTGTGGGCGTACCAACTAGATTTTTAACAGTCAATGTAGCGGCTATAAGGGATGTATGTCTTGAACCATTTTCATGGAAAACATGTCCAGTATTCAACATAGTCAAGGCAAAGACAAGTGTTAGTCATGCCTGCTCAACAGTCTGGACAAATTCTTGGGAGAATCAGGCACTCCAGTACCTTAATAGAGACTGAAACCATGGAGATGAGCAGACAAGTATAATGACGTCACGTTTCTTATCAGTGCAAAATGCCCTTACATCCAAGGAATAATCAGATATGCAAGCTGGTACACCATACCAGAAAAAAACAGGTCAAAAGATCTGTACTGTACTAATTTTTTATTTTTTTTTAAAGTCCCTAAAAGAAACTAATACTCTACTGAGCAAAAGGAATTCGCAGGAATAAGATAAAGCCATATACTGTACTTTAACTGCAGAGTTCAAACTATCTCTAGTTTTCTTCTATAATAACAAGATTTTAAAATATATTACTGTGGTGGAGAGCCTTGGCTCACTTTACATTTTAACCAAAGCTTATATTGTTATTAGTATTTTGGTTTAAACCCAATGTCAATAACACCACCCCTGGATGGGGATGGACTCAGAACATTCAGGGCAGCAGTCAAGACTGCTATATTGGATGTACACTTGCCAACATTTAACTAGATGTCACAATGTCTATTGTTAAAGAACTCCATGTTGATATAGCTATCGATTTGGAAGGCATGGAGATAATATTTTCAATATGGCCACCATCTTGGATAAGTAGCCACAAGATTTTCCAAATGGATACTGTTGTTACCAACTTTGGGGTTCAATTGGCACCATTTTCATTTACAATCAACCAAACATCACAACAAATACTTTAGTTAAAACCCATTATGATATAACGAAACACTAAGAAACAGCTTATATATTTTCAAAATGTACCAGTCTTGGATGTTTGAGCAGCATTTTTTCCATTAAGGACCAGCATATGTACAAGTAAAACCTAATTTCAATATGACCATCCAGTCTGGAGTTGTGCTGACAAGATTTATATGATGGCTGCTGTGGCGTTCATAATCATGTCCAAATGGCAGCATTTTCCTTAGAGAACAACTAGACCATGGAATGAACACTGTGCCAAGTTGTATAGAAATAGTGCAAGAGATGCCATAACATTTGCTGACAGATTAACAATAATTCCACAAGATCTTTTGTTCCATGACCAGTGGATCTAAAACACCAGTGTTTACTTAATGTGCAAGTTTGCATAAGTTATCAAATTTGTTATCAGTTTATTCAGTTAATGCATACATGCAAACCATTATACCTTTGTTTTGCCAAATTATGCACGACTGTATATGGATTATGCCTTTTTGGTACATTAAAATTTTTGTAAAAAAAACCCACCAAAATGTTGCTTTTGTATTTAAAAAAAAAAACATTTTTGTAATTACATGGATGTATGTTTAAAAAATGTGACTGCTGCACGAGAACAGCAGAAATTACTTTCCTTATTTGCTATTTATAGCAACTATAAACGACGCATTTTCCAATAAAATAGACTTTCCTTCACACATTTTATTGATAGGCGAGGGAAGCTGTCAAACAGTATCCACTTCTAAAAGAAAATGGCACCAGACGTTAAGTGAAATGCTTTACTGTGCGAGTTTTGGATTTTGTATAATTGGAAAATGCTAGTGCTATTGGATCTTTTCAAACTTCAGATTAGAAAAATGACAAATCAAGAATGCTTTATAAACTTTAAAAGTACCGCATATACTCGCATAAAAGCCGAAAAATTTAGAAAAAAAATATGTCCTGGAAGAAGAGGCTCTGCTTATCTTTGGGCCAAGGTCCAAGTCTGAAATTTATAATGCTTTTTTCCCTCGATTTCCAGTATTTATTGTTTCTGTTGATCGACGAAGATGAGATCCCATGCCTAATGATGCCACATAGCTCACAAGATTTGTCCTTATGTGAAGTGAAACAAATATTTTTTTTGTAACTTCAGTGGTATTGAATGTAAAACATGTTTTAATGTACTTGATGTCTATTTGACACATGTCCATCCACCAGACAATGCAGCCACGTTATTTAAACCACGGAAATACGTGCATTTTCCAAAAAGAACTGCCATATTAGTGATCTCTAGTAAAGTATTTAACCCTCAACAAAATCGGTAATCATTAAACTCTACGGTATCGTACAAATGCACGCTAGCTTATTTCATTGTAAATATGAAAAGAATCTACAAAAAATAAATAAAAAGAATTAAGATACTGATGGTATATATGACAAAACATTTTGATCGGTGGTAGAAATACATGTATGATAGCCTTAAAGAAACAAAAGCGAGAGGCTCCATAGGGGTTTGTTGCGCGCAGGCTTAGGAAGGGTAAATAACTGCAATATACAAGTTAGTGTAAATAATTGTAAAACAACATAATTTGTGGGATTTCTTTGACAGGTGTTTTAATAGTAATCAGCAGCCACAGTTTATATACTACTGTTGTTTAGTTGTTTGTAAAGCAAAGTGGATTGTTAGCAGTAGGGCATAACAGACTTTTGATCTGGAAATAGGATTCCACCGGATAGTATGAACTTCTGATCAATCGGAGTCGGACAAGGCAGGAACGACCGATTCAGATAATAAAAATAATAAAGTTGAATTTCTATAGCACCGTGTCTAACACTGCATGCCATCCGATAGTGCGTTAATAAAGTTAAATAAAAAGTCAGAAAAGTCCAATATGGTCAACACAACCATGCTGTAAGACAATCTATTTGAACTGGCGGGTGAAAACCGGAAATGAAGCCGGATATTGTAAAATACTAAATAACATGCTAGACACTGCAAAACCAGATACCAGAAACAAACGATTTTTTTTAAGAAAAAAAATATGGATTTAGCATTTCCGATTAATTGAATCGTATCCGGAATCGTAAAAATTTCATGCCCAAAATCCGGAATCGATTATGCCCTTGTTAGCAGTAGAGTGATGTACAATAGCTACTATATATTTATTCTGTGGTAAATGCCCCGGACATAATAGGTTTGTTTTGTTGCACAATGTCAATGACTTTACTAATATATGCCGACTCTCGGATGTATTGTTTATTGAGATATGGTTGTGGACATAGTTTCTGCTCAAAGTTATAAACTGTCACAACACTTGACTAATGTCCATGCTGAACCCAATCATATTTTGATCAAATGAATCACACTACTGGTAGTTTTAAAAAACCACAAATAAACAATGATAAATAATTATCAAATACAAATTGATAACCAACCACATATAAATAATTACAGGACAAGGTATATAAATAGCATTCTACCACTAAGAAATTATTTCCATTTAATCTCTCTAGAAGTTTATATTCAATTCAATCAGATAAAATGAATAGTACTGGACGTAAAAATAAACCGTTCTGCTTATGATGCAGCATTCAAACTTAAAAGTTATTGAATATGCAGAAGCAATTAACTGTGCTGCAGCACGCAAATTTTTTTGTGAATGAGAAGCAAAACAGTACAGGAATGGTAGAAAAGCAAAGCAGCAAAAAAACGAATGACAAAATCCAAGAAGGTTCGTCGGACTGGGATTGGCTCTTTCCCTGAATTGGAGAAAGAACTCTGATTCTGTAAGTGAACGTCAACAAAATGGAACTGCAATTCGTCTACGTGCTATGCAGATGGCGAAAAATTTTAAATATAAGTTGGCAGATTCAAAATATGTTACATCAGCCGACTGGTGTTCTCATTTTATGAACCGGACTATTGGATGACCATGATGACGTATATGATGAAAGCACGCCTGTAACAGGAGAGTTTTTGAACTTTTATAATTCATGATTTTAGAATGAGGATTAATTAAATTTCAATTAAGATTTAACACTATAAATTAGCTTTCTTACTTTATTTTTATTTATGAATGTGATTTGCCTAAATAAACGTATTCAGAACTCGCTTTGTGCATCTTGTGATGTACAGATAGTCTAAAAATTATGGGTCGGTTGATACATGGGTCATGCACTTTATACCAATTCAGTTTTTATGGGGTGTGGTGTGGTGGTGGCTTATATGCAAACGGGCTTGTACGCAAGTATATACAGTATATATCAGAATAATATAATAATGCAATCTGAGCACCTGACCTCATTGCAGATTTCCAGTTAAAGCTCATTCAGTGAAATTTACACCTGTAAAATAGTTAATGAGCACTGAATTAAGAAATGCAATATAAAGATTAATCTTTGTATCTTTTTTGCGACTTATAACAGCAATAATCAAGCTTATACCTCGGGGGGGGGGGGGGGGGGGGGGGGGGGGGGGGGGGGGGGGGGGGAGGAGAGAGAGAGAGGATAGCATGTATTTTGACGCAATTTTTTTAAGCAAATGATACGCCAGTAAATTTAGTGCAGAAAGAACCATCAACCCACTGGAAGCCTTCTCACATAACCACATTATACAGGCAAAGGTTCAAAACCATGTTGACAGAGGTGACATGCAAGTCAGCTGTAAAGGCAAACAGACCACTTGATCATCTTGTCAGGTTTAAGTAAATTCCTTCTAAACTCACAAGAACATAATTACATTTTTTTTTGTCCCAATGACCTTTCATTGAAGATAATGATGAATACAATGTGTACAATTATTTCATATCTGACTTAGTCTCTGATTTTGTAATCTAGCAAATATGTTGCATTGACCTCGACTGTCTTCTTTATCGATAGTGAAAGCCCTCTGCTGAGTTTTAGTTAAATACAGTCATGAACTAAAGGTATTATGTGGAAACGAAACAGGTTCTGTCTTACTCTAAGAGGGTGGAAAATTTGCAAGGTTTCTTGATTGAAACTTAAGCAATGGGTTTTTGTATTAAAATTGATATTCAAATATACAAGTTAAACAAACAAGATTATAGACATGAACTTTTTCTTTTGAATTTATTTATTTGTAATTGCATCCATTTTCCTAGAAGGTCCTGTAAAAGAAATGGGGAAAGTATTAGTAAAGATTTTTCATCAAGATAAAAGAAATCACTTACAGCAAAATGAAAACAATGAATAAAACATGACAAACCACACTGAATAGAAATCTAACGAGACTGTTACAGCTGATGCAAGTGCAAAGCACACACAAGGTTTGTTCACGTCTTTGCCATTCAAGATTTCGATAAACCCATCTACACCTTTGCATATCAAGCAGATATTTTTGTGCTTCGGGTCTGTGTATTAACACTGTTCATATGTGATCAAAACATGGCAAACACACAACATGAATGAACTGATAAATAAGCACTCTTCCAGTGCCCCTTGATTATACAGCTACCTTTCACTCAATAGGCCTGTAATCGCTTCCCTTCCCTCTGGTACATAATCATACTTTCGATGATAAACATAAAAAGTTTCCTTTTGAATATAATGCACCATGCCATTGGTTAATTGGAATTACATACTCAGTGAAGCAGCACAATAAATAATAGATGTTGCTTGAACAAAGCACCAATGTAGCTGTTTTGATATACCAAGGTATAGATAGAGTTAACAGAACCGTGGCTAGCAAAGATGGATTTGCTCAATTAACTTACTCTACACATATTTCATGCAAAACCAACTTTTCTTTCAGCCACAATGACTCTAACCATGCACCTTTTGATCCCAAATTTGTACTCCTTACCGAAGTGCATGGCTACAAACTTCAGTCATGGTACCCGTTCTCAACCTGATTAAAATCATATATCCATGACCTACATGAAGATCTGACAACGACTTAGGAGTCATGTTATGGAGACCCATGTTATTTATTATTAATGTTATTCACCAATCAGATTAAGTATTGTATGTTCTCGTTTGGGAGTATAAGCAGTGTGGCTGAAGAGCATCAACATGTACAAAACAATTTTACTCAGAGTTGAAAGCTGTATTTCCATTGGCTAATTCAAAGGTTACAAAAACATGTCATCAATGAAGACACAACACCAAAAAATTATTTTCTTTCAGTCTCTGACCTTTGACCTCAACTTTAATAGGCTTCTTTCTTACTTATTTAGAAGCTTTGGTCCGAATATATAGCTGAGAATTGAAAATTGAACAGAACAAAATTCACTATACCAATATGTAAGCAGTGCTGGTGGGATCATAAAAAACAAAAATGCACGATATATACTATCCATAATAGACCATAACAAGTGATTACTTTGCAATAAGTCCATCTTTCTTTGACAGTCTGTTAATGCAGTCATCAGACTCCCCCTGAAAAAAAAAAAAAACAATGGTACAATTCTGAAACAGTGATGCAAAAGAAATGCATTAAAATAATAAACACTATAGAACTGGTGTGATTTTGTCCCACTTGCTTTTTATTACTTTGATCAACTCGAGAGGGTTATTTTATTGCCATTAACTGTTTGCAACATTTTGTTGGGTTTTTTAAATGGAAAAAAAGTTGCACAATTATTAATGGAAATAAGATGTAGTTGCCACACAAAAAAACACCATCAATTAGAGCAAAGAAAAGTATAAGCTGTATATTACATACCATAATTACAGTACATCAAAAGAAAAATGTACAATTTTGCTAATAACCTGGATCTGCAGGTCAAAATTATTGGCAAAAAGGACAAAATCGACGTGAATTAGAACAAACATATAAAAACCTGCACTGATTAGTCAGGAAGTACACCAATTCTACAATGAGCTCAATTGGCGGGCTTTATTGCATCTCTCATATTCTTATTTCGAAATTTGTAAAGCGATGTTGACTTAGACATAGGGCTGTCAAAAACGACGGAAAACTTCACCCGGGTTACGTTGCGCTGTTTAACAGGTAACTGGGTACTCATTAGAACATGAAAGACATGTACAACCCTAGACCAAAAAATTGTTCTCCACCTTTTTTTATATTTTGACTGGCAACAAAGACCAACTGTGTAACACACTACTCGGTCTGAAGCGTCCCCACCATGATAGCTGCGAATGATCGGACCGCACTGTTAGTTAATAAATTTATTTTGACTAACCATTGTATATCCCCTCTTCTAATGATCCACAGCATCAAATCCTTTAGAACACTCACTTTTTTAAAAGTATAAATCCCTGTCAGAACAGAACACCTGTGTATTCATCAGCTGTTGATCTCAGATCTAAATTATCCATGCCAACAGGGCTACAGTGACTGTGTGGTCAAGTCACTGAAGTGATATGCTTACACGATTAGTCTACATATTAGTGCTGTTTTGAACTATCAAGCTGTTCACACAGCCCAGCGTGCAGCAGCCATTTAGTAGTGGGCCGCTGATGCATAATGGGTGGGCTTACTCCTAAATACTCAGACTAACGTACTGCTGATATTTTGATAGTCTTGTCAACGAATTATTTTTGTGAACGTGTACTCATCATTAATTTTCAATGCCCGGGGTTTTCACTATAGTCATGTACCCGATTACCCGTTGACAGCCCTACTTAGACATGGTTTTAAATTCAGAAATAACCATCTGCTTCAAGAATTTTCACCCATTAGTCGTACCATAAAAGCACATTTCTTTTAACATCTGAAGAGTTTCTTTAAATAGACGGATTGGCCCGCTAACAAACTTGACTATCAATATAACAAATCTGTGAGGCAAGGTTTAATTTTTCTAAAAATGTCTTTTCTTCTTAGAACAAGATGGACACGTACACCTATAATGGGCAGCTTATACTTTTATTTCCTCTAATAGAGATCACAACAATTTTGACCTGCAGATCCAGGTTTTTAGCAAAATTTTACATTTTTCATTCGATTTACTGTAATTGTGGCATGTAATATACAGCTTATACTTTCATTTGCTCTAATCTAATCAAAATCACAAACAACTTTTTCTATAATTGGCACAAACTCTTTGGTTGGTCTTATTTTGCAATCTTTCTAATTGATATAACAAACCACTTTTTTTTTAAAAATTGTTTAATGGACCAGAAAAGCATACTCCATAAAGGTGAACATAAGATGAAGTTACGTTAAAAACTGTAATGAGTATGCCCAAAGCTTAGTAGCTGGCATGCATTACCATACATCTCTGAAAAGATAATAAAATGTACAATCATGTATCAGTGTACATGGTCACAACTATATTTATAAATACGACCTTTAAAAAAGAAGAAAGAAAAAAAAACAAATTAAAAAACTTGCCATGATGTTCAGTGAATCTTTTGTATTTTTTTGAAGATGAATGAAATGCTCCTAATAGTATATGAATATAATAAAGATAATTCAACACATGATAGAATACATGGCGGCCAGTATTATTGGTGGAGGAAGAACCTGGGAGAACCCCCGGAAAGAAGCAAGAGAAGCTACTGGCAAGCTTTCTCACATAACTACATTAGCCGAATCTTAGACTCAAACCTACGCAGATGTGAGATGGCAGTGATCTATAACAGACAGAGCTTTATACCACTCGGGGCCCCTTTTCACAAATTAATCATAGAAATCTTTCATTAGGGTAATTAATCACAAAAAAAAATTTGGATCCAAAGTTTGCAGTCCACAAAATTATGTTGCCAGTAACAAAAATATGCTATAAATTTAAATTGTGGCTGTAATCAAGATGAAAAATCATCCCGGACCCATTTCTTTTGTAGTATTGAAAGCCTGCATGCTTGACCCATTTCCTGTTTTGGTGTAGAAGTACACAACAATTTTTAATGTAGAACGTGTTGTTAGAGACACTACACATATATATAGGAATAAAGTATGACCAAGTTCACGATCAAAAGGGATATGATCACGTGTGTATTCAGGACAGAATGAGACATTACAACTGCAGTCCTATTCAGGATAAAATGGGTTAAAATTATAAATTTGGTCAAATCCTGTTGTATTTTAAAAATATATGGGAAGTTTTTTCTATTTTGGTGTGTCTTTGATCTATATTTTTAACGTAGCTTTAAAACTGCGGCTGATTATAGATATTATGTCACAGACATAAAGATGATAAACACCCAGTCAAATTATTCCGACACTAGGCTGACCAGTCCTAACACTAACATCATAATGCTTAATGTCTAGCGAGGCTGCTGTTTGTACCAGTTATTTTAAGTCTTTGGTATGACTCAGCCAGGGTTCAAACCTGCGACCTATCTCATTAAAGGCAGATGCTCAAACCACAAGGCTACTGGAACAAATCTATTTTAGTAAAAATGGCCATACTTAATTGTGAATCAACATCGTTTTTATAAAACTGAAAGCTTCAATTCCTGGATGTTTGGCCACATTTGGTAAATATTGATCAAGCTCTAAGCGGTTTTGACAATCACTGAAAATGGCAATTATGGATGGATGAAAGACCACAATATGCTCACACGGCCGTATGGCACAATGTATTACAAGATAAATGTACACAGTATTAAAAAAAAAATCATCATACCATTCTTCGGATAGCTCCACAAATACCATAGGTTTTGTACTGGCCAGTCATTCTGCCTGTGCTCTCATCAACCTATATGAAAAGATGACAAATTTAAAAACATTGTTTTTGTAGGGTTTAACTCCATTTTTCAGCACAAGATAGGCTTTACATGGCAGCGAGGATAAATGATCGAGGAAGAACTTGGGGAAAAACTCCAGACAAAACTATCAACACACGAGAAGCTATTGGCAAGCTTCATTTTTTATGATTCAAGACAGTCTTCAAATATATCCAGAAACTGGGTTTGACTAAAACCACATCTTATCATCAAAAATGCACATTGCCATCATGGGAACAAAGGGACGAGGAGAAAATTATATATAGATTCTTTTTAAATATTACTTACTGGAAGGAAGAAGAATACAAGGACGACTCGTGCCAGAAGAATGATAAAAGTCAGTTAAAAACATTAAAAAACATGCCAATGTACAGCTACAGTCAAAACCACTTATCTTGATCTAAGTTATCTCGAAAACCCATGTAGGCAGAGTATTTTGATTTGGGCACAATTATGTCAGGCACAAGTTTCGATCCAAAATAATACGAACCTTCTTAATAACTCGACAAAATTAAATATTTTGAAGTCCATCTTGGAGAACTTTCACAACAAATGATCTGCCATTTCTGCTAATACTGAACCTCATACCAACCCCCGACGAGGAAAAAAGTATAATCCAAGTGGTAAAAAAGTGGAATCCAGGCAGAAAAGGCGTAATCCACAAATAACATGCTAAAATTTTAATGAACAAGGATTTATTTTCCCCTCTCGTCTTTTAACATCATTTACTGCTTCGAGTTTTCATATGTAGCACTTTTAGGTTTACACACAGACTAGAATCCTACTGATGACATTTTCTGTCAAATATAAAATTCTTTCCAAATGGCCTGTAAAAGACGTCATGTAATGCTCCTCATGTGTTCATATTTGGAGGATTCAGCTATATTTTTGTTTCGTTTATGTTTTGCCTTTTCTTAATTTATCTGTGAAATTATTTAAAAGGCGATATTTTTGCTCTCATATATGCATCGACTAAAATAAAATAAATTTTTTAGCTTTGTTTCAAAGTTCACTTATAAAGTAAATAGTTAAAGCGTTTCCAATCTTGGTGCGAGTGAAAGTCTTAAACTTCAGCACAACTTAATCACATGGCTACCGGTAATGATCATCTAAAACTAGAAACCAGAAAATTCTAAACAAAGCTGGTACAAACATGTGGTATTAATTTGTTTTACACAAGATAATTAAAAGAAATGCTTTTCTTAAATCGGTAGAACACAGCAATTTTTTTTATAAAATGAAATTGTTGATCACTGTGCCATGATTACAGATTCTTCAATACAAAATGGAAGAAAAGAAGCAGAAAGCATGAAGTGAAATAAGCAGAAAGTGACTGACATGTTACATCTATAAAAGAGCAAGTGGGTGCTTTCATTTGCATCATCATGAATCGAAAATCACTTCTTGTTTTATCATCAAAAATGATGATTAATGCCCATAAAGATCAATTACATATTGTAAAATTTGCAATTCTAAATAAGATATCACATTATGTTAGGGTTTATTTGTTGACAAACAGTCACCAATACACCGTAAATAAACAGTCTGGTGAAATAGCGTTCAATGAACTCCTCAATATACTGTAATTTATCCTGAAATTAATCTTACTCTGAGGAAAAAATAAACTACACCATTATGAATAAATATTTAGTCACAGTTAATCACAGAACGATAACAAATTGAGTTTTCAAAACTATAAAATCTGCCAACCACCCTCCCTTTCGCAAAAAAATAAACTACACCATTATGAAGACATATTTAGTCGGTTAATCACAGCACAATAATAAATAGAGTTTTCAAAACTATAAAATCTGCCAACCACCCACCTTTTTGCTTTTGTATAGATCCTTTTATTATTATAGGTCCCTCAATAACTTGCACCTCAGTTGTAATGCGGTCGACGTTTTTGGACCCTGATATGCGCGAGTTATCGAGGGAGTGGTATATACAGTGTGCAAATGTTTTGAACATAAATAATTAACCTCTAATGTATGTCTAATGCACATAATCTATCCTTGTGAAGGTACCATGTAACATTGTACAGTACTAAGCTCTGCCAAATATCTACAAAGAAAGATTGGCCAACATTCAATGCATATATGTCAGCACCATGGGTAGTACAATAGCTTACCCTCACTACAAAGAGTTCAGGTAATAAACATTTTAAAAAGACAGTGTCCTTAACACTTTCTAGCCACACGTCATGGGTAAAGCAAGAGTAATGAAATACACAGTTCAGCTAATAGGTTGGGTCGGCATGACGTCACGAGCTTAGCGACCTACTTTCCGCCATATTGCGGAGGTGAAAACAATCGCTTAGTAACAATACGGTAGCGTTAGTGGTGATCGATATTACAAACCGTTTTTGTTTACCTATATTTTGTTTCTTATTTCAGTTCAGAAATGTTACATGGTACTTCTGTACATGCAGGATTTAAAACCATATATGTGTGTTTGTCGAATATTTTTTAGACATAATATATTTTAGGTTGATAAGGTAGGAAGGAAATCTAACTCAGGAAATGATACCACCATATAGTGCAGACTACATTCATCATCTGTCCGCTTATCAATTCTCCTTCACCCCAACAAGTGCGACAAAACTACACAATCTGATATATATTTTATATGGTAGAGTACAATACATGGTAAACATTGTTGACCAGATTCTATTACTGTGACAAAATGTTAACATTCGTAGAATACTACGAGTTAGCAGGTCATATCTTTAAAAAAAAGCTGTCAGTTCTTTTGGTAGATGTTATATTCCAAAGACTCTATACATAGTTACGAAAATGAAGATTAATTTTGAATATACAGTAGGCTTGTGAAATGAACTGATTGTCATTTAATATGCTATCATTGCTTAATTTATCATTCCAATACCCCATCCACGTCTAAAAGTAGTCAACATACGACTGTTAAAAAAAAGACAGTTTTTGGTTTTTAAATTTCCGTTTTTACGTGTATGTGAATTTAATTAAAACCTGCTGCAGTATCCTGGTCGTTCTCATGATTAAAGAGATTAAAGAAATGGCATACAATCCGAGTAGTCAATCATTTAAAAGAACAATTCAGGGTGGGCACATATAGTTAGCTCGTATGACATACATTTAGTTTGGAGTTTGCATTATAATGGCAAATATGAACGATAGAGTCAAGGAAATAAACGTGGTTCAGTACAATTTATAATCTGCGGAATATATAATCGACGGAAAAGCTGAGCGGTTAAAGGTATAATTTGTAGCTTATTTGTTTATTTTAAACCTATAATAGACACTTGTATATTTATGTAGTTATTGGCAAAAGAGAAAAGACGTATTTGGTAATTTAGGAAGAGTTTTTAATTATTTAAATTTTTCTTTTGTATATGATGGTTTGTGCAAACACCAACACTGCAAATCGTAGGCATATCTTAAATGTATAAATGTTCCCCACAATGCACATGTTACTCCAGTAACTAGAACAATGGCGGTTGTTTTCACCTCGGAGGTCGTAACCATGCACTGAAAATGCCTGGATGTCAGAAAGTGTCCGGATTCCCGACCCAACCCATAAACATTTTAAAAAAGACAGACGGATATTGTTGTCCATAACACTTTCTATCTAGCCACACGTCATGGGTAAAGCAAGAGTATAATGAAACATTTGTAAACAGATATTTTTAAGTAAAAAAAAAAAAATAAACATTTCTTCAAAGCATTGTATTATAATTTTTTCCAACGAGGTCCCTATGTAAAATGAAGAAAAAAAAATTTAAATTTGGTTCCAACCTCAGCAATGTTGATCTGGATTGAGGCATGATCCTTAGCAGCTATGATTCTGTTGCTGGCCGAGCTGAAGAAAGAAAAAAAAATTTGTGTGTAATAATTTCACTCTGAAGGTATTTTCATATACAATTCATTTATGATGAACTACGATTTCAGATTTTCAAACATAACCCACGACAGTACAAGGTACTTCCCCAGGCAAAAGAATCTACATTTCTTATTACACTAGCTTTAAATTGCAACAGGCAGTTTTATTTTGAATACAATATATCTAAGATTGCTTGATGAATAGACCAACAGTGTAATGCATTACTCAGTCTGAAGTGTCTGCCTGTGTAGCTGTGGATGATAGGACCAAACACTATTATTAATAAATTTAGACTAACTTTTGTATCCAGACGGCAAGTATAATCCCTCTTATAAATTTCTGCCACAACAGCGTGGAGCACCTGTGAAGACACCTTGTTTTCATGATCAAACTTAAAACATTTGTTAAAACATTATTAAAAAAAGGATTTCAGAATTTGACTTCTCAAGATATGAACTTTCCACAAATTTATGATTTATAAGTGCTTTTTAACATTTTCAAAATTGTGTTAACAGTTCCAACTATACTGAACCATGGTCAGGTACTCCAGACCTTACCATTTCCTCGGAATGTACATATCCACAAAGTTGCCGGCGTCGTCCTGCATATTTTATCGTTTTTAGGTATGCCTGTAAAATAGAATGAACTGTGTAAAGACAAGAACAAATTATAATCAGAAGCGATATCGACTATTTTCTCTTATAGAAAAGAAAACCATGCCTTCCAAAATCGACGGCAGACGTAAGAGGGAGCCACATGGCGAGCAGACTGGCAATAATTATTTTATAGATCAAGCTTTATCAATAGCGTAAAAATTTAAACCAGTCGGTAAAACTAGTCTGGTTCCATGTTTTGTATGCTCCATGCGTCACACTTCGAAATTGATGCAAGGGACAGTTTTTATTCACAAAGTTACACCTGCCTAATATAAAAATTCTTTAAAAATAAAATAAAATACACGAGTGAGGTAAAAAGATATATAGTTTTGGATAGGTATGTTAACGTCAAACATAAAAATATTATTTACCTGACAAGTCAGTGAGAATTCATAGAATTAAAAGTTGATTCACACACACACACACAAATTTATACATGCATATTTCCTGTCCGATGACCATTGTTCATGTGTTGCTCACAGTTTAAACACAAGCCCTTTCCCTGAGTGATAACTTTGATAATCATTGTATGCTTAATAGCTTCAATTAATTCAAAATAGTTGTAATTCTGACAGTTTTTGAGATAGTCTATGTTGATATGATCTAAGAAAGACAACTGTTACTCTCTATTCTGTAGTGGTCTTGGGGGATTACCTCCGAGTGTTGATTAAACACGTGACTTGTGTTTTGTCTACGAGCTATTCTTTTGAAGATATCACCACTTATGATGATACAGGCATGCTATCAACATGGTGGCAGCGGTAAACGCATATCCTGATAACGTCTGCAACGTTGATTTTCGCTGGATAAACGCACAGAGTTGAAGAAACTCCGAAAATTTGACCAAGCCAGGTCGCGAAAATAGATCACATTTAATTGCACATTCGTCCCGATTTGATTCGTTCGACATGGCGGACTCGTTAAAGCCACCTGGGACTTTAGATATTACTGAAGGAAACATAAGTGAAAACTTCATGAGATGGAAGCGACAGATAGAAATATATTTGACCGCTAGTGGTTCCCAAAACAAAGACAAGACAGTTCGAACCAGCATCATTTTACACTGTGCAGGGCCGAAGGTAATTGACATTTATGACCAGTTTGTATGGGCAAATCAAGATGACAAAAACGATCCAGACAAAGTTCTGCAACAGATTGAAGCCTACAGTGTAATCCACGGAGAAATGAAGTTCTTGAAACCCACAGGTTCTGGTGTGTGAAATATGATGACTTTACATCGTTCGAACATTTCCTTACCGAAGTTAGGAGAAGAGCAGAGTCGTGCAATTTCAAAGAAAAAGACAGAATGATAAGAGATAAAATTGTACTCAGTACAAGTGGTAAGCTCCAAGAATTGTTGTTGAGAGAAGAAAAACTTGAACTTGACAAGTGTCTTCAAACTTGCCGAGCATTTGAACAGTCAAATAGACATGTGCAAGAAATCAGACAAGACAAAGTTCATGATTCGGTGAACAAAGTTGATAACGCGAAACCACGATCACAAGCAGGTGCATCTGGTACTGGATTGGTAAAACCGAAACTTAAGTGCGGTTTCTGTGGACTGTTTCATGAACGAAGCAAAGAAAAATGTCCAGCCTGGGGAAAGAGATGTAACAACTGTGGTGTAAAGAACCATTTCAAATCATGCTGCAAGAAAGTGCAAACAGTTGACCAAAATGACCAGCCCGAAGAAGCTATAGAAGAAGAATTCTGGCTTAATTACATTGACAGTTCGATCAATTCAAAGGCAAAAGCCAAAATGATTGTAAATGACTGTGATGTAACATTTCACATTGACACTGGGGCCCAGGTAAATACAATCCAACAGAGATTTGTCCGAAAATCTCAGAGAATACAGAAAGTGTCACATCTCAGAATGTGGAACAAGTCAACAGCGAAATCCTTAGGGGAGGCAACTCTGACAGTGACAAACCCAGTGAACAATGAAACTTATGACGTAACTTTTGTAATTGTGCCAAATGAGCTTGATTGCTTGCTAGGTTTGAAAGCAGTTCAAGAACTGAAATTGGTCACAATCAACACCGATAATTTTATCGGAAGCGTCAAACGCCACCTCAGAGATCTTGGTGAAGTGAACCTCAGACTCACAGATGATGCAAAACACAGGGCATTGCCAGCTCGCAACATACCGCTAGCAGTGAGAACTGAGGTGAAAGAACAAATTGACCTACTGACAGAACGCGGCATTTTAATACCAGTTACAGAACCAACTGAATGGGTTAGCCAGATGGCAGTTACAAAGAAGAGCAATGGATCGTGGAGGATATGTTTAGATCCTCAACCGCTGAAAGTGTTAGTGAGGGAACGATATAGACTTGCAACTTTTGATGACGTAGTTCCAGGATTACATAATGCCAAAGTATTCACGAAACTCGATGTGCAAGAAGCATATTGGCATATTAGACTTGATGAAAAATCCAGTCTACTTACTACTATGATAACACCGTTTGGAAGATACAGATGGGCTCGACTACCGTTCGGACTGAATGTATCCAGTGAAATATTTCAGCGGAAACTGAATGAAGCTCTTCGCGACCTTGAAGGCATATTTACAATTGCGGATGATATTATCATCGTTGGTTGTGGTGATAATGAAATAGCAGCCCAGAAAGACAATGATGAAAAGCTGGCAAAGCTTTACAAACGCTGTGAAGAGAGGCACATTGTTTTGAATGAAGGAAAGAAGGATATGGGCCCTGAAATCACTTTCCATGGACACAGAATCACGCCACAAGGTATCAAGCCAGATAACGATAAAATCAAAGCTGTTCTTGAAATGAATGCTCCGACGGACGTTACTGAAATCAAACGATTTTGTGGATTGGTACAGTATATGGCTAAATTTGTGCCAAATCTGTCTGAGACTCTTGAACCATTGAGAAACCTGACTAGAAAGAACACACCGTGGAAATGGACAAAACAATGCACTGAAGCTTTTGAAAGAGTGAAACAACTGTTAAAGCAAACAGATGTGTTAGCAATCTACGATCCAAATAAGGACTTGGTACTACAAGTTGATAGTAGTAAAGATGGCCTAGGAGCTGCTCTGCTGCAAGATGGACACCCACTTGAGATTGCATCAAGATCTTTGAAACCAGCTGAACGGAACTGGGCACAAATAGAAAAAGAAGCGCTTGCAGTATTGTATGGGCTAGAGAGGTTCGATCAGTACACATATGGTCGCCCAGTGATTGTTGAAAACGACCATAAACCTCTGGAAACCATCCTGAAGAAACCACTCAGTCAAGCACCAAAGCGGCTACAAGACATTCTAATGAAGATGTTTAGATACAATGTTACGTTTCGGTACGTCAAAGGATCTGAATTAATCATTGCGGACACACTAAGTCGTGCTTATAGTTTGTCAGATGACACTGAACTGACTAGGCTGAAAGTATGTGAGGTCGAAATGTTTTATAAAATTCCGGATGCGCGAATTACAGAAATCAGGAGAGAAACTGCCAAAGACACAACTTGTCAGTTGTTGATTGACCGTATTATAGAAGGATGGCCCAAAAACAAAAATGACCTAAAGCCTGAAGTGAGGCCTTATTTCTCTATCAGAGACACACTGAGCTTTTATGACGGTATAATACTGAAAGGGGAAGCTGTTTTAATTCCAAAAGCTTGGAGAGGACAAATTAAGGAACGTTTACATAGTGCCCACCTTGGCTTTGACAGTATGGTTAGGAGAGCACGAGGAACCATTTTCTGGCTGGGAATGAATCAAGAAATAAGACAATTAGCAGACAATTGTGAACACTGCATGGAGAGAAAGCCAAAACTCCAGAAAGAGCCCCTGCGGCAACATGATGACGGCAACTACCCATGGGAGAAAATTGGGTTAGATTTGTTTGAAATACAGGGTAGAAACTATTTGCTGACGATTGATTATTACTCAAATTTTATAGACGTTGATTTACTCACCACAACATCATCAAATCAAGTCATTATCAAACTCAAGAAGCAGTTTGCACAATTTGGAATACCTAGAATAATCATCAGCGATGGTGGACCACAATTTACGTCTGACGAATTCAGTCAGTTCACGAAACAGTGGGGCATTCAACATCACATGACTTCTCCTCATCACCCAAAGTCAAATGGCAAAGCCGAAGCCGGTGTGAAGATTATAAAAGGCATGATGGTTAAATGCCTGAACTCCAGGACTGATCAGTACGAAGCATTGCTAGAACTAAGGAATACTCCAAGACATGACACTGGTCTAAGTCCGGCCCAAATGATGTTTGGGAGAGAAACAAGATCAATGCTACCTTTGGTTCAAAAGAAGTCGCCCAGGAACAAGAAGCGAGATGCTAGGAAGGACTGTATCAAGAAAAGTTATGACCGCAGTGCTAGAATGAAACTAAAACTTGAAAACAGTCAGCCTGTATATTTCCGACCCAAACCAGATAAACCCTGGAGAAAAGGTGTTGTTACAGAATCAAACGACCGAAACTGTATTGTAACTTCAACGGATGGTGTTCAATACAAGAGAAATAGTGAACACATAAGACCGACATCAATCCCAGTACAAATCCGCGATAAATCACCGGAAAGAACAACTGTACAGGAGCAAACGGCTGACACGCATGTAAAGGAACCTGATCAGAGGCGTTCCGTACCAGAGTCGACATGCCTGGAATCAGCGACTACACCAGTTATAAGACCCAGGCGCGAAGTGAAGACGCCAACCTATCTCAAAGACTATGTGAGGTTTTGAGTCAGCTTTATGCAGTTGTGAGGGACATAATAATCCCCTGTAGTGATCTAGAAATGTTTTCAAGTGTTATAGTTTTTGTTAGCTAAATTAGTTGAATTTATTTGCATTGCATTTTGATGACTGCATAGTATAAAATCCTGTCTTCTTTAAATCATTTTCAGTTAAAGTCTAGTCAATAATTTTTATCTAAGTCAAAGAATCCAAAGCCAGTATTTTTTGTAACTGTAAATTTTATAACCTGTTAACTTGTTCATAAATTGATGTTTTGTTTAGATCTCAATTAGTTTTGTTAGAGAAAAAGGGATGTTGATATGATCTAAGAAAGACAACTGTTACTCTCTATTCTGTAGTGGTCTTGGGGGATTACCTCCGAGTGTTGATTAAACACGTGACTTGTGTTTTGTCTACGAGCTATTCTTTTGAAGATATCACCACTTATGATGATACAGGCATGCTATCAACAGTCTACTTATCTGGAACCAACTGACTAAATAATAAAAATAATAATAATAATAATAATGAGAACTTTGATAGCGCCTAATCTTTAGAAGCCCTAAGCGCTTTACAGCATAGATAACGGGTCACAACGGACCGGTACCAAACAGCCCCGGGTTAAGTAAAGCCCGCTCCAAAACGGCCAGTAACGGGTCAGAAAGGATCTGGACAGAAAAGGTCTTGGTTAATAAGTACAATTTACAAGATCGATTAATTTTAATAATAATAATAAGAAGAAGAAAGAAGACAGCTTTTCTACAATACCCATATCTATTCACTTCCAGATCAATGACATTTATACATGTATTGCTAAAGACTGAGCCGCCAAAACTGAAGCACTGGTTAGTAATTATTAACACCTAGAAAAAAAATAAAGCATTGATATCAAACAGCCGAATTTTGCCTATTACGCAAATTGCAGTACCGATATTACGAAAGAATAAGCGATCACCTTGTACTTTTCACACTTCTTTAAACGATTACCGAGACATTCCTTACTAAACTGCCCCAGGCGATTATCTGCAAACTTCCTATAGGTCCAGAATATATATATATATATATATATATATATATATATATATATATATATATATATAACTTTATTACAATCTATTTATTTTAATTTTAACATTGTTTTACTAAATTTCCTGCTGTGTTCCATTTGTCTAAGCGACACGCAAATACGTTTTTTGTACTTATTGTTTCATCTTATTTCACCATAATGTTTTTTTTTTATTTTATATACCCGTCTATCAATTTACTACGACTTATTAAAAGCTAGGCAATTAGTATAATGGCGTATGTTCACTGTATTCATTGTGCTCGAGAAATTTGGCCACGACAGCATGCGATTGCTTGCAGAGGCGTAGCTAAGGGGGGGGGCAGGGCAGGGGGGTACATATGTCCCCGGGCGCCAAGGTACAGTGGCGCCAAAATGAGGCTTGCAACGTTACATTATAATAAGTAAACAAGGGTAATAAATCGGTCACAAGATCGCTGGGGCGCCAATTTTATAGTTCGTCCCCGGGCGCAAAATACCATCGCTACGCCTCTGATTGCTTGTGACGTGTGTGGGTTTGGCAACATCGCATGTGCAGCACTGGTAAGTACACTTTAAATATATTTCTAAAGTTTCATATTAATAAGACAATGCTTAAAGTCGATCATTTTAAATGATAAACTCAATCACTCATCCTCCAAGTGATAGCCTACTTCATCTCGTGATTTTCAGTGTGAGTTCGATTTTCCCCTGGCCTTTGGTTCTACTCATCTCTTTATTTCGTTCCTCCCACTCCTCCTGGACTTCACCTCTCCCGACTTCTCTCCTTCATTCTCTTTTCTTCCGTCTCTCTATCGGAGACACTGGGACCATTGTAACTGTTCTGTCCCTAGAAGCTTCCTCTCCCGACTTCTCTCCTTCCTTCTCTTTTCTTCCGTCTCTCTATCGGAGACACTGGGACCACTGTCACTGGTCTGTTCCTCGAAGCTTCCTTTAGAAGCTACACTTAGAATCCTGTCCTAAGGTTTTTTTCCCCGCCAATAACGCATGGCTGATCGGAGTTCCTATCTTCTGGCCTTCTTTCTAGCGAACTAAATCTTGCTGGCAGGTCTAAGGATATCATACTTAGCCAAATTAGGGTCCCGTCCCTATCTCGATTCTAATTGGGTAGCGCTGTGACCCTGTCCAATTGACTAAGCGACCAATTCAACCTGGCTGTCAGTCTGCGGAACAAGAAGATAAGGCTCGTCCACTCCTTCGGACAACTTCTTTGATCTGCACAAGCACTTCCACACCAAGGTGATAGTTGCGCTTCTGACGCCTTTGGTCGAGCTTCCCACCCTAGCCACGGCAAACTTACGTAAGGGATAGTGTTAGCCTGCGGTCATGTTTAACATTAAACAATGGCTTGTCCGAATTACTTTGATTTATACATGTTTCTACTTCAATTTTGGTTCGGGCAAAACGCCACATTCCCTTTTTGTGGCAAATCTTTAATTGGAAATAATGGAGCACGAGTAAAAACATTTATTATTCTTACGTACTAGACCGATTCTTAAATTCACACAAACTGTAAGGAAACATAAAAATGGCGGTGCAGGCCATTGCTAATAAATTTATCAATGCAACGTTTGCATATTGATGACTTTTAAAACACATTTCTCTGACAATGATGACGATATTAGCTACATCTCGTGTGACTATTGTCCTTTGCATGTTGTAATTGTACATCCTACAAAGTACGAATCGTAAACATTTATCAGTGAAGATTATATAATAAATTATTTATTCTAGGAATATCCTTGCTGGCGTACAGGGGGTCTGTAAATAACAGAGAAAAAATTGGTTTTACACGCAGACCATGCAGAGAATTGAATCAGGTATGATATTAGACCAGCAAATTGTTCTCCGCCTTTTATATTTTGACTTTGCCGCAAAGTCAAAATAAAAAAGGCGGAGAACAATGTGTTGGTCTAGTATGATATAAAGCAACTAAACTAAAATAAATCATTTTTACAACGTATGACCATGGCGGTGGTAGGTGAACACTAAGATGAATTAAGGACGTTTCGGCCCAGGACATTTCGCCCCACCTGGTACATGGACGTTTCGGCCCAGAACATTTCGCCCCACATCAATGGAAATATCAGACATTCATATAAATTCATATGCATTTTACACCATTGTCTTCATTTTACATTAGGGGCCTACCGTTAAGATTTCATTTCATACCTCATAATTCCCTCTCTCTCTCTCTCTCTCTCTCTCTCTCTCTCTCTCTCTTATATTATATAATGACATTCAGCGTGCCGTTTTATCAGACAATATTTTCCCCTTTTTCTTCATTTATGTAATAAGATTGATCAGAAAATTAATTTAGCGTTTACAGTTATAATTTTCTATACTGCAGTACTTTTAGTTTCGCTGTTACACAAACTGATGAAGACAGCTCCAATGGCCTAGTGGTTAAAGCGTCCGCCGCGGAAGCGGGAGATCGTGGGTTCGATCCCCCGACCGAGTCGTACCAAAGACTTACCAAAATAGTACTTACAGCTGCATCGCTTGGCACTCACCATTTAGTTAGGACTGGTCGGCCTGGTGCCAGGACAATGTGACTGGGTGGGACATAATGCTACATGTATGCAGTGTGGAAGTTTATAGTGATGTCTAGCCCTTGGGCATCATGCCGCAAACATGTAGCATGATGACCCATCCAGTCACATTATTGGTAGGACGCGGCCGTGGATAGAACCAACGACCTCCCGCATCCTAGGCGGACCTTCTAACCACTAGGCAACAGGAGCGGTCCACCATAAACATGACGTTTTAAACACATTACATCCTATTCGTTGTTGTTTCTCTTCGACAAAATAGCTTCTTTTTTTAAATGTTGAACTTTACTCATTTTTTTCAAGATCGGTTTAGTTTGCTTAATAATCTATTTCCATTTATTGGCAATGTTACTAATTAATAATATTTTGAACAGAATATTATGGTGACAATTGCCTCGTTTGAAATGGTAAGCATTGCAGTATTTTGTTTTCGTTAATCGATCGAAATCGGTACGCATTTCACTTCATGTTTGAAAATTAACACTTTATTGTTAGTTATCCGCAAAATGGTGTTTCATCGTCTCGATCTTTTTCACGCTCGAGTGACTCTTTACTTTCAGTCATCGAGCTGAATGAGGGGCGTGGAATAAACCTTGTAATTACAAAAAAAGAGATATAAAAATTGGTTTCAAACATTTATTTTCGATATATTAAGCATGTATTTGCGTGCTGAAATAAACACAAATCACTAATTAAAATTACATCTCATGACAGGGTAGAAGTGTCAAATTATGATGTGCAAAATTATACTTCTAAACGGTAACTATGCTTTTCTCTTTCTTTTAAAAAAATGCATTGAAGTAAAGCATCAGTTACTACTATATGTTCTTGAAATACAAATATAATAATATATTACTGTTGCTATGTCTAACATGGGCCATACAGTCTGGCACAGCATTAAAGCAAGGTGTTCGTGCTGATTTGATGGTTTCCATACTTCTCCCATAACTGGATAAGGCGACCCTGAACTTTTGTTGTCTGTTTCTTTTGATGTCTTATCTTCCCCTCTTGCACAAGATGAACTACAATCAAGATTCTCTGGCTTCCTTATAAGCTAGTTATGACGAGATAGAAAGGCAAATTACCCTTTCTTGTTCTCCTGTTGAAACGATTATGCCACCCTTCCACATCATTATTGGTTCGGATGCTTCTTCCATAAACTGACCAGGAGTCAACAGTCCATGTATCAATATGCAAATCCAGTTGTCTTCCACATATCTAAGGAATGACAACACATTCACTGCCTATTGATGAACTCTTCTTTGTAACTCTGCAAATGACGGTGGTATGTCGTCTGCTGGTAATAGGGGAAGCGCGAAAAACTTGGCTAAAAGTCTGCTTCTAACTGTCGCATGGTTGCAGGGCATTGCGTATTATTCCCACGCACGCTACAACGCCATTCGATGGTTCCATACTTCAGTTCACGCTTAACAAAAAAAAAAACTATGTTCAGCACTATATATTAACTTTCTTTATCCTCGAGTGGATCATGTTGCTACTACTTCCAAAGTTATACGATCTACGGAAATTCGGAATAAGCTGGCACTTCATCATAAACAGTTTCATTCATAACTGACTTGAACAAAGGAGAAAAATCGTGATATGTGTGCGATTATTTAAAAAATGAATATGTTACATGAAACAAATATGCAAATGATGCATTATTACTTGTATCAAATATTTCGTTTTTTTATTGGGCTACACGACGTTCCATTCTAGTGAACTAGCTCCTTTTGATTTTAGATGTAACACGTTAGCGTTCTTATGTGCACTTTTATAATGTTATAATATTAATATTTGTTGCAAGGCAAATGGCTACAATGTTGAAATGGACTTAAGCGCCATACCAAATACATCTTCCAGATTTGAAATGAATACCGGTACAACACGTGGTCAGACGGAGAACACGAGAAGTTCAATGTCGCTTTATATCAATAAAGAGGATTATTTGGTAAGGTGAATGTTATTTTATTTATTCGAATCGTACGGGTGTTTGCATACGTCTTTATGTGTAAATACCATACTCGGTATAGTTTATCTTAGTTTAACATCTTTCTCGGCCTTAATTTGTTACAATAAAATTGGCTCTAATTTAATGGTAAAAAAATGTTATCGATTTTTTGTTTGTTTTACAAAAGTGTGTGTGTGTGTGTGTGTGTGTGTGATATCAAATCTGTATACATGTATTCTATTACATTTCTTAATTTGACAAAAGTATTCAAGGGCATATATGCATGCATTTTGTCGTTGTAGCGAGATAACGTAAACTCTACTTTATGATTAGGTGCTTGTTTATAGCCAGCAAGACTGAGGAGACAGATAACTGAACCAGGAATGACACTGCAAGGTGAACGTTGTTAGAGTTCAGCATCAGGGAAGAAATAATAGCATACTACATACTTGTTGCTGCAGGCCACTTTTAGTGACTTCAGTATATGTTATATCTAGAATTAAAACATAATTAAAGTCAAAATATATATAAATGCGTTATTTTTGAGTTACAATAGTCCAGTCTCGAAAGTATTAATAAACACACAAGAGTTTTAGTGGCATCAACTGAAAGATATTTGCGAATAGAGCTGATGTGTCTCAGCTCTAGATATGCATCCTTGCATATGTTCATGACATGTTGGTGCAATGGGAGAGTACTCTCATGAGTAACACCTAGGTTTCATATTGACTGTGCATTTAATGTTGGTGTTGCTGATATTTATTTATATAAAATGAATAAATGCATGAGGTTACTACGAATTTACCAAATAGCGAATTACAATATTAATTCTACACATCACATTGCTCATATCTCAAAATACGCATGTATATGAAACACTACGAATGAACACACACACACACACACACACATATATATATATATATATATATATATATATATATATATATATATATATATACTATATATATATATATATATATATATATATATATATATATATATATATATATATACATACATACATACATACATATACATATATATACATATACATATATATATATATATATATATATATATATATATATATATATATATATATATATATATATATATATTGATAGATAGATACTGCAATACTTAAAGTACACTTACTTTGCAGTAATATTTTACCACAATCGAGCAAATAATAACTAAACTCTTTCGAAGCTCCTGTTTATTTCCAGAATAAGAATCCCACCAATAACGAATGGTCTTTATTTGCATTACTTCCCGCAAAATAATTGTAACCCTACTAACATTTTGGTTCTCAAGATGATATATTTAAACTTGAGATTCTAATGTTTGGCACGCCTTGCTCAATTCTGATTGGAGGGTTAGCTCATAATGATCAGACATTGGTCCTCCCAACCGTCTGTCAAGGATGTTTCCGATACAATTTGATGGTCCCTTGCTCCAAACGAGAAATCGTCACTTACCTGTGAACAATGTTACGTAACTGGCTTTGTCAAAATAACCCGCGCGTCTCTACTTTATGGCTATGTCAATTACCTGGCTGTACATCTTTATACATTTTGACGGCGAGAAATTATAACCTCGGGGTCTAACATATCCATGTTGAAATCGGGTTTGATTCTACAACGTAACACACTGGTATACCATGGAGAACACTTTTGAATTGATACTCTGCACTTGGTGGCTGGGGCATGTTTTTCAAGCAAGGAACGCAGGCAGTTATCGAGTTGTTCTGCTGTCATGCATTAGTTTAGTTCTATTTATCATACGGAAGTTTCTCTGTTGCAAATAAAGGTGGAGGGTTAGGGACTGATACGTCGAGATGGCATATAATGCAGAGATGATGTTCGTGGGATACAAGGGTGGATCGCAGAATATTATCGTCATGTCTATGAAGAATCCAGTTTATGGGTGGGTTGGATAACTGACTGTTTAAGGTTGAAAACATGAATATAATCTAGGAGTTTTGACGTGTATGGGTTTCCAGGACAGTAAAAGTGAAAGTCGAAATCTCCAAGAATAATTAGGTTCCATCTATCTAATTTCCATACTTCAGAAAATTCAGAAACTGCTCCCAAATATAGATTCAATCAGTTTGTTTTTTCTACTAGGGGGAGGGCGGTAGAATCAGAAAAAAATGGACTGACATTTGTTCCAGTGTAAGTGTTGTTTGGACTAGTTCAAACGATGTATGGCAGAAATTGAAGGTTATGTTGTACTTTTTAGTTAACTATTTATATGCGCTTTTCCGGTGGTCCTACTGATTGGGCGTTGAATAATGAAACACGCAGTGGTATCTCTGAGACATCTAGCACAACGGTTGACGATTTAAGATGTATTTGCACCAGGTTATCAAAATTAACGGCCGATTTTTTAAAAGTTTAGCTCGAAAGGGACATAACTGGATTTCTTCTTCCTGTTCTATGCCGGCTAGCTTTGAAACAAAGTTTATTTTTTCGCTCCCATTTACATTTAAGTAATGGTGAATGTAGTCTCAGTTCGTTTAGTCTTGAGCACAAAGTAATATGAAGAGTCAAGAAGTGGTGGTCATTTAGAGCAATTAATGAGGTTCCATCAATGTATTGCATAGACAGACTGGCGATCAAGTGATGGTGGTTTATTAAAAAACAAAGCACGTCTTAACAGTAAAAGAAGACAGCTGAGAAAAAATCTAATTGTTCTCGTTTCCCAAACAAGGAGATGAAGAAACACATACGAAACGAACATCCAAAGCATGATGAAACACAATAATGTAGACGAAGATAGACAACAAGCACATATATCATGAAAAATGGCACAAAGAGCTACGTCAAGCAGGTTCCCTTACCCTCACACCGGTTTGACATCATCGTATGTTTAGTTGTCACATGTGCTCTAGATATTGGTATCCATGTGGGTTATTTCGATCTGTCTCTTGAAACCTACAAGAAAATTAATGGTTTAATATTTTTTTACATTGTACATGTATCTGCCTCCTTAGTGATTAAGGGGGAAAAGATATAGATGTTCAAGGTGATATAAAACAATTGTGCATTATGGAGATGAAATTGAGATGTACTTTATTTATGCTTTGAAATGTATAAAATTTTCAGTTTCATAAGATCATTGAGAAAGTCTTTCCGTTTTATTTAATGGCTCGAGCATGCTATGAAGAAAGATGCTCAAAACAGTAAATCCTAAAATAACATTAAACTTTGTTACGATTCTAAGGTTTTAAATAACAAAATAGAGCAAAAGCCATAATTTATTTCCCTAGAATACGCTGTAAAAATGTATTAACAATCTTAAAGCATTGTGAATTAAATCACAAACAGCCATAAAAGTTATAATACACGTCCAACGACTTAAGTTCCAATTGAATTCCAGTTTGATTGCAAATAAATTCCAGTATTGAATGTGTTGATATGCATGTAGTCTCAAATGTGCTACTCGGGGCCATAATTTTTTTTTTTTTTTTTTTTTGGGGGGGGGGACATGGTAAAACATGACGGGCGTGTTAATTTTCGAATATATGCTACAGCAATTGATAGCACATGCAAATTCGGTGGGTGGGGTGGGAATGCCCCTCCCTCTCTGCCAAATGACATCCTTGGTGCTACTATGCCGATGACCTGGAGGGTGCTAATGTTTGATGCATCATAATAATATAATCAAAATAACCTTATCAAAATACACTATAATTCCTAATTAATGTTTCAATTCAAAGTTATTATTGAGTACTTTGCAATTCCACTGAATAATAATTTCCATAGATGAAGGAATCCAACCAAATTAAGAATTGAACACAACAATAAGACTGATTATACTTTGGACTTTAAGGCAATAATGAGTAATTTTCACGTTAATATTATATTTACAGGTGGTGAGTGTGCCCTGACTTAGAAACTGTTCATAGACCCACAATTAATGTACATTCTTCAGACATTAAAAGAAGAGTTATTGTGTGAGGTGAGCAAGGATTCGTTGAGTTGCATTTCTGAAACCATGGAGAATCACTTTGAATAGCACTGATTTGAATATGGGTGAAAATACTGGACTCTTATCCATGAATTTGCAGATTCGATTACCACCCTCTGATCTGCATGGATTACTATTATTATGCGGAAATGTTTCTCTTAATCGCATGAGATCATCATTTTGAGTAGCAGCTGAGTTTTACCAGATCCAGGCAGACTAATAATAATGGCGCGAACATAATTCGGTAACGCTTAGTGATGCTTGAAGGGTGTTTGTTTCTGTATGGCTGAAACGTCAATCGCGTCCATGTTATAGACATTTATTATTTATAATCATTAGTCTATATTGTGTTCGATGCATGATAATCACTGATACCAGTGCATTAAAAACAACGACGAAGAATCGCAAACGAGAACTAACAGGTACGTACGTAAAATGCGGTACAAAAATAAAAGTTTTTGTCTTCTAGAACTACCGTGGTGATATTGCTGAAGCGCTTTGGAAATTACCAAGAACTCATTAGGTTAAGTAGCCTGGTAATACACGTCTTCCAGGGTACAATTTTGTGGCCCTGGAACCCGACTTGGTATCACACTTGACGAGGGAAAACGACAAAACCTGGCGAATTTCCAGTGAATACGACTGATCAAGCATGACATGATCATGACATCGTGTATAAAAATAAAGACTTGCGACAAAGACATATCGCTGATGCGAAGATGATTAAAACGCTGAAGTCGGTAAAAAAATATAAGGGAATCACTCACTGACTGCTTGAAAAGAACTGCGATGAACGGTAAACTAGTGGACAATTAATTTTCCGATAATTAAGGAATCGATCTATTATAGTCCAAGAAGATACTGGAAAGGTTCAGTGGCACTAAACTCGCTGATGATGCAGTGTCAAGTGTGATGCTTCCGCAGTTTGGTTGTCTCGACAAGCAATATGAAAAATGTATTTTCCACTACCTAAAACGATTTAATATGGATGGCTTGATGTCAACATTCATATTCATAATATTGACATAATCTGTCTGCAGGAGGTTTGCATAGCAGACCAGGAAGCAGTACGATACACAGTTAAGGTTTGACCTCGTCTCATTAACAACAGACTACAAATTCAGCCGTAAGACGTATGAACGCGTTGACATCACTAATGCAACTCCAGTTCCCTCCCGATTATGCGATGTGATCCGGGTTGGAGGGTACAAGATTGCTAATGTCTGTAAACCGCCCAGTGCCCACTGAGACAACAATATGCTTCCAACTCTCGAACACCCAGCCGCCTAGATTGATTGCAGTGGTCATCACTCTTAATGGGGCTACAATCATTCCAATGACGACTGGGATCACTTGGTAAAGTGGGCCCTAAACAATTACATCATTCTGACCCATGACTCCAAGCAACGTGTGAACTTCACTCTGCAAGATGGCGAACGGACTACTCACCTGACCTTTGTATTGTTAGATCCATTGGTGACCTTCCTCAGTCAGCAACCCAAACAGTTCTAGACGACTTCCCACACAGTCTGCAGATACCAATATTTATCATATTAGACTTCAACTGCCTATCATAGACAACTCTCCGCAGAGGCATATGAACTTCGGCAAAGCCGATTGGACGATATAAATTGACATATTGAAGCGAATCGTACTATATACCATCTCGCTGCATCCCAATTAAGGAAGCTTATCACCGCTTTCACAGAGCCATATTCATGCAGCCACTCTGTGGCACCAGTCTGATCTTTGTGGCCGTCGTCATGTCTGTACACCCTGTTTGGATGAAGAGTGTCAGGCTCTTCTAAAGGAGTATGAAGAATCTTCAGACCCAGACGTAGAAGATCGCCTGATTGAATCGCTAGACACTGCCAGGTGCACTCGATGGGAGGAAACTACAGGGTCAGTGAATTTTACACGTTCCAGCCAGAAATGATGTGGCCTGATTCGCCGACTTGGCACCGATCAGTAACCACCAGTTCAAGTCAACCATGTTGTCAAACCAAATGTTATTGCTAACCATTTCCTACAAGTGGCAACATCACCCCCGAAATAACAGCACCGACGTCAAGTGCGCAATGAGTGATGGCAATACTGTCGTCGGAAGAAGTCAGATGAACTTAATCAAATACTCCAGATGCTTTTACATCGGCAGAACTTGAAAAGATGCTCTGCAACATCAACTCATGCAAATCAGCAAGATATGACGTTATCCCGCCTGAGTTCCTAAAGCATCTTGGCTCGAGGGTAAAGGCATGGCTTGCTGATGTATATACCTGGGTTATTAGGGAAAAATGTATGCCGGTGTTGTGGTGAAAGGCAACGATTATTGAGAGCCTGGAAAACAATCCCGAAAATGCGGCGAGCTATCGGCCAATCTCCTTGTTTTCAGTCAGTTTTAAGGTTCTTTTGCGTTTGATTATCCAAAGAATCGTTCCGGACTTGGAGAACATCATAAATGTTAAATACGTACGCTTCAGGCATGGTCACAGCACTTGCCCTGACTATTTTTGTTAAAAAGGTTTTGCGAGGAACCTTCAACTGGAGTTGTTGTCCTTGATCTACGAGCGGCATATGACACGGTCTGCTATGCAGGGCTGTTATTGAAAGAGTATCGCTTCGCAGGAGAGAGAGAGAGAGAGAGAGAGAGAGAGAGAGAGAGAGAGAGAGAGAGAGAGAGAGAGAGACAACTCGTGGAGACGTCAGACGACTGGACTCTGTTCTTTCGCTGTTCAATGTTTATATTATTGACATACCTGTAACACAGTCACGCACGTTTATGTACGCAGATAACATTGATCTCGTGACCCAAAAGTCGCTCATTTACTGAGCTTCAGGAGGTAATGAACAATGATCTGAGCATAATGACAGACTTGTTCAAGAAATGGCGACTACAGCCGTGCGCAACAAAGACAGTCTCCAGTTTATTCCACTTTAATAATGCAAATGCAGACAGCCAGCTTTGCATCCTCCTCAATCGGTAGCACATAAAACACGACCATATACTAACATAACTTGGTGTGACTAGAGACAGATCACTGGCATCCTACATCCAACTGAAGATGGCTGCAAAAAAGTGAGCTCTTGAAACGATCTAATCCGTAACCTGGCTTGCTCAACCTGGGGTGATAGTGCCTTGACACTCAAACTTCAGTACTGACCCTCTATTATTCGACAGCCGAGTTTTGCACTACCGTCTGTTCTAGATCATTTCATACCGAATTATTTGACGTCCAAATCAAAACCATCAATATCAATGCGCATAATATCTGGAACACTACATCATATTCCTTTATCATGGCTGCTTTTACTCAACAACACCTCCGACGCCGGGAAGCAACTACAAAATTGCTAGATAAGGTCTATGCCAGTGAGAAACCTCCGCTGTACGTAGATATCACTTTACAATCAACAGTCCGGTTGGCTGCGAGACATCCAATCTGGTTAGGTACATTTCAGCAGGATATGACAGCTATTTTGTCATGGAGTGATGAGTAGTCTTCAATGGATTTTGTAAACCACTCCTTCGTAGCTGAGCCATATTTCTGCCCTCGTGGCTTCAATCTCCCACGACAGCTGTGGACCACGCTCGACCGTTTCCAGACAGGACAAGATCGATGTACGCTACAACACTTTCCTTTTTACGCTATGTCCCCGGCTCGTGTAAAGCCTTGGAAACTGTCGAGCAAACAATGAATATACCTGGTTAGTATCGCAACCCTATCTAATGAAGACAACTATGTGGTTTCATGAATAGTCAAAATAATAAACTTTGGGTACTATAGACCACAACAGATTGGATTGTCACTGCTGATGACAAGTTAGTTGTACGTTCTACCCAGATCTAATTTTCACTGTGTTTCTGCCGCCAATCTGAGCTTTTATCCACTTTAAACTCGTTGCAAAAGCGCCTTTGGGTAACCACGTCGATTCTGGTCCAGAAAAGCATATGACAGCTTTGTGATAATAGTTTTCAGAATTTTTTGTGTATGGAACCGTTTAAAGCTACGGTCAGTCGTGTCTCGTCTGTTTCAGTAGAAACAGCGGAAACCACTATCAACATTCGAACAATGATGATATCAGAACCAGTGGGCACTCACCAAACGGCGAACATTAGTTGATGTCGCTAACAACTTCATGTGGCCGTCTTCGGCTCCCGAGAACCAATTATCGACGATGTTTTCTCATTCAACGTAAGGTAGCACGTACATGTTGCACTCGTTTGATATGTAAAGTACACCATCCTGCAAATATACGTCAAGGTTTAGTGACTGTACGTGGATCTACGCTCTATGCAACGTCACAAATATGTCATTGTAGTCGTTGATTCTTGGCAATGGAAACTAACATATTTAAGTCACACTTGTCAATTCTCTATAGTCAGTGCAGATGTGGAAGGTATTATCCGGTCTCGGTACAAAAAAATATATTACGAACTCCAGTCACTTTCAGCCTGTTCTGTGAAATTATTCTTCAGTAAATACTGAATTTCATTCTTCACACTTTCTTTGAGAGGGTTTATCCTGTACGAACGCTGCTGTTTCACAGTTATGGAATCAAGACTTTCAACGTTATTGTTTTTCTTTTTATTTAGTTCCTGTAGGAAAATCTGGACACAAATGTTCATATTAAAATAAATCATTTTGGTTTACTCTTTTCTTGTTGCTGCAGATGAGAAATCATATGTTCTAGATTATATAATATTCTGAATTCGGAAGATTGGCTACACCAATGTTGCTACAGTACGATTGAGTTTCATCATTTAAATCCTTACTGTGTAGGACAGTTACAACTAAACTGACTGCATGATTGAAAGGACTGTCAATATTAGCATACTCCTTACACAATCTATACGTCTTTTGTTTTTATTTATATATTCTAAATCATTTCTTTCTTTTCAATTGTGTAAAGGACCATCGTGCTTAGCTTGAAGAGGACTTTCAGGCAAAAGCAACATAACACAAACTCTATCATCTGGCGAAAAACTCATTTCCTTCGTGTTTTCGCCATTCCAAATTTTCATTTTCGACAGATTACAGTGAAAAATAGTTCTCGCTGATTCACAAGCTTTTGACAACTTATATTTGAAATTAGAAGCAGAGTAAGAAGGATTCATTTTAATATATTGAACGGTTAACGGAAAGTATATCCAAAAACCAGTTCAAACGGTTCAAAGCGAGTAAATGTTTAGAAAGCCCATATGCTTTCGGGTTATAAGCAGAAGACATTAATTGCTGGATGTCGAATTTATTAATGACTTGCTAAAAAAATTTAGACATAAAATCTTACCCCACAGCAGATTGGACAGATTTAGGAAGAACAATATGTGTAAAACATTATCATAGCATTTACTATTCTTCTAGTTTAATGAGTCTCAAATAATTGCTTCTGGGAATATTGTGTACATAATGACGAAAAAGTATTTGTTACAAGACTTAGTCGTAGGTAAGAGACCGACACAGTCTACGATTATTTAAGCTAAATGGTTCGTCGAATACAGGAATAGGTTGCGGACGAGCTTTGGAAATAATCTTATAAGGTTTTTCTACTATTTTGCAAGTGTGTCAATATCTATTGTATTTTAACATTACTTTTTTTTTTTGGCCAGTAACAATAATTAAATAAATTGTGATAAGTCTTATTGACTTTTAAATGACCAGACACGTGAATAACATGGGGTAGACAATGCATTTCAAGCGTTATGTTTGGGGACAAAAATCGACAGCTCACAGACCATTATCACCAGCGGATACATCAGATGGTCTCCATTTTTATGGTATGCATACTTATATTTTGGACTTATTCATGTCCACATTCAAGTGCACTGTTTTTCCAGACTGAACAAATAATACATATTAAATATTTCTCTATGAGTGTGTGTTGAATATTATGATCATTATCTTAGTGTGAGCCAATGACACTGCCATTCACCGTGGATGATCCAGCTGTGTCTGATGTTTACCATATTCATTATACTTTTAGTCCCAGATTTAATACGTTTAAAGCTAAGAATTTTTTCTTCTAGAAATTAACTTTAGACCTTTATCCCGGTTCTTCTTTTGTGTCTTGGTTTTATTTATATAATCTAGTTTACTCAAGAAATTATTAATTCATGCTGTAATTTCTTGTAGCAGAATCTGTCTTATTGGTGTGTTTAGTATTTAATTTGGGTGTAATTATTTATTCAATATATTATTCACTAGAAATACAAAGTGCTCATCTATAATATTCATAGACTGCAACATTAACATGGAATTAAAGTGAATTCAGACAAGGACATCTTGGAATATATGAAAGTGATTTTTTTAAAAACTGCCAGCAAATCTCCATGTCACATGTTGCTAAAGACACATAATCACATTCAGTGTTGGATCTTATTTCGAAAACCACTATATTTCTGACAATGTTTTTAATCACATACACACAAAAGATTGAGAATTCTAACATGACTCTATCGTCTTCACGGCAATGGCTACATCAGCAGACTGGTTTAATCTCTACTGGTGAGAGATTGTAAAAAATATTCGGCAGGATGCATGTCCATTATCAGAATCTGTTTGTGCAATGAAGATCG